>CM046470.1:9542500-10996250 GCA_025506415.1 Flaveria robusta | reverse complement strand
ATATTTATAAATTATATGATTGGTTGATTTTAGTTTTCTTGGTTTTCTTAAAACTAAGTGGTTTTCTTATGATCCCTTCCCTATATATATATATATATATATACATATATATACAGGGGATGGTTCAAATGTAAATCAAAAGAAATTGTGTAAACCAATAAACCAAATCTCCACCTTTGATTTACGAGATCAATTGCTCATATTTGTTTGACTTTTTGTACACGTGTTCCAATAAAAGTATAACTTTTTATTATTTTATTCAAAAAAATATGAGCCATTGATCTTCATAAATCAAAAGTGGAGACTTGGTTTATTGGTTTACATAATTTCTTTTGCTTTTCATTTGAACCCAATCCTGTATATATATATATAGTAGGGTTATTTTGAGAACCACACTTTTTTGTGAGAACTCTAGAAACCAATATGAGCCACACATTTAAGTCAAATGCAAGTCGCATGTCAATTCCACCTTTTTTTTAAATGTTTGTAACTTTTTTTCACGATATTAGTTTTTGAAAAAACTTGCACCATTAATTTCAGTTTTTTATATATTTCCAACGCGTACCATATTGATATACTTTTTAAAAAAAATCTTTCACCCGTTATTTACACATGTGTAAATTAGTCATTACACATGTGTAAATACTGTTTTACACATGTGTATTTCCAGGTATTACATATGTGTAAAATGACGTTCATAAAAAAAGAGTTTTTTTATTTTTTATAATTTTTTTTTATTTTTTAATGAAAGAGGGAAACAAAAGAAACATTTTCGTCATTTTACTTTTTTATTTTTATGTTTTATAAATTTTTTTATTATGTTATTATTATTTACCATTTTCCTTTGAAAATGTGTGGCTCACATTGGTTTTTAAAGTTCTCACAAAATAAGTGAGTTCTCATTTGAACCCTTCCCTATATATATATATATATAATCAAAGGCATGTTAGCAATATTATTTAAGGTGTAATCCACTTGCAAAAGATTCAGAGATGCTGAGATTTGAGGTTTTGAAAAATCAAACATTACTTTTTAGTTAAAACTTTATAATTAACAAGTCACTTATTGGACTACAGATTGCTCTTACAAGATGATCACATCCATCTAAAGACACTTGCTCAAGATAAGGACAGGTTAGTTCAAGAGAAGTAATACCACGAAAACCAACAAGAGAAATACTAGTAAAGGACTACTGTAGAATTCAACAGCTGTCAAGCTCTGAAACAATAAAAATATCAGAATTAGAAATTTATGCTCCTCAAATTATGCAAACATAAGTCATAAAATTAAGATGTGAAATGGTAAAAACTAATAGACTTATTATTCTTAAAAAGTGAGTTTACGCATTAGGTAAGCGACATACCTTACGGTTGTCAAGAATTAATGATTTGAGCACGGGGCATCCACTTCCATCACTAAAAACATCACAGATCGAATTTGTTAAAGATTCATAGTCTGTGGGGTCAACTTCTTGTAAAGACTGACATTACAGCTCTAAACAAGTTAAGTTTTTCTGCTTTTGTAAAACTAATATTGGCATAAAAATAACAAAACATAAACATTATTGTAACACATCATATGTTTCCTATTATAGCTCATCTAGTTACTTAAATCTCTATATCAATCCTCATAATCAGTGGAGTCACAATGAAATTCCACAAACAATATTCAAATCCACGACGTTCTAACCTAAAACACTATTACCCAAAAAGGATCAATGAAAATCCAAGTTTAATAAAAACCTAAAACTTTTTAGTAAAGCTTAATATAAGTTGGGCAAAATAAGGTGCCTAATATTACACCTCTCACGTGACATGCACCATCTCATCTCTCTTCTCTTCACGCATATTTTGAAGTTTCAACAGTATCGTCTCTCTCGTTCCCCTTTTCTTTTCTACAATAATAATCCCACCTCAGAACCATCGATCCTACACAATTTCTGAATTTCACCCAATTCAATTCACCAAACGAATGACCTAATGTCTATCAGATTCAAATTCAGAAGCTCCGTCAAATTCGATACAATCGAAATTGACGGTGGTAAACCCTACATATCCGTCGGAGAACTCAGATCTAAAATCCTTTGCCAGAATAAGCTGAAGGGCGTATGCCACAAAGACTTCGACCTCGTGTTCTTTGATCATCTCACCGGTCAAGGTTTTTGTGTTTTCCAATTGCTTCAATTACAAGTCGTGTAGAATCGGATTTGTTATTGTTTTTGATTCTGCTTGTTTTGAGTTTTCAGAGTATAATGACGACGAATTCAAGATTCCTAGTGGCTCCAGTGTGATCATAAAGAGGGTTCCAGCTGAACCTGCGCCTTCAGCTATGTAAGTTTTGATCAATTTTATTAGATGAATCGAATATCATTCATAGACCAGTTTAATGCATCTTTTAGCTTTATGGAATGTAATCTTTTGATATGGTGGTGTATTAGCAGTGTTTTATATGGTGTCTTTTGTTGATTATGGAAAGATATCAAGAATACATGTAGGTGACAGTGTTTTATATGGTGTCTTAGCTGCTTCCGTAGCAACACAAGGGCAGTTAGCTTTGCGTTGAGTGCAGTGTAATTAGTTAATAATTCATTAAAAGTCTTAAGATTTGGTACCTGGTGCCCATAATAGATAGAAGGATGACAGTTACCATTATGAACTACACCGCCTTATAGTCACACACTAACACGCTAATGTATGCTATTGTAATATATGTATGAGTGAAACGGATGTCGCACTCAGTTTGATGGTCATGTAGTTTTCTCATATGCACATTTACTCACAATGAACAAATGTAGTAACAATGACGAAATCTAATGCCATATGGTGTTTATTATATACACATTATGCACCGAGAGGTAATAAATAATTTTTTCTAGCATTGCGTTGCAATTTACCTGATTTGATGGAGTTTTTTCCCCTATAAATGAGACGTTACAAGTAGTTTATGGTATCAAGATGTGTGGATAGATTATTTAAGGAAGAAATAGATGGATGATCTAGCTTGCATCTAGTGGAACGTGTTGCGTTCTTACGCCTTTCCATACTTATTCCCTTTGATTATATGTAGAATCCACATGTTATGCTGTTATAATCCCTTTAAAAGTAGAGAAAAGAGTAATAGTTTGATAGGCCAGACAAGTTGATCAAATACTATGATTACGTGAAGTGCTCTTTTCTTTTTCTTAAAAAAAACATTTTAATCTTTTAGTTGTTTTTCCATGTTAGAGTTAAATTGTTAACTTGTATGCCAAATCTCAAAGGCATACTATTGGAGGCTTTTATCGCAGAGGGGCCTACCGATTTTATTTCCACACACTATTTGTTATATATTTATATTCATTGTCTGATATGTACTGTTGACTAACTTATAGTTTTTCCATTTTTGTATTTTTTTGGTATTAAACTTACATTTGATACTTTGTTTTATCCGGGTTAAGGCAACATAAACTTGATGCAAGCGAGCCTAGTGAGGATGTTCCAAAAGGTAAGTAACATTTAAAAGCTACTGATCATTATTTTTCTGATGGGTGATTCTAATCATAGCACACTTCATTTGTAATTGCAGGCATTGATCACAATAAACCAGAAGAAATATATACAGAGAAAAACATTGCACCTGAAAACCGTGAATACATAAGATTGGAAAAGTAAATTGCGTACCTTATGATCTTTCAAGCTTCTCATATAGTTAATATCTCCAGGCTATCTGAACATGCTTTTGTTTTTTTTTATCCCCCAAATTTTGACTTGATATGTAGAGTGGCTAACGCGAAGGGTATTGATTTGCTAAAAGTTGACTTGCCGTCGGAACTAAGATGTCCTATTTGCATCACATATTTCAAGGAGGCTGTTATGATACCGTGTTGTCAACATAGCTTTTGTAAAAAATGTGAGCCCTTAAGTCGTTGATGTTTATACTTTATGCATAAGTAGTGTCATCTCTCTATCTCTATACACACATGTATATATGTACGAACGCACACACATCTAACATATTTTTGTGTGTGCACAGGCATCTGTGAAGTACTTCCAAAAACGGCAAGGTGCCCTAAATGTTCTTCTACCAAGTACAGGGTTGAGCACTTGCTACCAAATTTATCTCTTAGGCACGCTATTGAGCATTTTCTTGAATCTCAGATTCTTGACACTGCTCCAGAAAATAATATGCAGAAATACGTCCCAGGTGAGGCCTTAACCTTTGGTTAGTTTGGTATATTTTGGCTAAAATAGACCACCAAATATTTTTGTTAAATTCTATATCCTTTAACTTGTTTTTCCAGATGGAGAATCAGGTATTCAGGGAAAAGAGGTTTCCACTGTCACTAAAAGGAAACTGGATATGCTTTATTCTGAATCTGCAATGGATAAAGGATCAAATCAGAATATGGCAGATTCTGTTTATGAATCACCAAATATGAAAAATATCTTCGTGGAGGGTACAAGATTTCAGAACGGTAAATCATGTGCAATTGACCTCCTAAATTCTAGGTCTTTACTTAATGCAACCAATAGTAATGGAGGTAGAGATAAACATGATGATTTGATACTTTCTGTAGATTCTCAAGGTGAAAACCAGCCTGTTATGCCCCAAGTTTGCATGCCCGACGAAGGTATTTTTCATTCATCATATGCTTACAGTTTTAGAACAATGACTTATTAGCGTACTTTTGGTTTCAGAAATCCAAGTGTTCTACTTTAAACTTATGATCTGGCCTTTTGGATTGAAATTATTATTTTAATATAATGTGTTATAGTTTGATCTGGTAATCATTTTTCCAATGTACAGCAAACACAAGTATAATTATTTTTTTTAGGTCTCCGTAAGTAACTTACACGACTCTCAAGTCAGTTCCGTACTCTCACTTTTTGCTACCTTTGTCAACATTAAAATTTCTTTGGTTGCTTTTCTCATCCAGCTGATTCCACCAGCAGGAAAAAAGTACCGTGGGTTAATCCTGGAGGTACAAATCTGCTCAAGGATATCACTACCGGATACTATGTGTATTGTTTTTAATCTAGAACCTATTTTGAAAATTTTATATTATTTTCAGGTGGAGATCAAAGTTATGCAGTTGACCATCGAAACAGAAAGGTATTTTCTTTCTTATAAATGGTTGGTGGAGACATTCTTAAAAACTACTATTTTATTTGATGCGAACACCTTTTTTGTTGAGGCCAGGCTGTCCGTACTTGTTACATGTGTGGATCTCCAGGCCATTTTATAAGAGACTGTCCTATGGCTTCTACTGAACGCCCAATGTTTCATACAGGTAAATCTTAAAAGTTATGGTTTCTGATAAATTCTTGAACTTTGTTTAGACCATGTGATCAAGTTGTGTGAATTCAGGAGATCATATGTTTCAAGGAGGCATGTCAGGTTATGCAATGCCCTACTGGAACCCTGCTGCCTTCCATCACGCCAATCCTTACATGAATATGTATGGAAACCCAGGGATGCTGCCTTTTAACACCACCACTATGGTCCCTGCTACGCCTTATGGAGTTCCACCTTATGCTGCATCTGCTTATGGCAGCTTACATGTTCCAAGGTGACTTTATTATACGCATGCTCTTTTCTTGTATACTTATATATATAATTATTCTTTACTGCAATTTTATGTACCTAAATCAGCACTATGAACAATCTTACAGTGGTATTACAAGGATGGGAGGCCTGGCACCAAGGGTAGAACAGCCCCCTAGGCATTTAGAAAATTTTGAGCATGAAAACAGTGATAATCGAATAAAGTATTCTCATGAAATGAGGTATGTTTTATGATATAACAGTGTTATTGGGATCAAATAAGAGAATTTTTAAGGCTAATAAGGGTTCTTTTTGCCAGACAACGATCTTCTGATTACGAAGATAACAGCATTCAGAAGCGCCATGACTACCATGAGCCAGAAAGATCGTCTAAATATAAATCTCATAGAGACAGGGGAAAGGCTCTTAGCAATTCAGAAGACAGTCATGAGCGGAGGTTGCAAAAGAATCATCACAATATGAGATCTGATCACTCAAGATATGAAAAACGTTCTCATGGATCATATCATAGTCATACAGATAGATCTGCTTCGGGAGTAGAGGATGTGCACAGTGGTGACTATAGGCATGATGAAGGGAGGCATAAAAAGTACCATGAAAGTTCTAGAAGGCGTCATAATAGCAGCAGGGAGCAGTCAGACAGTGATTATGGCTGTAGCCGTCATCAAATAAAAGAAGGAAAACATATTAAAAGGAGACGAATGGATGATAGAGACAGAAAAAAGCCCATTGATGATGAGATGTATGGTGACAGGTGGAAGATGGTGAATAATGATTCAGATGATGACTATCATCACAATAAGAGGTAAAGAAGGCATTAGAACAACAAAACTGGAATGCTTCCATGGTAAATATGTTTTGTATCAACTTGGTTTTGGTAAGTAGTTATTATGGTCTATAATCTTATATATAACTATATAAACGGTTAGTTGTGTAGACCAATACAACTATCTTGACAGAGGAGGTACATTCAGCGATAGGGTTGCTGGTATTTGGTTTTTAATCTAGACAGGGGAGGTACATTCAGCAATAGGGTTGCTGGTATTTGGTTTTTAATCTTGTTTTGGTTTGCTTTGCTTTGTTGGTACAGATAGTGATTTCAGCTGTTGGACATTAAAGTCATCACTAGCTTTTTTTAACTTTTGTTAACTAACGCTCTTGATGTCTTCACCACCAAAAAAAAAAAAGACTTTAATGACAGATTGAAGTTGATTCAAGCAATCTTCATATTCTTGACTATGAAGTGTGGATGAGCAAATTCTTTCAAATGGGCTACTTATACTTGCTGGTCAAAGAAGACGATTGAAAGCCCGATTGAGGTATGTTTTAACTTAAACGTTTTGATACTTTCTTGCCTGTCATTATCCTTGTTCTACTTGAGCCAACCACATTTTTTAATCCTCAAATCATTTTTATTTTCAAGAAAAGGAAAAAGGGCATCAGTAGTCTTTAAGGTTGTTGGTTTTTGTGGGAAATTTTTTAGGTCTATTTCTTCATTTCATTTCTCCCTCTGGGGTGTTGGTTGCAAATTTTGTTTCTATTAGAGAGTCATAAGCCCGATTGTCAATAGCGATCGTAGCGGTCGCAATCGCGCGCTACGTTATGTATAGGTAAGGGCCGCTATATGGTATATACCGGGTAATTGCGATAATTATTATTTTTTTTAATTTTTAAATATAAAAAAGACATAAAGTAGGGTTCGACACCTTCGACCTCCCATATTCGGTTCCTCAGCCTCCCATCATTCAACCACGTCGCATCCTTCGACCTCGTTGGCCGCCGCCCTCCCATCCTTCAGCCACCTCGCCGACCTCCCATCCTTCAACGACCTGCTTCGATTATTCACTTGAAAAATTACTCGAATTGTTGATTTCTGCTGAATCGGCCATCCTGCTTCGATTCTCTACTAGATTCCTGCTGTTAAGGTAACGAATTGTTGAATTCTTGCTCTGATTATTCATTTTTATAATTTCGACTACTTTATCGCTAAACACAAAATAGCGGTCGCTATCCACCGCTATTCGCTACGTCGCATATAGGTAGTGTGTCGCTATTTACCGCTATTCGCTATTGACAACTATGGTCATAAGTGTTTCATATATTTTTCACTGAGTATATACTGTATAGTCCATACTATCCGTACAATGCTGCTCTTTGTGGTTCTTACAAAAGGTGTCGTCTTAGGCCGTGTCACTTTATCATTCAGTTATCTTTTTTATTATGACTTTATATGCCCATATTATCAAGTCTTGTAAGGTCAGTTTGCATCTTAATATTTCATACATACTCTGATATCTGGAGTCTTTAACCACTGAGAACAATTAGACTAGTTGGGAGGTCGAACTTGATCACAAAGCCAGGTTGAACATGTGAACCCGGACACGACATGTGTATTTACGGGTTGACACGAACATGATCCGTTTAACTTTGAAAAAAATCCTTTTTATTTTTTCTTTTGCATGTTAATGCTTTAAAATTATGATTTTGCACCAACGATACAAAAGCGTATAAAAAAATTGAGTTTAAACTAAAACATGATGCTCATATCTCCTTTTAACTTTTAAATCTGGTATAAATTAGCCAAACCAATTTAAGATACAACATAAAACACGTTTTCTTAATCACAAAAAAACAAATGGGTTGAATTGTTAAGACAGTTTAACTTGTGAACTTGCTAGGTTGGTATGAAAATAATTTGTTTAGATAAACATGCTCACATGCTCGACCGAACTCGTTTAAACTAAACCTGTCAATTTTGTGTTAGGTTTTGTTCGGATCCCTAGTAATTCACACCCCTTGGCTTTTTTATTATGTAAATAATGGGTTTTTGATTTTTAGAACGTCAAAGAAAATCATCTCTTTTTCTGAAATTACAAAGTTGGGGTTTTCTAAATGGTCAAATTTTCATTAAAGTGAACGAAGATACCAAAGAGTTTATAGGCTAGTGTTATCAAAATGTTTAGTAGAAATGTTCGTTCCTAATTGTTAGAGTTTATAATCTAATGGTGGATATTGATGTGAATTTAGGAGTAGGTTTAGAAGATGTGTGAGTTGGATGTTTATAAAAAAGAAAGGAAAAATGAAAAAGAAAGGAAAATAAAAAAGATATGAACCGTAGATGAAAACATATCATAGACTTTGATTAGGTCTTTGGTTTGTTGTTGGGAATAATCAAGTATTGTTTTTGCTACATGGAGATGTTGAATTGGGGTTTCCGTTGTACACATGAGTCATGACTATAACCTAGAAATCAACCATTCCCTTGTTTCACGGATGATTGTTTTTGAAACCCTTTCTCCAAAACAAACACCATTCATCACTTTCATTCCTTAACTCCCAAACCATACACATCTTAAGAGGTGTTTTGTTAATGAAACTTAGATCATTAAATTTGTTTTTGCTTCCTATGGTTCAAACCAAGTAAACGTGTTGCCTTTGAAGGTTTCAAAATTATTTTCTATCTCCCGGTGGTTTCTAATCTATCTTAATTTACTCAAACTCACTAACATTGTTAGTTTTTTCTATTTTCTAAGAAAAGACTATAATACCCTTAATCATATAACAATCATTTTGTATATTTAGCAAACTTGAAGGACTATTTATGTACATTATTATTAAACTCTAGCCCCCCCAACCCGTCTACAAGCTTACCAACAAACCACCATTTGCAATCTGCAATGAACGCACCAACACAACGCCTGCGACCCCACTAGCACCACAACAACGTTAAGCACCAACACTACAACCTTCACTAGCACCGCCAGACGCCAGTGTAGGTGGTTTCTCTCACCCACTTCTCTATGAGAATCACCATATTCCGCACCACCACCTGATACCATTGCCTACATACCACTTCACATGCACAACTGTTGATACACCATGAAACCCCCAAATTGGCTTAGGGTTTCTAAGAGGGTGGCTTGAGAGTGGTTTTGTAAAATGTCGCGAGTTAGGGTTTCTGAGTGGGTGGATGATGGTTGTGGTGAACAGATTCTCAGACGTGGTGATGGTGAGGTTAGTAACGGCTCGAGAAGCCATCCAAGTCCAGTTAACCCATGAAAATACAAATAAAATGTAAATTTAGTATAATGAATTGATCATTTACTAAATACGTCTAAAATTCTTAACATCGGAGGCAACTTAACTATTTCCGAAACCCTAAGTGAATTAAAAAAGTAGAGCTTTTTTGCAACCTCATTGACACTTTTTATTTTGATTTCTATTTTAATTTGACACCTTTGAAAGAATCTAACATATAAGATTGTAATTATGAAATTCAAATTGGGATCTCAAAAATCCATAATAACCTTGGTTTTATGTAGGATTAACTCAATCTTTTTTGATGCCCGGTTATATTTTAAAATTGATGTTATTTTTGTAAAAAATATTTTTTTTTGCTTAAGAGCTTAAAACGTGAAAATATTATAAAAGGCATGTATTGTAAACAATTTTTAAAGTATACACAATTACACGTATTTGAGTTGAAATGAGTTTTAGTGAAAGCAAATATTTTTAAATATACGGATTACTAGGTTAGTACATGTGGAAACTAAATTTATTTATAATCTTTATTATCTTAGGCTATATATAAATATATAGAAAGGGATGCGTGTACTAACCTATTGAAATGTATTCATAATCTCACACCACTATTATTTTAAAATATATTGGAATATTAGAGATTATATATTGCAAGATAGTTTATAATGTTTTCATTATTATATTTATTATGTGAATAAGTTTAAATTGTTTGTTTAAATAATTGTATTATATTTAGATTGTCAAGTTTATTTTTTTTAGAAATAATAATTATATATAGATAGATATACAAAAACAAAATGACATTATCATTATTCTATAATTCTAATATGGATATTGAAGTTTAGGCCGGAAATAAAACATAAGGAGGCTCCAAAGGTGTAATGTGTCTCAAATAAACATTCTTTTACCCCTCTGAACTATTTTATGTTTAATGAAATGTATCTGTTTGGTTATATATCTGAATGACTACACTGAATGATAAATAACTATAAAAAATACAAAACTTCATAAAAATTTCATAAACTATGAACTCTTGAATCAAACCAAAATTTTCAATCAAATGGTTAACCCAACTTGAACAAACTACCAACATCAAATGGTTAACCCAACTTGCACAAAATATTCAATCAATCGAACAAAACCCATAAACTATAAACTCTTGAATCAAACCAAAATTTCAATCAAATGGTTAAACCAACTTGTACAAACTACCAACATCAAATGGTTAACCCAATTTGCACAAAATCTTCAAACAATCAAACAAAACTCAATTTCATAAACTATGAACTATTGAATCAAACCAAAATTTTTAACCAAACGGTTAACCCAACTTGCACAAACTAACAACATCCACAAACTTGCACAATATTCAATCAAACAAAACCCAATTTCATAAAAGCCCCAAATTTTTTTGAAACTTATCAAATCATAGAAATCAAATCTATGAAATCATGTATGTAAACAAAAATGGTAATCAAATAGATGAGAAAACAAATAGAATTAAGATGTTGTAGTGCAAATCTTGAAAAAAATCAAGATAAATCAAAGCAAAACGAGAGAAATCAAACCTTGAAAGAGTTGTGGGTTGAAGGCGACGGTGGTTGAACGCGAACGGCGGAGGAGGACGGCGGCCGGCAGAAGGGTCGCCGGCGGTGGTAGGCGACGGGAGAGGGGGGGTTCGATGGTTGTGGGAAATGTGTTTGAGGGGTAGATGTGTAATAATTCTCATTTAGCACTCCCACATCACTTAACTATTCAGTACTGAATGGTATCATTCAAAGGTTTTTTTTTTCTGAAACAAACACATACACTTCTTAATGATTCAGAGGTAGTCTTTTAATGGTGCCATTAAGAGGCTACCAAACAGCCTCTAAGTTTATAAATCCTTTTATCTCAAGAGTATCAGAACACTTAAACATAACGCCTTTACCAGGAGTTGACTTGGGTATCTTAATATCATAAGTGCTACTTTTTAATGAGAGTTAAGGGGTCAATGCGTATACTGACTCAAAGAATGTACAACGAAAGCAAAATGAGGTCTAGTCAAAATTAGATTGATTAACTTCCCAGTTAACTTATGTACTAATTTATATTTATACGTATAGTGAAATAGTAAAAATTTATATAATAATATATATGAATCTTTATATAAAGTACTAAGCTCGGGTTTGATTTAGTCTGTTAAGGGAGGCTTAATTTAGCCTTGATCTTAGCGTTACCTTGTTAGAAAACGGTTTACTCAAGCCTTTTAAGTTTTAATATGCGAGTCACAAATGACTCAACTCATGTACTTACAGAGTTACAGGTTGTTTTTATTGCTTTTTCATTTCTTATTTTTTTTATAAGAAACGCATAGTTATAGAGTTACAAATATAAACTATTCAAGAGTTGAGAGATAGCACGGTGAGAAAATATTATGTAACTAGGTTACTACCTTGTGTCCTACACGAATTGGCTAAAAAATTAAATTGTTAATAATTAAAATCTAGGAATTATAAAATAAACGTTTGAGATAAAATATGGTTGAAGTTACACGTAAATAAATATTTTAAATAATAAAACAGTAATATTTTTTTTTAGCTTTTAATTTTTAAACTTTTGTTTAAAATATGTTTTTGAAAAAACACCATTTTTTATAGAAATCTCGATGTCTAAGGAAAAACTTTTTTTTTAGAAAACTTTAATCTTTTTGACGCCGATTTAAAATATTTCATCGTTTTGAAGAAGTTTTTTGTTCTAGACAAATTTCATATTTTATAAACATTTTTTTTATTAAAACTATGTTTTATTGATAATAAGATCTAAATTTTAATTTATTAAAAATCTGTTATTATATGAAAAAGTTATAACTTATATTATTAGTAATCAATACTTAATATAATTACTTGATATGAGAGGTAATATAATTATTTAATTGGAGAGAAAATTATATTGTAAGGATATGACCCATGGCAAAATATGCTTGATAATTTGATAAGTGACAAACATCATATTCATTCTTATCAAAAAAATTTTTGTTTTCTTTCTCCTATTAAATAATCATATTAATTATTAATAATATTATTTATTTTTTTTAGAAATATTTTTTTAATAAATTAAGAAAGATATCTTTTTATTAATGTTATTTCTATATAAATAATATTTTATAAAATAAAGTTTTTTAAAACATCAAACTTTTTTAAAAAATATAAAATTTGAAATTGATGTTTTAAAAAAGTAATATTTTTATTTATGAAAATACTTAAATTTGAGATTTATAATAAGAAAAATTTTAAAATGTTTTTTTTAAAAACACTTGTTTTTGAAATAAAATTTCCATTCTATTTATAATAAATAAGATTTCAATCATATTTTATTTTAAAATATCAATTTATGATTAATAAACTTTTATTCGGTTTAATGGTTATAATAAAAAAGGTTTTGAATATATAAAGTGTAATAAATAATCTCATCAACAATATTTTTAATCAATGGTTGAGATTAAATTATAAAAAAAAAAAAGTTTGTTAGTGGGGTATTTTATGCATAATCACTTTTGTTGAATTTTTCAAGTTTTTTAATTTTTATTAAACGCTTATAAATTTTATATGTGACATCACTTTTTTTATATAAAAATTACACTATATAAACGAGAGTTTTTATCTTTAAAAAGAGTACAATATCGGTATATAAAAATATAATAAAATTTTAAGGATATTAAGCTCATATAATTTTTGCTTGCTATTATTTTTTTAATGTAGTTCATTGTGTCTTTTAATTAGCTGCTATGTTTTTTTAAAGTTTTCAATTCTCAAGAAAATAAGCAAATTAAATTTTAATAACCCATACTATTACTCATTGGTCAATAATAATCATATTATTAATTATCATAGATTCACACTCATTTTGTATTTATTTTTCAGTTGATTTTGCTTATATGTTATTTTTTTGTTCATAATCATTATTGTAAATGAAAGAATGAAATCAAGTGGAAATCAAATGCAAATATTTTAGTATTATATTACTGTGACTGTTATTGTTAATAAAAATGAAAGTTGAGATTTTACCGGCCAAATTAATAATATAAATTATTATCACTTAATGCGTAATAGTTTAGATTATTAAAGTACACTTTATAAAAAAATAATAATGGTAAAATAACACTGTTGTGTATTTTTAGTATATAAAACACAAAGATAAATTAACAACTAATTTATCTAATACAATAAAAACAATGCAAAATAATATAAAACATAAAACACAATAATAAAATATCTCATTGTGTTTTTTGATCTTCATTATTTTATTTTGAACTCTATGAGTTTTGAAAAATATGTTGGTAAATTAACAAGATTGTGTACTCTTAATTGTAAAACACAATGATAGATAACAAGTATATATAATATATAAAAAACAATGACAAAAATAATAATTGTGCTTTCTGAACACTATGATTTTAAAAAAATAAATTGACTAAATAGTATCATTGTGTATTTTTAATTCTAAAAATACAATTATATATAACAAGTTTATATAATCTGTAAAAAACAATAACAAAAATAACATATTGTGTTATTTTAAACATTATGAGTTATAAAAAATAGATTGATAAAATAACATCATTTGTACTTTAATTGTAAATCACAATGATAGATAACAAGTTTATATAATATTATAATCTATAAAAAATGATAAAAATGTCACAAAATGATTTAAAACATAAAACACAATGATAAATATATTTAACAAATGATGAAAAGTTTATGACACAATAAATTGATATTTGCTATAATGAACGTATAAGACACAATAAGTTGACGTATTTGCCACCAATATCTACGTGATATTTTTTGGTCCTAGTTGTACTCTTTGTGTGTATATATACATACGTTTACTTCGAAGCACATAAATTATATGAGCTGAACAAAATAAAATTAAGTAATTAATAATTAAAATTTATAAATTATAAAATTAATTTTTTAATTCTTAAGTAAGTAATAATAATAAAGCAAATTTTTCTTTTTAAAAAGAACTCTTTATAGAAAACTAAAAAACATTTTTCATAAATATAAAAAATAAAAAAACTTTTTCGTAAAAATTGCTTTTATATATAAGAATACAAACTTTTAGAAAAAAGAAGAACGAATGCTTATATAAGAATAACTAAATATTGTAAAAAATAAAAAAATGAAATTTTTTATAATTTCTTAAAACTTTTGCTGTAACATGTTAAGGGTTGGCGTGTTAAATAAAATTTCTAAAGAGAAAGTAGTAACTATTTTAAAAGCTAAAAAAAAGAATATAACAAGTAAAAATAATAGAAAATGTTTAGCAACACACAGTAGAAAACAAACACAGCTCGCCCAAACCTTTATTAAAATATCAACTTTCAAATAAGACATAAACACCATAAACTCCAACATAGATGTTGCATCTCACCATGTATTTAACATAAAAGAAAGTTTGATTTTAATATTTTCTTTCTGCATCAAATAATACAATTTTGAAAAAACCGAATTATTTTTAGATTTCCACAATATCTTGATAGAAATATGTGCAACTAAAGATTTTAATTTCCTCTGTCTGCTTTAAGTCTCCTCATAAACAACATCATCGCACAAAGATTGAATCGATTAAATATTCATAGATTAGTCTACATTTAGGAAGAAATCATGTGCTAAACTTCCATTGCATTTGAACGTTTTAAGAAAACACAATTAACATCAGTTGCATCACGACATTCGAACATTTTAAGAAAACACAATTAACATCAGTTGCATCACGAGAACATGTGTGACTTTACTTGGTAATCTACTAGGCCAAAACACCGTAAGAAGTTATGTACCTCAATACCTGAGGAGTGGGGGTGAGTAGCAATTCACCACTTGCATGATTTTGTTGAAAGTGTTTTATTTTGATCACCATTCTAGCTCCAAGAATCATTAGCTACTATAATACTTTTAACATATTTTTAAAGTTAATCAAATTTTGCTGCATTGAAAAGTTTAAGAGGGTTTTCTTTCAATTCCAAAGATAGCTTATAGACAAGTCATTGTTTATAGTAACTTCTTGTGAAACAAGAGAATTTTTAGACATCTCACACTCATAAAAATAGGAAAGAGATATTTAAAGCCGCATGCCCAAATCTTCTTGATGGCTGCCATTTCATTAGAGTTAATTTCGCAATCAGATTTAATATTATTCAACCAAGTATGAGGCCATGTAGTCTTACTAAGGTGGGCACAACCCATGATTTTCATATTACGAATTATTTTAAGCATGAAACCTAAAATGAATGGTCTTTAGTTAGAGCTATCTACTACCATTTGATTAGTAACTACCAACTCTTTCTATCATAAGTGATTTTCTCCATGAAACCCGATGAATTTTCTTATAATTTGAATTGCCTCCCTATAACACTTTTGACGTATAGCCTTTAGAGCACTTATAATCTTTCTAAGTTCACCATTGAAATACTATGTTAACCGGAGAATAAAAAATTGTAAACAAAATCAAATACTATGTTAATGTGAAGAAGGTTTTGTCAGTTAAACATTATATGCGAAAACAACTAAGCTGATCGATTTAACTCAACAAGTTAATACCATTGGCCTTCTGGTCCAATGATGTAATAACATGAGAGTAATGGTTAAAACTTATGTTTTTTTTAGATCTTAAGCTTAAAACCTAACTTACGAGAATTTTTCTATTGTGATAGGCTTCCTCCTTAATGGTGGTTTTAGCAAGTTAGGTTTGTAACATCAAAATCAATGTGCAAAATTTAAAATTTAAATCTAATATTAGCGATAGTTCCAAATGCTGTAAAAAAAAACTTTTCTTTAGCCGACTTCTTTATTGTGTAATTTTTATATAGAGTTAATTACATAAATGGTCCCTGTGGTTTATAAAAAATAACAGGTTTGGGTACTAAAGGTTTTTTGTAACAGGTTGAGGTATTGTGTTTTCAATTTTATAACGAGAATGGGTATTAAGACTAACAGACGTTAGTTTTTTCGTTAAATTAAAATGAAATGACTATTATACCCCTCGATGGCATTCTCTTTTATTCAGGGACCATTTGTGTAATTATCTATAACTTAAAAAGCCACCCCTATCCATTGTTGTCTCCCTCCCACTTCCAAATTAGACCACGACCACCGCTCACCATCACCACCATCGCCATCTAGCCACCACCATTGCGTCCGACCACACCCAGCCGACAAAACCACCACTTCAATTGATTCATTTCGCCATGGAAGTTCGAAATTCTGAAGTTGAGAGTCAAAGCTCTGACCGAACTCAACCGATTCATGGAATTGATGGTGAGATTGGGTCGAAATTGGTCGGAGATCCGGCGGATGTTGGTGGTGGTGGCGGTGGAGCTGAGGAAGTGGTGGTGGAGTCGGTGAAGAAGAAGAGGGGCCGCCCGCCTAGGGCTCAGGCGAAATCGTCGCCGGTGAAGATGGTTAAAGAGGAGGAGGAGGAGGAGGATGTGTGCTTTATTTGCTTCGATGGTGGGAGTCTCGTTCTCTGCGATCGCCTGTTTGTGTTCGTCAATTTCTTGTTCTAAAGGACGATTGTGGATTGATTTTGGCTGTTTGATGTGGTCGACGGTCAGGGCGGTTGGTGATGGTGGCCGAAAGTGGGGGCTGTTCGTGGTGGTGGTAGGTGGTGGCCGACGGTGAGGGGTTGGCAGTGGTGGTGGTCGGTGGTGGCCGACGGTGAGGGGTTGGCGGTGTTGGTGAAGAAATTGTTTTGAAAAACCTTAGTAATTTAATATATATGTATATATATGTCTGTATATGTATGTATTTTAAATACACAAGCAGTCCCTTATATATAGTAAATGACATAAATAGTCCATTTATGTACATTAATATCCATGTGAAGTGAAAAAACAAAAATATTTTTAGATTTAACAAAAAAGTTAACGTCCGTTAGTGTTAATACCTTAACTCGTTACAAATTGAAAACACAATACCGAAACATGTAACAAAAAACTCTTAGCACCCAAGCCTGTTACTTTGTATAAACCACAGGGACTATTTGCGTAATTAACTCTTTTATATAATTATTTACATAAAATTTTTTTTTCCAAAAAGCTCCAACTAAAAATTATTATATACACTGTCGATAGACTAAACGCTAGTTTAATTTTTATCAGCTCTAAATATCTATTTTTATAAGGGTCAAAATCCAATGTTTATTTTAGTAACTCTTAATAAAATCAAAATTTCAATGTAACAAAATTTTCTCTTTAAATGTCTAGTGAATCATGCATTTAATCAACTCACATAAAAATAATTTCAGATAACCAAATTAAAATTTTCTTCTAACTGATGATGAGTGATCTATAGAAGTTGGAGAAGGATACAAGACTCAGTCCCTTAGATGTTCATAAGCTGCGATCATACTCGCAAATCATTACAGGTCTGTATTGGCTCATCATCGCCCATCAATCATTCTCCAACAACTTTTAGATCCACAAATCAAAATCAAAATCAAACCAAAAAACATCCAATTCTTTCTTTTGAATGTAGCTGCACTAATGATCTCGAACGAAGATCGAAAGAGATTTGAAAGTTTAGAACAGCACGATTGATATTGCTTCTAGGGAACGAGTCGGGCAGAAACTGAATACATTCACGCCGACCAGATAGCGAAGCCTTATGTATAGTTTACTTGATGGAAGACTAACTTTAATGGCGGAAGTTGAAATGAAAACCCTAATTGAAGAATGAAGATGGTGATAAAGGATGTGACTTTGGGTTTATGTAGAAGGGAGAATCATATCAGGCGCTCCGCATTTCACACGATCAAACTTAGATGGACGGCTTGGATTTTAATAAGTTTATAGCCCTAATGGGCCTCTAGTGGACTCTCGAGTATTGAATTGGGCTTGAACTGTGGTGTAGAAGAATTAATAATGACTTAATGAGCCTGCAGATGTAAGCCTAATCATTTTTTTACCACATAGGTCATAGGCGCAAGTTGTTTCAAAACAATAAATTATTACATTATTACATATATTATACTATTAAAAAACCAAAGGGATGAATAGTAAATTGTTACATCCTGATCATTCGTTTCATGTTTGTGGTGCGAGTTGTTTCAGAACGGCTAGGATGTAACAATTTAATTTTGTTAATGTAAAAAACTGTGTTTTGAAAAATTCAATCAACTAGATTAATATTTAGAAAATTATAAAATAATTTTTGAAATAAAATATGATTTAAATTACGAATAATTAACTACTTTAGGAAATAAAACAATAACAACATTTTACCAAACTTTTTTCTTTTAAGAACATTGTCTTTTAATAAATTGCTTTTAAAACACTCCAAAATTTTTTAAAATACATTTTTTCAAATAATATTATTTTTTAAAAGTTCTTTGTACTAAAACTTCATATATCATAAATTTTGTTTTCAAAAAAGTTATGTTATTTAAATAAAAACAAACATTTTTTATTTATCAAAAAATATGTTTTATAATTTAAAAAGTATTTAAATAATTATCATTAGCATTTAATGTATAATTAAATCGTTAATTTTCATTTTAACAATATAAAATAATGTTATATAGTTTGTAAACATTTTGATTTATTAGTATATATTATACAAATTTTTTTTTTTAACGGCCAACTAATTAAAGTCCGGCTACCCGGGGTACACCAATGGCGAAAAGGCACCCCATACGTCTGTGAGCACAGACAACGCTGGGTAGCTCAAGCCCACCAACCAACAATTGCGGGAAAAACCAGCCACACGAAGGCCCATTGCGGTAAAACCGGGCGCACCAACATCATTTTGCTGCTAGTAGGATTCAAACTGACAACCTCATTTAAAAAAAAATCATGAGGCTATCACTCAACCAAATGATACAAATTATGAAATGAAATACACGTACGTATGCCAGATATTGGCCACCTCTAGAAGTGTAATTCATAATGAAACACGTAAAAAGGTAATGCGGTGGCATAAATTGCATTATATATCGGTGGCAGAGACGGTGATAACCAAGTCACATCTCTACCTAGCCTCGAGTTGGTTGATCCGCGTTGTACTTTGTGCTGAGGAAATTGTACTTAAAACAAGTAGGTATCATGTGTGGGATACTGGCGGTGTTGGGTTGCTCCGACGATTCTCAGACCAAAAGGGCTCGAGTCCTTGAGCTGTCTCGCAGGCTTAAGCATCGTGGTCCGGACTGGAGTGGGCTATATCATCATGATGGTTGCTACATAGCTCACCAACGCCTAGCCATTGTTGACCCAGCCTCCGGTGATCAACCCCTCTATAACGAAGACAAAACTATTATTGTAGCCGTACGTATATATAAAACCTACTGATCATTTATAACCATCTACTTTATGTCTGATTAGTTATATATTATTGTATGTTTGATGTTTGATTTGATGATAAATAATAGTTCTTTGTATATTGTATGTTTGTATGTGGTGACATATTTTATTTTGCTTGTTTTCGTAACTATATATGGTTTGAGTTTGAAGTCTGTCATGTTCAAGTTTTTTAATTTCTATATGTAATTAACAACCTGCTTATTTTTATAGTTAATTTCTAGAAACTCTTTTAACATAATAATAATGTTGAAATTGAGTTGGAGTCTACTCATCTCCAAGTCTACCTAATAAAGCTGTTAACAACGGATTATCATCCTAAGTTTCAAAAGTACTCAACTAGTCCTCCAATCCTTACAGAATGACTAAACAGTCCCTCAAGTTTCTAAATAATAACATATTTATTTATTTGTCTTTGATTTTAACATGGCAATATTGCTCGAAAATACAGGTTAATGGTGAGATATACAACCATGAGGATTTACGCAGTCTTTTGGCCTGTCATAAGTTCAAAACCGGAAGCGATTGTGAAGTCATTGCACATCTTGTGAGTCCCTTTAACTCATATACCCTCAAATTTTTATCCCCTTTTTTTAAAAAAGATTTAACAGATAACTTAACTCTCCACCATGACAATGACCTTTTGTGTTACTTTTGCGCATACCTCTGAATCAATCTTGTAATTTTCCAAACATAAAAACAAAAGTGAAACCAGACCTAAGAAAATGAATCAATCTTGTAATTTTCCAAACATAAAAACAAAAGTGAAACCAGACCTAAGAAAATATCTTTGAAGACCAAGATAATAACAAACCTTACTTTTATCTTATGGGATAGAGACTCTCTATATAAAGTCGTTAGTTTTATATTATTATAACCCAAATTGAGAACGGGCTTGCTTGGTATTTCTTTGTAGTACGAGGAGTATGGAGAAAACTTCATTAACATGTTGGACGGGATGTTTTCCTTTGTTTTACTTGATAGCCGTGATAACAGCTTTCTTTCTGCTCGTGATGCTATCGGGATCACCCCTCTCTACATCGGCTGGGCACTCGATGGTAATGCCTAGATGCTTTCGCGCATTCTGGAACCAATGAAACTGATAATCGGTTGTTCTTCTGTAGGTTCGGTTTGGATATCATCTGAACTAAAAGGTTTAAACGATGAATGTGAGCATTTTGAGGTGTTTCCTCCAGGACACTTGTACTCGAGCAAAACGTGTGGTTTTAAGAGGTGGTACAACCCTCCATGGTTCACCGAGGCGGTTCCATCTGCTCCTTATGATCCTATTGTTCTAAGACATGCTTTAGAACAAGTGAGGTTTATGTTGTAGCTTTTGTTTCTAGTTGTTTAACAGTACCTTGAACTTTAATATAATAATAGGATAAAATGTAGGCTGTGATCAAAAGGCTCATGACTGATGTGCCCTATGGAGTTCTTCTATCAGGAGGTTTAGACTCGTCATTGGTCGCATCGATTGCAGCTCGTCATTTGTCGGGTACAAAAGCCTCCAAACTATGGGGAACTCAACTTCATTCTTTTTCAGTTGGTCTTGAGGTAATTTAATCTTGTTATCTAAATTTAAGGTTTAGAGTTTAGTGTTTATGATAAACCATTAAGCATTGAGCTTGAATGGTACTCTGGGTTAGAACTCGGCTAACCCTTATCCTGACTTGCTTGATGGACAGGGTTCACCCGACCTAAAGGCCGCAGCAGAAGTCGCTGATTGTTTGGGCACAGTTCATCATGAGTTTCACTTCTCGGTTCAGGTACTGTTTTCAGGATGTGTGAAACATGATAGTTAAGTGACTACTGCTGAAATTTGATTGAATACAATATGGTAGGATGGTATTGATGCAATTGAAGATGTGATTTACCATATTGAAACATACGACGTTACAACGGTTAGGGCTAGCACCCCGATGTTTCTAATGGCGCGCAAGATCAAGTCCCTTGGAGTGAAAATGGTGATCTCGGGTGAGGGTGCAGATGAGATCTTTGGTGGGTACTTGTACTTCCATAAGGCGCCCAACAAGGAAGAGTTCCACCGTGAAACTTGTCGCAAGGTATTCCATTCATATTCTCGTATACTAACAGTAAAACGTTATATAGATCATGAAGTGCTAGTAAGTAGATGTTGAATAACTACTGTTGTTCTGAGAATGTGCTTAGTTCACTTGTGTTGCAGATAAAAGCTCTTCATCTGTATGATTGCTTGAGAGCTAATAAGTCGACATCTGCTTGGGGCTTGGAAGCCCGAGTCCCATTTCTAGATAAAGACTTCATCAACGTCGTAATGAGTATCGACCCTGAAATGAAAATGGTAAGAGACTGACTGCAATATAAAAAAGAGTATCAGCCCCAATACTAAGGCTCTAGGTAACAATTTCCACAGATTGATATGGAGAAAAACAGCATAGAAAAGTGGATTCTTCGTAAGGCTTTTGATGATGAAGAGCATCCGTATTTGCCAAAGGTATCGACTTTTTATCATCAATGTTCTAATTATGGAATTTAATTGCATCATGGATCGAGAATCCATCGTTGTGCAGCATATTCTGTATAGGCAGAAAGAGCAGTTTAGTGACGGTGTCGGGTATAGCTGGATCGATGGACTAAAAAACCACGCTGAACTTCATGTAAGAGACGCTTTAACTTTTTATTACAAACCATGTTCTCTAGTGCTTAACAGAATAAACTGGTAACTCAGGTGACTGATAAGATGATGCTTAATGCGTCACATATCTTCCCTCACAACACGCCACAGAGTAAAGAAGCGTACTACTACCGCACAATCTTTGAAAGGTTTTTCCCTCAGGTCAGACCTTCTTCCATCAATGTAATATCATCGTTTGTTTCAAGTACATCGGGTCAATGTTCTGACCACTCTTTTCATTTTGTTTCAGAATCCAGCGATCTTAACCGTGCCAGGTGGTGCAAGTGTGGCTTGCAGCACTGCTAAAGCAATTGAATGGGACGCTGCATGGTCTAAGCATCTTGACCCTTCAGGAAGAGCCGCTCTTGGAGTTCATGATTCGGCTTACAGGCATAATGTTGGTTCCGACACAAGTGCCACAAAGATTGTAGAAGATGGGCCAATGATGATGGATACCACGGTACCTGAACTCACAATTCGCAGCTAGAAATTACGGGTCCAAAACATGAAGTCAATGTTTAGTGTATAAATAAGATCATTTGGTTGTCAATGGTACATTTGGTTATCTTAAATAACAATAAATAAGTTATCTCAATGTTTCAAATCTGTTTCAATTTCTAAATTGGTACCTAAGACCGACTGCAAAAGGGTGATAATACAAAAAATGGGTTGGTCCTAAAAGAACAAGGCGGTGTAGAAGAGTTGGTTCCATGTATCGGGCAACCCGGGAAGGCACCAATGGGTGCAGTCAGGGGTGCCGTTTGGGTTAGCCTTTTGACCGGTGCTCGTGTCCCCACTGTAGACTGAAGGGTGAGCATCTTTTCTCATTGCTGATAGGGTGGTGATGTCTAGCAAGTAAACCGGGGTTTTCATTTCACTTAGCACGGCGTCCACCACCTTCATCTCGTTTGGGTATACCGCTGAGAATACCGATGCGCTCACTGGTGCCGTCTCGCCATAGCAGTTCTTGGTGGTGGTTGTGGCCCCTCCACTCCATTCTGATGGGCTGCAAATGGTTGAAGCTACATTAGCACCTAAAAGTATAATATGTGTATCTAAACTTATTGCAACATTACTTTGTTGAAAGTGAGACCTGCTAGTTAGCTACTCAAAATCAAGATCAGCCGACTAAAAGCTCAAACCGAGTTTGAGCCTGTATTACAGCTCGTTTAACAAATAAGCTCGAGTTCAAGCTTTATACTAGCAACTCGAGAATCGAGATCAGCTTACTAAAAGCTTAAATTGAGCTTGAACTTACATTTAGACTCATTTAACAAATGAGCTTTGACTTGGCTTGTGAGTCAAAACGAGTCTATTATTATATGTTCATCGAGTATACTAAGAATATATTTACATAATAAATTTTACTATAATCAATTATGATAATAAAAAGAAAAAAAAGAAAGTTCTTTATTTTAGTGAAAAAGACATAAACTATGACAAAATGCGACAAAATGCAAAATAAAGGAAGATTTTTGTTATTTCTTTAATTTAAGAATGCAAAGTGAAATTTAAAGTAAACTTAAACGGAGAAATGTAATTTACTCTAACAAGATAAAACAACTAATAAATAATAAACAAGCTAAACCCGAAATTATTGAGATCAAATTTTATTAAATTTAACAAGCCAAGCTCGAATTTGACTTGTATAGTTTATTGCCGAAAACACAAACCCAAACACAGCATGATACAGCCATCCAGACATCACATGATATAGCCATCAAAACACAAATCCAAACATCCCATGATATCACGTGACATGATAAATCAAAGTAAATCGGGTAAAGAGGTGCATACTTGTAATGAGTAGGCGAGAAAGACTGGAAAAAAACTCTAGTTTTAGTGGTGTCTATATTGGAATCCACCCATCGGCCCCACGTCCTCACAGCAGTTTCCATCGCAACCATCCGATCCATATCCTCGTATATCGACCCACCCGATTCCATCACATCCCACCTGCACCATATCACATATTCCATAAACAAACCATCAAAACCGACCACTTTGTAAACAGTCGTTCCCATTAAATAAAACGTAGTCTAATATATAAACGACCGTTTACAGTGTGTCAGTGATGATGTAACAATACTAAATTACTAAATTACTGACCCTTGGGTGGCGCCAGTGTGGCTCCACCAGTGACCGGTGTTAAACGAGAGAACATCGGCTCCGGTCCACTCACGCGCGTTTTCCGATATGTCCTCCAACTTAAGGACCCTCCGCCCTCTAACCGAATCAATGTCCACCAAATACTGAGCTTTGTAATACGACACCGTTACGTCGTAATCCTGTACGATCAAACATTTTACAAACGCGTTAACTCCACATTAGTGCACTACAATAATTGAACATCATCCAACGGTTCAAAATCACTCACCAAAAACTTGAATGTAGAGAGCGGATATCCTCGGATCACCTGCGTCGCGACACGGGGCACGGCCGACCACGTCAGACAAATCAACGACTCCCATTGGTTCCTCCCCAACGAGTCCCCCACAAACATCACTGTTTTCCCTTTCATCTTTTCCAAAAACTCCAGCCCGTTGAACCTGGTCAAACCCACAATTGTACAACCATCAGTGCACAACGTACAACCCACCAACCCCATCTCATGATCTTAACCTTAAGATTCAAGAACCGTTTCTACCAAGTTATTAACCCTCAAAGTACAAGTGTAATAGCATTGAGTACAAGCATACAAATGTACAATACTGACCTTGGGAGCTCACAATTGGCGGGTTTCCATCGGTACTTGAGGTAATCGGAGTCGGGTCGTCCGTACATTTGGCAATTGAAATCCGGGTCGATAACGGGGCAAGAAGAAGACTGGTAAACCGGGTATGAATCGTCGTGGACCCATGAACCCATGAAGAGGGAGCACTGGGAGTTATTGGCTTGTAGGATTGGGCGCGAATGGTGGTGATTATGGTCATTGTGGTTCAGATGATGAACCAACAAGTAAGAAGATGATAATAAAGTGAAATCGAAGAACAATATAAAAGAAATCGAAATGGAAATCGAAGAAAACAGAGATTTGATTGATAGAAAGGCCATTAAAGAGGAATTTGAAGAAGAAAGGGGGAGAAGTGAGAGGAGATGATTTGGGGATATTTTTGTTGTTTTGTTTTGGGAAGTGTGGGGGAAATGAGAAATGGTTTCACGTGTGTCGGATCGGGTCGGTTTTTATAATAAAGCTTTGAGCAGTGAAGAAATATTATATAATAATTGGTAATTATAATATGAAGATTCTTACATTAAAGTAAAGGAGGATAATATAATGTGACGTTGATTTTGTTTTAACTAGGTTTATTTATAAGATTGTTGTTAGGACATGGTAAATGTTGTGAAGTGCTTTTTTAAGAAACTTTAATTATATCCACTGATTAAATGTGTTCGACATGTGGAAATTGAGTTTTAATTTCAATTTAGTTCTATTAATCACAAATACGTATAACTTATAGATTTTTTTTTAATTACAGGCTAATGGTTAGTAAGTCAGTAACATCAGATTAGTAATTTTTTGTTCATTTTAAGGATTGAACCCATGACCTTTAACAGAATCAAAGTTTCTCATTAGCGGCGTTGGTGATAACTTATAGATTTAAATCCTTGATTTTTTTAAATAGAGATGAGATATGTTATTATCAGAATATCGACGTAAAACAATTGAATTTCAGAAAAATCTAGATAGTGTGTTTTGACTAAAATAATAGGTCTATACGGTACAATTCTAGCCATTAAGATCTACTAGGTGGTTTTGGTGGTTGATGTTTATTTATTTTTTAAGTTCTTATATTTTTAGTAATAATTTAACATATATGTAATCGTTTATGTCCAACGTGAATAAATAAGGATAAATAATTAGTTTTAATTTTCAAACAATAAGTCCGACTTTTTAAACCGGTACAACATCAAAACTTAAAATCAAAGCACAAACCAAACCATACTAATCTTAAATTAGTTGAACGAGATGACTTGCTTTTCTCTAAGTAGAAAAGTTTAATATTTAATAACTAATATAATTTGTATTATGGTCGTACAAACATAAGAGCATCCACAATGGGACATTCTTGGGCATTTTTGGAGTCCACGTGGCCATTTTTCATCTATCTTTTTATTGTGTGACATCATTTTTAAAAAAAACATTCTTGTGGATGAACACCAAAAAATGAACAAAATGTCAGATTTTACATGTGGGTGGGGCCAAGGTTTGGGAAAAAACTTATTAATACCTATATACTATTTCCGTTCAAAAAAATACATATATATTATTTCAAAACATTATCTACATATATGGAAACCACAACTATTTATTAATTTTATTATTCTACAGCTACATTAATTTTATATTTTTCTTTCAACAAAAAATATTTAATTTTTAAATTTCACCTCCAACGGAAAAATATCTAACTTTTAAAATTTATAGCTTTTAATATTTTCATAAAATAAAAAAAATTTAATTAATCATCTATATATTTTATAAGATAAAAGGTTGGTAATTAAAAATAAATTAATGTAAAAGATGGTGATGATATGGCAATGTTTTTGGGTGTTTTTGGGTTTTCTTATTGGGGGGTTTTTTAAAGATTTTGAAGAATGAGTACTTTTCTGATGTGACAGCTGACTAGACATGTTTTTAGATGTTTTTAAAGCTTGCTATTGGTGATACTCTAATTACATTGATAGGAATTATGCTTTAATGGTATTTGTAATATGATATAGAATTATATTTTTATATTCACTTGTATAAAATTAAACCTTTTTATAATGATAGTATTAAATGTTAAATTTGTAAATACATTTAGTTCCGAAGACCAGAATGGTAATTGTACGTTAGGTCATGTGGTTTCACTTTCATTGGACAAGAAATGGAGAGATTGTAAACAGAATCTCAGAACCCACACCTTTTTCGTTATGGGTCATAAAATAAAGGGTGCTTGTGTTTGAAATCCAAGATTTAACAATTATTCGTATTTTTATTTTCTAAATTGTTGACGGATCAATGATCCAATCGATTATTTTTATTATTTTTATTATTTGAGTACATAACCCGAGATTATTTTCAAAAGAAAACTAATCATAGTTGAAAGAAAACAGTATCCCAAATTAAAACATTTTTTTCATAGGTGTGACTTGAGTTTAAAACATCCTCTTATAATAAAGTCTTACGATAATTTACCTTAACCATTTGGGTCAAAAATCATTGGCATTTGTATATTATTAAAATTTATTGTTATTAGTATTATTATTTTACTATCTCTAGAATAGTTTATGATGAACAAAATAAATTTCATATAGAGTAAAATGTTTTTTTTTGTCATTTCAATCACTGTAGTTTACTAAATGTTGACATTTTCAACACCCTAATTATCCAACTAAAACAAATTAATCAATTGATATTCACTTAAAACTAAAAAACACATGAAGCGACTCGTGAGACCGGTCGCTTCGATTAATTCTAACACATGTTGTTCAATTAAGATCTGTTGTGAGATTTCAATTAATCTTCACATTTTGTTTGAACGTGTACAGTTATTCGATTGATGTCTACTGTTGCCACGTTTTGTTTAATTGGGGTCTGATATTGTTACGTTCAAAGACATCAATCGAAGACCTCAATCAAACAAAACATGTCAACAACTAACCTCAATCCCACAACAGACCTCAATCAAATAACAGTACATGTTCGAACAAAACGTGAAAATTAATTGAAATCCCACTGCAGACCTCAATCGAACAACATGGGTTAGAGTTAATTGAAGCTTTTAAATCGAAGCTTCTGGTCTTATTAGTCGTTTCATGTGTTTTTTTGTTTAAAATGAATATTAATTGATTAATTTGTTTTGATTGGATAATTAGGGTGTTCAAAAAAACTAAAATACCCTTATATTTAACGGCGTTTTAATGAAGTTTTAACAGTTTTAGTGGAGTGGATGAAAATGGTAACATTTGGTAAACTACAGTGACTGAAATGACAAAAAAAAATTTTTTTGGATTGAAATGACAAATTAAACAAAACGTCGGGAACGAAAATAGCATTTTACTCTTTCATATATGTATATGTCAAATAATAATGTTAGCTGTCTTAAACCAACACAACTTCCAAACTAAATTTTTTACTGTATTTATATATAACAAATCATATATCATATATACTAAATATATAACAAATCATATATCATATATACTAAATAAAAAAGTCACGTTTCTTAATTTTAAGTCCACCCATTTTAAATTTTCGTTTCTCCCTCATATTAAATTACTTGTTTAAAAACCCGGGTATTTTACGGATTTAATAAATAAAATATTGATGATATTATTTAATTTCTTTTTATGTTAGAAATATATTTTAATAAACTGACAAATAGATCTTTCTATAAATGTAATTTTTAAAATAATAAAATTTTTATAAAATAAGATATTTTTCTAAAACATCAACATTTTTAAATATACTAAATATTTTAATACCTACATTTTTAAAAAAAATTGAAACGAAAATAATTAAAATTCGAAGTTATAATAAGGAAATTTAAATAAAAATAATATTTTTAAAAACAGTTGGTTTTGAAACAAAATATTTAAAAAACAACTTTTAAAAAAAATTAGAAAAGAAAAGGTATAAAACAATATCATCGTTTTTCTTACTCATACATGATTTTAATCATATCTTATCTCAAAATATCTGTTTATAGTTCATACTTATTATTAGTAACTATTTAATATTTTATTTATTTAACTCGTATAATACACATGGTATTAACCTAGCGACTATAATAAACTGACACGCCCAAAATAACTACTCTATTTATTTTTCTTATATGATTTTATGATATATATGATTTTATGATATCTTAAGTGGGGTACATTTAACACAGTTCTGGTGGATTCAAGTCATTCAACGTAGTGAAATTCAAAGGACGGAGGTTCATGTTCGCATAGACACACTATAGAATGTAAACTTATCATCTTCATTTAGTTTTATTATTTAGTTATATAGTATTATAAAGATATAAATTAATATTAATCTATTAGTTAACTTTATCATAAACATAATTTTTAGCAGCGGGATTAAAGACGGCATCACTTGTTTTTGAGACAAAGGCAAGTATAGATATCAAACTTGTATCCAAAGAAGGATGTAAAGCCACACTTTTTTGCAACATAGGAAAAGGAGGTTCTGTTTTTTCAAATTCTTTGTAATTGAATACCGACTGAAAGATTTATTTTTTATTTTTATGTTTTATATTTTTGGCAGGCAGACTAAAATGATTAATTTAATACTTGGTTTTAATCTCGAATTCAAATAATATCTATAAAAAATATCAATATTTAAACACGTAATCAAAATAATCTTTCTACTCTAATAAAAGAGTAATTATAATGGACACATGGCATTATCATATTTTACATCACCAAAATTTTCCCGCTTCTCTCTCTTATTAATATCACATTAATTACTAATAATAAATTAAAAAATATATCTTTTTATTAATATTGTTTTTAAATAATTAAATATTTATAAAATAAGAAATTTTTCTAAAACATCAAACTTTTTTAAATATATTAAATATTCTAAAATTGATGTTTTTAAGTGAAATTTTATAAACTAAAATTAGGATTTATAATAAAATTTTTTTAAAAAATTACATTTTTCAAAATGTTTGTTTTGAAATAAAGTTTTTTATTTTTTTGGAAAAAATAAAAAAAACTAAAAATAGAAGATTAAAAAGTTGATATCATTATTTTTATTATTTATAGTCCTTACTTATTCATAATTTTAATCATATTTTATCTTAAAATATCATTTTTTAACTATTAAATTTTCATTATATTTAATATTTTATTTATTCAACCCGTGTAATACACGAGTTCACTAAAGCTAGTTTTTAATATATAATAATTTAAAATATGTTGTTTGATATTTTTAGTACTTAGGTGGGATGATGTAGAGCCCGGTGGAGGGTGGACCTACCCGCATCCCTTACCCGAACCACCATCGTCGGTGTTGCCGAAATACCCAAATTACTCGAGACCCCTTGCCGAGGGTGGTCCGAGTACTCTCATGGCTTTGTTTGGCGGATAAAAAAAGGTGAAAAATACTAGTAGAAAATACGGGTCTTCACCAACTTTGAACATGATTTCGTGACATATCATATATGCAGTGATTCATTGTAGCGAGAGATAATGGGTTATTTTTAGTCATAACAGGCCATGAAAGAGTTTAATGGCCCATTTATGTTCTGTAGATGATTTATCCTCTAAACCTTGTTATGCGTTACTATTGTATTAGGCTATACCACTTGTTTCACATGACACACATGTAATAAAATATAATTATATCAGACATATACGATATAATCCAAAATACAAATATTTTATACTACATAATATCATATCAGACCACCAAATAAAACAATGATTGATTATTATTATTACCAAGTTCTTGGCTGAACCAGTTTGAACTACATGACCAAAACTGATTATAAGAAAGATAAAAGGAGAGTGTTTTGTTATTGGACGAATTAAAGAACACACAAAAATATATAACCAACCTGCTAATCGGTGTTCTTCGGGTGATGAACTGCACAGAAGACTTCTGTCCCTAAAGGATTTTACGCGCTTTATATGATGTAAGCTACAGCGTAAACTCCTATGATTTAATGCAGAACGTATTTGATATTCCAACAGCAATGGAACCAGATAAACACAGAAGCTGTGAGAAAACTGTAACTGGCAGAGGAGAAAATTACAGAGCAGAGAAAGGCTGAGAATTATAAGATGAATAAACTGGTAGAAGGAGACCTTTATCTATAAACATAAATCGTAAACAACTGTGAGAAAAATAGGGAATGGGGATAACCCCACCGCTAGTGAATTTGGTTACGTAGGAGATCTGATCTACTGAATTGATCGACTTTATCCACCAGGTTTATCTCCAAGTCGGTTTCGATTCTATTCATAGGTTTCATGCACTTGAACTGGACCCTAGTTAAAAACAAAAACTCCTTAACTCCTAGCGATGTAGAACTCAAACGCGCTCATTCGCGCCTTAAGCGCACCCATTCACGAACTTATGTCTTTGTTTCGGCTTGGCGCGTGTGTGGGCTTAGCCAATCTGCTTAACTGATCGACTCTATCCACTAGGTTTATCTCTAAATCAGTTTCGATTCTATCCGCAGGCTTCATGCATTTGAACTGGATCCTAGCTAAAAACAAAAGCTCCTTAGCTCTCAGCAGCGTGCAACTCAAGCGCGCCCATTCGCGCCTGAAACGCGCCCATTCACGAACTCGCATCTCCATCTCGGCTTGGCGCGTGTGTGGGCTTAGCCGATCTGCTTAACTGATCGACTTTATCCACTAGCTAGCGAATTTGGTTACGCAGGGGGTCTGATCTACTTAATTAACCGACTCTATCCACTAGGTTTATCTCCAAGTTGGTTTCGATTCTCTTTGCAGGTTTCATGCACCTAAATCAGACCTTAGCTAAAAACAAAAGCTCCTTGGCTCCTAAGGACGTGCAAAGTGCAACCACGCGCCTATTCAGGAACTCACATATCCGTCTCGGCTTGACGGGTGTGTGGTCTTGGCACTTCTCTAAGCCCAACTAACACTTTTAAGACCCATAACAGAAAGCCCCTTATAAATCCTCAAAGTTTCCTTCCCGCACCAATGTGTGTCAAGGTGTAAACATGCTAACTTGCCAATTTACAAGTAAATTTACAACACATATCATTTCATATCTTACATAAATATTCAAAAAGGTTATATACCATTACACTAGATTTAGTAAACTCGTGTATTACATGGGTTAAATAAAAAGTATTAAATAAAATTGAAATTTTTTAATTACAAATCGACAATTTAATATAAGATACGATTAAAATCTTTTTTTATTATAAATAGAATGAAAATTCTGTTTCAAAACAAACGTAACAAAAAAAAGTCATTTTTAAACACTTTCTTATTATAACTTCCAATTTTAATGACTTTTTATTTATAAGTATTTTACTTTTTAAAAGCATCAATTTTAAAATATTGTATATTTTTATTAAAAGTTTGATGTTTTAGAAAATTTTCTTATTTTACAAAAATTTATTTCTTTAGAAATAAAATTAATAAAAATATCTCTTTTTAATTATGTTAAAAACTATTTTAATCTAAAAATAATTAAATAATATTATTAGTAATTAATGTGATTATTTAATATGAAAGAGAATCGAAAGAATTTGATGATGATGAAAATGTAATATTACCACATGTCACTTCTAATTACTATTTTATTGAAATATAGAGATTTCCTCATCTTACAACTATTTTTTTTTTTTCATTAAATAACACTACATTTCTCAAAATATAGAATAAAAATGCAATTCCCACAAAAGATTCCAAATGCGCATTGCATAAGCATAAATGAAATCATGCACGTGTAATGTTACATATTTTAATTCCGATTCTGCCCATTCCAACGGTCTCAATGTGTGAAATTTGTATTGTATTCACACAACGTGTGAACATGTGAAGAAATTCTCCACTAGACAAACGAGATTGTTATAAACTAATATGTGGGGAACAAACTAATATGTGGGGAACCTACTAATATCCTGCCTTTTTGGGACATGTATGATCCATTTTAATTAATTTCGAGAACATTAATACCAACAAACTAGTTGAAAACACGTTTGCATATATGAAACATTCAACATTACATTTCACATGTTTACTTTGATACTATTTATGCTGACAAAAAAATAGGTGATATCAACGAACATTTTCACCATATATAAATGGAGAATGAAGAATGTGAAAATCACAAAGGTCTCTCGGATATATATAATTGAGATTTTTTTTATGGCTAGGGCGGTTGTAAATTTCTTTCAACCCATAACTATTGAAATTCCTAACAAAAAACTCTTATCCGGAATCTTATTTTCATATTTTGAAAGATAGTTCGGCCGTCACAACTATAAAGTCATCAACGACAACTGAAAAGCTAAAGGCGAGATCTTATTTGAAATCTTTGTACTTAAGATTTATCGCTAATCTGTTCGTGATAATCGATGGACTATCAATGACCGTTTTAAAATTAACTTTAATTTTTCTAGACTTTCTCTTATTCCCCAACTAGTTTATACCCATTGCAATACACAGATTTAATTAATAAAATATTAAATAATTTATAATAAAAATTTAAAAATAATATAAATAAGTACTTCAAGTAAAACAACAATATCATTTTAAACTCTCGTTTTACAAGATTGTTGTTTTTTTACATTTTGTTTTTCAAATATAATCTTATTTTTTAATCACCTTTTAAGTAAAAAAGTGGTTTTAAAAGAGTTAGAATATCTAGGAAAGTTTTTTGTTAAGAAAATTTCTGTATCTTATATTTTTTTAAAGTTTGTTTATTTTTTATATAAAAATCTAGTTTATAATTTTTACAATATCTTTTAATTTGAAAATATTTTAAATAATATAATTACCATTTATTATTATTATTTATCATGAGAGAGGGGCGGGAAAATCAATATGAGAAATCATAATATTTCGACACGCTGCGCTTTAAAATCTTCTTTTATTATAATAGATATATTAATTGTTGGTAATTACTAATTGAACAATGATTGCCTTTTAACACTTTTATTTAGTTATTTCTTTTTTACTTTTTTTGGACTTTGGACGACGAGCCACATTTGACCGATCATCAGTGGTATATAAGAAACTAGGTTAGAGCCCATGTAATACATGGATGAAAAATTAAAACATGTCATAACCATTAGTTTTATGAATATGTTATTTTTTAGATGTTATTAGCTATTGGTAAAATAAAAATATAATAAATAACTAAAATTATAACAAATAATAAAATTAAAAATTATTACGCTATATTTAAAGATAAAATACGTCTGAAATCATATAATTTATTATGTATTAATAAGTTATTGTAATAAGAATATATATATATTTTAAATGTTTAATAGTTTAATTTATTTATTTAAAATAATTATCATTTAATATGAGAGAGATAAGAAACACAAATATAGATATGTTTGTTTTAACATATTTTAGTAAAAAAGAAAAGTCAAATTAATTGTTATTATGATTTTCGTATTTATTATGAGAGAGAGGCGGAAAATAATTTTTTTTGATATGTTAGAATGATAACACGTGTCATTTGGTATGCTAGAATAATGACACGTGTATAAAAAAAACCTTCTTTTATTATATGTCGTAGATTTTATACATTTAATTTTTTTGGATGTTGATAAATTTATTGTTAACTAGTGTTTATAACCTGACGCGCGTTGCGCGTTTTAAAACCGAGCCTCAGACAAACAGAACATCATTTGGATACGAACCGATGATCGGTTACGACAACACCCCAAAAACAACTATCCTGCCGGGGCAATCAACACCAGTATCGTCGACACCTTCAGATGTGTACACAGGCCCAGATCTATCACTTATCATCATCATCATCGACCTAATGGCAGCATTACCACCCAATGGCATTATAATCGAATTATAAAACAGAAACATCAAACACACAACTACAACGTATCTTAGTAATAAAGTAAAAAATCATATGTAAATAACGGGATAAACCGAGGCTCAGACAAACACGTATTGTCTAATGATCGTGTTGCTACCATCATAGCCATTTTACATCATTGACGGGATAAATCAAGGCTCGGATAAACAACATTTCGTTGTGGCTGCGAACATGTAGTTTCACCACGCCATCACAACGAACTGGCTATTTCCAGTCATCACCTATCAAAAGAAACTCTCATCGCAAACCGACAGTGATAATAGCCTGCTGATGTCTCAGACGAACCGAAACTCGTCATCATCGACGATGATAAAGAAACCAACAGTCAGGATAGATTAGCACAAAGCTAACGCCAGTCGTCCGACATAACATCGGATCGGCATCGTCACCAGATCACCTTCACTGCCACCGCAAGCATCAAAAACCAGCATCGTCATCGGATCAGCCACCACCGCCATCGCCACTGACTGCATCACAAAAAACCCCAAAATGACATCACCATCAACGAAACCCTAAAACACGTCTAGTGTTCGATTAACGGTGGTGTTCACCGATGGTGGGTGGAAACCAAGAAGTCAAAGTCAGGGGTGTACGGTGGTGTTCTCCGGTGGTGAGGTACGATAGCAGTGACGATGAACCACCACCGAAAGCCCCCCTCCCTAAAATCCCCATCAACAGTGACATCAAGGAGGGGAAAATGGTTTGAAAGGGGTGACACACCAAACGGGTGACAGCCGAGGGTTGAGGCGGTGGAAACATGGTGGCCGCTCAGCCCTAAGGTGGCGGCTAAAGCACCGGCAAACCACCACCGGAACACCATTTTCCCCCAAAAACCCACAAAATAACAGTTAAAAAGGGGGCACAACTGGTAATCTTGCGACCTCAACGCCGATCATCGGAAGAACAAAGAGGACCTGCCACCATCACCGTTGACAAACGTCGGGGACCCGCCGCCTGCTCCACCTCGATCACGTACGAGAAGCGGAGCGGCAACAGACGCTAGTACAACAAAAAACGATGATAACAGCCGGGAGATGGCAGTCGAGATCGGCTTTGGAAACCAACTCAACCTGCCGGAGAGGGTTCCCAAACCGGATGCTCCACCGCCACCAAAGGCATGCAAGCTGAACCGAACCCGGATGCGCCACCGCCACCGTCACCGACACGCTTAAAAACTGAGATTGTCCACTTGAAGCGCCACCGGAGGCGGGCGGAGGCTGTGTAACGGATGACAGTGGCGGTGCATATGGATGATGGCGGTGGTAAGGGAAGCACAAATGTCGATATATACAGAAGGGTGGTGCTGAGGGGCTGAAACGAAAAGGCCTGAAAGTTATGTGGCAAATCTCAAAATGAATAAAAGCAACTGCCATCAGCAGTTGCTTTATTCATATTAGGTAATGCTTGTGGCTAAAATAAAAAAAAAGAAACTTCACTATTCATGCCATTGCTTTTTTCATATTATATATATAATTGCCGAAAATATGTCGTTATGTGAATTTTCATAATTGAAAGTCAATTTAGTAGTGTTAGGGGATGACTTGGAAGATTTTGGTTTTTTTTTTTTTGGGTTTGTTCGTGGGGGGGGGGGGGGGTTGCCGGTAGTGTTCAAAGTAACTAAGAAAGTAAAATCAACACGATTGTTAAAAGAGAGAAATGTGATATGTACTAGTTGTGTGATTGAGTGTTAGTTGGTAATGTTTAGTCAATAGTCAAAGCTCTAAATGTGTATAAATAAAGAAGGAATCGGATGTAACCAGTGACTTGAAATAACAAGAATTTTTCTCTCTCATTTTTAGATCTTAACTGAATTAACTACCTTCCAGAGTTTTCTTCTTCCTCCTCATGAATTCTTTAGGTGTTAAGATTGCTCAACTGTTATTAATCAATCTTGAATCTTGAGCAATAGTAAACCACATCAGTGGCATAGAGCCAAACTTAATACAGTGGCTCACGGAGTGGTGGCCTGAAGAGAATCATCTATGATCAATGTGGCCGTGACAATGAGGATGTTGGCCCTTAAAAGGGTTGAATGTTATAGTCTGGAACCGTTGTAAACTATAAAACTTGTCTTACATTGGTTGTATTAGCAATTGATGTGAGGTTTATAGATTAAATGTGCTTTCACATCCATTAAGCTTGATGAGCTCTCATATACTAACAGTTATGTATAATCAAGGTCCATTCCATGAACACAAGCTAGTCTCCTCAAACTAGAGTACCTAGTATCTTCATGGATTTTTCTTTGTAGTTTTAGATGGTTTGCTGTCTAAGACGGCCACTCGCCGCTTCCAACTAGCTTAAGTGATCACTTGTCATTTCATGAACACAAGCTTTCGTTGTGAATAAGTCTCCTAAGACTAGAATGCTAGTTTTAGATGATTTGTTGTCTAAGACGACCACTCGCTACTTCCAACTAGCATAGGCGATCACTTGTCATTGGTAGCCAAATCGTTAGATGGTTAGTTCTAGGACTTAGAGCAAACTTTAAAAATCAAGGCATTCTTTTTTCTAGGAATTAATCAAATCATCATTAAATATGTTTAGATCAAATGAATTAACCAAATGTCGTCATTAAACCGTCCTAATATTTTAGATGTTCAAATGAATTAACAAAATCTAGACTAATAAATTAAAATCTCTATGAGACACATAATATTTTTTTAAAATGTCCACCTAGACTCCACCTATGATTTGAAATACACGTCCTCATTACAATAAAAGTTATAAATTAGTATATAAATGCTCCACCTAAAATAATAAAATGTTTCATTAAAAATATTTTAATTAAAGTTAATTTGTTAAAATTAAACGTATTTTCTAGCTAATTGTTATTAAAAATTAAATAGTTGAAACATCATATTAAAAAACATTTTTTAAATATCAATATTTACGAAGCCTAACAAAATTATAATGAGCGATTACTTACTATAAATAATATCTCCGTTTCAATGTATATCATGATTCTATATTCTCAAATCTAAATATGTTTTACCATCTCACAAGTTCATAATTACAATTCCATGCTTTCAAATACGATGTTTATCATTTCAATCTGTTTAACACACGAATATATAATCTAGTATAAAATGTTTTACATGGTTTCCTAACCCTCTAAACTAACAATATTTTACACGTTTTGGTCCAAACTTCTCAAAGCATGATTCCCAAGTCACTGAACTTGCCTAGTAGATATACTATCAACCAAAAGATGGGGCATTTAGTAGTGAAACTATGGGTTAACATCTTGTGGGTTGACCCATAGAAACCGATAAACAAACTAGGGTTGGACCAAGACCGACCCGAAACCCACAAAATTGGGCGAGTCCTCGGTTTTTGTTTTCCTTTTATTCTAAGAGTAAGATACTTGCATGCTAACCCAAGAAAACCGATGCACCAGCCTGTCTCGAACTACGAAGAACCCGAAACATACAAAATCGGCCTAGTCCTTTATACTTGTTTACCTTACGCCCTGCCTACAACTATCACCACCACTCTCACTTCAACACCTCTACCGTCTATTTACCTTTCATTACCACCATCACCACCCCTCCAACTCCGACAACAACCATGACCATCACCGGTAACAACTCCCTCACCTTCCAAATCACCACCAAATCTTTCTGTCTAAAACATTCTAAACAAAATAAAAAATAAATTTGCATCTCAAAATCAAGGGTGATGCCACTTTGTTAACTCAACCATTCCTCATTTTACATAAAAATAAATTTTCACCATCATTGACTATGACTAGTCAAACACAAATATTGAGATAATACGGCAGTATGAACATACAGAAAGAAGAATGAATATATACATACATACAAATTACAATCAAAAGCGCGTGGGAAGCACTGCCACTCTGTTTTGTCCCCCCACCGTACATCTTCAACATTCAAATACATATCCCGCCACCCCTTTCCCCTGTTTTCTTTACTTTTACAAATCATCCCCACCTTTTATCTTCTTTTCAATTCACACCTTATAATTTTCAAATCTTCTACTCATGATCATCAACCCACCATGAAATTCCTTCATTCCCCTTCTTCCGCCACCGATTACACCGCCACCGGCTGCTTACCCGCGGTCCTACGCCGCCTGCTCCGCCTCCACACATTCCCTTTAGATAATAATCACATCAAAGATTCATGTGGGAGTGGGAGTGATCAATTGGATGAGGTTTGTTGTGGTGATAAGCTCAAGGGTAGTCCTGGGATTGTGGGGAAGCTTATGGGGTTGGATTCGATGCCGGCGGAGGATTCGATTGAGAAATGGAGGGAGATGAAGGTGAAGAGAAAGGGGAATTGTGTTCTTGAAGCACCCTGCTTTGTGGAGATTGAAAATGAGAAGTTTATTGTTCTTAGCTTTGAAGGTGGTGGTAAAGATAAGGAATTGAAGCTGCATTGTTCGAGAACTCGAAAGGGTTTGGGTGAATTGAAGGAGAAAGCAAGGAATAGATCGAATCAAGAAACGCGTGTTCATCAGAGTCATGAGAAGGATGATGAGGTTGTGAGTTCATGTAAGTTGTCAAATTTGGGTGAGAATTACAAGAAATTGTGTGATGTGGAGTGTTCTAAAAGAGGGATGTCAAGGAAGAAGAAGATTGAGAAAGCTGAAACAGAGTCTGATTCTGAAAATTCAAGTCCTGTGTCTGTTCTTGAATTCTCAGATCATCAAGAAGCTTCATGTTCAGGTTTGGTTGCTAAAAATATTATCTTTTTAGTTGTATGGTTCACAATTCACAGTCTTGGTGATGTTTAATGATATGGGTATGGATTATTTGCAGGAAAAGATGAGTTAAAGTTGAAAAATTCAAATTACAGGAGGAAATTGAGAGGGGATCTTGACAAGAATGCACCATCTCCATCAACATCATCATCATCATCTCCAAAAAGTATATGCAATTCAGTGGATGATGGTGATGAATCATGCAGAAATGGTAAAGAATATGTTGGATTAGGGAAGAACTTTGTGATAGGGGAATCTGATGACATGTGGGAAGAAATTTGCAGAATGGCAGAAAGAGATGTGATGGATTCAAGTAGAGTGCAGATGGAAAGATGGAAAGGTGAAGATTTTGAGGAGATTGTTGTGTGTTTTGAATCACACATTCTTGACCAGTTGATACTTGAATTATTCACCATAGCTTGAAAACACTTGTAATACTACTTTGTTTATATTGTTTTCTTTTATGGATACATGATTAACCACATCTAAAAGTGAGTAAACTTCTAACAAGACTTCTTGTTAACCGTTTTGGATTTCAATATTAAGGATCTAGTTTTGTTGCATATGGTGTCAAGTGAACGATCATTGTGTTATGTTCTTCTGTTCTTTCACATTGACAAAATCATTTTCTAGATAGAAGTAATATTAGTCATCTACAGACTACAATCAAGCAAAATAACGGGCTACTTGCATATAAAGGTACCTTAGTTTGAATTCTGATTCAAAAGATTTGTTTCAAGGTAAGAAAATGATGTACCAAGTCAATGCCACCGCCGCACTATCAGTTTGACCGTTCGCCCGTCAAAGCTAGAATTTTTGAGAAATTCGTTACCTTGGATCAATATAGTAGAATTTTGATGGTTTTTCAGGCTTAAAAAGGTTGTTACCTAAACCAGAATTTGGACCACAGTTGGTTTATGTTTTCATACAATTAGCCCTCAAAATAGTTAATTCATGCCTTCCATGAAACACATTTACATCAGTGTTGGTAGAATTGGGCCAGAGATCCAATTCAATACCCCATACACCTTTCTGTAGGGCCCTTATGATAGGCCCAACACTATTGTCACTTGTAAAGTGTGAACTGCTTACTAGTTGAGGAGGGTGGCTGATATACACACACAATGACAATAACATACTTACATACTTACATATATGTATATATACAGAGAGAGTAGCATTCAATTAAGAACAAAAAATATAGTGAGAATCATGAGAACAGCTTTTACACTAATACATATAGCTTAATTTTTGGTAAAACAAATAAAGAAAATAGATATAACAACTACATAACTACATACTCTCTCATTTTCTCCCACTCTCTCGTTCTATGCATATGTACATACATTGATATATGTGATTTTTGTTCAATGCACATGTGCATTAAAAAATGATTGATAGTTATCTAACTACATAAACACAAATTGAAGCATTATGTAAAAGTACTAAAGCGGTCCACGTGATTCTTTATGTATGTATGATTCTCAATTGAAAAGGCCCTATACATAAGAAAGCAAAGATTTCATGGCATCAAGTACCATGCTAATAAAAAATGAGAAACAAAAAAGAATTAATCACCAAATCAAATCAAATCAAACCAAACTAGGCTTGTTCTCTTTAAAATTTTGCTCTAACATTATAAAAAAAAAACTAAAATAATAAAAAGCTATTAGAATAATATTACACTTAAAGGATGATTGAGATCACTAAGAGAGTGCAAGAGATCCAGTGCCTTTGTGTTGCTGGAAATTGTGATGCTTTGCTTTTTCAAACATGTCACCGGCATCTTCACCACATTGTTTCTCATGAAATCATGAAGATTTTGAACCTTCACTTTACCAATTTCAAGCACTTGTTTAATATCTACCGAAAGTGAATCCTTTAACCAAATACTTAAGCCTTATCTACACAAGATATATAGCAAAATATATAAACCAGATCGATCGCTTTCATTGATATTTTAACAGATGGGAACAGAACTTTAAATATTCTAAGATCATTAATATTGGTCATTTTTAAAGTTGGAATTGATCCTACCAGCTAATATTTCAGATTCCGTTCTTTGGTTTCTTTCTGTCTCTAGAACATTTTCTGCATACAGTAAACAGCATATAACACTTGAGAAGTGTTAACAAAATAGAATAGGAAAGAATAAAAAAAGATGCAAATATGTAGGTATGGACCATACAACATGTCTACCTACTTTTTATTACTACTTTGCACTTTCTGCTAAATAGAATTTCAACCACTGAAAACACAAAAATGAATGAATTTCTCTTTTATAAATGTATGTTCAGATGTTTTATTTCAAAACTGAAAAGATTACAATTCTTTCCTATAACAAATGATTATAACTATAGACAACAAGAGCATGCCGGCTAAACACAACTCTTTGAAAACAATGAGCTAGTCTAAGTGCATATAAACTAGAATATGAGATTAATATCTTGTATTTTAGATGAACTCAAACCGCATGAGTAACCTTGCTGATGTGTATTGTTCGCCTTTGCGATTACATAGTGGGACTGCACGTATTCCTGGCCTCAACTCTGAAACAGGCAGACAGATTTGGCCAGCAAAATCATGTTTTTCAGACATGTTGTAACTATGTACTTCAACTCTAAGTAAAGCTAATTCAGGAACTGCTAATGGAAATGTAAACTCTTCATTCCAAACAGGTGTCCAGTTGTCCTCCTTAATCTTGGTCTTTTTCATAACTTTATCAACAGATGCTCCAGCTATACCAACCTGTTTCAGAGATATAAAAATTAACTAAAGTACAACCTTTTATAAAGTGTTACTTTGAGACTACTTCTAAAAACAAATATGTGCTTTTTGCTAGAAGAAAATTTGCGGCCGTTGTATTATGAAAATGATGTTATTCTTTTTATTGTTCATTTTGGTTTCTGTTGATATCATAAATGTTGAAAACGAAATTAATTTATAAGATCAAATTTATAAAGTTTATGCCCATCATACATATTTTAAATACATGTATCTACAGAAGAACATTACCAAATAGATCTTTCTGGATCTTAATTAGTTAAATGTGATAAATTATGGAAAAAAGATATCATGAGAGTGCATGTGTGTACATATGCGCATGCGCACATGTATATAGCAAGGACGTAAAAGGATGACATGTTTTTTTTAACTTACGCAGAATTTAATCTAAAGGCGACACTGAGTTTATACTACAAAATCAGAAAACATATACATATAGTTCATCTATGTCAGAAATAAATTTTACATTCTTATTGAAAAATCAAAGAATTTTTTTTAAGTTTAATTGGAAATCAATACAAATAGAAATACATAAAGTAACACCACTTGACTTTATGAACTTTATGCAATATACTAATCCACAGATTTATGTACTTTACTTTCACAAGAAGTAGTTTTACTTTATGTATTCTCTAATAACTTTAAGTTTTCAAAAAACAATTGAACTTATTTTTGGGATAGATATACTACATTGTGTGATCTATATATTACCATTAAATCTATTTTCAAACATCTAGGTTCTTTGTACCAAAGAGAGTAAAGAAAATTACCCTAGTGAAGAAATCTGGAGGGGAGTATTTATCAAAGTGAGTTTTCTTGAAATCCAAATGCCATCCATCTCCCATATAAATTTTAACCTTTAATGATGTCTTGGGTTGAAGCTTTGCTTTGGGATTAAACACCTCATTCATCGGCCCATGTCTCATCAAAAAATCTGGCTTTTTCACATAACCGCAACCTCCATTAGCTCTGAACATTCCATGCATTAACCAGAGTGATCTACCATATCCCTGCATTATACATGAAAATTTAGACATCAGTTGCTTATAACAACATGGTTCATAATACTCTGTTGAGTAAGACTTTGTAAAAGTAGAAACTGATGCTGACCTGCATATTGAATGCGACCATCTGAGCTCCATGTAGCCAACCGATTAGCGGCTTGTAATTAGAGGAGGTAATACGAGTTCCTTTAGGATAAATCCTAAGAATATTCTTCTGTGTGAACCTGCAAACAAATATTCACAATACATATAAGTAGAGAAATTTACAACTAATGATATGAAATCAAAGTTCAAACTCCTATTACTAGCACAAAATAACAAGACGGGTTCAGGTTGAATTGGGTCATTTTATCATGGGTCGTAATTCATAAACTGCAGGTGCATACTGACCCGCAAACAATTTTTTTTCCTTTACTTAAAAAAATATTGTAATTATCAGTTTATTACTACTAAAACAATATTTTCCCATTAATTATCTCTGTCTTTGAATAAAAACAATTTGGAAGGCTGTATTCATCAAAAATAGACTTTGGATGACTTTGACCCATTTGACTTGGACTTTTTTCATGTGACCCAGTATGAGATGACCTGAAATGGACCCGTTCATAAATAAACATGTCGAAATTGACACCTCTAATTATCAAACTAAAACTCATTTATACCTCACTACATCCTGACCATGATTTTCTGCAGCCTTTTCAAGTGCTTGTTCTGCCAAACTTAAGCGCCTGACTTTATCCTTTTCAACTTTAAGCGCATCCTTTAATCCATTTTTTGGTTTTCCAGCATGAATTGCAATCAGCTGCTTGTAAACAGGAGATGAAGGTGATTTCTTTCCCTTCAACAGATCTGCAGTCTCAACATCATGATCACTCTTATCACTTCCTGACTGCACCATATATCACACAAATTCAGTTAGAGGTTGTTTGTTTTCAAAGAAATAAACTAATATGAATGTCTGAATGTGTGTCATTATCCACCAAACCTTAAAACTTCTGTCATCACTCCAAGCATCATCATCAACATCGGAAACTTGGCTCTTTAGTGAGCTACTACGCCTGCTAACATCTTCGGTTTCAAGGTACTCTTTTGGAGGTTTTGTTGAAATCAGAATCCGGTATTTCAAGTTTTCAGGCGTTAGTTCTTCTAAGTTTTCTGATTTGGGGGAAAATAGCATCGACCCAAACGTTTCGGTCACCATCTACAAGAACAATCAATAGGAACATGAACAACATGGTCATGTGATAGATGATCAAATTTAACAGATAAAAAAGTATTAACCTGAGCTACTTTTTCTTGAAGATAGGGTGTAAGATGGTCTTCCAGTGTTATAATGACTGGATAAGGTGAAGCCACAAACGCATACTCTTTGATTGCTTTCAAGCAGTCCATGAGTTTTACTGGGCTTGTCAAAGTCCTGCATTAATAAACAAACATGTTAGATTAATCCACCCCAAAAGAATAACAGTAAGACATGTAATATAAACATGCTGCAGAAAATGGTGTTTGATGTTATATCAGATAATCACTTGTTTAAACGCTTGACAATATCAGATTATTTCAAGAAATTAACAGCCAAGATGACCAACAAGCACATCTTTGTTAATAAGCATGACGCCCGCGATCCAGAACGGATTATATTCACCCTCAACCAATCAAATATCACGCGTATGCAATTGAACTAAGTTGAGTACCTTCCATGAAGAACATGCACATTATTTTTCGATAAGTTTGGCCACAGATCAAGCTCAATGACTCTCACACCTAGCTTAAGCGATTTGACGATCGGAACTTCGCTGCAGTTGCTACTTAACTGGTTCCCAGTCAGGTACGAATTGTGGCCCGTGTATATGAAATAATGAGACAGAGGAGCACTCATATCCTGATGAACCTAAAATCACAAATCCACAACTCTAATTCTTAACAATTATCCTTTCCTAGGTCAAAACCACTAATTAACATTCACAATCAACCCTAAATCCACAATACCTGAGATCTGATAGGGGGATTAAGCTCAGTGCTGAATAGAAAGTGATGAAAATCTTCCAACGAGAGAGATCTCCTGTTAATCAACTTCGCAAGATGATGATGTCGTTTGTGAAGTATTTTCTCCACTATACCCTCAGCATCGGCGATCGACACGTCGTATCCATCTCTATCGTGTAGAAACCGCCGGAGCTGATCTACCGTCATGTGGCTGCCGTCGCCGGAGTACTTGTAAAAGGCTTCTTTAACGTCCGACGGTGGTTCAGCCTCCGTTACTTTGAACTTCCTAGTGAAGCAATAGCAGACCCTATAATTCCCCATTACCATATTCTTCTGTATGTATGATGAAGTTTTGTTGATGATGGATGGATGAGGGTGATGTGAAATTGAGAGATTGGGGATTTATGATGGTGGGTATATATAAGAGTATTGATGGAGCATAGGCAACTGTTGGTGGATTCGTAGAAGAGAGAGAGAGTGTGTGTGTGTGTTAAATGTTGATTGATGATGATTCTGTTTAAATTGGAATCGTTAATTGTGTTGGAGGAAGACATAATAAACAGAGTGACTCAGAATGAGTCAAATCGAATGGTTGAAGTATTCGCTTCCCGCCTTTTTTAAATATTATCCGTCCAACGTATTTACTCTCATCTCATCTCTCCTTGAAAAAGTATATAAATTGACCTTTTAATTTTGATTTTGATTTTGTTATCCTGCTCTGTCTAATCTACACGATAACTAATTTATATTCATATGTTATGAGCGGGGCTTAAACTTTTTCAAGAAAGCTTCACAAGTTATCTTTAAATTATTTTGTTATTACACTCAGTTTTCATTCAATTTTGCTAAAAAGTTGATTTACTAATTAACTATAATAATTCATAGTAGTTGTTTTACTAATAATAATCTTAGTTTTCATTTTTGTTACCAAAGGCAACCTAGGACCATAAACATCATTGATTTACAATCGATTTTCACTTATTTTATTTTACGTTTCTAAATTTTATTCACAATCATCGTCGTGAGTAAAATCGAGTGTAATCATGTGTAAATCAATAAATGATTATGCTACTAGAATTGTTATTAATAACAAAATTGATTATGATTATCAATGGTCATACTGCAGTTATAAATTACTATCGAAATATAGTTGATATCTTGAATTATTGATATTCAATTTACCACTTGTAATATATATGGTTGTTACTTAAAAAAACAAAAATTTACCTATATTTCTTAACAAGTAAAGGTAATTTGACCTTTTTTAAGTTAAAAATTACTTTAATTGTATGTTATTTTATTATTGTGATATTTTTTGTAAATTGTAAAAGTAAGTGACGTGAACGAAACAGTTAAAAAGATTAAGAACTATTTACTAATTACTTTTTTTTTTATTTTAACCGGAATAAATGTGAAGAAAAGATTACTAATTATTTTTTAATTAGTTATGACGCAACTCTTTGAACCCAATCTTAACCTATCAGGATAGAAGAACTTTTGACATGATTTTATGAAGCCTTTTAATATTTGATATAAGTTATTACACAGTTCATAATTCGTGGTATCTGGTATATCTTATCATAAGGTATGCCTATGATTTATTGGAATGACATAGCAAAAGTACAACACTAATTTAGGATTACTTTTGGGGGTGTTGGGATTGATTATTAAAATTCTTATAGATTACCTTATATTTTGATATAGCAAATCAATCATATTTGAACGAATAGATGTAAACATTTATGGTCATTTGCTTATATCAGAATCAAATAAATAGTTATAAATAAGCAATTCGGAAGTCACTAATTTATTCAAACTAACCATCTTGATTTTAGTTATAAATAAGCAATTCGGAAGTGTAATTATTTTAAAATAAATACGGCTAGATAGTAAATGATGTGTGTTTGTGCTGGTAAAAAATTTGACTTATGAAACATGAAAATTGATATTTTTTTACTTATTAGTTTATCTTACAACAAGAATTAAATCTAAATCGTGTTTTTATATTTACTTGATTGCATTTTAGATTCACGAATAGTTTTAACGAGCGGCTATAACAATCGTAACGTGTATAAAGGCCAATTTTATTAGTTTTATACGCATTGTTCGTCATTTTAAGAAAACAAAATCTAGAATACAAAAAATTATGAAGAAGACAGCATCATTAGAATCAAGCCAAAATGATTTTTCATCATGTTCAAAAACAAGAAAATCCTTTTTGGAAAAGAACTCGAATTCTAAATCAATAATATAATTAATAAAAAATAGAAAAAAAAGATTATAAGTTTTGTATCCCAATGCTTATATTCTACTTTTAGCAAAGAAATAATAATATAAAAATAGTAAATTGGACGAGACCGGAGTCTTGTTTTCATCCCGCCTCCAAGTCGATGATTTGGTGATGATTTAGAAAGATCGACAACAACTACCTAACCGATCATTTACTCCAGTCTCCGCCCATCATCACTTACTGCTCAAAACCATTAGCCCTTCACACCATTGACCATATCCATCCCATGTTTTTATAACCCGATCAGTCCATGAGTAGAAATAATAACCGAATGATGTTATAAACATTACAAAATAATTATGGTGTATTTACTAGGATTTACCCCAACACGATGCCAAATAAAAAATTTGTTACATAAAAAAGTGTATTGCTAACATTTTGCGCTATGCGCCTATGCCACAGGGAAAAGATATATTATTAGAAAAATAAATTTATCACAACAATGTATACATTACAAAAAAAAAGTTTATTTACACATCAGACAATATTTTATAACCAAAAGATAAAACCTTGATCTACTCTTCTTTTTATTTTTAGATTGCGGATTAATGATTAGTAGTTGATAACATCAAGTTAAGGGCGTTTGTTTTTTCAGAAAAGCTCTTCCTGACCTCTTTTGTCTGCGCCGCACAGACGACACGCGGACATTGAGGTCTTAGAGTGTTTGTATTTTTGTAAGATTTTTCATTAAAAAAGGTTTGCGTGAGGTCTGCATGGTGCAGATTTGACACAAACACTTCGAAAGTCTCCTAAAGTCTGTAGAAGATTAAACATCATCACCCACCACCATCCATGTCCACCACCACCGTTCGCCACCACCACCGTTCGCCACCACCACCACCCACCGTCCGCCACCACCACCACCCACCGTCTGCCACCACCCGCCATCTACCATCACCACCAGCGTCCAGCACCGCCGTATACCACCACCAGTTGATTTTAGCAGTCTCCAGACGTTAAAAAAAGACACTCTTTTTGTTGCAGACTGTAGAGGTTTGGTCCACCTCTTCTCCTACAAATGTCCGCAAATGTGATCCGCAGACATTTTGCTGCAGAAAAAACAAGGGTCCTAATATAGAGACACCCACCCAGATAAATCGACACCCTCCTATACGCCGCGTATGGGTCCATACACGGCGTATAGGGCCGAATACACTGAAAACGAGAAAAATTCAGGGGGGCTGTTAGAGAGCTATACACCCCATATAGCCCTATACGACCCCTATACGACACATATAGGGCTATACGACGCGTATAGCGAATTTCGACACTGACTATGAGGAAAAATTCAGGGGGCTGTCAGAGGGCTATACGACACATATAGCCCCATACGACACATATAGCCCTATACGACCCCCCCCCCCATACGACTCGTATGGGGCTATACGACACGTATAGAAATTTTGGGGTGTTGATTTAAAATATTAAGGTGTCTATTTAACCAAACCCAAAAACAAACAACACCTTAGTAAATACTCGTCAATATCAGGGATAAAACCTATGACCTCTAAAAAAGACAAAGCCTCTCACCTAGTTTATACTCAAATATATCATTTCAAAACCTAGTTTGTACTATTATTTAAAAAATTAAATTTAGCATTTTAAAAATATTATAAACAATTAAAATATTAAAAATTATTTAGTTAAATAATAGTGGAACTAGAATATAGGAATGTTAATCAAATAATAACATAACTAAAACATAAAAATGTATCCTATACCCAACAACACTTCTAAAAATTCTATAATATACATAAGAAATATTTCATCCTTATATAATATACTTATATATTTATATATTTAGGTGGTGTTTGTTTTTAAAGAGGTAAAATGTATGCAGTCTGCGGACCACATCTGTAGACATCTGCAGCAGAACAGGTGGACCAAATGTCTGCAGTCTGCAACAAAAAGACTGTTTGTTTTTTTATCATCTGCAAACAAAACCCTAATCTAAATCACAAATCTTACGGCAGAACAGGGGCCGGCGAAGGGTAGAGGGGGCGGAGGGAGGGGCCGGCGGAGGTAGAGGCGGTGGAGGGAGGACCGGCGGAGGGAGGGGCCGGCGGAGGGAGGGAGCGGCGGAAGGAGGAGCGGCGGAGGGAGGGAGCGACGGAGGAGCGTGCAGCTGCAGTTCCGGCGGTGGTGAGAGGGAGGGGGCCGGCGGTGGTGAGAGGGAAGGAGGCGGAGGGCGCAGTTCCGGCGGTGGGAGGGCGGCGGCGGCGCAGTTCCGGCGGGGGAGGAGGGACGACGGTGGTGAGAGGGAGAGAATGGAGATGAGATGCAGATGGATTTGGAGGAGGTAAGTATTGTGTTGAGAAGAAGTGAGAAGAGGTTAGAAGTGGCAAGTCAATGTCTTCTTCACGCAGACGTCAGGAAGACGTTTTTTAATGAAAGGTCTTCTAAAAAACAAACAATCTTCATAGCCCAACGTCTGCGCGTGGTCAGCGCGGCGCAGACAAAAGAGGTCAGGAAGTGCTTTTCAGGAAAAACAAACACCCCCTTATATACACACGAAGACAAATGCATAAGACTAAATAGGTTCGAGCAATCCACAGACATCACCTAATATCATGCCTATATCACACCCATGAAAATATTTTTAAAAATTATCACACACCAAGTCTCACGCTAGAATACTCGTCCCAAATGCTTCGAATTTTTGAGATTATCCATCAAATTTAGGTTTTTATCCGTCCTTAATATTACGGTAATTACTTTTATAACATTATGGTAATGGTTTTCAAGGCATGGAAGGCTCCATTGTGTTAATTTTTAATATGATGACAAGACACCTCTAACTCTAAACCACTTAACATCCACATTGTACCCACATTGAGGTCTAAACCGTCACCGTTCACCATTGTCATTGGGCCTAAGGTCTTTAGTGTTTATTGGTGTTAATCGTAAGGCTTCTGTCTAAGGTTCTTAAGTTAGGCCTTCAAATTATCAGGGTCATTGATTTTTTTCTTAAAAATTACATACATAATTCAATGTAGATTTTTTTTTGTTTTACCTTTGAAAATATCCAATTTAATCTGATATTGCTTTAGCAAAAAAAATTGAGCTTGATTTTTTTAATCATAAATTACCCAATCCTACTTTAACTAATTCATTTTTTTACTCTGATTCAAAAACCAAAAACACATAAAAATCTATTTATAATGATGATACTTGAAGAAGACCCGGTGTTCTTACTTCACCGTGGGGCTTGGCCCCCAAAACTATGAGACACCCTACTTCAAGGTGGAGTAAACGAACCAAAATTATATTTAGCACGTTAATTGTATGTAAATAGATTTTTAATATGGATATAATTTCATTATGAATGGATCAATGTAACTTTCAATTAAGACAGCCTATAAAAGGAGTATGATCGATACGGATTCGAGCATAAGTTTATAGAAAACTAAAAATAAACCGTACTTTAGAGACTGTACCAGTGCTTTGAATGCATTATCTACCAGTTCATTATTCCCTTATTTTAATTGATTAACATATGCTTTTAGTTTCACAAATTTATTTCATCATGTTTTTCAGCAATTTATTATTATAAATATGCCGGATCCGATCATATCAGATGCCCTTGATTTGCTTTTCAAAATAATATTATAAAAATACTATCAAAGTGGAAACGTAAAGAACCCAAGTGGATGAACCAATGAAGCTTCATATGAATACTATGGCACATGATTTACTTCAATTTATACTCTTTTCTTCTCTTTATTTTTGTGGTGTTTATATTTAATTTGACGACAAACACATTATATATATATAAAACTACAATGTCGGTAACTACAAGGGAGTTTTATGAGTTTATACATTGGCCACCAAAGTCTCATAGTTGCAAAGAGCCCCTTTCACATGTTGCATATTCACTTTGTTATATTAAAAAACAAACTAAGTGCTACAGTGTTTTTTTGGTGGTTTTAGTTTTTGGCCACAAAAGTTTTTTGGTGAAATGTTTTTATGGTCTTCTATTTATCTATAAAATATAGAACAATAACTGGTTTTATTAGATTTTATAAATCCATTAGTTTTAGTCATTTTCGCCAAAATATTTTTTAAGGATTATCATCGTGACAAACTAAACCGATTATATATGAGCTAAAAATATCATTGACAGAAGCGGGTTTTGGTATTTGTTTTTATGATTTTCGACGAGATGAGAATATAACAACCAAACTCACGCCGCGTAGCTCGGGGGAAAGACAATCAAACTTCCGCCGCGTAGCGCGGGAAAAACCTAGTTTTATAAAATTCCCATAAGGAGGCGTTTCGATGGTAAAAATGTATACTTTTCTATGAAAGTATACAACCGAATGAATCTTTCATTTACAACCATTGGAATAAATACAATATACAATCCTTGTAAAATAGGAATAATTGACAGTAAATAAGAAACTAATAAATGAAAAATATCTACCCAAATATAGCCCAATAATATAGCTTAATTCAAATAATTAACAGTTAGGCGGGAAACCGGGTTTGTCGTTATTATGCTCCCGCAAGATGGACGTTTGAGAGATGAGTCCAATCTTGGATAAAAGATTATGAAACCGTGGTTTCAGCAGCGGCTTAGTAAGAGCGTCAGCCAGTTGATCATCCCCAGAAATGTGAGTGACACGGATAATGCCTTGTTATACTTTTTCTCTAACAAAATGAAAATCAAGAGCAAGATGCTTCATGCTCGAGTGGAAAACTGGATTAGCTGAGTAATGTGTGGCACTCAAATTATCACAGTAAATGGTAGGTGTAACAGTGGACTTGTAAGCAAGTTCCGATAAAAGAGATATGAGCCATTGGACCTCGGTGGTAGTGGACGCGACATCCCGAAATTCGGCTTCAGTGGAATATCTCGCCAGGGTTGGTTGTCTTTTAGAGCTCCAAGAGATGGGATTATATCCTAGGTAAACAATGTAACATGTGGTTCTTCGATAAGTAGTTTTGTCACTAGCCCAATCAGCGGAGGTGAACGCATGAGGGTGTAAAGGGGAGTTATGTTTAAAAAATAGCCCATGGTGTAAGGTACCGTGAAGGTAGTGAAATAAACGCTTGAGGGCAGCCCGGTGGATGGTGGTGGGTGAATGCATGAATTGGGAAAGCTTGTTGATGGTGAAGGGCACATCGGGTCGAGTGAGGGATAAATATTGTAAGGCTCCAACAAAAGCATGGTATTGAGTGGGTGATGGCAGAGGTGTTCCATCAGTGGGGGTACGAGGGTCCACGAAGGACATTGGTGTGGCAGCCGGCTTGCAATCACTCAAATTGGCTCGAGTTAACAAATCAAGGATGTATTTAGATTGAGAGAGGAAAAGACCATGATTATTTGGAATGAACTCGACACCTAGAAAATAAGAAAGGGAGCCGAGATCTTTTAGGAAGAAACGAGAAGCAAGAGACTTGATGAAGGAATTGATAAGAGAAGTATTTGGGCCAGTGAGAATGATGTCGTCTACATATACAAGAATAATAATGGGGGACTGAGTGTCCTGATTAACAAATAAAGAGGGATCAGATATGGTTGGTTTGAAGCCAACGAAAAGAAGATATGATTTTAATCCATCATACCAATCGCGGGAGGCTTGACGAAGACTGTAGATGGCCTTGTTTAATTTGCATATATGATGACGTCAAGAAGGATCGACGAATCCGGGGGGTTGAGACATGAAAACATTCTCAGCAAGGGTACCTTGGAGAAAGGCATTGTTAATGTCAAGTTGACGAAGACACTAATTTTGAGAAGTGACCAAAGAAAGAATAAGGCGTAGGGTTGCAGGTTTGATAACCAGACTAAAGGTTTTAACATAATCGATGCCTCGACGTTGGTTGAACCCTTTGGCTACCAGACGAGCTTTTAGATGGTCAATGGTGCCGTTCGGTTTAAACTTAGTTCGGAAAACCCATTTACAACCAACAAGGTTGGGTGTAGATTCTGGCGGAACGAGAGAGCAAGTATTGTTGCGTTGTAGAGCATCAAACTCATGTTGCATAGCTTGACGCCAGAGGGGACTTTTGAGAGCTTGAGTGACAGTGGTGGGTTCATTGAAAGGAGTATATGTAGCATTGTATAGAACAAAATGATTATTGTGATACTTTGGATTGGGTTTGCGTGTAGGACGGGTGTGAGGAGGAGAGATGATAGTGTTATTATTTATTTTGGAGGTGGTGGGATTTTGTTCGAATGGAGTAGGCAAGACTAGAGAAGTAGGTAGGGTGGGGAGACTCGAAGAATGGTTTGGGGAGGTGATTGGGATAGAGAAATCCTTGAGTGGAGTAGTGGGCTTAGAGGAAGTGGGCTGAGAAGGGGACTGGGTTGTAAGAGTGATGTGGTTAGGAGAGCCCGATTGGTGGTTTTGGGTAGTTAAATTTATGGGTGTGTCATGAGTTGGTGTAGGTGGGGTGGGGCCAGAATCCGGTTGGTGGTTTTGGGTAGTTAAATTTATGGGTGTGTCATGAGTTGGTGTAGGTAGGGTGGCACCTGAATGTATATGGGGGGTGTCGGGTGTGTCGTGGGGTGGAGTAGGTGGGGTGGAGCTGGAATGTATATAAATAGTGAGAGGTAACCATGCATCCGGGTTAGGGGAAGGAGGGGTGATGTGTTGGTGTTAGGTATGAGTTTTAGATGTTTAAAACATTGTTTTTAACCTAACTTTGATATCCAATATAATCTCTTTATTGCGTGTTTGAAATATAGGTTAAATGAAGCTTAAAGAACATTATTTGAGAAGATTACAAAGGATAGCAAGACTATAGCTTGAAAGGTGCTGAAAACAAAGAAAAGTTGTGAAAAAATCAGGGAGCCCGTAAGCTACGGCCTGAGACCGTAAGCTACGGCCCTATGCTGAGTTCGTCTGTGAACCCCGTAAGACAGGAGGTTTGACCATCTGGTTGAAGGTAGGCCGTAACCTACGGCCTGGCCGTAAGTTACGGTCTAACACGATATTTTGGGGGTTGTTCTAAATTTCAAAACCTATTTAATCCCTAATATTAGGGTTTCAAATAGGGACATTCCTAGAGCCCCAAGAATGAATTTTTGGACGAAATTCAGCCCTTAGAACCACCTTTAATCATCCACATATAAGATCCAATCAAGAATGGAAGATTCAAGCATGTCGGTTAGCGACTAATTCGTTTGTAATCACTTTCGGGAGGAAGGTTCTTGTAAGTGAAGCACTAGGTTTAATTTGAATTGATGTTTTGGGTTATGTTCTTTTGACACAAGAATATAATTGTACGTTTGTTTAAAGTTAAAAGACTTGTTTATGTTTAAGTATTTGTGTGCTTTCATTCACATTTGGTTTCCTTGCATCGTGAGCAGTTTGTCATGTATGTGAATTCTTTGCATAAATGAGTTGATGATTTTGTGAACGAGCGAGTCTTAAAAATTTGTTTCTTAATTATCACTTTAATCAAATGAGTTTGTAAAATCATGTCTATGTGATTCCTAATCAATTCTTATGATACCAAGTGTGAATATTTGAACTTGAATCTTGAAAGTGGTTATCTTTTTCTCATAAGTTTCAAAACCCATTATCAAGTTTATTGGTTTCTTAATTATTTTTATTCAATTTACCTTTCCGCTTAAATAAAAACCCAAAAATATTTGCTTTTTAGTATTTTCGTTTCGTGTTTCAAGTTTTTAGATATAAAGCTTTACACTTGTCATCAATTCCCTGTGGAAACGACCTTACTTACCCGTACTAGTTATAGGTAGTTAAGTCTTTAATATTAACTTGTTTTTGATCCAACCACGACAACACGATCAAGGGGTAGAGGATTGTGAGAGAATTTCATAAAGAAATTGGGTTTCTACAAAACGTACATGTTGAGAGGCATAAACTTTGTTGGTTTGTGGATCGAGAAGGTAGTAAGCACTCTAAGTAGATGAGTAGCTGACAAAGATGCATGGTTTGGACTTTGGTTGAAGCTTGTGAGAAGAATATGGGCGTAGCCAAGGATAGGAAAGGCAACCGAAAGTACGAAGTTTTTCATAGTTAGGCATGATGTGAAATAGGCGTAAGAACGGGGAATCATTTTGTAGGGTGGAGGTAAGTAAGCGATTAATTAAATAAGTTGCAGTGGTAAAAGCAAAAGGCCAAAATTTAAGAGGCATTTTGGCATGAGATAGAAGAGTTAAACCGGTTTCAACTATGTGACGATGTTGGCGTTCGACGTAACCATTGTATTCGGGTGTATGAGGTGGGGAAGTAAGATGGGAAATGCCACAAGATGCAAGATGGGAAGCAAGTTTAATGTATTCACCGTCGTTATCTGAGAACAATGTTTTAATTTTGCATTGAAAATAAGTTTCAACAAGTCTTTGGAAGCTAATAAAGGTATTGAGTGAATCAGATTTCTTTTTGAGTGGGTAAATCCAAGTATATTTTGTGTAATGGTCAACGAAAATTATGCAATATTTGTAACCATCATAAGAAAGAACAGGGGAGGACCATAAATCCGAAAATAAAACTTGTAACGGGGCGTTAGAGGTGATAGATGAAACACGAAAAGGAAGCTTGTGGCTTTTATTAACGTAACATGAATTACATGAATCGTTAAAATAAGAAAAAGAAGAAACAATAGAAGATAAATATTGTAGCACTTGTGAATGCGAGTGACCAAGACGATGATGCCACAAGGATGATTTATTTGTGTGAACATGAAAAGCTGAAGGTGGTGATTTTGGACGAAGCTCGTAGACCCCGTGTTTAGTTCTCCCTTGAGGAGGGGTTGGTGATTGTGGCAATCCTTGATAACAAAATTAAGAGAAAAAAATTGGATTAGTATATTGTTATCTAGACAAAGATGGGATATAGAGATAATGTTACGAGATATGGATGGAACACATAAGACATTATGTAAAATCAAAGAGATGTTGTCAAAGTGGAGTGTTAAAGAACCAATATGAGTGATATTAAGAGACGAACCATCACCAATGACGAGTTCATGGGTGCCATCATATGGAGCGTGGAGAGATAGTGCACTAAGGTCGTTTGTGATGTGGTGAGAAGCACCACTATCAAAAAGCCAAGGGCGGTTGTTGTCGATATGAGAGCCTGGAACATGCATCACATGGGCCTATGGAGAAGTGGTTTGTGTACCTCTAGGTAAGGGAGCTAGAGTGATATGTGGGTACATCTTCTTAAAGGCATGACAAGAGGTAAGTGAATGACCTTTGTTGAAGCAAAATTGGCATATTCCTAAGAAGGGACGGTTGGTTGCGGCAGTTTGTGTGGTAGTTAAACCCTTTTGTGGGGTGGGAAGGAGACCGGCAGATGGAGAGGGGCTGCGGTTGTGCCATGGGTTGTAAGATGGGAGAGTATGGGCAATGAAGGCGGTGGTTGGTTGGTGGAGGTTGGCGGCAGAAGAGGGTTGTTGGGCCAATGATAACTCATGATTAATGAGTTTGTCATGAAGTTCATGAAATGAAATAGGGGTGTCTCTATCATGAACGACATCAATAGGAGCTTTGTAGGAGGTGTAGTCTAAGCCATTTAGGATGACATCAGTAATGTCATCTTGGTCCAATTGTTTGCCAAGAATAGCAAGTTCATCGGTGATGGCTTTGACGGATTGCATAAAATCAGTGATGGTTTGGTTTGGGCTTTTGGTAGTTTGTTTTAGTCGATATTGAAGTTGTTTTATATGACCTCGAGAGGTGGAGGCATAGGTATCGGAAAAGATTTTCCAGGCCTCAAGAGAGGATTTAGCATTGGTGATCAAAGGGACAAGAGGCGAGGAAAGACTACCGACCAGGGCACCAAACAAGAGACGATCTTGACAGAACCAAGCATTGTAATCGGGATGGGGAGTGGTGTTGCCGGTATCGTCAACGGTTGGTTTGGGTGCAGGAAGGGTTCCATCGATGTACTTAAAGAGATCTAGCCCATAGAGGAAGGCTTCAATCAACTTAAATAGTTGGTGGCAGTGAGTTTAAGAGAGGCAGGGAGAGTAACAATGGTTAAAGAAGAAGATGTGGTGAGAGGAATGGTTCCAACAGTGGAAGTAGTTGAAGAAGATTCAATGGACATGATGCTTGCCGGAGTGTTTGAAGGAGGGGGTTGTTTTGGAGAGGATTGATTCTTGACTGGCTTGATACCATATGAAAGTATACAACCGAATGAATCTTTCATTTACAACCATTGGAATAAATACAATATACAATCCTTGTAAAATAGGAATAATTGACAGTAAATAAGAAACTAATAAATGAAAAATATCTACTCAAATATAGCCCAATAATATAGCTTAATTCAAGTAATTAATAGTTAGGCGGGAAACCGTGTTTGTCGTTATTATTTTCAACTAAATGTCTGTATGTTTTAATCCTACAGAGTGTAGCTGTCGTAATTTTAGGAGTATAGGAGGCCCAAAGTAGAGGTTTGTGTTGACCAATTAACAAAGTTACGTAGTTTTGATGTTGATTAAATCAAAATAACGTAGTTTTATAGTGTTTTGCAACTTCTTATTCATTTTTCGCTTTATAAATATAACTTTAATTACTATAAGTTATAGTAATGATAAAAAGGGTAGAATATTAAAACAATAGATAAGGCTATTGCTTTGTTGCTCAGGGATCATGAGTTTAAATTGTGAGAAACAACTTTTTTTTTTTAAATAAAATGTATAATAAAATAAGTTAAGCACTCGACATGTCATTTTAGTAGTAATAATAGAGCTAATATGCATACAAATAATAGTAACATTATAGTGATAGAGAGTAAAAAAATCAGATATGAAGAAAATAAAAGAATAATGTTTGTAGTTAATCCTTTGAAGACGGGTACAAGAACAAGCAATCAAAAGAATGTGTAGTTCATGAGGTAAATTGTGTTTGGCAATAGTCAAGCGCTAAAGAGGGGGCTGTACAAAAGGCAGCCAGCAGCTTTGCTGATGGTTTGAGACTTTGAGGGCTACCAGCGTGAGAATCGATGATGGCTTTTGGTGCTGTCGTAGAGGTGTTCATCAAATTGGTTTTCAAGTTATTTTAATGCCATTATACAATTATTATTATTTTATTATGAATTCAATTGAACTTGGAATAGAATTAAAAAAAACATATTCTAAATTTTTGAATCAGTTGAGATTGGTTTGAATAAAAAGAATTATGATAAACAATTAAAATTTAAGAAAATAATATGTGTTAATTCCACAATTGTTAGGTTATCTAGGGAAAAGACAATGTGTAGGAATATAAATAATCCATGGAAAGTTAGTCAATCCATATATATTATGTCCATGTAAGCATGTAACTAATCTAGCATTTGCATTAAACATCAAGTTAAAAAAGTACCAATCCTACTTTGTTCAATGATAATTGACTAATTGTATTTACACATTTGTACCATTGTTACTCATATGCATGTGATTTTTATTTGTTTTGGTGCGCTTGATTCCTGAGCTAATGTAACAGACGTTTTGTAGTGTTTGGTGTACCTTAAATGTTCCATGCCCTAGGTGAATTAAAGGATCAAGACCAGCGATGACTATATAGCCAATTAAACATCTTCATCACAAGTCTTGCTATTCTTTGTACGTTTTATGCTTGTTTTACAACAAATTAGTTACTTCAATCCAAACTTTCATCAAACTCGTTGCTTTCACCTTTATAATCAACGCAGAGGTGTTTATTAACCACATCATTTTTGTGACTATGGTATCAGTTATTTAGATTTTTATTTTTATCGCTACGAACGGTTGTCAAAGTTATAACTTAAACTAGTTCCATTGAGTGAATAATAAAACAAATAAAAATTGAAACAAGCAACTTGAAATATTGAATAAACCCAATGCATTATTAATTGACATTGAATAGTGCAACCTAACACTTTTGGTTTTCCATGTTCCAACTTACAAGAGTCAGAATAGTGATAATCTTGATTCGTATCATAATATTTTCTTATTGCTAGGACTCCTGAGAACCCAGCCCACCTTACGTGCAGCCCCTTAGAAAAACCAAGTTCTATATAAAGATGTGAAAATTAGATGCGTATTGATGGGTTTCGTAAGATTTTTTGACAATGGGTGCTCATGGTTAAAAAAAGACGTCGTGTATAAAATAATTCAGTAAGTGTATCTATACATTCCCATCAATTAAGATCATATAATGATTGAGAGTTTCTTTTCATTTTATCCTTAGAGTGCTCCCCACTAGTATTGTTGAGTTGCGAAGCACGATTGCAGGTGAAGGCTGATTGCAGGATAACCCAATCACCACTAGAGATGCAGAAGTTTGACTGCAAAGTATCTCAACTTCGTGGAACAAAATCTAGAATTTTGAAATTAACTCGTATGGTATTTCTGGCCGTGATTAAGCTGGTCGTGTCAACTTAAAAAACAAGTGATCAATCTGAATCCACCTTCTATATAAGCAACTCTATGCAATTGTGAATCTTATACGAAGATCAAATCAGTAAAATATTACTCTTGTGTTTATTTCTTGCACTTCAAATCTTTTTGCTAGTGTTCATAGGCGTTGCTTGGGAATGATTTCCAAACATGTATAAATTATGTATGCAGCATGGTACTATGGTATATACATAATAGTTATGAAATGGGGAGCCTGGGTAAAAGAAACTATATCATTGATGTTTAACAGTTTTGTGGAATATGGTATTAGAAATAATTGGACATGATGAACCTACAGCAGTAAGCAACAATGATTTCACAATTGATGACCACTAGCTGTCTGGAGCACAACGCGTCCAATCAGTTAGCCTGAATCAGAGCTTTTAACTGTAACCATTACATGAGTGGTCTGGACCATGGCTGAAGCAGGTGTGCGGTTGGAGGGACATTGATCACAGCCACACGAGATTGAAATACAGGTAAATGGAAGATAGAAAAGATAATACATAACAAGTTACTTGTAATTTATTCTACTTTAGGCAGCTAGTTAGACATAGGTTGCTATGCCAAACAGGAAGGAAGGAGAGTGTCACTTCCCATTAAAGAAAATTATTTGCCACAAAATTGTAGGTTTAGGTTTGATATTAGAGAATATCACTCAAAATGATGTTAAATCGACAAAGTCAGATTAGTGTCACTGATATCATTTATGCCCTACCCTACAGGGCAGCTGCAGCCATAACACATGCCTCACATTTGCGAGTCATCAAGTCAAAGTCAAAAACATCAAGATTTCATTCTTGAACAAAAACACATATTTGAATCAATTCATCTGAATTTAACATGATACTGTTGGATATTTGTAATCAAAAAATTAATCAATTAAAAGTCAGAATAGAAAAGTCAAAATACAAAAAGTCAAACATGTAAATTAGGCGGGAATTAAAGGGTTAGATGTGTTAGTTTTAGTAGTTTGTAACCGCCATTGTAAGGGTATAAATACCCCATATGTATGTCGAATTATGTGTGGAAATCAGATTGTATTGTGTGTCCCGTTTGACCCTGTTTTCATCGAGTCACTGCACAAATCAGTGCATAACTCTTAATCGATGTTTATCCACAATATTGATCCTAATCTATGATCCAAAGGGGCCTCAACAGATACAAGAGCCACCTAGATCATCCCACCGAAGTCTTTCCTTTTCAACGGATTAATTTGACACCCACAATCTATACTAATGTAAATCACAGTTGACAAAAAAGATGACAACGTTTAACACATAATCTTTCATATTTAACATATTAAACACTTATGAGTTATGAAGCGGCACAACAATATAACTCCACAAGAGTTTGGTGTGTGAACTATTATACAGGGGTACACAAAAGATACCAACATATAGAAACCAAAATCAGCTACAGGCACACCAAATGTGGATGATGAACATCATCAAATAATTTAGCCAAATCATGCTCAAAATCACAAGCAAAGATAAGCATGCATGCATACACAGAACTAAAATGGAAAGTTAGGAAAAACCCTGCAGTTTATAGCATCATATGATAAAACCAAATTACCATTAAATGTTATAAGTGCTCCATAATTACCAATTTATCAAGCTTTTTAATCTTATTTTGCCCATAAACAAACCATTAACCTAACTTTTTAAACTAATTAGCTATAAAAAGGTTGAAACTGGCAAACAACATATACCTGAAGGTGTTTGACATAATGCCACTTCAAGAAGAAGACATTATGAAGTGTATCTCCACTAAATCTGATAAAAATATGATCTTGAACCCAATTTGGGCACTAAAATTTACTTAATTTCATCGAAATTTATAGAATATAATCAGAAATTTACTCAATTTGGGGAAATATGCAGTGGTAATTGAAAGATAACAGAGAACATATAATATACCTCATCGCTTTAGCAGGTAGATATCGATTGGCATGCTTGCAGCAATCAATCTACCTTAATCATCACAGATAAACCAAAAACTCGTTAAGCATTCAACTTCATTCTGAATACGACCAACAACAACAACAACAACAACAAACCACAAACGTCATCAAAGAGCACACCCCATGAAGAAACAGTAGAGATAACACCACACAAATCCTTTTAAAACTTTATTAAAAGACAATCGATAATTTTACTAAAATCAGGCGACCAAATAGAATCAAATTTTAGGCGAAACAACGCAAATCACGAATCCGCGAGCTCCAGCTTATCATTTTTGTTCTTGATGCGTCTCTGATGAACGAATTTGGAAAAATTGACAGAGAGATTCGAGTAAACAGAGCTTACCTTTGAGATATTACCATTGATTTCCTTAATCAACGCGACGTTTTTCACCAAATTGTCAGGGATCTTCGACTGATGATTCTCGTTCACTTGTTGAATCAACAATCGGTTCTGATCCAACACCGATTGCGCTTCTTTGAAACCCTTATTCAGCGTCTCCCACGCCTCCGCATCGCACTCATCGCCGCCGCCGCCGTCGCCGGCCTCCGCTCCGGCCAACCACCTCTGCATCGTCGTCTTGTCGACGGAATTCTTCGGTTTCGCCGGATAATTTGCCTCCTCAACCGCCGATGAGGAATCCATTTCTCCGTACACCTACACACGCACACAGTTGTGCACAAATCACAAATGCTGATGGGTGTTGTCGTCAATGGCAATAAACAACCGACTGTGTCGAAAAGGCGGCATTTTTTATTAATTTTGTGCACTTTCTGCTAAGGTGACGGAGGGGCTATGGTTTGGTAGGTGACGGTCAACGAGATCCGTCGGATTGAAGGGCGTGAACGTGTGTGATTTTTGTGTGATCTAGAAAAGTGACGGCTTGTGAGGTTAATGGGTTGAAAAGTCGTATCGATCTTAAATGGGTCTCTGATTGGGTCACGTATACGGAAAGCGAAAAATATCTTAAGATGATTATATTTATTAAAGTAGTCCCTATACTTTCTTATATTGGCGGTTTTTTACCTTAAAGAATTTTTATTTTTGAAACATGAAATGAAAATTTATATACAGCATGTTTTACAGTTATTTGGTGATTCGGTTTGTTGGTGTTATATTGCTTTAGCTCAACCGTTCACTCTCTGTTATGATAGTGTTTCTGTAAGTTTGTAACTGTTTCGATGATCATATCGGTTAACAAGTTTAGTATATTTTAAATTGTATATCGCTGTTAAAATTTTCATGTAAAAAGTTACCATCAATGCCGTTGACTCATTTTTCGTCCTAGTTTGTTTTCCACATTATGCACGGCCAAGTAACGCTAATATTTTCTTTCAATGTGCTACGTCGATTATTCAGTTCCTATTAAGTATTAACGCCACTAACTACCCAATTTAGCCTAACAATAAACATCTATTTTGAGGCTAAATTGGGTTGCCTATTCATCTTATTAAGACTACAGTAAACAGTCGAAGATCTATGTTAACTTTGCATTTGAATTACTGGGTTTTATTTGGTGTTCTTTTTTTTTTTTTTTCCTATCTGTATTATGGTGGTGAAATAGTGATTTTTAAGACTAGTATATGAGTTCATCCATAACTTGCAGCTAAAAATATAATATTTGTATTTTTTTTATTCATTGGATGTTTGGATTGTTTTCTATTTTTGTTTATCATGATAAGAGAAACATCTTCTAAAGTTTTAATAATTATCGGCTAAAGTGAATTTATACAATTGATTCACATATTTGATTTACGTTAATTCGTCGTTCACATTGAAAAGATAAGAGACCTTCGATTGAAACTAACATTAAGGAAGAAAGTTATCACTACGAAAAACCTCTTTAAATCAAGTTTAAATTTGAGATCTTAAAGATTTTAAACTCAAATCATCTCTCATACCATTAGATCATAATGACAATAACAATTTTAAATTTAGTTAAGTTTATATTTGATGTTCACGGGGAGATAGAAATCATACAAACAAACACATTTTATTTGAAGATAAATATTAAATCTAAATAAAATATGAATCCCAAGTAATATATATGCTAACTAGGTTATAATCCGGTGTGTTACACGTGTTAACTAATAAAAAATACTAAATATTTATTAACGAATTGAAGAGTCAGTAACTGTAAAACGTCAAATATAAAGATACTTTGATTAGCTGATAAAACACTTTTAATATTCTTAAAACTTTCGTATTAAAAAGTTATTGCTTTAAAAAAATTTCATTTTGTTTATCAATATCCCACTCTTTAAAAACTATGGGCTTGTTTTGTAAAAAATATTTTTATGTAAAACTTTTATTTTTAAAAAAGATTGATTTTAAAATATTTTATAATTTAAAATATGGGCTTGTTTTGTAAAAAATATTTTTATGTAAAACTTTTATTTTTTAAAAATATTGATTTTAAAATGTTTCATAATTTAAAAAGGTTTTGCTGTTTTAGAAAAAAATCATAGTTTAGACAATTTTGATTTTAAAAAGGTATGTTTTTAATCAAAATACTTAGTTTTTATTTAATGAAAAAATATTTTTTTAATAAGTTAATGATTAAAAAATGATATGAATTTATAATATAGATAAAGAAAGAGAAAAAATTAAGAATTAGTTATTTGAATTTTTAAAATGGAATAAATAGTTTGGGCAGAAAAACTAAGATAAAAAGGCTTGTAGGAATGCCATGTGGCACCACATGTAAAGGATTATTAGGTTAGATTTAAATAAGTATCACAATATATTAATATTATAACTATGTTAAAGTTAGTAATTATATACCTAAGTATTTAAATAATACTAGTAAAGAAGCTTGCGCTTCGTAAAGGGTAAGTATTTAAATAATACTAGTAAAGAAGCTTGCGCTTCGTAAAGGGTGTGAAATACGAACATATTACTCATGGTTTAATATTTTATAGTCTTACACTCGAACTGAAGTCAACAAGATTTAGACATTCGGTTGGTATTAAGTTTAGAGTGTCACTCTATATGTGTACAAAGTGTATATAGAAACCGCGAATTTCAAAAATGTTTTTTTGGCAATATAGATTTGTCGATAATGCCTTTTGCACTGTCTTAATTATCGCTTGCATGCATAAGACTACAACTTCAACTATCGCAATAGTTGGAGAAGGAAAATGCATTTTCAAGTTTCATCATAAATGTTAATGTGAACAACATAGACATGACTAAGATATACTTTTAGATGGACTTAACATTTCTAATCGTATTGTGAGACGTTAAAAAAATCAATAACAATAATAAACATCCACTCCAATAATAAAAATAACAACAATAATAATAACAATACGTATACTAACATTAGAAATACAGGTGATGAAAAGAACATGGATAATAATTGAAGAAAAGAACATGGATAATAAACCTTAAAAACATTGTAGCTGACATCAAAGCCATAAATATCCCCAAAGTCATTCTTTATTATCCATTTCTCATATGGGACAGTGTAAACAATATAGCATCATAGCAATATTGGGAGTGGAGCAATTTTGCACTATCCATTTTCCACTAAACAACATAGTACTCAAGTAAGCCATGAGTAACACATAATGAAGTTCCTCTCGTGCATTAACTTAAGCACCTGAACCAAAAGAAAACTAATGATAGGAATAGTTTTTTTCGTAGACCCTTCTACTTCATTATTAACTCAAATCTTTCCCGGACCCAAGTTTACAACAAACAACTGTGAACGTAGCAGCGAAACATAAAGCCCAATTTGACCCGTGTTTCACATCTGACAACCTATTTTGATCCCATGGCATTCGCCCCCCCCCCCCCCAACTCTACTCATAGTATAAAACCTAATTCCTACCCTGAAGAGATGCATTATAAAATAGTAAATATAACAGTTAACTTAAATAGTATTTAGTTATAAAAAATAAATATTTATATATTAATCTAAATTAATATAAAAAAGTTATAGCATAGTGAATTAAATAATAACATAAACATTAAATAATATATTAATTAAGAGAAATTTATTTAAATAAGAAGATTAGAAAATTAGGAAATATAATATAGAACCCTTATATCTGATCTGGTTGTCCACACTTGATTAAAAACAAGTTATATAACCGGTCTTATCTACCTTTATTGTATTAGGATAAGTAAGATTATCACCACAAAGAATTAGTGAAAGGTGTTTAATCTCTTGATTTTTATAGCTATTTGTCAAAATATCGGACGGTCAGTTTGAAACTGATAAGAACATTATAATATGGAGAATCAAGAAACTTATTAAAGAATTGGAAGCTGCAAGAGGCAATTGTAAAAGCATGATTTTTGTTATCATGCCACTTCATGTTTTCAAATTTCTCGTGTTGCTAGAATGATTGATGATGAATTGGCAACCACCACATACATTAGGACCAGGCTTAACCACCAATATGTTGGTGACAATAAATTTCACGCAGAAGCTTTAAATGAATTACTGGAATCTGATGACAAATTCGGTTTCATTGTTATGGATTAAAACAGGACCCTTTTGGGGACATTAAGTGGTGACAAGACGGAAGTTTTACACAAATTCACAGTAGACAGGCTAAGTGCGCGCTCAAGCTGCACGTCGATTTGTACTTATTCGAATGGAGGAACGTCACAATTATATAACTATGGTGAAGGACAGAAGTTAATGAGGAGGAATTCGGCTTGTTGGGTGAATAGGTAACGGGCCAAATGGGTTAGCAGATCCGCACACTTATGTTTGATGAGTTTTATGCTATATACGGTTACTAGAAGTGTATTATCAGTAACTACATTTCCTTTTTATAAATCAATTTGGAGGTTTTACACATTTTAATATGATAAAATTGTAAACTAGATGCCTGATCAATGCTTTTCAAATAGTTGATAACTTTGGGTCAAATAATGAGTTTTTTGGATAATCATTATTGGAATAGTTTTTACATATTATCACATGTGCTACATTCAACATTATGTTCTAAGTTATCACATGTGCTAAATTCAACACTATGTTCCAAGTGATTATATTTTCTTTTGGGTATTTTTATATTACAACCTGTTTGACCTTTTGGAAAATGATCCAAACGTGTTGAAGTTGTTACATTTCAATGTTGATCTAAACGCGAAATAATAATAATAATAATAATAATAATAATAATAATAATAATAATAATAATAATAATAGTTTTTAATGGTTAAGAATAACCTTGTCTTGTTTTTCTTTCCCTTTTCACTCCGTCAGAGAAAAAAATATTATGGATGGTAAATCAACGCAGCAAGCTACACCCCCTCCCCCAACTTGAAGCGGTTGCATTTCTCAACATGTTTTAAATGGTTTGATATATGGTTAATTGTGGCTCTGCTGTGCGATGTGTGCTTCGTCTTTCATAACATATTCTGACTTGTGTTATATGGCATTGAAGATTTGGGAGACTTTTGGTTTTTGTTGGTCCTCAACTTGTAGATTCGTATGAACCATCTTTTGAATAACGACTTTTTATTGCTTAATTTCCGTTTAAAATCTTGGTGATTTTCCATGTGAATTTGTGATTCTCTATAATGATACCAAACTACATTGTAATCTAACATTGGACCTAGGGAGGCTGACCCTACTTTTAACATGATAGAAATAAACAATTTAAAGGTTTAACGCTGAAATTAAACTAGGAAAAATTAACTTTATAAAACTTAGATGTCCCAATCACAACTTTTTAAAAAATGTTTTACTTTTTAATGGAAATATCTCATTTTAAAGTCTTCTAAACTACATTTAACTAGGTTTAAACATAAATAACACAAAATTTAAAAGAGTCTTTTTTTTTACTCTTACCTCGGGATACTAACCCAAAAGCCTTATAAAATATTAAAATGCTAATTAACCCAATAAAATCGATAAGCCCTAAATCCAAACTCAAATCTTAAAACCAAAACGATTTCTATTTCTTAAGTTACAACACACTTGAAACATCCTAGTTAAAGTCATAAACAAAAGAACATGCTAGAACCTTATAAATACAAATATTCATTATTCATCTTGGGTTTCCTTTCTCAAAACTGCCAATTAATTTTAAAAAAAAAAAAAAAGTTACAAAAACACAATAAATTTACATTTTCTTTTCCATGAAATGATGAAAAGACACTTAAGCAAATTCATGCACTAGTTGCCACCCTAAACAGTACCAGCGTACCAGCACTTATTAGCCACGCTTCAACTTTGCCGTTTCAAGTAACATAACGTGGAGCTCAAATGTCTATCCCATTCCTTACAAAACACCAACACTATGAAACTTCCTAGAAATTTCATCATCAACTCGGTGAATTCAATCTCATATATATACAACATTTGATCCCTCTCATTTCATCATCTTCAATTCCACTTATCAACAAGTGTCTCTTGGTCGGTGCTTGCGTTGTGTGTCAATTTGTTCGCCATGGGTTCGTCGGATAATCGCGACTTAGAGACCGCGAAACCCGTTTCGACGCCCTTGTTACGCTCGAGATCGGAGCCCGAGGGCTTGCTGTGTGTTCGGTTTCGGATTCTGAGAGAGTTTGTGGCGAATGTGAGAAAAGTGATGTTTGGGACCAAACTTTTGGTGCTTTTTCCCGCGGTTCCGATGGCCTTTGTGGCTCATTATTATAGTTTTGATAAAGTATGTGTTGAATGTTATATATTTATATACATAGATGATGTTTTTATAGGGATGTTAATTTTGAGAAATATTATTTGACATTTGTTTTGTTTGTAGCCTTGGATATTTGGTTTAAGTTTGCTTGGGTTGACTCCACTTGCGGAACGTCTTAGTTTTCTAACGGAGTAAGTCGTAACATTTTATTTTCAATCTAAACAGTAAAATCTCATTTATAACAAAGCTATTGTACTGTCGTTTTGAATTTAATATTGTAATTTATGAATGTGTTCCTAGCTAACTTTTGGTTTGTTTATGAATTGTGTGTGGGTGAAATTGAACTTAAAAGACAAATAGCATACTTCACAGGACCTACAGGTAATCACTTTGATGATAGTTTATTTTATCTCTGGATTCTGTGATAATTAATTAATACACTTATTATTTAGAGTAAGTAATGTGATATTTATATACATTAATTAATTAAATACAGTGGGAGGGCTGGTGAATGCAACATGTGGGAATGCAACAGAGTTGATAATAGCAATGTTTGCTCTCCATAAGAGGAAGATTCATGTGCTGAAATACTCTCTTTTGGGATCCATTATCTCAAACCTCCTCCTTGTTCTAGGGTCATCTCTCTTATGTGGTGGCATTGCCAACCTCAACAAACAACAGGAATTTGATCATGTACCCCACCTTACTTTCCCACCACCATGCAATTTTATTCAAAGTAAAATAAGAGAAGGGAATTTTACCAAAATGATCAAACTTAGACTATGTTTTTATCAAATTGGTCATGATTTTTCAGCTTACAAGTGTAATGGTCATGTATGATCCAATTAATCTTAGCAATTCATTTTGCATATCTTCAACCTACATGCTAAAGGCTAAACTGGCGCGTTGGACATTGAAATAAAGGAAATTCCACACGTGGCGGATTGTGGGGCATGACACGTGTAAAGTTATAGGTTGAGCTAGCTTGCAGGCTTAATCTATAAGTTATGGGCTAAAACCTACATGCTTAATTCATAATTTATTATATGAAATAGATTAAGTGGATTACATATGACCATAGGAGTTGCAGATTGAAAAATCATGATCATTTTTATTGAAACCTAGTAAACTTTGACCATTTTGGTAAATTTCTTAAAAAAAAACTGGCCAGCAAGTTAGACCAGTTGGACTGAGAACCGAACACTTGGCCGGTTTAGCAACCGATTAGTTTTTTGAAACGAAGATCGAGTAGGTGAACCGGTTCGGACAGTTTTAATTAATTAAACCTTTTTTTTTTTTTGAGAAAATATTAGAAAATATTTTGTTTTTAGTTATAAATATTGAAATTGAGATCTATAATGTACAACGAAAGCCCAAATTATATACGCACTCCTCTAAATAAATCTCTTCATTTTTTTATATTGGAAAAACGAAATTTTTCTTTTTATACTTTAAATACTTATAGATACAAACAACAATAGAATTTTAGATTAAAAAAATAATAATTTCGACTCCTTCCAATTTTTATGCTTTTTATGTTGGTTCACCCGAATTAATTAGCACGTCATACGAAATTTGAGTTCGGTTCAACTGGTCGGACCAGAGAACCAATAGCGTAGCCAGTCCAAATGTTGGATGACCCATTCGATTTTCAAAACATTGCATATACATAATTTTAAAACGAAAGAACCAAACTTGTAATACGCACATACATATAGACCATTATTGTAAATTATTCCCTTTTAATAAAATTTTATAAAATAACATGAAAAAACTAAACTTCTTGCATGTTATATGACTAAACACAGATGCAGGCAGATGCAAACACCCTGCTGCTGTTGCTCGGGCTGCTATGCCAGATCGCACCGTTGCTGTTTAATCTCTCGAGCATCGATTCACCGAAATCGGATAGCGCTGCGGTTCTGCAACTGTCAAGGGCAAGCAGCATTGTGATGTTACTTGCATATGTAGCATACCTCTTCTTTCAGTTGAAAACTCACTCACAACTCTTTGAATCACAGGAGGTTTGCTACTTAATTATCTTGACTATAATGTTAAATTCTGAGGTTAAACTAAATTCCTATTCAAATAATAATATTAAATTTAATTAGGACCAAGATGATGAAGATGAGGAGACAGCAACCATAGGTTTTTGGAGTGCATTTATATGGTTATGCTTGATAACAATAATCATATCGGTTTTGTCCGAGTACGTTGTGGGCACAATTGAGGTAATTGTCTAAAAGATGAAAATAAAAGTTATATGATGTTAAATCATACTGATTTTTTTTTTTTTTTTTTTAAATGAATTTGTGTAACAGGATGCAGCTGAAACTTGGGGGATATCTGTGAGTTTTATCAGCATAATTCTTCTACCAATCGTTGGTAACGCGGCAGAACATGCTGGATCTGTTATATTCGCCTTTAAGAACAAACTGGTGAGATTTAAACACGTCTCAAACGTCCTTTGATACATTGTAGAATTGTACGGCATAACAAATAACGTCTTGTGACCACCCACAATGTTATTTATTGATGTATATAACTGTGTAACAAATGGTACGTGCAGGACATATCTCTAGGTGTCGCTATGGGCTCCGCGTCTCAAATCTTGTTGTTTGTGGTAAGAAAATATGACAATGATTACAAATCACAAGTTACATTTACGTCGTATGGTACAACTCTGATGTACGTTTTTGGATTTAAACATGTGACGGATTTTTGAACGTGTTGTACCATTCAACGTACTCGGTGATGCATCACACGATCGAGCGCTAACAAATGTGTATATGAAACTGAATCAGGTTCCTCTATGTGTGATTATTGCTTGGATGATGGGAATAAACATGAGTCTTGATTTTGGACTTCTTGAAACTGGCTGTCTTGCCTTCTCAATTTTCCTTACGGCCTTCACTTTACAGGTTTTGACATTTACCCCCCTTTACTTTATTTTATCTATATTAAGACCCCTATATTTTCACAATCTTGGTACCAATTGACTTCCTTTAATTATATGTGTTTGATCATGTATGGTTCAGGATACTTTGTACACATGGGTCAGAGTTCACACTTAACACAAGTTACTAATTAAGTAATTAGACAACTGATTTATTCAACTTACAGAAAATGTGATTTGATTTTGGATAATTAATTAAGCAAATGAATAAACTTAATTAATGCTGTATAAATCATTTGCAGGATGGAAGTTCACACTATCTGAAAGGAGTAATTCTTACCCTTGCCTATGTAGTTATTGGGGCATGCTTCTTCGTTCAACATGCTCCGTTTGGTGAGTCTATTACACTTCATTTATATGTTATAGACATTTTTAGACGTAGGGTTTCCTTAAGTCGTATGTAAAACACTTAAGTCGTATGTTTGTTTTACGGCTTTTACTCGTAGTGTTGTCACTAACTAGTGCTAGAACTGGTAATGCTTTTTACATGTGTCATTATGTTTTAGTGTTTGAATGTCCATCAACTTGATTTACAAATTACTAGGTAAATTGGGTCGGATCACCAAAATAAGTTAATAAACAATTAAATTAAAAAATTCAATCTTTATAGAAATGAAAAGATTACATTCTGTATTAGTGAGCTAGTATTAGTGTCATCGAATCTCACGTACATATGTAACATATCAAAAATAATTTAAGGTAGCGTTCCTTTGTGAGCTAGTACATTGGCCAATGCAAGTTATTAGTATACATTATTTATCAGTTTGTAATCTTATTAATTTTGTTGGCTGTAACAGATGAATCAAACAAGTTAAGACCAGTAGGAAATGCAACTGCTTGATTGGCTGTTTAACGTTGTAGCTCGAACCTGGTTCATATTACTTGTAAACCAGAAGTTCATGGTGTGAAGGATCATATGGAATAAACCAGAAGTTCTTGGAGTGAAGGATCATATAGAATCATCGCTAGTAAGAATTTACAAGGCTAAATGACTCAACTTTTCTCAGTTATATGTATTACAATTCAATTAACTGTAAATGGTAGTCTATGTAACATGCTCCTCCTATGGTTCAAATAAATTTAAGCCGAATCATCACCTCACCTATAAATCTACTCAAGTATAGGTCGAATGCGGTTAGCATTGCAAATTATACTGGTCATGACCAATTTAAGTGGAGAAGTGTGAAAATCATATAAAATCTGTTGATTTAGTTGTGATGCATAAGACACTTACATATTTTATATATTGTATGATCCACTTTCTCTCTTTTATTAGTGTTCACTACATAATACAAGTATGCATGTTATTCTCTAATTAAGTTTGATTCTATATTGCACACGTCCTATATAAATATGCAAAGGAATGAAAGGATCAAAAACTTTCTTATACGAGAACGATACATCATTGATCCAATTATTCAGACTAAGTTTCTGTTTCTGGAGGTTTTTTTAAGTAATTTCAAGAAACAAATATATTTACCTTGATAATGTGGAGGTCAATTTTTGGGACAGTCTCAATTTGAATTTAAACGACCAAAAGTAACCGAATTAAGAATATGACATATGGATTTTAATGTCATGGTTTAAGTTTCACGTTGTTTGGAGTTTTCTACAAAAAATTTCACGTATATTACCTCCAACCAATATACTAGTTGTGATGTCCTCCTTTTCCAATAAATATAGTTAAGATAATATAAGAAGTATTTATACGCTTCTTGTGATTCTCAACTAAGATTTATTGTATATTAATTGACCACAACCAATCATATATAAGTGTTTAATATATGCTTATTTAGTTACTAGTGGAAATGTCCACGCGTTGCGGTGGTACGGTTGTTGCGTAATTTTTGGGAGTTCGATTTTAGTCAGTATCGGATCGATGCGCTATGATGTAAATTAAAAAATAAAATTATAATTATTGAAAAAATTGAATAAAAGAAAACAATTACGTATAAATTTAAATATCAATTTATATTATTATAAAAAAAATAAAACTTTAGTTTAAAAGTATGATTAGTAATTATAAATTTAAATGTCAATTTATATTATTATAAATTAAATAAAACTTAATGAAGTAAATTAAATAATATCACATTATTAAATAATATATTAAATAATATAATAATTATAAGAAATTAATTAAATGGGGGCAAAAGTGGAATTATTATATAAAACACTTGTACTATATGCTTAAAATATTGTATATGTGTTTTACAATTTAAATGAAATTACCATATTATCCTTCTAATGTATTATATAGTAATATAGATAAAGTGTAAAACGAAATGTAAGGTTCAAATAATATTTTTATATGAGAACTTAAGGAAAACGAAAGATTAAAAGTTTAGATATACTAGTAATTATATATAAGTAAAAATTTTAATTGTATTGTTTTCAAAATGTTTATAAATTATAACCACCTAGTATCATTAATTAAACACCAAAGAATTAGAAAGGTGAAGAAAATGTAAAAGAAGAATAACTAAACAAAACAGTTACTAAAAACGAGTGAAACTCGGTCCAACCATGCAACACGTATCTCTCACTCTCAATAACTGAATCACCATTTTGACATACAAAAACATCTTCATCCACACCATTCTTCTCCATTTTTAGGGTTTTCATCCACATCTGCTGATATTCAATTCACACACAAATAATATGGCAGTAAAGTTGACCAAAATGCAGAAGAAGATGAACTACGACGCCAAACTCAGTAAGCTTCTCGATCATTATACGCAGATACTAATCGTTGGAGCCGACAATGTGGGTTCGAACCAGCTGCAGAACATAAGGCAAGGGTTAAGAGGTGACTCCATTGTTTTAATGGGGAAGAATACCATGATGAAGAGGACCATCAGGCTACATGCCGAGAAGACTGGCAATAAGGATGTTCTTAACCTCATTCCTCTTCTTGTGGTACATTAGTTTGTAATCGATCGATCGATCGATATCGATCTAATTGTTGTTCTTGTTGTTTTATTTTTGAGTTACATAAATTTGATGATTGATTATTTGTTTATGTGCATTGGAATTGGATTAGGGGAATGTTGGATTGGTTTTTACTAAAGGAGATCTTAAGGAAGTCAGTGATGTTGTTGCGAAATATAAGGTAATGAAATCCACTTTGTTATTTTAGGCTTACACCTGTAGTGTAATGTTGCGTATAAGTCAAGCATCAGGTACGCTCTTTTTTGTTTACAGTTACAAGGTAAATATAACGAACGTATGACTTAACAGGTTGCAGCACCTGCACGTGTTGGTCTCGTTGCACCCATTGATGTTATCGTCCCTCCCGGAAACACTGGATTAGATCCTTCACAAACATCCTTTTTCCAGGTTAGTTCTTTTTATAAATATAATGTATGAAAACACGTAAGATATTATGTATTATTAGTCTAGTATTTATATAAATATATGAATACGTTACGTTAATTACAAAGAAAACTCTCTAATACTTTTATTTTTCCCTGAATGCTAAAAATGTACTTAACTCTAATTATTTTGTTACCTTAAATGATTGAACCATTAGGTGCTTAACATCCCTACAAAGATTAACAAAGGAACAGTGGAAATCATAACTCCTGTGGAGCTCATTCAAAAGGGCGAAAAGGTCGGTTCTTCAGAAGCCGCCCTTCTCACTAAGCTAGGAAGAAAGCCCTTTTCATATGGACTTATCGTCCAATACGTATACGAAAACGGATCAGTGTTCAGTCCCGAAGTGCTTCACCTCACAGAAGACGATCTTGTTGAAAAGTTTGCTGTTGGTCTTTCTCAAGTTGCTGCACTTTCTTTAGCTGTTAGCTACCCTTCACTAGCTGCAGCACCACATATGATTGTCAATGGCTACAAGAACTTGTTAGCAATGGCTGTAGCCACTGAATACTCCTTTAAACATGCTGAAAAAGTTAAAGAATACTTGAAGGTCAACACTGTTTGTTTAAAATCTTTCAATTCATTCAAATACCCTTTTGAGTTTTGAGTTTAAAGAAATGTTTTGATTGCAGGATCCAAGCAAATTTGAAGCAGCAGCAGCACCAGTTTCCGCGGGTGCTAGTTCGAGTGGTGCACCAGCAGCTGCTGAAAAGGAGCAGAAGAAGGAAGAACCAGAAGAATCATCAGAGGAAGAGGGGGGTTTGATGGGGCTGTTTGATTAAAAGTTAGGCTTTTTGGGTATTCATTTGTGTTTATTAGTTGTTTCTGTCAAATCTGCACCTTGTATGGACCTTCAATTCAATCTTGAATTGGTGATGTTAACAAAATAATAAATGATTTAAGTTTCAGTTACTTCTTATATTTCCTGAACGACTTGATAAAATGTACACATTTTCGCATATCGTCATATTTGTTATATATATTGTTTTTGAAATTGTGAATTATAGATATGTTAAGCTATAGCTGCTTGTGGAAAATGACAAACTGTTATATAAAGGATTGATTATTAGAAGTTGAACTAAATATATAATTAGTATAGGCGTCTTAGTGTTATTATTGCAAGATATGTTTAGGGTCAAAGTTGTATATTGTAATTAGGAAGGGTCTAAATGTAATTTGTGTTAATCGGTGGTTTACCCAAGGTTATGTCTTCGGGAACTGCCGATTAGTAAAACATAAATAGACATCAATGTATTGAACAAAAGTGTGGTGTGTAATCTAAAATTTGATGTTCATGTGAAACATTGGTTAGAATTTGACGTGAAAATGATTTAGATTGTTTAGCTATTTGTATGTTCATAGTTAATTAAGTTAAATTATTATTTTTAAGTGAAAGTACAACAATTTGGCAATGTAACTTTTTTTGTTTTGTTTTTTTTCCTTGAATATACTAGTTGTTATGGTTTTATGGCAAAGCAAATGCCGTAGTAGCGTGTTTTTTACATTTTCTGATATTTTATGGTTTTACTTTGGAATGATGGTTGTTAGGATGTGTTTGGTATCTGCCTTGATATTTGGAACGTGATAGAATTTCATACGCAACACACGATGAAAACCTAGTTAAAATTTTAAAGATGAAGTGGTGCTTCATTCAATGAACTCATAGAGAGAGATTACTGAGTTTATTTTTAATTTCTTTTTTTTTTTTGGGTATGAGGGGCGGGGTAAATTTTTTTTAGAATAACGAGTCTCTTTAATTTTGTAACACTTGACTCAAAACATTTAAACTTGAGTGCTTTAAAAGAAATTGCTACATCAGAAGAGTGTTCTTAAGCATGGGCGGATGACGATGAGTTTCAATGAAGAGGCTTGGATCTTCAAATCAAAGTCAATTATGTTAGTTAATTTAATCAAAATACAACAAAATAATTTCATAAGTATCTTTATGAGATTCAAGTACCGGCTTCATAAGTCCCTCTTTTCAACTATGAAAGTGACAGATAATTAATGTTTAATAACCGCCTTGTAAAAATTTCAACACCGGACGCAAAGCGAAATTAGTGGTCTGAATTTGTTACATGAACCTAACAAAGAATTAGGATCAAATTTTGGGTTGAACTGTGAACAAATTTAATATCTCCGTCAACCTATGACTCTAGGAGGGTTTTACAGGTTAACTGATTTGATATATTTGTTTTTTAGAAATGTATTTTATTTCTAACTTAATTTGGGTCAAAATTCCAAAGGAAAAGAGAAATAATAATCAGGTTTAATACTTACAAGTAAATGATATATTTGTTTAAATATTCGTTTTATTGTAAATTTGTAATTTTTAATATTAATATGTTAAAAGATGAAATAAAATTATCCATCTAGAAAGCTTGTGTTGTATTCGAGCTCATGTGTCTAACACTATTTTTAGCTTCATAAAAAAATTTTAGGTACGTATTTGGTTCAACTAAGTAGTCTGTGAATATGATCCATTTAACACACCTAAATTGCTAATATGCAGCATTTTAATTATCATTATCATTATTTGGGAGCAAATTTAATCATCTTAAGCGCTTTTTACCCATGACCTTATAGTCTAGCATCATTGCTGATTGTATTTTATAAAATGATGTGAGTTTAAATATCTAAAAAAAGTTTAGATTATGTTTATGAGTAACTAATGTTTGAAAAATAAAGTTTTTTTTTGAACAACGTTGAAAAATAACTAAGTTACTTTAAGATCTTCATTATTTACACAAAATAATAAATGCTTCCTGATGTTTCGTTTCATTTTTGTTTCTAGTTATCAATCCACTTGTATATTGATTGGCGGAAATGAACGAATAAAGAAAAAGGAGAAATAGAGCATCGATGATCAAGTTGTCGTGATAACTACTTTTGTATTGGTGACGGCCGGCTCCACCCTCGACTCGGTTGGGCCCTACGACATGGTCGTATGTGTGAGAACACGACTTCCTGTTCATCGCATTATGAATCGACTCATTTTGTCTCGTGTTGTTTGTGTATTTTGTGCCTAAACTTGAACGGCCATTACTTTTCTCTTAGTTTTTGTGGAATCCATCAAGTACCATTATGTCACCTTGACATTGACCAAAGCTAGATATTTTTACTAGTGAAGTTACAAATATGCCATCGGTCTAAGAAAATGGTCCCATTTACCAGTTGTTTTGAAATTACAACCGACCCCATCTTTTTTTTATTTACATACTAGGTTAGTCCTCGTGTAATACACGGATTGAATAAATATAATATTAAATAGTTATTAATAAAAATTTATGTTTTATAAAATCATGCTTAAATATAAAATATGATTATAATTATGTATAAATAGCAAAGTAAATAAACAATAATGTATTTTTCTTAAACTTTTGTTTTATAAAAAAATTATGATTTTTAAATATATTGTTTTAATAAAAATATTTTTTTTTAAATTTCGTTGTATTTTGTATTTTATAAAAATTTTGTTTTTAAAAAGTGTGCTTTTAATAAAAAAATAGGTTTTTAATTTATTAAATTATGTACTTTTTAATTTGAAAATGGTATGAGTAATATTATTAGTATTCAATATTATTATTAATAATATAGAGAAATGAGAAAGTAAGTATAATGAGATTTACAATTGTTTCACGCTTATTTTAGTTTATCGTATTCGTCTAGAAGAAAAACAAAAATTGCGTTTTCATTATGGTCTTACAGAACGATAATTACTTAAATACGTCCGTATCGCTGGAAAGGCAAAGGGGTCAACAGGTCAGGTTTTACTACAATTACTTGAAATGACCCGCTAAGTATCAATGGCTGAATGGTTAAAGCACACAACTCATAATTGACGAATTAAATTTTAAAACTCTCGAAAAGACCTGATCCTTCCCTGGCTAAAATATATATGCAAAATAAACACTAATAGTTACAATATAATATTTTAATGTAAAATATAATTAAATTTATATATACGTAATAGTTCAAGAAATAAAACAATTATACCATTTTTTAACTCTCTTATCTAAATAGTTTCTTTTTTAAACATCCGTTTTAAGATTTTTATAAAAAAATATTTTTTATAAAAATCTTGTTTTTTATAACTCTAGTTTGTAATTATTCTGGTTGTTTTAATATAAATATTTTAAAATATTTCACCTGTTTATAATTTTTTTCCAAAACAGAATGATTTAAAATATTTTATTTAAAAAATGTTTAGTGTTTTGATAAATTTCATATTATATAAAACTTTAGTTTTTTGTTATTTAGATTTTAATTAAAAGATGAAAAAATAGTTTGATTTAAAAAAAAAATTAGATAAAAGAGAGAAATATAATAATTAATAAAATTCATTTTTAATAAGAGAGAGAAATTTGTATGAGTATTTAAATTACTATAGTATCCTTTTGAAAGGAAAATTGACGTGTATAGGTCTAGAAAAATGACAAGTGGCAAAAAAGTGACTTAAGAGAAGGACAAGTGGCAAAAGAAACATTGTTTTATTAAATGTTATAGATTATGATTTTTCAAATGAATTCTGAGATTTTTGAATGCTAACTTTCAAGATTTTTAGACTCACTTAGAAAATATCAATATATACATAAATTTATATATGTTGCATTGCATTAGAGGAACAAAATGGCCTGATTACTCTTAAAAATGAGTATTGAATTCGATTATATGCTACAAAATTTTTTGGGTTAATGGATCTAAATACTTCTAACTAATGGGAATTGGCTGCTGCCACCCCCAAGTATCATTTTGGGGAATATAACTACCAAGTAAACACTTCGGTGTCTGTATCACCCGTCGCTTGTCAGAACTCTAACGACGTTAACTTTCTGATGATGTGGCACACATACGTGTACAGGCCTCGCTTATTTGGCAGCTGACATGCTTAAGGTCACATTATCATAAAGTTAACGTCATTAGGGTTTTGATAAACGGCGGGTGATGCAGACACCGAAGTGTTTACTTGGGAGTTATATTCGCCAAAATGATACTTGGGGGTGGCAGCAGCCAATTCCCAATAGTTGGAAGTATTTAAATGCATTAACCCTAATTTTTTTAAATGGTTATTGAAAGATATGTTGAGTTTTGGTGGTGTGATTACTCCCAAAAATCTCATTCTAGCACTTAGTTTTGTGGATTGTAATATCAAGTTATTATTTTTATTTGATATGACCTGACACAAACCAAAATCTCAAACATCAAACGAAAAGACATCCGAATAATGGAAAACTCGACCAGAAGATATGGAATCATCGCTCGTCAGTGGTCACAAACCATACTTGTTTCTTCCATTTAAGATAGTTTGTATTTTGTTCAACTTATATGGTGGTCTACAATCTACATGATATTTTGAGACAAATGGTTATATCTTGGTACAGTTGAATAAAGTCTTTCGTATTCTTATCATCCTATATATTTAAAAAAAATTTCAAATGAACAGTAGATTAGGGGTATTTTTGGTAATTTACTATCTGTTTTGGGTTTTGTGCGTTCTTCTTTTATGTGATTTGCATGCCTCATTTCTTGTGCCTCCATTTTCTTTCTACCCGAATATGGCCGACGATGGCGGTGTTGTGGATTCGCCGGTGTCGATCCGGTTGTCTGCCCAACGTCGTTTCGTTGGCCCTTTTCATCATTTTTAACTTCCACCGCCGGCTACCGAGTATCAATATATTTTTGTCGGATTAATGAGTAGAAACCAGCATGGCCAAAGGTCGTTGAACCACCTGTTGTCGGAGATGGCAGAGCAGCTCGGTTAGGTAGTTGAACCCACACTCCGTCGGCTTTGGAGATCAGAAGATGAAGACACGGACCGACACGAAATCTCTCATCCACATACATCTTATTAGAGAGAGTCCAGAAGAGAGAGACCAAGAGGGGGATCTAATATATGTGGTGGTGATTACGGTTGAAGATGATCGTGGAGACGGAAGTAGGAGGTGATGGTGGCGACAGAAGTAGGAGGTGATGGTGGCGGACGTAGAGAGAGAGAGATAGAAAACCGAGAAAATCAGTGTTGAAGATACACAAATGACTTTTTCAATTTCTATGGATTTGAAAAAAACATTGAAGCCATTTTATTGTTTGTTGAAGTCCGCCTAAATATAAAATTTGATTCAAATAATTAAAATAAATGATAATTTTATTGGTCAATAATAAGTTAGTCATTTAAAAATATATATGGATTTAATAATTTATGAAAATGAAATATGTTTTTAAATTACTATTGCATTGTTATTTTTTTCGTATATTCATTACACTTTCCGTTAATGTATTATACACATCTTGGAAGGTTGGTGGCATTTGCCATCAGCTATTGCACCTGCTTAACATTCTATTTTGGCCTTCTCAATTTTAGAAGCTCTAAAAATCACTTTGGACACTTTAACTTTCGGTAAATGTTTTGTGTTTATTTTTAAGTATGTTCTGGGTTCGTGTTCGACTATATAAATTCGAGTTATTTTATATTTCGACATAAATTTAGTTTGCAAACAAGTAAGGGCGATTGTAAATTGTATTTTATCACACTACAGATGGCGGCGCACGTCCTTATTTTATGTGCATTTTGAGTTTATCTATGTTTTGACATAATTTACTTTTTAAATATCATACGTTTTCATTTGATGGTATAAATTAAGAATATTCTATGTTAAGAGTTAAATTTAGTTTTAAAACAAGTCTGGTTGATTGTATACTATATTTTTTTAGCCTTGATTAACCTCATCATCCACACGCGCAACGCGCGTGATGGTATATAATTAGTTTTCATTTATAATAGTAATAGCAATAGAATTCATTATAATAATTTATTATTAGTTGATCAAAAAGACTACATGTTATTTTAAAAAGAGAATATGGATATTTATTACATTGAAAAAAATATAAAAACACATGTTTATATTATATGGGTTGACGGCAATGACAAGCTAAATTTTAGTCCGATAGTGTAAATTTTTAGCCAGATAGTGTTTATTTTTTTATTTAAATATTGAGTTCGTCCCCCTTAAAAAAATTAATTTCGCCCCCGCCCCCCCTACGAAATAATTCAAGCTCCGCCACTGGTTGACGGTACCATCCCGCACCTCCACCACCACCCGCTCACACCGTAAAATAAAAGGAGTCTCCCATGAGCTTTGTCCTTCCCGACCCCAAATCTTGTTTGGGGGGGGGGGGGGGGGGTTTAGATTTTCCTCTCACATTCCCACATTGACTCCCCTGATTAAAGGTGGAGATTTTTAGTATTCGTATAATTTTTAATATATAATATTATATATCAACGTGAATAAAAGAAAAAAAGAACGAAAAGAAGTAGAGATTTGAAGATAGGGGAAATGGCGTGGAATTGTTGTTTGCTTGTCCAAATCCACATTATAATTATATCTTCAAAACCCCATACTCGAAATATTGTTTATATGTCAATTTCGTCCTCAAATACTCATTCTACTCCGTTCATTTGCAATCCTTTCTTTTCATTTTATGTATATGCTATTTTTTGATATTATATGAAATATGATATAGAAATTGACATAAAAAATCATTTTATGTATATGCTAGATATTATTATGATATAGAAATTGACATAAAAAATCAAACAGATTTTTAGTTTTTGTAGGCACTATTTACAAAATATAACTTTTTAAGCTGTCCTTTAACACGTTAAAGTTTAATAAACTTGTTGAATTAGTGTCTTGTTTAAAAGTAATAAAAGAACGTATTTTATAAGCTTAACATGTTTATAATCCGTTTAACTCATTAATTTACCCGTACATGTTTACAATTCACAATCAAATTCAAAAGAAATTTATGGGACGGTGGTATTTAGGGATGAACAAAAGGGTACGAAGTATTAAAACCAAACCGGTACCGAATACTTCGATTTTAAAATTGGGTTCAAGTCTAAGTATTTGAGTTGAGATATCTTAGACTTTTATTTAAATAATAGGATTCAATTATCACATGTAATTAAAAAAAAGTTTTAGATTCGGCCAGGGAGTTTTACCACATAAGATGAGTTTCTCATGAAGATGGTCTCGATTCTATACTCAAGTAATGGACATGATTGAATGAGCCAGTAGCACGTCGGTGATATTTTAGCCGTAAAAATAATCTACTTTTATTGGCAGGATTTGTTCGAAGGGTAATGCACTCCAAATTGCACTTTGAAACCACCGCAAAATCAAGTAGAAGAGAAGTCGGGTCGGGCAAGTTTCACGGTGAGTTTCATAAAAGTGGTAGATGGGTCGGTGATGACACATGTCGCATGAGGAGAGAGACCAGATATGATAATACAGATCTAGATGCCCGTGAACTTTAACAACCACTACACCACCCCCCATACTGCCTTGGTCATGTGGTTCGTTCTTTTACACCTAATATCCCTCTAAATTCAACCTATAGCTTCTTTATGTCAGTATGTCAGTAAAATATGCAACACTTGTTGAAAACAACTGCAAGATTTCAAATAGTAATTTACTAATTTTGAGTATATGTTTAATGTTATTGATGCCACATTTTGTCGAGAGATCCGGTTTCCTGGAATGGAGCTATACATACCCGCAAGGGAGAGGTGTAGTTTGTTTCACGGCGAAGTTTAGTGCATGTTGTCAAACTTCGATATGAGAATATATATATAATAACTAGTTTTAGTAAACTCGTGTATTACACGGATTGATCAAATAACATATTTAATAGAATAAAAAGTATATGATTAAGGATTGTAGGTAATAAAAAATATATTAACTTCTTAAACTTTTATTTTAAAACTTTTCTTTGTTTTTTTCCAAAAATACATTAGACATTTTATTTCTAAACAAACCTTTATAAAAAATATATTTAAAAAAGTTTGATTTTGTTGAAAAGTTTTTTATATTATAAATTAGACATGAGAATAAATATATAATAATTTAAGTATATAAGTGAAACTAATTTTATCTTATGTTTGGCATTATTGATTATTAGTTGTATGTATAAGATGAGCCCTACCATTGGGTTTTCTATACGTTATTGGATTAATGGAAGTTAAAAATAACCAAAATGAATGTTTCACAAACCATTTTATTAAAATAAACAATTGATTTTTAGTCTACTTTCATCCACTATGAAGCAATGATAAAGTATCAAATACCTCTTGTAGGGTAAGTTGGGTACTCTATAGCCCATTCAATCATAGACTTGGTGCCATGTGAAATTAAACGTGAAGTAGACACGTCCATACTAACCCTGATTACTCGTTAGCCGATTGATCCAATCATTGACTTGGTCCAACGTGAAATTAACGTGGAGTTGATATATGTCCTGGCTAAACTCATTAAACCTAACTAAATTATAGCCTAGAGAGACTTTTGGTTGTTTCGGCTAAACTCAGCTAAATTTTAGCCTTGGTTAGTATTTATTTTGGTTCTTTTTGCAGTTAAATATTCATTTTGATGATTTTTTCTTGATGAGATTTGAGGGGGGGAAAACACAAGATTACAACAAAGTTTAAAGGTTTACAAACGCACAAATCAAAAGTCAAAGGTACCAAAACTGAACAAAATTCAAATTCGAGAGACTGAACTGAAACATGGCTCTGATATACGGTCATGTACATACGGTTGAAATTGCACCACTTTATATATACACACACAGGTTTACGATGTGATCGATTCATGTTGCACTAGATTTTTTTTGTGTGAATATTAATATCTCCTATATAGAGAGAGATATCACATATGTATATAACAACATCACACCCCTCACCCTCTACCTAAGTGGCACTCCGTCGTAACTCGTCGGAGACATCACCGTCGCCATAAACTCCGGTGCACCAGGTTCGTAGATCCATTTAACCTTTATGAATTACTGTATTCCCATTGGTTTCTGTATTCTGATCCGATTTTAATGCTCAAAACTATGTGTGTATGTATGTGTGTGCTTTATTGTGCTTATGTGTGCTGTAATGATTATATTCTTGAGATTTGTTAAAGATGATTGACTATTTGTCATGGGTTTTGCTGTATCTTTACTCTTTTCAGGTTTGAAGGAAAGTTAATCACTTTTTGTTATTGGATCTGCAAGCTTTCACCTTTGAATCTCTGTTATCACCTTCAATTTCTCTCTGCAACTATGAGAGCGAAAATGGCGAATCGGTGTTTGAATCTCTCACAACATTCGGTTCTTCCTCACTCTCCTTCTTCTTCGCTGCAAACCCTAGCTTCGGCAATCTCTTCACCGTCGGCGAAACGCCGGAGTTTAACCCACCTTGCTCTCGCTTACCGATACGTTCGCCGGTCGGAGATATTCGGAGCGAAATTGAACAGATCGGAGACATCGAGACAAGTTACTCCGATCAAACGATCTGTTTCCGCTAGCTTAGATGCCCAATTTTCCGATGAGGAATTCTCGAAGAAGATTCATGAATTGGCTCTCCGATTTCAGGTTTCCGACGAAGTTGAATCGGAATCGGAGTTTGATTGGAACGGAGATATGATTCCGGCGAGTATTGAACGGAAGGCGAACAGTGTCGATTTGCCGTTTTCGTTGCGAATTATCAAACGGAAGAAGCAATGGCAAGATGGAATACGAGAAGCAGGGGAATCTGCTTATTGTTCAGTGAAGAAAGCTTTCTCTTCAATGGTGTTCATCATCCGAGAGCTTCAAAGCTACACACTGCAAATGAGAGAGCTTCTGTTCTATGAAGATTTGCAGGATATTGTTGTGAGGGTTCAGAAGGAGATGAACGCCTCTTTTGTATGGTTGTTCCAGCAGGTGTTCTCTCAAACCCCAACTTTAATGGTGTATGTGATGATCCTATTAGCCAATTACAGCGTCCATTCGATGTCAACCACCTTCGCCACCGCCGCAACGCCACTTGCCGCCACCGTCGAATCCATCACCGACCACCATACCCACACTCAAACAAAGTTCGATTCTTCATCGATGAAGACATTCTCTGCAAATTCCGGTGGGAAGACGACGTCAATTGGGGGAAACAACGGCGGGGGTGGGAAATCGCCGGTGGTTGCGAGTGGTACCGACGGCGACGGGCGGTTTGACCGGTCAGTGGCTTCGTCGTCGGCGATTGGGACTCCGGCGAGGACCGGTGAGGAGTCGGTTTCCGGTCAGGCGAGTGACGATGAAGAAGTGGAGTCGTGGAATTCGATTGTGGATGAAGCTGATAGAATGCAGAGGGTGGCCGGAGACGGTGGTTTGGATCATAAAACGATGAAGAGATTTGTTTCTCCGGTGACTGTGAGAATTGAGGAAGACGATGCTGCAGATTACTTCAAAACGGATCTTCTTTACCAAACGGGTCTGTCACAAGAACCCGATAACCCGTTACTTCTGGCGAATTATGCCCAGTTTCTGTATCTCGTTGCACGTGATTACGATAGGTACAAATAATAAATATATATATATCTATATATATATATATATATATATATATATATATATATTATATATATGAATTTTGCAATTTGTGTCTATAGTTTAATTGTTATCAACTTGCACAGTTTAGTAAAGTATTTACACTATGGTTTGTTTAACAGAGCTGAGGACTACTTCAAGCGGGCTTCTACGGTTGAACCGAAGGATGCCGAGGCGCTAAACAAATACGCGAGTTTTCTATGGCAAGTTAGAAAAGACTTGTGGGCGGCCGAGGAGACGTATTTGGAGGCGATTTCCGCTGATCCTAATAACTCTTTTTATGCAGCCAATTACGCGCATTTCTTGTGGAGTACTGGCGGGGAGGACACTTGTTTCCCTCTTGATTCGCCCGATGATGTGTAGATTGACCACCAGGGTCGGGTTTAGTTTCGATGGTTGAGGTAATAAGCGGTTCGGGTGGCACAGTGGACGTTGACACGTTGTCGTGGTGGTGGTGGAGGTTGGAAATGCACAGAGGAAGTGTTGGTTTTGTATAATTTTTGATATCCCGGCTAAATGTGGTTTTGAAGGGACGAAGGTTGTGATTAAAATTTGTTGATATGAAATTACGTGTGAAAATGAAATTAGGCGGAAAGCAAGAGCTTTTTTACGTTATTCTCGTGCATTAAAATAGTTCACAGATGGTCAAAAGTTTTTTTCTTCTTTTCCGCAATGGTTCGGGTGTGAATTGATTGATTAGTACATCTAGTGATCTAGGATCCCTTCAATATATATATTTAATGATGATGTTTTAAGAGTTTAAACCTCTGGTTTTGGAAAATAAATTTTCTTATTTGAATGTTTTTAGTTACTCTCCAAGGGTGAAGGTCCCGCTGCTCGGTTCGGGTAGGGTGGGTCTGTTGTAACTAATGCGGGCAATGCTTGTGAGTTCGAAATTGGTTTAACTAACCTGAGGAAGAAGCCGTGGCTTGTGACGTTGTATGGTCGATTGACTGTTTAGCCTAAATTTTTTAATTTAAAAAACTTTTTTTTATCTTTTTACATCTAACCTACTCAATTTTATAAACAAAACTTTTTTCTACTTCTCAAAATTCTTTTACTCAACATAATGAATTTCCTTTCAAGCTCATCATCTGGCTCCGGCTCATCAACTTTAGTAGCCTTGGATTTCTTATCAGAATTTGTCGTCGCTGCATCTTAATTAAAGAGATGATGCAATAAAAATATTATGTGTCACGTGATCATAAAATGACTTGTGAAGTTTCAGTGAATGATTACTTCGTTGAAGGCCAAATATGATGAAAAAGCATTTAGAGCAAGATTTTGATTATCCATGGATTTATATTTTATTAATTGCTTGGTGTAGAATCGTCAATTTTGATGGTTGTAAGAAAGTTACGATGGGAGGTCTAAAAAGAATTTCACGTTGTTACATAAACGAGCATTGGTGATTCGTCGACTCGCAACCGGTGATGTTCCTGACAATGACATATACGACAATTATGGATACGTCTATTATGACCTCACATGAAAGCCTAGCATATCTTTTGTAATTCGATTATTATTTTCTACGGTAAAAAATTTTTGCGTGCACTAGCTAGCAACAACATCAATATTTTGTACGTTGCACATGAAACTAGACATGGACTTTAAGAGATGCTCGTGGTTACTATATAGCCAATGGAATTTACCCTTCTTGGTCTTTTGTGAAATCTTTTGGATTGCCAACCGCAACAATGGAAAAATGTTTAAGAAGGTGCTAGAGTCGACAAGAAAAAATGTCAACCATTTGTACAATAGCGATACTATACTCGTTTGAAACCTCATAAAAGCTCGTTCTTATTGTGTAATTTTTATAAAATTATACTGTTGTATATAAAAGTTATTAACTTTTTAAAAAAGTGAGAAACTTTAAAAAAAAATAACAAAAGTGACCATGACTAAAGTTTCTCTCTACCAAACTTTTTATCTACAATTTAATTTCAACTATTAATTAAAAAAATTGATGGTTAATATTTTTTATTATAATTTTTAAATTAAAATTTTTTTATTTGAATCGTTACCTATTTTCCAAATAGTTTTATCATTACTCTCAATTTTGAATAATAATGTAGAAGTGTAGAAGTAAAAAGAAGAAACGACTGGATGAGTGTCCCCACCTAAAATAGAAATCTCATCTAAATAGAAGCATCATAGAATGTACATAATGCACAACCAATAGTATATTACTGTTTATTTTTATGTGATTTAATTATAAAGTAATTAAAAAATTTATGTTTTGCAAATAATTATAAATTTTATTCTGATACTTCCTGACGTCTTTTTTAATTCCTTTTGCTATTTAATAAGTATGTATGTTTTCCTTAAAATAACAATAATGTCGAAATGGAAAAGGAAAAAAATTCTAAGTTGAACCTTGAAGATTCGAGCAAGTCAAGTCCAACTTCACGTGATATGACAAAAGGCGATTGCAAGTTTGCAACTTGCGAATTATACTTCTTTTTGCATTTATAAATTGAAAAATAACAATCCCTTTTAACCATTTGATTGTAATATTTCAACTTGTTGCTATGGCGTTGTACGTAATATGATAACCATAATTTTCTTCATTTGTTTCCGAATTGTTTACGTTTAAATGTAGTGTTACTTAAATTTATATCGTCGAACAAAATCATATTATACTTGATCTTATTTGTTTTCATACAAACGTTTTATATTTGACACAATTCATGTTCATACAAAATTTATGATAAAACATAGACAATTTGAATTAAATATTAAATATTGTAAACCTGTAAATTACAGTTTATGGATGTTAGTGGTATAAAATCCTGATTCAGGGGTGTATAAATCCAAAGTTCGTAAAGATTTTATTCAAATTAATATAAAATCAATTACAATAAAGAAATACAATTATAGTTGGGTAAATTCAATACGTTCACAATTACCAAGTGATAAAATATTAATTATATTTAATAATTATAGTACTCTTGATGCCATCACAAATCAAAAAATAATATTTTTGTCAATGTACTAAACGTTTTTCAGTATATATCTTTTAAATTTTTAAAAAGAGATACAACATGTAACATACAAAATATTCATAAAACTTTTTAATTTTATGAATATTAAAAAGAGATACATACAAAAGAGATACAACATGTAACATACAAAATATTCATAAAACTTAATGATTTTAACATGTTAAATTTATTTCACCCATATAGTACATTAGTTTTTAACCTTGAAATACATATAATTATTTACTTATAAGCACATACAAACTTATCATTTTTCAATAAGATGATTTAAATACTTTACTCTATGTGGGATGCAATATCAATAAACAAATTTAATAATATATATACGTAAAATAAGTGGCAGTAAATGGTTTTTAATGTTAAAATTAATGAATTAAAATCATACGACATCATATCTTTTTTCGTTTTCAGCCAATGAAATCGCGAAAATAAACTCTCTTGTCATGTTTTTATCATTAGCGGGGCCTCGGATACGTGTGGTTGGTAGCAAGTAGCAACTTCGAAGATTTTGTATATATTAAATGACAAATTATATTTTTGTATCGATTATTATATTAATAATTTATTATTAAATATTTTTAAAAGAGGTTTTCACCTATTTCTTAAGAATATGATTTTGATATAAAATAAATATATAAATATAAGACTACGCTTATATGATTAAACGATTTTATGTTGATATTTATTTGTCATTTTCTTTTGACACTATGTACTATCTTTATTCAAATATTTAAATTTTGTATAATAACATATTCTCGGATATTTGGTTAAATAAATATACATATATCTATAGATATTTGTTAAACAAAGGTGTATCTACATACATTTGTGCTTAAAAGAAATCTTCCACCACAGAAATCATTAGCAGTTGTATAAAAGTTCTACTATTTTATGTGACCATTGATTTGTTTTATATAAACTCTAGTTTTATAAGACTTCTGATTTTTATATAACTAGCTTGTTTTAGTGGTCAATATTAGCTTTGTATTTTTATACAAATCCTCATTATGTCAACCTTGAATAATATTATTCAACTTTATTTTAGTTTATAAAAAATATTTTGTATAAGTATTAGAAAAAACATAGGCAAATTAAATTTTAATAATTCAAACTATGTTATATTAGCAGATAATAATTCATACTATCAGTTTGGTTAATAATAATCTAAACTTTTATTTTTGTTGTCAAGAGCAATCGTAGTAGCATAATTATCATCGATTTACACTCTCGTAGCATAATAATCCAAACTAAGTGTATGAAATTCGCATCCTAAGCTGACAAAGTTAATATACGCCTCGGTTGTGGTTACTAGACCACGACAACATTCCACCCATTCACATGCAAGCATAAACACCCGAAAACAAATATTTACTCAAACACACAAACACATACATATATATATATATGTCATGCATTGAACACACACATCACTATGCATTTAATTACAATACTACGTACAATTGGATTTAAAAAATAAGTTTTTAATGAAAAACCTTATGACCATAACCTTCACTATGTTTATTTTTTATTTATGTATATTGATTTATATATTATTGATAAACTGAAATAGGGCTGTATAAAAAGTTCGCGGCTCGAAGTTCGCTCGAGAAAAGCTCGAAAAAAGCTTGGTTTGAAAAAAGCTCGTATCTAATCGAGCCGGCTCGGCTCGGCTCGAATTCTAAACGAGCCGAACTCGAGCCAGGGTTAGCTCGATTCGAGCTCGGCTCGTGGCTCGGTTCGTTGGCTCGGCTCGTGACTCGGTGCATATAATATATATATATATATATATATATATATATATATAGTATAATAATTATTATTATTACTACTACTACTACTACTATATGATTATAATTTTTATATTAGGATTTTAAAAAGGTTTTCTTAAAATAAAAATGTATTCTTTTTAGAAACATTAAGTATTTTGTTTAAAAAAATATATAACTTGATAGTAAATTATTTATATTCAAAATAATTATATTTGTTCTCCTAAGTATGAAGTAACCAACAAAACTCAAAAGCCCTAATATATATTTTTTGTGTTTTCATATAAATTAATGTGAAAAAAAAATAAATAAATAAATCGAGCCGACTCGAACGAGCCATGAGCTGGCTCGAGCTTTTCACGAGCCGAACTCGAGCCGGAGTTTTCAGCTCGTTAAAATTTTCGAGCCAAGCCGAGCCGGCTCAATAAGCTTCGAGCTCGAGCTCGAGCCCATCCTGGCTCGGCTCGGCTCGGCTCGTTTACAGCCCTAAACTGAAATCATATTGCTTAACAGGATATAATCAATATTAGAAATGACTTTCTTAAACCGTGATTATACAATCAAGGTTCATGTGATTTATTTATGAAAGACAACCAATGTATAACAATCCCGTAGAAACTTACTCTATTAGTTTATTGTGGTTGAGTAAGAGATATTGTTCAATTAATCGAATTGTTATCTTATTTCTTAAATAGTTATCTTATAAAACATAATTTTTATATATCCTTAAGTTTTTATATTTTTAATTATAAGGGTTTATAATACAGGAAAAAAATTCTAAAAAAATGTTTTTTTAAGTTTGAGAAGTTGTTGATTGAATCTTGTTAAAGATTTGTATATAAAATAGTTTTTAGATATGTAAATATTAATATTGTTTTTTATGTATTTAATTCTTTCATGTAATTTACATGTATACATATTTATTTAATCTATTTTCATGTGTATATATTGCAAACTTATTAATAATAATTGATAATAAATATTTATATTTATTTTTACTTTATGTTTTTCAACCCGTGTTATACATAGGTGGTTAGGCTGGTATGTAATAAAAGAAAAAGATTAAGCCATATAGCGAGATTTTTAGCATTGTGTTGCTACATGACACATTCACAACATACGATTGTCACGTGACATTTTTTTTAGCAATATTGTTTTAAAATGAGTATCGCTCAACGGGATAACATCAGTTTATACGTTTATTTATATATGCTAGTTTATACGTCTTTAACAAACTATCAAATTATATTGCTTCACTTCATTCATTTTTATATCTATATACTAGGTTATAGGTTTTTAACAAACCATCAAATTATATTGCTCAACAAGAAAACATCAGTATCAAAAGTAAATTTCTTAAAAGATCTTGATATATCACATCGTGATTATACAATCAAGGTTTATGTGATTCGTTTATGAAGGCAACAATGTATAAAAATCCGGTAGAAACTTACTCTATTGAGTTTATTATGGTTGAGGAGGAGGTATTGCTCAACGAATCGAATTGTTATCTTATTTTTTTTAATATTTATCTTATAAAAAATATCTTCTATATATTTTTAATTTTTATATTTTTAATTACATGGCATTTTAATACAGAAAAATGTTCTAAAAAGATAATTTCTTAAGTTTGAAAAGTTATTGATTGAATTTGAGAAGTTACATGTATAAGTATCTTTTAATCTTTCTTCATCTATTGTATCTAATAAAATTAAAAAAAAAATTTACCACTTGTACTTCTTTTGACCCATCTTTTTAAGACATGTCCTTCTTTTAGATATCCTCACATTATTTTTTTTTCTAAAAGAGTGTTATATTAATTTAAACACTCAAATTAATTTATATCTTTTATTAAAAATAAATTATATTAATTGTTACATTTCTCTTTCTCATCTAAAATTTTAAAATCAAGCTATCTTTCTAAAATAAAGGACATTAAATATATATTCTTTTTATTAAAATAGAAATAATAAAAAACAAAACTTTTATATAATATTAAATTTTCTAAAACTCTAAACCTTTTTGGAACAAAATATTTTAAATCGGTCTAAAAGAATTATAAAAAAATATGAGATATTCTACAAACAATCTTATTAAAACAAACAAAATAATTTCATACCATAGTTTTTAATAAACAAGATTTTTATAAAATATAATTTTGTTTATAAAAGAATCTTAAAATGAAAGTTTAAAAATAAAACTATTTACATAAGAAAGTTAAAAAAATAGTATAATTATTTTATTTATTGAACTATTACATATATATAATTTTAATCGTATCTATTAAAAAATTATACTGTAACTATTCGTGTTTATTACTAACTATAATTCGTTTAATGAATAAGTTTCTATCTTATTTATCTTTATATCTATATGTCTGTCTATCTGTCTGTCCATTTCTCTATCTATAATAAAGAAAAACTACACTCAAACGTGGCATAATTATACGCATCATCATACTAACTTTCTTATTTATCTTTATTATTAATAATAATATTGAATACTAATAACATTACTCATACCATTTTCAAATTAAAAAATATATAATATAAAATTAAAAACCTATTTTTTTAATTATAAACACACTTGTTAAAAACAAAAGTTTTATAAAAATACTATTATACAACAAACATAGTTTTTAAAAATTCATTTTCTTTAAAATAAAATATTTAAAAACCAAAATTTTATTTTAAAACAAAAGTTTAAGAAAAATACATTATTGTTTATTTACTTAAAATAGTTATTTATACGTAATGATAAATCATATTTTATATTCAAGCATGGTTTTATAATTCATAAATTTTTATTACTAATTATTTAATGTTTTATTAATTAAAATCGTGTAATACACGAGATAGTAACCTAGTTATCTAATAAAAGAAGTTTATTGAGGGACACATGGCAACTTTTCATGAAACCTAAACTTTTGTTTATCGTATATCGTCTTACTAAATGAAATTGATTTTAAATAAGTAAACAAAATAAATAAATATCCCAAATATAAATCTTTTTATTTTAATAAATTATTAAAACATACTAAATTATAAAAATTCTATTGTATCTTATCTTCAAAAATAATTTTATAATTTTTAATTTTTTATTTGTTATTTATAATTTTTAAAATTTTTACTATTTATTATTTTATTAATTGCTAATGACATGTAACATAAAAAATATTAATAAGGCCTAATAATTTTAATATGTTGAATTTGTCTATCCATGTAATACATGAGTTTCTCACGTAGTATGCGTATATACGACATACTTATTAATAGTAATTAACAATTTATATTTATATTTATATTTATTTTTACCTTAATTTTTTCAACTAATGTTACACATGGATGGTTAGACTAATTGTATATTTACAATCAAATATTGAACAACATCATTAAAATCAGTATAGACAATTGATATCTCGTCTCAGAAAGACTCACTTGATATTGGGGATAGTTCCAAACACCGCTCATAAAAATTGTAGGGATGTTCCCTGGTGCCTAGGAACATCACTTCACCTTGTCGTGCGGATACGACTCACCCTAGCCATAATCTCTAACTTCAGCTAAAAGTTGAACCCATATTTGATTTGTTTTCAATAAAGCTAACTTGTAGCGTGATGACTTGACTTGTTTTTTAAATATTATTTTGGATGTGTAGTAAATGTATATAGATAACAAATCATGTTTTCATTCTAAGCACTCTCCACAATTCAAATGATAAACGTGTGTGTTCCTTAACCAGTAATTAGTATGCGAGGTTTTTGTTACATCAAGCTAAAATCACACGCATGTGTTCCTTTACCATTAAATTGACTTTCGAGACAGTAGGAATTAGACTCAAGACTTGAGGGTGAGGGAATTTAAGGATTTAGGTTTTAAGCGTATTATTATTATTATTATTATTATTATTATTATTATTATTATTATTATTATTTTGAACGACATATTTATCCTACTTTTAAACTATATCAAATTATATGTCTGGGTTTGAGCCAAGTACTTACGTTTTAAGATGCATAGCCTCTACCAAATATACTAGCATTATATTATCATTTTTGGGTTCTATTATGTTATTATTATCTGGGCTAATCTTATTAACTGCATCTAATTTTATATGGACTTCTATATCAAGCGAGCCAAGAACGAGCTCTTCCCAACTTGAAAACTTTACGTACCAGCTAGCTTGAGTTTTTAGCGAGTTATGAACCACAAGTTACTTGAACAACCCTTTATATGATCAAAAGAGTGAGGTATACAGGGATTTGATATGAATGGATTGCTGTAAGTGAGGGTTGGGTCTCGACTCTTAAGGGTGAAATGCATTGCTTACAGTGGTGGCCAACCCGACACCTGAGCTTGTCAACAAGACTCTTGGAATCATGAATGGTCGTTCTTTTTGCTATACGAAATGCCTGATGTAACGTGACACTGGTGTTATCTCTTCTATCTTTTTAAAATAAATTTATATTAATATTTATTAAATTATTTTATCAGCTTATTTATTTATGTTATTTCCTTAGAATATCATTCAACTAATTTTATTTATTTATATAATTATCTCAATATATGAAATTCATTATTTTATTTAGTAAAATTTATTTTTAATATGTTATCTCCTTATCTTTTAAAATTTACGTATTTATTTATTAGACTTTAATATTGAATTATTAATTTATAAATTAAAACTATATTTTTTATCATAGACACATATATTATGAAATTCTTATTACGATAATTTTTAGCAGGTAGTTTAATTAAGCTGTTTGTTGGTGACTATTATACTACTACTTAATTTTTATTGAGTGGTTTGAATCAATGAATTGAATTCTTCCTCCCTGGTTCGAGACCTAGGATTTGCTAATCTTTTTTTTTTTTTGTTTTTTTTAATAATTCTTTTTCCAATTATTCCTAACACTTTATTTTTATTGAGCAATTGTTGTTTTAACATTTTATATTTATTGATCAGCAATTGTTGTTTTTATGTTAAATTTTATTAACGTCGCAGCGAATGGTATTATTTTTGCATACAAATCGTCACTGGCTCGTTTTTCACTACTTAAAATAAATTTATATCGTTTATTAATTATTTTATACTTATTTTTATGTTATTGCTTCAAATCATTCACTAATTTATTTATTTATATAATTAGTCAATATGAAATTCATTATTTTATTTCTAATTTACGTAATTTTATTCCATGAGTTTAAAATTAGGTTATTTTCGACATAATATGAATTTTAATTTAAAATTAAAACATATTTTTTATCATATACTTTACGTATAAATTTTATTACATAATTTTTAGCAGGTCGTTTAATACCTTTTGTGGTGATAGCAACACGACGGGTAAATTAGTTTAAAAATTGAATCTTCCTCCTGGTTCAACCATATTCTAATCATTTTTTTTTTTGTTTTTTTAATAATTTTTTAATTATTCCTAACACATTTTATGACAATTATTTTAAATTTTATATTTATTGATCTCATTTTGTTTTTTTTAAATTTTATAATCGCATATGAGACTAGTATTATTTTTCCAATATAAAATCTCATTGGGACGTTTAACACATAAAATATCACTGTTATTTATACTATCAAGTATAAATTTTAATACTTAATTTTATATTCGTTTTAGATTGCGTTTAAAATATTTACATTTTGAAGTTTTGTATAAAATTTCAAGTATAATACGTTTTGATTTTATCTAAACGTAATTTTACTTCGGCACGAGTTGTAACGAATGTAGGTTGAGTTTCGTGTTTTGAAAAAAGTTGGTAAAATAATATTTTGAATTAATTATACTTCACGTATAAATTTACGTATATAAATTTAGTTAGGTCGGGATTAAGTAGTTAAGTGGTAGAGTAAATGAGTAAAAATTATATTAAATTAAAAAAGAAAAACAAATCAATCGCGTAGAGACGGGTGAATAGGGGCCGCTGTCCCTTGTTTGGAGTCGGGCAACTTCGTTTTGCGGGTGGGCGACTCCATTTTGCGGACAGTGACGTCTTTGTTAACTACGTGTTTAATTTTTAAGGTATCTAGGTGCTCGCGTATGTTTGTCCGGAGGGGACATTATGAGGGAAGCGTAGGATAAAAGGATATTTTAGAAATTTTCCCTTTTATTTAAAATTTATATCTAAAAGTTGAAAAAAAATTAAAAATAAATATAAGCTTTTGGTAAATTATATGAAGATGAATGGATAACCTGATTTTAATGATGTTAGAGTTGTTTATTTATAAAATTTTAAATTGCTTATGTTGCATCTTTGAACAGATCGTGAAGCCGAAGAGACCTTTGTTTTCTTTGGAGAATATTACTGCGGATATCTGACGAAGAAAAGAATAAGAGGCTGTTTGATAATATCTGAATGATTAAGTGCTGAACCAATAAAAGGTCTGAACCATTAAATGCTGAACCATTAAGAGGTCTGAACCATTAAGAGCTAGTATATCGCTTAACTATTCAAATGCAAATGTCTGATCAATTCAGATAAGAGTTCTTAACCATTCAGCATTAGACCTCTTAACCATTCAGTATTAGTATAATGCTTAACCATTCAGAGACAAATGTCTGAACCATTCAGACATTTGCTCGCGAAACAAACAGTCTGAATTATTAAGTGCTGAATCATTTATACATCTGAACCATTAAGAGGCTGATTAAGAGGCTGCCAAACAGCCACTAAATTTATGAACTTCTTCCGAAAATAAAAAGTTGTCTAACTTTTATATTAACATGAAGTTTAATAATGACATTGTTTGCATAGAAAACCATTGGTAGTTAATAGTTTTTTGCATTTTGTTGTATCACCCTTGCTTCCTGCATTCATCGTAACTTTCCCACCTCATCCCCTTAATTAATATAAAACAATCATCCTTTTATAATTTTGATTATTTCATAAAAGCATTCCACGTTAGTTTGCTCATATTTAGTTCAATTAAATAATATTTAATTATTTTTTTCTTCCACTCACAAACACTAATAAAAAATATAAAATAATAATTATGAGGAATGGACGATGACCCCTTAAATATGAGAGATGATTATGATTTCCCCTAAAGATATAGAGCATGCAGATGAGGATAAGAAACCTGAAACAAAAGTAAAATTACATATTTTTTCATCCTTCCCGTATAATTTAGATATGAGGTAGAGATAAAGATGTTGATGTATATGCGCGCTATTAAATTTCTTCATTTAATACAATGTCACATTTTATAAACATATAGCTTAACTCTAATGAAACCAGACGGCGGCGAAAATTACGAATCATTCACTAGTCCTTTTTAAGTCTTATAGTATGTTTTGTTTTGCAGAGAAAATCATTAAAAGAGACAATTTTATTAAAAAAAATAATTTTATTTCTCGTCTTTTCGATTGTATATTCAATGAACATACTGTCCTGAAAATATCGTGTCTATTATTATGATACACGGTTTATAATTACATGTCTATTTAAAAGAAAAGCTCTTTTTCATCAATCGGACCCAAATGCATTCATTATCATTATTATTACTACTGTAACAGCAAAACTACACTAATCATAAATTACCACTAGGTTTAAATTGAGTTAACTTTAAAGTTCTTACTTTTTACCAATAGGCTACACCCAAGAGACACAAAAAAAAAAAAAAAAAAAAAAAAAAAAAAAAAAAACATTTATTATGTGGTTAAAATAAGATATCTCAAGATCTCATAAAAATAGATGAAAGTAATGTTTTTAAAACCGTACCGGACAGTGAACCGGATGCGTTAACGGTCCGTTGGTTGGACTGGTTCAACCGGTAGAACTGGATATAAGAACCGGATAAAATTATAATTATTTTTTATAAATATATGTAAAAATTATAAAAAAATAAAAAATTATATAAAAAAACCGGTTCAACCGGTCCGACCACTAGCTCAACGTTAAAACGGTTTTAAGCACCGAACCGGACCGAATTGGAGTCCGGTTCCCGGTTCAAAACCATGGATGAAAGTATTAGGTTTAAGTATCATATGTAATAAAAATAAAATAGGGTTTCAAGTGAGTTAGTAAGTTTTCTCACTTAATGTGACTTTGCTTTTTAGGATGATCTCAAGTTTGATACTTGAGTAATGAAAATGATAGGATGAACCAGTAACTCGTCAGTAATCCAATTAACCGTTCAAGAAAAGATATAGATTTTTTAATGTTATCATACGAAGTACCTAGGCGAATAATGAGGTCCGGTGCAACACATGACGTGGAACGTGCATTTCGGTCAATATAACGCGTACAAATGTACCATCGCTTTCGGTTTCAACCTCTTCCGTATATATACAATTATTGTATGAGCAAATTAATTTGTATATTTTAACCCTGTGGCTACACGTTTGTAACAAGTGTACCATCCAAAAGAACCTGCACATTGAAAACCTGCCATTTATATGTATCTTCATATTGTGCTATAGTGGTTGCCACTTGTTTCAAGCGGCGACGTTGATGTAATTATGTACATTAAAAAGTTGCTCGGTTTTTATTATCAAAATTTAAATAAGAAAATGTTGCAACGATATATTGCGAAAAAAGAGCGTCGTTGTAAATATGGGTGTTTCGAAACACGAAAACAGGTTGATTTTAAACAAAATCTGTATCAAAATGTAAATAAAAATTATAACTTGCAAAAGTACGTATCACAACTTATAAAAGAAAACCAACTCGAATTTAAAAAAATACAACGCAATATTATATATGAAACTTTATAAAAATATCATAAATTAAAGAAAAAAATAAAGCTTTGTTAAAACTATAGCCGACGGAGAAAAAGGGAAAAGCCACTATTTTTTAAAATTACCTATCTTTTTTTAAAACATCATACATCTCATTCCTCGTATTTTTTCTTATCCCAATTAAATAATACTTATTTATTAGTTTTTAATATTATTTCTTTTTCTTCTACTCACATCTATTAATAAAATATTTTAAAAAAAGATACGAAGTGTAAATAGTGAACCCCTTATATTTGGGATGATGCGATTGCTTTTCCCTAAAATTATGAGGATGATGTATAAAGATAGGGAATGAAATATAACCAATATTTTGATTTTTTTCTTTTTCTTAAAGATAGGATGGGGATGAGATCAGGGCCGACCCAATAAGGTTATTGGGCCAGTCGGTGGCCTAAGGCCTTCACATGTTGAGCGCCTCAAGTTTTTTCAGTGTTTGGGCTATGTTAATTGCAGTTTTGGGTTAGTTATTACGTTTTGGGCTAACTGTTCTGTTTTGGGCCAAACTAGGCTTGGTATTAATTTTAGTTTTTAAAACTTGGGCCTGCTAGAAAAAGATTATATGGGTTAGCTATTTTCTCAATTGAAAAAGATTTATCTTATGAAATTGAGTATGAAGATTTGATTAAAGAGTTTGCTTCAAAAAAAACTAGAAAAATAAGCTTTATATAAATGTGTCGCATGTTTTTTAAATATATAAAAAGTAGATTAAAAAATTTTTTTAACTCTGCCAAATTTATGCTATTTAGTTTATTTTTGCCGGTACCAAGCCCGGATAAATGAGGAGGGTTTTTATTAAATACTTAATAAAAAGGCCTCCAAAATTAACTCCGCTTTAGGCCACTAAAATGGTTGAGCCGGCCCTGGATGAGATGAGTGTGCTTTTAGTTTTTTAGAGCATTCACAGCCCTTACCCTATTTTTATGTGAGTGGGTGCCCTATATTATAGTAGATAATTGTGAGTGGTTGTGAGTGTAGTAAAAATAAAATTTATGGGGTTGTATTTGAGGAATCACGGTACAACCCCCATAAATTTTTTAATATTTTTAAAAGTGGTTGTGAGTAGATGAGATAAAAAAAGTAATGATAAAAATATGAAAAAATATTATTTAATTGAAAAAAAAAAAATTGATGTTTTTAGTGTAATTATAAATATGGGGATGGGGGATGGATTGTGAATGCTTCCACTAAAAACCAATCAAAACAAACCACGTGCAATGCGCGGTCGGCAGACCACTTGGTGGGTATTTTATTCGATCTTTTGAACTCTTTATAATGAATATTTTTTATAACGGCGGGTCGTGCTACGTGATCATGATTTTATGTTTCATTTACATCGCTTAATAATAAACAGTTTTAATATTTATTAAAAAACTAGCTTTCACGCACCGCGTGTTGCGGCAACATCATACGTGTCGGTAATATATATACTACAATCGACCCGATTCATTTACAAACTAAATTTATGTCGAACACAGGGTAAATTGAATTTATACCGTTGAATAAAAACGCATTATATTTGTTACGACTATTTTCTAAACAAATTTATATCGAAGTATAGACCAAATCAAAACATACATGAAAAAGCACGTGCAGCGCTGCCTTATACGACGTGATAAAGTATATAATACAATTGTGCTGACTCGGATTTACATTAAAACATGGAGTAACTCGGATTTATACCATGTAATAAAAACGTATTTCATTTTACCCGATGTGTTTTTTCAAACAATAAACAATATACAACAAAATACAAAAGAAGATGAAAGGTAAGGGTTTATTTAGTTTCTTAATTAACATAAATATATATAATAAGAAAAACTAAAACTTGAGGGACTAAAAAGACAACTCCATAAAACCTTTGTGATCAAGTAAGGAAAACTAAAAACTCAATTGTAGCAATCAAGTTGCTATTAATATGGTATATAATTACAATAGTGTAACACGTCTTGAAAGTTGTGTTTTTTCAATAAAAGTTTGATTGAATTTATTAAAACAATCAAAAAACTTTTTAGTTCGTAGAATTAATAGAATTTAATGAAATCATTAAAATGTTAATCTATTTCTCATTATTTTTTAGTCCCTATAATTTGTAATTGAAAATCTTAATTTTATTCTTAATTTGTTTGGTTTAAAAAGGTTTTTCAATAAATTTCTTTAAATTCTTTCAAGTACAGGATTTCAATATTCTTTTCAAATGTATTTGTAATATTTGATCACCAATAGTTGTCGCATCCTCCACCCCCTCCGCCACTGTTGTCGTCGTCACGGCCTCCGCTGCCAACATCACCATCACCAATTCCGCGACCCTATCACTTTGGTCACCCCCGTCTTCCTTTATAATTGTCTTGTCATTCAAATACATTACAATGTTAAATTCCTTTTATGTATTTTAAAATTTTTTAACAAGTTTAAATTCCAAATTCAATAACTTCAAATTCTAATTCAATTTAAATATTCCAGTTAGTATAAAACAATTTTAAAAACCAAATGTAGGTTTTGTATTTCGTATGACTTGAATAAGTTTCTAAATCATGATCTCACTTTCAAAATAAAGTATTTCATGAATACATAAAATCAATAATCGAATAAGACAGAAAGTGTATTTTAAAGAACGAGCAGTTTTTGTGTAAAAATAAAATTGTGAATTTATGTGTGTAATTGATTGGGTGACAAAAGTTTAATATTATAGTGCTCTATTTTCATGTTTTTAGTTGTTAATCCACACGAAATAGACTTACTTTTGAAGTGTTTATGGAAGTTGTGGTGCGCAAATAGGAAGTCAAGAGACCAAGAAATAGAAGATGAAGACACTATGAGACCTTGCAAATTTCAAATAAGCATACCTTAAGATTTGAATGGAATTACGTGACTCACAACCAGTTAACGGAAAGCTATCGGAAAGTTGCACTTGAAATTAAGCGAAGTTGTAGTTAGATGCACCATTAACGATGGTACTGTCAAAGATTGGCGTTGATTACACCTTATTTCAAAGGACTAAGATTTTTAATGACGCCGGGGCACCACCGACGTCGATTCTTGTGTTTTGACAGGGCTTGACCTAAATTTGATGGGATAAAAAGGGATTAACCCTAAAACTAAAGATACATTTATTCAACTGCAATCAAGGATGAAAATTGGTGATCTTCCAGCATTCAAAATGTTTTTCAACATTCAATCATCTGAAATCTCCATTCTTGATTCGGTTCATGTTGATAAACTAATAAGAATGCAAGGCTAATTCGCTTGTGATTTACTTCGTGTGACAGCTTTGTGCAAGTAATAGTTTTTCTAAGCTTTAACCAAGATCTTAGGATTGAATCTTGATCAATTAAGTTCTATTGGATTTAACTTATGATTTGATTATTTAAAGTATTCAATTGTGTTTAAACATAAGTTTAATATCATATGAATTTGATTTTTCTATATCATTGTGTAATTGGCTTTTGAAATTAAGATTACATTGTTGGATTGATGATTGTATAAATAAAGTCTATTAAACTCCGATCTACAATCATCATTTGGATCTTATCACACATAAAGTCACCATTAATGACTCTTCACTAGGTTAAACTAAAATAATTGCTACTTTACTAAACTAGAATCCCGAAGTGGGTTATTTTTCTCCGGATTGTTTAAAAACAAAGTTTTACATTCGATAATTTCATAATTACTAAAATCAACCAAGCAATCAAGTTTATTTCCATGTTTATTTTTCTTAATTTCATCATTACTAATACTGATTTTTTGTGGACTCGACACTCTGCTTATCTTTATTATTAAGGGTAATTAGGACTCTTTATTAGTAATCAAACAAAACGAGCACCTGACTGAACCATCTAAAGTTTTGGTTTGTAGAAGTGAGAAATCTTGAGTAGTATCATAATCATTAGTAAAATAATTGTTAATGATGTTTTGCCTTTCAACAAACTTGCTGCCAATGCTAAATTCCTAGTGAAAGTTAACTTGCCACTAATGATTCCAGCTATCACTAATAATTAGTAGTAACTTACTACTGTTTTATCAATTTTTTTTATCATAATTTTAATGTTTTATGTAAATCAAAAGCAACTTCCTAGCTTGTATTAATGTTTACTCTTAGCTCCCATTTGATTATAAACAATTACAATTATACCAAAATAACATTGTTAATGCTTAAATTACAACAAAAAAAACACCCTGATGATGTATGTTTTTCTAGAAAAAAATTTATAGTAGTGGGAGCAAACTCATAGTAGTGGTTGAATGAGAAAACGGTATGGACGTGTCAAATTGAATTTGTAAAATAATTGTTTTGGTAATTGAGGCCAAACACAAAATGACGCCCAAAACATGTGATTGGAGATGGTAACATTTAGCTACTTGCCATTCGTGTTTTCTCCATATCTCTTTTGTGACATTTGCATGTGCAAATACCATATATCATCAATAATTGATTATAACATCCTCAATTATGATTAAAAAGTGTTTTCATAATTACTACTTAAATCATATCTATACCTAGAGGTGGGCAAACCGGGTCCGGCCCAATACCCGAAACCGGGTTGAAACCGGGTTCGGCCCAACCGGTTTTTTTCGTACCCGGGTACGGGTGGAACCGGGTTCGAACCCGGGTCGGGTTCACCCAAGCTATTACCCTACCCGACATACCCGGTTAGGGTCGGGTCGGGTCCGGGTCGGGTACGGAACCAGGGTATAATCGGGTTTTTGAATTTTTTTTATTTTTTTTTTTGTTTTACTAATATAAATCATTATTATTATTATTATTATTATTATTATTATTATTATATTATTATTATTATTGACTTGTTGTTGTTGTTTTTGTTATTATTATTATAAATCATAATAAGTATTATTGTTATTATTATTAATAATATTATTGTTGTTTTTGTTTTTGTTTGTTTTTGTTGTTGCTGTTATTATTAATAATATTATTATTGTTATTATTATTAATAATATTAATGTTGTTTTTATTTAACAATATTAAATAAACATTAATTTTTCATTTATTTATTTAAACAACTTAAAAATACATAAATCGATCAATAAAAAATAACATAAAACTTTTATTTAAGTTATCGTCTAATGTTTATTTACTACGAGACGCTTGATCAAATGCTAATTCTTCATCCGATATGCCAGAAGATACTCCTTCTTCTACCTCTTCATCGTGTACTTTAGCTTCGAGTGCAATTTCATCTTCGAGGCTTGTTTGGTCTTGTATACGATCCATCGCGTCTAAGTGATCCTTTAAACAAATGCACATCTCAACCGCTTCTGGAGTTAGTCTTGTTCTCCGTAATGAGATTACCCTGCCACTAAGAGAAAACGCAGATTCCGAAGCTACCGCAGAAGCTTGGACGCTTAGTAAATCACGGGCCATAGCGGAAAGAATCGGAAATTGAGATTCCTTTCCTTTCCACCAAGCCAAAATATCGAATGCACGATAATCTTCGGTAGTCATAGTGGAAATAAAATCCGTAGCACTATATCTACCGAGCTCACTTGTTGGGGTGTTACCCCTTTGTCGTTTAGCCGTCACATCCCGAACAACATTCAACATGGTTATAACCGGGTCTTTCATCGAGGTACTAGCATTTGAGGTTGATTCTCTTGGTGTGGTTATATTTACGTTAGGCCCATATCTATTTAAATAAAAATTATATATTGTTTTCAAGCTTGCATTAAAATTTTTTTGGCATCCCTTGAAAAATTGGGGTTTTCGTCATGCATATCTAAATTGTCATTTATCTCGTCTATCAAACATTCAACCCCAGCAACATTTAAAAACGGATTTAAAGCGGCGGCACAAGTAAAAACGGGTGGTAACTCCTCAAAATATTTTTTAAACTTTTCTTTCATTGGTTCTATCATTTGTGTAAACATATCATTTTTATATTGAAAATTTTTAAAATTCAAAGCCATGAAATATAATTCTTGAACCACCGAATAACTAGTGGGATAATAAACTCCCGATAATTTTGTTGTTGAGTTTTTAAACACCTCAAGAAAATCGGATAGACTTTGAACATTTTTCCAGCCCGCATCCGGAAATGGGTCGGCTTCACCATTATCCAAAAGACTATTATGAAAAGCTTTCAAAGTTCCCTTTTGTTTTAAAGCACAATTAAACATGTGACAAGTCGAATTCCACCGAGTAGGTACATCCCAATTAGGACCTAAAAATACAGAGTCCGTATCCTTACAAAGTTTTTTATAATCTTGATATCTTCTTCTACTTTTTTTATAAACGTCATGTAACATAAATCGAAAAGCTTTAATAAAGTTATCAACAAATTGCATGGATAGACCGTCTTGCACTACTAAATTAATAATATGTGCAACACAACGAGTATGGAAAAAATCACCGTTTGCAATCGGAAGATATTTTAATTTTAATTTTTCAACCGCGGTTGTGTTGTTGGAAGCGTTATCAAATGCCATTGAAAAATTTTATTTTGTAAATTAAAAGTAGTTATTACATTATCCAAAAAGTAAAACAAAAATTCTCCGGTGTGTGGATACGGAAAAAGATCAAACGCAATCGTACGTTTCATCAATTGCCATGATTTGGGATCTACCCAATGAGCGGTGACGCAAAGGTACGATTCGGGTAAACCGTGTGGAGCCGACCAAACGTCACTAGTTAAGTTTACACCGGTATTTAAATTTTCAAATAATACAATTAAATCATTTTTTGCTTGATTCCATAATTTTAAACAATAACGTCTAAGGGTAGTACGACTTACATGGTTGTAACGAGGTTGAAGCGTCTCTCGAATTAAGTTGGTCAAACGAGGATTGTCGAAGTGACTAAAAGGCAAAGCTTCTTGAATCACGAACTTCGTCATTCGATCTCGAACCCTATTAACGTCGTAATTAAAGATTCCACCGTCTCCACCTAATTGTGTTTGTTGCGAATCCGGATTACTTTTCAACGACTTACAAAACTTCTTGCTAATGTGTTTGCTTAAAGTCGTGTTAGAATCTTTAGCAAGCAAAGCTCCACAAAACTTGCAACGAGCCTTTACAGACCCGTCACTCAACTCAACCATATCCCAATTGCACCATACATCCATGTTACGATTGTGTGGAAGAACACGAACGACGGTTGGAGCGTTGGACGAACTTTGACCAACGGAAGATTGTGATTGAGCCATAACAAGATTCAAGACAGTGAAAAGTGTAAAACGAGAGAGTGAAAATGTAAAACGAGAGTAAACTAGAGTATTTTTTGCGTTTTTTGCGTATGTTTTTGCGTTTGAGAGTTGGGTACTCAATCAAACCAACCCACACCTATTTATACTACCTTAGGGGGCAAAAAAACAAAAAAAACGGTCAAAAATGAGATCCAACGGCTATATAGCCGTTAAAAACGGCTAGTTTTTTAAAAAAACCCGAAAAACGGTAAAAACCGGGTTGGACCCGAGTACGATCGGGTCGGGTCCGGGTCGGGTCGGGTCCGGGTCGGGTCGGGTACGGTTCGGGTTCTAAAAAAATATAAAAACCCATAACCGGTTCCTACCCACCGGGTATTTTCGGTTCCAAACCGGGTACACCCTATACCGGGTTGTACCCGGACCCGGGTCCGGGTCGGGTTCGCCGGGTCGGGTCCGTACCCGGTTTTTTTGCCCAAGTCTATGACTATACCTAAGAAAGATTAATGAATCCAATTTACTCGCACACTAATACACTATATTAAAATTTTGTTATATGTTACTCGATGTAGATATTGTAAGATGATAGATAAAACATGTCGATGGATCTGAACTTGGGACTCGTCTCAAATACGGATGAAAACCATATCGGACAGGCAGTTCAGATTTTACTTTAGTTGGGTTGAATTGGGGAATACGAAGAAGACCTGGTATATTTATTCATATACACAATATTAACACTAATTTAAACACATTTAAATTGTGTTACCCAAACACGATCCATGTGACCTATTATCTAAACAGTCAAACATGTTGTAAATGGATTGGCGCATTATGATCAAGTTTTTAACGGGTTGTATTGTGTAAGTTGGTGGGCTTTAAACAAGTTGTAATAAAACAACTATGATTTAATACCTACTTTTTTGTTCGACACGCAAGAAATATATGGTTTCTTGTAAGCATTTCAAAAAAAAAAAAATTCTCATGGAATAACTTCAAACTAATGCATACAAAATACCTATCTATATATCAAATAACTTTTTTTTTGTTTTCAGTTCAATTTAATAACTAATAAAAAAAAGTACATTAGATATGACTCCAAACATTGTATTACTAAAAAAAATGAGTGTTTACGGACTCATTAACCGGCCTGTGGCACCCCGCCCCAAAAATCCACAAGAGGCAATACGCCTCACGAGTACACTAGAACCAAGGCATGGGGTTCCCCTAATTCGCAACAAAGGGCTCTGACCACTGGTCTGGGCTTACAATCCTTGCCGTGGGCTGGCCACCCAATGTGGTTGCTTGGGTGTGAGGATCGAACCTGAGTCTTTTTCGAAGAATTCCATTGTCCTACTACTAGGCCACATTGAAGTGGTTCCAAACACTGTATTACTTTAAATAAAATTTAGCAGTTTGCATAAAACGATTTATAATATATAAGCCCAGCTAACTCATATAGAAGTTGGGCTAACTAATAAATATTATTGTTATTGCATATTGTCCAAAGGAAAAAGTCTAACCCCATTCAAGTGTAAGATGACGTCGATTCAAAACATTTTTTTATGTAATTTTAGCTAAAGCTCATCAGATTTTGAGATTTCTTTAGCTCATTAAATGAGAACATATTGAATATATCGACCCAACATAATGAATTTGGGCCTTTGGGGTTGTAATTCTTTTTTATGACTTTTATCATTATGAAATTTAAAAACTAGTATGATATTCAACCGGAAGAATATATTCTTATTGAATCCCAATTTCTTAATTGATTTACATAGAAAGGTTTGGTTTATACTAACATAGTAATTGCTAGAACAATATTAAGTTAAATAGTTATCTTAAAATGAATCATGTTATTTTGTACGCTTAACACTAAAAGGCTTAAGGGAAATTCTAAATGTTCTTTAATTAAGAAAGTAAAACGAAGATAAGATACAAATATACTTACGAAACAAGAAACACAGAATAACTTAATTTGGTTGTAAATATTGGAAACAAGCAATCATGTCTATTTCGTTTTGATAAAGAGTTAAAGATGTTTACTAAAGGTTAGGTGTGCTTTATATTACATAGACATAACATAGATTGCATATCATATCAAATTTGGGCATGTATTATGTCATAGATCTTATCCCTAATTACATATTTATTGTTTAGTACAATCAGGAGCCTAAAACGACGTCATCTTACACTTGAATTCAGAGATGAGTTTTGAATATGGAGTACAAAAGAGACAGGGCTGGTCCCCTGTGGGTCTTATTTTAGCATGTTGCCTAAGTTTGTAATCTTATTAGTATCTTTATTTATGCTTGTCTTGTAATTGTATTCTCATCACGCATACTAAGAGTAGAGCAGTAAGAATATAATTATTGCAGCCAGTGGATATAGTTTTCACATCAGAAGCGGACCATGTAAAACCTTGTCTGGTGTTTTATTATATGTAATTAATTGTGGATGTGTTTGCTTTACCTAAATCTCTAATATTGGCCTTGGTTCTTTAGCCTACATAATAACATGAGTGTTATCACAAAAATTTCTCGATAGGTCTCCTGATACTACACACACCACTCGAGATCAGCTATGAATTTCTTCATTTAAGCCTCCTCTTTTGCTAAACCTAAAGAAATATATATTTAGACTCCAAGGTGGACCGTGTACCTGCCTTTTTCTTAGAGCTCTTTCAATAAATTGCTTCTCTGTTGAGTGTGACGACATATCCTAGGTGTTATCAAGAATCATCTTGATATGTGTGAAAACTAGCAATCGTGTAGCGTCTCATAGGCAACTCATACTAAGATTATATCCTTAGTCCTTTAAAGATACTTGGGGATACTCTTGACAACAATCATATGACACTCTCTAGGATTTTGCTGATATCGACTAGTCATGTTTAAAATATATGATACATTAGGTTTAGTGCATAACATGGTGTCTAAGTAGATCCAACAATAGAAGCGTATTCAATCTGTTTCATTCCTTCCTGGGAATTGAGATTCATTAAAGACTGTATCATGTGTCACGCATAAGAAGCCTTGCTTGAATCTTGCATTGAAAATGTTTAATTTTTTCAATATAAGTACTTTGATTTAAGCTAATAAGTTGTCATGATATATCTCATATATCTTTATTTCTTAAATATATATAGTTTCCACAAAGATCTTTCATTATGAAATACTCTTAAGCGAAACTTAACATTCTTCAATGTTGAAATGTCGTTTTCATAAGTAGTATGTTATTGATGTATAAGATCAAGAAAACAACTATGCTCTACTAGCTTTTATGTAAACACCTGACTCATCTTTTTGATAAATTTAAGTTCATTGATTTTTTCAACATAATAAAAAATTTTAACTTCTAGATTTCTGCTTAAATTCATAAATGAATTTTTTAAGCTTATATATTTTATTGAAATGCTTAAGGATGAACAAAACTATTAATTGAGCCATATACACATCTTCAAATACTAGTCCACTAAAGAAAGTCATTCTATCATCTATTTCCCATATCTCATAATGATATGCAACCATTACGATATGTATCATGCTTGAAAAGTATGCACATACCATTTATGTCGATTTCTTCTTAAAATCCAATGAATTAATCTCAAGGCCAAGGGCCTCAAGCCATTTATCATATTCAACCTTTATACATGAGAAAACCATATACCTCAATACATTGACAAACTCTACAAAATCTATTAACGTTTTGTGTTACACCCGATATCTAAACAACTATTGATTCAAGCTCAACAATTTCTTGTTGGTTGGTGGTTACAACATAAAGTTCAACATTTTGTGGTTCTTGAATATAAGTTCACATTATTTTTGCTTGCACCTCTCTAAAGAAAATTTTCTTCTAAGCAAACTATTCACCGACTAATAACAGCTTTATCCTCAATACGATTATAGATCTAATATGCTCCTAGTCTGTGAGGTATCCGACACAAATGCACTTGGGTTTTAACTAGTTGGAAGTCTCATGATTTGCATAAGCTCACAGCCTCACACCCCAAATAAGACCTTGGCCCATAGTATTTTTCCCAAATAAGATTTTTCTCCTTTTCGGCCATTTCATGGTCTTGTCCCATTAGGTGGTTGATGTTGGTCCAAAGCAGTTGCAAGTCGATGCTTCTTTGATGTTTTTTTTTTCATATTGACCTTAATCGAACTAATGTCATTAAACTGGTCAATCTTATTCGTCATTTTATTCAAACTTTGTTTATAATCCGGCTCCATGTTTGAGGATGATGAACATTTAGTTACAGTCTCTCTGGGTCAGGCAAATTGGCTCCTCTTAAACCTCACTTTCATCACTAGTGTCATTGAGGACTTCAGGTTAATATGGTTTCCATTATTTTTTTTGTTTTTTTGTGTGTGTGTGTGTTGGGGAGGGGGCCGGGGGGTGGGGGGTATTTCAATAGGGGAGCATAAAAAATATATTTTTGGACTCAAATACATCCCATCACTAGCAGCAACATGATGTTTCAAGCGTGACGAGCCTACGTGGCCATGGTCATGCCCCCCCTCACAAACAACTACACCTAGCATCCCAGCCTTAGGGCAAGGACAAGCATTGTCTTGAAATCTCCTCCTTAATACTTTCTGGTTTCGCTAATCATCTTGTTTCATCTTCTTGCAATGCCATCTTGCCGTTGATCATCTTGTTTCAACGGTGCTTAAGTGGCCTCATTTGAAAAAAAAAAAAAAAAACAAAAGGGGGTAGGAACTCTTGGAGCAGGCATCCAAAAGCAAATGAAGTTTGACATTCGAATTTTCGAACAAGCCCAAATAGGCTTGGGTGGGAGCCACCCACACAAACAATATTTAAAAATATTTTGAAGATGGGATATTATGGAAGAAAATATAAAAGATTTAAAAGATGAGTGAGAATTTGATTTGATAGAGAGAGGGAGAGAGGGAAAGATAAAGAGAGAGAGAGGGAAAGAGAGAGAGAGAGAGAGCTGAAAGAGAGTATGAGGATACAACTCGAAGTCTCGAAAATGAAAGGACATTATGATCAGGTTTTTTTTTTTTATCTATTTTGTTTTAATTAAATGGGTATGATAGTAAGGGAAATGTTGATTATTTTGTAAAAAATTAATTAAATTCTAACAATAGGAGTGGAAATGCCGTAAATTGATACAAACTCCGTACATAAAAAATAATTAATGTAATTAGTGAAGATAAATGACGAAAGGTATAAACAAATACATACATAAAGAACAAGAAGTTTATTTACTCTAGTTTAATTAATAAGGCAAATTGAATTTTAATAATATAAACTATTACCTATTAGCTGATAATAATTCATACTATTAATTTGGCCGGTAACACTCCCAACTTTTATTTTTATTACCAACAACAGTCCCAATGATATAATTTTCAATTTTTCACGTTTGATTTGGACTCGATTCTAGTCGCAATAATGATTATGAACAAAATGAAGAAAACATACAAGTTAAATTGAGCCCAAAATAAATACAAATCGAATGTAAAAAATTAAAAATTATGTCAGTAGGACTGTTGTTGATAACAAAAGTGAAAGTTGGGAGTGTAGCTAGCCAAATTGATGGTATGAATTATTATCGGCCAATATGTAGTAGTTTGGATTATTAAAATCCAATTTGTCAAATAATAATACAAGATATATAATGAAGTAACATATTATATATTATATATAGTTTAAATAACAATACAAGATATATATAATAAAGTAACATAATTAATATGAATTTAATTTTTTGTAATCTTGTTAACTTTTAATGCAGTTCCAAAGAAAAGTTTTTAACTTTAAACGGGAAAAGTCCAGCCAATGTTAGCAATCCACGTCCTCTTGTGTCAAAGAGAGAAGCCCAAGAGTCATTGGCAACAAAAGCCCCCAACCATCCGATCAGCCTCTTGATCAACGGTTGTGATTTTGCTAACATTGTAAATTCATTTTGGCTTGATGCAAGTACTTTGTCTGTATTTAATTTTCTATCTTAGAAAAAAAAAGAAATGTAAATTAAGTTGCCGAAAAACCAATTCCCTTAATTTGAGCTCCATCTCATTGCACAAAAACGTATTATCGTCTAAAACAGTGTATACATAATGGTCTAATTATTTAAAAATATGAATCATATGACTATCATATAGATCAATAACATATGAAAAACAAGTATCATATACTATATAACACATATCGTTTAACCAGTTCTAAAGTCTTCTCATACTTTTATGCAAACTTTTCACTCTATATGTATGTTTTTCTCTTGTTCTTGTCTCTCATAGGGACACACTTTCTCCCATGGATTGTGGTGATGACAATGGTTTTTACGGTGGTGATCAAAGTGATAGATTGCCAAATTTTCAGAATTCGCACGCATTTCCTCTAAGTTCTCCTTCATGGTATACACCCACTCCTCAATTGGCATCTCCACATAGTTTTTTATGGAATCAAAGTCACCAAAGCTCAAAGAATTACAACCAAACATTCACCCCTTCAAATGCATTTGGTGAATTTTCTTCTTCTAGACGAATGATTGGTAGCGCGTATGTAGAAGCCGGAGGCCCGATTATACCAACTTTCGACATGGATCAACAATTAGCTGTTGATAACATGTTGAGAAATTATCCAAACATAGACTTTACAAACCAAGTGATCAATCCTTCAAATCAGGTGGCGGATGGTGGATCTAACACGTCTAGGATTTATACAAAGAGACATTGGACAACCGAAGAAGACAAGTTAAAAATACATTCTTAAGCTTTTATTTATTTGTTTAATTTGTTTTGTTGATACTAAAGTTGACATTCATATGTGTGATCTTATGAAGCAAACTGAATGCACTCGTGTCCCAGTTTGGGACGAAAAACTGGACTATGATCTCTGAATTCATGGGCACTAGAGCTGGGAAACAATGTCGTGAGCGATGGTTCAACAATCTACGTCCTAATATTAAGGTCTTTTATCATCCTTAACTAGTTATGTTATTTCTTCTACTCATTTTCTTTGAGTTTCACTTCCAATAATGTGTTCAAAAATCGCTAGCGATGTTTCAACAATCTAGGCACTCTTTAATTTCTTGAATGTGAATTTATGCTTTGTCGATTCTAGTATTTTTTATTATTATATATTTTTAGTTTCTTCCTTGAATGTGAATTTATGGTTTGTCCATTATTTATTAAATTGAGGGTTCTTTGTTCATCATTTGTATTTCTTTTTTCTTTTCCAAGACCTTTAGCATATAATGTGATTTTCTTTTATAATTTGTAATACTTAACATTTTCTTTACTATAATTATACGGTTCTGTTAAATATTTCTTTTTGTTAACATTTTGATAAAAGTTTATTGAAACGGGGTCATTTTTAAAATCAAATACTTTTTTTATATTTATGAGACTAAAAACATTTTTTTAAAACAACTTGGATTAAAATATAATTTATGCTGGTATTTACAAAAAATTAAACAAACTGTGTAATTTGATTTATAAGAATAATAAACCTTATAATTTATTAGTGAAAAATCGAATTATATGGTAAATGAATGAAATAAAATCAAATATTTTAGATGTTGATTTCGCTCCCTCTACTAGCAAATATAAGAAATGAGCATGTTTACACATGGTTGTCTTTTTTTTGTCACCAATATAGTTTTATATGCTCATTTCATGTAATTTAAGAAAACTTTTTTTTTTTTATCATAACCGTTACAAAAGTGATTCCATCTTTCAAGTAACAAAGGTAAAATTTCATTCTTTTCTAGCTTTAGATTGTTCCCCTATTTTCAACATGTTAAAACACCAAAAAGAAAAAAATATGTCTATCTCGTTTCTGCTTTCAGTTAGAAGTTTGGACCGAAGAGGAAGAGCGAATTCTCATAGAAGCCCATGAGAGAAGAGGCAACAAATGGTCTCAAATCGCGAAACTCCTCCCAGGAAGGACCGAAAATGCAATCAAGAACCATTGGAACGCTGCAACGAGGAAGAAAACAACGCGGCTCAACAGGAACAAAAAGTATGAACCCAACAATGCGAGGCCAAAATCTATGCTCCTATGCGACTATATTAGAGGCATGTCGTCCACCAACTGTAACACCAACAAATCAACCACTAGCACCACCAGAAGTGACCCTCCATCCATTGACCTTATTCCAACTTATGATGAAGACTTCAGTTTCATGAAAAACATTTTTCCAACCACTGTTCAACAAGCAGAAACCACCACCTCCAATGGGCATATGGTCCAAGCTTTAGAACCACATCTGCATACAAATGTGAATCCTCAAGGATTTATGGGAAGTGTTGAACATGGGACTTCATCTTCATCAATTCTCATTGAGGATAGCTTTGATATGCACTTCAACAACAATTACCAAACTGCCACCCCGCTTTTTTCTGACGCTTACATCTCATGTCCTGGGAGTGAGAATGATACACTTCTTAACTTTGGTGAGCCTGTTTATGCATATGGAAACATCAACATGGACTTAGCTTATAATGCTAAAGGTGGTGGTTTCTTTAGCTCATAAGTTTGTGATGTCAGCATTTCGACAATTACTACATGAAGAATTAAGGTTCGTGCGCGTTGGTATTACTTTACTGAGATTACTTATGTAACCAAAATAGTGGTTTAAATAATCAGCTTTATATGATGTTGAAACTTGAAAATCTGATTTCAATTAGCTTTACCAAACTGGTTGGACAAAGTTTGTTGCTTAAATGTTGAAGGGACATTTTGTTAGTTATGTTGACGTCTTTTGAACCTGTTGTGGGTTGTATATTAATAGTCCGTAAGCTCTTGTTTATGCTTTAATGAGTCTTGATCAGCACACTCTGAATGTCTATTTACTCTGCTATCTGCAACCTTAATCATATATATGATAGCCTATTGTCACGGACTGATTTGTTCAGTTCTCGTGCGGCACTTAGATTTGTTCTAAGTCAGCCTTCTTGGTCTCGAACGGATGGTTTATGCAGCGGAAATCTTTGTAAGGGAACGCTAGATTTGTAGTACACAAGTGGAATGCTTGTGATGTGTGATCACAACACAAGTATGAAGCTTGTATTACTTATGAATACAAGTACAAGACTTTGAGTTACAAGAAACTTAGGTGGGTGCAAATGAAGCACCACCATCCTATTTATACTACCACCATATGATCTAGATTGTTCTACATCTAGATGTATGTATACATTAGTTTATTAGTGTACTAGAAATATCTTGGACTAGATATTTCCATGGAACAATCTAACTTTCTTCATGATCTTTTCATGTAGTTCCATGGCTGAATTTTGTAGTGTATTTTAGCATTGTGTGGGACGTTCTAGAGCCTTCCGACGTTGCCATGTTGCTGCAGAATTGTGTGGGCTGTTCCGGAGTCTTCCGGGCAACCTTGGTTGCTTCAAAAGTGCCCCTAATCGATAAAAATTAGGGTGTTGCGATATGCGTTTTGGCGGGTCGTGACATTCTCCCCCACCTAATGCCACGACGTCCTCGTCGTGTTGTCTTGATGCCCCATGATTTGTCTTCATGAGTTGTAGGATAGAGATGGTTTTGTCTTGACGCCTTGTATCTGGCTCCAAGGTAACTGTGTGTACTTGATCTCCCTTGATGAGGTACATGGTGTTGACGAACGTTACTAGGCTTTCGTTTTTCGAAAGAAGTCCATTCCTAGTATGATGTCGTAGTCGTCTAGGGGAACGACTGAGAAGTGCAATTTGCCTGACCATGATCCAATCTTTGTCTTCACGCCCCATGCTGCTCCTTCAATTGGCTTCGCGTTTCCTGAGGCGGCCTTGATCCATCCTTCTTGCGTGGTGATCCTTAAGCCAAGTCTTCGAGCCTCTTCGGGTGAGATGAAGTTGTGGCTTGCTCCGGTGTCAACCAACGCTTTCACACGTTGCCCCTTTATTTCCATGCTTACGAGCCGAAGACCTTTTGATTCTCTTTTCGGGTTGTCTTTGATTGTGGTTGGGTTTGATTGGTTTGCCATCACCAAGGGCTTGCCTTCAACTTTACTTAAAGTATTAAGTAGTTGAAGTTGCATAGTTCCTAGACAAACCTCCTCTGGTTCTGATGGTTCATCATCAGATCTTATCAAGGCTGTTAATTTAGCCTTTTTCGGGCAATCCCGTGCATTGTGCGGCCCATCGCAAAGGAAACATCCTTTGATTATTTGTACCTCCTTCCCGTACCTTTGTGCCCTTCGAGTATCGTCTCTCCGATTTTGATTTTGGTTATTATTATGGGGTCTTGCTCCCCCACCTTTTTCATCGTTATCCTCCGTAACGATGGGTTTTTGTGATCGCCTTTCGTTGTGGTCGATCAGGCTTTCAGCAACAACGATGGCTGAGAACAAGTCTTGAACATTTCGTCATTCAAGTTCAGTTCTTGCCCATGTTTGCAAGCCATCGATGAAGTATATGAGAGAGTCCTTTGGTGACAAGTCCGGAATTTCTAGCACAAGGGTAGTGAAATCTTTGACGTAGTCCTTGATGCTACCCTTTTGCTTTAGATTACGAAGCCGGATCTTTGCTTCGTGTTCAGCATTTTTCGGATAAAATTGTTTCTTGATTTCTTTATGAAATCAGTCCAAGTTTGTATGGTGCACGTACCTCTATCGATCTCCAAGTGCTTTCGACGCCACCATAAAGCTGCGGTCTCCTTCAAGTAGAGAGTTACGGTCTTGATCTTCTTGGCATCATCAACAATGTCGATGGCCTCAAAGTATTGCTCCATCTCCCAAAGAAAGTCATCCACAGCCCTCGCCTCTCGTTTACCTACGAATGGTGTTGGTTTGGGGATGTCTACCTTTGTAGAGGCCTGGATTATGTTGTCACCTCTAGTTGCTAGTGCGCGCTTGCAAACACTTAGTTCAGTTTGCAAGTCTTTGATCTCTCTCTCAAAGTTAGCTTTGAGTTGACCCAACTCCCTTGTGAATGCCTCTTCCATCTCCTTCTTTATCAAGGAGATGGCGAGTTTGAGATCGCTTCTCATTTCATCGAAGTCATTGCCTAACGACTCAACATGTTGCAAAGAGTCGTAGGTGTGTGTTTTGAAGATATCTACTTCAGCCTTGAATTCATCCATTTCGTTTTTGAAATCAGACAATGCTATTTCGACATCTTCAACTCTTTTGTCCATGCTTGCAACCAAGTCTTTGGACATGCTTCGAGTTCTCTTGTCACCTTTACGAGCATCCTCCCTTCCACGGGTCTCTTCTCCGGCGACGCTTGCGGGAATCTTTTCAGGATTAAATGCCATCCCAAAGAATCGACGCGGCTCTGATACCACTTGTCACGGACTGATTTGTTCAGTTCTCGTGCGGCACTTAGATTTGTTCTAAGTCAGCCTTCTTGGTCTCGAACGGATGGTTTATGCAGCGGAAATCTTTGTAAGGGAACGTTAGATTTGTAGTACGCAAGTGGAATGCTTGTGATGTGTGATCACAGCACAAGTATGAAGCTTGTATTACTTATGAATACAAGTACAAGACTTTGAGTTACAAGGAACTTAGGTGGGTGCAAATGAAGCACCACCATCCTATTTATACTACCACCATATGATCTAGATTGTTCTACATCTAGATGTATGTATACATTAGTTTATTAGTGTACTAGAAATATCTTAGACTAGATATTTCCATGGAACAATCTAGCTTTCTTCATGATCTTTTCATGTAGTTCCATGGCTGAATTTTGTAGTGTATTCTAGCATTGTGTGGGACGTTCTAGAGCCTTCTAACGTTGCCATGTTGCTGCAGAATTGTGTGGGCTGTTCCGGAGTCTTTCGGGCAGCCTTGGTTGCTTCAAAAGTGCCCCTAATCGATAAAAATTAGGGTGTTGCGATCTGCGTTTTGGCGGGTCGTGACACTATGCTGGTCTGAGATATCAGTAAATAAGATCCTAAAGAACCAAGGCAACATTATATAGTATAGTAGTATAATCTTGATAGTGCATAATATAAAATGTGAGTTAAAATGTGATGCCCAAAAATACATCTGATTCTATTAGCATGTTTATATAAATTTTTTAAACGGCAATAACTCAATAAGCATGCTTATATATACAAAAAAATGTGTGTCATGTGAATGTCGGACAAGTGGTTCACATCAGTCCAAAAAGTTATACTTATCTAAAAAACGTGATTCCCAAAAGCTTAACAAAAATTTTAACCGCAGTAAGTGAAAAGAACCATTAACACTACGAATGAGTGAACAATGAGTATCCATATGGTTTACAGTCATGGTTTAAACTTTCTCCTGTCCGTCAAGTGATTGACACAAGCAGAAACCATTTAAAGATCTTTGTTGCTATTTTGTGACACACAGGGACTATATGATAGGTTATTAGAAGTACATATCAGCCTGCCACTATTAGACAATATTATTAGGGTTATTAGTATGAGCCCACGGACCCTGTTAAATTTTAGGATTTGCATTATATTCTTTATATATTGTAACAAAACCTATCAATAATATTCAATCAACTCTTTTACCATCTTACATGGTATCAGAGCCTTAGGGTTCTAAATACCTTCTTCTCCGCTGCACCATCACAAAAACATACAAACCCTAGCCGTCACCATCGAATTCAAACCCTAGACAGGGCTGTGTGCCGCCACCGCCACCGCCCTGTCCCACCTTTGTTTTCAATTTTGTTTCTTCTCTATTTTATAGTTTCTATTGAATAAAGCTTCATTATCGATTGAATATTTAAACACGATATCCATTCTCTTGATTGGTTCGTCATCATTCTCTTTGCTTATTCTTGAATTACGGGTTACTAAATGCAACTGGTCACTTCTTTTTTATTTTTTTTTATTGTCGGTGTTTTAGCCACACCAAGGATCACGGTCCACGACCATCGATCCCAAACTACGGTTTGATTGATTTTTTTTTCTTGTCTTTAAAAAAAAATAGTCTTTTACCATCTTACAGCCACATGACATAACTGCACTGACCCAGTTCACATAAAAGACAGATGTTGGCCCGTCCACGTTGCTAAGATAAAGACAAAGAAAAACTGAAATGGGCATGCAATCATGTAAAAAAATATTTAGAAAATAATATAAATTTTACTTTAACAGTTATACACTTATACTTAACAATTTGACATCTTTCACTCCTGGTGTGCCTTTGGACCAGAGTATATCTACTTAACATATCAGCTTGACAATAATGGCTTTTTCAAGCCTTTTTTATCCTTCCTGATTAACCAATTTCATTCTCCCCAGAATTATGCTTGATTTGGCTCTTGTAACCAGTCAAAATGTAACTGGCAGAAGATATTTGACTCCCATTATGACATTTTAGCCTTTGCAAAGAATATTCCCGCAAATAAACCTGGATGATCACACATATAAGAACACAAATAAAACCTGAAAAGGTTGCTAGAGTGTAATTAAGATCATGCTGCTTAATGCTTACCAAAAAGTATGCTGAAAAGATTTGGCAGGCTAAGTGGAACATTAAACAACAATAAACCAGCAATCGAGATGGGAATCTTGTTTAGAGAGCCCACTAAACTGTAAAGATCAAAACAGATTTTGATTGAAAATTTAGTCTTAAAACAATGATCACAATCGGTTTCTGTTTCTCGAGTGGATCATAAACAGTTTACCTGTAAGTGGTAGGACCGGTTTGGTTTAAAAACCACATGGAAGTGAAGCTAATAGCTAATCCAAGAAGCCCGCTAACAGTTGCCACAACCCAAAACATGGGAATCTTGATTACATCCCTGAAAGCAATACGTGTAATAGATGAGGATAAGGAATTTAGTGACTACAAAAAATGGTTATAGGAATGATGAATTTTCTTACGCGTTGATTACATAAGTCCATTCGTCAAATATGATAATCAAGAACACACCAAGTGGTAATGATATCAAATTATTCAGCAGCACCATTGAAACTTCATTCAGGGATCCAGATCTTGTCACAGATTTGGCTGTGTCCATTATTCGTCGTAAAGTAAGCTGTTTATAAGGTACACATAGACATATTAAATATATTGCGATCCATGAACAATAAAGATATATGAACTTTCTAATTGCGTAGAATTACTGGCAATGATTTATAAAATAAATATGAGGTTGCTTGTAGAAATGACATACTGAGTAGCTTGCAGTTAGAATGCAATTCACTAGCTGCCATGTGTAACCCGTTGCATCAAATGAGAGATCAGTGATACCACCACTTACAGCCGAGATGATCTGAAGTTATTTGATGACACAATAAAAACTTTTCATCAACATTTGTAGGATCTGACTGATTATTTTGCAACAATGTATTCATGATCAGAAAGAATTTTTAATAAATATCAAAATTTTGTGCAGTTAAAGTCTTAAAGACCAAGTAATTTGAGACTTAAGAAAACTTTAGCTTAGGAAAACAGAAGTGTATACCATAAGAAACATGGCAGTCCACACTTTCTGGCTTTGTCGCTTACGGAATATGTAGAATTCACCAACTGCTGTTAGTATGTTTGTCATGTTTTTCAAGATAGTGACCATTGCAATGTTTATGTACTTCAAACTGATAATATTCACCAGAAAACACCAAAAACATACCATTAGAAGACTAGATATGAAAGTAATTATTGATTATTTCGATATAAACAAGAAACTCATATAATTTTATTCTACTATTTTGGTTTATTTTAAGGAATCAGGACTTCTTGTAATGACATACCTATACATGCCTGAAACAAGCATGCCCACGAATATCAAATTAACTGGTATCCACACCTTAACCAGCTTCCAATTAAGCTTTTCTAGTGAAACTGCCCCACATAAACCCAAAAAGATAACTATGATAGAACAGATGAGATTCTGCAAGAATAACAGGTACAAACAAATATTAAGATTTCAAAACGCTTGCATCAGTTAAGCATGATTCGTGACGAGCATAACATGATATAAATATATACAAAGACATGTATTATATATATAATATATTGGTGTATATCTAGTCAAACAGGACCAGAGTTACCTGATAAAACATCAATGATATTCCAGCACTGAAAGCATAACTTGAAAGAACAACTTTGTTGAGCAATATCATGCTGCAAGAAGAGAGACAATATGCAGCTCCAGAAATCAATGGTCCTGATCTAACTTTTGGTTCATGAACCCTCTTTTCATCCGTGTGAACATTGATTTCATCGCTTTCAGACATGACCCGACTGCCTCTAGATCTGCATAGACAATTGCACACTTCGGTTGGTTACCATCAAAAGAAAGGACAGTAATTGCAATCAAACGAAATGTGAAGTGCTTGTATTTTTTACATTTCTGCATAAGAGGTTCAACTATTGGACATGATGTATGGCATCATTGTCACAGTACCTTTCATTTGTTCCTCTGCGTTCTGTAGTTGATGATATTTCACCATGTAGAATCTTTCCTCTTGGAAGAAAACCACCAATGAGCCTGCGCACCACGTTTACTTTCCCGCCATGTGGAGAAATCTCAAGTGAAGAATTGAAATCTGATTCCTTGACATCAGGATTAATAGTAACATTCAACTTTAAGTCAGTTGTCATTGAAATGATGCCAGATACCTGTCATCAACAATAGGTTATCAGAAACAACGGTAACACACTTTATAAAAGAAAAAACATTAGAAGTTTAGACCAATCATTTTGAACTTCACCATACATGACAATAGCCTACTAACTTACTAAGCTATCACATTTGTCAATACTCAAAACCACAGTCAGACTAAAGAAGAATTTGGATTGTATTTTAGGACTCTACATCACAAAAATTCAGAGTAACAAATCTTTCACAGGGTACCCAGAGCTCCAACATTGAAGCTTTTGCACAAATCACAACGACAAATCAGACACTGTACTACAAACCTAGTAGCATATCTTTCAAACAAAAATCAAGCACTAATATAGCACCACATTTGCTAATCATACGAATTTATTTTCAAACTCAATTTCATCTCTAAATAACACGAATTTATTACAATTAACCTGAATTCACCACATAAAACCATATCATTTCAATCAAGAACACCAACACGAACACCAAATCACAATAAACACAAAACATCTTTCTCTAAACCATTACGAAATCAGAATCATCTACAGGAGAGAAAGTTCTTACAGAGATTAAGCAAAACCGTTTTGCAACTTCAGAGTATCTTCAATTACAACAGAAACCGCCTAACAATGAACGAAATTATAAAAATAAACTTCACGCGTAAAACCCTAGGTGGACGTATGAACTGAACCAAAACAGCTGTGAGAATCACTCAAAGGGGAAAGATAAAAGTACCAGCGTGCAACTGAAGTTCAGTAGCTTCGTAGGTTTGTTTACGAACACTTTACGAATCACTATACGAAATGAAACAGCATCAAACAGCGAGATTCCACGGGAAATGAGGCACCATGGGAAAGTCAACATAAGATCGCACATCATGGATTGCTTCAGCGACAAGTGTTGGTGCATGTGTGTGGTGTGTGAATGTGAGGGATCGGTGGGTAGTAATTGATTAAAGTATTGAAGTGACGAGATGTAGAAGGAAGAGTGTGTGTGTGTGTGTGTGTGTGATCAATAAATAAGACTGTGAAGAGCAGCAAAGTGCTGGCGGTGGAACGGTGGGAGGTGGTGGTATTCGCCGGAGAAGATGGCGCCTTTTTAGCTTTTACTTTTATATATGAACAAGTTATTTTTGGGCTTTTGGGGTGTTAAATTAGCCCATAGTTTGAAAGAGATAAGCAGAGCAAGTATTTATTGCAAAACAACATCTGATCGGTTTCTTGGTTCATGAGATAGTTTGATGGATTAGTTCAATCTGGGCTTGCTTTGGTCTTTATGGGCTTGGATTGCACAAGTAAAGCCGAAAGGCCCGTGATCGACGTAACGAGTCATTGTCATAATATGTTAATGTTTAAGACAATTTTTAGTAGGGTTAGTATCATTTGAAAACTTACAAATATCTACAGAATTACAACTCTAGATATGAACACCACCTGCCTGTTCTCGGCTTCAATTTAGTCCTCGGCCCGTTAAATTTTCATTGGGCTTTAGCGGTACTATCATAGCCGCTTTTGACCATTGATTCAATGATATGGAGAAATTGGCGAAAACCGGGACGACTCCCTACAAATTGGAGAAAAACTACGGAAATTTAAAAAAAAAAAGTTTTCTATTGTGACAATCCAGGGAACTTGGGGAACACGAGACGACTCCCTCTCATCTTTAAACAAATATGCACTAAAATTGTTTGTCTGGTATTATGGACTTGATTCAGACACTTGACATGTGGACTTTGATTGCCACATTTGTCATTGTGGACTAGATGCATATAGATTGGTCTTTGCGAACTTGGTTCTCACAATCTTGTGTTAACAGAATCAATATGTTTGTGAGCATGTATTGGTGCAAGTAATGTGAGATAGTTGACTTTATTTATTACTATGCACACCTTTTCGGTGCTTTTGCTGATTTGGTTGTTTTCACGGTACCATAGCCTTTAAGGTATAGCGGTCCTTAAACATGCTTTTATATATATTTTATAAATGTTTTGGAGTTAATTTCGAGTTATAAACCTTTGTCATTTCAATTTAAACTTGTAAACATCTACTAAGTGACCACACTCCTTTAGCAGATTCCATAGCCTAGAACTATTCCACCAAACCAGGATGTTTGTAACACAAAACGTTGTGGCGATCTTCCTAATCCGACGTGCATGCTCCTTTTCCAACCATTGTTAATTACTAGAAAATTGAGCATTTGAGAGTTGTGACCGAATTTGACCCAGAAACACAATTACAAATGTGCAGTTATCTACTAACGCTAGTGATAAGCTCATAAAATTAAACAGGGGCGAAGTTTCATAGGGGCCCGAGGGGGAGGGGGGGGGCTGTTTTTTTCACTAGTAGTGTTAAATTTTAGTCCGATAGTGTAAATTTTTGACCAGATAGTTTAAATTTTTATATAAATATCAAGTTCGTCCCCCCTAAAAAAATTTTAATTTCGTCCCCGCTCCTGTACGAAAGAGTTCAAGATACGCCACTGATTCCAAACATAAGTGATTCTGATACGAGAGTAGTATAAGATTTAAGATTTTAGTTTATAAAGGGGTAAAGAAAATTTACATAATAAGATGTAATGATATTACTTTATTACATATTACGTTGTCTTCGCACTAAATAGCTACGAGTAAAAATCCGAAAACTGATAAGTAAGATAAATATTATATTAGAGACCGGTATCATCACAAACCTAATTTCTTGATACAGAAACATATAAATATATTAAGAAGTCAACGATGACTCATATTCCTTTAATGTATAAATTTGATAGTTTGGTAAGATTTTCATCATCAAGCCAAACAAAACATTACAACAATACAAATAGACCAGAAATTAAACCAAAGTAAATACAAATTAATGACCATTTGACCACACACAAGCATGTGATATTATACGACAATCTCAAAACCAATGAATTCCCACTTTTGCCCTCTACGCTGAGGTGAGATCGCGTGGGTGCAAGTATACCTTAAGCCCGTTCTTCATAAACAACGTCAATGACATCTTTTGCTCCACCCGGTGGCCGGGAGCCAACGACAGCCGATAGCGGAGGAGCACGGCGGACACGACGGACTTCATCTGCAAGTATGCCAAATCCTTCCCCAAACATGTCCTCGGTCCCGCGTTAAACGCCACGAACTTGTATCCGTCCTTCGGGGGCTCGAACCTTTCTCCGCTCTCCGAAAGCCACCTCTCGGGTTTAAACTCCATGCAATCCTCGCCCCACACGCTCTTCATCCGCCCGACTGAGTATATCGAGTATGTCACGGTTGAGCCCGCTGGAACCCTAGTTCCGTCTGGTAAAATGTCGTCGCTGATAACGTACTTGAAATCCTCGGGCACGGACGGGTATAAACGGAGAGTCTCCGCTAATGCGGCTTTTAGATACACCAACCTGTCGGCTTCGTCGAATATTAGTGGATCCGAAGTCCAAGCCTTCGGATCACTGCCACGTGTGTCTTTTAAAACAGTTGTCAACTCATTGATTATTTTAGATTCTACTCTGGGGTTATTCATAACCAGCCAGAAAAACCAGCTGAGCGCGACAGATGACGTGTCGCGCCCAGCCAGCACAAAATTTAACGCGATGCGTTTCAAAACGTCGTTCGGGAAAATATTCCCGTCCACGTCGCGTTTTTTAATAAACCGCGACAGAAGATCGTCGGACGGGTTTAGCTTCCGAGCGGTTAACGCCTCGGTCATGTAGTTTTCGACCACTTGAAGGCTTTTTCGGAGCCTCATTTCCGCTCCGATCCCAAATAGTTTCTTCAACCTCCACAGGAACCCAGGGTACAACAGCCGTTGCAGTGTCGCCTCCGTGGCCGAATCAAACGCCGTCGCGAACGGATTATCGGGCAACTCCGTCGATAACGTCTCCGGATCTTTCCCAAACGTCAACCCACAAATATTATCAAACGTTAACCTAAGCAAAAGATCTTGCAAATCCACCGGAAAATGTTCTTCACAAGCTTTCTCCAAAATCCTCCACAACCTTGTTTTAATGGTGCGGCTAACCCACCGTGCCATGGCTTGCCGCAGCGTTCGAGTCGTAAACTCTAACGCTGCGGTTTTCCGCTGTATAAGCCACGTTTCTCCGTCACTATTGAATATTCCTTGACCCAAAAGATCATGAAACGCGGTTTGCCACGTGGGTCCTTTCGGGTAGTTATCAAACCGGGTTCTAAGGATATGTTCAATGTTTTTCGGGTTACAAGTGACCGTATAGAACCCTTGTTTACGTGCAAAGTATGGAATAGCGATGGTGGTGGTTTGATAAGTCCCGTTACCGCCGGATGATCGAAGGTTTCCCGCGATCCAGTCGTGGATTCGGGACCGATTTAGGAAGAGAACGGGGAGACTGCCGAAGAAAGGGTAGACTTTGGGGCCGGAAAGGCGACGAGAGAGGTGGTGGAACCAGAGGAAGTAGGCTGAAGTGGTGGCTACCACCGTGAAGATGATGATAAGGTCAGCTTCCATGGTGGATTTGGGTGTTTTTGGTGAATTGATGAAGAAGATGGTGAAGGATGGTTTATATTTGAAGAGTGAAGAGCATGCGGGAGGTGTAATAGAAAAGTTATTAATTTTAGGAGAGGGTTGTTAAGAAAATATATTTTTGGGCTTTGAATTTATGTGGGGATCTTTGGTTGATAGGAACTTCGTGTTTAATATTACCATTTTTTGTTTTTTGTTTTTTGTTTTTTTTTTTTTGGGTTGTTTAATGAAATGAAATATGAAATAAATAATTAATCGTTATGTTTATTCACCAAAAAGTGTTTGATGGGGGATTTTCTAGAAAAAGAATATACTATAATTAGTTGTAAATAGATACAAGTATATATAGTAGCTTACTAGGTTTAGTAAACTCGTGTATTACATGATTTTATCAAATAAATTATTTTATAGAATAAAAATTTTATCATGACATTCATTCAAATCAAAATTTTCCCGTCTCTTTTTCCTATTAATTATTTTATTAATGTGACACACTGCATAAATCTTACATCACCCGTTTATAGTAAATATTACTGGTTCATAAATAATATCTGATATCTAATATTACCAACGTATTTTGGGCGTATTAGCTGTGGATAAGAGTAAAACTCCACAATTAAGCATATTTAGTTGACCACAATCCAGGGATGGGTAACCTCCCTGGTAAGTTTTCACCCGGGCAACCAAAAGCAAATTCGTGATTTTCTCGTAGACAAAGCGGACAATATTAATGGTATGAGTAGCCGGGTGTTACAATTAATTACAAATAATTTTATTTTTTTAGATTAAAAATAGTTTTTTAATAAATTAAGCAAGAATTTTTTTTATTAATGTTATTTAAAAGAAACAAATTTTTGTTAAAAGAAATTTTTCTAAAATATCAAAATTTTTAAATAAGAAATATTTTAAAATTAGTTTTTTTAAAAGCTAAAATTTTATAAACAAAACATAATTAAAATTGGAAGTTATATAAGAAATTTTTTGAAAATGATATTTTTTTTAAATGGTTTGTTTTGAAAAAAAGTTTAATTTATTCTAAAAAAACAAAAAAAAAAATTAAAAACAAAAGTTTAAAAAGTTAATATCATTGTTTATCACTTACAATACTTACTCAAATATAATTTCATTTGTATCTTATCTTAGAATATTATTTTATAATTAATAACTTTTTAATTTATTTAATATTTTATTTATTTAACCCGTGTAATACACGAGTTTACTAAAACTAGTTTACTATACTATATGAACACAAACAATCATTTTATCTTTTTTTTTACAGGAAAGTATGACCATGCTTTGAGAAATATGTGTTATATTAATCGGACTAACATATTTATTTTCTAGCCGTGACACACTACCAGCTCTCTCAGGAGAAATTTACAACTGAGAAAACACTTTAGCTCAATCTAATGCATTTTTACTTCGAGTAAGATTCAAAACCCAAAACCTTTTAACTTTAATTGTATTGGGTATTCACATCAACTATTTTGACCGAATATCATTTTATTCATTAAAGGTTTTATTATGAGAGAGGTTTAATGTACCGATCTCTTAAATTTATAATACAATTTATCAATTTGAACAAACTAATTTTTTCTCTTGGAATGAAAAAAAAAAACATAATATATCTAACTAATGTAACAATGCGTAAAAGTGATAGAAGTATTTGTTTCTTGATAATATATTGAGGAGTGGGTCAACATGTATTTTAGTTGTTAACTAGTAATTAACATACTAGAAATCATCCAAAAATTGTCCCACAACTAGTAAGAAATTACACCTATTTTATCTCGAAGCATATTAATTTAATAAGGATAAATACCAGATGTTATTAGATTAAAAGATTGTCGACAATTATATCATCTAATTTTTGTAACTTTATTTAACATTTAATATATAAACTATTTAAATTTTTTTGAACAGTGAAAAATATTATTAAATATAAAAAACAAGGGCTAACCTCAAAAATACAAGAGAAGAAGATAGTTCCAAGTGTCTGTCCTTTAATGGTCCACATAGCTGGGTCAATTTGTTTTATATTTTTTTAGTTTTTTCGTTTTTTTTTTTTTTTTTTAATGGTAAATGTGCGACCATGCTTCGTATGATAGGCGTTATATTAATCGGACTCACCTATTCGTTTTTCAGTCGAGCCCCAATCAACTCATAAGGAAAATCATTGCTGAGAAAATCTCATGGCTCAACCCTATAAATTTTTATTTATAATGAAACTTGAACCCACGAACTACCAATATTTTAATAAGATTTTAGTTTTTTGGTTGATGATTGTTGTTGATGTGTTTTTTTTTTTTTTTTTTTTTTTTTTTTTTTTTTTTTTTTTCTCAAAACAAACAATGATGTTTTCAGTTGTTTTGCTGGTCTTCGAGCCTTACATATACCCGCGGTATGCAAGTTTGAATCTTAGCAATGACCAAGTTTTGTTACTTTTTCTCCTTTAATATTTTTTCTCTTTTGTGTTGTAACTAAAAAATAACTCAATTTTTAAATTTTATGTTTCTTTTTTATTTTTTGATTTTATTATCCAACAAAAACATTGTAAAATGTTAAACATAATATTTTAATCAGTTATTAAATTTTATTTTTTGTTATATTTTTTAACGTAATAATGCTATTTTTATAATTTCAAATATATAGTTGTTACATGTGTATTTCTATACCTTCTTTCGAAACATTATTTAGCCAACATGTTATTGCTATCCATACAATTATAATTAAACGCTTTCCCACTGCATAGCAAGGGCATAACTTCTAGTCATTTAATATTAATGAAATTGTTTAACATAATTAAAGTACATACTCTATAAGTTTTTTTTAACGGAAAATTTATGATAATAGTTAGTAATACCAAGTTGGTGATTATTCATTAATACCAATGTTTAACCGTTGGAACTTTTTAAATAGTATTTATTTTTAATATTTTGCTAAAATAAATATCTTAAATCATTTTTATGATTTATGAAACCTAATACTCTACGTTTATTAAAAAATATTATTTGTATTCCATTAAAACCATGTATTTAAGAGTTGCAAACACCAATAACTCGTAAAAGAGGGCACGACTTACTAGTTAACGAATTCATTTAAACTCAAGCATTAAATAGCGTAATTCCGGTACGTAATTAAATTTGCAGCTTTTGATCATCTAATGCATTTTAATTTTCAACTAACCATTCTAGTATAATTATTTTTATATCACTTTTAAAAAAAAAGTAAATGAGTAACCATATTTCAAAAATCGTTTCACTTTGGTTAAATAATTTTGATACATGGTCATTAATTAATCATGTTAGTTTAGTTGCTAATCATATATAACATGATCATTTTATATAAAAAATTTCACATTATCACTTTTACATATTGCTGATCGGATAGTGTGAGACAAATAAATTAGAATAAAATGTTATTTTCGTCCCCGAAGTTTTGTTGAATTTGTTATTTCAATCCTTTTTTTTTTTTTTTTTTTTTTTGCATTTCAGTCATTCTAGTTACCAAATGTTGTCATTTTCATCCACTTCACTAACACCATTAAAATTTATTAAATATAAAGATACTTTAGTCTTTTTAAACACCCTAATTATCCAATTAAAACAAATTAATCAATTAATATTAAATTAAAACTAAAAAACACATGAAACGACTAGTGAGACCATACGCTTCAATTAAAAAGTTTCGATTAACTCTAACCCATGTAGTTCGATTGAGGTTTGTCGTACGATTTTAATTAATCTTCACGTTTTGTTTGAATGTATACCATTATTTGATTGATTTCTATTGTGGGATTGAGCTTTGTTGTTGACATGTTTTATTTGATTGAGGTCTTTGAACGTGACAATAGCAAACCTCAATAAAACAAAACGTGACAACAGTAAACCTCAATCTAACAACATTACATGTTCAGACAAAACGTGAAGATTAATTGAAATCTCACAGCAGACCATAATCGAACAACATGTGTTATAATTAATCGAAGCGACCTGTCTCACAAGTCGCTTCATGTGTTTTTTAGTTTTAATTGAATATTAATTGATTAATTTGTTTTAATTAGATAATTAGGGTGTTGAAAAAGACTAAAATACTCTCATATTTAACGGAGTTTTAGCAGAGTTTTAATGTTGTTAATGAAGTGATGAAAATGACAACATTTAGTAAACTACAATGATTGAAATGACAAAAAAAAATTTGGATTGAAATTACAAACTAAACAAAACGTTAGGGGCGAAAATAGCATTTTATTCAATAAATTAAGAGAATAGTTACACTATACATAATAAGAAATTTTGTGGGATTAATGGGTTGTTTGGCAACCTTATGATAAACCATTAAGAGGTCTGACAGAATAAGAGATAGTGTTTGAATCATTTAACACGTTTTTTAAATTTACTCATTAAAAGACTACATGAACAATTATTAAAGGTAAACTTGTAACGAAATGATTAAAAAACTATCAAACAACCCCTAAATAGCTTACAAAAACCGGTAATTGAAAACTTTACTTTGCAGTCGAGCAAATTAAATTAAACGGTCGTTGGTAGCATTTTAATTAATGTAACAGTTAAAAGATGTCGTTGGATCAGTCAACATTATGCATTAGTTTGTTAAAAAGATGCAGTTTTATGATTTAGTGTAGCTTTTACTCATTAAGTTACTAAAACACGATGATATAACATATGCCAACTTTACTCCTCTTTGCCCTGCATTACATTTTGCCTCAACCCACGAGCAAACATTGATTATTTGTTAGAAACTCCCCACGACTATTTTCTTTATTAAGTTGATCAAACCACACAAAATATCCTAACACATCTATTCATACTAAATAAAATACCACTTTTAAGCCAACTCAAACGTTATTAAATAACCAAATATAATCATAGTTTAATATAAACTTAATCAAACAATTAATAAACTAATGCTAATAGTTATCTACTTTATTTAATCAAGATTAAATTTTTCATTCTCCCATTTTATCTTGATTTGTATCTTTAAAATTTTTGATTACATGTAATACCCGTCTTTGATCCACCGACTCTGTTGAATTAATGAAGTCAACTGAAGTCAAATACAGGTGTCCAGGTTTTGGGTCATTTGTGTCATTTACAAAGAGTTCAGGGTGTTAAGTGATAGTTTAGCTGGTTGTTAATTTTCGGTTAACAATTTGGGAATATAAGTCTTTGTATTTCAGCATAGAAGAGATAGACTAATTCATATATTCGTTTCGTGTTCTTGTCATATGGTTCATCAATTCCATTGAAGAAGTTTTTGTGATGAATTGAATTTCTTGTAATTTCAATTCTGTGTGTTCAATTTTATAACAGACTCAATAACAAATCTTGACTTTGTACCCCCAACATCATAGATTATGATAATCATAATCACGATTTGTATCTCTTTTCAGTCTCACGGTCTTGTTTCTTGTTACCGTATCAAACCCAAATAAAACAAAAAGTTTTTGTGTCCTCTTTAGAATTCTTGGAGATTTAATACCCTCCTTTACTTTTTTCTATTCCCGAATGATAATTTTTTTTTATTTTGTCGTTGCTTGTACTGCTTCTATTTAAAAAAAAGTCTCACCACAATCAGTAATATGTTAAATGATGGATTTACCCACAATTAAGAACACCAGTGCCTTTTAACGTTTTCTTTCTTTGGTAGTTTCTCTCTTTATAGACGCTAAAAATGAAACCAAAGCAACATCATCTTAAGCTTACTTAAATCTGTGTGCCAACAAAAACATAAGGTATTTATTTATTCTTTTGATCACCGATTCTCATTTCTTTTTCATCAAATTCTTGTGTGCATGAAACAAAAGATCTTTTCACTTGTTTTACTTTAAGCACTTCTATTTTGCGTTTTGTTAGTCGTCTCACACAGAACACGACTTGTTCTTCTCACAAAGATCCGATTTGGTTGCCTCTTATCCTGATCATTTCACACAAAACACGATTCTCTTCTTCTTGATCGCTAGGGGTGTTAAAAATATCCGAATTCGAAACCGAATCCGAAACATCCGAAATTCGGATATCCGAAATTTTGAATTCGGATTCGGATAGTGATTTAAGAACTTTCAAATATTTGGATATCCGAAATATATGAAATAATTTTTATAAAATTATAAAATATTAAATATTAATTAGAAATTTCGTATGTATTGAAATATTTCGGATATTTTTTGTAAAAACTTAAGATATCCCGAAAACTTTTTCAATTAAAATTATTTAATTTTTATAAAGTTTATTAAATAATACAATTTTTTGGAATTCTGATATCCGAATCTGAAATCTCAGATTTACGACTTGGTTTTAAAAAGTGAGAAGTAACACTAATTTAACTAAACGAGCGTGCATATCCTAACCCTAATTCCAAAACAACCGTCATCTATTTTTTCTTCACCATTGCCCTCTCATATTTCTTCTTGTTTCTTACATATTTGACCCGGTTTCATCCCAAAACGAAGCACTAAATCGAAAAGCGTGCTGGAGAGACAAAGCGCGCGCTTTATGCGCACTACCACGCCTCATGTAACTGAAAGCCCAAAGCCATGCACTTGAGGTTGCCTTGTGCCTAGGCGTGCCTCAGGCGCGCTTGTTTAAAATTTATATATCCGAATTTCGAGAAATTCGGGATTCGAATAATGAAATCCACTCTCCGAAATTTTCGGATATACGAATTTAAACACCCCTATCGATCGCTTACATAGAACCAATCTCTTCTTCTTGATCGCTCACATAGAACCGATCTCTTCTTCTTCATTGCTCACACGAAACCGATCTACTCTTCTTGATCGCTCATATAAAACCAATCTCTTCTTCTTGATTGCTTTTATGCAACCCTTCTTCTCAGGTGAGTTTGATCGCCTTTACGTGTCTTCGGTCTTTGTATGAGCTTCACCAAACTCTAATACCAATTTTTGGCCCGAATCAATAATAAACACACGAACAAACACCAATCTTTTGTGAAAAACTCCCCACGAATCTTTTCTTTATTAAATTGATCAAACCACACAAAATATAATACCCTAACACATCTATTCATACTAAATAAAATACTACTTCTAACATGACTTAAAAACTATTAGATATCCAAATATAATCCTAGTCTAATATAAACTTAATCAAATAATTAATAAATTAATACTAATAGTTATCTACTTTATGTCATCAAGATTAAAACTTTCACTCTCCCCCAATGACCACCACCTCTTCTATAACGCTCCCCCTACACGCTCGATCTCCGTCCAAGACCACCACTTTAGTTTCATTAGTCATCCTCCTACCCTCTCTCTTACTTCACGAACTAGGGTTTTAATTTTGAGTTGTTCTTGTACAAAATAGTTCAATGGGGTAAGATAGTAATTTTGTATAGTCATTCATAACTCTAGCCAAACAACACTTACTTACTCACCACTTGCTGGCTTAGTGTCTATTATTTAGTCAGGCCTCTTATAGGTTCACCACTAACTGGTTCAAAGTTTTTCTAACAACCCCTCGAAATTTTTAGTGTGGCAGAACTTATCATGGGATTCCTTTGGATAACAAGCAAAGTACATTTTCTAATATAATTTATTTTTTAATGTTCATTTAATAATAAATTAATTTTTTAATAATATATAATATATATTTACTTCTTAGAGTGAACGAGGTGACATTCGAATTCACTGTACATGTGTAATGATTTAGTGAGTGTGACTAACATTGTTTTCTCTTTTCACGTGAGTCAATAGCTCTTTCCCCGACCCCCACATTCATGAGTAGGTCCTCACTTGTTCCAACACCCTCCTCTTCAATGCCTCAATGGGTGGTGTTTAATGCCCGTAAGCTGCTTAGTTGGCAATCACACCTTCTTTTTACGAGTGTATAACACAGCCTAATCTATGATACGTGTGTTTAAGAAGACCCTTTTAATCTAATTAATATTAAATTGTGATGCTAAGGAATTAGTATCAATAGAATATAACTTCTTTAAACTAGGACAAACAAATAGAAGATCACGCACATAGTGGTTCTTGAAATTACTTCTGAATAAACCTATGAACCTTCATTATTATCAATTTAGGAGATTTACACCAATTGTCTTGTACCATTATTCCATTTAGACGACACTTATTTTGCAATTGATCAAGCCATAATAGAAGGCATTTTGGTCTCAATCTAAGGCCCATTTGGACCTTGAATTTTTCTTAAGATCATAAACTTTGATGTGTTTGAGAGAAGCTAGAGATTGCTTGCATTCCATCCTCAATCATTTTCTTTCATCATCATCCATAAGCTAACGAGTTTGCACAAACGCATCAAAATCAAGCAATTGTTTCGCTACTGTCTTCATCTATTTAATTTACGTTTTTTACTTTTTCCTTTGCTAATCAAATTTTCCTATTTAAAAAACTTTGAGTTTACCAACATGGATTTTATCCAGTTGCACCATGCGCGGAAAATTCGCTTATGTATTACGTCTGATATTACTATAAATAGTATTCTATATTTTGTACATACATCAAATTCTCGTCACATCATGCATAAAAAAATCTACTAGTTTGATATTAACATGATTTGGTACGGTACAACTCACCAATGTATATGATCTTAAAAGTGCTTGCAAAGTGAGCCATATAAAGCGGTACCATAAAGATAAATAGGATTTAGGAAAATAATGTAACACATATAAATATATACTTTTTTTAGAAGGATAAATATATCGTACTTTTACGGTTACCTTTAAACTATACTTCACACACACACACACACACACACACACACACACACATATATATATATATATATATATATATATATATATATATATATATATATATATATATATATTAGTATATTACAATATTTATCAAGGTTGGAACTTGAACATCCTTATAACGGTACGAGAATACCTCTTAGGCAAGCAGGCAACCAACACCAATGATTATAAAATTATACCTTCATGATAATAAAAAGATACCTTGATGAGTTGATGATAGTAGGCTTAATTAATACGTGGTGACCACAGAAAGGGTGAAAATAAATTTGTTTGACTTATTTTTGAGTTTAGTTTGATTGTTTTCAAAAAAAAATTTTAAAGTAAATTTCAGTTTTACTAATTAAGTTTTAACTAAAATAATAATTTTTTTTTAAAAATTAAAAATATCAATTTACCTTCAAAAGTTTCATATGTTGTTTAAGTTTCACTCCAAAAGTTTTATTATTTTGGATAAAATTAAAACAACTAATGGAATTTTTGATTAAAGTTGAAACAATTTATGAAACTTTTGGAGGTAAATTCATGTTTTTAATCTTTTGGAGGAAAACAAGTATTTTTAACAAATCTTAAGGAGTAAAATTAAACTTAACTTTAAATTTTATATACTTATATTTAAAAAGATATACTATAAAATCAAGATTTTCTCATTTTTAATCTAAGTATAGTATTGTTATATCATTTTAGATAACAATAAATTTTCTTTTGAAATAAAAAACGTTAATAACTATTAATATAACTTTCTTAACTATATATGGTCGTGTATAATTATCTTACGTTATTATGGCAGTGCGTAATTATTAAAACTAAGAAATGCCATCCGCATGTTGCGTTGGATATTTAAATGTTTGTCTACTAATGTTGTTGCACTTAAAATGAAATCATAGTATATAAACCTTTATAAAATACTATACATCAAGATATACAAATATGAATATAATGGCTCATTATGCAAAAAAAACTAAACTTTGTGTTAAAACAAAAGAGCATAAAAGATTTATGTAGCTAAGATTCTCCTTTTATATAGATATATAATATTTTGTGTGTGTATATGTAGTGGGTGTCCGCTTTTTATTAAAACCTACTGATCGATCATACATGTGATCACTTGTCATTTTGACAATGTATATATATATATATATATCTGTTTTCTACATGTGAGGCTATTTCTTCCAAAACGATTAGTCAATCTCGTGGTTAGAAATTTGGAAAGAAAATTGCACTCGTGACAGACATGCTACATGCATGTTTATACACGTTCCGTACTTTTTCTTATTAGTCTTTGGAATAACTGTTCTGATTTGTTTATATATGATTGTCAAATCAATTCGTTTATAAAGTTCATGTATATGTGTTTATATATATATATAAAATAAAGAGAGAGAGAGAGAGAGAGAGAGAGTAGATGGAAGCTGGTGAAACAGTTTAACAGCAACGGGAAAAATGTGGTTGGTGTTGATACAAGGAAACTAAGTGACTAAATTTGACATCAAGCTTCAAGGACACACCAAGTCAACAACCTCACTGTGTGCTTGAGTACGTATAGGTTTCTTGTACTACTTATTGTATAAAGTAGCCCATGCATGTAAGAAACTAACATTGCAAGAAAACAAACCACACATGTTTCTTGATTTTTCTTTAGGGTGGTGGTGATCATGGTTTAATTAATTGGTGTAGTTTTTGGTGTTTTATCTTCATGCTTTTGTTTTGTTTTCTTGATGTATCTAGCATCTTGCTAGCTTTTACTATATTGGTGAAATGATATTTGCGTTCAAAACAAGCCACACATGTAATTACATGTATGGTATTTATAAGGTTATTTTTTTAGAACGCATTTATAAGGTTATATATACGTGTCTATATTTAACTCCTTTTTTTTCTCTCACTTATAACTATAATTAATTAGTACTAAACCCTACATTGAAGGAGACGTTTATAACATACGTAACTTTATATAAGAAAAACAATTGATGGACGTGGTTGGTTACACTTGAAACCTGCTTGTATAAAAAAGGTGAAACAACTTCTTATGTCAGGGGCGTAGAAAGTAGAAACTATGAAAACCACTACGTAAAAACATTGTCGCGAGCCTGCTCGTTGAAAGAGGTTTTGATAACATATGTAACTTTAAAAAAGAAAAACATAACATTCAAAACTTTATAGAAAATAAAACTGTCGCAAACTCATGCGTTGCACCAAAATCCTTGATAATATTCGAAACATTATGTAAAAACGATTCGGTTACACCTAACTCCGTTTTAAAAGAGATTTACACCAAAATGTAGATAAAAATAAGCATGTGACAATGGTATATTTTAAACTTTATAAAAAGTTATAAGAGGAAAAAATAAAAAAAAATGGTAAATGGGCGAAAAAAAACCAAATAGATAAGTAGAGGAAGGATCCTAAGAAAACCACAAAGTTATGAGAAAACTAGAGAAAACCAATGAAAACGATCACATAATTTATAAATTTTTTTATCACTACTCTCTATATATGTGTGAGTATATATAAATATAAGGGTATGGATCAAATGAAAACCGTAGCGTGGTTTTACATATACGTCACACATAGGTTACGTATACGCAACCATTTTTCATTCGATATAGTGTTACGTATACGTAAAACTCTTCATTATCGTATGTATGCTCAACTTATATGCACCAAACACTTAAATAACATTTTAACAATTAAAATAATAAAAAAACATTAAATTATGTTATTGGTTTTCATAGTTTTCTTTAATTTTCATATAATTATTAGTTTTCTCATGAACCCTGCTCTAGATAAGTATAGTATATAAAGTGTAACAATTATAGGTAAACTTGAGGAGGCTAAAACACTTTACCAAACACTTAATTATTTTCTCATTAAACAAGGGTTACGTAAAACTTCCCCGCTTATGTTTTCTTCTTCCTTGCCTCATCAAATCGTGATCTACATCCCGTAGACACACATATCCATCTTCAACTAGCGAATCTATCCCCCTCACCCTCTTGGTCCCACTCTGTTCACTCTAATCTTCCTTTGTAGTTACAACAAAAGACAATAATTAAGGATATTTTTTATTTAATATTTTTTTAAAAATTTTACGTTTTAAATTTAAGAGGACACATGTAACCTAGCTCTTAAATAATTTAACATCATAAGTCTTACAAGTTTAAACTAATCAATGCATATTATAAGTTAAAAAAACCAAGCTAGGGTGACTAGAATCAGGGTACGTAAGTAGTATTTAGTAAAAGTACTTGTCAGATTTGTTAACCTAAACTTTCTTTAAGATCAACAGGAAGTCAATAAAATATGCAGTCCTGGTAAAAATAAATAAATAAATAAACTAAAATACTAGCGACTCATCAGTGGTCCTACACTCCTACCGTATTGCAAGTAAAGGTGTCGACTGTCTAGAGGTAAGGATTCATTAAAATGGGTTTAAAATGAAAGCGATGAGGAAACTAATTATATGAAAAATAAGTTTGGTACCTGTAAATGCACATATCTCATTTTTAATTTGTATATTAAAAACATATTATTATATTATATAACATCTCGACAATATAGCAAAATTACATGACATTGTTCGTAGCAAGGGAGCCAAGTTATATTATTGGAGAGTTCAATATCGTAAAAAATATCCCGCTTATGTTAAGAGTTTTAGTTTCTTCATGATAAAACCATGTTCATTGGCCATAACAGTCCGATGTCAATCTAGTTCGTTTTCACTACTTGAAAATGGAAATATTTCATAGGAAAGATTATTCAGAATTTCCTACACGTTTCCGACAAGATACCTATGCGATCGAGAACCTTAATTCATGATGACAAAATGTAGGGGAATTATATTCAACAACCGGGATAATCTGAGTATCGTGAAAACATTTTCAAATCGAAATTATTAGGTGGATCGTTAGCATAAATCACTCGAATACAATTCAGATTGAATCAAGATCAAGTATACTTTTATGCATGTCTTTTTAGCGAACCAGATAAAAAAAGACGAAGAAGAATATGACCAAATTTCATTGGAACCATGGGCGGAGGATAGTGAGGGCCGGGGGGCCACCGACCCCCCTTTTTTTTCGTCGGTAGTGTTAAATTTTGGTCTGGCAGTGTAAATTTTTGGCCCGGTAATGTAAATTTCGCCCCCGCTCCCCTACGGGGATGTTCAAGCTCCGCCACTGATTGGAACTCGAATTTTGCAGGGATTGAGTGAAACTGCCAAAGGCAGTTATTAGTTTAAAATAAGTCATTTTTACCCTTATATTTCACGTATGAGAAACAGGCTCGACCCAAGCTAAGGGCTTTGCTCCTTGGATCCCGCTACCAAGGTTTCAACACATACCTTAGGTTGATGCTAATGCTACTAATTCGTTCCAATCTCTAGATGTTAATCTTTTCATATTGAATTCAACACTTAGTGTTATAATAGATGAGAGTTAGGTATCTTAACATAAGTAATTTTAAATGGACATCAATCATATCCTCACGACTTACTTGTGCACAAGATCTCTATTTAATTGTTTGGTTAGAGCTCAACCCAACCAGGGGTTATCGCTCCATGGACCTCACTATCAAAGGCACTGCCTTTTAACCCCCACCAAGGGGGCGTTGCCATCGTGAAACCCCCATTGTTTAAGGGTTTCGCACCTAAGAAACTATGAGATTCTAATATTAAATATTACAATAAACTCAAACATACACATGAACTCCGCACTTCTTGACTTGTTTAATGTATATTATGATTACATTAATGATCTGGTTGTCGAGACTCGATCAAAAACAAGTTAATATATCGGTCTTAGCTACCTTTATTGTGTAAGGGTAAGTAAGGTCGTCTCCACAGGAAATATGTGGAAAGTGTTTAATTAACGTGACACGATTAACTAAAAGACTCAAACTTTATAATTAAAAATTGAAACTTGGAATGGATTAATGAACACAATTGCATAAAGCAACAAACTTGATAACGATCTTAATTAAATAATGAAAAACAATCACTTCCGGGTTTCCAATTCTGCAAGATCAACAATTGGTACTTTTAAATTAGGGTTTGTAAGAAACAATACTTCAAGATCTTAGCTTTTGATTAAAGTGACAACAAAAGAAAAATCTTTTAAGACTCGTTCATTCACAATGTTACCAATTCACTTATATCACGTTGCCTACTTTTCTTAATGAGTTCACGATGCAAGAAAACCGAAAAACTGATAATCAAGCAAACAACTTTATTTATAAGCAAACATTTTAAGTCAATCAAAACATAATGTTTCATTCAATAACTCATTGTTCAAAACAAAAACCTAATCAAAGCATACCAATTGTTTCACTTAACAAGAATTGTACTCCCGAAAGTAATCACGAAAAGCCTAGCCCCGCATCATCTTCATTAGATCTTCAATCTTGTGATGTTGATGATTGGAGGTGAATTGGTATGATTAAAGGTGGTTCTAAGGGATGAATTTCGTCCAAAAATTCGTACTTTTTGCCCTCGAAAAGTCTCCTTTCGAAACCCTAATATTAGGGATTAAATAGGTTTTGAAATTTTTAACAATCCCCAAAATTTCGTGTTAGACAGTAACTTACGGCCTCAGGCCGTAGGTTACGGCCTACCTTCAACCAGACGGTCAAACCCCCTGTCTTACGGGCTTCACAGACGAACTCAGCACAGGGCCTTAGCTTACGGCCTCAGGCCGTAGCTTACGGCCTCAGGCCGTAGCTTACGGCCTCCCTGATTTTTTCACAACTTTTTTTCGTTTTCAGCACCTTTCAATCCATAGTTTTGCTATCCTTTGTAACCTTCTCAAATAATGCTTGAAACTAACATTATTTTTTACTTTTTTTTTGCAAGCTTTTCATGCACGTAACTTCAAGAGGTATTATATATGATGATAAAATAACTCTCCTCTACACTAAAGATGAAAAAATAGTATCTTACAACGTGTAAAATATAAATGATTAATTATGATTAATTAGCGTAAATTAAAAAATAGATTAGTAGCCACTGTTTGATTTTCAAGGCCACAAAAGGTTAAGAAACCACAAAGTCTCGTGTCAAACTTGTGACCATAATTACTTAAAGATGAGCCCCTCCACATTTTCATCCCCACGAATTAAAACAAAAATAAAAATTCTACTCACCTTTATTTATTTTTTCCAAAACACAAAAAATATTGAGGATAAGCAACTTGTGGAAAGCCTGTGGCACACACCAGTTCCATTATCTCCATATACCTTCATCTCTTCATCTTCACCAATCCACTCAAACAACCATAACCAAAACACACCAACAAATGGCTTCTTTGAACATGTTTCTTGCTCCGGCGACCACCATATCCTCCACCACCACCGCCACCAACGCCACCAGCATCACCACCACCCCCGCCACCATCACCACCACAAGAGCAAGAAGAGTACACACATTCGCCACCGCTGCAAAAGGCTCCGGCAAAAGCAGTGAGGAGAAGGGCTTTCTTGAATGGCTTGCAGGTGCATTAGAGAAAGATGGGTTTGTGGAGACTGACCCCATACTACAGAAGGTGGAGGGCAAGAGTGGTGGCACCACCACCGTCTCCGGTAAGAAGACCACCGCCTCGGCGGCGCCACCCAAGAAGAGTGACGGTGGCTTTGGTGGCTTTGGAGGACTCTTTGCTAAGAAGTGATCTGTGGGTGTTGTTTTCATGTTAGTCTGAAGTTTTTATTGATTCAGTATCATATTGCATTTGATCTTTGGTTACAAAAAGTATATTTTGTGCAAACAAATTAAAGAATTATCAATTATGCATTTCTTCGATCTCAATTTTTGATGCATATTCTGCTGACAGCTTGTTGTGAATTATCGGGAATTAATACATGTGAAAGCAGCCAATAAGAATTTAACTTCATTGGATTTGATTTGATTTTCTGTATGATTTCAAGTAAGATGGTGTTTTCATAATGCCAGTCGAATCAAGAACCGGTCATAGAATCGGTCTAGTTTATGTATATTTGTGGCATTTCATATGAACCGGTTGGACCCTTGAACTAGACTAGATTATTAGACAGAATTTTCAAATTTTTAAATAAGTTTCTTTTTTAAACTTTTTCCTTTCAAATCTCATTTTTCTGGATTAATTTAGTATCAAAGAATCAGTATTATATTTAATAAAGTTTTTATTTTCTATTAAAATTATATATTTCACATCAAAACATATAGTATGCAAGATTAAAGGGAGTTTAATTGTATGTTCAGCAAAAGTGAATTAATATTACAATAATCAGTTTCCTAGTGTCGTTTGTAGAAAAAAGATTAAAATTAACTTTTCGAGTTAATTTCATGCGCCTTTCTAGAAAAAAGAATTCCACCTTATGTTACAAATGGCATCTCCATAGTCATTTGTACAACCGAAAAAAGAATCATTCATGGTGTTACCTGCACAAGTCTTGATACTGAAATGAGTTTGCTTCTTGTTCCGTATGTATTAGAGTGTGGAGTTATGTGTCAGTTATGTTTCGTTATTGACCTTTACTTGACATTTTCTATAGCTCTAGTTACTTGTGCATTTCTGTTTATTTCTGTTGTTACTGTTATCTCAGCCTCATATATATACTTAGGAGTGCTGCATTTGTATGTTGAGTTTGATACACATTACAGAGAGGATTTTGATCACTTGAGTCTCTTTATCATAATCAGAGCCATTTCTCTGGTTTACCGGCAAGTAATAAACTTCTTCGGTGGGATAACCAATGTATCCGGCCTGCCTTTACAGTGCAGTAGTGTTCCTAAGATTATACCTAACCCGATGGCTAAGTGTCTATCTGATTTTGGTATTTCCTACCGCATTTCTTGTCCATATGCACCCCAACAAGTTAAATGGGTCGCGGAGCTTAAGAACCCCATGTTTTTGAGATAGTTTGAGAATCATTGTTTCATGCCCCTACCAAATAAATTCTTTTATGATGCTTCTTCTACTATCGCCTTTCTCACTAACTGGTTACCAACTTACCATCATCGGTTCTACATCATTTCTCACCTTATGAGATCTAGTAAGGATCTCGTCATGATTATCCTATTCTTCATACCATTGGGTGCTTACGTTATTCGTTTCTAGGTGATATTCATGCAGATAAGCTATCACCAAAATACATCCTTTGTCATCTTTTCGGTTATGCTTGATATGATTGTGGTTATTTATAGAGTATAATTAACATTGATAGAATTAATCATAATATTATATCATAAATTTTCTTGTATGTTTTGGTCAAGTTGAAACGATTGATCACATGTTACTCAATTGTTCTTTTGCTTCTCGGGTTTGGTCAAGAATTTTAGTTTGGAGTGGTTCACCTTTGATTTGATTTTGAATTCTTCCGTTAGATATACTCTATAAGTTCCATTAAACATGACGTATTCCAAACATAAAAAAAGATGTTATATATCATATTCTCGACAACCATATGATATACATGACGAACTCATAATGATCTTATATTTAATTTCAAACCAACATCAGTATATAGGGTGGTGGGGAAAATGACTTCCAATGAATTTTCATGGGTAAAACATAAAGAAAGAGTAAATAATATACAGTGTAATTTTATGTGTTTGTAATTTTTTATTGAATATGTTTGGATCTTAGCTTCTTGCTGATATCCTTTGGTTTTTTTTTAATAAAATTGACATTCAACAAAAAAAAATAAGGGTTTTGTTAAATATATTCTCATTTTCTCTCAGTCTCACACATGTGGTGCGCCCCCAAAAAGTAACACATCTTTCATCAACGGGTAAATACATTACATTAAAAGGGTAATAAGTGTGTTTAGCCACTCCCAATATATTTTTTTTTTGAACGACAAATCTATACTACTACTACTCCTAAATTACTTCATATTACATCATGTCTGGGTTTGAACCCATTACCTCTCTTTTAAGAGGCAAAACCTCTACCAAATGGGCTAGCCTCACAAATATTAAATTTTAATTGTTTTGAACTAGTATATTTGGTATTTAATAGCTTTTAAAAGTATATTCTCTTTTAGAAGATCTCACCTATATTTTTACTCAATATACCATTAAATACATATACATATAATAAATCAAGTATGAATATATACAAGTCTAACACGATCACATACAGACGTACACATGCTCATATAAGTGTATACAAGTTCAAAATATACGGGCCTCCATAGTCACATATCTTTTAAATAAATAAAAAAACAATTACTAACTGATACATTTAACAACAAAGATACATAATAGATTGAGTTATATCCCTTTTATAGAAAATAATTTTCAAATAGATCTTTGAGAGAAGAAAGAACAATGAAAGTCCAATGGTCCACAAATCTTCATCTTCAACCTCAATCCCCTCTGTAATCCTGATCCCTGCCCATACCAGATTCTCCATATCTTCTTCAATTCAGTACCCCAAACCATATGCAAACCATTCATCCTTCTGTTTTTTAAGTTTCCATTGATTTTCAACTTCAGTTCTTCAGGGCATCCATAACTTGGCAGCTCTTGAAACACTAAGACCGATGATTCACGGTCAAATTCATGTAAATTGCTCCATTTACCATCCAAATCATCCATACACGTATACATTTCGCGATAGATTTCGTGTTCTTCATGAAAAGACGAATTTATTTGTTCCAAAATCGTCGTTATCGCTTTACCCATCAACTAATTTGTACAGAGAATCTAGGGCTTCTTACGTGTTTAATTCATGGGGCAGAGAGTTAGGGTTTCTGAAAATGAATTATAGTTTTAGAGGAAGGAATAAAGCACGTGTAAATAATACTTCTTGTAAACATGATACTGAATCATCTGGGGAAAAAAGTGAGAATGAGAGCAATAAGAAGACAAACAAGGGGGAGAAGAAGGGGAAGGGTGGTGGGAAATGGAAGTGGCAACCGGTGATTAAAGCACAAGAGATTTGTGTGTTGTTTTTGCAATTGGGGATTGTTATGGTTTCCATGAGGTTGCTTAGGTCAGGTGTTCCATTGCCAAGGTCAGAACCTATGGTTCCTACGACATTCGTGAGGGTGCCGTATAGTGATTTCTTGAGTAAAGTTGGTAGTAATGAGGTGCTGAAGGTGGAGGTTGATGGGGTTCATATAATGTTTAAGTTGAAGCAAGATCAGGGTAGTGCAGAAAGTGTAGTAATGAGGTGCTGAAGGTGGAGGTTGATGGGGTTCATATAATGTTTAAGTTGAAGCAAGATCAGGGTAGTGCAGAAAGTGAGGTTAGTGATGGTGGTAGCAGTTTAAGTAGAATGGAAGAGTCTGAGTTGTTGTTAAGGACTGTGGTGCCTACAAAGAGGATTGTGTACACGATGACACGTCCTAATGATATTAAGACTCCTTAAGAGAAGATGCTGGAGAATGATGTGGAGTTTGCGTCTCCTGATAAGAGGTCTGGTGGGTTCTTGAACTCTGCATTGGTAAGTTCTTTTGTAGGTTGAGTTTATGTGGATATAGAAGTTTACTTTTGTGAATTGCTCAATTGCGGACTGGATTTTGTATGTGAATTTTGGATGAAGGGTTCTGTATTGTAAAACTGATGGGAAGCAAAAAGAACCTTGTAAAGAGAAAACAAAACCGTGCCATTGCACTGTCATGCTTTCCAGTTTTATGCTTCTATGCATTCTCACACAATCACAGATTGATCGAGGGAGTGTGTATTTGAATTCAGTAATGCTTACGTAATTTACTAGCAATAAATTAATTTGTTTTGAATTAACATGGCAATAGTTATGCACAGATTTTTGAGGATGTAAACACCGGCTACCATGGCTGCATGTTTTTATCAAATAGTGATGCATTGACTGATTAGTGCTTGCTATTTCAACTGTGAATATAAAATCGTGAACTGTAACATGTGGATGTTGTGGTACTGTTTGACTTTTGCATATTTAGTCTAAACAGATGTTAATAGTAACACCCTTGGAATATCTACTTAATACTGATGAGAATGAAATTTGTCTATTCCTTTTGATTTTGTGGACCTTTTTTCTCTAAGGGGTCTGTTTGGGGTTTTGGGTGGTTCATAATATGCCTTCCTAACATCAAGGACATTGGTTTTATAGAGAAATTGTCACTTACTTTGTTCTCATACCTTTCAAGTTTCATGAGTTATCCACAAAAGTCTTCTATTGGCTATACTAGTATCGACAGTAAGAGCTATAAATAAAAACGATAGGTACATCTTATTCCCTTTGTATCTTTCTATGAGTCGACTAACCAAAAAATTTGCCTTTGTTATCTCGCGTCATAGATTCTAAATGTCATCAATGTCGAATAACCTACTTGTAGTGGATTGCATGGATTATTAACTTTAACTTTCAAAATACTTTTTAAAATCTCAAGTACTTTGTAGACTGTGAATCTGTGACCAAGGTACTCATAATGCTTTTATCGTATCTGCGTTAATATAGCATTAGACTTGGAAGTATCCTCACTGTATTTGTGGCAAAATATGAATTTGGTGTAACCGAAGATATTGATGTCGAACTACATAATAGTGTTGGCATTTAGCAATAAACGGTTGGTTGCTCACTTGCTCCCTCAGATCTTATGAAATCCTAGGGTATTCATCTTTTAGAAGCAAATCAAATCATCTGAGTTAATTGATGTACCATAAGGGAAGTTAGTGAGTTACATGATAGATACATATAGATGGAGCTAGTTCTGTTGGCTTCAACAAACTTACCGTATGCATGTAGCATAAGGGGATACTGTTTACTAGTGGCCACTTATCTTAAAATCTGGGCTCAATACTTAATAAATTAATATAACATTAGCAAGAAAGGGACCCTATTTAATTGTTATAAATCTTGTCCTTCTTGCAACATTTGGGCTCAAATATCATCTCTTCCTATTTCTATAGTACACTTGTATACAATTAAACCATGCCACCATGGTATGCAGTGGTTAATAATGCCACATAGATATCTGGTTGCATCTATTGCTTCGCATAAATGTTCATTGTGTTTGCAATATCGCCCTCCTCGACTGCAAGTTTCTCAAATTAACTATATTTTATTAAGGTACATCGTTATCTTGCATCTACTGAATGTTTTGGTCAGTGATCGATTAGTATACTGCATCTAAGATTAAATGTTTAACCCCAATTTCGCAGATAGGTTTGTTTTACGTTGCTGTATTAGCATGGCTGCTTCACCGCTTCTGTGTAAGCTTTTCTCAGCAGGTATGAGATGAAAACATACATCTAATTCTCAAGATCTCGAAAAGAAGCTTTCCTTAGTGAGAAGTAATTGATTGATTACTTGCCATCACTTGCAGCATACCCTTGGTCAGATAAGAAACCGCAAGTCAGGTGGTTATGGTGGGTCGAAAGTTTCTGAACAAGGAGAATTCATCAATTTTCAGATGTTGCTGGTGTTAATGAGGCTAAGGAAGAACTTGAAGAAATTGTAGTACGTTCATGGCCCATATTTTAATCCTGCAAATAAAATAATATGGCTTTCTTTCTTTTTGCTTTTTTGTTTTCTTTTTCCAAGGCTAGTTTCTAATTTGCTTATTTTGTTGCATGACAATTAACTTTATCAGGAATTTCTCAGAAATCCAGACCGATATATACGACTTGGGGCTCGCCCTCCTCGAGGTGTGCTCTTGGTGAGTTAAAATAGCTTATCAGCATTCGAATCAAGAAATTGTTTATTGTGCCTGATGAATTTGGGTATCTTACAGGTTGATCTTCCTGGGACGGGTAAGACACTTTTGGCAAAGGCGGTAGCTGGGGAAGCCGAAGTACCGTTCATTAGCTGTTCGACAAGTGAGTTTGTAAAACTTTATGTAGGCATGGGAGCATCACGTGTTAGAGATCTCTTTGCAAGAGCAAAAAAGGAAGCGCCATCAATCATATTTATAGATGAGGTTGAATGTTTAACTTTATAAATATATAAAATGCTCGGTTATAATGTTATATCACTCTAATATGCTTTTATTAATTGCAGATTGATGTTGTAGCCAAGAGATCGTGATGGTAGGTTTCGAATTGTCAGCAATGATGAACGAGAACAAACCTTGAACCAACTACTCACCGTATTATGTCAGAATTATTTTTTGCATTTGGTTTTTTCCTTATTATTTTTAGTTATGTGTTTTAAATATCTTGTAGGAGATGGATGGTTTTGATAGTAATTCAGCTGTAATTGTTCTCGGTGCAACAAATCGTGCTGCTGTATTAGATCCAGCACTTCGTCAGCCTGGGAGATTTGATCATGTGGTTATGGTTTGTCTTCTTCTCTCTTTTGCTATTTTTCCAAAAAATAGCAATCAAATTTTCTTTAATTGCTTACGCTTTCTTTGAAAATGGTCATTTGGTATTTAGGTAGAAATACCTGATAGGGTTGGAAGACAAGCAATTTTGAATGTACATGTTTCTAAGAAAGAGCTTCCCTTGGGAGATGATGTGGATCTTGCTAATATTGCATCCATGACCACTGGTTTCACCGACTCAAACAATTTGGTTTATGAAACCAACACTTCACATATCAATCTCTATGTTTTTTGTTAATGCTTAAAAGACAATTCTATAATTTGGCATGCAGGGCAGACCTTGAAATTTTGGTAAATGAAGCTGCTTTGTTGGCAGGGAGACAAAATAAAGTCGTCGTGGAGAAAATTGACTTCTTCCAAGCAGTGGAACGCTCAATTGCTGTAAGTCTCTTCTATCTCTCTCTACACTAAAGGTGACAGTTTTGACCCATCTATTGGTAAACGGTTCGATTTGGTTTTACTTTCTTCCTACTGTGTTAAGTGAGTATATTTAGTTTTTATCATTTTCAACGCAGTAATTTTTTTCATAAATTAATAGTGTTGGTTGGCCCCTCCATTCGATACCTTCCATACTAAATATTACAGGTCCCAACCCAAAGCTGCTTTGGCTTATTAGTTAACATCGTTTTGACTCTTCTCTACACATGGTTTCTACATATATATGCACGCTGCATGCTTTTGGTTGTAAGTTTTATCAGTTAAGTTAGATTTTATCTAGTTGATATGATTTCGATTGAGATTTTGTAGTTAAGTTTGTGCTTTTCTCTTCTATGTTGGAACATTCCTCTATGTCTTTATGCACTCTGCATTTAATTTTGTGGTAATATAACAGGGGATTGAAAAGAAAACCGCCAAGTTGCAAGGTAGCGCGAAAGCAGTGGTTGCTCGTCATGAAGCTGGTCACGTAGTAGTAGGAACTGCTGTTTCCAAACTTCTTGCAGGACAGCCTAGGGTTGAGGTAAAAAAAATATTAAAACTATGCTTCTGGTGTACTTTACATACAATGCTGCTCGTAGATGTAATTTGTTAACAATGTCGATGGTATATACCATGATAAGTGACAACTATAATGCATATTTATATTTTTATCTATCAGAAGCTAAGCATACTGCCTAGGTCAGGAGGGGCATTGGGATTTACTTATACTCCACCAACCACCGAGGATAGATACTTGCTGTTTGTGGACGAATTTCGAGGGCGTTTGGTCACTCTTCTCGGCGGGCGTGCTGCTGAAGAAATTATTTACTCACGTCGTGTATCAACGGGTGCACTAGATGACATACGTCGAGCCACTGACTTGACATACAAGGCCATTGTTGAATATGGTCTCAGTCGAACCATTGGCCCAGTCTCATTAGCAACACTTTCAAATGGGGGCATGGGTGATTCTGGAGGATCTGGTTTCGGCAGGGATCAGGTTTCTTTTCTATCTTCCTGAATTGCGAATTTAATATCACTTTATCTTGAAACTATTTGATTGAGAGCTTATTTTAATATGATATAGGGGCACTTGGTTGATCTTGTTCAGAAAGAAGTTAAGTTGATGCTTCAGTCAGCCCTGCATGTGGCGCTTTCTGTTATGCGTGCTAATCCCACTGTTTTGGAGGGGCTTGGTGCCTATCTTGAAGGTATCACTTCATTTCTTCTAGTTTGGTCATGTTGCGTGAGTTATGTAACACGTTGAAACACTTGTGTTCAAGTTCTAATTGTTAACTTTATAAGTGGCCTTCACAAACACACACACTAAGAAGACAATGGAAAACACAAACTCACTGTGAAGGGAAAACTCAACTTGAGAAGAACTAACTCTCTGTTGTATTACTGCTAGAACATAAAGTGACAGAAGGAAATAAAATAGAAAACAAATCGATAATACCCCACTACTCCTACCACTATAGATAACTACCAACTACATAATTCATGCAAACATGCAGAGAATAAACCAAACAAATAAAATAAAACTAAATAGAAATTGAGATCATGGACCACATCAGCAACCCAATGCAGAATGTTTACGTCCATATCTTTAAATTGGTGTTGCCACGTCATCAAACTCCCTCTCAACACCAACTTGATGCATTCCAAGCTCTTCCATGAATTCCAACATCTTGTTCCTTGGTAAACCTTTAGTTAGTATGTCAGCTACTTGACCATTGGTACCCACATACTTGAGATCAATTTCACCTTGCAAAACCTTCTCCTGTATGTAATGATAATGTACCTCAATATGCTTTGTACGAGGGTGAAAAGTAGGATTCCCTGCAAGCTTTATGGCCGATGCATTATCACACCACAACACCATTTTTTCACCAACATTTTGACCCAAATCAGTAAGCAAACGCAACAGCCATGTGCTCTCTTGAGCTGCCATCGCAGCTGAACGGTATTCAGCTTCTGTGGTTGATAACGAGACCGTGGGTTGCAGCCGGCTACACCACGAAACAGCCCCGGAACCCAGCTTGAAAACATACCCAGTAGTCGACCTCCTGTTGCTTGGATCGCCTCCATAATCAGCATCACAAAACCCGGTTAAACTCATATCGACCTCTCTCTTGAATAATACTCCATAGCCAACTGTAGCTTTCACATATCGTACCACGCGCCTCACTGCATGCAAGTGAGGCCGTTTAGGACTTTACATGAACCGGCTGAGTACACCTACCGCGAAGGCAATATCGGGTCGGGTCAAGGTGAGGTAGATCAAGCTTCCTGCCAATTTTCGGTACATCGTGGCGTCTTCAAGATCATTACCTTCATCAGGATAAAGTTTTACACTTGAGTCAATGGGCGTCCACGCTGGTTTAGCATCAAGCATGCCAAACTTTAAGAGTAAATCTGTTGTGTACTTGGTTTGATGCAACAGAATATCACCTTTCACATATTCTATCTCCAGCCCTAAGAATCGTTGTAGCACACCTAAATCTTTCATTCGAAACCGTGTACATAAATTTTCTTTTAACTGTTGAATTTCAGCTACACAATCCCCAGTAATAATCAAGTCATCAACGTACACCAACACAATAACCATGCTCAATCCCACGTGTTTGACAAACAAGCTCGCATCAGAATTCGTACTTACAAACCCGTTAATTTCCAAAAACTCAGCAATCTTACCATACCATGCGCGTGGAGATTGTTTTAAACCATAAATTGCCTTCTTAAGCTTACAAACATGATTCGGACGACTATGATCTTCAAACCCCAAAGGCTGATCCATGTAGATCACATGATCAAGAGTACCGTACAAAAACGCGTTGTTCACGTCCATTTGAAAAAGTGACCATCCTTTGTTTGCTGCTACAGCTAGAAGAACCCGAACAGTAGTCAACTTTGCAACTGGGCTGAAGGTTTCTTCATAGTCCAGCCTTGCTTGTTGTGTAAACCCACGAGCTACAAGACGTGCTTTAAAACGTTCCACTGACCCATCTGTTTTGTACTTAATCTTGTAGACCCACTTACAAGATATCGGGCTTATGTCGTTGGGCTTAGGTACTAGGGCCAGGTTTCATTTCGAACTAAAGCATCCACTTCCTCCTTCATTGCAGCCCTCCAGGCTTCAGATTGATTAGCCTGCATGAACGTATCGGGCTCTCGTATTTCATCCTCCATTGTAGCAAAATTAGCATATTTAGGGTTGGGTCTCTTGGCTCGTGTTGAACGCCTCGACCCTCCCTCTTGAGCTTGTGATTGATGAAAGACACCTGTCTGCCATGGTTCTTGATTCTGTTCAGGTAAGGTTTCTTCTTCCTGTTCGGCTTTAACATCGGAAAATGAAAGAGTAACTTTGCTACATTCAAGATCAGTCTTTAGTTGTTCGGAATCAGGTAGAGCTTCTTTGGTTGTGGACCACCAGGAAGAAGTCTCGTCAAAGACAACATTGCGGGACACATAACACTTCCCGGTTGTTGGATCACAGCACCTCCAACCCTTCCGTTCATTATCGTAGCCCACAAAAATACACCTTATAGCCTTCTTCTCTAATTTATGTCGTTGGGAACTAGGAATAAACACGTAACAAACAGATCCAAATACCCGAAGAAAACTGACATTCGGCTTTACTTCAAAAAGCTTCTCATATGGTGACTTGTAATCGAGGTTCTGTTGAGGAATTCTATTGATTAGATACGCAGCGGTATGCATAGCTTCTGCCCAAAAACGCCCGGGAACGTTTTTATCATGAATCATGCTCCCGGAAACCTCCGAAAGGTGTCTATTCTTCCTCTCCGAGACCCCATTCTGCTGTGGTGTATTGGGGCAGGTTAGCTGCCTTTTAATCTTGCATTGATTTAAATAATCAGAGAAATCCTTTGACATGTATTCACCCCCGTTATCCGAACGAAGAGTCTTAATCTCAAGACCCGTAGTTTTCTCAGCTTCTAATCGAAACTCTTTGAATCTCTCGAGTGCATCTGCTTTTTCCTTCATAAAGAACACCCAAACGAAACGTGAAAAATCATCTATAAATGTAATCATATACCTCATTCCACTAACTGATGCTTGCTTAACGGGCCCGAACACATCGGTATGAATTAGTTCCAAAGGAGCCTTGGACTTGTAACTTGAAAGGTGAAACGGTTGTTGATGAGACTTTCCAAATTGACACCCTGAACACACAACATCTTTATTCACTTGCAATTGAGGTAAGCCTGCTACAAGACTCTTGTTCATCATCATACTCAGCTTGTCATAGGCCACATGCCCTAGCCTTGAATGCCATAAATCCACATTTTGAGTGCCTTTTGTCTTCTCTATGTAAGCTGATTCCGCTGACAAAACATACACTGTGTTGCGTCTTTGCCCGCTCAAGACTGCTTTAGATGTTGTCACGAACTCATCGTACACCTTGACATCATCTGGTCCAAAGACGACATACTTTCCGGTTGAAGTAACCTGCGGAACTGAAAACAAATTTTTCTTCATGCCCGGTACATGGTACACATTGTTGAGTGTGACCTCTTGTTGGTTGTTACCGGATGCAAAGGTAACATCACCGGTGTGAGCAATCTGATGACGTGAATTATCCGCTATAACCACAAACTGACTGCCACCATAACGGACGGGATTGGTTAGCCGATCTTTCTCTCCGGTCATATGATTTGAGCACCCGGAGTCGACTATCCAATCGTCAAGTTTGTTTTGTCTTGAACCGGTAGTGGTGGATAGGGCCGTGATGGTTTTCGTGTCTTCCTCTACTTGTGCCATGAAGGCTTCGGCATCCCAAGCCGGTTCTTCGGGTGCGGTAACAGCAGCATTCCCTTCCTCTTGGGCCTTTGGACAATTTTTAGCTATGTGACCTCTTTTACCACAACAATAGCATTTGTAAAAAGGTTTTCTTCCAAAGTTGCGTCCCTTACGATCTCTGCTAGTTTCACCCTTTTCATTTTGTCTCCATTTTCTATCTCCATCATGTTTACTTCCTCCACTGTTTTTATTAGAATGATATGAAGAATTAGATTTATTGTACCTCTGCTTCTTCTCCACATATAAGGCATGATTTTCAGACTTAATTTGAACACCTGCCAACTGTTTTGCAAGGGACTCCTGACTTGCTAAGAGATTCTCAAATTCCACAATTGAAGGTTGTGTAGGCCAGCCCTGGACTGCTGCTACGAAGCTGTGAAACTCCGACTTCAAACCGTGTATAATGATCCGTTTCATCCTAGCGTCACCAATCTTAGCTTGCGGATCAAGATCACCAATCTCTCTACACAAAGTTTTCACTTTGTGAAAGTATTGAGAGATTGTGAGTTCTTTTTGTGTGATCGAAAGCAACTCGTTCTCTAGCAACTGCAACTTGGCATCATTTTTCTTTGATAACAATTCTTCTAACGTGTCCCATGCATGCTTAGGACTCGTAGCATCCTTGATATACTCAAGCATTTCTTCCTCAACTGTGGTCTTCATTATGAACATGGCTTTCCCGGCTTTAACCTTCCATTTCCTTAGGACTCCTTCCGGATTTTCTCTATCTGGTTGAACCGTATCGCTACCGTGAACGACTTCCCACAAGTCTTGGCCCTGTAAATACGAGGAGATACAAGTAGACCAAGTCTTGTAGTTTTGATTGTTCAACTTCTTCACACCGCCGACTAACTGCAGGTCCGTCATCACGAGAAGGTGGCTCTGATACCACTTGTTAACTTTATAAGTGGCCTTCACAAACACACACACTAAGAAGACAATGGAAAACACAAACTCACTGTGAAGGGAAAACTCAACTTGAGAAGAACTAACTCTCTGTTGTATTACTGCTAGAACATAAAGTGACAGAAGGAAATAAAATAGAAAACAAATCGATAATACCCCACTACTCCTACCACTATAGATAACTACCAACTACATAATTCATGCAAACATGCAAAGAATAAACCAAACAAATAAAATAAAACTAAATAGAAATTGAGATCATGGACCACATCAGCAACCCAATGCAGAATGTTTACGTCCATATCTTTAAATTGGTGTTGCCATGTCATCACTAATCTTTCGAATGCTTTTTTTTTACTCGCTAGCGATAAACATATAACCTGGATCCAACCATTCTAAAAGTAAAGGAGTCAAAAGGCCATTTTACTTTGTCTCCATTTCGAACGTAATGTTTTCTTTTTTCTGTACTTGCAGAAAAAGAGAGAGCTGAAGGGGAAGAGTTGCAAGAATGGTTAAAGATGGTGGTTGTAGTTGAAGAACTTGCTAATTTTGTTAAAGGCACACAGGAGATCTTTCTCCCTTTACATTCGGCAGCACTTGATCAAAACCAACTACTATCACACCGCCCTGATCAAAAGCAACTATTATAACACCACCGGATGCAATCATCCATCTGCAACTTTGTATATTAAAACAATCAGGCAATCTGGGTTTATAACATATACTGTCGCTAATGTTCTCTAGTTGCATTCTTGGAAGTATATACTGTCATTTTTCTCTCATTTATTCCCAGCGAGTTCGTGATGATAAGGCTCTCAGTGTATGCATACAACTCAAGTTGTAATCTTGTGTGACTTTTTTAACAGCAGATATAAAAGCTAGTAGTTGACTATATAGTTTGTTCTTTTATAATGTCGAGTGGGTCCAAGATTTCTTGAACCTTATAGTAATGCATAGTTTTCATGCCACGTAGCAAGTGTCAATATTCTAGAAGATTATATTGACGTAACATTTCACTAAAATAGTCATTTGACCAAAGTTTTAGATATATAATCAGTTATGTCTCTATTGTTAGTAATCGTTAATAAATTCTTACTCTTTAGTGGGGATGACCAACTATTTCTTTCTAATCAAGGCATATGTCATCTTTACAAGCATGCCATCTTTACAAGTTCTCGCTTTGCATGTATGAGCACTAACAAATTTCAACATAAGTGCTTGAAATAATAGTACAACACTATAACCTTGGAACACTTTATCTTTTGTTAATCTTTTATGTTTCTTATGATATGTTGCTAATCTTTTATGTTTTTTATAATATGACAACTGTTTAAATTGTTATATATAACTTAAAGTATGCTTTAGAAATCTAGGGTGTTAGTGCAGAATAGGCTGGTTTAAATTTGGAGAAACTTTTGCTTTAGCAATTTGAAAATTTTACTATTCAAATGGTATATAAATAGACACGTCACACATCAGATGACAAGAATTAACCATGCGCCATCTATCATTTAACATCACATGAAATCTAGTATGTCGTTTTATAGTTATACGCAATTTTCAAAACTATTTAACTAAGAGTTAACATCTTAGAAAAACATTTAACTATTTTCAAAACTATTTTAGCTATTTAACATCTTAGAAAACATCTTTAAAAAGTAATTTTAAAATTTTGTAAAATCGTGTCAGTAGATGAATGAGTCTTTGACATATATGTATAGTGTTGTAAGTATAAGACTCAAAAACATGTTGGAAAACTTCCACTTTTGATGGCTCATTTTGAGTACATTTATTTTATTAATGATATAAAATTTGCATATTTTAGTTTGTATTATAAGAAAACCTTCAAGTATACGATTTGTTTTATTATAACTCTATATTAATCAAGAAAACCTGAAGTTATAGACACATTTAGTAATCAATTTGAATTATGCATCATTTATTTAATCATATTTGTTGGATGTTTAAATCATTTTTTATAAACCTTAAGCATTATAAAGTCATTATATTATAAGGAAATTACAAAAAAATACTTTTAAAATAATATGTAAATAAACTATTTTTCAAGAGATCGAAAAATACATTATGTCATTTTTAGTATAATTTATTAATTTATACAAAATAGAAATATATAACAAGTCATAAAAATATACTTCAAATTTATAAGAATACTACATATTAAAAGTTATTTGAGAAAAATAAAATCACATCTTAAATAAAAACAAAAATTTTAATGTGTAGTGAAAATTGAAATCTTAAACGACCAACAAAATTAGGCATTTGAAAAGCATGGATATTAGGTAATATCAGATTAATTAGATACCTTGTTCAATTTATAATTATTTAACATATCTGTATTAAAAGTTTAAATCACAAATTAGCCACAAAAAAATAAAAAGAAGCCGCAAAAATATGATGATAAAAGTAGCTAGGTTGAATAAAACATAAATCAACTGACAAAAACAAAGAAGATAATTCTTTTATTATTATTACTATTTTATTTTTATGTTGCATACTAATTAAGCAATATTAAAGGGAAGAAAACGTTATATGCATTTGGATTTAAGATCTAAGTTGAATAGCGAATTTACAAAAGCATCCTCAATGGATTAAATCATCAACAGAACAGTGAGAAATACTAGGGATATAAGATGGACGTTTTCGGATAATCTCATCTGAAACTTTCAACTATGATCTATAAATAAGGCTTTTCGATCCATAATTAAATAAACCACACACACACACAAACACAACCCTCACATACACCACCGATCATCTCATCTCCACCATGCCTGCACAGGTTATGGCCGTCAGCGGCGGTGCCACCGAGGACTTGCCCGCGAAACTCACCGCACAAGTCGTTATTTGCTCCATCATCGCTGCCTTTGGTGGCCTCATGTTTGGTTACGACATCGGCATCTCCGGTAATCAATTACATATATATTCGATCTCCGTTTACGTACGTTCGTTTTAGTTTTCTCATCGATCACATGCACACTAAAGCCTAGATCCATCAATATTTAGGTTTTCTCGTGTTGGTTTTTTGTTTATTGAACGTACGTACATTCAATCATCAAAATATTAATAGATCCTTGATCGATCTAGGTGAATCACTTACACAATTTCTCGTTACAATAACAATAATAATATTTTGTTTGTTCTGTTTGTAGCTTTGTTACGAGTAAGATTATAATGTGTGAGTAAATTTGTTTGTTTTGTTGTTGTTAATGCGGTTAATTGTTATGTAGGAGGAGTGACATCGATGGATGTGTTCTTAAAGAAGTTTTTTCCTGTTGTTTACGTGAAAAAACACCATGCAAAAGAAGATAACTACTGCAAATTCGACGATCAACTACTTCAGCTCTTCACGTCTTCTCTTTATCTCGCCGCGGTGGTTTCCAGCCTCTTTGCATCCTCATGTTGCAAGAAATATGGCCGGAAACTCACCATACAATGGGCGTCGTTTTTCTTTTTGGCAGGTGTTGTTCTCAACGCCGCCGCCATGAACATCACCATGCTCATCATCGGAAGGCTGTTACTTGGTGCAGGAATCGGATTCGGTAATCAGGTATACAAAACCCTAATTTCATTAACAACATTAAACTAAATTGTAGATATTTTTTTAATCTAGTAATTGCAAAAATCTAACTTGTTAAGTCTTGACGAAACCCTTCTGTCAAGACTTGTCACGTAGGTGAAATTTACTGGTTGAACCAGCATATCACCTAGCGAGTTAGATTATTGTTGGCATATATACGCACCTAGATTATAAAAAATTCCTGAATTAGACATATTACCATGCATGCATAATCTACAATTAACCCTGAATTGTTCTATAAACAACTCGCAGGCGGTGCCACTGTTCATATCAGAGATTGCTCCAAACAAGTATCGAGGGGGTCTAAACGTATGCTTCCAGTTGCTGGTCACGGTTGGGATCCTTTGTGCAAACATAGTTAACTATTTCACTGCAAGCCACGCCTATGGCTGGAGGATATCCCTTGGTGGTGCAGCCATCCCAGCACTTTTTCTTGCATTCGGGTCCCTACTAATCGTCGAGACTCCCACAAGCCTAATCGAGCGGGGGCATCCAGAGAGCGGGCTGCAGACTCTCAGGAAAATTAGAGGGGTTCAAGATGTGCAAAAGGAATATGATGAAATAGTGAACACCACTGAGTTAGCTAAACAGATCAAGCACCCATTTAAGAACCTTATGAAGCGGTCAAGCTGGCCTCAGCTGATTACTTCAGGAGTACTTCAAATTTTCCAGCAGTTTACTGGCATTAATGTGATCATGTTTTATGCACCAGTTTTGTTTCAGACAATGGGGTTCCATAGTGATGCTTCGCTGCTATCGGCTGTTGTGACGGGCACCATTAACACGATAGCTACGTTGGTGGCGGTTTTTTGTGTTGATAAACTTGGAAGGAGGTTCTTGCTTATTGAAGCTGCAGTTCAGATGTTTATTGCTCAGGTAAGCTTAAATGTTAAAACTTAAACAAATGAACTGATTTATCATTTATGTGAACACTTCAGGAAACCTTAAATAAGAAACTTTAATATACATTCAAAAGAGTATAAATTTAAGCACTTTGTTGAACTTTTTAACTACATCAACCCATTACTATTTGAACACCACTAACTATATCTGTTATATGAGTTGTCTTCTTTTCTTACGCGAGATGAGTTTCTCTTATACTACAAGTATTATATGAACATATATGCGCCGTATAGACAGATATGATGTCAGTGGTGCTCATACACAAATGAAAGAGGCTATATGGGGCGGTATTATATGTCATCATATGGGGCCGTATTATAAGTCATCTATAGAGCTCGTATGATGACATAATCCGATCATCTGCTGTGTAAGCCTCTCTTTTTGATTATAAAGGTTGAGATTTTCAAATTTGGTCATATTTCTGCACTTTTAATTTGAAGATCTAGATAAATTTAGATTATTTGTTCACCTTATTAGTTAAAAAGGCTAGATTTTGGTGAACTGTCTTTGCTTTTAATTAACAATTGTGAAGATTAAGGTCAATTTAAGATCCATTTTGCACTTTCCAATGTCAAGTTAACTTGTTCCTCCATTTGTATTCATAATTTGGACACACCATTATATGCATTTAAAACTATGTTGATTTGACTGATTTATAGTAGTGCTCATTGTATTATCTATCTTTTTGATCATATTTCTCACAAAATTTATAGAATTCTCATATACTGTTTAATGAATCTTGAATGCAGGTTGTAACAGGAGGAATACTTGCAGCATTTTTGAAATCTACCAACGCATTACCAAAGAAATACTCGTATCTGGTGCTTTTCATGATATGCATTTTCGTATCAGGGTTTGCATGGTCTTGGGGTCCATTAGGGTGGTTGATTCCTAGTGAAATCTTCCCACTAGAGACTCGAACTGCTGGCTTCTTCTGTGCAGTCAGCATGAACATGATATTCACCTTCATCATAGCCCAAGCTTTTCTAACAATGCTTTGCCATATGCGCGCGATGATCTTCTTCTTCTTTTCTGGTTGGATTGTGATCATGGGGATGTATGCCTTTGCATTTCTACCCGAGACCAAAGGTGTTTCGATTGATGAGATGAACGAGAAGGTGTGGAAGAAGCACTGGCTTTGGAAGAAATGTTTTGATCATGATCGCGATCAATCCCGCGACAAGCCTTGATTTTCTTATAGTGTTTTGGTGTTATCCTTGATACATTTTCATGTTTGTCGAAACTTGTTTATTGAGACTTGATTTTTTGGACGGAATGTTTTTCCATAGGTTTGTGGATCGTTTCATTAGTTTGTATTGTTTTATTAACTTTGTTCTTTTGTTTTTTTTATTAAGTTTCAGTGTGTTTATCATTCAAAAATGATAAAGAATTTAGATAAACTTTTGTTCCCTCTATGTAAGCATAGCTAAGAGGATTTTTTTTAACGTATTTGCATCTTTAATTTAAATTTTTTATTATTCACCACACTACTCCAATGAAGGGGAAAAGTTTAATCATAATACCAACCAAAACCAGAATTTCTCAAATCAAAACCAAAAAAGAGTAATAATAATACTGGCAATGATAATGGTAATGAGAATTGTGGAAGTAATGGAATTTGGAAATAATTATGGGAATCAAATCATAACGCCAATAATTTTGGAGTTGGAGCAAGATTTAACAATCAACATATAGGGATTGTCGCGACAAAGTTAAATTTTGGCTAACAGTGGGGCTATCTGTTGAACAAATTGTTAATCTCACTGTAGAAGAAGGTCTTCTGCGATCAGTATTTGGTGAAGTGTCGAACGTGGTCATGGGATGCTCCTTTTTATACTCAACTATGAGATCATTCAAATCTGCAATTGAGATGATTGTAGTACCTAATCTTTATTTAGCGTCTAGCTAACCCTTTTCTTGGTTCTTAATTGTGTGAACGCCTCACGCCCTACCATTAAACACTTGAAGAATCATTTCTTCTGAGATTTTTCCTTTGTGACTCCTTTTGAACTACCATGGAGAAACCATTTGAGTTCTGTTACAGACTCTTCTTCCCCTAGTACTTCTTATGAGGAAAATTCTCTAGCTAACTTTACAAATAACAAGACTTAGATTTGTCCTTCTCTTGAATGTATCCTTTAGATATGTTTAAATTTATTTTACTAGCTTCTTTTTTCCAAACACACCATGCCCTATCATTATAACATTAACTCTCAACATATCCTTTATATATGCTTAAATTTGGTTTACTAGATAACCAGCGTCTTCATGCATCAAAAGCATGACATGTGCAACAATATCATTAGATTTTAAGCATCAGTTGTCCTTTCGTACTATTATTCTATGGCACTTGTCTGCGGGAACCCATCTAGCAATTGCCACATGTAGCGGCGACAAACCATCGTTATGAAAAAGTGTTTGAAAAAGGATGCATATATTTTCTGTTTGTGGTGTAGCATTCCTTTTGCATGATGATGGTTTGATATCCACTACTATTAGTTCTCGTGACGAGCAACATTCTAACCTTGAAGAACACGCTAACACAATATATTTCGTTTGAAATTTCATTCCATAGATCGTGAACTTCATTATTACAATACAAAGCTCATTGTTTCCTAACTGGTCAACATCATTATAATAGTCAATTGGTTCTTAAGCAATTCCTTGATATAGTCAATGGTGCAACACATGGTGCCCTTATGTTGGCGATTGTGGTCAATCTATAACAAGAAGTTGTAGACGTTGGCATGGAAGGTGCAATAACAATCAGCGCGCAACTATTAGAAAATTCAAGAGAGCTTATTCTAAAAGCCTAGAGTTATAGTAATTTTATTCTTTTAAAGCTTTGGCGCTTTATGATCCGAGGAGCTTTCCTCTTGCCATTTATTTAGTTTTCGGTTTTACTTTTTGAGTATAACTTTTTATTATTTTACTTCCTTAAACTTTATTATATATAATGACATTAAACGAATCATCTCCGAATCAAATATGTTGTTATCAAATTTAAAACTTTTTAGGACATATTTTTTATCCAATTCTTACACTTATTTCTCTCTTACTCTTTAAGTTTTGGTATGTCATTTTGACTTTTATACACACATCAATGCCCAAACCGAATTGCACTTATATAAGCACATATATACAAGTTTTAACGTTATAGATGCATTTATTCTTTCTTTTGCATTCCTATAATAATATAAGCATTTAACTTGTGACATCAGCATGTGATGGTCATCTTATTATTTGTTTAAATCATGTATGAAAATGAAAAGGTAACAGAAAAAATTGAAGTTTATTAAAATTGTGCACTTTGGATTAGTCTATTCAAAGACCCTCTTGAGCCTTACATTCATATAACAATACGAATCAATTTGTACACTTCAAACCAACAAAAAAATATACAAAAGTGGGTTTTAATTATATAAAAAAAACAAAAAGTAATGACAGTTCATTTATTCAACTCGAAGGAGCCCATTTAAAATGGGTATCCAAAAGAACATATTCTAAAATATTTATGAATGGCTTAACACTTGGGGAGATCACTTGGTGGTGGGATGAGTGATTCAAGCGGTCCTTTTCCATTGTCCACAACAAATGCCATTTTGAGTCCCCATGTTGTGTGTACTTCAAGATGGCAATGCATAAACCATACACCTAATAAATTCAAAATAAGAAGATACTTCACAAGAACGATAATCATATATAAACGTAAAACAAAATTCAAAAGATAGTTTATAAGAAAACAACAAAGTAAAATTTCAAATTTTATACCTGGATTATCGGCCCTGAACCTAATAGCAGTCCAACCACCCGTTGGAACACCAACAGTATTTCTTTCAACAGGATCAACGAGATTAAAGCTTTTCGGATCTTTATTTGGATTAAAGTTCCCAACGCCACTTCCCACAACGAAAAAGTTAAAACCATGCAAGTGGATCGGATGGCTTTCAGGGGCGATCATTCCTGTGTCTTGCAAAACTAGTTGCACGGTTGAGTTATAAGGAAGTCTATATAGCTTTGTACCTTTCTCTGTTGGGAAATTCTTCGGTTGTGCTCCTGTGTAATTATAAGGCATCAACGGTTTACTAGGGAAATCGTCTGTAAAAACACCACTAATATTAAAGTAGTGTGCTTGTAAAAGGGCAGTTGTTGGCATGACAAATGTAATGTTATTAATGTCTGCTACCACTCTGCTACCATTGACACAAGTTTTGCAAGGATTAGTTCCTAGTCCAATTGTGAAAAACAAAGAATGGTCAACGGTTAATGGGACTTTGGCTGGATATGTTGCAGAATTCAAACTCCTAAGGGAGTTTATAAATTTGTTGGCCACTAAAGTTGAATTTTGAGGTGGTGGAGCCACAAGTTTGGTGACGGTGGAAGTGAGAGCACCAGAGTAGCGAAGAGACGCAGTGGCGGTCAGATTGTCAACAGCAATCGGCGCATCCATAAACGGGGAGACTGCCATTAGGTACTTGCCAGGTTTTTGAGTGGTTGTTATGATGGCGTTGGTGGTCTGGCCTGGTGCTATAAGAATGGTGTCAGTTGTGAATGGTTTGACGTAAACTGCATCAACCTCAACGATTGTGAGGTTATGGTTCGCAATCCTAAAGAAAAGCTCTTCATTGAGTGCAGCATTGGCTATTCTTAACATGTACGTCTTTCCTTGATGAACTTGCAACTTGAACCCTCCTAATTAAGAGTTTAGAATCATTAACTACTGACAAATCACATAATAATAATAAAACATAGTTTTCATAAGTTTAAAGAAAAGGAGAAGTTATATATTAACCATTTGCTAAGCAATTTGCAATAGGCCCAGGATTCCCGTTGATGGTGTGAGCATCCGATACGTTAGGGGCTTGTCCTAATTTTTGTGCTTGGTTAATTACAGCTTCGGTATCTGATTTCCACCATTCTCCTGCATTTTTTTTAAGTCAGATAGTATATCATTATTTTTCATGTTTCTAGTTTATGCAACAATGTTATAAAAACTTTTACAATAACAAGATAAAGAAAAGGATAATTAAGCAATACCTAGGACAACCACAACTTCTTTGTTGGGTTTGGGGAAAGGGTATGGGACTCCAATCTTAGGCAGAATAACAATGGCACCATGAACTGTGGCTCTTAACCATAAGACGTGTGCATGCCACCAAAGCGTGCCCCTTTGACCCGTTAAAGTGAACTTGTACACATAGGTTCCTCCTGGTTGGATAGGGCATTGTGTTATGTATGCCGGACCATCAGCCCATCCGGTCCTTAGTTGTCGTACCCCGTGCCTGTAATTTAAATTACAAATCAAATTATGTTAGTAATCTTCAAAAAAAACTCATAAGTTTTTCTCAATTGATCTCAACTGAACAATAAGAAAAATGACAAGTTTGAATACTAACCAGTGGATGCTAACATTATATTTAACATGGTTGACCACTTTGACTGTCACGGTGTCATCCTCCCTAGCAACTATTGTTGGGCCCGGAAAACGGCCATTAACCGTTACTATTGGCTTGCTTTTACAAAGTTTAGTAACATTGGTCATTACCACCTACATGTGTTACAAAACAACACGTTATTATTGTCACTACTGACAATCGTACTAGATATATAACCATTATGATTCTTTGAACTAGTTAAGACGTAAGAAGAACACATACATTAAATTTGTAATTACGAATACGACACTCGACTGTCGTCGGGAAAGCACAAGCCACCAAAACCACCATTACTACCACCACTTGCAACCATGTCGACGCCATCGCTCTTTGATAGATGCAAGTGTTAATGTGCTTTTTGTGATGTGGCAAATAGAACACATGCCTTATAAAGGACAGTATGGGTAGTTGCTCAAATGTCTTTTTTAACATGGTAGGTGGATGCTTATGGGAGATGGTATATACAGATGGTGTTTGTTTTTTTGTTTTCAATATAAATAATACTGATAATTTGGTTTAATTGCAGTTGATTTATTCCTTAGGATCTACACCAAGCAGTTATACATCAACTTTCAACTAAGTTAATTTGAATGGTCGAACATCAAATTATTTTCACGTTGTTTATATTATTATGAAAATGTTTCTAATGTTATACTTTTTTGTAAAAAGTTTCTAATTTAAACAAAAGACAATAATGTAATCAAAGATACAAATTTCACAACCTATAACGTATATTATAAATATGGACCAAATCAAACCTAAATACTTAATGCAATCATGAGAAAGTGAGTGGTCATTGTTGGTTGCATGGTGATAGTAAGAAAAGTCGTCATCGTGATTCGATCAATAAGCGAACGGAAAGAACACGAAAGAGGCTTCTTATCATTGGTTGGTTTAACTTGAACTCAAACACGTACATTCACTGAAACGAACGGAGTTTTCTGTTAATGTTTGTACACCAAGAATATATATGATGAATATGTTTGCCTTATTTATGTTTGTCCGTTAATATTTTAAACGAATGGTTCACGAACATAAACGAATGGTTTATGAAAATAAATGAATACAAAAAATTTAAAAGAATACAAACAAACTTAAACGAACAAACACCAATAAAAAGTAAACGTAAATATTTAAATGAAGGTATAATCTAGATTCTTAAAATTGGGCTTATCGCAATTAGGCTAAACAAATGGTTTTTTAAGATTTAAAAATTAAAGTGTTGTTAAGTTAATATTAATAATAAATAAATTTGAGACTATTTACTTGAACATTAACAAACGCCAATAAATAGACATATATAATGAAACATAACAAATGAACACAAAGAAACGAACGAGCGTGATATGTTTCATGTTTGTTTGTTTAACTAAATGAAAAATATGTTTGTTCATATCATTTGTTTTTTTATAAAATCAACAAGGTAAACAAACTTCTTATTGAAAGGTTCATTAACGGTCATTGACTGCTCAATTTGTTTATATGCCTAATTTTCAAGGAGAGAAAATGTCAATGAGGTGACAAGAAAAAATAAAATTATTATAAAAATGATCATTCAATCTTTTAGTAAATTTTTTTAGAGATTTTTGTTTGAGTCAACTTTTGTGCAACTTTTTAGCGGTGTTATACTCCTTTTATTGTTTAGTATTTTATTTAATTAATTAATTATTGCTAAATTATGTATTGCATTTACTATTTAGTAAGTGTTAGATTATAATTGAGATGGTTTAACAGATACATGATGATCCAACGAAGCGTGGTTTGATTGAAGCAAAAGTCAAAGCTACCCTTGACCAAACCACACCCATTAATTAGCCTGAAATGAAAGTATCCACCAAATTCTTATCCTATCTTTTTGTAATTATTGAAAAGAGTGGTTTATACTTCATAATTCTTAAAGAACTAATTTTCTACAAAACAATAAACACAACATCTTTTCTTTATGGCAAATTATATATCATTGAATAATACAACCATTTGTCAAAAATTATAATTAATTGTATTTCAACAAAATAAAAAATTTTATAGATAAAAATTTGTTAAAGAAGGAGCAAGGTTTTCAAACTTCTATAATTCAAGTTTTATTGAAAAAAAACATGTAAAACCATTTTTAAATTGAAAAAAAATTAAGAAAGGTACATAAGCGCTTGAACATAATGCATAAAAATTAGTTGTATATAGTACAAGAGGGAAAGAGATGGGAATAATATATTGTCTTATGTATCATATTTAAAAAGTTTTTTAATGCTATACTTAAAATTATTTTTACCATTAGCATCTTTTTTATTGAATATAGGTCTAATGAATTATCGTATTTACAATTATATATAGCAAGTGAGATTGTCTTAATTTCTTTAACATGTTTTATAGCATCTCCAACACTCAAAAGGGGACGTCGATGAGACGCCCGGAAAGGGGGCGGCATCATTATAGGTGGCGTTCGGTTGGGCTCGTCCTTTGACGTTTGGAATTTTGAATAGGAGATGATAGTTGGTATAGATCTCTCTCTCAAGCATAAATACATAAATAAATTATTATATAATAAACAAATCAGTAAATGAGGGTGTCACTTGCATAATTCTATGAGCCCTGCATTTACTTTTCACAATTCTCCTTTTTCACGTAAGAGCTTCCGTAATGCCTTCATGATGGAGGGCCTGGAACACGGAACCTAAGTTCTCTCATTTATTTTCTAATTTGTCAAAACCATAGCCATCGCTTGCCCTCTTCCAATTATTCACATGTCTAAACCCTGAATTTAGGCACTCGTTTGTTGCTTCTGAAGCCAGTCTTTAGAATTTTCAAGTTATTTGTTTCAACTTATGTAATAGTTCAATTAAAATTAACAAAGTGTCTGGAGTGTTTAAAAAACCGTTTCACCCAAGAAACACCAATTCACCTCATAGTAGATCATTTTTTGTTATCTCCTACACTCATCTTTTTTGTTTGTTAATTTCTAGATTACTTAAAAGTGTTTTTGGTCACAAGAATAGGATAAAAATGGATAGTGTCATAATCTTTTAGGATATAATGACTTCAAATAAATAGATATTATATCATTAAATGATAGAATAGTTTAAAGTTCAAAATATTGTTACTTTGACTCAAGCCACATAAATCTTTTCTAATAAAACAAAATAAGTTTTACCACATGTTGTTTTTTTTATGTATGTTTTGTCACCGTCGCTATCTAAGCAAGTCAATCATTTAATGATGACATTAAATGTGAATTATACTGTTTATATACTTTTCAAATGGTTATTGGATTTTAATAAACTCAACTTTCATTTATTGGCCGAGATTAATCCCAACTCAGGAAATGTTTACAAACATTCCCAACTTTAAGCTTATTTTCCTTCAACGATCCCTTACTAACCGAGATTTAACACCGTTAGTTTTTCGATGACGTGGACTGTTTATATGACCAAAACACTAAGAAGAAAGTTGGACTCAACCATCTGGCCTGTCAATCTAAAAATTATGTACCCTTAAACCCGGTCAATCTACAACTTCTGATCTGAACCACTTGACTCATTGGAGGTAGATTTCAGGTGACGTTGGAGACTAGAAACCGAAAAATGGAGTTGATGGAGGCGGGGCGGCGACGAAGTTGAAAAATGGCTCAATGTTGGCCCCAATTCATCAAAAAACTAACGGATGTTAACTCTCAGTTAGTAATGGATCGTTGGAGGAAAATAAGTTCAAAGTTAGGAGTGTCTGCGAACATTTTCTAAATCGAGATTAATCCCAACCAATAAATAAAACTTGGGATTATTAAAATCCAATAACCCGTTTTCAAATTATAACAAATTTTGATAACTTAAAAACATGTTTCTTATTAATAAAAAAGCATTTTTTTATACTAAGTTTTATAAAATATAAAGTTTTTTAGCACAAAGAACTTTAATAAATGATATTCTTTAATTCATAATATTGTTTAAACAAATGGAGTGTTTAAAAAAGATAGTTGTTTTTTAGCTGAATTTTAAAGACAAAAGTTTGTAAAAACTTTGTTATTGTTTTATTATCTAAAAATAATTATTTATACGTAATTTTAATTATATTTTACTTATAGTAATTAATATCAGTTAATATAATATTTTCATTCTAACTAGTATATTACATAACATTTTAAACTTGGTGAAATGTAAAACAAATTCATCATATAAGTCTTTTTCTAGGGCTAGAAATCAGAATAACAGAACACTACACAACTATCAAGTTATTATTAACATGTCACTAATCCAATGGTATTCTGGATTTAGCAAATTTTGGTCTGAAATTTTATATTTACCAAAACAGGACGCGAATCTTTCACATTAAACCCCAACTTGCAGAATCCAAACACTAAAATAATGAATGTTTGAAGATTCCATTTGGGGTTTGTAGGTTGACCTGAATCTCAAGGTGTTCTTGTAAGATTCACAGTACCCAAGTGGAGCTGCTGACTATCGATCTTATCGCTTAAAATGGGGCGTAATTCTCATATGGGTACTCTCAATTTTGTATCGGATCACCTTTAATCTATCAATTGTTGATTAATTTATGTTTTATTATCGTTTTATGTCAATCAGTTGAAGATGTAGAGCTAAAACTCATGCTATTGTATGATTCATTGATTTGTTTCAGTCATGTTCTTGCTATCTAAGTCAAACCCTAGTAGTTAATCGCCGAAATTAACAACAGATCTTGTTATTTGTTCTAATTACTGGTTTAATATCATATTTATCTGAAGGGTTTTGTTTCTGAGTAATTTTTCTAGTATAATCTTCGTATTCAGCCAGGTAGTTTGGTTGAGAGAAATCTATGTTATTTCGATTTTAGTAATTAACTTGTAATTAGATAATACAATTTAACCAATGACACTTGGCAATAACAGTTGCATAAATCATCACAGATTTACATCTTATTTTCGCTTAAATTAATGAAATGGGGAAACTTACATTTTTTGCAAGTGGAATTGAGTGTAATTCGAGTGTATGTATAATGATTATGCAGTGAGATTTCTTTTAGCAACAAAAGCTAAAATTAAGAGTGTCATTGGTCAAATTGTCAGTATAAATTATTATCAGTCAATTGATCACAGTTTGGATTATTAGAAGTCAATTTTCAAAGTAAATGAAAGAATTTGGAGGCACCAATACCAAATTGTTTACATATATGATCATGAAATTTGATCTCTGGATTTGGATTTCTTCATGGGGTATCAAAGTTTGAATCTCTGATGAAAACATGAAATTCTCTTAAATGTTTGACATTTGAGTTGACCTGAACCAGGCTGTGCATACACTTCTTTAATAACCTTCCATCTGCAGGTGTCTATCAAGAAGTTGATACAGAATCAAGTAAGCGTAATTTGCTAGAATCAAAGCAAGATGATGATGATGACACGTATACAAAAGATGGGACTGTAGATTACCTCAACAATCCGGCCAACAAGAGAAGAACCGGGACATGGAAGGCCTGTGGCTTCATCTTAGGCGAGTACAATCTTTATCCTTTGATGATGTATCTGTATGTGGAATTATATTCATTCATAGTGTAATATATAGGCAATGAATGTTGTGAAAGATTGGCTTACTATGGAATGAGCTCCAATTTAGTACGGTATTTCAAGTATCATTTGAATGAACATAGCGCAACGGCTTCAAGAAATCTCTCAACTTGGACTGGAACTTGCTATCTTACACCATTGATCGGGGCATTTGTGGCTGATACTTATCTTGGCCGATACTGGACCATTGCCACCTTCTCAATTATCTATGCAATTGTGAGTATGATACTATGATGTGAATGGGTCGATATGGGTTGTGTTTGTTTCTAAAGGGTCAAATTTATAATCATGCTTGACATACTTGTTATTTGCTACAAACTTAAATGGTCCTTACTCCTGTCAAAAAAGTGTTGCGGGTCAACCCAATACGACCCATTTGAAAATGTACATGCTTTGACCTGTTACCCAACCCGCTTATCTTGCCACCAATCTAAGCAACAAGATTATGCTATTTTGTGATTATAGGGCATGGGGATGTTAACACTATCAGCATCGGTCCCCGGGCTAAAACCAACATGTTATGAAAAAGATGTCTGCAGTGCAACTAAAGCTCAAATCGCCCTATGCTTCACTTCTCTTTACCTCGTGGCACTAGGAACCGGGGGAATTAAACCTTGTGTCTCATCTTATGGTGCAGATCAATTTGATGTTCATGATGAGGTTGAGGAAAAGCAGAAGAGTTCTTTCTTTAATTGGTTTTACTTCGTCATAAACATCGGTGCACTTGTGGCTCATTCTGTTTTAGTTTGGATCCAAGACAACGTGGGCTGGGGTTGGGGGTTCTCGGTTCCTACTATTGCTATGGGGATTGCTATTGTTTCATTCTTTTCGGGTACTAAATTGTATCGGAACCAGATGCCAGGTGGCAGCCCGCTCACTCGCCTCTGTCAGGTGGTGGTTGCTTCTTTCAGAAAGAAAAAGATTGAGGTGCCTATTGATAGTTCACTCTTATATGAGACTTCAGATGCCTGTTTTTCTATTTCTGGAGGCCGCAAGATCGATCACACCTTAGATTTCGTGTAAGTCACAACTTCTAAAACTCTTTTAATAAATCTTTTATAAAATGTTTTTATTAGTGGCAAAGATGGACGGGTTGGGTAACATGTCAATATATATGCAGGTTGAAACGGGTCAATTTTTTGTACTTTTTGTGTTGGGTTGGTTTTGACCTACAAACATGCTAATGTTTACTGTTTATTGAATGCATTAACTTCTTGTTAATTTCAGTTTTTTCGATAAGGCAGCTGTGATTGCACCATCGGATCATATAAACGAGTCGATAGACCCATGGAAGCTTTGTTCAGTGAGCCAGGTTGAGGAACTGAAAGCAGTGTTACGGTTGCTTCCAATATGGGCCACTGGTATCATTTTCTGTACTGTTTACTCACAAATGAGTAACCTATTTGTGCTGCAAGGGTCCACTCTCGACCCAAGCATGGGCCCATCTGGTTTCGAGATTCCACCAGCTTCACTTGGGATTTTCGACACTATCAGCGTAGTATTCTGGGTCCCTGTCTATGACCGTGTTATAGTTCACGTGGCCAGGAGACTCACGGGTCAACAAAATGGGTTGACCCAGCTCCAGCGGATTGGAACTGGCCTTTTCATTTCCATATTTAGCATGGTCTGTGCTGGGGTTCTTGAAGTCATTAGGCTCGAGATTGTTTCAAGAAACGATTACTATGAACTCGAGCGCATTCCGATGTCTATTTTCTGGCAGGTGCCACAGTACTTTCTTATCGGGTGTGCTGAAGTTTTTACGCTTATCGGGCAGTTGGAGTTCTTTTATGAGCAAGCTCCTGATTCAATGAGAAGTTTGTGTGCTGCTCTCCAACTAACAATAACTGCCCTCGGGAGCTATGTAAGTGCTTTGCTCGTGACCATTGTCACGATCATTACCACTAGCGATGGTGGCCCGGGGTGGATAACGGACAACCTTAACTACGGGCATCTTGACTATTTCTTTTGGCTTTTGGCTGGTCTAAGTGTCGTGTACTTAGCAGTGTTTATTGTGTTGGCACAAAAGCATGCTTACAAAAAGCCCGCAGCAGCCGTTGGCTAAGGTGGAGCCGTGGAGGCGTGGAGTGATGTGGGTTGTAACCTTTCCCAGTGGTTCTATGTTTTGTACAAAAGGTCCATTTGTTTCAGGGTTGTATAGTTAGGTAGTTTGCTCAAGATTTTATATGTATATTTGTGATTGTTATTCAGCTAATTGTTAGAGGGCACCCAACACCTTCACAGTGTATATATCACAGACTTGAAAAGCAAAAGAAAACCCAAAAGAAATATTTGTACCATAGAGCCGAGGTTGGTGTCGTTGATGTCATGGCACAGACCATGATGGTGGCAGTGATGGTGGTTGTGGCTCGTGGTGTTGTACTGTTGCTTGTTCATTTCGACTTATTATAAGTTAGCAAGTGTTATAAAAGTGATCTATAACCCGTTGTTTAATTTAGTTGACGGGACTTGAACGTTGTATAATTGATTAGACCCATATGAAACCAATTTAGTTGACGGGACTTGATCGTTGTATAATTGATTAGACCCATATGAAACCTGTATACAATTGTATTAAACGACTTGACTCTTGACCATTAGTTTTAAACATATACTTTTTTATTTGAATCATTTCGAGCACCATTCTTATAATGAGCCCATTTTATAAAATGGATCCATGTTTTTTTAATTAATACACACAATTATTTTTACTATATGTTACAAGAATGAGTTAGGAAAAATAGCATTTATGTATTTTATTTCATCTTGGGTTTGGATACGTTGCAAGGGAACATGTGATATAGGGATGGAGAAGAGAAAGCCATGGCGTGTGAGCCGTGTCCCCTGGGCGGCTCCTCCCGTGAACGCCACTCACGGTGAGCTCATGATAACTGATAAGATAGCTCCTTTTGCACCAAGGTCCTTCATGTTTTCTTAAACTACAACATGTAACCATAATATTTACTTCAAGCTCATGTACGTTCATCAATGGAAGCAAAGACTGATCGGTAGATAAGTAGAGATTGCAATTAAAGGTCACGAACTGACTCGGTGCATCATGTGTTTTAATTTATATGAAAATTAAAAAGTGAAGTTCATACTGTTTTGTTAGTTTAACACTTTAACTATTAGAAACTTATTTTAATAATATTATAATTTATGACAGATAATCTAACAGTTTATAATCAAAGACAAGTGATTGATGAGATATTGTGAAGAGGTGTAGGTTTTGTGTTTTGTAAAGAGCATGATATATGTCTAATTCACTATGTTTACTTTTAGATAGTAAGTGTTCACTTTGGTTTTAAATGAGCGTATTGACTCCATTTCCTAACTCGTATCTATGTTTATTAAGCTTTTACTTTGGTTTTTCTTAAATAAATCTAGGCAACTAAAATTACCAAGAAGAGACACATCATAAAAGGAACCTTGAACAATTTTTATGAAAAAGTTGCAAGGGATACTATGAAACAATTTGTTACTTTGTTGTTCAGAAAAAACATCATGCATTATTCTAACATCTCACTTTAAGCCGTAAGAATTTTCTTCTTAGATCAACACGTACACCTAAGAATTATATTTATCAAAGATTTAAAAAAAACTTATGTGCAGTTAAAACATATATTCTATATAACAAGTGCCAGACTTTAGTGAAGTCTAATTTAGATCTAAATGAATTTCATAATAACTAACCTAAATTCAAATGTGTTGTTTGATTCAATCAATATCAAATAACCAACATACTAGAATTAATTAAAAGAACTTTTCTCAACCTGCACATAAAACTCCTAGCTAGCTCTAAAGTTGATTATATTAATTCGACAACATCGAATTGATGGTAGAAAAAGATTGGGCATTCAGGTGAGTTGTGGCGGAAATCCTTCCAAAAACACAAAAAAATTGAAAATCAAAAATTTTAAGGGACGGAGTCTAAGGCAATTAAACCAACCAATTCATTCTAATGATGCATGTTACGATCTCAAAGAATTGGTTGGTTTAATTGCCTTAGACTCCTTCCCTTACTAACACAAAGAATAATTACTAATTTTCTATAAAAAAATAATAAAATTACTAAACAAATAAATAATCAAAATATGTATCAATTTTTAAAAATCTAACTATAACTAAACCATAATCACTCAAATCACAAAGTTTATTTTAAAACAAGCATTCAAATTTCAAACGCCTTTTTCGAAAGCCTAATAGAACTGTCAAAACCTCAGGGAGCCTAATGAACCTTATAAAAAAACAAAGGGTGTGATATAGAAATCATTGAATGCCTCACACGACTCGGATCTCCATTCAATCTTGTAATGCGTTCTCTACTTTCCTTCATGATACATCGAACTCCCACGTGTCATTCCACACGTGCCACCGAAAATATCACAAATTTTCAGCTCACTCAAAAATCAAAATATCATCATCTTCTTCACTTTCGACCACCACACAATCACACATGAACCAGGCGACGCATATTCCATCAGGTACTTTTCGCAATTTGCTTTTGGAAGTTTCCATGAAAATATCTCCTTGATTTTTGCCATTATTAATACATTTATTTGCCAGTAAACCTTTAAGTTTTGAAGCTACATTGAGAGAATTCTGCCTTTGCTCTTGTGTATCGGAACATTGATTCCACTTTGTAAGTGATTAATTCTCATACTAATTTTGAGATGTGTAATGTTGTTGTAGTTTGTTTTTGTTTGTTCTGTTGTGATTGAATTGGTGAATGGCTATCATTGAATCAGTTTTCGGTTTGATTTTGCTTAAGTTAGGGTTTGTTTGTCTGTTGATTGAAGTATGTAGACTGTACACATCGTTGGTTAACGATCTCGTTTGAAATGATTGCTTTCCATACGCTGTTCGTGGAAATCTCAACAATGATAGTTTCCTGTGCGCCCATTGCTCACAAAATAGTATCATAATCTCTTGTGGTTATCTAAAGGCAATTTAGGCTAATTGTTGAGTTGAAAAGACATTTTCATGTAATGGAATATGGTTTTCAAGTTTTTAGATACTCATAGTTGCAAAATTATCGTTGCAGTATACAAAGTAGAATAGCCTCTGGAAGTTGTAAGGATGGAGGCTACCACGAAAGTCAATGGTGTTGCTAAACCTAAGACCTCGGATAATATTCCTGTTGCTGCTCATCCACTAGCAGAAGATCCGACAGATATTGCATCCAATATCAAGTATCATGCTCAATACAGTCCACATTTTTCCCCTGTTAAGTTCGAGCCCGAGCAAGCATATTATGCAGCAGCAGAAAGCGTTCGTGACCGCCTGATACAAGTAAAACTACTTAGCCTTAACTTTTTTAATTGTATTATAAGATACACTTTCCTTCAATATTTTGATTGTATATCAATTATCAAATAAAGAAGCAGAAAGTTCACCTTTATCATGCTATAACAGTCACATGTATTTTCCAATGGTATAGATATTGTATCAACTAGAAGATTATAAGTTTTCATGTTAGGAGCACAGATAAACCCTGAATCATCTGAACTTTAACTAAGTAGGCTCTTGTTGTGGCAAGATTATATTTTTTTTTACCATGCCCCAATCTTTCGATCTTCTTTGCTTTCACAGCAATGGAACGAGACTTATCTGCACTATCACAAAGTTGACCCAAAACAAACTTACTACCTATCTATGGAGTTCCTCCAAGGACGGGCATTGACTAATGCCATTGGGAATCTGGATATTCAAGATGCATATTCCAGTGCTTTGAATAAGCTGGGTCATGAACTTGAAGAAATCGCTGAGCAGGTGATTCCTTATAAAATTTCAAACTCGAAACACTATTTTTACATGTTCTACATTTGATCCGCGCTTAAACTGTAAACTCAAGGCCACCAATCGTTTTGCATGATGATGCACCATATGGACTTTGTAATACCATTATACCAATAGGTTCACCTTTGTCCTGCCATCATAGTATCATACATGATGCATGAAGTGAGTGTAATAGTTAATAAGGGTTAGTTTGTAGATTACTTTTAATTTTCTTCTTTCCATCTATACCAATTGTAGGAGAAAGATATGGCACTTGGTAATGGTGGTCTGGGGAGGCTTGCCTCTTGCTTTTTGGACTCAATGGCAACTTTAAATTTGCCAGCATGGGGATACGGGCTAAGGTACAGGTATGGACTCTTCAAGCAGAAGATCTCTAAAGCAGGACAAGAAGAGATGGCAGAAGATTGGCTTGAGGTCTGAACTCCACAACATACTTTTGTTTCATTATTTGTTTGTATTTAATTTTTCTACTTCTTCTGAAATAAAACAGAAGTTTAGTCCTTGGGAGGTTGTCAGGCATGACGTGGTGTTTCCAGTCAGATTCTTTGGCCATGTCGAAGTCCTCCCCACTGGATCGTAAGCACAGACTTCAAATTCCCAGTTTTCCTTTACCAACTTTATTTGGAATTTTTCATATATTAATGTTTTTTTAATTATTAAACTATTATAGTCGAAAGTGGGTTGGTGGAGAGGTTCTTCAAGCCTTGGCATATGATATTCCAATTCCAGGATACAAAACTAAGAATACTAATAGTCTTCGCCTTTGGGAGGCCAAAGCTAGTGCTCAAGACTTCAACCTGTTTCAATTTAATGATGGACAGTATCAGTCTGCTGCTGAACTGCATGCTAGAGCTGCACAGGTGCATAAAACTTTGTCATCGTTAAAAAATAATATTTTCCATATTAGAGTGAATTTCATATCTTTGTAGCATGGACTTGCTTTAATTTGGATTATAACCTGCAGATTTGTGCTGTTCTCTATCCTGGAGATGCTACAGAAGAAGGAAAACTTCTTCGACTGAAACAACAGTTTTTCCTATGCAGTGCCTCGCTACAGGTTACTTGCCAATATTTTCATCTTGTAATATTAAAACGATATTATTAATGTGTACTGAAAGAAAATAAGTTTGTAATTCCTATGTTGGAATTATTTCAGGATATTATTTCCAGATTTAAGGAAAGAAAAGATGGAACAGGTGTGCGTGAGTGGTCAGAGTTTCCAACAAAAGTGGCTGTGCAACTTAATGACACGCATCCTACTCTTGCTATACCAGAACTGATGAGATTGCTGATGGATGAAGAAGGATTAGGATGGGATGAAGCTTGGGATGTTACTTCAAAGTATGTTAATCTGTTCACGCCCATTAGTATTAAGGATTGTTAAGCTTAGTATTACTATTTGTTCCTAAATAGCCAGGAGTTTATCTTTGACCATTGACCAGGACAATTGCTTACACGAATCACACTGTTCTGCCTGAGGCATTAGAGAAATGGTCACAAGCAGTGATGTCAAAGCTTCTTCCTCGCCACATGGAAATCATAGAAGAAATTGATAAACGAGTATTGAACTTCTATATATCTCATTATTGATTGTATAATCAACATACTTAATTGGTATTTATTTATAAAATCGTATTGTATGCAGTTCATTGCAATGATAAAATCAACACGTCCTGACCTTGAGAGTAAGATTTCTGATATCCGCATTCTGGATCACAACCCAAATAAACCCGTTGTTCGCATGGCAAACTTGTGTGTCGTTTCTGGGCATACAGTAAGAAAAACTTGATTTTTATAATCTTTTTTGTTTTCTTGAGAAAGCTGGCTCACCTTCCTTTTCTAATCTCATGATATGTTAAATCACTTTTTGCAGGTTAATGGTGTAGCACAGTTGCATAGTGATATTTTAAAAGCTGAGCTCTTTGCAGATTATGTTTCCATATGGCCAACTAAGTTCCAAAATAAGACCAATGGCATAACACCTAGAAGGTGGCTCAAATTTTGCAGTCCTGAACTTAGTCTAATTATAACAAAGTGGCTGAAAACAGACAAATGGGTGACTAACCTAGACCTACTTGTGGGTCTGCGGGAGGTATGGTTTTTATTCATTGCTAACCTAAATGTTGTTAAATATACTGCTTAAAACAATATGAATAATGAGATTTTCTCCCAAAAGTTTGCTGACAATCCAGAACTTCAAGCTGAATGGGACTCAGCTAAGATGGCCAACAAGCAGAGATTAGTTCAGTACGTAAGGCGTGTAACAGGCGAAAGCATCGACCCAAATAGCCTTTTTGATATTCAAGTGAAGCGAATCCATGAATATAAAAGACAGCTGTTAAATATTTTGGGTGCGGTTTATAGGTACAAGAAATTGAAGGTGAGTTTATCTCACTCCTAGCAAACACATGGATAATCATGGGAAAAGATTGTAAAAACAGTATCAACATATCATCTATACAGCCTTATGATCTAATCATCTTAAGTAATAACTAAACTGTTTGAAATTATTAAGAGTTGATGCATTTGAAACAGGAAATGAGCCCTGAAGAGCGGAAAACCACTACCCCAAGGACCATCATGATTGGAGGAAAGGCGTTTGCGACATACACAAATGCCAAAAGAATTGTGAAGCTTGTGAATGATGTTGGTGCTGTTGTTAACACTGATCCTGAAGTTAATGAATACTTGAAGGTATTAAATAATTAATAATCCTTTTGGTTTCGTTTTAACAAATGTGGACTAACCTTGGCTGTATATGATTATTTTTCAGGTAGTTTTTGTGCCGAATTACAATGTATCTGTAGCGGAGGTTCTTATACCAGGAAGTGAGCTGTCACAGCATATTAGCACAGCTGGCATGGAAGCTAGTGGTACAAGTAACATGAAATTTGCACTTAATGGATGCTTAATTATAGGAACATTAGATGGAGCCAATGTTGAAATCAGAGAAGAAGTGGGAGAAGAAAACTTTTTCCTCTTCGGAGCAACAGCAGACCAAGTCCCCAAGCTAAGGAAAGACAGAGAGAATGGACTGGTCAGACCACATACTTTCTAAATTATAAACTAGTCCTGAGTAGGGGAGTAAAAGCGAGCTAAGCCGAGCGCAAGTACGCCTAAGCTCAAGCTCAGCTCTTTTAACTTAACGAAGCTCGAGCTTGGTTTGTGAATAATTTTACAAGTGCGGCTCCTACTCAGGCTCAGCTTGTTTATTATTTATTAATAATTTACTTATTTTTATGTATTATTTAATTATTCCTGCAGGTAATTATAATTATATATAGCATAATATATACTATTTAGTTTTTTACAATAATAATAAGTATAATGTAATTATATTATATTACATAAATAAAATTATATTTTTATATTAAAAAAACATGTTTGTTTAGACTCACAAGCCTAATCAAGCTTGATGCATGAAACTCAGGCTCGAGCTTGTTTATTAAATGAGCCTCGTCTTGGGCTCAAGCTCGTTTAAGCTCGGCTCAGTTCATGCTTTTAGGAGCTGATCTTGAGTAGCTCACGTGTTGCTCGTTTACTAGTCCTGAGATGGTCAATTTACGTAAAATTCTTTCTAAACATGCAGTTCAAACCGGATCCTAGATATGAAGAAGCTAAACAATTTATTAGATCAAAGGCATTCGGAAGCTATGATTATGAACCACTTCTTGATTCTTTGGAAGGGAACTCTGGGTATGGCCGTGGCGACTACTTTCTTGTTGGTCATGACTTTCCAACCTACATAGACACACAAGCAAAAGTGGATGAAGCATACAAGTACAATTTTTCAAAGTTTTATATTTCTAATTCTTTGTTTTCTGTTGTCGATGGTTATTTTGATTTTCTGTTATTGGTGGTTACAGGGACCGAAAGAGATGGATAAAGATGTCCATTTTAAGCACTGCAGGAAGCGGAAAGTTTAGCAGTGACCGAACAATCTCTCAATATGCAAAGGAGATCTGGAACATAGAGGAGTGCCCTGTGCCATGAGCTATATATGATTGCATATATAGCTCCACTGGTAACGTACTTCTAACTGCTGGATGCTTACCAGTGGCAAAGAGCACAATGTTGGATACAATAATAAGTTTGATGTTTATATTATTCATGTTTATTGTCCGTATAATATTTTTCGGTATTATTTAAAAATGTGCGCTTATTATAACTTATAATACGTGCAGTTTGCTATTAATCTATTATACAGCTCTCAATCTTTTGATTTGTATGATTTTGATCCTTTTTTTCAGGTTGTATTCTGTATCTAATCTAACGTATGTCTATCTAAATTAGAACTTGTATTCTATATCTAATGGATGACTATCTAAATAAGAAATTGTTAGTTAAAATGTGAACGGGTCAAAAGTTTACATTTAATTTTGTAAATCTTTTTACATGTAAGGTGTATGTGTAGATGCTTATAAATTACATGTTCTACTCGTCTAACTTGTTTATGACAAGTTTAACTTGTTTACAACTTTATCACAACTCATGCACCTGTTTATGACTCATTTAATCCGTTCACAATTTTACTTGTAAATCCTTATATTATTTACATAAATGGATTACACATGACACGTTCGGGTGATATCCACTTTAAATGTAACATGATTAAAGTTAAAGTTTTCATATGAACTGATATTTTTACATAAATAAGTATATGATTAAATGTTGAGATAATCAATTTCAACACGTGAAGCGTGAACCTAACATATTCCACTACATTCATTTCATTTCTCTTTGTCAATCTCAAAAAAATGCATTATTACATTTCAGCTTTTTCAATGAAAAAACATTTTAAGTCTTCTATTATCAATTTGTAACACATTAGCTAAATACCAAATCGACTAGAGATCGATGTTCTAAATGAATAAGCATGACTAAGCATCAGAATGATGCTACTTGTTACACTCTAAACAAACAGGACACTTAAGAAATCAATGTCTAAATGAAAGAAAAGATATGAACCTTATAACAAATGACACAAATGATGATGTAGGATTTGCTTTGTGTGGAGAGTGCTGCATATTATGGATGATGGATCATATAAATCGTTTAATCATAAAGAAGATCTAAATTTAGCAGATTGAACAGTACATCATCAAAGATATTATTTATTAGCACAACACATCTTAGTTTCAGTTACACGTAATCCCTGCTACACCAGAACTTAAACTGCAAGTACAATCACAAAAAAATGATTCAACTAGTAGAAGCTATTTCATGGAATTACAGTATCAATTCCATTTCAGTTATCGCTCCTAGGAGGCTTGTTGGAGACGAAAGATGCCTGAAACCAAAAGTTCACCAAATGTCTTTAGATTTAAAGTTATTATAAAGTTCATTCACAAACAAACTGCTACGAAGATTTACCGTATCCGCGGGTGCTGGGGTCCACTCGTTGGTAGCTGGGTTCCCCTTGCAAGAAGCATGATGTTCATATTCAGATTCAGGGACTAAGTTGAAGCCATTCCCATTTGTTCCATCTACTTTGATGAACCCTGTTCCCGTCTGGCGGATCAACAAGCAAAATTAGGTAAACTTAGGTGATTTTTAACTTTTTAACCTGTCGTATTTAGTAGATCCGGCAAAATGGGTGGGTTGGGTGACGAATCAAGGTGGACAATTTTTGGATTACTTTAAACAAGTCGAGTTTTACCAATCTATCTAAATACTAAGCGTGACAATAGTCAAATGTGATTACAGAAATAATAATATTCCAATAATAATCTAGATTTTTTTAACGAAATTATGTAGGAGGTTCTTTATAACATGTGTTATCTCTCTTTTAAAAATAAAATATAACCAGAATCCATCTATTCATTAAGGAATAGATCGAAATGGTTACCTATTATATTTGGCTAGCAAATAAGCCATCAGCACTAACAAGATCAGTGATTATATTTCAATAAAGTTGAATTAAGAAAAGTAAATTATTCATTATTTTACCGTGTGATGTTGCTTGTCGACACCATTAAGATCCTTGTAGTACTCTGTCTCCACAAACTCATCAGTCACTTTGTTACCTCCATAAACAAGTTTCTACAACAAGAATCATAATCACTAAATGAATTAGAAGTTAAAAAAGATTTCTTTTTAGCCTTTAAATCAAATAGAATCATAAATTATATTTTAATGGTTCAAATCTCTTTCTTTTGCATTATATATTTTAATACTCAGAAAAAGTAATATATTCAACAAAATTGCTAGACTACCTTAGCATACAAATCCCAACTATTCGTCTATTAGTTGGACAAAAGGTTATTGGAAAGGTGTTCATTTTTTATTCTTTATGAGATTAAAGGATTCAAGTCTCATGATATAAAGAAATATAGATTTAGAGATAGGAGTAATTTAATAGTGTATGAGTTAGCTGTTAAAAATAACTATTTGGTATATAGTCAAAAGGATTCGTTTTTATATTACTGGTCAAACGTTATAGTTTTCATAGAATATATGAGATATCATATATCTATTAAGATTCAATTTCTAAGATGCAAAATTCATACATAGTTTATGTGCAAGAAGAAACCAACCTCAGAGTTTTGTTCAAGATGCTGAAACTGAGTATACTCAGGAGTAACACCATCATCTTGATCACTGGATGCGGCATCGACGTATTGTGCCGCATATTCGCTACGTTGTGGCTTTGTGTGACGTTTCGGTGCTAACCCATCAAAGTAGTCCCTAGTCTCACATTCGATCTTCGCTTCTTCCTCTCGAGACAAATGAGCATCGCTCCTGCTTGGCCTCGAGCAAGTTGCCATCTATGAAAATGTTATGTTGTTAGGTGGAACCAGATGTTACAATTCTTAAAGATTTTATACAAGAAAAAAGAACTCCAAAGATATTTTGGCCTATAGATAAATATCCATTGTAGATATTTTGCATAAGGTTTTCATGAAAGTGAAAGTGATAGGTTTGGTTGATCAATTGATGATAGACATGTGAATCTGGGTCCATAAGGTGCACAAGTAAGTTGACATTTTCAGTCAGTATATGTATGTCTGTATTTGTATTTGGTTCTATCAAGTATTTATTTGGACGTTGTATACGCTTGTATTTTATCATTTAGTCGTGTAAAAACAATCATATTATGCTATAGTAAAGATTTGTTTTTTAGAAAAAATTTAAATTTGTTAGTGTTATGACTATAAAATATTATTTTGATAATAATTTAAAAAATTAGAAAAAAAGCCTATACTACATAAGGAAGAATTGGAGATCTTTGACACATGGCTCGGAGATTTTTGTTTCATCTTTTTCATTGGATTGAATGATTTAACATGTGCTTAGATCCATTTGGTGTTCCTATACTTCATATATGTGTAACTTTTTATTTATAAATATCTATGTTAATGTGTCATGTGATCAAATTCATATATTTTTAAATAAAGTATACACCTATTTATCATTTGATCTTTAACTCAAACGATTAATGTGGTGTAACCTAATATGAGTTTACTCTTAAAGGTGGTCTCAGGTTTCGTACTTGAGTAACGGAAATGATTGGGTGGGCCAGTGTATTGTCAGTTAATAAAAGTTCACCTTTAAGGGGTGTGAAACTTGCTGAAAATCGAATGCAATTAAGAAATAAGTACCTAATGAATGAAGCAACTAAATAGTAAATAGTAGGCACAATATAGAGGAAAGCCACCCAGTCTATCGACCTTTGTCAGGGGACCATGTTTGCGGTGTGGGTTTTGACACGAGACATAGAGAGGAAGGGTGTGTGTGTGTGGGTGTGGGGGGGGGGGGGGGGGGGGGGGGGGGGAGTAAGATGGGAAATACATGTATGAACTTATGAACTATTTATTAGATACTAGATTTAGTAAACTCGTGTATTACACAAGTTGAATAAAAAAATATTAAATAGAATAAAGATTTATTAATTATAAGTCGATATTCTAAAAAATGTCATACTTAAAACTGTTTTCTTATAACTCTCAATAATTATTTTTTGTTTATAAAAATTTTACTTTTTAAAACACCAAATATAAAATAGTTTGTATTTTTTAAAAAGTTTGATTTTCTAAAAGTTTTCTAATTTTATAAATAATTATTTCTAATTTTTAGTAAAAATATCTTTTACTTAATTTATTAATAACTATTTTAATCTAAAAAATAAATAATATTATTAGTAATTAATGTGATTATTTCTTAGGAAAGAGAAGCAGGAAAAAATTGTTGAGAAAGAATATGATGTTGACATGTGTTCGTCCTAGATAATTTTTTATTAGAATAAGGAGATTAGGATTTACTGTATGAGTTTAAGGGGCCACCGGCCTAATTAAGTTTCTGTGGTCGCTTATAATCTCTATAAATTGTAAATAAACTATTCAATAAACCCTAATGTCTGATACTATTTGCATATTAATGTTAGATCTACGTAGCGGATCAATGAGTATAGATGCCGATTGGCACATGAAAATTGAAATTGAATGATGGCTCTCTAATACACACATGAAGACATGAAGTTGTCAATGAACACCCGTAGTTAGTTTGTTACATAAGATATGGTTCACGCCTGAACGTTCTTCACTTTACGCTAACTCGTTGGAGACTTTGAGCCCAATTCTATTACAATAACCCAATTTTATAGATCCTTAAAAATTACACTAGGTATGTGAGAAGCTCAAAACGAAATATATGTAAATTGTATTATATGTAAAAAAAAATTATATTATTAGCACCAACCAATAGGTAAATGAGAAGCACAAATGAAATATTGATTAGAAAATCATATCTGCTATTCAATTCAGAGAAACAAATTCGCAACTCAGTTAGAGAATCGAATTCACAAATCAATTCAGATAAAGGTCTTATTGAATGTATTCATTGACATTTTTGCTGGAGTGTTATTTTACAAAATTTTCAAGTAATTATCGATAAATGTAGGTTTTGCAAGAAATTTGATTCCTTAGACACGGACTATGCCTAGTGGTTTGTTTTGAAAACTTTTATAATGTCTACCAATTGTCAAAAATTTTATTTTTAACATTGTTTAAATGATGTTTAAATGCAAATACAAATGTTTTACAAAGCCCTACGAACACATGAAAGTTTGTTAACAATCATTATTATCAAGCAATAAATTCTTGAAATGAGTAAACAAAACTAATATTTTGAAATTAAAAACAAAACCTTGTTATCAAACATAATTAATGATTTTCTATCTTCGAAAAAAACTCAAACTTTACTAAAGAAAGGCTAACAATGTGGCATGTGGCAAAAAGATCTAAGAAAATAAAAAGTTCAAGTCTTCTATATAAATAAAAACAATAAAATTAGTATATCCTTTAAACTTTATTTCAAAACAACAATAATTAATGATCAAAGTTATATTTCAAAACAACAAAACATAATTGTCAAAAATTTTAAATAATTATAATAATAAAACATCAATATGTAAAAATCATTCAGTAAAAGCAAGATAAAATAGCCATTTAATAGGTTAATTTTAATGAAATGGATAAATATGTAATATATATGTTTTAGTAAGAGGAAATACGTAATTGACTTTTTAGCTTCAAGAAATATGAAATTTATGGTCTTAAGAAGAGAAAATATATAAAAATCCTTTATTAAAATAGACAAATATTGTTTTTTTGGTTTATTTGAAGGAAAATTGGATTTTTATAATCCATACTATTAGTCATTGGTCGATAATAATCCATACTATTAATTTGACCGGTGATAATTTCAACTTTTACTTTTATTATTAAAGCCAATCCCAGTAGCATAATTATCATAGATTCACACTCGGTTTGTATTTATTTTCCAATTGATTTCGTTTGTATGTTATTTTATTAAGTTCATAATCATTATTGCGAGTGAAATCAAGTGCAAAGTAAACGTAAATATTTGATGATTATGTTACTGAGACTGTTATTGATAACAAAAGTGAAAATTGAGATTGTCACCGAACGGATTAATAGTATGAGTTATTATTAGCTAATGCATAATAGTTTGAATTATTAAAATTCAATTTGTCTTTTTAAATGATTGCAACGTTTTCCTAATAAGTTTTCAATTCAACATTATACCCATTATATTTTATTGAATCATATTTTTTCTTTTCATAAGGTGCTTTTAGGTTGCCTTTCCTAAACAGCGTATTATGTGTTATCACAAAGCCACAAAGATTGCTTTCCCCTTCCTGTTTCTTGGGCTACCTATTGGTGGCAATATGAGCTTAGAAAAACATTGGAAACCTGTTTATGAGGTGTTTGAAAAAAAAAAAAAAAAACTATTAGCTTGGAAAGGATGTTCTCTTTCAATGATGGAAGACTGACTCTAATAAAATCGGTCTTATCTAGCTTTCCTCTCTATTATTTTTTATTGTTTCAGAGCCCTAAAAAGATGTTAAAACATCTTGAATCAATAAGGAAAAAATTTCTATGGGAAAAATCCATTGGGTTAGTTGGTCAAAAACTATACTCTCAAAAAAATTAGGTGGATTGGGGATTGGTTTCTTGAACGCTGCCAATCTCGCGTTATTATCTAAATGGGTTTGGCGTTTCAAAACTGAGAATAATTTCGTGTGGAAGGAATGTATAACATCGATCCACTTTAAACCTTCATTGCCTTTTCCATCATTACCGGTTAGAAATGATATACCGGGGATATGGAAAACAATATCAAAAGCTGTTTCAGACGTGAATGCTTTCAACATCATGGGTTTAAGGTTGAAGGGACAAATAGAAGTAGAGACATTCATACTAATCTCATTAGATCTCAAATAGACGACTATGGGAGTGTACTTAATAATCAAGATCATGAATGGAATAGTTGGGTTCCTATTAAAATGAGCATCCTTAATTGGGTAGGATTCCAACTAGATTGGCACTATCACACGGTGGTGTCAATGTTGGATACGATATATGTCCTACATGTGGTGAAACGCAGGGAACTCTTGATCATATTCTCACGTCATGCCCTATGGCAATGCAAGTTTGGGATGAGATTGGAAGACGGCTTAAATCCTTTCCCGTATTTGTTTTCTCTTATTCAGATTTGCTGAAGATTCACGTCCACATTCAAAGGAGTAAAGTAATGAAAAAGTTGATGCGGACAATAATAATGACTACGATATGGAGCATTTGGAAATCAATAAACAAGCTTAAACACGAAAACAAGCGTGATGAAGTTATAAGTATAGTAAGCGGCATCAAGTCGGTTTTCTTTCTTTGGGTTAAAAAATGATCTAAGAAATTATAAGTCGACTGGCCAAACTGATGTTCATTCAATGTAAACATGTAATTCTAAGTTATTTTGGTGATTTGGTGTGTGTATATCCTTATATCAATTTGCTAGTTATGAAATGTTTCACCGAGCTGTTAAAAAAATGTTTTTTTCAAATAATAATCCTTTTTTAAATAATACACGTCAAATAAATTTCCTATACTTTGAAACCAATTTTTGAATGCCTTGTCCAACAACAAGATTACAAAAATGCCAAATATTTCATGTCTAAATTCTTTTCTTCCAAACCCTCTTTGAAAAACCCAGGATTATATAAAAACATACGAAAGAAGTTATTTAAAATAGTCCACATATATAAATGCACAAACAACACTACAAAAAATAATGGGTTAGGCATATAGCGCGCCCCAACAATCAAAATCTCCTAAATAATTAGAAGATTTTTATTAGTGTTATTGGCTTTTTAATAATTTCAACTTTTATTTATTGGCTGGGATTAATATTAACTCAGGAAAAATTTACAAACATTTTCAATTTTGAGCTTATTTTTCTCTAACAATACTTTACTAACTGAGAATTAAACCCCTTTAGTTTTTTTTTTGATGAAATGTGACCAAATTTGAACTTATTTTTAACTCCGTCTCCACCCAGCTTTCATCAAGTCTATTTTGCGGTATCTAGCCTCCGTCGTTACCTTAAATTTACTTCCTACGAGTCAAGTGGTTTAGACCAGGAGATGAAGATTGACAAGTTTCTATGTGCTGTAGTTTTAGATTGATGGACTTGATAGTAGATTTCAGTTGTCTAGCTTAGTGTTTTGGCTATTTAAGCAGTTCACGTCATCAAAAAACTAATGGGGCTAACTCTTAGTTAGTAATGGATCGTCAGAGAAAAATAAGCTTATAGTTGAGAGTATCTGTAAACATTTAACGAGTTATGATTAATCCCAACCAATAAAATGAAAGTTAAGATTATTAAAACCCTATACATTTTTTTATTATCTTATTATTATTTTAATGATTTTATTTTTAAATACATTTTTTCTAGCACTGATATCTCATTTTAATGCCCCTAAACTACTATTACCATTACAATATCAATTATTATTACCATTACTATTAACCGAAAATATAGGATGCAAAGTGAAAATAACATTTACAAAGGATCAAGTTGAGAACATCGAGTTGCCATTTTAAGAATGTTTTTGTGCCATTTTCATACAAAATTAATGAGTGCAAGGAAAAATGGTATGAGGTTAGAAGTCGAAGGTCTTTATCGCAACATGTCGTAAACCTAAAGGTCCTTTATGCATTTCAGTTAATTTTTTTCTTGAGTATAAATGAACTCCACTGCCTTTGATCTCGAAGCATGTAACACTTAAAAAGATTAGAACAATGTTTCCAAACATGTTATGTGGAACATGCAAATCGCATGATCGAAGGTGATTTTATTCTTTCTATCCATCTCTTTATTTTTTATATAAATAAATTTATACAATCGAATAACACTAGTTAGACATTCATAAGAAATCGTCTATTATCTCAGAAATTTGAAGATGAACATGAAATCCTTAGAACCAATGTCACATGTTCGATTTAAAGACTCTCCACTGCTCGACTTGGATCCCGATAACATGTTCATTGGCGATATTTCGTTAAAACCAAACAAGATCTTCAACAAGTAAGATCTAAAGAGATTGTACTGCTTTATATGATTATTTTTAGTTTATTTACGTAATTTGTTTGATCAAGTACAATATATGATAATAAGGCTATGATGATATAAAAAGGTTCAAAGAAAATTTTGAAGGGGTCTTATTTCTTGTTGGGATGCAAAATGATCGAATAATATACTAAAATCAAACTAAATTGATCAATAAGTCAATTCGACTAGTTTGTTTGAGATTTATATAGTTTGATTAATGTTTAGTGTCTGAAAACTGTTTTAATAGTCTGGTTCACGGTTTGCAACTTCAAACTAGTCTTTTACATTTTTAATCTAGTTAATTACGAATATGCACAATATTAATTAACAATCTTTTCAATTCATAAATAAATATAATACAAACGAAAGATTTTATTTCTCCAAGAAATGATTGAACCGTAAAATCTATCATATCAAAGCATTCACATTCTAATTTTATTTTTAGATGTATGTTATTGATACACCTATTTTATTTTCATTATTTTTATCTCTCTTAATACATACATATAGATACATAGAGAGAGATAGAGACAATATGATGTCTTAATAATAAAAATGGGTGTTTGTATAATACAACCTTATTTTTATCCTTAAATTACACTAAAAATTATTATTTTTTCTTTTTCTTTTCAATTAAATAATATTTTTTTATATCTTTATAATTATTTTTTCTTTCTTCTCCACTCACAACCACTTTCAAAAATATTAAAAAATTTATAAAAGTTGAACAATAAATATTTAAATTTATAAATGAAAGATAACATTTTTTCTTTTATCCACTCACAAGCACTTAAAATCATTCTAAATAATATAAGGATTCTACTCACATATTTTTAAAAAAAAATTGTGAATGCTCTCAAACCATTATTATTAGTTTAACCGATCTAAATGATTTGGTTTTTTCGTTTTCTAAAACCATAATTAATAATTCAATTATCGTTAAAAAAGTATACACTTCTTTCTTTCCAATGTGGTTGCTTATAACTTTATAGTCTAAATTTAATAGCATTTTTTATTTCCCGTGGTACAAATATAAAGATGATGTGTATTTATAAGTTAAGTGCTATTTAAAAGTTAAAAAAAAATTAGTTAAAAGAAGATTTTGACATAATTCATGAGAATTAAAAAAAAATATAGTTTAGTTGTAATTGTCGTTACATGTAATATGTTGTTGTACTGTACCACCCAACACAATATTACGGACACGAGTCACACGACTCTCACACCTGCACCTTTTAGAGCAGAATAGGAAGGGGTGAAATCCTATGCGCAAATTCATAATCTTTTTACTACATTACAATTTAGATGATGAAACCCACTTCAAATCTTCCATAATTGCATTCAATTCACTTCTACTTGCTACTATGAGTCAATAATCTCTCTGTTTGTTTTCAACAGAAACAGTGGAGGAATTAAGAAGATGGCCAACAAGGTCCCCAATTTCTCCGATTTAATCCACCGTGTCACCACATCCTGCTTGCTCCACCCCCTCAGCTCTGGCAACAACTTCACCGACGACGGTTCAGAATACCACGACGGAGAAGATGAACAACACGAACAAGAAGACGCAAATGAACACGAAGAAGAGGAAGAGTATCCAGAACATGCTGCGGCGGCGGTGGACGCGGCGGAGGTTGCGGAGGAGCAAGGTGGTTGCAGAACGACGAAGGAGATGGAAATGGTGATGCTGATGGGTGAAGTGTTCGAAACGGTGTCGTCTATGAAGAAGGCGTATGTTAGTCTCCAGGAGGCGCATTGCCCTTGGGATGCAGATAAGATGAGGTTATCAGATGTTGCAGTGGTGACGGAGCTGAGAAAACTAGGGTTTCTGCGTGAGAGATTCCGGCGAAACGTCGCCGGTGGAACGGAGGAAGCCGGAAGAAACAGGACGGTGTCGGGACCCACGCTCCGGGAGGCGGTGGCGCCGTACGAAGCAGCGTTACAGAAATTGAAGATGGAGATGAAGAACAAAGAGGCGGAGATTGATAACCTGAAAAAGAAATTAAACACCACCACCACCGTCGTCAACGGCGGAGGAGGACGCAGTAGTAGGAAGAATCAATCGCATTCTCATCAATCAAAGAGAAGAGTCAGCTGCAGTAGCCAATTCCAATTTCAGTCAACGTCCACCGGCGAGAATATCCCACCGGCGTCAACGGCGGTGCCGGAGCTATTCGAATCATGCATGAACTCCGTCAAAGAAGCATCCAGATCCTTCGCGATACTTCTTCTCTCACTCATGAAATCAGCACACTGGGACATCACCGCCACCGTCAAATCCATCATCGCCACCACCACAACAACCGTAACAAACTCCACCATCGCACCAAATCACGCAAAATACACACTCGAATCCTACATAAACCGCAAATTCTTCCACGGATTCGACCACGAATCGTTCTACATGGACGGAAACCTCTCATCTCTCCTAAACCCTAACCAATTCCGATCAGAATGCATCACACAATACTCCGACATGAAATCAATGGATCCAATGGAACTTCTAGGGATCCTACCTACATGCCAATTCGGAAAATTCTGTTTAAAAAAGTACCTTTCAATTGTGCATCCGAAGATGGAGGAGTCTCTGTTCGGACATCTAGAACAGCGGCGGCAGGTGTTGGCCGGAAACCACCCACGGAGTCGGTTTTACGGGGAGTTTTTGGTGGTGGCGAAGGCGGTGTGGTTGCTGCATCTGGTTGCGTTTTCATTGGATCCGCTGCCGAGCCATTTTGAAGGTAGTGTTGGGGCGGAGTTCCATCCGGAGTATATGGAGAGTGCGGTGAGGTCCGCCGGAGGGAGGGTGGGTGGTGGTGTGGTTGGGTTTCCGGTGAGTCCGGGGTTTAAGCTTGGGAATGGGTATGTTGTGAAAGCTAGGGTGTATTTGGTGCATAAGAGGGAAGTGTAAGGGGGAGTGCTGATAATATCAGATGATTCAGCATGTAATCTTACATGATGTAGAAAAATAAGTTTTGTAAAATTTAGGGAAGGGTATCTATGTATCCATGTAACAAATAATTATCCCCTCCTGTTTTTAATATGCAAGTAATAAGTAATAACTATCCATTTACTTTTCAATTAGATAAAATGAAAAAGGAAATGATATTGTGTCAAGATTGGTAGCATGGTGTAAAATTGCTAATAATAAGGAGTTAAATATAGGTAAAAGAGAAAGCTAGTTACCACTTTAAACTTTTTTTATTTAAATTTCTTTGGTGACAATAAAATTTGTTAAATTTATTCTTTATAATCTAAATATAAATATTATTATATTTCACAACTTCATTAGCTAAGAAGCTTAATGTATCGGTTACAAATGTTTGTTTGAAAATGTCATACGAAGCATCTAAACTAACAACAATATGTTTAACATGACAATATATTTTCAATGATTTGATGTACGAATAGATTGTGTGATTACAACGATGCATTTAGTTTATTGTAATGATGTGTCCAAAGATAATTATAATCAAGCAAATGAAATCGAAAAACATATGAAATTTGCATGTCACTTTTTGTATGTTTCGAACATTTTGCATAAAGATCCTCCCCCACGACTCCTACCTTTGATGTCTAATTATTTTTGTAATCAAATCAAGACAAACTAAATGTGACTAGATTTACATATGACTGTTTATATCAAAACTCCAAAATTTTGAAACACATCACTGAAAAAGAACACAGTAATATTCCTTGTTGAGTTAAATTGTTAAACTAATATAGAAAATGCGTTTTAAAGAAACTCAAGTAAACATATTTTTATTTTTATAATAAGGCTTTTTAGCCCAAACTCTAAAGCCCATATAGTAGTCTATACTCTATCATAAGTTATAACATTAAAAAAAATTGTTAGCTCCTATTTTTTGTAGCATTTTTGATACTTTCTCCAATATTTTATACACAACACAACAATCTTAACAATTGCTTTGATACCTGCAATTCTAAGTTTATTATAACATATATTAGTATTTAGACCAAAACCTTTTCCACAATTTCCATTTGGCCATTTCCCACCACCCCCAAATTGTGGCGGGAATCATCTTTTGTTTTTTGCTATAAAACATTAAAACCCTTGCTTCCCTCGTGTTTTGCCTTCCCCGCGTTTTTCGAACCCTAACCCTAGTTTCCCCACCGGAATTTCATCTTTCGCCGGAGATATGCTGGAGCTAAGGCTAGTTCAGGGGAGTCTCCTGAAGAAGGTGATGGAGGCGATCAAGGATCTAGTCACCGATGCCAATTTCGACTGCTCAGCCACCGGCTTTTCGCTTCAGGCGATGGACTCCAGCCACGTGGCTCTGGTTTCGCTTCTTCTCAGATCGGAAGGGTTCGAACACTACAGATGTGACCGTAACTTATCCATGGGGATGAATCTTAATAACATCTCCAAGATGCTCAAGTGCGCGGGAAATGATGATATTATCACTCTCAAGGCTGACGATGGTAGCGACACCGTTACTTTCATGTTTGAAAGCCCTAGTAAGTCTATATCTGTTTTTCGTTCTTCAGTTTGTTATTTGTGTTAAGTGATGTTAATTTGATTATATCATGTCAATTAGGAAGATTTGGATTAAATTTGCAATCATGCTTGATCTTTCTATGCAAACTGCATACATTGAATTAGCAGATGCTAGATTTTTTTTTTTTGTCTAGTAGACAGATAGCCATCCTGATTATGTTAGACTAGTGTTTGTGTTCATGAATCAGTCACTGATTAAAGAATTTAAGTTTATGTCAATTTAGATTTGAATCCCCATTCCTCTCAGCAAAGATAGTGGTCTTGTACAGTTTCAAGAATAAGGAGATTGTTAGATTCTGCAATTTATATATTCAGGACATATTGTAAGCTTAATACAAGTTTGGTTTCACTATCTGGATGGATGCATTGATCTGCAGTAGATGGTCACTGGAATTTCATGCTATTTTATTGTTGGTTTGTAACTACTGGAGCCTGTTTTCTGCAGCTCAGGATAAAATTGCTGATTTTGAGATGAAACTCATGGACATTGATAGTGAGCATCTTGGTATTCCTGAAGCCGAGTACCATGCCATTGTTCGGATGCCCTCAACTGAGTTTGCCAGGATCTGTAAAGATCTTAGCAGCATTGGTGATACAGGTAGGGTTCAGGCCTCAGTTTCTCGGTTTGATTACCCTTTGATTAGATCAGTGACTAAAACAATGTAAAAATTTTGGATTGGTTGTTGCTTGCAGTTGTAATTTCTGTGACCAAGGAGGGCGTTAAGTTCTCAACGCGAGGTGATATTGGGACTGCAAATGTTGTTTGTAGACAGAACACTACAGTAGACAAGGTATGCATACCGTTCATCTGGAGTGAGATGGGAAATTTTAATTATTTTATAAGTATTTTTTTTAACGGGATGAAAAATTGCAGCCAGAGGAAGCTACAATCATAGAGATGAATGAACCGGTGTCTTTGACATTTGCATTAAGATACATGAACTCGTTTACAAAGGCGACTCCGTTATCTAGTACCGTCACAATCAGTTTGTCATCAGAGCTTCCTGTAGTGGTGGAGTACAAGATAGCTGAGATGGGTTACGTCAGGTTCTATTTGGCTCCTAAAATAGAAGAAGATGAAGAGGACAAGTCTTGAATTAATAAGCTGAGAATTTAATGCTTTGTTGGTTGCTTGTTAAACATATTGGCATGTCACAAGAACTTGACCAAATTGTTTTTCTTTGTCTAAATTTGTTATCTTTTTATTAGGATTTTTCATTTTTGTATGAGGCGATTGTTGTTTATTTTTCTTTTAGAACAAGCATGTTTGATCATTTGTAGCTTGGCAGGCACTCCACTTTTTTTCTATCTATTTAATAGTGTTTAGATATTTATAAAGTTTTACACGGGCATTATAGTGACCCATAAAATAAAAGCTTGATTGTAACACATAATTAATTTGTTTAAATACTCAAACCCATTGCTCTTTGCAGTCAATGCTATAACTTGTACAAATATTGGTCACATAATGTGTCACATGATAACACATTAGATCGCATCACACGCACGTCATAGAAGCACATCACGTTAGCTGTATCAACATCATCGCATCATGTGCTCCAAATGCATGCATTTTAAAACCAAGTTTACTAACAAAACATAACCATCTCAACTTTTTTCAAAAAAAAAATCTTAACTCAAATAATAAGATCTGCCAAACAAATTAATATTGCTATTTCAATACCCTGTTTTTAACATCATGTAAAAAAAAAAAAAAAAAAAAGATAAGGCTTGAAAGCTACATTCAAACGGTGAAATTTTGCTGGCCTTGCTGATGCACCATGGTATGATGAATCAAAAACACATTTTTGTAAAGATAGTGATCAGGAATGTCCCCATTTCTCACCAACATAAGTAGCTTGATCACCAATCTCTTCTTCAATTCTAATTAACTGCACAAAAATTTAATGTTAAAGACAATAAATGAAATAATCAACAGTTTAATCTTTTTCCTTTTAGAGGAGCGCACCAAAGCCAAATGCTCCTAGAATCCTAGGATTTAGGTGGCTTCTACCTAGCCAAACTCCCTTAGTGAGTTCTTCGGTTCATATATAAACCGTTGACCATTTCCTCAAAATTACGGACCACAAATTCACAGGGAGAAAAATAAGGATCCTTTAACAAAGTTGTGAATCTTCTATTTCTTCTATATCAGACAACTTTTTATTAACTATGTCCTACAACTTCCATATGCATATACTGTCTTTAAGATGAGGCAACTTGTTTACTATATAACTTGTTTACCAATTAAAAAAGCTTGAGACATGGTAATGACAAAACTATGCTTATGTGTAAAAAAAAAAAGAAAGAAAGAAAAAAAACACACACCTGATTGTACTTGGCTAACCGCTCTCCTCGGCAAGGTGCACCTGCTTTTATCTGGCCTGTGGCAAGACCAACCGAGAGATCAGCTAGAAAAGAATCATCAGTCTCCCCACTTCTTTGTGATATCACCACCCCCCATTTAGCATCCTTTGCCATCTTCACTACTTCAATGGCTTCTGTCACCGTCCCAAGTTGGTTCACCTGCATTTTCAGTATCCGACTAATAGTCAAGCATGGCATTTATTTCAGATAGATGGAGTATATGACACTCATATCTCAAAAATATGTCCAATAATAGCCATGTTTCCAGAAGTCAATCTCATATTACTTGTCAAAGAAGGCAATGCATATCCTGAGACGGAGGTTTTAGAATAAAATTCATAAATCTGCATATACCTTGAGAAGAAGTGCATCGCAAGCTTTTTCCTGAATGGCTCTTTCTATACGTTTTGGATTTGACATCAACAAGCCATCTCCAACAACCTGCAGATACATATAGTGATATAAGACATCAGACAAAACAGTCTGAAAAGATAAAAAGAAAAAGAATGTAATAGAACCACAGATAATAGCTCAATCATTTCTAAGTTGACTTATAACAAACACACCTGGCAGATTCCAAGCCCAGAAAAATGCTTGACCTGTTCCCAATCCTCCTTGTCAAATGGATCCTCAATTGACACAATCGGATAGTCTGAGACTCAGAAATATAGTATTGTCAATTCAAAATATACAACATGCAGCATCCTTAGTAAAGGTGACAAAGAGATCTTGAGAAGATGTGCAGATACCTCTGCATAGTTCTTTGTAGATCTCGATCATTTCTTCTCCTGACTTAAAGTTTTGTCCTGGTTTTTTTGGAGATTTGAAATCTAAATCATACTTTGAACCTAAAACAGAAAGAAATATAGACGTCAAGATTTTGCAAACAAGAAGATACACACAGATTACATGGTGGCCAATGTACACATACTGAAAAAAATTAAAATAATTATACATATTATTACCTATGCAGAAATCAGTGGCAGCAACATCAATTGCAATCTTCAGTTTATTAGTATACCCTGTTCTGCTAATTGCCTCCATTACAAGATCAAGTCCTTCTCTAAAGCTGCAAAAGTAGACCACTAAAATCACCAACTGAACTTACATAAGATCACACTTTATAGATGGAAGGCATACCTGGTAATATCAGGAGCAAGGCCGCCATCTTCAACAACATTACATCCATGTGGACCATATTTCTCTGCAACAACAGCCTGCACATGTACAGATTGAACAGATAAAGAATGTACACCATTAAAGCTTTTGCAACCAGACAATGTTTATAGGATTGCTACAGGTCAAAGTTTTGTAGCACTTTTAACATGATCGATTTAACTGTTAACTGGCAATTATGCTCCGGATATGCCCATATGTGTGCCCAACATTTTCAATTTGCAACCAATTTAAGTGTGCAACAAATAAGCACAATGAATTGTGCTGCTAGCCTGTTATAAATTCAAATTTGCATATATAGATGTAAACTGAAACTTAAATAGTAATATGACTATGGCTCATGTAGATACAGGGCAGAGCTAACATTCAGCATGTCTTATTATTGGCTGATCAATAGTCTGAACCTGACAGCTGTGGCTATTACAAGGAGGAATGAAAACAAACATAAACATGATAGCAAAGCTTTATATTGAAAGTAATTATAATATCAGATAGCAAAGCCTCCCTCATGTGACATCCAACACATTCTGTGCATAGTCAGATAAAATGCATTTCTCAGTTTTAGAAGAAAACTAAGCTATTTATTGAGCAAAGGCTATAAAAATATGTAAGGAATATGGTTTAACTGACAGTCTTAGTAATGGATATGTACATATACCTTTTGTAGTTGTCCAACAATATCTATACCCAAATGCAAAAAAAAAATATATATATATATATATAATAATAAAATAATAATAATAATAATAATAAAAATAATAGTAATAATAAAATGAATAATTTAAAGTTGGTAGGAAGTTACCTTTAAATGATGATACGTCTCAGATCCCATTTGCATCGCCTCCTCAAATGTTTGTGCTCCAACTGGAAGAATCATTATCTCCTATCATCATTTCACACAATTACAATAACTTCACATAAGCGTGAATGCAGTATGCTACAGAAATTTTATCAGAAACCCATGAAATTTTATCAGAAACCAGTATGCTACAGAAATGAACTGTATTAAACCTAACACCAACTTACTCGTATAGCCAAATTGTTCCCAGCATGTTTCCCACCACTTAATAGCGTGAATGCAGGAACAGGAAGAACATGGTTTCCTCCACCAGAAAGATCAGCAATATGTTTGTAAAGTGGAACCTAAAACAACAGCTTAATGCACATGTTACTTCCATTTGCTTTGAAAAAAGAAGATATTGTTTAAACAAGTTTGAATGATTCTTATACAATCGTTATATGAAACAGGTAAATAGTCTAACAACACATGCCTCTTTCTCAGCAGCTCCAGCTCTGCAAGCAGCAATTGAAACGGCTAGTATTGCATTTGCTCCAAGTTCACCCTAGATAAATGATAAAACATAGAATATCCCATAAAAGTGTTAAGTTCCAACAAAGCAAGAATAACCTTATTTATCCATAGCATACACAATTGCCGAAAGCAAACTATCATGTGTGCATAACACACCCAAACAAGCACAAAACATCGCTGGATATTATAAATAAAAACAGATATTGCACATATTGCCATTGAGTTACAAAAGGCATTGTAACAAGCACCATCTAAGAAAATCAAATTCATAACAAGATAGCTACCTTTTTCTCCGTCTTGTCCAAGTCTATCATTGCTTGATCAATTTGATTCTGAAGAATCGGATCCATGCCAACTATAGCTTCAGATATCTTCTCATTGATATTCTTAACAGCTTTGCTCACACCATTTCCAAGATATGTTGCCTTATCTCCATCGCGTAACTCAATAGCCCCATACCTGCATTATGTAGGAATAAAAAGATCTTACATACCAAGAAGAAGGAATAAAGGCAACTGTCTCTTACATTGAAACGGAGATGATCAAAACATCTCAAGTATATAATAAAAGCATCATCATCTTATATCCTTACAGAAGTTACTGATTCTCAAACAAAATTGCTATAGTGTATAACCAGAAAACCTCACTCCCATCACCATGGATAAACATAATTACCTTCTACAAGATATTAGAGAACTTACATTACAGAAGGAGCACCACTGGGAGCAGAAGCTCTAAACATTCCTTTATTAGTATACAAATCAACTTCAACAGTCGGAATTCCTCTACTATCAAGGATTTGCCTGGCTTTAACCTTAGTAATCGCCGAAGGAACAGCTTTCCGCATATGATTAGACTGTCCATAAACAAGCAAAATAAGTTCACCTTGATAATCACCGTGTTTATGAGACATTAAACCTCTTCCTATAATAATAATCAACATGATTTTGGATGAAAATGAAAAAAACTCACAATGAATAGAACGGGATCGGCGGTTTTTGCCCTAACAGCGGCATTAACAGCATCTTCGATCTTCCGAGAGAGCATGTGCTTATCCAAATAGTCTTGCACTGACATTTTACCTTCTTTTGTGATAACTATGGCTCTTGCTGCTATTATGTGTCACTACTGTTCGATCTCTCTTTGGACTATATAGGATATGGCGGAATCTGCTGAGATCGGAGAGAATTAGATCGCAATAAATTGAATTTTCCGGTCGGTAGAAAACCTAAACACGATGCTGAAAACTCGAATTGTTCAGGAGCTGTAGGATTTGATGAGTATTATGTGTTTCCTTTGGGAAGAGATTTTCTTAGAAAGAACATCACCACCATTGCCTTAGTGTGTGATAAACTCATAATAATCTCTCTGTTTTTCTTCATTATTATTTTTTTTTTGTCTTTGATAAATTATTTAGTAAATTATTTAGGACAATTATAATAATATCTATTAGCTAGGTTTCATAAGATTTATAATACGATTGAAATGAAGGCAAGCGTATCCCGACTCGAAAAAAATCTTCCTTTTCTTTATAAAGGAAGATTATATTATGGTTATTTGTCTTAGAAGGCATGTTATATTTAGCTTTATAAAATATTTCATGGAGAATACATGTAATTCTCTCTTAAAAGTTATTCTTGATATTACTAGCTAAACATACTATGCCTATGTGAAATGTTGAAATATACATTAATGTTACATGTATTTTACATGTAATGAACAATTATATGTGTAGAACCTTACAATTGAAAATTATTTTAAGACGGACAAAAAAAACACCATATATTTAAATTTAGCTTTTGTATAAACACATAAATTACATGATACATTTGCTGGTGCACAATGAATTTATGGCTGCATATCAAGTTTTTAACAAACCAAACTAGTTCCACTATAAGCTAAAATTTATTTAACAACAAAAGCGTTTGACGAGCCAGTAAAATGGCTAATTGATCCGAACAAATTCTTGGATGCACCAAAATGACTCACTCTATAAACCCCTGGTGCAGTCGATTGTGGAATTCGCCATTCTATAGTAGCATGACTTTGGGCACTGAGTTTTGAAGGTCTAGACCACTTAAACCTGAGGCATATATCATCATCATCGTATATCGGTACCCAGGTGTCTTGCCCTTGAAGTAGCTCCACCAGAGAGAATGTACCTTCAGTCATGAGATCATTTCGAGGACAGGCTGACCAGAAAACAACTGTCACCATGTCACCCTTTTTGAAAGTAGAATTCTTGGGGATGTCAGTCTTGACATCCCCAAACTTGACTCCTAGTGGGGTGGAGTCCACCACCACACCTGGTAGCAAGCTTATCTGCTTGTTAAGTAGATCCGGTGGTTGTGGGCCCGCTTGAACAGTTGTCCCTGAGACAATGGCTGTTGCAAGCTTTTTGAATTCTTGAATGTAGGCACTAAGAGTATGTGGACCATACAGGGTCGAAGCTCCCTGATTAAAAAAAATTAAAAAGTACTTTAAGCAAGACTCCAGGTACGTAGAACAGAGGTGGCAAAACTGTCAAGCTGGCTAATGTGTCAATATTGGTAGCTTTTACTATTAAGTAGATGGGTCAGAATTGAACACTAGTAAAAAGTAACAAATGAACTTACCTCATATCTTTGCACCTCATACTCCTCAATGGTGGTAACATATTGGGAGTAGGTGTTAGTTAGACCAGCTATCACAACATGGACTTTTTCTTTAAAAACAGCACTGACGGCATCACGCAAACGCCTTCCAGCCATAGTCGTGAACTCTGCCATTCATGAACCATTAACATGAAGCAAGAGCATAAAGAAAGGAAGCAAAAGCATACACAAAATTCCAGGTTCTATTCATTTATTTTATTTTTATTGGTCATACACAGGCCTCTTTACATTTTTCTTGACATCAAGTATGCATCATGTAAATGACAGCCGAAAATGAAATTTTGGTGATTATATACCTATTTACAATTGTTCATAAGATCCAAAGGAAAAGTGGAAATAACAGAAGACATACCTCCAGGTACACTGAGAATAACCATCTGACCTATCTTTAGTATCTGAATTGGGAGAATTGATGGCTGTCAAGCAAAAAAAAATGGCAATTCAATTAATATTTTTCAAGAATCTGGATGGTTTTCAGTTGAGTAACTTAACAGTGGTTTTATAAAATGCTTGAAGTACTTTCAAGAATGAGTAGGTTCTATGCTAACTAAACATTTTTGCTCTTGTTTAACAGTCTAAAATGAATAGGCTCTATGCTAATTGAAGAAATTATGCTTCATATTCTTTAGTCTTTATGAAATAAATCCACACCTTTATTAATTTATCAATATGTAAAATTATTTGAAATTATAAACCAATGAAGTAATTTTATGACATAACTTTGCTTCAGCAGTGACAAAGTAAGACAATCTTGTGGATCAAAATCGATAGGCACTAATTGGGACATTGGGAACGTCAGTAACTCTAATTTTATTGGAAAATAAAGGAAATGCTGCAATTTTCATAAGACACCACAAAACTGGGATTTTCATGAGAATGAGGGAGTGTAACAGAGACGTCAGTGTAAATATGGCAACTCACCGCCCAGTCATACGGTAGCTTCATTTCACCGGTATCAAGCAGGATAGGTTTTGGTTGTTGACAGTCTGTTTGCTCTTTACTTGGGGTTCTAAGCACATTTCGCACCAACTTCCAGAAAGGATTCCCCTGATGATGAAGAAAGATAAAATTAAATGTAAAAACATTAAATTAACTGAAACAGTGTTAAGTACCACAAAAATAGAGGTGGTGATTTCTTTTAACCATTTATTAATGAGTAGCTCTATTTGAGTTATTTATTCTCTCAGATGGGTCAAATGGGTGATATCAAAATGAATTAGCTTTGAAGGAAATGTGGCAAGAATAGCAAAAATGCATTTTCAAGCACAAAACCTTCTACATCATTGTATCTAAAGTATCAATTTTTATTTATTATACCGAATTTGACACAGAAGTTCCATTTTGCAGTCTCTAAACAATATATCCACACCGTGATTTTTTACTTACAGTGGTGTCTCCTTGTGTAAAGTCAAAAGCACCAGGTCCATCAGTTGTACCAGCTGCAAATGCAAATCCCATTGCAGCAGGACATGTTTTAACAGTTTCACTCCCACCTCCTTGTTTAGGAAGTGTCACCTCAAGCTGTGAGAAATCCAAATAAGTATGACGAAAATCAATCTTTCCACTTAATTTCTCAGAAGCACTGGTAAAAAGATCAGAAGCTTTTTTGAATTGTCTCTCTCCAATAATTCGAGTGCTTTCAAATTCATCCGGGTACCTGTTCATTAATTAGACTTGGATTAATAATATGAGCCATAGGTATGCACATTAATGAACTATTAAAATTAGTTTGACCATTTACTTATGGATGGATAGATTTTGGATACGTTTATCTCAGATGGCTCAAATAAAAAGTTTCAGCTAAACGAGGAACTGGACAGACAAGTTGAAGGGGGAACGCATACAGCCTCCTAAATCATTTGGTTCAAATATTATTATATTGTTCTTTTAATAATGTTTTTACGTAATCATAACTAACACATTATTTTTTTGTAACCTTTTGGGAAAATGAACAAAAAGTTTTAGTGAACACCCAGTCAGGTCTGTCGCGACATGTACTACAGTTTACCCGTTTTGACCTAACCCAACCCATCATCTTGCCACCTCTAATTAGAGTGCATAAGAAGTGAAGAATACGAACCCTGGTCCTCGGCCATAACACAGCTCATTTTTCCCACCACAAGTACTATGATTAAAGTCACAGGGTAGACCAGTATCAGTACAGAATGCCCCAAGCACATTTGGGCTCACATCCCCACAATTGGATTGACAAAATGCAGAAACAAAACTGGGCCTGTCTGCGGTCCTAAGAGAACTCCTAACGCGTCTTGATATGCTCAAGTATTTGGTTACTGGTTTACCTGAAGTAGACTGGAAAGAAGCTGCAAGTTCTAGAAGTTCATGGTCTGCATTAAAACACAACAATAACTTTAGTCATATTCTAAATAAGTCTTATGTTTAGAGGGGTGGAAACTTTAACCATTTACATACGAATGAAATGATTCAGGTTATGTTCTATCTCTAACAGGCACACGCAAAACACTAGCTAAAAAGAAAACTCTTGAAACTCGAAAGACACTCAAAGTAAACTTTCAATGCATAGATCTCTTAAATCACTTTAGTCAATAAAAGTTACATTATTTAAAAAGAGATACAAAATATTCACAGGGCATACTTTCTTCAACCAAAGCAAAGTGAATGGGGTTCCAAGAAAGAGGACTTATATTTTAAGATATTGAGTTGGGCAATGAATAGCTCAAAGGCCAAAAAGAAAACAAAAAACAGAGATGGGTTCCTAGCAGTAGAAAATCTTGGGCAAAAACTGTTCCGGGCAACCCAACCCGGTCCAACGGTTTTGGAATATTTCCCAACAAGCTATTTTGCCACCCTCAATTCTGCGGTAAGGAACGAATTGTGCAACAAACCATGTGCTATCACTTTTCAAAGCAATTCAAAACACAGTTTCTGCATGATCAATGCATCTATATGATTTTTTTACTAGCGATTCATCAGTTTCACTAGAACTGCATTTTGGAGGGTTTAATAAACTTACGGTTTCCTTGAGCACCCTGAATAATATTAGAGACTCTACGAGGGTTTTCGTGAAGAGTCCTTGCAGTGCTTTTCTGATTATACCAATCTTCCATAAGGCGTGCAGCAGTTCCTTTATTGTCCCCACTGATCAATTCATTTGTACGACTCATTGAAGTTCCATGAGTAGCAAACCAGTTAAAGGAACCAACTGGACCCCACTGATCATCTACAAACTTCAAAAGGGTCATTTCTTTATCCACATCATACTTATACTTTGCACGTTCTGCTGCAGGATTATTAAGATAAGCGCTAGGACTGCGATTAACACCAGCATCTAAGAGCTCTCCTGCGAGTTGAATGCCCAATAGTTATTATAAAGTTCCAAAAGTTTACTTGAAAATATTTTTGTAAAGAAATTTGAGTTACCTTTGTTAACGTATACTGATCCAGGATGAAGGTTTTCATGAGCACGTATGATGCTTTGCTCAATGCCATCAACTAATGCATCAAAGGACTGACGCACAAATCCCAGAGATGTAACAATATACACCACATACTGTAGATATCCCCCAGGCCCCGCATGGGTATGTATACCACTAATGGCAACATTTTTTTCTGTATATAAATCTCCATACCTATATGCAAATCATGATTTCGAGGGATTAATAGGTGAAATGACCAAAAATACAATTTTACCCAAAAAAGAGACTTTTTGCCAGAATGGAAAAATAAGTTTCCCAAATCATATTATAATAACATTGAGAAAAATACCTTGCCTTCAACCTCTCAAGGACTTTGATTGTTACAAGTTGTGAGGCCATGCAAGCATCAAGATTCACAAATAGCACACGGTTTCCTAGTGGCTCTGCCACAATAAATGCACGAGCTCTCAATCGGAAGTGAATGCCAGAAGCAATCTGATCTGAGTTGGCATATCCCATCATGTTGACATCAGCAGCAGGCCCTGTGATGTCATAGCTTCCCAGACCGACCAAGTAATTGGAAGCCGAGATGGTTTTCTCCGAATTGTATATAAAAACAAATAATAGCAACCAAAAACATGCAATTGCACGCGGTCGCTGGATTACAGCCTGAAAGAACTCCATCAAATTGCACCAGCTATGCAGAGTAAAATCTAGCACTCTCAAGATATTTCCTCCACTAAAGATCAAAAATATAATAGGATTAAAATTCTTTCAAAAATCTAATGGCAAACCCAATCCTAACTTCACCTACATCACCTTCACATAATAATTAATATTAGCATTAACTTGATTATCCTAAGGGGGTGTTAGGTGACATTTCAAAGTGCAAACCAATCTTGCATCTCAAAAAATCAGGTGGCCCCCACCCTCCTTCACTTTGCATAATTAATTCTCATAATAAGTCATTATATACCGAATTAAATAGTTCTTATGATAATCAACATCAAACAAACATAACTCTTTATTAATATGAACTAAACTCAAATAATTACTTTAGGCCCACATCCAAACACACCCTTATCACTCAAGCAATCTAAACTAATGCCCTATATACAATATCTCAACACATTCACACAGAATCTCTATAATCCATCTACAGAAACATCATGATGTCACCAAAAACCAGAGGAAAGCTATAACTCCAGCACAAAATTGCAAGCTTCCACAGTAAATAACGTCAAACAGCATGATCAATTGAACACTGAAATAGATCTATCTTAATTCTTAGCACAATTGCGTCAAACAATTACAACTGAACGGTTTTTTCATCACAATCAGTAAACTCCCAAATCACAAAACAGAAAATCACCACAAACTATATAATCTAAACACCATAAGTCGTTACACCGTTCGAAAACGAAAACAATAAATCAAAACATGAGTAATCAGATCTAAAATTGAAATGATCAAATTAATACCTGTAATTTGAACAGATTCAACTCTATACAGTATCTACTCCATTAAAATGCTCGTGAAGACGACTTTGATTGAGGTCAGATTCAACTCTGAATTAAGATATACAGTGAGGGAGAAGTGAAGAGTGGGGAACGTTATGTGGGCATTAATATAGTGTTGTATATAGTGGGTGGGTGTGTGCGATACAATAAAATTGGAGTCCACACATGATGCACATGATATGATATGATTTTTCAAAGGTTTCATACGCGATTACTGATGTCTTCAATTTTGGTTTCAAACGTGATGCGGATGGATATGTTTTTTTTCCTTTTTAAAAGAGATTAGGATATCTTTTGGTTTAAGTTATTTGAGATATGTGATGTGTGTGACCATCTTTGGATAACTTTTGAGTTTTAATTGATGCCTTTTATAGTTTATGATCCTTGCCCAAAATTTATATTTTGGTTTTGGTTAGATGGTGCTTCTATTTTTGCTAATTAAATAGAGTAATATAAAATATGTCGTGTCACCATTTCCGACGGGTTACCTCCTCGCCAATTGAAGATCGTCACCAGCTCCAATGGTCGCTAGTGTGTGGTGGTGGTATCATAAAAGAAACAAGCACAGGAAGCGATAAGGATATTAGGAGGTTACCACGTGTCTACTGGATGGTGTTAGGTGTGACCTTCAGTCACCCACATGTTATATGAATACATGTTTAATCAAGTTGTAATTTGATGCTGAAAACAAAAGTAAGTTATTGGTCCTTACTTCCTTACCTTTGTTTATTAACGTATAGGTAAATTACAAGCTTTGTTGCTTGTGTGATTGTTTGAAAAAGGAATATTTATGTAATTTTTTAGGTAGCTCTAACCCAACAATGATTGTTAAATAGTATATTAGGTATTTTTTGTGTATCTAAGTGGTAAAAACACAGCAAAAGGAATATTTTTATACTTGTGTATCAATTTACGTATTTTTTTTGGCATTTTATTTTCTAATTTATTTTGATACAAAATCCATATTAAATTTTTAAAATTAGTTTGCTACAATATTTATTTTTCAATTTTAAAATAACCTATCAATTTAACATTAGTTGTGACATGTTAAACCACAAATAACTTTCTATTGATTTTGGTTTTTACACTCTACCTACCTATATCACTTACCTTAAGTTCATGGATTTCGTTAAAACGTGTTTGTTGCATTGTGACGATGCTATCATCATCCCACCACCACTAACACCACAATCCACCAACCACACCACCATCTACCAACCACACCAAAACTAAAAATAATCCTAAAAAAAGATTAACCTAAAAAAAAAAAAAACTTCATCTTTTTAATACAAATATTCCTGATGAGGTGAGGTGACATGAATGATTGATTTTTCAATAAATGCTGATTTATTGTTTTACACTTATTCATGTTGGTGATAACCAATTTTGTTAGCATATGTTTGTTCTTATATGATCTAGTGTACACATTATGTGAATTTTTACAAAATATTGAAAACGACATTGTTAAAATTGATATGATCACCAGGTTTTGTCAAATTATCACCAAGTCATAATATATATAATTTTATGAAAGAACTCAGAGCTCCTATAGTGAACCATCATGATGCTTTCCTGGCGACACCTTGATCAAGGCCCAGAATCAACTCATACATGTTTGGATGAGCTAGGTTATCGTCATACGTTGCTATAGTTGCTATCGTCACACCTTGTCAAATTATCACCAAGTCATAATATATATAATTTTATGAAGAACTCAGAGCTCCTATAGTTGCTATATGCGTCAAGAGTTCGCATACGTTGGTCATTTTGTGCGGCACGTATTATTATCTTTTGTACATTAAGAGAGTGAATGTATATTATTGAGCTAGAGCTCCTGAGGCTATTATGACAAAGGATGAGAAGGGCTGAGAATTGACATATTGTCATATTACAGCGTATTTCAAAAGGAAATTAGTGGTGGGGGTACTGGGGTTGCATATTTTGTCTTAGTTGCTATGATAACATTTGATATGATCGTATTACTATATCGCAAAACATATTTTATCGATGTATTCTTTTATACATTTTAGGTCATTAAATTTACATTAATGCTTGTATTATATATCTTCCTTGATATAAAGTTTTATTCTTTCAACTTTAGCTACAACCAAACATATAATTATCAAGCACTAGTACTGTAAAATAAACGTGAAATATATTTAAACATCAAGGTTATATGTGAAAATACACATTTTTTCGGCAAAAGTAAATATTATTTTTCAAAGGAAAGGTGATGGATTAATGCATAAAGTTTCCAACATGATTCCCTCTACATAAGTTAAAATTGAAGAATCATATGCAGTTTCATCATAAATTATGTTATTTTGAGCTAGTCGGGGCCAGGCGCCTACAAACGAAAACCAAACATGTCTAGGAATTTTCGATTTGTCTGGAAATCGAATCTTGAATTTGGTACGGATAAAAGATGTTCGTATGTTATTCAATTCTCGACAATAGATTAATTTAATAGCTTACAAAACAAGGCTTGCTATTAAAGTCAATAAATATAGGTCTATCTATTACACACAAAGCCAAAAAATATCTTTCGTATATAAGTCTACATATCAGATGTTTTCAATTCTGGTACGTAAACTAATTCATCAAATAAGACAATGCCTTACATAGGGATATATATGTAATGTCTCATTCATAGAAGTTTGATCTAAATCTAAACTTATAGAGAACCTTATTTACTTGTTAAAATTAAATTTATGGGTCCACTAAGACTTGTAAAGTTAATTAAAGTCAGGAGTATCACATTATACCTTGGGGATGTTTAAATAAAATGTCACGCCTTTTAGTATAGATTGACTGACAATTTTAATAATTATTAGCTAAAACGACATTCTAGAAGGTAAGATAATTACGTTCTACACATGGTCTGCATATTTTATATACGTGATCTTAACAATAAAACAAGTCTTATGATTTTTATAACTAATCACGTTGTGATCACGTTTTGTTCTAATATTAATTGAAGTTTTATTACAAGACGTTTAAATTTTACATAATTCTTATATGTGATCATAATCGTATATAAAAAATTAGAATTTAAATATATATAAAAAATTAGAATTTGAGATGCATTTAAGTGACAAAACAATAATACAGTGTTGGTAATCAAAGAACAAATCACAATTGAAGGATATGAACAAAATGGATACACAAACTAAACAAGCCGTTTATGAACCAACGGGTTAAATAACCACCATTAACTAACTTTAACTACCTAACTTATAATAATAACACTCCTAACTCTTATTTTTAATAAACTAAACAAGTTTAGGTTAATTTCAACACTCCCCCTTAAACTAAACTTAGGTGCTGTTTGTTTTTTATACAGCAAAATGTCTGCAGTCTATGAACCACATCTGCAGACATCTGCAGGAGAAAGAGGTGGACGAAACCTTTGCAGTCTACAATAAGAAAAATGTCTGTTTTTTAATGTCTGCAGACTGCTAAAATCAATTGGTGGTAGACGGCGGTGCCGGACGGTGATGGTGGACGGTGGGCGGTGGTGGTGGCGGACGGTGGTGGCGGCGGACGGTGGTGGCGGAGGACGGTGGTGGTGGCAGACGGTGGTGGAGGAGGACGGTGGTGGTGGCAGACGGTGGTGGAGGAGGACGGTGGTGGTGGTGGTGGACACGGGTGGTGGTGTTTAATCCTCTGCAGATTTTAGAAGACTTTAGAAGTGGTTGTGCTAAGTTTGCCCCATGCAGACCTTGCGTAGACCTTTTTTAATGAAAAGTCTTTCAAAAAACAAACACTCTGTAGACCTCAACGTCTGCACGTGATCTGCGCAGTGCAGACAAAAGAGGTTAAGAAGAGCTTTTTTGAAAAATATACACCCCCTTAGTTTACGCGAGATCTTCATCCTTTGAGATCCAGTTTGCCATCACAGTAGTGTTGGTCCATCATCCTCCTTTTAGATTAGACTTGTCTCTTCCTTTTTCTCCCACCTTGAACATTCGTGCTTGAAATGTCCAAGTTTATTACACTTGAAACATCTTATGTAATCTTTATTTTGATGAACTTGATTTCCCTTTTTATTCCTCCATGTCTTCCTGCTTTTGTCATGACCACGACTTTTGTTTTCTTGAATTGAAATTTCATGACCATAATGTTCACATCTATTCTCCTTGCCTTTCTCATTTCCTTCTTCTTTTATGAATAGAAGTTTAACATGGCTTTCTTCTTCCTTGACATGATTTTTGGTGCGTTCCTCAAAAGCCTTCAATCTTCTCACAGCTTCTTGGGATGGCATTGTACCAAGATCAATAAACTGCTCAATTGCAACAACAATCTGAATGAATTTTTCTGGTACCGAACCACGTAGTTTCCTGACCAGTCACTTGTTATTCATGATATGCCCAAGATTGCTTGCTTGTGATGCAATCTCACAGATCGTCCCGGCATACACCACCCATTTTTAGAGATTCAAACTCTGACTCGAGTGTTTGTAACCGAACCTCTTTAACTCTATCAACTCCTACATGTCGAACCTTTAACGCATCCCAAATTTATTTGGCTGAAGTAAGATTTGCAATTTGCAATACCATGTTTTGGGGAATTGCTTGATATAGTAATGCAATTGCCGTATTATTCTTTTTCTCATCAACTTCATTTCTCGCTTTTGGTTCAATGGTTTCTCAAATTCCATGGACGTTAAAGATCGATCTGATCTTTATGGCCCAAATGGTGTACTGTGTGGAGTTTAACATGGGGCATTGAAAATTCATTGTTGTCACTCCTTCCTTTGAAGTTACAACAATGTTTGGAGTTACATGTTGCATAAGGTTTCCAGGACAACTCAATTCCGATCTAAGAAAACTTGCTGAAATCTGATTCCATTCCCACGTCTTCACTTCTTCATGGTTGGCTTTGCCTCGCTCACATCATGTGGGTCCCAGCAATTGTGCTCTCATTATTCCAGAGCTCACTCAACAAATGTGGGATGCCAAGAACATGATGTGTGTTGCTGACCCATGTCACGGGCGGTACTTGACTGCATCCGCCATCTACCGTGGAAAAATGAGCACCAAAGAGGTTGTTGAACAAATGCTAAACATGCAAAACAAGAACTCATCTTACCAAACAATGTCAAATGGCATCTACTTTCATTAGTAACTAGCTTAAAAATGGCATCTACTTTCATTAGTATCTCGACATCTATTCAAGAAATGTTCAGACGTGTGAGCGAGCAATTTACTGCTATGTTTAGGAGGAAGGCGTTTTTGCATTGGTACACTGGTGAAGGAATGGAGGAGATGGAGTTCACCGGGGCTGAGAGCAATATGAATGATCTGGTATCTGAATATCAACAGTATCAAGATGTAATTGCCGATGAGGAAGGAGAGCTGGTTTTTTAGTGAAGGGGTTTATGGTTATTGCAACAGTATGTGATGTTTGTGGTTGTTCTCTCAACTACCATCAATTTAGTATAGTATTATGTGTGTAATTTTGTTTTTGGATCATGAGTATTATTCTTTTGTGCTTGTGGATTTTTTCTCTGGATAAATTTCTTTTTAAAGTTTTTATCTTATTGATTATTCAAAGTTGACTTTCCTTCATGAAAAATGTTACAGATGTGTTTTAAAATTAGTAGTTTTAGTATCTAAAAATTTGCTTAGTTATCCAAGCTAGAATTTCCCTATCTTTTGTTTGTTTTCTAACTACTTGATTGTGATAAGTCATTGCAACAAGCGATATGTGGTGCATGAAAGTTCATGTTCCTCAACGTAAGACCAAGAAGAGCATTTTACGTCTTGTGGATAGTGAGTTGGAGTTTTATAGAGATTAAAAGTAAATCTGATCCATAAGGCTTCTTTGTACGTGGGTTTCAAGAGGTGTTGGGCTATTTTAGCTTATTTACGTATCATTGACTTGTTTTCACGATTCGAATTTATAAGGATAAATACATTGTGTTCATTGTCGCGAAGAGGATACAACTATTGTTTAGTCTTTCAAACTTCGTCTATAACCCTTGATGCATCAAATAGCTAAAAGCTAAAGCCAAGGACTCTTGAGCTTTGGTCATCATGTTTGGAACTTGAGTTGTGTGGACTTGGGAACGAGGGCTACCCATACGAGTGTTGTGAATAATGTGTTTGGACCCATGATTTTTTCCTTTTTGTATCAATGCGTTGAGATAATACATCACTTGACAGTTAGTGATTGCTTTTAACATGAAAGTTTCATGGGAAGGAAGTCACAGAATTAGGGATACATGTCCATCTAATTTTGTAGAGGATAAATTTCTAAAATGTCTTTTTGACTGGAGTTTTATCTTAAAATGTCCCTTTGGAGGTTTCATTCCACAAATGACAAAAGACCCCAAAATGTTTTGAGGTTGATTACTAGTATAAGTATCCAATGACTTTTAGCCACGTGGTCAAACATGAGTGGAAACACTCATATGTTTGTTAACGCTTGTGTTTTGAAGTCTCCTAACTATGTTTTGAGGTCCTTCATCTTGTTTTGAGGTCGGACGCTCATGTCTTAGGATCAGCCATTGATTGAGAGCGGGCGTTGGTGTCAGTATTTAGAGGTCAGTTGCGTATGTTTGTGTAATGAAAAAGGCAAAATAATAAAATAAGATAAAACTTTGATCAAATTCACATCTTAAGATTTTCCCTTTATAAAACTACTATACTTAAAATCTACACATGTAATATATTTTATTTCATAATCTACTCTATTTTCTTTCATAATCTACACATGTATACATTTCAAACACACATTTCAAAAAGTAAAACTATTGTTTATACACTTGCACATGCGCATATGCATATCACGTAACATATAAAAGAAACCAGAAATTTAAAAATGTGTATACACATGTGGAGACATTAATTCAGTATATACACAAGAATATAATTGAGTCTTTATATGCACACAAATGCATATTTTCATTCAACACCTACCACTTTTTTAAACCTAAACATGTGCATATGAGCCAGGAGAATCACTAATTGCTTTTTTATTAAGTGTTTTCTTTAATCTACAAGCTTAGAAATATCATTTGAAACATTAATAAAAGGCATAACTACCAAATGGCTGTAGTCTAGCATTACCAACGCGTATAGAAGAGTACTTCTCCTCAAGTGACCGGAAATCTTATGGTGAACAAATATATAGATTTATGAGTAGGTTTAAAATGTGCGTGTCTACTTGATGCGTTCTAAAAAAGAATGCGACATAACTAATTCTAACAAGTAAAAAGTAAAAGAAAACAATAGCAATTGTGTGTTGACTTTATTTCACACTCAAAACAAAATAGCAACTAAAGATTCAAATCAAACCAGAAGCAGAAACTTTGTACATCGTCTTCCTCGCGATACATCATAGAATCAAACATAGATTTTCAAACTTACAAGCATTCTTCATTACATAAAAACTTCCCAGCCTGTGAGAAACACAGTGCTATAACCACCAACATCAATACTTGTTTTGTGCATAAACCCGATCATAAAAGAGATCAAATCAAGATTATATTTACGATCATATGCTCTAGAGAACGAATCCAAATTATAGAAACCCAAAAAAGATGCAGTTTCTTTATGTTTTCACCTCCAACATGGAGCCATCTTTAAGCATCTCCCGAGCATCGTTCTCCATTCCTAGGCTAAACAAAGCAGCTGCTTGGAGATAAAGCGCAGTTGACCAATTAGGTGACGCCACCTGTGCTTGCATTGCATCTCCTAAAGCTTCTTGCGCTTTGTTGTTCATCAAGTAGCACAAACACCGTCTTGCATACACAGTTGGAGAAATCATTGTTCCATTATCAATGAACTGACCAAAACAATTAAATTTTAAAGCTTACAATCTGATAAATATGACCCACAATCAAATCTGTATTTATTAAGAATCTTTCCTAATTTTCATTTTTCCAATCTATTGATGTTGCATTTGACTTACACTCGTATACGATTCAATAGCAGCATTGTAGTCCTTGGCTTTGAAGGCATTATCCCCACGTTTTCTACCATTCAAAGCATCCTGTAATTCATTTGTCCACAATTGGAATGAAAGCTGCAACAAAATAAACACAAAATTTAATTATTTTAAATGAGCTAAAGACTATTTTAAATATTTTTGCATTTTTATTTTCCTAAAGATTATACTGTAGAAATGTAATAAAAGACCTCATTTGCAGCCCCCTCATCGTCCTTGTATCCAATCTTTTCCAGCATCTCATGTATGGCGGTTAGATCCATTCTGGAGCAAGCTTCCCCAAACGGTGATAACAAATCAGTTTGTTTTGTGCTTTCTGCCGGGGTTATACGAGTAATTTCCATCAACACAACGGAAGACACCTATTTTAATCAGATTATTGAACACTATACATTAACATACCAGCCAAATATTTGTATAAATTAGCATAATTTAGACATACGTCTGTTTGTTTCTGGAGAGCAGTGAGTGATGCAACAACAGATTTTGCATTGGGCCTTTCTCGAGGCTCGTATTGCAAACAACGTGAAGCTATTTTTACTAATTCAGCTCCATCATCGTTAGAGAAATCACCCTCTAAACATGAATCTGTTAACATTTGAAAATTCTTTTCACGTATTAAGTCAAGCGCCTGCGTTAAACAGAAGAAATCCTTATTAGTTCATCCTTTTTTGCAACGGGAAAACAAGTGCTCAAGAAATTATAAGCTCACATGGCTCGGGGGAATGTGCTTTCCACTAAGCAGATCAAGTAGTATGGTGCCAAAACTGTAAATCACACTTTCTGCTATTACTCTACCTGCCATATGGTAACTAAACCAAATGAATTCACTATATTTTAAACATTTATTAACATGTATATTTCTTGTGAAATCATTTGTTTGACCTGTTTTCATATATTCAGGAGGTGTGAAAGCCAAGTTTGTACTGTAACTTTTTCCATCTCGGCTATTTTTCATTAGTCCAAAACACGAGAGCCTGGGATTACAATCCTGCCATACACCAACTCTCCTTGTAAGCAATCATTTTCAAATAATGAAAAAGATGGCATTCGGTTATGCAAGCACATATACTGTTACCTGATCAAATAATATTCTATAGGCGTTAAGATCATGGTACAATGATCGCCCTTTGTTGCTGCAGTACTCTAATGCTTGTGCCAAATATAAAGCCACCCGTAAACGCATAGGCCATTTCAGTGGCTGGCTTTCCCCTAGATTCATATAAATACAAGTTTATAAATACATAAGGGCTATATGGATGTTTTAATGAAAAAGGGAACATATAGCTTTCATACGTAGCAGGAGAAATTATAGAACTTTAATTATATAATTACTAGATGTTTAATTAAATATTGTTAGTCTTCCTTCCACATGTAGGTGTTAGTTACTTTCTAGGTGATTCGTGATCCCTTTTCTGTCCTCTTCTTTCCTCTTCTACTATTAATAAATACTTCAAGCTACTAATATTAAAAAAAGAAGGGGCTTTTTGAGTCAAATGTCTCGTTAGAGCAACTTCTCTATCTCCTGAGGTAAGGTTTGCCCACATGGCCTCATCTCACATTCTCACCCTCCCTAAACTCTGCTTTATGAGTGGTATATTACTGAGTACGTTTGTTTTTGTTTTTATGTTTATAAAGACAAACAACTCACAATGAAATAGATGCCTGGATAAAGTTTCATTAGGCATGAACTCTGCCACCAGCAATCTCTCATCTCCCTCACAGCAGCATCCCAATAAATTTGCTAACCTTTGGCTCCTAAGCTGCCCAACTGCTTTTGCTTCATCCTACAAACACAATACCATATACTGATATACATGATACATATTCCAACTCATTCACATGATCCACACTATATGGATGCACATAAACATACAAGATGCATAAAAAGATCAGAATTTTGCACATAATTCAATTCCTACCCTAAATAACCACCAAAATCATGAAACTTATTTATTAATATACAAAACTGAAAGGCAAAGGATGTTGCATAACATACAAGGAATTGACGAGTATCGGGCCAAGCCGATCTATTAAACCGCTTAATCGCGATCAAACGATCACCATCAGCTAGCTTTCCTTTATACACAACATTGGGCGCTTTCTCACCATGTTCAGAAACAACATTCTCCACAGAAAACCCACCAGTTGCAGCTCTAAGTTCATCTAATTTGTACTCCCTAAAAGAAGGCCACTTAAGCTTATCATTCTCCCCACTGCAGTTGTCTGAGGCATTTCATCAAACAGGTTTTGTGCATTAGCAAACATACATCGAATAACAGATGATCAAACACATTAAAAGGTTGAATTTTGACATACCCAGTTCAGATGAACGAGGAACCTTTGATTTCAAACGACACCAGTCACACCACCCACATAAGGAAAACGTAGAACAAGAATAACAAGCTCCCATTAAAAAAGATTCAAGATTAACAAGTGTTTCAGTTGCAGAAGCTGATTGTTTAATGCAGTTGTCACCTCTTTTTCTCTAAGAACTCATGAAAAGGTAATGTTTTTTTTCTGAAAGTATGAAGGGTTTGAAGAATGAAAAGGGGGTTTGTCATTTGCATAAAATGTATGATTACTTGTGAGAGACAGTGAGGAGAAAGAAATGATGATGGGGGATAAAACAACAGTGATATCTTGTAAACCAGGGATTTCCTCTCTCCTCATTTGTTGCTCTTCTTCTTTCTCTCTCTCTTTCACACCAACTCACCCAAAAGCGTGTTTACAAACATATTTGTTTTTGGGTGTTTTCAAAACCGAACTAAACCGCTAGTCGGATCAGTTGGACAGGAAGCCGGTCATAAACCGATATGATTAGGGAAATAATGCTTTCCTGTGAAGAAATATATGTGTTCAAAAATGGGAATATGTGAGGTGAGACCACTTTGAGTGTCCGTCGTGTACCTTGATCGGATACTTCGGAAACACTGACCTCTATACTTCGGGTAGGCCTATCTGGTTGGTAGTCGGGCTCATTTAGGCCTTTAGCGTACTTTAAGATAAAAATAAGATGATGAATAAAAAAAAACTAAGATGATAAATCATGATTGAATGAATTTTAGAGTATCTAATTATAGTTTCTAGGATACTATTAATGGCCTTACAATAAAAAACATAAGATACTAGAACATTCTAGGGGTGTTGATCGGGTGTTTTAATCGGGTTTCGGGTTCGTCGAGTCGGGTTCGTCGGGTTTTTTGATGTTGGAATCCTACCCGAATACCGACCCGAATAAAGCTCGGGTTTATCGGTAATCGGATTTATTCGGGTCGTTTTATTCGGTAATCGGGTTCCTAGTTGGGCTATTAATTGGGTTGTTAATCAAATTATACTTCTCTAGGTTTGTAACCTTTAGTTTATCCCAAACCAAAAATTTCTAAACAACAAAATCAATTTTTAAGGTAAAAATTAAAACTCCTAATTAAATTCAATGTAAATAATCATCAAACTAATTGGCAATGAATCCAAATAAATTAATTTCCATAACAGCTTCATAATTTAAATTTGGGATAAAGAATGTTTATGTATAGAATAGCAAAAACACATAACCAAAATAAACCAAAATTTTTAAACTAAACTAAAGGTTTCCGACTCAATTTTAATATATTTAATGCCGATTTTCGATTGCCGAATACCGATTGAAAGTTACCGCCGACTCTGCAATCCTATATCTAATTGAATATTAATAATGATAATAAATAGAACCTAGAAAAAAACGGAATATAAATTTGATAAAAATATAATCATAATACGAATATATGGAAACTAGATATAAAAAAATTTGATTGTATTATCTTATTCGGGTTAATCGGGTTGACCCGATTTACCAAAAAATGTATTCAATTACCGACCCTAAAGAGTTTATCGGGTTCGGATTTACGTTTTAATCGGGTTCGGGTTTGTCGGGTACTATTTTAATCGGGTTCGGGTTGACTCAGGTCGGGTTTGGTATTCGGGTTCGGGTAAAAATGACACCCCTAGAACATTCATATCAGCATCTATATTCATATCTTTAAATTATATGAAAAGTATAAAAAATATGTATTTTTATTCTTACATCAAGTTCTTTATTTTCATTTTCATCCTTTATACTTTTAGAAAAACCATAATGATCCCTCATATTTAGAGATCACCATTCATCCCCTTATTTATTATCTTATATCTTATATGAGTTGTGAATTGAAAAAAAGAAGAGAAAAATAATAAAAAATAAATAATTAAGTAATATTTAATTGAAATAAGAATATATATAAGAAAGCTGATGTGAGATAGTTTTAGAAAATAAATAAAAAATTTTAAAGGGTGATAATTATATGTTAATTATGAGGGATGGGGGAGCTACCGTAAATGCACTTATTTGGTGAAGGGAATTTGAGGACATGCTTATAAGAAAATACGGGTTGACTCGATAATATTATGTGTGTATTAAAAATTAAAAATTTTTGTTTGGAACTTATGACGCATTTTATGTATTTTAAATGAATGATATTATCAAAGATAACTTTGGTATAGGATTACTACACTATTAAAGCAGTAACAACCATTGTAATCTAGAACTTAATGTTAAAAGCTAGTATTGCTCGTTTAACATTTGCTTTTGTTGTAGATATCAATGATATTTTTTTAATATTTAGTTTGGTATCATGCCCTTCTAGTTTAATGGTACTAGTGATTTCTTTCATACAAATGTGATGTGGCTTTAAATCTTGCATGTATAGATTGATTATATGGTAAAAAAAAAAAAAAGTAAAATAACATTGTTGTTAAAAAAAGTTGGGTATTTGATTGATTATTCGGTGGTAACAATTTACCATATTATTTATGACATTGAGATGTTACAGATATTCAAATATCAAATAACTATTTAACACCAGACAACAAAAAGGTTAACTCATATGAATAAATAGAGAAAGGAGGTGATCTTTTAAGATGAGCCTCAAATAATGGAGAAAGCAAATTGCAGGTATAATTAAGGGGGTCATTTTGGCAATATATAAATTTATGATAGGCTCCTTTGTAGTTTTTAAGTAATGAGATTTTCCACTGGCACAGCATGCATTTCTCCCCCTTTTTCAGACATGTGTCTATAAAATCATGAATTACAAATGTGGCCCCTCATAATTTGTCATTTCATGTAAAACTGCCTTGCGCTTTTACTGCGGTAGAAAGTGTAAACATTCATCTAATAATAATGATCTCCTTTTGCATTTTTGGTTACATTTCTCCTTTTGCATTATGGTTACATTTTAAAACACCGGGGCCCACACGACGGGCTATTAGCTCAGTGGTAGAGCGCGCCCCTGATAATTGCGTCGTTGTGCCTGGGCTGTGAGGGCTCTCAGCCAATATTTCACATTTTCTATGATCATCTCTATTTCAGGTATTCGGGGAATCCTCCTTAATAGACGAAATATTCCTATTATGTGAATGCCAATTGAATCAATGTTATTAGCTGTGAATTCGAACTTTTTGGTATTTTTCGTTTCTTCGGATGATATGATGGGTCAATCATTTGCTTCATTGGTTCCAACGGTGGCAGCTGCGGAATCTGCTATTGGGTTAACCATTTTCGTTATTACTTTCCGAGTCCGAGCGACTATTGCTGTAGATAAAATTTTACAATCAACTTACCATATTTCAAACATCACTAGTGGGCTAGTGGCAATCATTACACATTTTTCAAGATAAGTAAGGATTTAATATAAAGAAATTGTTAGGAATATAAGTCTATTTAGGTCTACTTAAAATGAAATCAATTTAGATCTATTAAAATTATAAAATGCATTGAAAATCTCTTGAAATGAATTTAAATAGGCTTACACCGTCATTTAGTATCAATTGTGTCAAGGCGCGAGTAATTTCTGTAAATTCATTTGTCTCCACCACCATCTTATCTACGGATAGAAAATCTGTCAAAGATTGGTTCTATCCAATGGAGTTATGGAGGCACTAACATTTTTTTTTTTTTTTTTTGATTATGTTGTCTAATTTCCTTCTTTGTTCTAGCGTCTTGCTAATCCTCTCCAATAAAATTCGTCACTAAAAAAGTACTCAACAAAGGATTTCATTCCAAGGCCAAGGACACTTATTAAACAACTCAAATTAATGTTCAGCTTCTCTAGGGAGTTTAGAATTTTGATAATATTATTTCATGTACACATTATTATTGACCGCAAGATATAAAGTAGGATGATTTATGACAAAAGTAAATAACAACAATTATCATTCTCCACAAGGCCTTTCGATTTAGCCTTATATCTCCACCACCACTTACTATCTATTAGTTGCCCAATTCTCAGCCCCCCTTTGGCTTTTTGTTTGTATATCATTAGATTAAAGTTGAATATGTTTGATATGTGATTTTGGATACTTTCTTATATAAGAGAGCAAGAAAGGGAGAAACACCAATCACGTGATACAGTTTTCAAAAAAGGCAACGGCGGAAAAGAGCCGTGTGAATTGCAGTTTTCAAATACATCATTGATGCTTCCTTTTTATTTTGGTCAACATATGGGACCCATTTCTGTCTCCATATTACTTCTTTTTTTTTTTTTTTTAACAAAAATTAGTTCTAGTTGTGCATACGAATTTAATTTCGTTGATATATAAATAAACTTCATGTTAATTGTTCATCATTTATTATTCTTTATAAATTCTTTACTCTTTCTATTTATTATAAGAACAGAAACTATTGTTGATAAACAAACATGTTTAATGAAAACAAACATGTTTCATTAAAATTGTTCTCTCAAAAGCAACTAGTATTATTATTATTTTGTTTCATTTAACTAAAAAGACAATACGGCCACTTAAAGGGTGTTCAGTTACATCACAAACAAGGTTCGTCCATGTCCTCTAAATTCAGTCGCATGTTTTAAGGGAATAAAAACCACTCAAACCTCAAACACTGTTCGAATGTTATGAATTTGTTTAAGTATCAATTTTTTAAAAATAAATTAAGTGATCTAAAATGGAAAACAGATGAAATTTGGTGGTTTGTTATTTAGTGATTATATCTTTTAGGGTAGATATGAAGGACAAATTTCATTAAATAATAATAAAGTTTCATAAATATCTTATTTAAGTCGACTTGAATAAAATAAATTCTTTATAGTAATCAAATTTCATATTCCTTTCGTTAATTTGATCACTTAATTTTAAAAATTTTAACCTTAAAATTATTTCACAAACTAGAACACTATTCGAAGCTTTAGTGATTTGATGTTAGAAAAAACATGAGCGATTTTATTGAAAAATATCAAACTTGGTTATTATTTCATGATTTCATTCCTTAAATTTATGGAATAATTGAACGTTATAGGTGGAGGGTAAACAAGCCAAGTAGCTCGTGAGTAGACTAATTTACTAATCACAAATCAGAACGAGCTTAAACATGCTCTATCTTGAGCTCAGTACTAAACTAAAACTCGTTTAATAAACGTCCACGAAAATGAGCCTATTCTTTATATGATATAATAGTTTTTTAGTATAATAAATATATAGTTATCAACTAATAAATGTTATTATCAACGAGCTCAAAATCCAAAAACACATAAACGACACGAAGTCATCTTAGAATATTACCGAACTAGGGTATAATCCCGTGTATAACACGGGTTAAATAAGAAAAATATTTAAATTTTATTAATGAAGAGTTATGAACTGTAAAATGTTATTTTGATATAAGATATAACTAAAATTACGTATAAGTAAGAATTTTTATTAATCGATAAAACATTTTTATTGTTTCTAAAGTTTTCATTTTAAAAATTTTGTGCTTTGACAAAAATTCAATATTTCGTTGTTTAAAAACTCCGGGTTTGTTTTGTAAATTTTTTTATATAAAACTTTTATAAAAAGAATGATTTTTAAAATAATTTCATTACTTAAAAAAGTTTCGTTGTTTTAGAAAAATCACAGTTTTAGAAAAATTTGTTTTTGAAAAAGTGTATTTTTTAATCAAAATACTTAGTTTTTATTAGTGAAAAATGTATATTATTGGTTAAGGAAAAACTTAAAATTTTAATATAGAGAGAGAAACAACAATATTTGGAAATTATTTATATTTAATTTTTTAAAATAAAATAAATAGTTTATGTTGAAAAATAAATGAAAGAGTAAACGTGAGACATGTGTCAAAAATTATAAAGTATTATTAGTATAGATCAGTTACCATTAGGGGATATTTACAAAAATAAACAATTGACCAATCAAACTTCATATAACAACCTTTGACTACTTTTTTTTAATAATAAAGAGTTAATTACAATAAAGGTCTTTGAACTTAGGTCTGTTTTCACTTTTAATCCCTAGATTTGAAAATATATAAGGTTGGTCCAAATGTTTGTCAAAAAGTAACACAAAAGGTCCTGATGTGGATGGCCGTTAACTTTTTCTGTTAATTTTTAAAAAATGTCTAAAATATCATTCCTCTTCTTCCTCTTCTTCCTCAAGTTCACCGGCAAACAACATCCCCATCACCACCAGTCTGCCACCCCCGTCTCTAACACCACTTGAACCACACCACCATCACCGACGATCTACCACCACCACCACCAGTTTACCACTACCATCTCCAACACCACCAGAACGCCACCACCAGAACGCCACCACCATTCCCGCCACCACAAGTCGGCAACCAACATCTCTAACACCATTAAAACACCATCACCATCCCACCACCATAAGTTTGCAACCACCATCTCCAACACTACCAGAACCCCACCACCATCCCCACCACCATCCCCACCACCACAAGTTTGCAACCACCATCTCCAACACCACAGGTCGCCACTGTGAATTCTATCAAGGTTAGGGGTGTTGCAATGGTGGTGACGGGTGATGCTTTTTATGGTTTTCCAGTGAGTAAGAAATGGTAGTGGTGAGTTACAATGTTAGGCTGTGTGGTGGGCTGAAGATGAGGATGAAGAGAGGGGCCAATGGTGGTGAGAGAGAGAGAGTTGGGCTGCGGTGGTAAGCGGAGGGGGGGGGGGGCGGCGGTGCTTGTCTTGTAAGATGGTGGTGGTGGTGGTTTGGTAAAATAATGATGGTTAGAGTTTTAAGGTTGAAGATAAAGTTGTAGGTCCCATCTTTCATTAATATTGATTTTTAATAGTTAGGGTTATTTTGGCCATTTTATTAGGACTTAACGGAAAATTTTAATTGCCATCCACGTCAGGGATCTTTTGTATTACATTTTGACAAACCTTTGAACCAAATTTGTAATTTTTCAAACTTAGGGACCGAAAGTGAAAACAGACCTAAACACAGAGACCTTTTATGTAATTAACTCTAAAAATAACCAACGACCACACTAATTTGATTGTAACTTTTTTTTTTTTTTTTTTTTTTTTTTTTACATAAACACTCCTTTTACTTTGAAACTTTTATTTTTCCACCCATTTAAAGTTTAAGTTCTCTAAATATTCAAAACAATAAGTTTTAGTAATTTTAAGTTTTCTACATTAAGTCGTAAATTCAAACTTTTGTCGTTTTTTATATTTAAGTTATTTAGTCGTAAATCCACACTTACTTGATTTAAAGTAGTTAATCAGTAATTAATATGAATAAGCACGTGACATGCTTAGTGAGTTGTACAACATGCATTAAATATGTGCTATTTGAGTTTTAAGATATAATCAACAGGTATGTTCTGATTTAAATTGGTTAATTAGCAATTAGTTTGGTTATATGATCATCATTTTCTTGTTCTTCAAACTGGCTTTTAAAACTGTTGGGTGTCAAGCAAGACCGCTGTCACGACTCGCCTAAAAACAAATCACGTTACTCGGATTCCGGAAGTTTCCGGACACATTCGAACACATCTAGGGCTGCCCGAAAGTCTCCAGAACTGCCTACATGTATCCGGACTACACTAGTAGCACCGGAGCAATCTAAACCAGTCAAGAAGGTCCCTCAAATGTGCCAAAAACGTGGATGGAAGTGGCTGCCAAGGAAGACTCTAAAAGCCTGGATATTTTCATGAGAAATATCTAGATATTATGTTGTAAATATCTAAGATATTTTGTGATAGATTAATCTAGATTAGGAACCATCTAGATTAAGGATTACTTAGTATAAATAGGTGGCGAAGTCCACATTTGTAAGCACCCAAAATCCATACAAATCTAGCTTAAAGCATACTTGTAAACTACCTTGTAAGCAATACAAAGTCATTTGTATTACTCGCTTGCAAACGCTTCCATATTATAACTTGAATTGCTACATCGTTTGGGTCATAAAAGGCTGAACTTAGATCAAATCTAAGTGTCGCACGAGAGTTAGAAAATCACTCCGTGACACCACGCTCACATAATCATAATAATAAAAAACCAATAATGTGTTATAATGTTACAAGGTTTTACAAGTTTTTCTTTGTGTAATATTATTAATGTTTTACTTACAAATTATCTTTTCTCTAAAAATCAATACATGTAGCCATGTAGGTTATAATGTTACATAGTTCCGTACATTTGCATTCAATTATACTGTATATTTAAAAAGCAAATGAAATAAATAGAAGAGTTTTGTTTTTTCAATTTTGGTAACAAGACATTTCATTATTTTTCTTTTTAACCCTATTCTTTGGTTTCTTTAAGTTTGATCACAAGCAGACTTTTTAATTTTTATTTATAATAGTTAATTTTGTCTTTTATTGTATTTGTTTATTGTTTGGAAAAACGGGGTTGGATCAAATATAATACATTCATGGGACGGTATAAATATGTTTCGACGTAAATTTACGCGCAGGGTCGTATATAATATGTTTCATTGGACAGGTGATACGGTTCGACGTAAATTTAGTTTTAAATTCGACGGTATAAATACGTTTCGACGTAAATTTAGTTTTATATATATGTTAATTTAGAAACTAAATAACAATTATTTTTGTCTTTTATTTTTTTTCTTTTATTGTATTTGTTTATTGTTTGGAAAAATTTAATTATTGTTTGGTAAAACGGATCAGGTCAAATATAATACGTTCATTTGACGCTATAATTATGTCTCGACGTAAATTTATGCGTCGGATAAAATATAATATGTTTCATTCGATTTTATATACGTTGCGATGTAAATTTAGTTCAGATCGAAACGAGTTGGATCAAATATAATACGTTTCATTTTGACGATGTAAATACATTTCAACGTAGAGTTAGTTCAGAAACGAGTCGAGCGTGAGTGTAATATATGTTTTTTCACGTCGCATACGGTGTCGCTGCATGTATGTTTTTCATGTCGTTTTGAGTTGGTATACGTTTCGACATAAATTTATTTGAAAAATAGTCAGGTCAAATATAATATATTTCCATTCAATGCTATAAGTTCGAGTTACTCTACATTTTGGCGTAAATTTAGTTCTGAAACAAGTCGGGCCGATTGACTTCTATACTCTATCACGATGTGTACGGTGCCGCCGCTACGCGCGGCTGGTACAAGCTAGTTCAACTTATGTCGAAATTTACCTATTCTGAAGGTCTAATAAAACATAGAAACAATTTGGTCTAGTTTCAATTTTTTAAACAGTTCGGTCTTAATTAACAGAGATAAAAATAATATATAAAACTACTGATAACAAGAAGACCATGAACGCCTCTAGTCACATAATAATTTGCAACTGTGCAATTTTAAAGCCCAAAAGTAATGCATTGAAACTTAAGATGCATACAAGGTGGTCAACTACTGGTCATATCTTCCCATCATCTTTTTGCCTTTATGTTTACCAAAATGATTATCCCTTCATGTATAGCACAATAAATCAACCCACTTTAATAATCAATAAAACTTATATATATTTATATATTTAAAACATAAACATAGTATTATACTGAACAAAGTATGCTGATAAATGGGAGGAATAAGCTTAGCCCTCATATTCATATAACCATATATCTATTCAAACAAGTTTATTACAAAAAATCATGCAAAGATGCAACTAAAGATGCCAAACCAAGCTTCAGTTTCAACCTCACACTATATTTTATGCATATAATTACATGATTATAAAGTCACCTCAAACGTCGCATTTTTCTTGATTTTTGGAATTGGTGTGTAAACAACGGGAGCCACTTCTCGCTTATGTGTTTTGAGTTCTGTATGCTGAGTCAGCTTTCGGGATTCCACATATGAAATACATATCGAGAATGCTTGTAGAGGTGACAATGCTGAGCTGTACTCGATTGAAAATATACCTTCCTTCAATGGACAGAGGCTGAAAATGGGTCTTTTGTTCTCAACTTCTTCCTGTTGATAAATTATGTAAATATAAGAGAGTCTATTCACAAGATCACAGACATACTACTTCATATGAGTGGAAGATATTAAATAAATTCTAATTATTGACTAAAAGATTATACCTGAAAGAAAAGGTTAAACTGGCAGGAAGTCAAGTTAACTTTGTCTGATCTTGAACCACTAAGGGTTCTTAATCTGCAGCCCTCATCCCAACCACCACAATCACACGCCCCACCAGACCGCCATCGATCAAGCAATGGTGAAGGTACACCTTTACTTGGTACACCATGACTGCCGCCTGGTAGAATAACTGTTGTTTCAAAGCTTTCTCGGTTACCATGACCATTTATATTTCTTGAAAGCTTCACAACAATGGCTTCCAATTCTTCTTGTGGCTGGACATTTGGATTCACCGAAAATAGAACAAACTCTCGAGTGTTGAAATGGGAATTTGAAACCTTCATTTGAGCTGTTATATTAGGTACATAGCTTTGATCTTTACCTTTGTTACCTTGAGATAACCAACGTATGTTCTTTTTTTTCACCTCATGGACAGTGAAAAACGTATAAAGCGAGCTTTTGTTTTTATCTTTCAATGAAGCAGTTAAACTTGTGACTGTGGCTGCAAGAATTTCCATGTTGTTTTCAACTGCAAATGTAAACAGAAGACGGTCGTTTTTAACTGTTGTCTGAAAAAGAGCTTGCTTCCTTGTTGATAATGATGATGATGATGATGATGATGGAACATCATCAACCCTAATTTCATTTCTGAAATCAAGTTTCACTCTTGCTTTTGTTCTTGAATCTTCATGGCATTTCTCCTTTGATGGAAATATTGGGTCCAATAACCTCCTTAAGGGGCTTGAATGAGCCCGGTTACTCTCCTTATTTGAATTTTGAGAAACTGGAGAATCAGATCTTTCTGTAGCTGATTTAAGGCTAAAGCTTAAACGACGAAGCGGGGATACACTTCTAGGTTTTAAATCTGAATTTTTGGAAGACATGGATGATATTTTTTTCTCTGGGGTCTTGTTTCTTGAAGGACTGTTCTGATTTCTTGAAAAATCGAGTTCTGTTTGCGAGGTTTTACTATGTATAGCTGCAGAATGAAAGGTGCGCGAATTCGGATTGTTGTAATCATTTACAGACTCATCTTGGATCTTTAACTTCCCCTTCAAACGAGATTGTTTTGAATGATCTTTAGAATATTGAAACATGTCATTTTTTGAACATGATTGGATGTGTGGAGTTATAACTTCTTTAGGGGAAGCTTTAAACTGAGATTGTAGGGTTACCCGACGAAAGCTTTGACGAGCAGGAGAGCAACTTCGATCTCTACTAGATCTAGGAGATGATTCATCAGCTGAAAACAATGAAGAAGAACAGGTGCTAGATGGTGAATATTTGTTACCTTTAACAAAACCCTGTTTATGATGTTGACTTTGCCACTTCTCTAATCGTGTCCAGTCCATAACTCCAAAACTTAAAGCTCGATCTTGAATCGGTTTTCCCCGTTCAAGATAACTTGGTAGATGTTTCATGTGTTTGACAATTTCTTCCATCTCTATAGAGTTTTGCTTTTGGTCAAACTTTGAAGGTGATGCTTCCATCTCAGGTACCATCTTTACAACTTTGGAACGAAATTTCTCCAATTCAAATTTGTCTCGCAATGTGGCACGATTTGTTGGAGAATCACCCATGTTACAACTTTTAGTGTGTTTTCAACAAAACTTCACATGTGAATTAATAGAACTTGAGCTACATTCTTGGGAAGATTCTGTGTCCTATAAAGATTTTGATGATGATAGAGATATCTCCTCTGAAAACAACAATAAAGATTTGATATCAGAAACATTAATGATTATAAGCAAATCCAATATGCTTCATTAATACAAACTAAACAGATAGAAAAGGAACAAAACAGAAAAAGTATCATCATCTTCCTCAATTGAATATTGCAATGGTCAAAGAATCAAAGTAATATATCTTTTCTTTTCATAACGGCCATATGGTTCGATTCAAAATTTATAAAAACTTCATTCTTTTAGCAAATTTTGAAGCTAAAATTACCAATTCAACCACAGAGTTCAACAGGCAAAAAAGCTTCAATAAGCTGCATCTATATACTATTCCAAGATGCTGAATTACAACTTAGAGACAACCAACACGAGGACGATTACAAGAAAGGTACTGAAAATGAGAATCTGGTGGTCCTAAGGAATGATTACTGTGATATGTGTGTAAAAGATAAGATGATAAAATTACTGTATCAGCCCATAAACAAGATTCCCTGAGGATGAAAAAGAATGATGCACAACAATTTAAAAGAAGAATTTGAATATTGAACCTCTGATTAAGACAGGGGATATAGGAACAAAAAAGCAGCAATAGTAATAGATGACTAAAAAGTTAAGGGGATTTTAACGCTTTGTGCACATGCTTGCTTCAGTTCTCCTCATTTGATCCACTTCCATCATCATAAATATTCTCTGAATGAATTAACAAGCATAAACACTAAAGTAGCCCCTGAATCTACAAGCATCCACATAAAGTAGACCCATATTCAAGTTGTGATTCAACTTCAAAAGAAAGATTAAAGAAATACCCATAAAAAGTGTTCCTTTGACCATAAAACTTGCGATTAAAAGATTAAGAATAAAGAATCATGTCTTCTTTCTAAAGCAAGTACATTGAATCCACTGAAACTGCTTGTGGTGATAATAAAAATGGAAAATTTCTGTGTTTTCTTTCAGAATTATCAGAAAACATAGGAGCAGGATAATCAATCTAACATTACTACAGTCTACACTAAAGAAGAGCTTCAAAGATCTTAAACTGACTTCAAATCATGAATAACAGAAAAAATCAGCAATTTGTATATTAATCCGGAAATTACTCATTGAAGCATTTCGTCGAACACTTACCTGATGAAATGCACAAACATCAACGAACAATGTGTCGGTGGACGGTGGGCATATAATTTGATTAATTGCAAATCTTGTAACACCAACCTATGAAAATCAAACTTACACCTCAATACTCAAAAGAAATCTCGTTCCCCCATGAAAAAGCTTGACTTTATACCTCTTCTTCTCCAAAAGGACCAAAACCCAATGAAAATCCACCGAAAAAGAGTGTGTTTGTGTGTGAAAAGAGTGAGATAAGAGTATATTTTATGGGTGTGAAAGTGTTCTTCCTCGTTTTGGGGTGGAAGTCACTTTATTTCTGGATGATGTCAGATAAAGGGGTCGTTATCGATCGAACGGTTGAGGGTGGACGAGATATTCGCGGGTGAGATGAAAGATTTGATGGATGAATCATGTGGGAACCTACAGGATGACTAATTAGGTGCAGTAAGATTGTCTTTATTATTGGATGCTTGAAAGGCTATGCATTATATCCTTTTTAAGCATATAAAGTTTTGAATTTGTGTCCACTAAAGTAAATATATAATCAAAGGGGTACCAGATAAAGAACATGAACACATCTCACAAACAGTTTAACTAAAAGTGTTATTTACTTAAACATAAATACAAACATGTTTAATAAATGAGTTGCATAACATTACCCGTTCAACACGATTAGATATAACATGTTTGGAAACACAAATTAGACGACCCTTATCCAACCCGTTTAATATGGTTGACAGATAGCAAGGTAAAATGAAAGTCATCAAAATTTATAATCCATATCTTTAAAGAACAATTTGTAGCATATTTAAAACAAAAACTCTTAGAATTCTGAAATAACAATACATATACATGTAAAAAAATCCGATAATTCGAATACAATATATGAGTGTTTAGGATATAATATTAATAACATACCCAAATATTAATATATTTAATTATTTAAATTATTATATTTTTTGGATAAACAAGTTATAAACACATCAGGTGCTTGTTAACTAATGTAACATGATTAGTCATATGAGTTTAATGATAATCGTGTCACAAAAAGGACAGATGGGGTGAACCCGTTTAGACACAATTTTATTCGTCATTAACATTAACATATGACCCGTTTATGACTTAGAACCTGTATAACTAAAACCAAGCCGCTTAACCTCTTGTCGAGTCGTTTCATGCTAATGGGTTATGTTAAGAATTGTCAATCCTAGTAGTGAGCTAAAGAAATAATAAATTATGAAACAAAATTACAAAAAAAAAGGAAATTATTTTTAGATCATTGGTGATCCATCACCCAACAAAATCCTAAAAAGAAAAATAAAATTATTTTGTAGAGGAGGTCTATGATGTAACTAATACTTTTTATGATATGAAGAAACTGATACTTTTTAATTACAATTGAAGTTGGTGAATCACACTATATATGTGCAAAAGAACACAATAAAATGCATGAAAGACATAATAACGAGTTGAAATCATGAGTTAAAAAAAGGAAAAAAATTATTTTTGTATATAATGACACTGCACTCGTCTTAAAGATAAAACACTCGTTTTTATGCTAAATTTTTATTAAAAAATGTAAAGTTATATATACACGTTTAAAAGAAGTAGAGGAACTTGAAAAAAAAATCAACAAAAATGAGTGTCTAAAATACTATTTTTACAAACTTTTTTTTATATAATTTAATCTCAACTATTAATATTGATTAAAGTAAAATCTAATGTTTAAAAAATTACTTCTTATACTTTTTAGATTTATTTTTTTAATATATAGACCCTTACCCACATCATATAAATTAATCGTTTAATATTTTAATTAATTGTTTATCAGTGTAATATTTTATTAAAGTAATACATAGGGGTAGTCAAATTCGAATATCCGAAAATTTTAGATAGTGGATTTCACCATCCGAATCCAAACCCGAAATTTTGGATTCAGATTCGGGATATTCGTTCGGATATCCGAATTTGAAAAAAAATGAATTATTTAATAAATTTTATAAAAATTTTATAATTTTTATTGAAAAAGTTTTCGGATATCCGAGTTTTTACCAAAATATCCAAAATTTCTAATTAATATATAATATTTTATAATTTTTATAAAAAAATATTTCGGATATCCGAAAATTCTCAAAATCACTATCCGAATATGAAATTTCGAATTTTTGAATTTTTCGGATTGAGTTTCGGGTTCAGATATTTTTAAACAGCTGTAGTAATACAATTTAAGATTAAAGTAATTTTAAAAAGAATATAATCATTTTAAATAACAAAAGAATGACAAAAGATGACCCTAACCAAAAAAGGTAATTGGTTTCCTTTTTGAATAATTAGCGAAGGGTCCCTGGGTGATATTGTAATAAGATTCTAATATATTTTTTAAACGGGAGTACCCTACTACATAACATACTAGTATACTATCCCGTGTATTACACGTGTTGAATAAATAAAATATTAAATAATTTGTAAGAAATTTAAAAATTATAAATAATATTTGTAAATAAGATATGATTGAGTTATGTATATATAAGCTTTTTAAGTAAAACGCAACAATAATATCATTTTAAAATATCATTTTATAAGATTGTATTTTTTTAATTATTTTTTAAAATATTCTGGTCTTTTTTTAATTTTATTTAAAAAAACTAATCATCTTATAAAACTTAAAAAAATGGTATTTAAATACTTTGTATTTAAGAAAACTTTTCGTGTCTTATATAATTTTAAAGTGTGTTTTTCATTAAAAATCTAGTTTTTTATTTTTATGATATCTATTTTTTTAATTTAGAAATATTTTAAATAATATAATTACTATATATACTAATATCATTAATTAGGAGAGAGAGGCGGGAAAATAAAAATGAAAATGTCTAATATGTTAACACGTGTCATGTAAAAACCTTCTTTATTATAGTTAATAGACTAGGTTAGTCCCCGTGTTATACACGGATGGAATAAATAAAATATTAAATAATTATTAATAAAAATGTATGTATTATAAAATCATGCTTAAATATAATATATGATTTTAATTACATATAAATAGCTAAGTAAATAAATAATAATGTATTTTTCTAAAACTTTTGTTTTATAAAAAAATTGTGATTTTTAAATATATTGTTTTTAGAAAAATGATTTTTCTTAAAAATTTTTTTTGTTGTATCTATATTTTATAAAAATTTTGTTTTTACAAAGCGTGCTTTTAATAAAAAATTAGATTTTTAATTTATTAAATTATGTATTTTTTTAATTTGAAAATGATATGAGTAATATTATTAGTATTCAATGTTATTATTAATAATATAGAGAAATAAAAAAGTAAGTATAATGGGGTTTATAATTGTTTTACGCTTATTTTAGATTTTATAGATAGATAGATATGCTAAAAACTCATTAAATAAACGGATTAAAATTTAATATAAAATATATATGTAAAATAAACACGAATAGTTAAAGTATAATATTTTCATGTAAAGTATAATTAAACTTATATATATGTAATAGTTCAAGAAATAAAACACTTAGACCATTTTTTAACTCTCTTATCTAAATCGTCTCATTTTTAAACATTTGTTTTAAGTTTTTTATATAAAAATTATTTTTTTATAAAAATCTTGTTTTTTAAAAACTCTGGTTGTAATTATTCTGATTGTTTTAATAAGACTGTTTTAAAATATTTCACATGTGTATAATTTTTTTCAAAAACAAAATGATTTAAAATATTTTGTTTAAAAATTGTTTAGTGTTTTAAAAAATTTCATTTTATATAAAACTTTAGTTTGTTGTTATTTAAATTTTAATTAAAAGATGAAAAGATTGTTTGATTTTAAAAAAATTTAGATAAAAGAGAGAAATATAGTAATTAATAAAATTTATTTTTAATAAGAGAGAGAAATTTGTATGATTATTTAAATTATTATAATACTATTTTGGAGGGAAAATTAATGTGTGAATGTCTAGAAAAATGACAAGTGGCAAAAAAATGGTTTAAGAGAAAGACAAGTGACAAAAAAAAACTTATTTTATTAAAGGTTATAGATACCTCAACTAAATGACAACAATATTTTTTAGACGGGGTTAATTTAAATTATTGATCTCAAAATAAACTATACCATTCTAATTTTAATTTAATTTATCGTCGGATCCCATTACTCACCCAAATACATAGAATCAAGAGCGGCCTCACTACATTTGCCTTTTCGGCTGTCTTCTTTTCTTTACTTAATTCACGCTGAATTACAAAAATGGTACCTAAACAATGTTTCACTTTTTATTGCACTTCACTGGAAAAATGTAATTTAACATTTTCTTCACTAATATAAATGAGCTGGCTCGGATCTACTCGTCTACAATCTACTCTCCATCATATCCCCTTACACCTTAGTCCCGGTCTTCTTCATTCTTATGATAAAGTCTTAGAATTTTCACGTGAGAGACTGGGTTGATCTTCATCTTAGTCAACAAGTGAAAGTCAATAAGATACCTTCTCAATGCACCTAACTAGGGTTGTAAACGAACCGAACGGGGTCTTGTTCGTGTTCGTTCATTAAAAAAATAACTTGTATATGAACTGTTCATGATCACTTGCTGAACGAGATTTCTTATTCGTGTTCATTCATTAAAGAAATGAATCTGTTCATGAGTAAGGCAAACGAACGCACACAAATATTCATGAACATTATCAAAGACAAACGAGATTTCCTAAAAACAAACAAATGCAAATGTTCATATATTGATTTTATAATTAAAATCACAAATATTATGTAATATTCACCAAATATAAATAAGTACTTAACATAATTATTTCAAACATAACTTTTAAATGAACAAACACAAACGAACGTTAACGAACATGTTATCGAACGTCCCAAACATAAATGAATGAATGCATGCTCTGTTCACGTTCATTCATTTATTACATGAACGTTCATTCATTTATTACATGAACGAACATAAATGAACTTCCCGCCGAATGGTTCAGAAACTATTCACTGAACGTTCGTTTCGTTTACAGCACTAGTTTTGACTTTTGATGAAGAGGAAGGGTGTTTATGTCATTTAATTATTTAAAATATTTCAACTCGTTACCTATATATGAAAAAAGGAATGTGATGAACAGTAGGGGTGCAAGTTGCGAAGCTTAAAGTACAATCTTGAAGTGTGTAATGTATTATTCTTACTATTTTGTGTTGTATAGTTGCACTATATGTGTTTCTTATTATGCCTCTTTTCTCTCATTTGTAAAGTGGACGGAGGCAAGCCGTCGGTTACCGGCTAGACCTCATCATCCAGTGGAGAGGTTTTCAAGCCTTGCCCCGCCTTAGGAAACCGGCTAGGCTAGGCCTCAAACAGTTGTCGCCGCTTGCTTTCGCCGCCTGTTTGTGGTTTCTTTGGTTGGCCCTAGGTGGTGATTGCGATGCTGCGGGCGACGATGTGGTGGTTGTTGTTGTTATTCCGACACGCCTTTGTATGGATGGTAGCCACTACACCTTTAATGGCGATGATCTGTTTCTTGTCGGTGAATCCAACACCATCGCCGTCGATGCATGGCAGTGGTTAGGGTTTATTTTCCCAGATCTAATGGTTGTCGTTTGGTATTCCCCTTTTCGGGTACTCGGGTGGCGGTGGTGTGGTGATGGTAGTGTTGTGCTTGTCGCGGTTTAGGGGTGGTAGTGATTCTCTACCGCCTAGAATGATGAGCAAATGCAATCATCGATCATCGCCGCCAGATTCGTATATGGGGGTAATAGCAATCGATTTTTAAACCTCTTTTTCTCTAATAGTGAGGTCCGGCCATCGCCGCCGGACTAGCGTTGGTGGCGATGGTTTGGTTGTCGTTGGCGCAGTGGTTGTTATAGCCCTATTTTGGGTGAGTGTTTCATTGTTTTCAGATTGAATGAAAATGGGTTCATATATCTATTTCTTGATTGTTTTTCTATACAATTTTTTGGGGACTTTTTTGGGTAATAAAAACATGTATAAATCTTGCTTTGCTTGAGATACTTTTGTTTCTTGCTGTGTTTAGAATTTCTGATGTTGGATCACGGTTAATTTGAATGTGTTGGGTATGCGATCGTGGGTTCATATAATTAGAGACATTTTTGTGAGATCTAATGTTGGTTGGATGCGTACGACACTAATCTATTGTTTATGACTGTTTGATGTGCTTCGATTTCTATTTATTACATTAGGCTGATGATGGCGAGTATTAGACCGTCTAAGGCATAATCACTGAGATCTCTATCTTTATATGGTCAAGAATTATTGGTTGGGCTTTATTGGATGACTGTGATGACCATGAACCTTATACATAAACTTTGAATGAGGTGCAATCATGGGTGGCAGATCTCAAGGACGGTGGGTTGTTACCCGCAATCCTCTGCAGCCATGTGCCCTAATTCTATTTATGCTTCTGAGCCTAACAATATACGATATAAGCCCTTCAACGTTTGTTTTTTAACATACAGTATAATATACAGGTTTGAGGCTGTGATAACGCTTTAAATTATGAGATGTTATAAACATTGGATTATTTGCATTTATCTGAGCTTTGCTTTGACCGTTTACAATGCGCGCAATGCGGGCCGGGGAAAAAACACTAGTTTCTTAAATTTACCAACCAAAAATCATATTTATTTTAAATGGTTTGTTTTCATTTCCAATTCCAACTCATTCACAAAATATTCTACGAAACAACCAGCCCCTTATAAGTATCGCGCTTTATAAGTATCTAAACACTAACAAGACAAGTGTTACTTTCCTCAAGATTCCGATTAATTTGAATGCGTCTTGATACCTGACGTGAACTTTCAAGTTGTTGGCATATAAATTTGACAATGAAAAGCTGATTGTATAAATCGAGAGAAGACGACGATATGATTGAGGAGGATGTTAATACATATTTTTCTAAAAATCTTGAAATTTTGATTGGGTGTAGAGTATGTGAAAAATTGAAAGTAGAATGTGATTAAAATTAGAAATTTTATAGTTATATTTATAAGATATTTTAAATAACAAGGCATTTTTAAATGGTCAACAAGTCGTTGGGGAGCGATGCGTAACTCTTAACCCTTTTGTAGTTGCAAATGTTTGTGACCGCTCTCACATTTCACCGCTCACGGTCATGAGGACCTGGCGGGGTGTTTCACGTCCTCACGAGCCTATGTGGCAAAGCCACGCCCCAATATGCAATATCCCTCCAGTGAAGGCCGTTTTGTTTAAAATCCTATAATTTTGCTACTAATCCAATTGTGCTGAGGTAACCACTATTATATTAAAATTCTATGTCGGTTTCTACAGCAGTATTTTTTTAATTTTTTAATCTTTTAAGTTATGTTATATACATTTCAAGCACAAAGCAAGCAATAGTTTTTTCTTGTCTTGATGGTTTGGGCATTACACCCGCAGACTACAAGCACACTCTGGTTCAAGCCTTGTGATATGTAACCTTTTCTTTTATTTAAGATAGCCTATAGTAAGATGTATTTTAATTCGTTTCGAGCTCTTCTTATGCTATTTGTTCACATGTCTTTGCATTGAGATAGCTTGTATAATATTACATTAGTATGTTGGTTGGCACAATGGTTTTTTAGATTTTCCTAAATTAATCACCAAACTTTAATAATTTACATAAAAGCCCCTACTTCACTTTTCCTATTATAATCTTTCTTTAAATCATGCATTGATGAGTTTTGACATGTTTATATTGTTATGTTTACAAGGTATTTATAATATAATAAACTAATAAAGAATACTTGTTTTTAATAGATATTATTTCTACAAGTTCATCTAACGTTAACTTATCAATAACTTAATAGACTAATTGTGATTATATTGAGGTCTCCTTGTGCGCTACCACTGTCATCTTTTTTAAAATCATCGGTTGAACAATTATAGAGATTAGGAGGATGAAATACGAACAAAGATGGTGTGTCGGTCCAATAGGGTTGGGCGCCATCAATTGTCGATTGGTAACGTGACACAAATGAGTTTGAAAAAAATAAAACTTGTAACAAATATCAAAATCTTGAAATAGGAAGACAATCACTCTGTTACAAGAGAACCCCCAACAAGCGGGATTCAAATCCTAATTATATTTATTTATGATAAAAAAATTAGCAATAAGAAATGTTGTAGAGCTAATGCAGACAATAGTGAAGTGCGCGTGCTATGTGACTGGTTTTTTCGCGTTGTCACACCAAAGATACCATGTGACTGGTTTTTTCGCACCAACAGTGCATGTTCGTTTTAAAAAAATGTTTTTTTAAAGATTATTATGAGAGACTTAACTTTTCATACATTTATTTTAAAAAAAATTCCTATAAAAATACTAATATTTCATGTTACATCACGTTAATAATCATTTTGATTCATGACTTTATTAAGTCCTCGTTCTTTAAGGCTTTGGATATCTAATTCAATAATCTAAGTTGCCAATTTTTTTTTATAAAACAAAACGTAACTGGACATTAAGGGGTATTAAAAGAGCATTAAAAGGGTATTGTACCACATTAAAACGTCTTTACATATCTATAAGCATTATAAGAGCGTTATAGGTGAGGGCGTTTAACTTTTCATAAATCTAATAATTAGGTAACAATTGAAAGGGCATTAACCATGTCTTTGCCTAAAATGATGGTGAGTTGGCGTTGATCAGTGTGACATTACACTATTACGTATGGTTTGATACCACTGTCTAGACACTTAAGTATTACATCTAAGTTAATAGTTAGCAATTTTACCAGCTGTTTAAAATAGGAAATAAATTATTAACTTAAATGTTTATGTTCAAAGTTGATTGCATATGAAAATTTATAAAAACTAAGTCATTTGTTTTGTTGAAATTCCCCACACTTTTTAAAGGAAAAAAGGTAATATTTAGAATAACCTATATTTATTTAAGATTTACAAATCAGTATATTAAAATACATATTTTATAAAATATCTTCTTTCAAGAAAGACCGAGAAGCCTCTTAAAAGTTAAAACGTATGGATTTAATGTTAGCGGACGAATTCTCAGATTATTCTCGAGAGTCCTAGAAATGACCATCCGTCGTAGTATAAATTCCCGTCACATCCCAACTCACACCCCAGCTGTAGTGATCAAAAACAAAGAATCTTAACAATCATCCTCATAAATCAAACAAGTGCTCTTACTTCAATTCATCACAAACATAATGTCGATCGTCCCAAGCTTGTTCGGTGGCCGACGAAGCAGCATCCTCGACCCATTTGGTATGGACATTTGGGACCCCTTCAAAGACTTCCAATTTCCATCTGATGCTTCGAGGGAAACCTCTGCTTTGGTGAACACACGTGTTGACTGGAAAGAGACTCCAGAGGCGCACGTGTTCAAGGCTGATCTTCCTGGGATCAAGAAAGAAGAAGTGAAGGTGGAGGTTGAAGACGACAGGATCCTGCAGATCAGCGGAGAGAGGAATGTGGAGAAAGAGGATAAGAATGATACATGGCATAGAGTTGAACGTAGCAGTGGGAAGTTCACAAGGAGATTCAGGTTGCCGGAGAATGTGAAGATGGATCAGATAAAGGCTTCAATGGAGAACGGAGTGCTTACGATTTCGGTCCCTAAGGAGGAAGTGAAGAAGCCTGATGTTAAGTCTATTCAGATTTCTGGTTAAAACTAAATGTTCGCATCTTCCAGCTCGTTGTGATGTTTTGCTTTGTCTACAAGTGTATTGTGTGTTGGCTGATGGCGTCTGATGTAATTATATTATCATGCTACTATATGTATTAACCTTTTATCGATAATCTTCTGTGACTTCTTTTTCTTTGTAAGTTTGTACCGTGTTTGTTGGATATCTCGACAATCCTTTGAACATCACCATTTTGAGAGTAAAGTAAAGAGAAGTCTTTAAATTAAACAAAATATCTTAGAGGATATGTAGCATTTTGCTTTAATGGTTTAATCTACGGATATCATTCCCTTTTTTTTTTTTTTTTTTTTTTTTTTTTTTTTTTTTTTTTCGAACTTGTCGTTTTTAAACATATTACAATAGAATAAAGGCAATAACATCTAGACACTTGGACCGATAAGAGGTTGGACCGATAAGAGGTTGGCGTCAATTAAACATGCACAAGTTGGCAAAACACTTTTGATTATTATTTGGTGTTGTTTGTAATTTATGATGGATTTTGGTGTGTTTTTATGTAGTATTTGGTTTATAGGTGTTCGTGAATGGGTTCATGAAACTGGGCTACGCGACAAAAGAAAATTCAATTCAACATAACGTTTTAGTTTTAACTGAGATTTGTAATTGATAGTAGCGGAATCCTTGGACTCGTTAGCAATGTTAATGTTATTAACTTCATTTAATGTATCAATTTTAACTGAGATTGTGTAAAACCTATTTTTGAAATCTATATATCAAAACACACATTAGTTGTTCAATGTAATCTTACTTATACGTATATGACATCTACAACATATATCCTCTTGGCAACACGCTTGACAAGAAGAGATACACTAGTACATAAATGATTTTTTTGAGGTGGTGAAAATGACCTTTTGTAGCGGTTTTTGATCGCTTCAAAAGTCGGGCCTCCATATAATACGTTGCTCTTTTCAAGCAGTCTTCAAAACCGTCACAAAAAATAAAAACTAGAACTGCTTCATAAAATCTAACTAAAAACACCACAGATACCAACCGCGGTAGCATAATCTTGACGGAGCCGAAAGGAATTCATTAATTGACGATTAATCTCAAACATAAATCTAACCTATTGTTCAAATAAATGTGTGAAAACAACGATTGAGGATCCGATAAATAAACTAATAATCAATAATGCTTTATTTGAAGAAACCACAGAAATAGACAAACACAAAAATCTAATCAAAACTCTATTGATCTAATCATAAACTACAAATATGTTACTGTAACAATTAGATCTATGAAAATTCAAGAACCATAAACTATTATAAACTACATCTATCGTAAACTATGAAAACTTCAAGAACTAGATCTATCATCATTTCAAAAACTAGATTTGTCACAAGCCACCTCCGTCGAAACCCTAACCAGCCACCTCCGTTGGAACCTTAACCATCCACCTTCATCGGAACCCTAACCAGATCCGTCACCAGCCAACCTTATTGCAACCGTGGCCAATCACCGCCGTATGAACTTGAACCAACATCGCCTTTGTCTCCGCAAGCCAATAACCAACCGTCGATGTTGCCGCCTATTGTATCGGTCCACCACCGCCATAAATCCATAGTTTGTGTCACCGGAGAAAGTGGGAGGTCGTCGGAGAGGGTGGGAGGCCATTAGAATATGTTGGCCAACCTCTCCTTCTTGTGAGTTGGAGTTTTAAATATACGATAAGGGTTTGCAAGTGCGGAGAAAAGTGAAAAATACAAAGAGAAGTGAGGATTAAAAAAAAGAAACAAGTGAACTTATTTCAAAATTAAAACCGCTCCAAAAGTACAATTCGCTTAAAAAATTAAGTTTATGGAGCGTTTGTGTAAAAGCTTTAAAAATCTAATCTTTTAAGGCAATTTTAATTTTTGATTCTATTTTTTGAGGTGATTTTCATAAAACCGCTCTAAAATTATTTATCAACCGCCTCAAAAGATCATTTATGTAATAGTGATATTTGAATTACCGGCGTCCGTAGAAAGTGTGTGGCCTCATAACAAACGGACAATTGTTTATGACTGATTTGTTTTATGTTATGCATATATAGTAATTGTCATCATTTTTTAAACTTTATAATAAGTTGTATTATATGATGATATTTTTTTATTATAACTATTTTATTATATATCATTATTATCATCATTATTGATAGGTTTTATTTAATAAAGTAACATGAATAATTAACATGTTATAACACAAAAAGTAGCTTTCACAAATTTAAAATACTACGAACTTTTTAATAATGAACACATCTATCTATATTAATAAAATAAGGTTTTTATATATCATTTGTCACAATTTTATAGCTATTAAATTTTATATTCCCACTTCTTTCTCTTAATAAATATCACATTAAATATAAATGATATTATTTAATTCTTTTCATATTAAAAATATTTTTTATTAAATTAAAAAAATAAATCTTTCTACGAATACAATTTGAAAAGAAATAATTTTTTTTATAAAATAAGAAATGTTTTCAAAAAAAATATCAAACTTTTAAAAAACACAATATATTTTAAAATCTGTGGCTTTTAAAAAATACAATTCTTATGAAACAAAAATAATTAAATTTCAAAGTTATAATAAAAAATTTTATTAAAAATAACATTTTTTTTAAAAACAGTTTGTTTTAAAACAATTTGATTAAAAACCAACTTTTTTGAAAAAAACAAAAAAAAAATATTAAACAAAAGTTTAAAAAATGATATCGTACTTTTATCACTCGTACGTAATATCAATCATATCTTATATCAAAAGATTGTTTTATAATTTTTTAATTTTTATTAATAACTATTTAATATTTTATTTATACAACCCGTGTAATACACGGGCTACTAACTTAGTGAAACATAAACTACAGTTTGCATCAAGAGTTACAGTAAATTATAAATTTAACTGGCATCTAGACAAAGTAAACAACGTTAAAAATAAAATTGATCAACAATGAACCATCGATATCACGATATGACATACATACACGTTTAAAATCTGAGGTAAACTTGAGTGGTTTACATGTGACCAGGTGCTCTATTAGCATACAAACATACATTCTTCGTTATCAATCAAATCTTGGTAGGTTTAAAAGTATTCTTCATTAACTTGTATGGCAATAATCTTTCGTTCTCCTTGATGATTTTAACTTGTATGACGAACAAGCATGATTTGTTGAACTCCTTCACTTTAAAAGAATCCAACTTGATGGTTTTACCATTGAGAATCATTATGTTCCCCAAACAAATCTTCATCACGTCGGTTGTTCAATATTTGTGTTAGAGAATTAGATGAAGAAGATGAGATGTGACTAAATATTGAAAAATAAGATTTCGTGCTTTCTATTATTTACAAAAAGATCAAATCAATACCAACCATTAGCATAGTCTAGTGGTAAAAATCTACGTCTCTCATATAAAATACGTCTCTCGTATAAAAGGAATTATGTTTGAATCTTATTTGAGATATAAAACATATATAAGGGTACTAGAAAAAAAATGATCTAATTAGCAATTGTTAAAAATTATAACAATAATATAGTCTCAATATAACCCTAAATTATTTGAAGTACAATATCTTTTATTTAGAATGCTAAAAGAAAAGTAATATTTTTTATTTAGAATGTGCTATAGATATTTAGTAAAAAGAAGGATGTAGAAAATATATCTTCTTTCAAGAAAGAGCTAGAAGGTTATTAAAACGGATAAGTTTCCAGACCATTCTCGAGAGCCCCTCAAGTGTCCTCTCAGAAAATATAAATACCAGTTGCATCCCATACCCCAACCCAATTGCAGTGATAAAAACAAAGAATCTCAACAATCATCCTCATAAATCATCAAACCAAATAAGTGTTCTTACTTCATCACGAACATAATGTCAATCGTTCCAAGCTTGTTCGGTGGCCGACGAAACAGCATGTTCGACCCATTTGCTATGGACGTTTGGGACCCCTTTAAAGACTTCCAATTTCCGTCTGATGCTTCGAGGGAAACCTCTGCTTTGGTGAACACACGTGTTGACTGGAAAGAGACTCCGGAGGCACACGTGTTCAAGGCTGATCTTCCTGGGATCAAGAAAGAAGAAGTGAAGGTGGAGGTTGAAGATGATAGAATACTGCAGATCAGCGGTGAGAGGAATGTGGAGAAAGAGGATAAGAATGATACGTGGCATAGAGTTGAGCGTAGTAGTGGGAAGTTCACAAGGAGGTTCAGGTTGCCTGAGAATGCGAAGATGGATCAGATAAAGGCTTCAATGGAGAACGGAGTGCTTACGATTACTGTTCCTAAGGAGGAAGTGAAGAAGTCTGATGTCAAGTCTATTCAGATTTCAGGTTAAAACGAAAAGTTTGCATCTTCCGGCTTGTGGCGATGTTTTGTTTTGTCTTGTCTACAAGTGTATTATGTTTTGGCTGTGGTTTGTTTGATGGCGTCTGATGTAATGTAATTATATTGTCATGCTGTTGTATGTATTAACCTTTGATCGATAATCTTCTGTGACTTTTTTTCCGTTGTAAGTTTGTAACCTCTTTGTTGGATATCTCTAAAATCCTTTCAGCATCACGATTTCGAGAGTAAAGATAGACGTTTAAATTAGACAAAATATCTCAAAATAGTGTTTATATTTAGAAAAATTAAATTTTAATATTTCAAACTATTAAATATTTGTCAATATTGATATTATGACTAGTATTAATTGTAACTTTTGATTTTATTACCGGTAACAATCGCAGTTTAACTGTTCATTAACTTCGTTAGTTTTTATTATCGTATCACTTGGCGTCAGTAGCGGATCTAGTGCAAAAAATTTAGGGGCATCCCAAACACTTTTTATACGATACATTAATTTAACATATTCATTCAATAATAAATTTTTTTATTTTACGGGGCTTTTATTTTAATTAGGTTTTCATCCCCATGCAAGATCGCGTTATGATTTCAAATATCAAAATGCAGTTGTAAAACACATGCCTCGATGGTTATACTCTCATAGTCCCATTTAAAACCTCAAAGCGTCATTCGTCGTAAAAGCTATTATCACTCAATAGTGTTACGAAGACAATAACGACTATATAATATATCACTAAAAGGATATTAAATTTCTAATAAAATTTATATTGGAATGTTTTAAAAAACTAAAGATAATGTACATTATATTTCTCATAAAAAATTAACGATGAAAATTATAACAGATAAAATAAAACTATTAGAAAATTAAACAGTTTAAAATGAACACTATATATATTATGAGGGTTGAAAATAAAAATATAAAACAAAAATAAATTAGAAATAAAATATGGTTTTAGTGATAAATGTGTAATCCCAATAAATTTTTGAAAATCTTTGAGACAAATTTAAATCCTTTAAACTTTCATGTAGTAATCATGTTGTTCTTTATTATATACTAATAAACCACTCTTATGCCACATAGAACTCGTATCAACATATTGCATTTAAAAAAGTATAAGATATTTGAGACAGCGTGGTTTAAAATAAAGCTTATATTGAAACGCAAACAAAAATAGGCACTTTGTAATGGTATATTTGAAATTTAATAAAAATTATATTTTAAAGTTAAAAGTGTACCATATTTTATCCGACTCAATTTTAAATAAAATATGTACCAAAATATAGATAAAAATAAGCACGACTTCACCATTGGTTATCATTGCGGGTTGTGCGAACTCGGTATTAAATATCATATGAAAATATGTGTATAATATACATACACTACGTGCACTTATATGTATATAATAGAGGTGGTCAAATTATAAAGAAACAAACTTTAGTGAATCAACTTAAAAGATAAATAAATTTATTGTTGCTAAAACTCTATTTTTATATAATATAGATAGCTAATATAATTGAAATGAATGGACTTTTAATAGAATAAGATGTTAATCTTACTTTTATTTGGGCTTTAATCTTACTTTTATTTGGGTTTTTTCATATTTGAGAGGTATCCTAATTTTTACTTAGTGGCATCTTAATACATACAATGATTAAAAAGAAAAAGAAAATTGCACTCGGAACGAAAGTTCAAGGATAGCCCAGGCTACCCCTGCCCCCTTCATACATCTGCCCTTGCGTGGCGTGGCTCGTTACCTGACGTATAACGTAGTTATAAAAAGAAATTTAAGTATATTTCTCATTTTTTTATGAAAGATTATTTTCGAAGTTATTTAACGTAACACTTTTGTCGTTGCTTGAGTAGCTTAGAAACAAAGAGATACAAAAAATAAGTGATATATTTATGATTTTTTATTTTAATTATGTAATACGTCATGTCGTATGCTACGTCAAAAATAAAGTCATATGCCACATAATCAAAAACTAACAGAGTTAACGAATAGTTAACATGAGAATATTATAAGTAGCATAATCAAAAGTTAAGATTAATACTAATAAAATTATTAGTTGAAATTAATATTTACTAATAATTAATAATTTAAATTATTAAAATCCAATTTTACTTATGTTTGTTCTATTGGTATCATTTTTCTTTATCAAACTTGGCTTTTTTAAACTTGAGCTAATTGGGTATTTACTCAATAAAAAACAATAACGCCTAGACACTTGCACGTAAAGAGGTTTGACCATGTTGGAAATTTAATTAAAATTAAAGTGGGTTTTTTAAATTAATTTTTGGACATTAATAAATATTAATATTTCTTACAAATATGATTTTTATTTAGTAGGTTTGTGATCAGATCATAACGAATCAAAACGTATCTAAAATGAAACTATGAAGAATGAAATATCAATGTTCTAAGGTGTGTGTTTGAAAGAAATAGATAACGAGTCAATGTGGATTCTCTAACATGATGTCATTAGAGCATTCACAGTGGATTTTCTATCTTTATTCATATAATTACATTAAAAATCACTATTTTTTCTCTCTTATTTTCAATTAAATAATACTTTTTATACCCTTATCATTACTTTTTTCTTTTTTCTTCACTCACAACGCACACACTCTGAAGAATATTCAACATTGTTCGCTCTATAGCTACATGCTCTTGTTCAAGACATCTTTGTTCCATTGTTACCTCATGTGCGAGGATATCTTCGACAGTACAAACATACTATTTTGATTGTTGTACCTTGAGAGATAGAAGTGTTTATCTGAAAAGAGACACAAAATGTGTTTTAAAAGATCTCTATTGAACAAAATTACTCAACCAGCACTTCATCTTTTGGTTCGTTGATTGTGCAGTCGTAAATTAAACTGTGAAAAATCTATGCAATTTCAAGATTTAAGCAAAGGAAGTTCTCTTTGAAAACTATAGTTTGAAATGAATTCAAATCATTTAAACTTTTTTATTACTTACATTCTATTTTTATGATGTATTGTAATTTTGTATTTCCCATCAATGATGCTATTATTATTTTATTAATTATATTATATATTAAAAAGCAACTTCACTGCTACCGTGAAGTTTGCTTTTTAATATTTTGGCCACACATTTTGTAAAATATATTTAAAAGTTTGATTTTTAATATATTGGCCACATATTTTTATAAAATGTATTTAAAACCCAAATTGTAATTAGGATTAACAACAAAGTTTTATATATTTGCTTTATGACCACAAAAGTTTATTTTTTTGTGTTTTTGGGTTCAAACATTAGTATCGGTATTCGATATTTCGGAACCGGTATCGGTATACGCTTTTGTGGTTTCCGATAAGCCGACCCGACAACGAAAAAAGTCACGGTAGCGTAAGACAAAGGAAAACAACCAAACTTCCGTACGCGTAACGTAGGTGAAGTTTGTTTTTTGACCACAAACGTTTATTTTTTGTGTTTTTGACGTCAAACATTAGTATCGGTATTCGGTATTTAATCGAACTGGTGTATACGCTTTTGTGGTTTCCGATGAGCCAACCCGACAACGAAGAAAGTCACGATCGCGTAAGACAGAGAAAAACAACCAAACTCCCGCGCGCGTAGCGTGGGTTAAAACACTAGTTATTAATAAAAGTGAACCAATGTCTTATACGCCAATTAAACACGCATAAGTTGGTAAAACACTTTTTGATTTTTCTTGATGTTATTTGTAAATTCATGATGGTTTTTGGTGTGTTTTTATGTAGCATCTGGTTTATAGGTGTTTCGTGAATGGGGTTCACAAAACTAGCCTATGTGACAAAAGAAGTTTCAACAGCCTATGTGACAAAAGAAGTATCTGGTTGGGTGTCGGCTCTAACTGAGATTTGTAATTGACAATAGTTCTGTAGTTGAACCCTTTGACTCGTTACCAATGTTAACATTATTAACTTCCTTTAACGTTGCCAATTTGCCATCGATGAACCAAAGATCCATCCATGAATGACATTCACGGAAGTCAGCAGAGCTACATGTCAGCCTTACATGCCCCCATCTTGTCACTTTTACACTAACAAACCACTATACCAACCATTAGCATGGTTAATGGTAAAAGATTACGTCTCTCATCAAAAAAAGGTTATGTTTAAATCTTATTTGAGATATAAAGCAGATTTAGACGTAAAGCAAAATATGATTTAATTAGTAAATGTTAAATAATAATAATAATACTATTATTATTAAGTCTCCATATAACCCCAAATTTATTTGAACTAGAATTGTAACCCGCGCGTTGCCGCGGGAGTCTTCACTTCACATCTTGGAAACGATAATTGGTATTCACGTAAAAGAGAAAAAAAACATCAAATTGTTTTGGGTATCAACTAACTATTTAATGTGAAGTACATATCTGATAACACTGAAAAATAATTCATAAACCAATCCCATTTCATGTTTAATATAAAATATGATCTCAAATGCATATAACAAAATTGAGATGCAAAAACAATGGGGCTTGTATCATCATAGTTGAATGTGTGTTTCTGTACAACTTATCTTTAGCAGATCTGAAAATATATTAGTAGCAAGTGTTGCTGCTGATTATCTATTATTGATTCACTGTTGAGTTTCTCTGCTAGAGTACCGTTCTAGCCACTGATCAACTGCTCCCTGATCTCTAAACTATTGATGTACGGAATTCAGCTGATGATGCACTTCAATTGCTGAATTTAGTGGAACAAAGGCTCATAAGATATATCAAAATCATGAGCATCATTTCATATGGTGAAAACATCAACAAAAATCTTAAATATGATACAATTAACAAATCTTTATTTTTTATAAAAAATAAAGATCACTTGAAGATCTCATATTATTAACAAATCTTTATTTTTTATAAAAAATAAAGATCACTTGAAGATCTCATATTATACCCAAACTCAGACTCATTATCAATGTTACTGATGAAAAGCTAATCATGAACAATAGAATAGCTTCATCACCCACTTAATTGTTAGCAGCCGTAGCAAATGAGTTGAAGAGTTGTAATTAATGGTTTTGGAAAACAAATTCCTTGCAATCCATACAAGTTAAACAATCATACCTCAAAAGCAATATAGCATATACGGATCCAACATGCCATTTTTTAGTTCCGAATATTCATTCTCAATTAGCCTACAATTGCATGTTATTATTATGATTATGAGAACAATAATAATACAGTGATAATCAAATTTTTGATAAAACAATTTGGGAGTTTGTATGCATTAAAGTTGGATTTATGTGACTTTCAACTTGTTTGTCTTGTTTCCCTTTCAAATAAGTTTTTTTTCATTTAACTTGTTTGAGATAAAACACAACCCAAGTTAACCCATTAACTTAATCATTGTAAAAAATGAACTTATTAATCATACTTATTGTTTTTTTTAGGAGATACATAAGATCTTTTGCAATTCCTAAAGCCAATAGGTAAGCAATTTCAACATGTTCAAAAAGTATGGGATTACTCCATAACTGAAGTATATATTAAAAGATTTGACAAACTGAGTCAATGAGTTAAAAAGGAGAATGGTAATAGAAAGAACTTACAGGAAAGCAGCAGACGAAGTTAAACTTGAACTATCAAGAGCCTCTGTTACTATACCACAAATTCACCAAAAGGATCAACCACAATATCAGATATCTTAAATCTTAATAATTCTTAAGGATGTAACATTTTTGTAGAATATTTCTAGATGTCAAAAAGTAAAGTCATTATATTAAATAATAGTAGAAATTTAGGATACGCCAATAACATTAAAGAAATTTCGTATACAAAAAATAAATTATAATATAGTTGCAGGTCTTTAGCGCTATTGATGAATCACACCGTCCAAAATCAAGCAACAAATTATAGCAAACAAATGCAGAAGTTAACCTCAAAGTCAAACACTACTTGTTTGATTACACCATATAAAAGCATTGAACCACAGAAAATGTGAAATAACCTTGCTATTGGCTTTTTTATCCTTTTATACTCCTGTCGGCATCGGAACCCTAATCCAACAATGCTAAGCGATCCTTGGACAGCCACAACGTTAAGATCTATCATCACCTCTTCGTAGTTGTTCATCTGAAAATTCGATTAACCTGATTAAACCCGTCATCTCCATTATCGCTGTGGAAAGACACAGTGAAACCCTAGGTCGTGTCTTTAGGAATCTTGAAAGGCACCGTCATGCTCTTCCGAACCTCGCTTTGTTCTCGAAATGAAAATCGTAAGTAGGTTAGAAAGAAAGAAAACCATTCTCGAAAATTCCTCTTTCTCTTGACATCTCCAGCTCTTTCTATCATTGAAGAAAGTTGAAGATTGGTGCTGGCGATGCAAGAAGCTGCAAGTTTAGTGGCCAAATCAAGAAATCCTAAAAGAGAGTTGTAGTAGCAAACCAACAGGAATAATATATATTATAATTATAATATAATATAATATAATATAATTACAATATTTATCATTTAGAAAATGCAAAAAAAAAAAAAAAAAAAAAAAAAAAAAAAAAAGAAGAAGAAGTAATATTTATTATTTATAATGTGTTATAGATATTTAGTAAAAGAAAGATGTAGAAAATGTATCTTGTTTCAAGAAAGAGCCAGAAGGGTCCTAAAACGAATAAATACCAGACCATTCTCGAGAGTCCCCGAAACATCCTCTATGGAAGTATAAATACCCATCACATCCCAACTCCCACCCCCAACTGTAGCCATCAAAACCCAAGAATCACATCTATCAAACCAGTGTTTTTACTTCATAACAAACATATAATGTCGATCGTTCCAAGCTTGTTCGGTGGCCGACGAAGCAACGTATTCGACCCATTTTCTCTTGACATCTGGGACCCCTTCAAAGACTTCCCCTTTTCATCTTTCATCAGAAGCATCAAGGGAAACTTCTGCTTTGGTGAATACACGTGTTGACTGGAAGGAAACTCCGGAGGCACACGTGTTCAAGGCTGATCTTCCTGGGATCAAGAAAGAAGAAGTGAAGGTGGAGGTTGAAGACGACAGGATCCTGCAGATCAGCGGTGAGAGGAATGTGGAGAAAGAGGATAAGAACGATACGTGGCATAGAGTTGAACATAGCAGTGGGAAGTTCACAAGGAGATTCAGGTTGCCGGAGAATGCGAAGATGGATCAGATAAAGGCTTCAATGGAGAATGGAGTGCTTACGATCACTGTACCTAAGGAGGAAATGAAGAAGCCTGATGTCAAGTCTATTCAGATTTCAGGCTAAAGTTTGCATAACTTATTAATATTATTGTGTGGTGATGTTTTGTTTTGTCTATCAAGTGAATTTGTGGTATGTTTAATAGCGTGTGATGTTAATTCTCGTGGTATGATGTATATGTAATAAGCTTTGATCATCTTCTTGTGGTGTTCTTCTCTTTGTTTCTAAGTTTTTAACTTCTTTCATGAACATTGCAAGATTTAGACGCCACTATTTTGGAAATAAAACAAAAAAAAAAAAAAAAAAGGCTAGATTTAAGAAAATAATTCTTAAGAAAAGAGTTATGATTAATCCTGTATTCAAATAGACTTTTTTATATATAAAACTTATCACATCAATTATTTTTTAGGATGCTTTCTTTTACCTAACATTTGATTGATACACATCTTTCAGTGGAATGAAAAAGAAGTCATGTCTAGAATCTTAGACGATATGTTGTGAGTTTGGCAAGGCGTCCACCAATGACGGTGGATAAAGTTGCGTTTGTGTTGATTAAACATGCGTACATTGGCAGAGCACTTCAATTAAGTTAATTAATAAAACTGTAACAAAATCCATAGCAAGATTTTAAAAGGCAGAGAAAGGTCAACCATATTTGTCAAATGTGGTCGATGAGTTTAGTTACTTATTATACTTATGTTAAAAAGCAAGTAAGCAACTTGAGTAGCGTTGCTAATACTGTTTTTATAACCGGATGGAATGGTAAACGTGACTTCTATCGGGTAAAGTTATATTTAATAAATATATGTAAAAAAATATTGAAAAATTAAAAGATATATAAAAAACCGGTTCGACCGGTCCGCTTTCATGTCCGACCACAAGTTCAATGTAAAAAACAGTTTTAAGTACTGATCGAACCGGATTGGAGTTCGGTTCCTGATTTGACCAATTCGGTTTTCAAAGCTATGGTTACTCCATGAAAGTTTTTGGGTAAAATTAACGTATTTATACCAAGCTAATTATGATTTATTTTTTAATTTTTATTTATTTACAAATCCAAAATGCTATATTATATTTTATTTATGTATTAAAATCGAAATCGGTTCGTACACTACAATAGGCGATGCTATTGTTGACATATTGTAGCGATTACCACCGCTTATAAGCAAACAAAAATGTTGTCTGCGTGTTAGTGTTATTGAAATCGGTGACTGTTACACCCAAATTTACGAGGGCGACCTGTTGTATCATTCTTATAACATAACACAACGGAATTCTTATACACAATCAAGACTACAAAACTAAACTGAATTTAAACCTTAACAGTACTGTTTTACTTGAATCTATGCATCCATCGAATTTACAACCACAAACATGAATACACATACACTCTCCTAAGCAAGTTAAATCCAGTTATTATCTTTTACATGAAGATTTTATTCAACTTAAACTGCTAAGCCTCCTTAACCTTGATTATTGCCTTCCGACGTTCCATGCTCGTACATCACGAGCTAAAACACGTTAAGATGAATGTATGTACGCGTATATGAATGTATCGATGTAAGCATGCATAGACATCCTATATGCATTTGAACCAAAAGTCTATGAAAATATTCTTGCCTAAAAGATACATTATGGGAATATCCGTGCCAAAAAAATTGAACTTTAAATTTATGTGCGCAAGTCTATCAGATGTGTTAGATTAAATCACATTTTACAAATATCCATGCCCATAAATTTATTTGCAGTTTGAACTTTGTTTAGATCCTAGAGTTTTGACTAGAGAGTGTTGTTCTTTGCAGTAATCCTCATTAGGAAGACAATTTGGCTAACTTTGCACTGTTTAGGGCTACAAGTAATATTAAACTTAATATATTATTATATAGGAAAAGTTTACGGTATAAAGTGTTGTTTTCGTGCGAACGGTACAAAGTAACAAGGACCATCGATCTAAAAGATGAACGGTTCAGATTTAAGATAAAATAATCACGTAAGAAATGTTCCTAAAATGGTATAATTGGTAATAGCCTACAATTGTTTATTTTTTTTTTAACTTCCTTAATTTTTTTTAAACACATAAATTTTTTTCATATGGCATTATTTAAAAAAAAAAAAATACACCATAAAAAACAAGTAAAAAAAAATACACCATAAAAAACAAGTATTTTATCCTTTTTAATATGAGTATAGTATTGCTATACTTTTTTTTTTAAGAAACAACATTAAAAAAAAAATTCTATGTGCTGTACGTATAACTTGCGTGATTATTCATTGCATAATTATCATATAACTTGCGTAATTATCATATAACTTGCGTAATTATCAATATAACTTGCGTGATTATTTTTTATAACTGAGTAATTTTTCTTTGCGTAATAATAGATATAACTTGCGTAATTATAAATATAACTTGCGTAATTATGTAACTTTAATGTGTAATTGTAGCGCGGACGAAACTACCCATCCGCTAAAAAACATGTGCCACACTCTGGTGACTTCGTACGCTTCGCACGAAGATTACACTTTGTATAGTAACCGACCTCTTATTATATATACTAATGTTGGGTTTCAGGGAGTCAAAAGGCTCAAATTAATGAATCAAGCCAACAAAGCTTTCATAAGCAAAGATATGTGTTTCTTAGAGTTTATACATATTTTTGAATTAACAAACACGTGAAATGTGAATCTACTGCATCAAAGTGATAATACTTGTTCATTTGTTCTTATGGATTATAAATCTTATGCATATGTTTAGTTATATCAGTGAGTAAGGATGCATCCTAATAGCTGACTAATGGATATAAAACCATTGATGTACTACTATTATGGTGTTGGGAATATTAATTTTACTAATATATATGTGAACTTAATCATATAATGCGAGTAGATTTTGTTGAGAAAATTTGTAGGGACAGTCTACAAAATAGATTGAAAGAAGACTAAGCTCTTAGAATATGGGGCATAGCATACGTCTATCGCCTAAGATATAGTTATGTTACCTTGAATTCGAATATATGCAACTTATTATTTCATGAGTTTATTTGTGAAGATCTTATATCCAGTTATAAAGTTATGAAACTTCATGATAGAATATAACATGGTTGTTAAATGTAGCCACCCTTCAGTTTATAGATTGAAGTTCTATTTTGACAACATGCTGTCAAATGTGACTCTCTACTTATGATTTTCAAAAGTTAATAACAGTAGATAAAAGAATTTACGAGCTCTTTCAACAACAATCCAAATTCAAAATATCCGAAATTTCGGATTCGAATTCAGATAGTGATTTTGAGGATTTTCGGATATCTGGATTATTCAAAATATTTTTATAAAATTTATTAAATAATAAATATTAATTATAAACTTTGGATATTTCGGATATTTTTTATAAAACTTCAGATATTCGAAATCTTTTTTAATAAAAATGTTAATATTTTATAAAAATTATTAAATAATACATATTTTTTTAGAATTTGGATATTTGTTCGGATATCCGTATCCGAATCCGAAATTTCGGAAATCCGAATTTCATGTAAGTGTTGGACTCAAGAACGAGCGGCAAAGGGGGAAGGGATCTGACTGGTTTTCATGGTGTGATGGTGCCGTAGTGGTTCCATGGTGTTTTGCAAATGAAGAACAAGAGACAATGGTGTGATGGTGGTAACGATTTTCCGACAAAGAGGTGGAGATGATCATCTAGGAGAAGTGGGGTGGTGTGGGGTGATATGAGTGTGTTGGAGTGGTATTTTAAGTGTTTAAATGTTAAATATTAAATGTGATTACTAGTTTTTATGCATTTGATTATTTTGAATAAGTTAAGTATGAATTGAAATGATTTTTTGTAGTTAAAATGATCAAGTTGAAAGCTTACATGATGAAGAAAGACGTTGGACGGGTCGAAAAATAAAAATATAAAGTACAATAGAAAGCCTCCACCGCAGCCTATAGCCACGTTAGGCTACGACAGGTTCATCTTTAAAATAACAGAATAGCCCCTAGCATAGGCTACAGTGGCTGGCGTAGCCTATGCTAGAGCTTTCGTATAACAGTTATAAAACCGTGTTTTTGTTAAGTTTTAGCCACCACTTGCCCCACATTCGACCTAAGACGATTTGAAACAAATTATGGGAGTTTTGAGGTCATTGATTCACCATTTCACCTCTCTCCAACAACATACAATCATCCATATGCAAATCTACAACGGATTTGAAGATCATTCAAGAACGATAAGCAACTAATCTTTTCGTGATCTACTTCGGGTAATAGGTTTTGTGTGATTAGGTTTTTGTTTGTGTTTAACTTACGTTGGGATTAAACTTTACAACCCATTAAATTCATTTATAAGTTTAACAAGCGTTTTGGTTATTTAAACAATCATTTTGGTTAATCTTATTTGAAGATCATATAATCTTGCACGAATTGTATGGTTGTAAAGTTATGGTTACTAATTGGATTGGCATTGTGTACTAAGAACCGTTAATTCTTTGTTATCAATATCACTTAATCATTGTATTCTTAGAATCCCTATTAAGGATTTTCTATCAAGTTGGACTAAACAATAATCAAAAATCAAACCTAGATCCGAAGTGGATTACTCTTTCTCATAATTATCTTCTTAATCAAGTTTCATTATTTGCAATTTGTTTTCCTAGTTCATTTGTTAATCATTACAAAATCCAATTTTCAAAGCCAAGAGGTAGTAGTTTAAGTAATTCATTAATTTAGTTAATCATTTACTTATAAATCAACTTACAACATACCGACCACTGATTTCACGACTATCGACAACCCTACTTACCATAACTAGTTTAAGGTGAGTAGGCACACACATTTTAACATCTTATTTGATTAATATTTCGACATCGATCATGGGGTGGGTTGAAGGACTAGATGTGGGTTATTTGGTTATTTCATATATATTTAACAGTCAAAATTAATGGACATTCATTTCAGAATCATATTTGTTATGTTTGTGTAAAGTATTGAACTAAACTTTTACTTTTTTAGAATTAGAGACCAAAAATAAAATCATGACATACCTCATGGACCATCTCTGTAATTAACTCTTATTTTCATAAGACAAACTATACTTATACTTAAAAAGAGAAAGGTAGGTGGCATTTGCCACAAACCATTTCTCCCCTCAACTTTTAATATCTATAATTTTACCCCTTAATAATTTTTGAAAACTTTATAAAATGTCATTTTTATTTTCTTAAGTTTTTAAAATTTCAAGTTACTACTGTACAATTTTACAAAAAAAAAAAACTAATTTCTTACGTTCATTTTTTTTTTGGTACATGTGGATATAAATTCGAGTTTGTCTATGCTTTGACGTAAATTTTGTTTTGAAATGGTTCGGGTCAAAACTAAACATTTCTGTGTTATTTTTATATAAGCTTTATATGGCCGATGTCTCGACTTTAGTCTACCTTTTGACGTTGATTTTGTTAAAAAATTAGTGGGGTGAAATATAAAACGTTTCCATACTTATTTTTATGTATGGTTTTAGTCGTCCTACGTTTTAACATAAGTTTTTTTTTGAAACGCTTAGATCAAATATCATACATTTTTAATTTGACTGTAAAAATCCAAGTTACTTTACATTTCGACGTAAATTTGTTCGGAAACGAGTCGGTGTGATTGTAATTTCTTTTGTACCACGTCGCATAAAGCGCCACTATAGGGGTTTTTTATTTACGTTTTGAGTTGATAAATGTTTTGACATAAATTTTGTTTAGAAAAGAGTTGTGTCAAATATAATACGTATTCATTAAACGATAAAAAATTTAGTTACTCTATGTCGACTTAAATTTAGTTTGAAAACAAATTTGTTCGATTGTAGTTTATATTTTATCGTGATGTCTATGAAGTCATTGCAACATGGGTAGGTTAGAAAACTAGTTATATTCTAAAAGGATAAACAAATAAATAATAACGATTATGTAACTAATTTAAGGCATGTTTAGATCGTTTTTCTTTTTGTGTAAAAGCACGTTATTGCAATGACAACCACTGGGTTGAGCTTTCTGTCACGACCCGCCTAAAATCAAGTCACGTTACTCAAATTCCGAACGTTCTCGGAAACATATGGAGGCATCCAGGGCCATTCGGATGACTCCGGAACAGCCCAAGCAAATCTAGATGAGCTAGATATTCACCATGTAAAATATCTAGATATAAACCAAAGAAATATCTAGATATTAGATTAGTAAATATCTTAGATATTTAGATTAGTAAATATCTTAGATATTTAGATTAGTAAATATCTTAGATATTTAGATTAGAATAATCTAGATTAGAAATATCTAGATTCAAGCCACAAGTATAAATAGGAGATAGTCTCCTCATTTGGAACCACCCAAAAACTCATACAAGTTTAGTGTAATACTCTTGTAAAGCACTCTTGTAAACAATCTTGTAAGCAATACAAAGTCGTTTGTATTACGAGCTTGCAAACGTTTTCGCATTGTAACTTGAATCGCTACATCGTTTGGGTCACGAAAGGCTGAACTTAGATCAAATCTAAGTGCCGCACGAGAGTTAGGAAATCACTCCATGACAAGTGGTATCAAAGCAACGTCGGTTCATTTGGGATGGCAACCGAAACTAGCAAAGGTGCAATTGTTGAAGATAAACGAAGTCAAGATGAATCCCAAAAGGGATCAAAGAAGGAACGAGGTATGTCCAAGGATCGTACTTTGGAAAAACGAGTTAGTGACCTAGAGGCAGGCCTTGTCGAAACAGGATCGCAAGTCGACATCTGTCTCCAACGCTTGGATGCATTAGAAGAAGATTTCAGTGAGCTCCGAGAAGGACTCAAGGCTGCTATGGAGCTACTTCGAGACGAAGTAAAGATGATGATCAAAGATGCAATCAAGGACGTCACGACCAAGCTGCAAAAGGACATGGATGAGCTGTCAAGCGACATGCATCGAAGTCTAATGGGCTTGGAAGCTAAAGTTGTTGATTGCAACAAAGCCATGATCGCGACTGGAGGTAACATCGTAAACTTTACACCAAGAGTCGAAATTCCCAAACCATCACCGTTTTTGGGCAAACGAGAAGCTCGGGCGGTTGATGACTTCATTTGGGAAATGGAGCAGTACATAGGAGGGGTACAAATCCTTGATGACGCTACTAAAATCAAGACAACCACTATGTATCTCAAAGATACAGCAGCCCTGTGGTGGAGACGTCGAAGCATGGACATCGAACGAGGTACGTGCACAATCAAAACTTGGGCTGAGTTCATCCAAGAACTCAAAAGACAATTTTATCCGGTAAATGCTGAGCATGAAGCACGAAATCGACTTCGTAAGCTCAAACAAACCGGGACCGTCAAGGATTATGTTAAGGAATTTACTACACTTGTTCTTGAGATCCCGGACTTATCGGATAAAGACTCTCTTTTCTACTTCCTCGATGGTCTGCAATCATGGGCCAAGATAGAGTTGGAGCGACGAAGTGTTCAAGATCTTGCTTTAGCTATTGCAATAGCCGAAAGCTTGATTGATCATAAAGAAAAACGACCATATAGGCCCATGAATGAGGAAAGTGATGACGAGAAAGGTGGGGGAGTTAAGCCCAATCATGATCGGAAGGTGGACACAAGGAAACCACCACGATACGACAACGAAAGGCGTCCTACGAAATTTTGTTTTATATGCGATGGACCGCATAATGCTCGGGACTGCCCAAAAAAACAAAGTCTTCAGGCCATGGTGGCCAGAACTGATGATGCATCCCAAGAAGACAAGGAGGTTCGCCTTGGGGCAATGCAACTACAACTCTTAAACGCCTTAACGGTACATGAAGGGAAACCGTTAAAGTTAGCTAAGTCGTGCCCCACGGAGAAACAGGGCAACATCATGAACACGAAGACGAAAGGACTTAGGTTTGTGAACTTGGAAGTAAATGGACGACTTGCAAAAGCACTGGTCGATACAGGAGCAAGTCACAATTTCATGACGCGAGAAGAGGCTAAGAGACTCGGCTTAAGGATATCCACACGAGATGGACTCCTCAAAGACGCCAATGGCAACACTAAAGCTATCGAGGGAATGTCATGGGCCGTCAAGACAAAGATCGGGACATCGCAAGGTAAAATTGACTTCTCGATAGCACCTCTAAGCGACTACAAGATCGTGCTCGGGATGGACTTTTTCAGAAAAGCAAAAGCCGTTCTAGCAGCTTTTCTAAACACACTATACATTGTCAAGGGCAATCAAGTGCACACAGCAATGATGGAGTCAGGCCATCACGGTAAAACAATATCCATCTTGCAACTCATGAGAACAAGCCGAGGGTCATGCAAGAAACACGACGAGGACGTCGTGGGTTTAGGTGGGGGAGAATGTCACGACCCGCCTAAAATCAAGTCACGTTACTCAGATTCCGAACGTTCTCGGAAACATATGGAGGCATCCAGGGCCATTCGGATGACTCCGGAACAGCCCAAGCAAATCTAGATGAGCTAGATATTCACCATGTAAAATATCTAGATATAAACCAAAGAAATATCTAGATATTAGATTAGTAAATATCTTAGATATTTAGATTAGTAAATATCTTAGATATTTAGATTAGAATAATCTAGATTAGAAATATCTAGATTCAAGCCACAAGTATAAATAGGAGATAGTCTCCTCATTTGAAACCACCCAAAAACTCATACAAGTTTAGTGTAATACTCTTGTAAACAATCTTGTAAGCAATACAAAGTCGTTTGTATTACGAGCTTGCAAACGTTTTCGCATTGTAACTTGAATCGCTACATCGTTTGGGTCACGAAAGGCTGAACTTAGATCAAATCTAAGTGCCGCACAAGAGTTAGGAAATCACTCCGTGACATTTCGCTTTCTTGAAATTTGTTTATTCTTTAATTTATTTATTTTTTTCCCATGCGATGCAAGAAACCAATATATTAAAAAAATATATTAATTTAGCACGAGTTTTAATTACACTAAAAGGTGCCTCCTAAATGATCCGAGAGCAATTTGCAAATATCTTAAACAGTAAATATTTTAAAATCCTTCTACTCTAATAAAATAGTAAATAGGGGTGACACGTGTCAGCACCACAATCATTCTGAGAGAAATTTTCCCGTCTTTCTCTTCTATTAAATAATTACCTTAATTACTAATAATATTATTTTAATACTTTTTAATATTTAATAAATTAAGAAAGAAATCTATTTATTAAGGTTATTTCTAAATAAATTGATATTTTTAAAAACTCAATTTTTTAAAAACAAAAAATAATCAAATTTGGGAGTTGTAATAAGAAAAATTTTAAAAATGATATTTTTATACGGTTTGTTTTAAAACAAAATGTTTATTTTTTAAAAAAAAGTTGTAAAAACAAAATGTTAAAAAGTTAATATCATTGTTTTATTATTTAAGTCATATCATATCTTATAATATCATTTTATAATTAATAAATTTATTATATTAATATTTTATTTATTCAAGCCGTGTAATACACGGGTTTACTAAAACTAGTTATGTTTATATATGTTGTTTAATAAGTTTGTTAAAAGAGAAAAAAAGTCGTATTTTTGATTGTTGTAATTATTTAAGACAATAATAAATAAAACATGTTCATTGTTGTAATTGTTTAAGCAAAAGACTTTTTTCGTTGTGGTTTTTAAGAAAATAAAATTCTTTTTTTATAGTAGTAATTATTTAACAAAATAAAATAATATAACTGGAACAATTTAAAAAAGATATATAGGAGGTGGCTTTTGAATCGGCTACCTCACCTTGTTAGTACCCGGAACAAACCATTTCGGCTGGCTACCGTTGTAAAGAAATCTGTAAAGCAATTATTAAGCTTATATAAGAAAATAAAAAATAACTAGAAAAATAATCATAATAGCAACCGACATTAAGTTATTATGCATATAAATTTATACCATTGGATTGAAAACATATCATATTTGACCCGATTTTTTTCTAAAAAAAATTATATGTTGGAGCGTAGACTAACTCAAAACATGTATAAAAAACGTGATAAATTATATATTACAATTGCTCCACCTTCTTTCTGAACTAAATTTACGTCGAAACGTAAAACAACATGATTTTTTCCTTCGAATTAGAACATATTATATTTGACTGGCTTCATTTGCCAACAAAGGTTATATCGAAACATAAAACAACTCAAAATGTACATAAAAATAAACATGAAAAAGTTTTATATTTGCCATGACTCACTTGTATGCTAATAACGGCCTTTGATTTTAAAGAGATAGTAATATGTTTTACTTAAAATAATTTCACTTGTCTGTTAATAACAATTACTGTATGCCCGTTTACAAAACCATAGCATATTCTTTTGCGAGAATTTCATATATATCCTTATAAACTTGTGAAATTATTTATGTATCCAACAATAAGCTTAAAATATCATATATCTTCTTAAAAACTAACTAAAATATCATATTTACTAGTTTTATTAAAAAAAACTCATTAAATAACCATTTTACCCTTAGTTATTTGAGACTTAAAATTTCAAATTTACCGTACCTTACCTTAAAATTTTATATATTTACACATCCACAATAGTTCTCAAAATAAGAACATTTATCTATTTCATCAAACATGACATTTTTCCATGATTTGTAGTCGGAGATGAACTTTTTACCATTTCTATTCAATATTACCACATTAGAATATGTTTTTATATTGAAATGTGCAATCCGTGAAAATGTAATACTTTTTATTCGAATACTTTAACGAATATGTATCAAAATCAACATTTTAACGTTTTCTTTTAACAGACATTTTACTATTACTATTGGATACCACACCTAAAATTCTAAACCCGATAGTTGTATTTAAAAACATTTAAAGCCAACTATAAATTACTTTACTCACGATTAAATTCATATATTAACTATACTAGTGGTAATGTCCGCGCGTTGCGGCGGTACGGCTGTTGTGTGATTTTTTTGGGAATTCGATTTTAGTCGGTATCGGCTCGGTGCGTTATGATGTAAATTAAAAAATTAAAATATAATTATTGAAAAAATTGAATGAAAGAAAACAATTACGTATATTACAAAAGTCTTTAAGACAATTATATTATCCCAACAAAATTAGTGAAAGCATGGGTGTTATTTGTGGTCGGAAATCACTTATTACCAAGATTTTAGGGGCTTTGTTTTATTAATATAGGTTAGAGTTTTATGATCATCGGAGGCAACTTTCAGTGGTGATTTGCATAGACGGAGAAAGTTAATGGAGAAATTATCACAACAAATTACCATCTTTATTGTTATTGAGCTTTTAACAACCGGCAACTAAAAGGGAAAGAGGGATTACCGCTCAATCGTAGTGGATGAACCGAATTGAAAGTAAATGACGGTTTTGTTTGGTCACGTGTATATGCTTTAGCATTTGTATTATAAGCATCATATATTATATTTTATTGTAAGGGTATAAATAAAATAAAATGATTAATTTTTTGAAATTTAAGCATTACTTTTCATATGGGTGTCTTAATCCATATGTAAAATTATAATTCAATCATGCTTTCACTTTTATTATAAAAGATATAGATAAATATTAAAATTATTAAACTCACAATATGCCTCTAGAAAAATATTAGTATTATAGTTATTATAAACATGAAGATATATATATATATATATATATATATATATATATATATAAGTTATGTACTTAAATATTTAAATAAAATAATACTTAAATTAAATAATATTTAGTTATAAAAATATAATTACTAATATAAATTTAAATGTCAATTTATAGTATCATAAATAAAATAAAATTTAATGAAGTGAATGTAATAATATCATATTATTAAATAATGTATCAATAATGTTTATTAAATACATGAAAGAGACAAGGGTAAAAATACCAAGGTATATAAAATTTAATTGATAAATTTACCATATTGCCCGTAAAGTATCTTAAAATCTTAATCAATTCTTTATTCTACCCTCTTAAATGTCTTACACTTCTTTGTACATGTTGATTCAAAACTTGTATGTTTGGCAAAATTACATCTCTATCTAGAGAGATTTATTATAAAATAGTATAGATATAAGTATTTAAATAAAATAATACTTAATTTAAATAGTAGTTAGTTAAAAAAATATGATCAATGATTATAGTTTTAAATATGAATTTATATTTTTATAAATAAAATAAAACTTTAGTCTTAAAAGTATGATTAGTAATTATAAATTTAAATGTCAATTTATATTATTATAAACAAAATAAAACTTAATGAAATGAATCAAATAATATCATATTATTAAACAATGCATTAATAATGTGTATTAAATAAAAAATAATAATTAGAAAAAGTTAATTAAATGGGGGCAAAAGTGGAATTATTGCACAAACCACTTGTACTCTATGCTTAAAATGTTGTATAGGTGTCTTATATTTTAAATAAAATTACCATCTTATCCTTCTAATATTTATTATATAGTAGTATAGATAATACTTAATTTTAATAATATATAGTTTTAAATATATACATAGTAAATGTAAATTTAATTATTATTTTAAAAGCATTATTAATAAGATAATCCTTAATTTAGTGAATTAAATAATGCATTAATTAGAAGAAGTATATTTAATAAGGGCAATTTAGGAACTATTGCATAACAAACTTGTATATTGTGCTTAAAAAGTTGTCTTAGGTGTCTTACACTTTGAATAAAATTACAATTGTATCCTTCCTATATGCTTTATATAGTAATATAGATAATTACCCCAGCCAATCGTCTCGTTAATAAAAGTACTAGGTTAATACCCTATGTATTACACGTGTTGAATAAATAAATATTAAATAGTTAGTAACAAAAGTCAATGAATTATAAACAATACTTGAGATATGATATTAGAAATTACGTACGATTAAAGACCATACGTCATAAAACAATGATGCTATATTTTAAACTTTTATTTTTTATTTTTTTTGTTTTTTTAAAGATGTTTTTAAACATTTTGTTTCAAAACAAACCGTTTTTTAAAAATTTTATTTTTAAAATTTTTCTTGTTATAACTTTAAATGTTAATTATTCATAATTTTTTTAAAAAACAAAAGTTTTAAAATATTTCATATTCTATTAAAAAGTTTGATGTTTTGAGAAATTTTTTTTTAATAAAAGTTGTTTTTTTTTTTTTTTGAAAGGCAAATGTATCATAATTCTAAATTACACCAAGTTAAAAAAAAATTGTTTATTTAGAAATTGCATTTATAAAATATCTCTTTCTTAATTTTGTAAAATATATTTTTAATCTTAAAAAGAATTAAATAAAATTATTAGTAGATAATACAATTATTTATTAAAAGAGAGAATTGGGAAAAAAAGATTTAGAAAGTCTATAATTACGCCATGTATCATTAAAAAACTTTTTTTTTATCCGTATTGATAGATTTGCTTTAAAAATAATTGTCATGATTATAAAAACTGCTTCATTTATAAATCATCCATGCCAATAGTCCCTTATTCTCACATCCGCCTTTTATATGATCAGTAATTCAGTATTAACAATGGCAAACATTTTAAAATGCAATGGGTTTTCAATTTTTCATCATGATTTTCTTTTATTTTTAAGGCGTAGATTATAGCATCATATCTTAATCTTTTATCTATAATAAAAGAAAATAATTTTGTCCGCTTGCCACCATATTAAACTCCATTTTGCCACTTGGCACCACACTATTGTTCTACAAAAAAAAACATGCGGATCTGCCCCGAATCCAATTTTAAACCCAACCAAAACCAAACAATTTGCCAAACCCTAATCAAACCTTCATTCTAGCACCAACCAATTCCCCACTGTTGCTGACCACCGTCTCCCACCAGCTACCGCTAACATGACATTCTTCCTCCATCCACTATCGCCTTCATCCACCGTAGGTATCTTCTAATCCTCTGACTTGAAATTCAAATTAATCTCCTCTTTTTTCAATTGCCTTCAACGAACCAATGTATTAATCGGTATTGAGTTGTAATACTCATTAACAACAATTGTCATCTGAAGCAAAATGGCATTAGCAAGGTGGGACGATGGTGTTGGCAAGGTCGGACGACCGTGTTGGCAAGACACAACAACGGTGGTGGCAAGGTGTGACGGTGGTCGGACGACGGTGTTGGTCGGATGGCTTGTTGGACGAGGAGGATCCAAGGGGTTACGGGTGGTGGTGGTGGTGTATGCAAATTGGGTGATCGGGGTATTTTGATCATTTCACACAACTTAATAGAAAAATTAAAAGATATATAAAAAACCGGTTCGACCGGTCCGCTTCCGTGTCCGACCACAAGTTCAACGTAAAAAACAGTTTTAAGTACTGATCGAATCGGATTGGATTTCGGTTCCTGATTTGACCAATTCGGTTTACAAAGCAATGGTTACTCCATGAAAGTTTTTGGGTAAAATTAACGTATTTATACCTAGCTAATTATGATTTATTTTTAAATTTTTATTTATTTACAAATTCAAAATTTTATATTATATTTTATTTATGCATGTATTAAAATCAAAATCGGTTCTTACACTACAATAGGTGATGCTATTGTTGACATATTGTAGCGATTCCCACCGCTTATAAGCAAACAAAAATGTTGTCTGCGTGTTGGTATTATTGAAATCGGTGCCTGTTTTACGAGGGCGACGTGTTGTATCATTCTTATAACATAACACAACGGAATTCTTATACACAATCAAGACCACAAAACTAAACTGAATTTAAACCTTAACAGTACTGTTTTACTTGAATCTATGCGTCCATCGAATTTACAACCACAAACACGAATACACATACACTCTCCTAAGCAGGTTAAATCCAGTTATTATCTTCTACATGAAGATTTTATTCAACTTAAACTGCTAAGCCTCCTTAACCTAGATTATTGCCTTCCGACGTTCCATGCTCGTACATCACGAGCTAAAACACGTTAAGATGAATGTATGTACGCATATATGAATGTATCGATGTAAGCATGCTTAGACGTCCTCAATGCATTTGAACCAAAAGTCTATGAAAATATTCTTGCCTAAAAGATACATTATGGGAATATCCATGCCTAAAAAATTGAACTTTAAATTTATGTGCAAGTATATCAGATGTGTTAGATTAAATCACATTTTAGAAATATCCATGCCCATAAATTTAGTTGCAGTTTGAACTTTGTTTAGATCCTAGAGTTTTGACTAGAGAGTGTTGTTCTTTGCAGTAATCCTCATTAGGAAGACAATTTGGCTAACTTTGCACTGTTTAGGGCTACAAGTAATATTAAACTTAATATATTATTATATAGGAAAAATTTACGGTATAAAGTGTTGTTTTCGTGCGAAAGGTACAAAGTAACAAAGACCATCAATCTAAGAGATAAACGGTTCAGATTTAAGATGCAATAATCACGTAAGAAATGTTCCTAAAGTGGTAGAATTGGTAATAGCCTACAATTGTTTACTTTTTTTTAACTTCCTTTATTTTTTTTAAACACATAAAATTTTTTCATATGGCATTATTTAAAAAAAAAATACACCATAAAAACAAGTATTTTATCCTCTTTAATATGAGTATAGTATTGTTATACTTTTTTTTTTAAGAAACAACATTAAAAAAAAAGTCTATGTGCTGTGCGTATAACTTGCGTGATTATTCACTGCGTAATTATCATATAACTTGCGTAATTATCATATAACTTACGTAATTATCAATATAACTTGCGTGATTATTTTTTATAACTGAGTAATTTTTCTTTGCGTAATAATAGATATAACTTGCGTAATTATAAATATAACTTGCGTAATTATGTAACTTTAATGTGTAATTGTAGCGCGGACGAAACTACCCATCCGCTATAAAACACGTGCCACACTCTGATGACTTCGTACGCTTCGCACGAAAATTACAATTTGTATAATAACCGACCTCTTATTATATATACTAATGTTGGGTTTTAGGGAGTCAAAAGGCTCAAATTAATAAATCAAGCCAACAAAGCTTTCATAAGCAAAGATATGTGTTTCTTAGAGTTTATACATGTTTTTGAATTAACAAACACGTGAAATGTGTATCTACTGCATCAAAGTGATAATACTTGTTCATTTGTTCTTATGGATTATAAATCTTATGCATATGTTTAGTTATATCAATGAGTAAGGATGCACCCTAATAGCTGACCAATGGATATAAAACCATTGATGTACTTCTGTTATGGTGTTGGGAATATTAATTTTACTAATATATATGTGAACTTAATCATATAATGTGAGTAGATTTTGTTGAGAAAATTTGTAGGGACAGTCTACAAAATAGATTGAAAGAAGACTAAGCTCTTAGAATACGGGGCATAGCATACGTCTATCACCTAAGATATAGTTATGTTACCTTGAATTCGAATATATGCAACTTATTATTTCATGAGTTTATTTGTGAAGATCTTATATCCAGTTATAAAGTTACGAAACTTCATGATAGAATATAACATGGTTGTTAAATGTAGCCACCCTTCTGTTTATAGATTGAAGTTCTATTTTGACAACATGCTGTCAAATATGACTCTCTACTTATGATTTTCAAAAGTTAATAACAGTAGATAAAAGAATTTACGAGCTCGTTCAACAACAATCCAAATTCAAAATATCCGAAATTTCGGATTCGAATTCAGATAGTGATTTTGAGGATTTTCGGATATCCGGATTATTCAAAATATTTTTATAAAATTTATTAAATAATAAATATTAATTATAAATTTTGGATATTTTCGGATATTTCGGATATTTTTTATAAAACTTCGGATATTCGAAATCTTTTTTAATAAAAATGTTAATATTTTATAAAAATTTATTAATTAATACATATTATTTTAGAATTTGGATATCTGTTCGGATATATGTATCCGAATCCGAAATTTCTGAAATCCGAATTTCATGTAAGTGTTGGACTCAAGAACGAGCGGCAAAGGGGGAAGGGATCTGACTGGTTTTCATGGTGTGATGGTGCCGTAGTGGTTCCATGGTGTTTTGCAAATGAAGAACTGGAGACAATGGTGTGATGGTGGTAACGATTTTCCGACAAAGAGGTGGAGATGATCATCTAGGAGAAGTGGGGTGGGGTGGGGTGGGGTGATATGAGTGTGTTGGAGTGGTATTTTAAGTGTTTAAATGTTAAATATTAAATGTGATTACTAGTTTTTATGCATTTGATTATTTTGAATAAGTTAAGTATGAATTGAAATGATTTTTTGTAGTTAAAATGATCAAGTTGAAAGCTTACATGATGAAGAAAGACGTTGGACGGGTCGAAAAATAAAAATATAAAGTACAATAGAAAGCCTCCACCGCAGCCTATAGCCACGTTAGGCTACGACAGGTTCATCTTTAAAATAACAGAATAGCCCCTAGCATAGGCTACAGTGGCTGGCGTAGCCTATGCTAGAGCTTTCGTATAACAGTTATAAAACCGTGTTTTTGTTAAGTTTTAGCCACCACTTGCCCCACATTCGACCTAAGACGATTTGAAACAAATTATGGGAGTTTTGAGGTCATTGATTCACCATTTCACCTCTCTCCAACAACATACAATCATCCATATGCAAATCTACAACGGATTTGAAGATCATTCAAGAACGATAAGCAACTAATCTTTTCGTGATCTACTTCGGGTAATAGGTTTTGTGTGATTAGGTTTTTGTTTGTGTTTAACTTACGTTGGGATTAAACTTTACAACCCATTAAATTCATTTATAAGTTTAACAAGTGTTTTGGTTATTTAAACAATCATTTTGGTTAATCTTATTTGAAGATCATATAATCTTGCACGAATTGTATGGTTGTAAAGTTATGGTTACTAATTGGATTGGCATTGTGTACTAAGAACCGTTAATTCTTTGTTATCAATATCACTTAATCATTGTATTCTTAGAATCCCTATTAAGGATTTTCTATCAAGTTGGACTAAACAATAATCAAAAATCAAACCTAGATCCGAAGTGGATTACTCTTTCTCATAATTATCTTCTTAATCAAGTTTCATTATTTGCAATTTGTTTTTCTAGTTCATTTGTTAATCATTACAAAATCCAATTTTCAAAGCCAAGAGGTAGTAGTTTAAGTAATTCATTAATTTAGTTAATCATTTACTTATAAATCAACTTACAACATACCGACCACTGATTTCACGACTATCGACAACCCTACTTACCCTAACTAGTTTAAGGTGAGTAGGCACACACATTTTAACATCTTATTTTATTAATATTTCGACGTCAATCATGGGGTGGGGTGGAGGACTAGATGGTGGGTTATTTGGTTATTTCACATATATTTAACAGTCAAAATTAATGAACATCCATTTCAAAATCATATTTGTTATGTTTGTGTAAAGTATTGAATTAAACTTTTACTTTTTTAGAATTAGAGACCAAAAATAAAATCATGATGTACCTCATGGACCATCTCTGTAAGTAACTCTTATTTTCATAAGAGAAACTATACTTATACTTAAAAAGAGAAAGGTAGGTTTCATTTGCCACAAACCATTTCTCCCCTCAACTTTTAATATCTATAATTTTACCCCTTAATAATTTTTGAAAACTTTATAAAATGTTATTTTTATTCCCTTAAGTTTTTAAAAATTTCAAGTTACCACTGTACAATTTTACAAAAAAAACTAATTTCTTACGTTCGTTTTTTTTTGGGTACATGTGGATATAAATTCGAGTTTGTCTATGCTTTGTCGTAAATTTTGTTTTGAAATGGTTCAGGTCAAAACTAAACATTTCTATGTTATTTTTATATAAGCTTTATATGGCAGATGTCTCGACGTTAGTCTATGTTTTGACGTAGATTTTGTTAAAAAATTAGTCGGGTGAAATATAAAACGTTTCCATACTTATTTTTATGTATGGTTTTAGTCGTCCTACGTTTTAACATAAGTTTTTTTTTGAAACGCTTAGATCAAATATCATACATTTTTAATTTGACTGTAAAAATCCGAGTTACTTTACATTTCGACGTAAATTTGTTCGGAAACGAGTCGGTGTGATTGTAATTTCTTTTGTATCACGTCGCATAAAGCGCCACTATAGGGGTTTTTTATTTACGTTTTGAGTTGATAAATGTTTTGACATAAATTTTGTTTAGAAAAGAGTTGTGTCAAATATAATACGTATTCATTAAACGATAAAAAATTAAGTTACTCTATGTCGACTTAAATTTAGTTTGAAAACAAATTTGTTCGATTGTAGTTTATTTTTTATCGTGATGTCTATGAAGTCATTGCAACATGGGTAGGTTAGAAAACTAGTTATATTCTAAAAGGATAAACAAATAAATAATAACGATTATGTAACTAATTTAAGGCATGTTTAGATCGTTTTTCTTTTTGTGTAAAAGCACGTTATTGCAATGACAACCACTGGGTTGAGCTTTCGCTTTCTTGAAATTTGTTTATTCTTTAATTTATTTATTTTTTTCCCATGCGATGCAAGAAACCAATATATTAAAAGATATATTTATTTAGCACGAGTTTTAATTACACTAAAAGGTGGCTCCTAAATGATCCGAGAGCAATTTGCAAATATCTTAAACAGTAAAATATTTTAAAATTATGTTTATATATGTTGTTTAATAAGTTTGTTAAAAGAGAAAAAAAGTCGTATTTTTGATTGTTGTAATTATTTAAGACAATAATAAATAAAACATGTTCATTGTTGTAATTGTTTAAGCAAAAGACTTTTTTCGTTGTGGTTTTTAAGAAAATAAAATTCTTTTTTTATAGTAGTAATTATTTAACAAAATAAAATAATATAACTGGAACAATTTAAAAAAGATATATAGGAGGTGGCTTTTGAATCGGCTACCTCACCTTGTTAGTACCCGGAACAAACCATTTCGGCTGGCTACCGTTGTAAAGAAATCTGTAAAGCAATTATTAAGCTTATATAAGAAAATAAAAAATAACTAGAAAAATAATCATAATAGCAACCGACATTAAGTTATTATGCATATAAATTTATACCATTGGATTGAAAACATATCATATTTGACCCGATTTTTTTCTAAAAAAAATTATATGTTGGAGCGTAGACTAACTCAAAACATCTATAAAAAACGTGATAAATTATATATTACAATTGCTCCACCTTCTTTCTGAACTAAATTTACGTCGAAACGTAAAACAACATGATTTTTTCCTTCGAATTAGAACATATTATATTTGACTGGCTTCATTTGCCAACAAAGGTTATATCGAAACATAAAACAACTCAAAATGTACATAAAAATAAACATGAAAAAGTTTTATATTTGCCATGACTCACTTGTATGCTAATAACGGCCTTTGATTTTAAAGAGATAGTAATATGTTTTACTTAAAATAATTTCACCTGTCTGTTAATAACAATTACTGTATGCCCGTTTACAAAACCATAGCATATTCTTTTGCGAGAATTTCATATATATCCTTATAAACTTGTGAAATTATTTATGTATCCAACAATAAGCTTAAAATATCATATATCTTCTTAAAAACTAACTAAAATATCATATTTACTAGTTTTATTAAAAAAAACTCATTAAATAACCATTTTACCCTTAGTTATTTGAGACTTAAAATTTCAAATTTACCGTACCTTACCTTAAAATTTTATATATTTACACATCCACAATAGTTCTCAAAATAAGAACATTTATCTATTTCATCAAACATGACATTTTTCCATGATTTGTAGTCGGAGATGAACTTTTTACCATTTCTATTCAATATTACCACATTAGAATATGTTTTTATATTGAAATGTGCAATCCGTGAAAATGTAATACTTTTTATTCGAATACTTTAACGAATATGTATCAAAATCAACATTTTAACGTTTTCTCTTAACAGACATTTTAGTATTACTATTGGATACCACACCTAAAATTCTAAACCCGGTAGTTGTATTTAAAAACATTTAAAGCCAACTATAAATTACTTTACTCACGATTAAATTCATATACTAACTATATAATTACCCCAGCCAATCGTCTCGTTAATAAAAGTACTAGGTTAATACCCTATGTATTACACGTGTTGAATAAATAAATATTAAATAGTTAGTAACAAAAGTTAATGAATTATAAACAATACTTGAGATATGATATTATTGAAATTACGTACGATTAAAGACCATACGTCATAAAACAATGATGCTATATTTTAAACTTTTATTTCTCATTTTTTTTTGTTTTTTTAAAGATGTTTTTAAACATTTTGTTTCAAAACAAACCGTTTTTTAAAAATATCATTTTTAAAATTTTTCTTGTTATAACTTTAAATTTTAATTATTTTTGTTCATAATTTTTTTTAAAAACAAAAGTTTTAAAATATTTCATATTTTATTAAAAAGTTTGATGTTTTGAAATTTTTTTTAATAAAAGTTTTTTATTTTTTTTTGAACGGCAAATGTATCACAATTCTAAATTACACCAAGTTAAAAAAAAGTTGTTTATTTTGAAATTGCATTTATAAAATATCTCTTTCTTAATTTTGTATAATATATTTTTAATCTTAAAAAGAATTAAATAAAATTATTAGTAGATAATACAATTATTTATTAAGAGAGAGAAGCGAGAAAAAAAGATTTAGAAGGTCTATAATTACACCATGTATCATTAAAAAATATTTTTTATCAGTATTGCTAGATTTGCTTTCAAAATAATTATCATGATTATAAAAATCAGTTTCATTTATAAATCAACCATGCCAATAGTCCCTTATTCTCACATCCGCCTTTTATATGATCAGTATTAACAATGGCAAACATTTTAAAATGCAATGGGTTTTTAATTTTTCATCATGATTTTCTTTTATTCTTAAGGCGTAGATGATAGCATCATATTTTAATCTTCTATCTATAATAAAATAATATAATTTTGTCCGCTTGGCACCATATTAAACTCCATTTTGCCACTTGGCACTACACTATTGTTCTACAAAAAAAAACATGCGGATCTACCCCGGATCCAATTTTAAACCCAACCAAAACCAAACAATTTGCCAAACCCTAATCAAACCTTCATTTTAGCACCAAACAATTCCCCATTGTTGCTGACCACCGTCTCCCACCAGCTACCGCTAATATGACATTCTTCCTCCATCCACTATCGCCTTCATCCACCGTAGGTATCTTCTAATCCTCTGACTTGAAATTCAAATTAATCTCCTCTTTTTTCAATCGCCTTCAACGAACCAATGTATTAATCGGTATTGAGTTGTAATACTCATTAACAACAATTGTCATTTGAAGCAAAATGGCATTAGCAAGGTGGGACAATGGTGTTGGCAAGGTGCGACGATGGTGGTGGTGAGGTGGAATGATGGTGTTTGCAAACAGTAGTGCCGGTAAGGTGCGACTGTTGTGTTAGCAAGATGCGACGGTGGTGGCAAGGTTGGACGGTAGTGGTGGTAAGGTCGAACGACGGTAGTGGTAAGGTTGGACGGCGGTGGTGGCAAGGTGTGACCGTGGTGCTGGCAAGGTTGGACGACGGTGTTGCAAGATGCGATGGTGGTGGTGGCACGGCTATGGTGACAAGGTGTGACCGTGATGGTGGCAAAGTCGGACGGCCGTGTTGGCAAGACATGACAATGGTGGTGGCAAGGTCGGACGGCGGTGGTGGCAAGGTGTTACGGTGGTTGGACGACGGTGTTGGTCGGATGGCTTGTTGGACGAGGAGGATCCAAGGGGTTACGGGTGGTGGTGGTGGTGTATGCAAATTGGGTGATCGGGGTATGTTGATCATTTCGCACAACTTAATAGAAAAAAGATAACTGTACATCCATGTCAGAGATTAAAACTGTTACGTTTATACATATTTTGGTACTAAACTTTTAGTTTTTCAAACTCGATAAAGAAAACCGTAATTTAAATATACCACAGAGACTATCCGTATAATTGCATGTCGTGAAATATCATGTGAAACATGATTAAAAGTTGTGTCTTGATGGCCATGTTGCTATTGTTTTTTGCAGTGGCGGAGTTTGAACACTTTCGTAGGGGGGCGGGGGCGAAATTGTTTCTTTTTAGGGGGGGAGAACTCAAGTTTTATATAAAAATTTATACTACCGGGCCATAAATTTACACTACCGGACTAAAGTTTAACACTACGGACGAAAAAAAGAGGGGCCCCCCCCCCCCCCCCCGGTCCCATCTAAACTCCGCCCTTGGTTTTTTGGTTTATTGCATGTCGTTTGTTGATCATAATGATTTTTATATTTAAACAAATCATTACGTGCGTAAAAGAACAACTGTTTATTTTTTATTTATTAACTAACTAACTTTAGTAACTCATGTATTTTATGAGTTGAATAAATAAAATATTAAATACAATGAAAATATATTAATTTTAAAACGATATTTTAAGATAAGATATCAACTTTTTAAACCTTTTCCTTAAACTATTTTTTAATAAAAAGTTTAATAATTTTGATTCAAAATAAACCATTTTAAAAATATAATGTTTAGAAATTTCTTATTATAACTCCTAATTCTAATTATTTAGATTTATAAAAATTGTACTTTTTTAAAAACATCAATTTTAAAATATTTTATATTTTTAAAAAGTTTGATGTATTAGAAAAAAGTTTTATTTTATAAAAAAATATTTCTTAGACTAACATTAATAAAAAAATCACTTTTTTTAATTTATTTATAAAATTATAAAGAAAATTAAATAATAATAGTAATTAATGTTAATATTTAATAAGAGATGGAGACAGAAAAATTTTGATAAGGAGACATATGATGTTATCACACGTCTACTATAATTATCATTTTATTAAAATAGAAAGATTTGATGTTGATATTACTAATTTTTATATTTTCATTATCGCATGATTGTAATGTGAAATTTGTTCATGTTTGTTCTGTTACCGAATCTAGAAGCAAATGTTGTTTTTGTGAACTTTGGAAATGATCATAATTTTTTTTCATCTAAATTTTTTTAAAATACAGTGTTTTTAAGTTTAAAATAATGAGCATACTTTACTTGTGCTTCGTTTAATTTGTTTTAAACCAACCGGTATAAAAGCTCTTCAAAAACAAAGATACAACTACTCAAAGACACTATTATTTTAATATTATAATAACTTTTAAATACATTTTATTTTTTTTAAGTTCTAAATTATAATGTTTACAAGATTTCAAAAACACCATTATAATGTGTTTATTTTCATCTACGATTCAGTATTAAGTTTATTTATATATAAGATAAGTAAATGACACATATCATAATTTTGTGAGCCCTGATTTATTTTTACTGCTTATCTTATCTAATAAATATATTATTCCTAATTTTTATTACTAATATTTACTTTTCACACATTTATGTTTCTTTCACATGGTTTGTGCTTCTCCTTTTTAATGTCTAAATCTTTATTACTTTCTGTTAGATATTTATTTTAATATTTAAGTATTTAACTAGTGTAATATATAAATTTCTAGCCTAGGATAATATATTTTAGTTTTTTTTCGTAGCTCAATGTTTTTTTATATTTCAAAAAGTGCATTTGCCACATGCTTACATTTTGATACAAAATTTATTCAAAATCAAGTCATCAGAAGCACAGTAAATAAATACTAATTATTATTTATACATAGACTTAATATTTATTTGGCACGCCTGAAAAAAATTCGTTTATGACTCGGGCCTGACCCATTTAATCACACGGGAGTTATTATCTCTCCACCGCCAACCCTAATTCGGGAGTCAATATGTGTGTATTATATATATGATGTTACCTTGCTAAGTTGAAAATTTGTGTGTTCAATTTGTAGATTTAGATTTAGATTTGATGTTGACATTTATGAATTTTAATTAGAATATAAAACTGATTATTGTTTTCTCGAAGATTTGTTAATGTGGTTTATTAGTGTCTTAAATTTGAATATGATGTGTTTTCTTTGTTTTGTACGGTGAACTCACACACAACTTGTAAATCTACACCATTTATGTATAATCAGACTTAAACACTCAATCTCTTACGGAGAGACGTCTTGTAACAAATAAATATCATACCATTAAGCTAAAAACCCTTTGATGAATATTTTGTGTTGAATATTGTTTATCGGTGTTGATGTCTTAATTGCAAAAGGAGCGAATCCGTGTTTCTATATTTATATTGGTTAATTAGTGAGAGATCAGAGATAGTATTCTTATATTTTGCTTATGCAGCTTTCTACAAAAATTTGCGTATTTGACGTTTTTCTATCTTTTTGGTTCATTACACTCACAAACCATCCGCCTTTTTAGTCATGGAAACAAGATCATTATTCAAACAAGGATAATTAATACTATCATATAATCTTTATTTTTTATACAAAAGAACAACTTGATTGCTACTACTCTTATTTTAATAACAGATCGAAATGTTTTGACTTTTGAGTTTCCTCAAAATCAAGATGAGGAATAATGTTTTCAAACACTTAGGGGCCGTTTGGTTCGCAAAATGTTTTGCAAAGAAGTTGAAATTGGAAATGGAATTGGAATTGGAATGTTGTTGAAGTTGATAACGCGTTTGGTTGGTCAATTTTGAGTGAAATTGGAATTTTAATTTTGAACATTTCATTGGATTGTTAAACATTCCATAGGTAAGTGGAAGGAATGTGAATTCCAACGTGTGAGGGAAAATTTTCCAATTCCAATTCCATCCGTTAACCAACCAAATAGGATTTTGGATAGAAAATTTTCCAATTCCAATTTCAATTCCTTAAAATTATGTGAACAAAACGTCCCCTTAGTAAATTTTTATAACAAAATAACTCACATAGACTAATCACATAATTTATAATAATCTTTTATATTTTTGTTATTTATCAAGGTATATTTGGAAAAGCCACTATGTTAAATTTTAACATGTTTTCCTCTATTTTTTAAATATTGATCTTTTATACATTGTTATTTTGTTTAATACATCATAAAATCAAGTATTTCTTATTTTTAATTTGTGTATAATATTATTATATAAAAAAGGAAAATAATTAAACATGTCGGAACCAAGAAATCTGCAAGACAACATATATGTGATATGTCAGGTTACTGTAACACGCTAGCCAAATCTCACATCGGCTGTGGACAGAAAAGATTTCCGGTTCATAAGGAATGTCATGCCTCTAATATCACCAATGCGTTTTGGTGTATTGGCTATGGATGAGAGAAGAACTATACAGTTAATCATGCTTAGGTGATATTAATCCAGGGATGGTGACCTTCCTAGGAAGCTTTCAACTAGGCAACAAAAAGCAAATCCGTGAGCTCATTGTGAGCAAAGCGGACAATATTAGTGGTATGAGTGGCTAGATGCTACAAATGGTATCAGAGCTACTCTTGTGTCGTTCGGGATGGTGGAGCAAACCACATCAAGGATGGTGAGTCCTCCGGGCTGTTCAGAGGAACACCTTAGGCAAATTCCGCATCCTTGATGGGGATGGTGGGGCAAATCTCATTGAGGATGATGAGTCCAATGTGGGGGGTGATTGTAACACTCTAGATAAATCCCACATCAGTCGTGGACATGATAGATTCCTGGTTCATAAGGAATGTCCTACCTCTAATATTGCCAACACGTTTTAGGCATATTGGCTGTGGATAAGAGGAGAACTCCATAGTTATACGTTCTCAGGTGGCAACAACCCATGGATGAGTGACCTCACTTGGAAGTTTTCACCCGGGCAACCAAAAACAAATCCGTGAGCTTATTGTGAGCAAAGCGAATAATATTGATGGTATTAGCTAGGGGCTGGATGTTAAAGTTACATATATTTAATGCGTGAAATATGTTATATTACATGTATGTAATAATAACTCCGTATTGATATAGATTCGTGATGTTAAATAAGTAATTTTACAATATATACATATATGTACCTTGTCATATTACATATATGTAGTAATAATGTGGTATTTACAAAATCATGGCCCTAAACTTGTAGTTTTACACATCTTTCTACTCTAGTAAAAGAATATCTTGGGGTGACACTGTTAGCTCAAATTGAATAGAAACTAGAGAGGAAGAGATTACACAATTCAAGCTACCAATCTTATTGCACCAATTGTATTTAACAATCCTAACTACCCCTTAACTACCGGTCGTTAGAATAACGGAATGAAAACAATTACAAATTCAACCCTCAATCATTCAACATTTACATTTTAACCCCCTTTACTACTAATAAAGTCCTAACAATACTTCCCCCCCCCCTAAAAAAAATTCTTGTCCTCAAGAATCAGTGATAAACTGGGGAAAACGAAGCTCGAAATCCGTAAAAAATTCCCAAGTGGCTTCAGAAATTGAGAGACCTTGCCAATGGACCAATACTTGAACCGCCATAGTAGACCCCCTTTTTACCATGCGACGATCAACAATGGCTCGTGGTTGTAGGTGAAAACGAGGATTTGTGGGAGATGGAAGTAGCGGTGCATGATTTCCATGGGCTGCTTTCAACAAGGATAAGCGAAAGGTGTGATGAATGTGCGCGTCAGGGGTAAATCCAACCGATAGGCTGTACGACCAATCCTCTCAATCACTAGAAAAGGTCCGTACAAACGTGGGCCCAATTTATTATTGCGATGGAGTTTAAGGGAAGTCTGGACATATGGTTGTAACTTGACATAAACCCAATCAGCGATCTTAAATTCACGATCAGAACGCTTCTTATCGGCAAACAATTTCATTTGCGACTGAGCGTTGGTCAAATGGGCCTTCAATTGAACTAATAATGCTTCTCTATCACGGAAAAGTACTTCCACAGCAGCCACATTAGTGTCAGAAGGAATATAAGGGATGTGAAGTGGAGGTTTATATCCATACAGAGCTTCAAAAGGAGACATGTGAATGGAAGAATGATAAGAAGTATTGTACCACCATTCTGCTAAAGAAACCCATTTAGGCCATTGCGTTGGGGTATCCATAACCATACAGTGCAGATAAGATTCAAGACATCGATTAAGAACCTCAGTCTGGCCATCCGATTGAGGATGATAAGCTAAAGACAAGGCAATTGAGATTCCTTGAAGGCGCATGAACTCTCGCCAAAAATTACTCAGGAAAAGTGGATCCCTGTCAGAAACAATTATGCTCGGGCAATCGTGTAATTTGAACACATGATCAGTAAACATTTGGGCTAACTGAGCTGCAGTGAAAGGATGAGTTAAAGTGAGGAAATGTGCATACTTGGTAAGGCGATCGATGATGACCCAAATAGTATCTTCTCCGTGAGCTTTGGGCAAACCCGAAATGAAATCCATGGAGATATCCGAGAAAATGGCATTAGGAACGGGTAATGGATGCAATAACCCGGGACTAGCGACCGTTTCATACTTGGCATGTTGACACGTAGCACAAGATTTTATATAGTGGTGAACATCCTTCGAGCATCCCTTCCAATAAAAAAGTTGTTTAAGCCGATAAAGAGTAGGCTTAAACCCAGAATGGCCTCCTATTGGAGATGAATGGCAAAGGTGAAGCAAATCCCACTTCAATTGTGGATCGTTGCCGATAAGCAGTTTGTTTTTGCGTTTGAGACAATGCCCATCCCAGGTAATGTGCTTGAAGGTCTGTCCAGCCTGAATGCGAGAAATGAGATCAATAACAGTAACATCAGATGACCATACTTGTTTAATGCGATCCCACAAAAGACTAGTCTGATGGGTGATGGAACCCATTTGGCCTATAAACCCCACACCAATTGCCCACACAACCGATGCGGGACAAGTCCCATACCTTACAATAATTTCAGTCCATAACATTCGCCCCTCCTTAAGGACCGACGTCCTCATTGGTCACGGCTGGCTCTCTCCAGGCCACCACTCCGTGGGCCACCACTCCGAGGTTGGCTCTAATACCATTGTTGTGCCTGGCCATCAACATGAGCAGCCGCATAACGAACCTTCAGATTCTCAGGAGTTTCATCGATCGAAAAGAAGTGATTACACCTGTACATCCATCCTTCCACATCATCTCCATTGAATTTAGGGAATTCAATTTTGGTAAAACGATTGTTGTTTTTATGATTTCTCATTTCAATTGCCGAATCAGAGAAATCGTCCACATGTATATCAGATCTGTGACTTCCACTGACCTGATTTCCATTAGATTGATTAAGTAACTGTAATGATTGAATCACACTGTCAAGTGATGCCTTCAATCCAGCCATTTCTAAGCCGTTTTTCTCCGTTGCCACTGCATTCTTCTCTGCTGCAGATCTAAGTTCTTCAAATGCCTTCTCGTTCTTTTCGGCAGCTGATTCCAATCGCAATAGCGATTTCTCATGTCCTTTAATCGTCTTATCAAGATCCTGATTGCGCGTAGTAGCCATGGTGTTGTAGATCGCCGGAGAAGATGATGGTTGCCGGAGTGCCGGCCAGAGCGAGTTCCGAGGAATGAACAAGCTCTGATACCACTGTTAGCTCAAATTGAATAGACACTAGAGAGGAAGAGATTACACAATTCAAGCTACCAATCTTATTGCACCAATCGTATTTAACAATCCTAACTACCCCTTAACTACCGGTTGTTAGAATAACGGAATGAAAACAATTACAATTCAACCCTCAATCATTCAACATTTACATTTTAACCCCCTTTACTACTAATAAAGTCCTAACAGACACGTGGTGGCACCACATTCATTCTCACCAAAATTTTTACGCTTCTCTCTCATACTAAATAATTACCTTAATTATCAATAATATTTTAGAACAATAATAGTTTTTTAATAAATTTAAAAAAGATCTTCTTATTAATGTTATTTCTAAAAGTAATTTTTATAGAATAAGAAAATTTTACAAAACATCAAACTTTTTTAAAATTATTGTTTTTAAAAAGTTAATTTTTTATAAACAAAAATAATTAAAATTGAAATTTATAATAAGAAAATTTTTAAAAATGATATTTTTAATACGGTTTGTTTTGAAACAAAATATTTATTATTTTTTTTGAAAAAAAAAAGTTTTAAACCAAAAGTTTAAAAAGTTGATATAATTGTTTTATTATATATTATTCTTAGTATACGTAATTTCAATTATATTTTATCGTAAAATATCGTTTTATACTTGATAAATTTTTATTATATTTAATATTTTATTTGTTCAACCCGTGTAATACACGGGTTTACTAAAGCTAGTATTACATATATTTACTTTGTCGTATTACATATATGTAATAATAACCCTGTATTACATATGCGTATGTGCATGTGTGTCGGTATGTATGTATTTGTTAGATTAATATGAATATGCATATGTTTGTTGTATATATGTATTTGTTAGGTTAATATGTTTGTATATGTATGTGTATGTGCATTTATATGTATGCTACATGTGTTTGCATTCATTTGTATGTGTGCTTGTATGTATTTGTGTTTGTATCTTATATATGTTTGTATGCATATACATATATATATGTGTGTGTGTGTGTGTGTTTGTATGTATGTATATACGTATTTATTAGGCTAGTATGCATATATGTGTGTGTTTGGATTTATGCGTATGTGTATATGTATGTCTTCATAAGTGTGTTTGTATATATATGTACTTGTATGTGAGTTCTTATTTTGTTAAGTTCTAAAACTTGTGAAATTTTAGCTATGAATCAATAAAATGTTGTATAGTAGAGAACAGATGTAAACAATGCGAATCACTAGCAATAATCTTTCCAATTTGGAATTTGGACAATATGTCATTTAGTTCTTGGATTTTGCATTTGCCAAAGCAACTTAAGAGAGATTAAGTCAATATTCAAGTGGGCGATGTAAAAATCTTCATTTCAAGACAAGAAGGGAGGTTGAGGGTGATCTGTACACCAAAGGATTAATAAATGATTATAAGATATGATATGTATATGGTGAATCATTTTAAACAAAAGATGTGCGTCAATGTTTAATCCTCGTGCCGTTTTAACAAGTGGGTCAAGACTATGATGAATAAATAATATAATATTACATTGTCAGAAGTGTGTCTTAAATAATATAACAAATGAAAATAATTATAATTCTGTTAATAATAATACTACTAATAATAAAATAATTCTAATAATAGTAATTAATTAGAAAGTTGTGTATAATACGAACCTCAGACATACATATTTTGTTGGAAATGCGCATAGTAAGAAATTATGTAGGAAATTTGTCTCAAAATTTGTGTACTATTTTCCAATATAACATATTTTTTTATCATAAATGTGTTCGAATCTAAGATTTCCTAAGCATTTCCGATGAAAATTCACTTAGAAAACATATTTATTTCTAGTAGTGATATATATGTCAAGAACTTCATGCATAATATATTATGCATGAATGGTTCTTTGTCTTTTTCAATCACATGCTCCTTATAAAACCTCTATATATATGTGTGTATGTAGCTTTAGAATTGAAACCATCACCAAACAAACAAAAATAATAATATTACTCCTTTTGCATTCGCAATATGGCTTCAGTATGGGCATTTTCTTCTCCGTTTCTCATGTCCAATAATTCTTCAAGTAGAAAAGGTATTGTTGCCTGTAAAAAGCTATTAATTCCCAAAAACCAAGTTGTAATGGATGTTCCTACCACGACAACGACCCCAGTTAGAAGATCAGGAAACTATCCGCCTTCGATATGGTCATTTGATCATATTCAATCCCTCACTAGCAAATATATGGTATGTGTGTTAACAATCGTGATTGTTTAAAAATAACAAATAACCAATGACATGTGTTTTTTATGGTTATGTGTAGGGAGAGAAGCACATGCCAAAATTGCAGACACTAAAAGAAGCAGTGAGGACCATGATTTATAAAGATAATGAAAAGGAGGAGAATCCATTAAAGATACTCAATTTAGTTGATGATTTGCAGAGACTCGGCATATCATATCATTTTGAGAATGAAATAAGCGATGTTTTGAAGTATATATACTACAACTACTATGAAACTCCTGAAAAGTGGACCAAAATGGGTTTGAATCTTAAAGCCCTCGGGTTTAGACTCTTGAGACAACATGGATATCTTATCTCTCAAGGTATGGGAACATAATTTTTGGTATATAATCACATGGTTTAGACAAACCAATGAAACTTAATGATTTCTGGAACTAACCTAAAACTATGTAATTTTATTGAGCCGAAGTGAATTCAAGAAAAAGCGGTGTTGCATAGCAATGTTGTACGCAAAGCTTCATCGCTTTGTTGTATGCGGAAATTAAGGGTTGTGATCAATTTGAGATTAAAAAGGACTCTTGTGATAAAAATAAAAATAGCATAAAGTTAACTGTTTCTTAAGTTTCTCTTTTAATATATAGATAATCTTTTTATTTCCTTTTCTAGTATTTCACTTTACTTATAATTTAGTTTTCTTAATAACTTATAAAATTTATATTTTTAAAAAAAATAGTCAATGAATAATTTAGCTATAAAATGTTTGTAAAAGTTTCGATTTAACGTTATTGAGAACCAATTGGTATTCGAAAAGTATTTTTATAGTTTACGAGATCAGATAATTTTTTATGTTGAATACAGTTAGGTTTTTAGTAATATTAAAACAGGAACATAGAAAAAAAACCAAACAATAGCATGATTTAAAGATTTTAAAATATTATATATTATAAGTCATCCCACAAAAATCAAAAAATATTAAAAAAGAAAAAGAAGTATACACTATTTTTAGAGAAACTTTCCAAATTAAATATACAAAGTCAAGTCCCTTAAAATAAGTTTTAAAAAGATAATTACCAAAATAGCATGTACTTTTAGAAAATATTAGTGTAGAAAACAATGTATTTGCTATGAAAACACCCTTCGCATAGACACACTATCGAGTCTACACTAAGAGTAAAGGTTCATTTTGTGAAATTTGATTTTTTAAAGTTTACTTTATGAGACATTATGAGCTTGATTGTTCATATGATTTAAATTTAAGAAAGTTACAAAAACAGTCATTTGATCAAACATTTTTACAAATATAACCATTGATTTTTAGATTCATCAAATAATTTACCAATCAGATGAATTCATGTGCTCCATTATTGCTGACTTAGCGACATAGAATTCTTAACATATCATTGTATCGTTAAGTAAGTGATATCAAATCCCTTTTGTATCGTCAATTTAAAAATAAAAAATTAAAAAAATTTAATTTTATATCTCCACGTGAAGATACAACCCACTGACCCACCAGGTGTATCCTCGATTCCTCCCACTTCAGTTTTCAAATGTAGAAACAAAAGTTACACAAACACCCCCCCTATACTTTTAGACTTTTTTATTTAACCTTGAAAAAGTCAAAGGTTTTCACATATTTACAAAATCTTTAGGCTTCTAAATATTTATAAAGAATAAGATGTAAGAATCTTAACTATTATACTTATAATCAATTACCAACGTCGGTGCATATGCCACCGACCACCACGTGAGGTTAAATACTAAAATTTCTATGCTATGAAACAAGTGCACGGTTAGAACAAGTGGTTAGAAGTTCTTCTCATATACATGCATGACTTCTCGGGTTCGAGCCAACTCCCAGCGTCTCTATCTTTATGTTTGATAATCTTTTTGTTTGACCTTTTAGAATTACAACCATAATACGTGGGGTGTTCTTATAAACGCCATGGTCAGAAAAACACATATCTAGAGTCCATCCTCTGCACTTTTTTTAATATTTTCATCTACCTTGATTCTATCTACCAACGTCGGTTTCTTCTTATATTTTCTTTAGTTTGTTCTTTTATTGGTTAAATAACTCCGCAAACTAACTAAAGTACAAATAAATGAGTTGGTTAGCTCTTTAAACTTTGTTGTGTATTACCCAGCTTCCACACATAAAATAATAAGTGTGTTCTAATAATTTTAACACTTTTCTTTTGTGTACTTAAACATGTTAATTATCATCGTAATAATGCGCTTTTATACGGTTCTTTTGTGTACTTAAATATGTTAATGTTATTGTAACAGCACGAGTAACAAAGCTCTAGTAATAGAGGACACTAATAAGTATTCTTTAGTCTCTAAAATGAACATATTAAAAATAAGAAATAGTATTAGGGACTATTTATTAGTCACTAAGTATTCTTTAGTCTATAAAACAAATAAAAGAGACTAAATAACATGATGTCTAATATTATTTTTTAGTTTTAAAAAGACACATATTAAGAACTAAAAGAATATGTATCTGGGACTGATTCGTAGTCTTCAAAACATCTTATTAGAGACTCAATATGGTGCTACTAAAATGTATTTGAGATTGAATAGACTCGATGTTAAGTACTAATTTTCAGTCTCAAATAACATTATATTAGAGACTAATTTTTAGTGCTTAATAACATGGTATCTAAGATTGATTTTCAGTCTTTAACATCATGGTATTAACGTCTGATCTTCAGTCACAAATAAAGAGTATTCTGGACTGAAATGATTTGGTACGAAATGATTGAATCAAGACTGAATTTGAATATCTTGGAGACTAAAAGTTAGTCGCTATTGATTCCATACAATCATGACTGATATTCAGTTACTGATAACACTATCTGGGACAAAGAATAGATGACTGGCTCATGACTGGTAAAATTAGTCTCAAATGACCGTTAAGGACTGATTTCAAAGTATCAAGGACTAATTTTTCAGTCCTTAATGATCATTTTTCTTGTAGTGTCGCAACCATGTCCCCGGCCACGTAAATATCATCTTACGATTCAACCATGGAACCACACCTTGGTTGGCCCGGGTTTGACTTCTACGGGCAACATCCTTTTTTTTTTTCTTTTATACCTTTAACGTTTATTATATTTGTTCGTTTAAATTACTTTTTTTAGTTATGTCATAACTTTCATAGGCAAAAAAAAAATCAAATTAGTGCTTCTTAGCAATCGCTTTTACAACGAAACTTTTTTGTTATTCTTGATGTGATTTTTTTATCATACATTTTATTTTTCATATATGAATTTACTGAACTTCATATGTCTCTCTTTAAATGCTTAAACGCATCGATTTCTCCGTTGTAAGTGGTTGGTGAAGCTTGCAAATGTGCTCCTAAACGCATCGATTTCTCCGCTATATGTGATTTCTTGCTGCAACGCGCGGGGGTAAAATATCTTGTTCAAATAAAATCTAAGTGTTTAATATATAATATGTTAAGTAGCTGAAAACAGTAAATTTAATAATTTTAAATTCCTATATATTTTTAAAGAATAATTATAATAAATTAAGATTATAGTTAGTTAAAAAATACAATTTAACTAGTTTAAAATACGTTTTCATTTTGAAATTTTTTTAAAAAGGTTTGGTTTTAGAAGTATTTGCTTTGAATAATTTTAAGTTTTAAATTTTTTAAAATATATTTTTAAGTACTTTTTTTTTTGATAAATTACGGTTTCTACAAATATTAACGTTTTGATCTTTTAATTTTAGTTTCATTTATAAAAGTTATCTACTTTTTTTTTAACGGCAAATGTGTGACCCTGATTCGGAAAGTAAGTGTTATCTTAATCGGGCCCACTTATTCATTTCACAGCCGAGACCGCACCCCAACCTCGTTAGGAGGTTGTTAGAATTATTAGATTGGTAGAATTATTAGATAAATTTTAAAAGTCAATGATTATATTTAAACAAAAGTTTGATTACTTTGATAACTTTTCCTTTATTTATTTTTTTTTTTTGTGTTGAATTCAAACACCTTTTCTTAAGTTCTATCAATCACATACCTAGTTTTAAGTGCAGTTCTAGAAATTACTTTTTTTTTTAACGAACAACGAATACTTTTAAGCCGGATCACCTGGGTAAACCCATTGGCGAAAGTCTACCCACGCCCGCGAACACATACAGCGCTGGTGACTCGGCCCGCCCACCAATCCAGGGAAACCCACCAAGCAAAGGCTCACTGTGGCAAAACTACTGGCCCACTTGGAGGATATTGCACTAAGTGAGAATCGAACCCGTAACCTCTACTTTGAAAAGCCATGGTTGCCTCCTCTTAAAACAATTGATCTAGGGCTAATTGGCTAGAAATTACCTACAAGTGCTTTGGTTTTTCTAAACTATCTGATAATAATACGAAAAATTTTGTATGGGATGAATTAAGGATGTCTTTTTCGCGTTTTTTGTTTTGCAATTTCGAAAAATCTAATACTGTTGTTTTTAATTGTGTTGAGTAGAGATATTCGAAGGCATTAAGGACGATACCGGTAATTTCAAGGGACACTTACAGAAAGACATCGTGGGTATGCTAAACTTGTATGAGGCTTCGTATCATTCACTTGAGGATGAACATATATTAGACGATGCACGAGATTTCACGACAAAATATTTGAAAGAAAAGTTAGAGAACATCGCTGATCAACATCTGTCTTTGTTAACAAGTCACGCACTTGATTTTCCACTTCTTTGGATGGTTCCACGTGTGGAGGCAAGGTGGTTTATTGAAGCATATGAAAAAAGACCCGACATGAACCCAACTTTACTCGAGCTCGCGAAATTGGACTTCAATATGGTGCAAGCGATTCACCTAGAGGACTTGAAAGACACGTCAAGGTATGTACATTTTGTTTTCTTTTCTCTCAACAAACGTAGATCGATATTATTGTATGTTGGTCATGATCATTGGTGAATTTGCATAGACTAATATCATGATATCTATCAAAAATAGATGGTGGAATGATACAACCTGGGATACTAACTTGACTTTCGTTAGAGATCGGTTGGTGGAGAATTTCCTATGGACAGTTGGTGTTAACCCCCTGCCTTCGTTTAGTCCTCTAAGGAGAATACTAGCACGGGTTTTTGCTATGATTACTACTTTGGATGATGTCTATGATGTGTATGGTACTTTGGACGAACTAGAACGATTTACTGACGCTATTAGCAGGTACCAGTGAAATCCAACTCAATATAAGTAGAGTCTAAGGCTATTTAAAAACCTCTTGGCTCGTAGCTCACTCGAAATTAGCTTGAAAATAGTTCACTCGAATTGGCTTAGCCCGTGGCAAGCTTTTTAGTTGGCTCGTTCGTTCATTTAAATTAAAGCCTAAATTATAGTTTTTAAAATTTATAAACCAAATTTACGGTATATTATTCTAGAAGATATAGACGTATGGTCAATTTGACATTTTTAATAAAAACACCTAAGTGTAATATATAAAGAATTGTCATAGTTCTTTGAATACCAATACTGTATTATTGTTTCAACGAGTCAATATAAACAAATACAAAAATATTATATTTTGATTTTATATACATAAATATGTGTAAAAAGTAACAAAAATTTTTCTTAAAAAATAAACAAGTTGCTCATGAGCCGCCTCGACTGTACATAAACAAGTCGATTCGAGCCCACATTTTGAGCTCATTAAAATAAACGATTCGGCCAGCTCGGCCCGATTTTTTAATGAGGCGACCCCTGTGCTTACCCTGGCTCGCTCGACTCGACTATTTTATAGAAGCAAAATATAATGTTTGCACAAATCTTGTGAGATCTAATAAAAAGGTTGTAATGTATAGATGGGATATCAACTCCATCCAAGAACTCCCCGAGTATATGAAGATTTGTTTTACCGGATTCTATAACTCGATAAATGAGATCGCGTATTATACATTGACAGACACTGGCTTCTTCAACCTTCCGTATTTAAAGAAAGCAGTAATTAATTCATCTCTCTTAACCATAAACATATCCTTTTTAATTCCTTAATATCATTATTCCAATATTTAAATATGGTAACCTTGCAGTGGGAAGATTTATGCAAAGCATACCTAAAAGAAGCGCAATGGTACCATAGTGGATATAAGCCAACACTTGAAGAGTATATGGAAAATGCCTATATGTCGATATCAGTTCCTTTAATGCTCACACATATTAGTTTTCTAACATCAGTTAGATCATCCGAAGAAATCCTGAATTCCATAGAAAGAGCTGAGAATATTATTCGTTACTCAGCGATAATCCTACGACTTGCTGATGACTTGGGGACATCAACGGTAACTATTTGTAAAGAATTTATTAGTGTTTAAGAAAATTGGCTATATTCATTTAAAAGTGATAAATGTTATAGCACTTATATTAACAACTAAGAAATATGGTTAACCACTTACTTGTTTCTTAAGGACGAAATGGCACGAGGAGACATTTCAAAATCGATTCAGTGTTACATGCATGAGAGTGGTGCAACAGAAGACGAAGCTAGAATGTATGTGAAATCGTTAATCCTTGATACATGGAAGAAACTTAACAAAGAAAGATTAGGTGTAAATAATTCTCAATTTTTAAAAGAGTTTACTGAATGTGGAACAAACTTTGGTCGAATGTCGCAATTCATGTACCATGTAGCAGACGGGCATGGTCATCGTCCAGATGTCACTAAATCTCATGTGTTATCATTGTTGGTCAATCCAATATAAGGGATGAAATAGTGTAATGCGTGTATCTATCCTTATGTATTTGAAATTAAATTATCATATGTAAACATCTTGGATAGCTAGTGTCATTCAGAAAAAAAATATTATAAGTTACATGTTGTAATAAATACGAAACACTTGTGAGAATCAATTAAAAGATTATTTTTCTTATGGTAACTTTTTAAAATATAACAAGGCTAGTGATTAATGGTCTGTTGGCCATAATAATTCCTCGGTTTCTTCAAAGGAAACTTTTATGGAGACCATATTGAATCCCAAACTTGAAACAATAAAATCAATGTTTAAGGAAACAACTCAGTCTATCATTATGACGTTCTCGTCTAACGAAACACAGGAGGTTGTTTGGAGTTTTGGGAGTGATCGTGCCCAAGACCAGATGGATTTTCATCTAAATTCACAAAAATGTTTTGGGATCCTTAGAAGCTGAGTTCATAAGAATTATGAATCAATTTTTAGAAATATTAAAGGATTAGTTCGGGTGTAATGCCTCTTTTATCACGTTGAAGGTTAAAAGATCATTATCATTGTCATATTATCACCCATTAGTTTGTCGGCCAGCCCACTTGACAGATTAAAGACGATATTAAATGTGATGATGGGTGATGTGCAATCAACATCCTGGACCCGCCACTAAAGGTAAATGAGATCTATTCTTGGCTTAAACTTTCAAAAGGAAATTCTATTTTCTTCATATTGGACTTTGAAAAGTCATCTTACATCTTGAATTGAAATTCCATGGACCAATAGCCACCTTTCCATTCATATATTTGGGGCTCTCAATCAAGGGAAATACGAACCTTGCAGAGAATCAGAAGCCCGTCATCAACAAAATTCAAATATTAACTCTCTTTAATTTGTATGGCAAACACTATTTGGGGCTCTAATAAAACAATGTTTTTCATTGACACATGTCAATCAATGAAAGTCTTTACAATTAAATTTTCCCGCCTAAAACATTTTATTAAATAGTAATTGTAATTTTATTTTGGAAACTATAAATTTTTTTTAAAAATTGCCTTTATAAATCATTTGAAAATAAAAACAACAGTTACCATAATTAAATATTGTTATCATAATTTAAAATTCGAATAGTTTTTATATTAATATTTGATATAATTTAAATATCAAATAGTTTTCATATTAAAATTTGATATCAAATAAAATGTTTTGGCTATACATTAACTTCTTATTGTCTATATTATTTTAAAACTTTCATATATATAAAAAATAACTATTTAGAAAATTATACTTTAATACAATAAAAAATAATATTTTATCAGTCATTTAAATAAAAATTAAAAATTAATATTAATTTTTTAATAAAAAACAATCTATGATTAAAAAATACGATAAATTATTATTTATCATAAAAAATTTATGTCTTGAAATGGCAAATAGTTTTAGAAATTTTTTTTAACTATCTATGAACAAAATGTATAAAAAAGTTGCTACTATAATAATCTTTAGATTTAGACATCATTTGAAAGAATTGATAATCATATTTATAAAAATGATCTGATATAAAATTTTAATTTAAACGGAGCTATTTGAAAAAAAAAACAAGAAATGTTTTTAAAATTTTGATATATTAATTTAATGCTCAGAAAATTATGTGAAAAAATAGAAAATATATTGGTTTTTTATGTATAAAAACTGTTGAGGACTATTATGAAACAAAACAGAAAATATTTTAATCTCTTAGTGTAAAAAATTGTACAATTACTTTTATGAGAAAAAATTAAAAACATGTTGGTTTTTTATGGTATTTGCCCTTTTAAATAATATGTCATAATTTTAATTTATAAGTTACATAAAGTATAACAAGCGAGCCAACTAGCCAACTAACAAGCGAGCCACGAGTCGAGCTAACCTTGGCTCAGGCTCGGTTCGTTTACAAACCGAGCCGGCTCGGCTCGTTTATAAACTAATATTATTAAGTTTAATTAAATAAATAATATTTAACGTCATTAATAAACTAATATTAATTTATTAGTTTTATTAAACCAGTGTATTACACGGGTTGAATAAATTAAATATTAAATATAATAAATAAATATTTATGAATTATAAAATAATATTTTAAGATAAGATATGATTGAAATTACGTATAAGTATGGATTATAAGTAATAAAACAATGATATCAACTTTTTAAACTTTTTTCTCAAAAAAATTTAAATATTTTGTTTAAAAAAACCGTATTAAACAATGTCATTTCTAAAAATTTGCTTATTATAACTGATATTTTTCATTATTTTTTGTTTAGGAAAAATCTAACATCAATTTAAAATATTCGTATTTTTAAAAAAGTTTGATGTATTAGAAAAATGTGTTACTTTATAAAAACTTTTTTTAGGAATAACATTAATTAAAATATCTATTTCTTAATTTATGAAAAAAAAAACTATTTTTAATCTAAAGAAAAGTTAAGTAATATTATTAGTAATAAATGTAATTATTTAATAGGTGAGAGAAGCGGAAAAATTTTAGTGAGGATGAATGTGGTGCTGTCACGTTGCCCCCCTACATAATCTTTTATTAGAGTAGGAAGATTTTGGAGCCGGAATGTTAAAACAATTAATAAAAATGTTATTTATGGAATTCATATTTACGGAATATTAATAGTAAACTTGTTATATTTTATAAACATTATTTTTTACAACATAATTCAAACAAACAAGTAAAATCCGTAATTTTCATTTACGGCATTAATTAAAAACAAATTTTGAGTTAAAATTTACAATTAAAATGTTAAATCCGTAATTCTACTTACGAAAACAAGTCAAGGAACGTTTTTCGTAATTGGTATTTACGGAAACAATCATTTCAAAGTACCAACTTGGTCGCAATCCTTATTTACGGAATACCCATAAAACAAACAACTTTCAAAAACAACCCAAAAACCATCACAAATTTCAAAAAATCCCATTTTAAACAAAAAATCAACTTCCATCAACAAGTTCCTACATCAAATACACGATCAACACTTTAAACAAGAGTTCTATTTCTTTGTTTCTTCATCAAAGTTATAATATGTTGATCGTTCCAAGCTTTTTTGGTGGCCGACGAAGCAATGTATTCGACCCATTTTCTCTTGACATCTGGGACCCCTTGAAAGACTTTCAATTTCCAACATCTTATAGGCACCATCATTTTAAGAATAAAGTAAAGAAAAGACTAAATTTAAGAAAAAAAAATGATAATGAGAATAACGTTTTGATTAACCAATATTCAAATTACGTTTTATATGTTTCTACAAGATTTATTATATCAGTTTAACCGAAACTAATTTTGAAAAACTGAACTTTTACTTACCAATTTGACTGTTAGACGTTTTCATTGGAATGATAGAATGGAAAAACAATCACGACGAGACGCTTAGACGACGGCAAGACGGGGCGACGGGCGTCAACGAAAGTGGAAGAAATTGTGTTTGTAAAACAAGCCCAATACAATTTATTTTTTTATTTTATGTCATGGGCTGTTTTAAAACTTAAATGAGATAGATTGGACCAAAGAAAGTATTGGGTCGGTGGTTTGTAAAATCTATTTGGTTTAATAAAAAATAACTACTAGAGACATGTAATGATATTATATTTTTCCTCATGAAATATATCTTGTTTTTTTTTTTTCTTATTAAATTATCAACAATAATTACTAATAATATAATTTAATTTTTTTAAAATTAAACATAGTTTTTAATAATTAAAAAATAGAACTTTTTATTAATGTTGTTTCTAAAGAGACAAATATCTATAATAAAGAGATATGTTTCTAGAACATCAAACTTTTTTAAAAATACTAAAATATTTAAAAAAAAATCAATATTTCTAAAAGGTAAACTTTTTATAAATCAATAATAATTAAAATTGAAAGTTATAATAAGAAAATTTTTTAAAAATAATATTTTTTTTAAATGGTTTGTTTTAAAGTAAAATATTTAACTTTTTATTTTGGAAATGACAAAATAAATTAGAAAAAAGTTTAAAAAATTGATATAATTATTTTATTACTTATATTCTTCACTCATACATAATTACAATCATATCTTATATTAGAATATCGTTTTATATTTATTCAATCCGTATAATACACGAATTTAATAAAACTAGTTAAAAATAAATAAAAGGTAACCAATACGGGTGAAGAACCATTAACCCATACTAAAATGTATATATAATAATTTGACTTAATATTTGCAAACACTCATAACTTTAAATTTATTTTTCTCCAGCGATCCCTTACTAACTGAGATTTAACCTCCGTTAGTTTTTTTGATAAAATGATGCCAACATTGAACCATTTTTCAACTAAGCCGCCGCCCAGCCTCCATCAAATTCACGAATTGTTTTGAATAATTTCTTATGGTCTAACAAATAACAATGGTACTTTATCACCTACTATTATACACATAATCAAGGCAAATTAACAATTAGTTCGAGATATATTCAAATATCACATACTACCGGTGGATAAATATTATAAAAATAAAAAATTCAATAAGATAACCCTTTGAATTTTTGAAACTAATAGCAATTAAATAATAACAATTAAATAATCTTTGACTGACAGTTATCAAAATTGTAGACCGGAAATCTTTTGGCGGGAACATGACCTTACTATTTAATTCACTATGTTACAATCTCGTTTAATAAACAGACTAAATAAATTTATTGTTAAATGGTTAATAATATAAAAAATTATGTCTTAAATATTATGTATTCGGATTGAATAAACCCATGTATTACACATTTAAAAATTTGAAGTTAACATATTTGAAATTTTAATTATGCATTATTATTAATTAATGACTAGCTATTATAGCATTCATCTTTAGAATCTAATAAAACAAGGTTTCTTTTTCCACTTGTTATTCTTTTAAATCATATTTTTGACACTTGTCATTATTCTAAACATTTTCATTTTATTTTCCCTCCAAAAGTATATTATAGCAATTTAATACTCAAACTAATTTCTCTCTGTTAATAAATATAAATTTTATTAATTGATAAATTTCTCTCTCTCATCTATATTTTTAAAATCAAGCTATGTTTTTAAAAATAAATTTTATTAAGGAGATTAAAAAGTACATCTTTTTATAAAATAAAAATAATAAAAAAGTAATATAAAAATTTTTAAAACACTAAATCTTTTTGAAACAAAATATTTTAAATTGATCTTTTTTTAAAAAAATTATAAAAAATATGAAATTTTTTAAAAGAAATTTTATTAGAACAACCAGAATAATTAGAAACCCGATTTTTTAACAAACAAGATTTTTATAAACAATACATTTTTTTATAAAAAATCTTAAAACGAATATTTAAAAATAAAACTATTTAGATAAGAGAGTTAAAAAATAGTATAATTGTTTTATTCCTTGAACTATTACGTATATATAATTTTAATCATATCTTATATTAAAATATCATAATGTAACTGTTCGTTTTTATTACTAACTATAATCCGTTTAATAAATAGGATTCTATCCTATCTATTTAAATATATATTTATCTATCTATAACAAACAAAATCCAAAATAAGACTTGACACAATTATAAGTTTTATCATACTAACTTTCTCATTTCTCTTTATTATTATTAATACTATTGAATACTAAAAATATTAATCATACTATTTTCATATTAAAAATTATATAATTTAATAAATTAAAACTTATTTTATATTAAAAACCACACTTTTAAATATAAAAGTTTTATAAAATACAGAATACAACAAACTTTTTTTAGAATAAATTCATTTTTTTTAAATAAAATATTTAAAACCCACATTCTTTTGTAAAATAAAAGATTAATAGAAATATATTATTGTTTATTTACTTAAAGTAGCTATTCATATACAATTATAATCATATTTAATCTTCAAACATAGTTTTATAATTTATATACAATTATTTAGTATTTTATTTATTCAACCCGTGTAATACACGGGACACTAATCTAGTAATTAATAGAAGAGAGAAAAAGAAAAACCAATTATTAGATAACCTAAAATGATGACAAATGTTTGGATTTATTTTTATTTATTAGTATAGAGATTATTAGTATAGAGATTTACTATATTATAATGTAACTCACTCTCAAAATTTTCATTCTGTTTATTATTCCCATTGTATAATCAAGCTAATTTATTTTAAGAGTGAGTAGAGAATTTATAAAATTATCGTTTTTATCATTTGCATAAATTCACAATCTTGTAAAACTACAAAATAGTTTTTTTTTTTTTATTAACGGCCAACGAATAATTTTTAAGTCCAGTCATCCGGGTAAACCCATTGGCGAAAGGCTACCCATGCCCGCTAACACAGACAGCGCTGGTGACCCGGCTCGCTCACCATTTCAAGGGAAACCCACCACCCAAAGGCACACTGTGATAAAACCCTTGGCCCACTTGGAGCATATTGCACCTAATGAGACTACAACTCATGACCTTCACTTTGGAAAGTCATAGGGTGCCTCCTCCTAAACCAGTTAATCTAGGACTCATTGGCTACAAAATAGTTATACTCGAGATTTTATAGTGGTAGTCAACAGTATAGAATGTAAATTCGGAAATTCGAAATTGTCGTGGAGATTTAGATTAAAAAGGAGGAAACCGACTAAACTTAATCACCAATGACGTTACATGATGCAACAAATCATCGAAGTTGCCGGGAATTTATTCACCACATGATTACTAGCTAACTAATAGGGGTAAAAAAATATAAAACTAACGAAATATGTGGGGGTGCTAGATGAAGCTCTACAATTATATAAATTACAAAGAACAACTGCATCTACAGTGTTCTTCTTCTATTGATTGGTTTTTAATTTTTAATTCTTTACTTTTGCATGTTTCTTTTCTTCCCTATTATTACACGTATGTTGCTTTTGAGTTTGACAGATTACGTGTCGTTTACCAGGCTTCTTTTGAAGCTTCTTTATATTATATGTTCTTTTTGTTTCTTCTCATTGTCTTCTTCTCTACGAAGGTATCGTTCTTTAATGTCTTTTGTTGTTGCTAATGTTGTTTTTTTTTTTATTTTGTTGGTTGCCGATTTCATGTGGCGTCTTCAGTTGTCGGTGAGTCATGCGGGTTGTGTTTCTTGGTTGCTATCGGAGTTGATGTGTTTAGTTTGGGGTTTTCATCACTGAAGGCAATGGCTGGTTTCTAATGTTGTTTGTTGTTTCCGGTGGTCTTGGCTTTTTGACTTTATTTGTATTTTTTTTGTGGCGTCTTCAATTGCTGGCTAGTCAGATGATTTTGGGGGCTTCATCGTTTCTCGATGATTATCAAGTGTTGGTCGTATAATTTTTTGCTACTTTATATTGAATGTGTTGATTTGGTTTGAGTTTTCCTTTCATGATAGCACATTATATGTTTGATGAAATGCTTGTAGTACAGCAACTTATTTTTTTTTTCTATGTATGCTTATTAATTGTTTTTTTTTTCCGTGTTTTGTTTGTTACAGGGTCTTTGGTTAGCTGCATTGGAGAATGTTTTACTAAGAGGTAAGTATTTCGTCTTCTTTGTTTGTGATGCATTTAGTTTGTATGGCTTTTTGGTTGTGAATGTCGCGTTTGGCTGTCTTGTGATATGTATCTACGTTGTTCTTGTAATTGTGACCTGCTTTGTTTGATGCTTTGTTGGATTGTATTATGTTTTTACTTTGTATTGTTGATTGTTCAGTACTGCATAGTAGCTTTATTAGGTGGATGTTGCTGCTGCAACGTTTGATTGTCAATGTATTTTGAATTAACGCTTTGTTGGATCGTATCATGTTTTTACTTTGTAATGTTGTTTGTCCTGTGCATAGTAGCATTGTTAGGTGGATGCTGCTCCTGTAACGTTTAATTGTTAATGTGTTTTGAATTAGTTTCTAGCTACATTCTTATGTTCTTTGTTGCATTCTGAGTATAGCAGCATGTGGTTTTCTAACCGATTTGAATTAAATGTTGTATGTGTTAGTAGGGCTGCGTTTATGATGTTTAGTTGTTAAGTAGGGTTGACTTTACCCGTAGGTACAAACTTCTTTAGGTAGGTTGATGTTTCGATAATTAAACATGTGTTTTATGTATGGATTCTAATTCTGCCTATATTCCTGCTAAACAAACAGCGACGACACTTGTAACAAACAACACACCATTCGCTTAACGTCCAACGAACCAACAAAAACCCCGCCGCGAAGCGTGGGGTATAAACCTAGTTAAATACACATAAGTATGTAATCCTTTGACCAACTTATCATCCCACCGATCCCCACAGTAAGGCTATCTTTATCCCCCTTTTTTTTTTTTTTTTTTTTTAATTAATTAGTGCAAACCGTATGGTTGTGATTTTCGGCTATTCAAAACCGTCTCGCATCACCCCAAAAATATATTGTTGCCTATTAATTCAAGGTTAAAACTAACAATTAAGAAAATGGTTAATCGTATATGATGATTTGAGACGTAATCAGAGGGTGTTTATGGAGAAATCACTGTATAATACATGGAGGAAGAGAATGGTTTCTGGTAGTGTATACAATACTAAGATAACTACCTATTATAATAAAAGGGTAACTAAGATGACATGTGTCAACACCACATTGATTCTCACCAAAATTTGCTCGCTTCTCTCTTCTATTAAATAACCACGTTAATTACTAATAATATTATTCAAATCTTTTTTAGATTAATAATACTTTTTTAATAAATTATGAAATAGATATTTTTATTAATTTTATTTTAAAGAAATAAATTTTTATAAAATAATAAAATTTCTAAAACATCAAAATTTTTAAATACAAAATATTTTAGAATTATTTTTTTAAAAAAGTAACTAAAAATAATTAAAATTGGAAGTTATAATATGAAAATTTTAAAAATGCTATTTTTTAAAATTGTTTGTTTTTTAAACAAAATGTTTAATTTAAAAAAAAAATAAAAAAAGTTTTAAAAATAATATCACTGTTTTATTATTTATGGTTTTTTTTTTTACTTATAAGTAGTTTCAACATATCTTATCTTATATCGTATTATAATTAATAAATTTTTATTTTATTTAATATTTTACTTATTCGACCCGTGTAATACACGGGTTTACTAAAGCTAGTATATAAATATATATATATATATATAAAATATGTGAAGGTTTGATGGCCAGATATAGATAATGTTATTTGAATATATCTAGTTATGTACCATGGATTTGAGTAACTAAAAGTGAATCATTAGCATCAAGTCAAAGCACATGTATACTATAGGATATCTTAAAGATAATGATAACAGTTTAATCTTTTATACTAAGATTTTGTTTAGATGCACCATCACTATTTATGCATGTGAATAATAACTAAAATGTAAAATAAATTTATGAAAAGATGAACTCATGTGTGACTAATATAATTTTTTTGATAACGTGGAAGTTTAATACGCACAAACTCCACGTGATTAAATTATCTATTTCAATTTAAAATTATCTCAAAACAATTAAAGTTTATTCACTTAATCACCGATGAAACCTCCCTAATTATATAATTGATTTACTTAAATCTATTTTATTTAGAAATCATATATCTCCAACACAAAAGGTGATCGGCAATTAAATTATATAGATTAGTTATAAGATCTTACCCGAAAACTCGAAGCTGGAAATTAGCCAAGAAACTGTCGATTAGACCGAGAAGAAAACTGTCGACTCACATTTATGCTTGTTCGTAATCGCGACCTTCATCAAATCCGTAACTAGAAGCCATCAATGACCATCACGATGGTAATGAGCATGGTAGAGGGACCGGGAGTATCATTATTTGAGATAAAGATATAAGCGGATGATTGTGTTTGTTTGCAAAAAGAACCAAACTTGATCTTCTCCTTAATCCCCATGTACTTCACTCCATGTGTAATAAAATCCTTGATCTTGCTGGAAACCCGTACATATGATACCATAACTTGTTTTGAATCTAGCAACTCAATTGAAAAAAAGAGAATTAAAGATGGATTGATGAAGATTTGTGAGATCAGAGAACAAAAGCGATCGATGTATGATTATTGTTGGTGGCCGCTAACTAAACTAGGTTTTCATAAAAGAGAATATTCGTGCTGATGACGTATTGTAAATTAGAGATAAACAAGAAAAAACACAGAGAGGGGAAACTGATTTTATTATATTAGGGTTACCATATACAATATGTATATCATATATTTATAAAATATCAAATCCTAAACCTAAAGCCCATAAATATTGTACTGAGCTGATAAAATTATCTGCATATTATAACATAATGAAATTTGAAAACGGATTTTGATTTTTATTTATGCCTTCTAAAAGCTTAAGTAAGTCGCACTTCAATTCTTGAAGTAGTAAAATCAAAAATACATATTTAAAAAATAAAATTAAGTTTAAAAGGTGTAGCGAAATTCATAATAAAATAAGAAACAAATATCTAAAAAATAGAAAATATACATTGAACAGAAATGGTCGCAAAATCTGAAAATAAATCATTCTAATTTAATAAAACTATAACAAAATCAATACCAAGATCAAAAAACACATGTAGAAATAGGTCAGTTGTTATAGTCAAACTATGGAAAAAAAATTCATGTTATATGTGTTAGAATAAATCAAATTTTTTTAAAAATAATCATAAAATTTTCTTTACAGTCATACGAAACTCGTGTATTTGATTAGAATTTGTTTTGTGTAACTTCATTTTAGTGCTTTATTATTAGAGAAATGTTTAAATACAAAGTCTTACAAAACTAAAAAGTGTAAGAAGTATTAATATATTGACACGTGTTTTTTTTATCAAAATTAAGTTGAGTGCAAAATTGGTTATGTTCCCCATTCTCAAGTTTCACCTTCTTTTAAAACGTTCGTAACTTTTACATACGACATTATTTAAAAAAAAAATTACACCATATAAATGAGCACTTTTATATTTTTAAAACGCGTATAGTATTGATATAAAAAACAAGTTTTTTAAACTTTTTTTAACTCATTGTGTAATTTCATCAGGTTATTATGTAATTTTCTAAATTGAGGATGGTTACACAATTATCTAATAAGTAATACACAATGAACTAGAAACATAAAAAGTTTATATTTTTTAGTATTGTGTTATTCCAAAATCATTATTTTAAAAAACATAATGAATAATATAATAATCAACATTAGACACAAGGTTAACATAATAACCGGTACTAGACTTGATAATTAGCAATAGACATAATGACTTGTTTGACGAGTATAACATAATGACTTGATCAAGTTTATACAATAAACTAGACTAGGTAAAAAATTACATTTTCAGCATTGTGCTATTTGAAAATTTAACATTTTACAAAACACAATGCATAACATAGTGGTCAACATTAGACATAATAAATAACACAATGATCAGCACTAGACTTGATTATTAGCAATAGACACAATGAGTTGTTTGATGAGGATTACACAATAACCTTATCATAATTATACAATGCTGAAAAACGTAAAAAAAAAATTATATTTTTAGCATTGTGTTATTTGGAAATCATCATTTTAAAAAACACAATGCATAACACAATTATCAACATTAAACACAATAATTAACACCATGACCACCACTAGACTCAGATAATTAAAAATTATAAGCGTTTAAAAAAAAAAGTGAAACTTGAAAATATGGTTAAAACTAAAATACTCTTGGTCTATCATTTAAATTTTTAATTATTTACCATTATGTCATCAAATTTTTAAGCCGATCTAAGATATAGTGGATAATAATCATTCTCACCATTTTTAGTTTGTCATTCTTTTATAGAATAACTCCACCCTTATTATTATCTACTTTTTTTTTACTTTTTTTAACTGTTGTCTTTTTTATTTTTTAGTTTAACTTGCATTTTTACGTTCCTTCTCTAAGAAAAAGTTTCGTAAAGATATTAAAAAGTTAAAAAAAATTACATTGATTATATGAAAAAATTAAGAAAAGAATTATATTATACTACCACATCACTATTATTATTATTATTATTATTAATATTATTTTTAGGGTTATTGTATTTTAATAATCCTAAGTTTTTTTTATTGGTCGGATTATCCCAACTCTACAAATATTTGCAGACACTCCAAAGTTTAAGATCATTTTTCTACAATGATTTTTTACTAACTAAGAGTTAACATCCATTAGTTTTTTTGATAAAATGGTGCCAACTCTGAGTTAATTTTCAACTCCGCTGCCGTCCAGCCTCCATTATGTCCATTTTTCGGTGTCTAGATTTCAGCTTCACTTGAAATCTACCTCTAACGAGTCAAGTGGTTCAGATTAAGAGACGAAGAATGATGGGTTTTAGAGTGTAAAAATTTTAGATTTACGAATCATATGATTGATTTCGACTTTCTTTTTAGTGTTTTGGCCATATAAACAGTCGACGTCATCAAAAAACTAATGATGTTAATTCTCAGTTAGTAAGGGATCGTTGAAGGAAAATAAACTTAAAGTTGGTAGTGTTTATAAATATTTTCTGAGTTGGAATTAATTCCGGCAAATAAATAAAAGTTGAAATTATTAAAATCTAATAACACTTATTTTTATTACTTAGGAATATTAAATCAGAAATCTATAATATCAAATTAAGTATTATTAATTTGTCTTTTTTATTTTTAAAGTAATCAAACATAGAAGAAGTGTATCTAGTTTATAATTAAAAAAAAAAATAAACTAACGTTAATCCTTTACTTTTTATATTGCCATCTATGTATTTTTTTTTTTTTTTTTTTTTTTTTATAATCATGCCTGCTAAGCATAAATGGGTCTAGTAGAATATGCCCAATCACGTGTGATGTGTGATTAAAATTTGTGATCGTTATCTCTACGTTAGTTATAGTTTGGTGAAGATCTGAAGATATTATTGTTTATTCTTTTATTTAATTTAAGGACTTGGTGTTAATCTTGTTAATTTTATATTTTGATTATAACATGAGTGTAATATGTGTTATTTGTTCATGTTTGTTTTGTTATCCATCTTGTGTTTTCTGAACTTTGTAAATGATTATTTAATACGTGTAAAGAAAATCCGTTTATGATTGGGCCTCCCCTGTAATTTAAACATGAAAAACTCCTAAAATGTTTATTTTTCTCAACTTTTCTTTTAAAACGTCACTGCAAAAATAAATACTCAAAATACGACGACACCTCTATAGACTGGCGCATGAATTTTTAGAGCAGAACCAGTCACATATAAACATGTGTGCCTAAACAGACCAACGCTTGTACTAAATAGACGGGCATCCGTACCAAACAGGCGGCCACATGTTCCTCCCATGCAGTTGTGTGTTCCCCCATAGAGGCGTCGGCTTAAGACATGTGTTCATTTGTGATTGTATTTGCTACATGCGCCCTCTTCTACCTATGGTCTTTTCTGATAGGAACAATTTGAACAATAATTTTTTGGGGGAGTATTTTGAAGGGAAAAGATGAAAAAATAAATATTTTGGGAATTTTCCCTTTAATAATAGGATTATTATCCGTCCACCACCAACCTTAATTTGGAAGTCAAAGTGTGTGCACTATACGTGTGTATATATACATACTAGGTTAGTGTCCTGTGTATTACACAGGTTGAATAAATAAAATACTAAATAATTAGTAATAAAAATTTAAAAATTATAAAACTATGTTTGAAGATAAGATATGATTATAATTGTATGTGAATAACTACTTAAATTAAATAAATAATGATATATTTCTCTTAAACTTTTATTTTATAAAAAAATGTGGGTTTTAAATATTTTATTTTAAGAAAAATGAATTTATTCTAAAAAAAGTTTGTTGTATTCTATATTTTATAAAACTTTTATTATTAAAAGTGTGGTTCTTAATAAAAAATAAGTTTTAATTTATTTAATTATATAATTTTTAATATAAAAATAGTATGAGTAATATTATTAGTATTCAATAGTATTAATAATAATAAAAAGAAATGAGAAAGTTAGTATGATAAAACTTACAATTGTGTCAAGTTTTATTTTAGATTTTGTTTGTTATAAATAGATAAATATATAGATAAATAGATAGGATAGAACCCCATTTATTAAACGGATTATAATTAGTAATAAAAACGAACGATTAAATGACAATATTTTAATATAAGATATGATTAAAATTATATATAAGTAATAGTTCAAGAAATAAAATAATTATACTATTTTTTTTAACTCTCTTATCTAAATAGTTTTATTTTTAAATATTTGTTTTAAGATTTTTATATAAAAAATGTATTGTTTATAAAAATTTTGTTTATTAAAAACTCGGGTTTCTAATTATTCTGATTGTTCTAATAAATCTGATTTTAAAAAATTTCATATTTTTTATAATTTTTAAAAAAGGACCGATTTAAAATATTTTATTTTAAAAAGATTTAGTGTTTTAGAAGTTTTTATATTATATAAAAATTTTGTTTTTTTATTATTTTTATTTAATAAAAAGATGTACTTTTTAATTTCCTCAATAAAATTTATTTTTTAAAACATAGCTTGAGTGAAATGTATCAATTAATAAAATTAATTTTTATTAAGAAAGAGAAATTGGTTTGAGTATTAAATCTTTCTACTCTAATAAAAGGGTAAATGAGAGTGCCACGTGTCAGCATCATATTCATTCTCATCAATTTTTTCTCGCTTCTCTCTTTTATTAAATAACTATATTAATTACTAATAATATTATTTATTCATTTTGACATTATAATTAGGTTTTTAATAAATTAAGAAAGAGATATTATTATTAATGTTATTTTTATATTGATAGTTTTTTATAAAAAGATTTTTTTCCAAAAAATGAACTATTTTTACTGAATATTATAAAATTGGTTTTTTTAAAGGAAATTTTTTATAAAAAATAATTAAAATAGGAAGTTATAGTAAGAAAATTTTTAAAAATTAAAATGTTCATATTATTGTTTTATTATCTATAGTTATTAATCATACGTAATTCCAATCATATTATGTATTAATATATTGTTTTATAATTAATAATTTTTATTCTGTTTAATATTTTGTTTATTCAACCCGTGTAAAGCTAGTTACTACAATATACTTTTGGAGGGAAATGAAATGAAAATTTTTAGAATAATGATAAGTGTTAAAAAGATGGTTTAATAGAGTGACTAGCGGCAAAAGAAATATTGTTTTATTAGATTTTATAGATATGTGAAGTTACATCCCTAAGTTATAGATTTTGATGATGATGTTTATATTTGTGTGTTCAATTTGTACATTTAGATTTTGATGTTAATATTTATGAATTTAAATTGGATTCTAAAATTCATTATTTTTTTCCAAGATTTGTTAATGCGATTTTAGTGTCTTAAATTTGAATATTGATATTTATGAATTTAAATTAGATTCTAAAATTCATTATTTTTTCTCGAAAATTTTTAATGTGATTTTAGTGTCTTAAATTTAAATATTAAGTTTTTTTTAATATGTACGTGAATTCTCACATTTTAAACCTTACCATTTGTTTACAACAAGATTTAAACACTTGGTATTTTAGAGAGAGATGTCATGTAACACATATTCATACCATTGAGCTAAAAAAACCCTTTGACGAACATATTGCGTTGAGTGTTGTTTTCGGTGTTGATATTGAATTGTAAAAGGAGAATGTGCGTTGGTATATTTATATTGACTTAGTAGTGAGAATTCTAAATATTATTCTTATATTTTTGTATAATTCTATAATTGTTATATTTTATTTTTTAAAATTTTAAGATGATGAATGAAATTCATTGCATTGAGACAAATTCATGTATTCTGATGACCTTTTTCTATCCTTTTTGTTCGTAACACTCACAAACCATCCGTCTTTCTAATCGAAGAACAAAATCATTATTCGACAAGGACAATACTAACACACGCTCTCTATTTTTTTTATACTAAAGAACATATTGATTGATAGTACTTTTGTTTTAATAAGTGATTAAAATGTTTTGAGTTTCTTCAAAAATCAAGATGAGGGGTGATGTTTTCAAAAAGTGTAAAAGAATTCAAGGTTTTATAAATTGATAAATAGCAATGATAAAATAACAACATTTCATTCTAGAGTGATGACGGAAAATCCAGACATTTATATTTTTTTAGTTTTCACCCACATTTAATACATGTTTTATGAGCCTTAAGATTTAAGTTTTACTATTTGTGATGGATTTGAATGGGTTCAAGCCATAAAATACAATAAATTATTCTTTTAAAAGTCTTATTGCATATTGTTGAGTTTAACTCAATTCGAATGCTACAACAAAAGTTGAAATTCATTTTGCTTCGCGAAAATTTATCTTAAATGTTCCGAGAGATGTTGAAATTTAGTCTTTGCGTCTTGGAATATGATAAGAATGAGCAAAATACCATGACATTTATAGTTATTATATATCATTGAAATACAAATGAGCAGAATATAGAGCATTTGAATATCAGTTGTTAGATATGAATATTGAAGAAATACAAATATAATAATACTAGCATGTATACTCGTATATTACACAAGTTGAACAACAATATAGTAATATACTAATGACACACATATAAGATATACAATTGTTTTTGGTCTGAAAATAATTATCCATATTGAATAAAAGGAGGATTTAATTTGTTAATTTGTATGTATATGTATGTGTGTTTATATGTATGCTAATGTGTAATTGTATGTGTGCTTGTATATATGTATTTGTGTTTGTATGTTATATGTGTTTGTATGTTATATGTGTTTGTATGCATACATACATTATATATACATATACATATGGGGGTTCAAATGTTAAACCTCATTTATTACGATGATTTAAGATCAATATCAAAATCATTTTTATTTATTGGAATAACAATTGCACATATATAAAAATATGTTCTTTTATCTATATGTATAAATTCATAAGCGTAAAAAAAATTTACACTATTGTAAGTCACATTTATATCTCGTATATATTTACAAATGTAAATGAAATTTACACTACTGTAAAATTTTTTACGTTTACGAATTTGCACATACACAGAAAATAACATATTTTTTTATATGTGTAATTATGCTATTACAACCATGTTTTCAGACTAGGTTCAGACTGGTCGGTCAAACCGGTCGGACCAGGAATCGGAAATCGGACCGGTCTGATCCACCCTAAATCGTTTTGTTTTCAAGGAACCTGCCGGTTCGAATCGGTGCGGCGGTTGGACCGGGAACCGGTTCGGACCGGATTTCAATTTATTTATTTTATTTATTTTATTTATTTATTTGATTTTAATGGATTTAACGGTTAGGTCGAATGATTAATTTCAGTGTTGAATATATAATTATTGTTGAATTTTATATATGACTATAAAATATACATATAAAATACCTATATTGAATTATATTTATAACTATATATAATATAAATATATATATATAATTATAATGTCATTCAATTCTTAAATCTGGTCTGACCGGTTTGACCAGTCGACCAGAAAGACAACCGGTTTGCTGTCCAATACGGTTCTAAGAACATTGATTACAAGAAAAACAAATAATGATTTTAATTGATTTTGAAAAGTTAACACGGTTATCGCAATAATAGAAGGTTAACATTTGAACCCTCTCATATATGTGTGTGTGTATGTATGTCTGTGTGTGTAGATTTATGTGTATGTGTGTTTGTATATATGCTTATGTGTGTTTGTATATATGTACTTGCATTTGCATTCCTATTTTGTTAAGTTCTAAAACTTGTGAAATTTTAGCTAAATATAAAAAAAATATTGTCTAATAGAGAACAAATGTGAACAATGAGAACACTACTAATGGTCTTTTCAATCAAGAATTTGGACAGTATGCCATTTAGTTCTTGGATTTTAATTTCGCCAACACAACTTAAATAGAAAGTTAGTTGATCCATATACCAAAGGATTCATGCATGGATGATCCATAATATGTGCATGGTAAATCATTTCAAACGCAAGACGTATGGTATTGTTTAAATCTGTATTGTCTCAACATGCGGGTCAAGATTATGATGAATAAATAATATAATATTGCATTATCAGAAGTGTATCTTAAATAATATAACAAATGACAATAATAAATATAATTATGTTAATAATAATAGAAAGTTGCGTATAATACGACCTTCTAACAGACATATCTTGTTGGAAATGCGTAAGCAATTTGTCACAAAAATTTTCGTATAAGATATTTTCCGGTAATATTTTTGCCGCATGTGTTGGAAACTGAGGTTTCCTTCGCATTTCAAACGAAAATTTGAGTAGGAAATCTTTCTAGTAGAGATATGTCAAGAACTTTTACATTATATATTATGCATGCATGTTCTCTTGTCTTTTTCAATAATATGTTTCTTATGGAACCTCTATATATATGTGTATATGTAGCTTTAGAATTGAAACCATCACCAAGCAAACAAAAAAAAAAAATTTAACATTACTCCTTTTGCGCGAATTCGCAATATGGCTTCATTGTGGGCATTTTCTTCTTCATTCCTTATTTCCAATCATTCTTCAAGTAGAAAAGGTATTTTTGCCTGCAAAAAACTACTAATTCCCAAAAACCAAGTTATAATGGATGTTCCTACTGCGGCAACAACCTCAGTTAGAAGATCAGGAAATTATCCGCCTTCGATATGGTCATACGATCATGTTCAATCCCTCACTAGCAAATATGCAGTATGCGTTTATAAACAATCTTGATTTCATTCTTTCTCTGATCAAACATTTACATCAACATGCATACGATTGTTTTGGAAATAACGAATAACTAATAACATATGTTTTGTGGTTATATGTAGGGAGAGAAGCACATGCCGAGATTGCAGACATTGAAAGAAGCAGTGAGGACCATGATTTATGAAGACCATGACGTTGAGGATAATCCGTTAAAGATACTCAATTTGGTTGATGATTTGCAAAGACTCGGCATATCCTATCATTTTGAGAATGAAATAAGCAATGTCTTGAAGGATGTATACCACAACTACTATGAAACTCCTGAAAAGTGGGCTACAATGGGTTTAAATCTTAAAGCCCTCGGGTTTAGACTCTTGAGACAACAAGGATATCATATCCCTCAAGGTATGGAAATAGAATTTTTGGTATAACCACATGGTTTATAAAAGAAAAGGTCTAGTAATTAAAAACATTGAAACTTGATGATTTCTGAAACTAAAGCTAAAACTATGTAATTCCTAGGTGTGAAAGCGAATTCAAGCAAAATCGGGGTGATGTTGCTAATTAAGATATCAAAAAAAATTTATTTTCTATTTTTTTAAAAAGGATTTAAATTATGTGGTATAAAACATTAACGAAGAAAATTAAAAATAAGCTAAAATTAAGGGAAAGTTCTCAAAATAAACATATGAAAGTCATGTAAATTCCCTTACAAAGATAAGTGTTTGAAAAGTTACATTCTGATATCAACATGCACTCATAGTGCCAAAAAGCAAGCCCCATGATGTCTTTTTAAGAAAACACTCTCCAATAGATATACTAAAACACTCTCCAATAGATATACTAGAGATTCAATCAGTGTCCCTTCAAGCGAAAACACCTTTGGAAAAATTAAAAACATTTGCGAGGACTCCACCGCGCTCCACAGCTGACCAGCTTTTAATTAATACAATTTGTTTTCGCTCAAAGAGACACATGTCGACTTCCTAGTGTGTCCACGTTGGAATGCATTTTTGCACCAATTACGTCACGTGATCGGCTTTCCTGCAGTATAGCCTGTTTCCTATAGTAGGAGTGTAAGAATTATTTGAGTTTTTATAGTTGACTGGGATACTTGAGTTTTCATATGATCTAAATTTTATTTGGTGAATTCAACGCAAGTGAATTTGCTTGGGTTCTTTCTGATTGCCTAGTTTTAAGTTTAGTTCTATAAGTTACCTACAAGTGTTGTGGTTTTCAAAACTATCCAATAATACAAATATTTCGAACAAAGCAAATTAAGGATATCTTTTTCTCCAATTTTGATTTACAATTTTGAAAATTCTAACATTATTATTTGTAAATGTGTTGAGTAGAGATATTTGAAGACTTGATGGATGATACCGGTAATATTTCCGTGGGACACTTAGAGAGAGACATCACCGGCATACTTAACTTGTATGAGGCTTCTTACCATTCGCTAGAGGATGAACAAATATTAGACGATGCCCGAGATTTCACTACGAAAAATTTGAAAGAAAGTTTAGACAACATTGATGATCAATATCTGTCATTGTTAACAAATCGCTCACTTGATATTCCGCTTTTTTGGATGGTTCCACGAGTGGAGGCAAGGTTGTTTATTGAAGCATATGAAAAAAGACCCGACATGAACCCAACATTGCTCAAGCTCGCGAAACTGGACTTCAATATGGTGCAAGCGATTCACCAGGAGGATTTGAAAGACACGTCAAGGTATATAGTTTTTGTTTTCTTTTTTCTCAACAAAAGTAGATCGATGTTATTATATGTTGGGCATGATCATTGGTGAATTTGCATAGACTAATATCATGATATCTATCAAAAATAGATGGTGGAATGACACAACCTGGGATACGAACTTGAGCTTCGTTCGAGATCGGTTGGTGGAGAATTTCATATGGACAGTGGGTATTAATCCGCTGCCTCCGTTTAGTCCTCTAAGGAGAATACTAGCACGGGTTTTTGCAATTGTTACTACCTTAGATGATGTTTACGATGTGTATGGTACTTTGGATGAACTTGAACGATTTACTGACGCTGTTAGCAGGTACCACTGAAATCCCACTTGATATAACTATATAAACAGGGTCTATAGATGAGGAGATGAGAACAAACTTTTTTTCTAGTTCAAAGATAGAGAGGCTTACTAATATATCCGGTTGAAGTTCACATTTATTAACTAGAGTATGCACAAATCTCATGAGATCTGATAAAAAGGTTCCAATGTGTAGATGGGATATCAACTCCATCCAAGAACTCCCTGAGTATATGAAGATTTGTTTTACCGGAATCTATAACTCGATAAACGAGATGGCGTATTATACATTGACAGACACGGGATTTTTTAACCTTCCGTACTTAAAGAAAGCAGCAAGCAGTCCTACTTTCTTAACCATAAAAATATCCTAATAATTCCTTAATATCATTACTCAATTTGAAAATGGTAACCTTGCAGTGGGAAGATTTATGCAAGGCATACTTAACAGAAGCTCAATGGTACCATAATGGATATAAGCCAACACTTGAAGAGTATATGGAAAATGCTTATGTGTCAATATCAGTTCCTTTAATGCTCACACATACCAGTTTTCTAACATCAGTTAGATCCACAGAAGAAATCTTGAATTCCATGGAAAAAGCTAAGAATATTATCCGATACATAGGGATAATCCTACGACTTGCTGATGACTTGGGGACATCAACGGTAACTATTTTTGTGCCATCTTATTAGTGTTTATGCTTATTAGTAATATTCATTTAGGAGTTATAAAAGGAATATCACTTATATAAACAACTTCAAATAAAGTTAACCGTTTACTTGTTTCTTAAGGACGAAATGGCACGAGGCGATATTCCAAAATCGATTCAATGTTACATGCGTGAGAGTGGTGCAACCGAAGATGAAGCTAGAATGTATGTGAAATCGATAATCCTCAATACATGGAAGAAACTTAACAAGGAAAGATTAGGTGTAACTGATTCTCAATTTTTAAAGGAGTTTATTGAATGTGGAACAAACTTTGATCGAATGGCACAATTCATGTACCATGTAGCAGACGGGCATGGTTATCGTCCAGATGTCACTAAAGCTCATGTATTATCATTGTTGGTCAATCCGGTGTAATGGAAGAAACAGTCTAGCATATGTATCTATCATTAGAGGCAGACCTTGATCCTAAATAAGATCCCAAAACATCCAACCTTGTGTATTGGAAGATTTTACAAATAAAATAAAATTGAAATATCATAAGTTGCATATTGTAAAAAACTAGTATTAGTGCCCATGGTACCGGTTAACAATTTTTTTGTCATACTTATAGTCGCAAATTGTGGTTCTATATTTTGAAACATGGATACATGGGCTGTTAATATTTGTAACACGAAAATTGATAAGAGGGAAATAAAATGTCTGCATACTAAAACAAAACATTAAACAAATGAAAACATAAAAATCTAGAAAAAAAACTGAAAAAAGAAGAAAAAATAACAAAGAGTTAAAAAAAAAAAAAAAAGAAATTCGGAATGTGAGTGAATCAAACCAAGAGGGTGGGTCGGATGGGATCCACCTGAGTAGAAAGGTGAGGGTGGGTCGGATGGGATCCACCTGAGTAGAAAGTGCCTTACCACTCAGCCAACGACCCTTTTGCGTTTAATCCCTTCCTTAAATTTCAAATACACGGACAAAGTCGTGAAAAAAAAGTTAACAAAAGTAGCATGGACCAAGCATTGGCCACTATATGTCAGTTACAGCAACTAGTTTTATACGACGGCCGGGTATTTTAATGTAATAATGACATAACTATTCTTCTTTGGTTCCAAACAAAAATATTGTTTAAGATCAAATACAACTCGTAACTCGTTTAATTTATAACAAAAAAATGACAACTTGTTTAACTTATGAGTAAAAATTAACCATTTAATATAAATACAAAAAGTAATGAAAGGACTATCTGTATACTATATAATGATTTAAATAGTTCAGGTCTGTTCATTTAGCCAAAAACTTTGGGTTAAAAACTTAATTGGGTCATTGACCAAACCAAATATCTAATCATCCAAAGCATTGATTTTGATCCTTGCAAAGACTTTTTACCAAATTAACCAAATATAATCTTTATTCTACTCTAATAAAATAATATCTTAAGATGACACGTGGCGGCACCACATTCATCTCACCAAAATTTACTCGTTTTTTTCTACTATTAAATAATTACTTTAATTATCAATAATATTATTTAACTTTTTTTAGAACAACAATAGTTTTTTTAATAAATTTAAAAAAAGAAATATGTTATTTTTAAAAATAATTTTTACAGAATAAGAAATTTTTATAAAACATCAAACTTTTTTAAATTTAGTGTTTTTAAAAAGTTAGTTTTTTATAAACAAAAAATAATTAAAATTGAAATTTATAATAAGAAAATTTTTAAAAATAATATTTTTTAATGCGGTTTGTTTTGAAACAAAATATTTATTATTTTTTTTGAAAAAAAAAGTTTTAAACCAAAAGTTTAAAAAGTTGATATAATTGTTTTATTACATATTGTTCTTATTATACGTAATTTCAATTATATTTTATCGTAAAATATCGTTTTATACTTGATAATTTTTTATTATATTTAATATTTTATTTGTTCAACCCGTGTAATACACGGGTTTACTAAAGTTGTTAATAAATAAGAAAGGAAAACAATAAAATACAAAAAGAATCCAAAGCATTGATTTCATGGGTTGGGATATCTATTGAAATAATTAAAGTGCACAAGAACTTCAACACCAAATTTTAAAGACTTAATCATCATAAACATTTAACTTAGATGCTATCAAAATAAGTAAAAATAGTAACAAAATGGCCCAAAAAATAACAAATAAATATCATGAATAAAATTGGACAGATAATATATAAGCTTTAAACAAACCCATGTCACAAATAAAGTGATGGTTTATGAACTCACCTCACAAACACGACTTGTTAATTAATCACATAGAAGATCAGTAAAATCATACACAAAAACATGAACTGTGAATTAGAGGATGACAGGAATCTTCCGTCAACACTAATCACGATTATGAAATCAATGTTGATTTTAAAATTTAGAGGGATGATGTCTTGATGTGGAATTTTCGTCATTAAAATGATCGCTACAAGCTTCCAATTGCTACAACTTGTTTGTGAAAGTATCAATAATAGGAATAAGAGCTCATCTTTCATCAGGAAAACTAACATAAGACAAATTTAACATTAGTAAAAAATAAGAAATATTATCACAAAGTATAAGTAAACTAAAAAATTACCAAACAAAAAAAAAAAAAAAAAACATTAAGTTGTATCACAATATATCATTTTACTTCCACCCTAACACCTTTTAAAAGATTTCTTAATTTAAATCACTCTTTCCATATAATTAACTATGAACATTTTCAAACTTTAACTTGCTAGATTTAGGAATGACCTACTAAAGTCAACTTAAATGAGAATCCAGAGACAGTTCTTCCATGCCAACTGCCGGTGGGTCGGTGAACCATCGCCCATGCACCAAAGCACTCCCCCTCCCCCATTTTAGCTATAATTTTCGTTTATCATTTTTAGTTCAATCTTCACACCAAAATAAATTTCTAGAACTTTTCTTCTTGTTGTTTGCTCTTGTAACTGTAATTTAAAAAAATCTCATTAACGTCGTTGTTAAAGATTTCATATTTGATATAATGCATAATACGCTTAAATCACTGGCATGTAATCAACTAGATAATATCACTCATCCAAATAAGTTTAGTTTCCTTACATATACATGTGAGCAACGCACATATAGCATTTAAGAAAAATTAAAAAACAAATATAAGCAAATCGAAAACTATACGTGTATTTCTATCCTCCTAAGCATAGTTGTTGTATCCAAGTGACCATCTTTATCAAACGCAACATTCCATCTTTTACTTACAGTTTTTTCAACCTGAAACAGTTGAACAATCATCAAACATCAGAGGTCAATAAAAGTGAATATATGATACCTCAGCTTGAAACTAAGATAAAGAACTTGAAACTGATAGATAGTACATTACATGTTAACTAACATTATTAACATCAGTTCTATACAATTATATAGTTTGTTTCCAAAAAAAAGTAAGCATATGGTACCTCAGAGAGCTTGATCCACAATATGAAAATTGACATTCGTCATTTCATTTTGTTCATTTCCTTCTTTACTTCATCACCTTGTCCAGCTTTTATTGTGTCTAAATCATATAAGCAAACTTCAAAAAGATACTCAAGAAAACACTTAAAGCACTAAACTTTGGAGAGTAAGAAATAGCAAAAGAAAATCACTTAAATTTAAAGTGAATATAAGAAACTGTCTGGTTATTAACTTAAAATCAAATTTTCTAAAAGCTTATATCACTTTAAAAGTTCACCACTATTCCACATCAATAGCAATTAAGTTGAGTCTCTATTGCAACATGTGGATATAAACTAATCATTTTAACACTTAACTATAACATAATTAATCAAATTTATAAAAAAGTAGAATTATATTAAGACTTCGTGAACAAAATTACATACTATTTCCTTTAATCTCTTGGGTTAAAAACTTCATAACTTAAAAAGTGAAATTGATAAATGCTAACCCAATCAACAACTACAAGAAGGCTAAAGAAGGTATGATAGTGGAAATCGCTATTTAATCTTAAAACATAAACATCAAGGCAGATAAATCTATAACTCCAGAACACTTGAAGACTCATTAGTGCTATTAGAAAGCTGCACTAAACCAATTGAAAGTTAAAAGTACTCGCAATTATCTGAAAGAACCAAGAAAAACTTATTAGTACTCGCAAACAACAGCAAAGAACATATATATAATTTGAAATGAAAAACCACAAGTAGTTTTAAGAGGGGATACTTAGCACAATGCAATACAACTTTCAAAATTAATTGTAGAGAAAAAAGAATGAGATATAGATAATCAAAGAAGTTTGAAGTTCACACTTGACCTTTGGGCTTATAGAAACTAACCAGCATCGATGATTTCATACGTGGTGGTTGATTCAAAATCAATTTCTACCTCAGAAGTTGAAATTGCTTTAGGGCAAACTAAAAGCAATGAACACGATGAAGAATTGTATAGAAATCTCAAGAATGAAGAAAAAAAAAGGACAACCTGATGCCGAGAGTGATCGGCGTGAGGATGAGGCGACGATTGGTTTTCCAGCGATTCTTTGGTGCAGCGGTAGGAGAGTAAAAACCCAAATTTCAGCGTTTCTTAACCGAAATTGAATGATCGAAGCTGCATAATGACGAAAGTAACCTGAAATCAAGTGTTGATATGAATGAATGTAGAAAATCTGAAGCAAAACAACAACAATGCAAGAATGAGAAGGTTATCGACAAATGGTGGGGGAAACATAGCTGTAGGTGGGCTAGGGCACCATCGATCTTTAATAGATTTCACCTTAACGAATGGTGTTGATGATGATATTTGTCCACATATATTAAATTCGCTTAGGTTGAAGGTGGTGATAACCGGCGAACGTGGCGGAAGAAGTTACCGCGATTCAAAGCATACGATTGTAACTCCTCCTAATTAAACGGCGAATCTCTGGTATGCTCGGATAGGAGCGTTCAAAAGAAAGAAACCGTAGGTAACTTCCACAAAATCAATAACTGCTGACTTTATGTGGTTGAGATTTAATCTTAGCCAGATCCAACGATCCATATTCATTTTGCCAGCGGTTACACTATCCGCTGGCAATAAAATATATAATTTCATTATCCAACCAACTTGTGATTGTTAAAATATATAATATAGAATGCTTGTGAGAATTAACTAATAGGTTTTATTTTTATAATAACTTTTTTAAAGTATTAACACGTTAGAGATTAACGGTTTATAAACCATCAGCCAGAGTTCCCTAGTTTCAAGGCAAGATTTACGAAGCCTATGTTGGATAGTCTGAAACTTGAGAACACCAAATTCAAATGATTGTCAAAGGAAAAAACTAAGTCTCTCATTCTGCCATTCTCGTCTAATGATGTAAAGAAGGCTATTTGGAGTTGTTGGAGCGATCGTGCCCATGACTAGCAAACAAATTTTCATTTAAATTCATAAAATGATTATGGGGATCCTTAGATAGGCTCATTACTCAAAGGCTAAAAGCCCCGTGCATGTCATTAATGAATTGGAATGTCTTCAGAAGAATTTTTCGGTTAGGCGGTAATAATACTTTCCTAAAAGATTAGGATGGTGATCTTTATCGATACTTATTAGTAAAACAATATCTTTAGTGTCACGTGTCATTTTCTTAAGCCTCTATTCTTTTGATTTCCCGTCTAAAAATGTATCTATTTTCATTTTTAGTCATGATTCATTTGAATAAAATCAACTATTACTATAATTACAAAGGAGTTTTTTTCCCTAAAATAGTGTATTTATAGATTCTAATAAAGCAAGCTTTTTAAAACCACATGTCATTCTCTTAACCTATCTTTTTGCCACTTTTCATTCTTTTAGACATTATCACTTAATTTTTCCCTCCAAAAGGGTATTATAATAATTTAAACATTAAAATTAATTTCTCTCTCTAATTAAAGATCAATTTTATTAATTGTAATATTTTTCTCTCTCATTTAAATTTTTAAAAATCAATGTATCTTTTTAAAGTTAGATTTTATAAAGAAAATAAAAAAAATCATATTTTTTTAATTAAAATAGAACTGATAATAAAAAAAATTTATATAATATTAAATTTTCAAAAACACTAAACCTTTTTGAAAACAAAATATTTTAAATCCGGCCTTTTTTAAAAATATATAAAAAATGTGAACTTTTCTAAAAAAAATCTTATTAAAACAACCAGAATAATTACAAACCAAAGTTTTTAATAAACAAGATTTTTATTAAAATAAATTATTTTATAAAAGAATCTTAATACGAATGTTTAAAAATGAAACTATTTAGATAAGAGAGTTAAAAAAAATAATATAATTGTTTTATTTTCTTGAACTATTACGTATATAAAATTCATATCTTATATTAAAATATCGTACTGTAAATTTTTATGTTTATTACTAATTATAATCCGTTTAATAAATGGGTTTGTCTATCAATCTATCTATAATAAAAAAAAAGATAATACGTGACGCAATCGTAAGCCTTATCATACTAACTTTCTCATTTCTCTCTATTATTAAAACTAATATTGAATACTAATAATATTACTAATACCATTTTCAAATTAAAAAATATATAATTTAATAAACTGAAAATATATTTATTTTAAATTAAAAACACACTTTTTAAAAACAAAAAAACACTGATCTTTTTAAAAAAAAATCATTTTACTTAAAACAAAATATTTAGAAACCATAAATTTTTTATAAAACACAAGTTTAAGATAAATATATTATTATTTATTTACTTAAAGTAGCTATTTATAAATAATTATAATCATATTTTATCTTTAAGCATAGTTTTACAATTTATAAAAATTTTTTACTAATTATTTAATAATTTATATATTCAACCCGTGTAATACACGGGGTACTAACCTAGTACTCTAATAAAAAAGAAACTAACGATGACACATGGCAACACCATATTCTTCCTCAATAAAATTTTCTCGTTTCTCTCTCATATCAAATAATTACCTTAATTACTAATAATATTATTTAATATTTTTTAGATTAAAAATAGTATTTTAATAAATTAGTAAAGAGATCTTTTTATTAATATTATTTTTAAAGATATAAACTTTTATAAAATAAGAAATTTTTCTAAAACATCAAACTTTTTTTAAAAATATAAAATACTTTAAAATTGATGTTTTTAAAAACTAAATTTTTTATAAACCAAAAATAATTAAAACTGGAAGTTATAATTAGAGATTTTTATAAAAGATATTTGTAAGCAATTTGTTCTAGTACAAAATATTTATTTTTCTTTATGAAAAAAAAAATTTTAATAAAATTTTAAAAAGATGATATTATTATTTTATTACTTATAATCATATTCATTTGTAATTTCTATCATATCTTAGAATATCATTTTAAATTAATAAAATTTTATTTTATTCTATTAATATTTTATATATTCAACCCGTGTAATACACAGGTCTACTAAAACTAGTTTCCAATAAACAACTCAAATCTATGGGCAAAGTTATTACCTCAAATTCATAGCAACAAAATAGTGTGAAAATGTGTAACTTAAAAGGAGCCAACTCGATAAATTAAACCAGGTTATATATCAAATGTAGCCCATTTGATTAAATGTAATAAGATTCTACTAGTTCGTAGTAATAGAACATTGTATTAGAAAGCTAAGTGGGTTTAAAATCATTAAATATATCCTCAATTTTTAAAGCATGCACAACCCAGTGTGTCCCGTTATGTCAATCATGGCCAATCGTTGTCACTGAAGGTTAGAGAGAGCCAATGGTGGTTGATCATGGTGTCAAACATAGCCAATCTTGATCGAAGAATCGTATTCAAAATTAGTCAAATATTGGTCATACATGGCATAAGTGACCGATTATGATTTATTACGACTTATTACGATCTAATATAACTCATTAAATTAAAACATGCATCACCCAATATGTCCCGTTAGGTGAACCATGGTGGGTCATTGTCAATGATGATTAGTCATAGCCAATGATGATCAATGAGGGTTAAACAAAACCAGTATTTGATTATCATGAACTATCAAATTTAAAATTAATCATGTATTGATCTCTTACATCACATAAGTTATGACCAGATATAACATTAATGTAACTCATTAAAACTTGTATCACCCAATATGTCGCATTAGGTCACCCAAATTAATCATTATCAAATCTTGGTCGTTTTGGTTAGACAAAGTGAACAATTATATGACTGATTAAGACATTTGCGACTAATTACAACTCACGACGACCTACTGTGACCATTACAACACAACCATACCCGCTAAATCCTATCAAGCCCGTTAAAGCTTCCATGACTCGTTACAATCTGTGCAAGTGCAACACAATCTTATCAATAATCATAACATGAGCTATTGAGGTCTATCATTCCCTATTAAATCTATCATCACTTGCTAGACACAACATCCCTTATTAAGAAATGTATGACTAGTTATAACCCGTTATGGTAAAATAAAAAATAAAAACTATGTTTAATCTATGAACTTAATTGGTCAAACATTGCTTAAAATGACCACGTAGGACATAATATGAACTATTACATCTTAATGTGACATATTACAACAAAACTAACCCACGCTATACAGTGGAGGTTGTAAAATTTGAAACACTTAATTCTAACGACTTATATGTTAGTATCAGTCACCCAAAGGAACTTCACACGCAAAATGCTTATAAAATGGTGTAATAGAAAAAAAATTGTAAAACTGAATCCTCAAAACATAGGAGAAAAATAACGAATGCGTAAATAGTAATTTTATTAACGTTAATGAGTTGTATTGTAAATTGGTTAAAATAAAAGGAAAGAAACTTTACTAAAATTCAAGAGATTAACTGTAAATTTGACATAACTCGAGAATTAAATGTAAATTTTATAGAAAAAAGAATGTTCCGGTTTGTTTCAAAAATTCCATTGAACCATTGGCGGACCTAGTGTTTCGACAAGAGTCACCCGTATCCCATGACTTTTTCTTTTTAATCGTATATCCACGATCAAATTCCATCGACCCCCATAAAATGTTAAAACAGACCCTCATAAAACTGTGAGACTGATAAAAAGTTTACACGACCCTAATGAATTTTAAAAACAACCCCATAAAATAAGTGACAAATATAAAATAATTAATTTGAATAATTAAGTTATTTATCTTATTAGTTGATTACTTGATAGATTAATTCTTAGATTATTTATTAGTAGATTGCTATATTTAATTATTTGATTTATTAGTTAATTATTTGTTTGAACACTTAATCACTTGAATAGTATCATTATGTTAAATAGGGGTGTAGACAAGTTTTATGAAGCATAGTATTGTCAAGTCTCTTGTTGGGCTTGTCTTGTCATAAGAGAGCTTTCATCTCATGCCTAAGATTAGCTTGTAAAAGTGTTAATTATAAGACTTGAGTTGTCTTTTGTAAAGTTTTAATCTAAAAGTCGAGTTTCTTTGATTTGTAATTTTTCAAACTCGAGCTCGGCTTAGATCCTTTTTTTGTTATTTAATTAATTTTATCATAGTTTTTAATATAATAACAATTATCTATATAAATATATTGTTAATATATTCAGTAAAATATTGTATAAAAAAAGTTCATTTCAAAAGGACTTGATACATGAAGCTCTGACTCAAACTCGTTTATTAAATAATCAATTATATAAGCTTTGTTTATTATATGGTCAATAATATAAGCTCGGGCTCAACTTTGTTTAAGCCCGGTTCAATCCAAGATTTTGACGAGCCGATCCTGAATAACTCATGACTTAGCTTGTCTTATTTAAACTCCTAGTATTGAATTTTATTTGTTTTAATTTGATTTTTTATCTTCTTATTGTGTGATTCTGTCTTGCCGGAATCGAAACGCATTAAAAAGATTTAATAATTAGCGATAGAAAACCGGCTCGGCCTTCAAAATTTCCGACCCCATATAAATACTTTCTTGGTACGCCATTGGTTGAACGATATCTTTGTAATGAGTTATTACTAAACTTTAAACCTTAATATTCAATAGTTTATTGGATTCAAAATTACCCTATCTATGAAAAAACCAACTTGATGAACAGTTGTTTTTGAATTCTTATGCATTATGTACAACCGTTTGATGCATGTGTTTTTTCTTGTACCGCCTTATCTTCTTCACTGTTGACCTTTACTTTTGTGCATCTCCCTTGTAAGTGGTGTACCAGCCTCCATTTCTCATCTCTACTTTGATGCATTACCTTCCTTTTGGTTTTCTCGCCGATGATATTGCCCGTGGCGACGGTTGTGCCGCCCCCCTTTCTCGCCAATGTCAGGCATGATGTTGGCGGTGGCAATGATGGCGATGGTCAGTCTGGTCACCCCACGATGGTGGCGATGGTGGCGATGGTGGCGATGGAGGCTCCGCCTCCCTTTTACGGTTGAGGTAGAGTCATGGTGGATCTAGACGCATATGCATGTGGATTTGTGTTATCATGCCAGTGGTAGCAGAGCCAGTTGCCTCAGCCTTCCATTTACTGTTATGGCTGCAACGGAGGTGGAGACAACCGCCGGTGACGTCGGCCTCCCGTTTACTGTTGTGGTTGCGACGGAGGTAGAGACCAACGTTGGTTCGTCTCCCATTTACTGTTGACGCAGATCTCGTCGACTCGCATTTGTCTCTCACCGACGGTCTGAGTTGAGTCAATGATGATAAATGTATGTTCATCTGAACCACTTTGTGTTGGCGGTTGATTTATTTTTTTCGAATCCTACCGAACAATGACGTCTGTGATCATGTAGTTTTACTTTTGTTATTGACTGTGACTCATCTTATATCATGATCTTGGAGAAGATGCTTTGGCATTCAAACTATGAAGGTACATGTAAACAAACTGAATACACATTGACTGAGTGAAAAAAATATATTTTTTTTGTTTTTTTATTTTTATTTCATTTTTTAACTATTCTGTATACTGTTTATCCATCAAAATTCATTACAAGTTTAAAAAATATGTGATTGAAAGTTGAAATAATTAAAAAACCAGTTAGATTTTGGGTACATAGTCATAAAAAGCTTTTAGATTTGGAAATGTTTCACAAAACTTGAGCTGGAATTTCACATCAAAATTCATTACAAGTTTAGTATCAGCATTTTACATGTTGTAGTTTCACATTTATTTTACTGTTTAATTATTTGTTCATGTTTATTTGTCTAGTTTGTTCAATAAAAGAATAAAGAGTAAGTTTAGATTACGGTTTAAGTTCTCGGTTTTGAAAAACTACAAGATTAGTCTCAAAGTATGCATAAATGTAATATGTTTGTTTTTTGAGTTGGATAGACAGTTATATTTTTATGTTAAGTTAATCAAAATCACAAATTCGTTATTCATATACTTCACATCAAAGCGTGTTTCTATTTGGATAATTGAATTGGGATTTTTCAAGAGGATTGTAACAAATGATTTAAATTTCAAGAAAATGAATTCAAAGTTACGACTTAAATGATTGGGCTCACATTCAATTTAGAACTTCACTAATTAAAAAAGAATCAAGTAACAGAGTAAGTTCCAGAAAAATCTAGCGAACTCTTAAAAGAAAAATAAAAACAAAAACGAGTGTACCGAGAGAGTCTATATCTCCCGAAGCGTCTAGAATGTCTTGATAACACCTATAAATAGTCAAATATCCCAAATTCCATCAACAAGTTCCTAAATCAAATTAGCAAAAACATTATCAACACTCAACCAGAGTTCTATTTATTTCTTTCTTCATCACCAATTCAAATTATACCCACAATAATGTCAATCGTTCCAAGCTTGTTCGGTGGCCGACGAAGCAGCATCTTCGAGCCATTTGGTATGGACAATTGGGACCCCTTTAAAGACTTCCAATTTCCATCCGATGCTTCGAGGAAAACCTCTGCTATGGTGAACACCCGTGTTGACTGGAAAGAGACTCCGGAGGCACACGTGTTCAAGGCTGATCTTCCTGGGATCAAAAAGGAAGAAGTGAAGGTGGAGGTTGAAGACGACAGGATCCTGCAGATAAGCGGAGAGAGGAATGTGGAGAAAGAGGATAAGAATGATACATGGCATAGAGTTGAACGTAGCAGTGGGAAGTTCACTAGGCGGTTCAGGTTGCCTGAGAATGCGAAGATGGATCAAATAAAGGCTTCAATGGAGAACGGAGTGCTTACAGTCACTGTTCCTAAGGAGGAAGTGAAGAAGTCCGATGTCAAGTCTATTCAGATTTCAGGTTAAACTTTCAAGCTCAATCTTATGTAATAAGTTAGTATGTATCGTGATGGGTTGTTTTGCTATGTTTCTATTTGGATGTGATGTTTGTAAACGTCTGATTCTATAGTGAGTTTGTAAAAGCGTTTGATTGTGACATTAATAATGAAATTTTAGTTTATATATTTTCCATCGACATTCTTTTTATATCCTTTTTTTATAGCCAAATATGTACCAAAACCCACTTAAAGCGGTTTAAACCTTTTAGGTTTTTATTTAGTTTAATTTTGTAATAGCCGGAAAACAGGAGGTACGAGTTCTATTTAAAATGGTTGAAGTTTGAAAAGTAAAATTTGGACCAGATGGTTGTGAATTAGTTATTTTAAAATAAAATATTTATAAGAATTCCTTATGAGTAAACTAACGGTTCCGATCTTGATTGGCCTTTCACCCCTAGCCACAAGTCATCCACGTATGAGTAAACTAACGGAAGTCCTCACGTGTTATAACGGAAATTTATATTACACTAATTCTCAATTTTAAAGGTTGCACCTTATGCTAAAAGGGTTTTTTAAAAAGATTTTAATTTTTTATTTTTAATTCAAAGTTTTTCATCTTCTGTAATGTAATCTTTGATTTTCTTTCTTAGTCCAATGTTTTTTATTTTTATTTTTAGCCCAAAACTTTGTATATTACACAATTTAATCTAACAATTTTTATACAATTAACCTTGGTCCCCTATACTTTTCATATTTCGCAAGTTATGATCTTATGTTTCGTTCTAAGTTTTACAAGGTAACACGACTCAACATGCAAGTGTGGTTCAATATTTTTGCGTTTCGTTATAAATTTTGTGATCTAACACAGTTAACGTGCGTGTGTGGTTTAGTTTTATCACGTTTATTTTTCACTTTGACAAGTTCGTCATAGCATGCGGGTCTTAAATCAATTTAGTTATATTTTTTTATATTTTATGTTTTGGTCTAATTTATTCATATTAACAGACCGCAACTTGTGTTAGTGATTACTAGCGGTGGTGTGACATTGGTGTTATTTGGTATGGTTTTACGTCCCTGCCGCAACTCAGAGGGCTTGATTCTGCTAAATAAATATTAAAAATCTAACATAACTCGGTTTTAAATAAATATTATATAACAAATGTTTTAAAATTTTAATTGAATATAAATAAAAAAGATAAAAAAAATATATTGTATTTTACCTGGTTTGTTTTTTAATAAAATTTATACTGATGTAACTAAAAAAATCCTAATTAATCGACCTCAAGAGAGGGAGACATTGTCTCGAACCTACACTAAGTTAAAAATGCAACATGTGATTAGTCAAGGAAGCTATCAACTTATGTTTGAAATCTATTTTAACACATATATTGCTAAAATGTATTATAATTATTTCATAACGTACAGTTAAACTATGAGATCCCGGTCCCATTGTTTAACACTTTTCACTTTTCAAATAAAAGAGTTAAACCGATAGTACACCGCTTGAATAAAATATGGGATGTTCTTTTCTCAGTATTGTGTTTTCTACCGCCAATTTTATATGATTTACACTCCTATATGTGATGATGTATACCAAAATTGAAATTTCACATATTGATATACCAAACTTAAAAAATTATGAAGTAAACTTTATGGTCGGTCCGTGTGGTTTCATCTAAATCTTAGAATTAATCTCGTCTTTAAAATTATAGATATAGTCTCTAGTCTTTTAAAACTTTTTCTTTTAATTTCATGATCCTAACTTTTGTTAAATCTAAGTGTTGCAAACAGGTATTTCAATCTTTTTTTTTTTTGAACATTTCTTAATGTTTAGATTCAAGTTTCAACACAGAGACAAGTCTCAAATTATCTATGCATATAGAGTATAAACACATACACAAGGCAAGAGATGAGAGTCGAAATAGCGTTTAAATGGCACCGACCGCAGCAATGCTTACACTAATATAGGAGGCGACCACCGCAACACCATATCATTGTTTCAGGGTGAAGGCGTTGCAAAAGCAATTATTGAAGTGGGCTTTCAACCTTACATGAAGCTTTTTGGCAACACATATTTTTTATTACACATGGAATAACCATATGAAATTGAGTTCAATATTATTACATGAACGATAATGTTTAAAAATATTATATATTGTTCAAATAATAATATATATAAGCCTATTATGTTAGTTATGTTTTAAACTTTGTTAATATTTTGATATTATATAATATTGATCTTATATAGATATTTGGGTATACGACATCACGTAACTATTTTATTCAGAAGTAAGCATGTCGCAATAGCATATACAGAATTTAAAGAACATGAAAATTGTCATAAAAATAAGAACGTCACAACGGTATATTATATTTGACTCAAGCATTTTTTTGTCGTGCATTGCAATGCTTGGTTTTGAATAAAAACTATATTGAAATGTGCATTTATATTCAGAATTTATTAGAAAAACACAATGTTTTTTGAAGAAAAAACCAAAGATATATTATATGTGAGACGGGTCTGTTTTGAGGGAATCTTATACCATATAGATAAATATAAGCACTTCGTAACGGTTATTCGATATTCAATAAAACATCATATCTTAAAGTTATAAGAGAACAAACAAAATATATCAAAAATTAAATAAAAGAATAAAATAATATTAAATCTTAACATGGTGAATCGAACGTGCAAGAACATTAAAATTTAGTAGCTTTGTTAATTTAACAATTCACATAGTAGATCTTATTTAATATGTATACAATGCCAATGTTTCTGTCCTTGGCTTTTTTGGGTGCGCCTGCACTTCGTTTTTCAAGAATTACAAGAGAAGAAGATCGTTGCCTTTGGATTTTTGCTTGAGCAAACGGTCACCCTAAGTAACTTATTTTAGTTTCTTGTATTAATTTAGGCTTGTATTTCTTCAACATAAAATAAACAATGCTTGAGACAAGAACCGCTACCCCTCACTATATATTCACTTCTCCCTTATTCAACTTCTTCACACTCAATACCTTTAAAACCACAAAATGAGGACATCCACACTTGTTTGTCTTCTACTTATACTCGCATCATGTATTGAGGCTCGATGTGGGAACTTAAGAGCAAAAAACGCGACCATGAGAGTGCGACACTCGGATCATTACAAGCGTCAACTCTTTGCCTTTGAGAATGCAAATGCTGTTATGACATTGAACAACTTTGAGAATGGTGGAGACGGTGGAGGGCCGTCTGAGTGTGATGGGCAATATCACTCAAACAACTTGCTTCTTGTGGCACTATCCAGTAGGTGGTATAATCATGGGCAAAGGTGTTTTAACTATATTAATATATATTACAAAGATGCAAGCGTACAAGCAATGGTTGTGGACGAGTGCGACTCCAGCAAAGGGTGTCATAATAATATTGTGGATGCATCTTATGGTGTTTGGCTGGCACTAGGGGTGTCTCAAAGTGATTGGGGAGAAACTGAAATTACTTGGTCAGACGCATGATACACTTCAATAACGATAAGCTTCAACATATGTTGCTTTGCATGAAAATTTATTCTAGTTGTATTAGTTCATTATATTTCCTCGTGTAATAGAAAGGATTAATAAAGATAGGTGTTACCGGCATAAATTTCCTTATCAAAAGAAATCAAGGAATATTTTTCCATCATAGTCGTGATCAATGTTGTAAAAATCGCTAAGTACTAGTCGGGCGGTGAGCTACTAACTAGGGATTAATCGAGACTAATCGGGATTAATCGGGATTAATCGGGACTAATCGGGATTAATCGGATTAGGATTTTTACATATAAATTTTAGTTTCATAGATAATTACACACATTTTTATATGTATTTTTATAAAAAAAATATTAAGTTTTATATATATGTACACATATTTGGCCTGAATTTCTAAGTTTGGCCGGAATTTTTCCAGGTCACCGGTCCGATTTTTACCAAATTTGACCGATTAGCAACTAATTGGCTGAGGTGAAGGGGTGATTAGGGGAGAAGAACTCAATTCAATAGTTTTCAAGGCATCGCCGCTATCGCCAAATACTAAATTGACCTGACATGCAATTGGAATCCATGTGAATATTAAGTTCTTAGCACCATCAATAAAGTTTTGCCCTAGCGATATCCTTGGTGTATGTAAGGGGTTCGTCTCCTCAAGTGTCGCCTGAAATATAAGTGCTGCTCAAAGAATACTATTTTCAACACTAAGATCTTATAAGGTAGCAGACTCAAATAAGAAGCTTTAGTTTGCTTCTGCTGGGTCCATCTAAAACATTGTTTGAAGCACAATTCCATTAAACAAAAACCTGAAGTCAAGATTTCAATTGCATATAAGAAAACAAAAAAGTGAAAAAACATACAATCACACGGATTGCCGCTTGAGTTTGTTTTCACCGTAGGTTAAAATTTTAAACGGATTATAACAAGTCAAAAACTTAGTTATGACTATAGCTAAGCTTGTCACATGATTTTGTTTTTCACACATTGTCACATGAGTTTGTCTTTCCTGCATAGGCTACAACTCATTTGTACACAATCGTATTTTTTAGGCTCCTCTGTTATTTCTTTTTCATTCTTTTTTTTAATCTCTTAATTATTTTTGAAGTTAAATTCGTTTTTTACTCTCTAAGATTCATAAAAAATAAACATTTTATTAGTTAAAAACATCAGTTTCAAACTATAAAGTTTATCTTCAGTGTAAAAATTTTATTACTTGTTTCAAATCCAATCTAAAAATATGAATATTTGGATGGAAATTGAAACGTATAATGAAATTTTTAGACTAAAATTAATGTTTTTAAACTTCAAGTAGAAAATGTTTATTTTTATTAAACCTCATGAGACAAAATTGAATTTAACTTTATTTTTATTTCCTCTTTCCATCTTGTTGTAGTTGTGTCACGCAAGCTTATTTTAGATTTATTTTTAGTTTTTTTGTTTGCTTTCAAATGATAAATGTTATGATGTAATTTTTATCTGTGTTTCAAGATTCTACATGCTTGTAGCAAAGTTCAAAACATAAGAGGAACGATCCTAGTTTTAAACTAGAGCATTCACATTTGGCTCCCCATAACTATTCTCGTCTTTAAATTTTGAAGGATTCATAATAATTTTTGTATTTTGACCTCATAGTAGATATCTCATCCCCATCCCCATCCCCATCCCCATCCCCATCCCTTAAATATTTAGATGAAAACTTAATATTCACCAAATTTGAGGCCACTACTTATAAACCTCATAAATTAGAAGTATGAAAAATGAAATGTGCAAGGTTCTTGAAAACATTAAATAAATTTATGAGATGATGATTTTTAAAATAATTATAAGTACGAGGATAAAAACCTAATATGAATGCTTTCTAACTGAAAATAATTGGGTTCACATTTAGAAAAGTAACATCAGCCCAAGTGGTTAATAAGGAGTTCAAGTTGGATGAAAAGGGTTTTTTCACATAAGTTAAGTTTTCTATTGAAAATGATCTTATGTTTTATATTTTAGTAATAAAAAAATCAAGTGGGCCAGTGACTAATCTACGATTGTTTAAAAGTTCAAAAATAGTAATAAATAGTAAAATAAAAATGAAGAAAGTAAATTAAAGAAGTATCTAGAAAACCCTTGAACGTAAAATTAATAAGAAAACGAGCGTACCAGAAAAATCCATTATATTCCTGACGCATCTAGAATGACCTCATAAAACCTATAAATTCTCTCAAGTCCCTTATTTCGATCAACAGGTTAAATCGAATACAGCTTCAACACTAGAAAACAGAGATATCTCTCTCTCTCTCTCTCTTCATCACAAATTCAAAGTACCCATAAAAATGTCGATCGTTCCAAGCTTGTTTGGTGGCCGACGAAGCCGCATGTTCGACCCATTTGCTATGGACATCTGGGACCCTTTTAAAGACTTCCAATTTCCATCTGATGCTTCGAGGGAAACCTCTGCTTTGGTGAACACCCGTGTTGACTGGAAAGAGACTCCGGAGGCACACGTGTTCAAGGCTGATCTTCCTGGGATCAAAAAGGAAGAAGTGAAGGTGGAGGTTGAAGACGATAGGATCCTACAGATCAGCGGAGAGAGGAATGTGGAGAAAGAGGATAAGAACGATACATGGCATAGAGTTGAGCGTAGCAGTGGGAAGTTCACAAGGAGGTTCAGGTTGCCTGAGAATGCGAAGATGGATCAGATAAAGGCTTGTATGGAGAACGGAGTGCTTACTATCACTGTTCCTAAGGAGGAAGTGAAGAAGCCTGATGTCAAGCCTATTCAGATTTCTGGTTAAACTTCCCACCTCGTCCCTGTGTAGTTGATGTATGGAATGGCAATAAGTGGAGTATCGGAGTATGTACTGTGATGGGTTGTTTAGCTATGTGTTTTGACTTTAATAGAATATATATGGTCGTGTGATGATTCTATCTTGTTTAATCTGTACCTCCTGGGTCATTTTATATAAGTTTTCTTCTTATAAGTCAAAATCTTATAGTGTGTGAATAACACGTGGGTATTGGTTAAAAATTAAAATAACTCAATCAAGCTTTATACCAACGATAACAACAAAATGCCTTGAAGATTCGGAGAACAATTATGTTTATAGTTAGTTGGTAACCGTATTAGGCCAGTGATTAACACAGGCCCAGGTAAAAACAGTAAAGGCTCAAATTTGGGCCAAAGCAAAGTGCTTATTATTGTGCTGCAGTTGGAGGTTTACTTGTGTATGACATAACCAAAGAGACCAACTTTAGGTGATGTCCAGAGGTGGTTGAGTGAGCATTTAGAGCCAATGCTGACTCCATATTGTTGTCATGATGGCTGGAAGCCAATCTGATCCGAACCATCTCAGGGCTGAGGCTGAGCAAGATGGTCAATCTTTAGCCGAAAAAGAAGGGCTTTCGTTTCTTGAAACATCAGCACTTGAAGCACATATCATTGACAAACCATTTCAGCCTATTTTGACAGAAATTTATCACATCATTAGCAAGAAAGCATCTAGCTGCATCATTGGGGAAAATAACCAACATTACTTTTGGTGCCCCTATGAACATAAACTGCTGCTGTTCAACTTGAGGTTGTAGAATATTGTTATGTGTATGTTTTTTTTAACTGAAAAACTCAAGAAGTTCCTTTTGTGGTGGTAGAATAATTTCTTACATAAAAGTTAGCGTGCTTGAATAAGGGAGTTTCACCTTTTTAAGAATGTAAACATAAAGATTCAATCTGTGTGGTTACATGATGAATTCCATACATACTTTCACATAAAGATTTAACTTTGTGAAGTATTTCATCTGAATTAACATTTGACTCGACTGTTATATGACAAGCTAATATAATCTTCCCTTGTGTTACTGCCCATACATGTAGATCATGAACATCATGTACTCCTTTGATGCTAATTAGATCAGTTTTCAAGCCAACAACATCAACTTCACTTGGTGTGCTCTCCATTAATATAGAAAATATACTTTTGAGCATCGGTAGAGTTGTACACAGAACCAAAACAGAGAAGATCAGAGTACAAACAAGATCAACCATCAACCAGTCGGGTCTTGCCCATATCACCAATCCAGCAATCATCACCCCTATCGACTGGATCATATCCGCCATTACGTGCAAGTAAGCCCCTTTAATGTTGATGTTCATTGTCCCATTCTTGTGTTTAGAAGTTGACACCACCAGATTTGCACCCTCTTCTTCGTTTATATGATGATGATCTTTCTCAATGCAAGTATCATGGGAATGCCCATGACCATGACCATGGCCATGATCATGATCATGACCATGACCGAGCCACATGACCATCATGAAGTTGATAACAAAACCAAAAGCTGCAGTGGGAAACATTAGTGCACCGTTTACCTCCGACTGTTTATGAAGGATTCTTTCAATTGCTTCAAATATTAAGTACCCAGAGACAATCCATATCAGCTGTACAGATAAAAGAGCCCCCAAAACTTCTATTCGACTGAATCCAAACGACTGATATGGGGTTGTATTCCAGCCCGAAACCCATACACTGAACAAAGAGATTGAGAATCCACCAATGTCAGTGAGTAAATGGGCTGCATCCGTAAGAACCGCTAGACTATTGGCTTTCAAACCTCCAACAATCTCCACCGCCATAACGATTAGGTAAAAGAACACAAGTCCCCAAAGCTTGGTGGTAGATTTAGACCGTTGTTCCGAATCAGAAACATCATGTTCATGTTTGGAAAAATAGCAACAGCAGTCACAAGAGGGTTTTGACAGCTTAGATACAACATCTGCTCCTTCATATGCTTTTGGCATCTCTACTTCTACTAGATGGTGATCTGGTCCAGAAATTAAAACTCCATGATCATGATGATGATCATGATGCTGCTGCTGCTGCAGATGACGATGATGATGTTCCATCTGCATCAGAAAACTATGATGGTTAGATCAGTTATTTCGATCTTAAATTTCCAACTTCAACAAAAGGTATTCTTATCGCGGTGAAAGATGAAACATCCAGCTATGATTCACTTTAGGAATCAGTTACAGAAACTTTCAACCAGCATTGGAACTAGTTTAAGTTTATAGAAGACTTCAAATCATGCATATTAAGTTGCCTTGAAACCTTGAATCAAACGTATGTTATGCGTATAAAAACACTCTTCTACCACAACTGAAACAAAGGTATTGGGGATTCTATATTCAAAGTGTTTATTGCGTCTTCTGAATCTGCAACCCCAAACACCCACAGATTGTCACACTAATACATCTGTTAACATTTCTACCCAAACACCCCCTTTAGATTCTGCCACAAAACTATACACCAATTACACATATCTCCCACAAATCTGGAATGGAATCAAAATAAGGGTTATGTTATGGGAATCAATTATGGTGAAAAAGACTCACCTTAGATTATGATCTGGTGAGATTGACAATGGAGACGAAACCCTAGGTGTTAATGATCTGATTTCGGGGGGAAGAAGACGAACAATAGAATTGCGACTGTAGTTGTAGTTTATGAATTTGTGTTTATAAATTATAACCAGTGCATTAAGACTTTTACATTTAAGTCCATGGACTATCGTTAAATTTATATATTATTCCTATGGAAGTTGTTAATTGTTCAAATGAGGAAATTGGGTTTGAAGCATTTCCAAGTGGCTTCTCTGGTGGCATATTTGACCGACCCATGGACCATGAATTGACCCATTCTTGTTTCTAGACTGCAACTAGAAATTGAATATAGAGGTGGCACCCACGTCCGATTCTTTTATTTAACAAAGTGAGACGCTTAGGAGTTGACTTGAGGTTTGACCGTTTGTGTTTCGGTTTCGATATAAAATTGTGAAACTATTTAAGGTGATTATTTGTTTGGTTTTACCGTTGATTTTTCTCTTTAGAATTTTAGTTGGTTGGTTTTATATTGTAAACTGTAGCAAACGATTTGGTTTATGATTTATACCAATATTGGTAGTATAACATGGACTATATTGTAACATTAGTATATATTTTATTTTTGAGATATTTTCCATTAGGTATTGTGCATTTAAGCAACTCTTTTAATAAGGGGATCCCTTTAATTAAACAAGCTCTTAATTACAATGATGTGTTTAAACCATGAGATAATCCTCTACTTGCATATATTTTGTGTCTTATTTTGGACAAATAGCAAAAATTTGTAATGAGCCGTGACCGTCAAACTAAATCGAAACCAAACCATAAGTAATTGTCTAGTTTAGTTTGTTTTTAAAATTTAGTGGTTAGGTTTTGTTTTTGATAATCAAAAACCATTACAAATGGTTTATATTACGGTATGACCTAATTATAAAATGTCAAAACTGAATTATGAACACCTCTAGTTTTAACTATAAACTTTCTGTTTTTACGGTTTGGTTTGGTTTTAATGTTAACCGACCCCCTAAATTTAATGCTTCAATATTAATTCAGAGGGTTTTCATAATGGAAATATTCATTAATATTAAACCAACATATATTCAGCTTACATGCAAGGTGTTTTTCTAGATTCGATTTAGTGGTTTTTCATGGTTTCTATTTTTTCAAGGGGTCCTTTTTTAATGAAAAGCTATATGGCACATGTAAAACATTAATCCCAACCTTTGGCGTTGGCATAATAGTAGATGTGTTTGAAAATCTAGTTTTCCCTAGCAGTTTTTCTTAATTTAGCACATTTAGAAGCTGCATGTCAAGGGAAAACTATGCTATAACTTATCTCATAAATTAGCATTGAATTTGTGTCATCTTCTGAGTCTATTGTGAATAAAATGGATGATAACTTTATAGAAATGAAACATATACGTACTAAAAATGCTATATCATATTAGAAACATAAATGAAACATTTTTGTACTAAAATGGTTAAATGATCAACAGTGTCACTTTATGTATTAGAGAGTTAAGTGTTTACGGTTTTTATGTCATGACTTTAATTTATCTATATTAAACCAACCACTTACTAACATTTTGCTTTTGGTTAGGATTACAATTTAGGCTTATTGGGCATGATTTTATACTATTTCCTCGTACCATCTCCTACAAAATACATAATGGATTTGTACTGAAGTGCACAAGAATAATACTAACACCTATTCACATAAGTGTAACTTATTAATGGATTTTGTACTGAAGTGCACAAGAATAATATGTAATGATGAATGACACAAGAAAAAATCAGCTTCTGCAGATGTGTGATCTTCGGAGAATTCAATTTCAAACATCTAAGTTAGGCATAAAAAATATCGATTTTTGTTTTTATGTTTTAAGCTAAAAAAGTAAAAATTTTATCTAAAAAATATCGATTCTTGTTTTTATATTTTTGGCTAAATGCCATACCTAAAAACTGTGTGCATTGTTTTTTTCTTAATGGAAAAAAGCAAAATCGAATATTAAAAACAAAACATCAATAGCAACAAGCAACCAGAAATTGATGATGCATTTACATTTTATTAAAACATTTTTAAGAACTCAAACTTTTTTAACGGCAAACGAATATTATAATCTTGGATCCTCTTCACGAAATAACACCAACGCTCTATGAATACAAACAAAGCAAGATGACGCAGTCTGCCCATCATTTCAGGGGAAATCAATTGCCTGAAAACTCATTATGGTAAAACATTTAACTCACCTGAAGCATATTATATCAAATAAGACTTAAACTTATGACTTTTACATTAAAAACCCATTAGATTGTTCATCTCAAATCAATTGATACGAGACTAATTGAAAATAGAAAAAATAGTTACTTTAACTTCTTCTAGCACCTTATCCGTGGACACCCATTTCATCTCAAACCATTAAACATATTCCCACTTCTCCCTTTAAAAATCATCCACAATATTGTCATGATTACCACCAGATTGCCTTTCCCTTCTTTTTGATACCCTTGATCTTGTAGCTGCTTTTAAAATTTTCTCCATTGACCCCACCGTTGTCTATATTGGCAATTTGCTCCACATAAAACCGTAGTGCTTTTGTAAAAACACTTGTATTGACAAGTGATCTATCCTTTCTTGCCCATAACCACACGATACAAATGTAGTATTTATGTTTGGTATAACTTTTTTGGGTAGAGGTAACAGATTAGGTAAACCGTTCCAAAATATTGTCGTTCAAGGACGCATATTCTGTTTTCACCTGATAAATTACTTATTCAGACGAAACTGTCTTGAAAAAGAAGGTTTCGACCTATTATAGAAAATGTTTTGTTTGCCCCTCGATCGATGTGAGACTTATATCTCCACCCCTTTAGAAAGCCTAGCATCCTCATTGGTATACCTACTCGATGTGAGACTTACACATCGACCAATGTGAGACTTACATCTCCACCCCAGAACCACCCTTTCCTATAGAAATCTTATCTTTAATTTTTAATTTTTTACTTTTCTAATTTTCTTTACCCTACAAAAATTTTCTTCTAAGATAAAGAGAATAAGAAGTGTAATTGTCAAAGATAGAATTGTCCTATTTACTTCGTGTGTTTTTTTTTTTTTTTTTTTTTTTTTTTTTTTTTTTTGCCACTTTTGTCGAACTTGGTGTATATGATGTATTTTTTAAATTATTCTTTAACAAATTTATAATTTACCTATTTTAAATAAGTTTGAAACATTGTTTAATTTGATCGATGATTTTGATCAACACCTGATTTTTATATTGCTTTAAAATGGGTTGGATGGTTCCGGTGGCGGATGAAAGGCATAAAGAAGGTGATGGGTAGTGATTCTTGTGGTGGAGTATGGTGTTGGTGGTTTGCTGGTAAGATTGGTTGTGATGGTGAAGGGTTGAGATGGGGGTCATCAAGAGTGGGGGGAGGGATTGTTGGCATCTTGTAAGATAAGGGAAGGGGGTGAGGTTGGATCATAGTTCTTTTTATCTTCAAGTGGATTTCATGATTTCTTTGGTTTTCATTTCTTTTAATTTTTAGAAGTAAAAGTATTTAAGTCATTTTACATATAATTAACTAAAATTAATTTTTACATATAAGAACGAAATCCATAACAAACATTGAATGTAAAGAGTAGTTAGTGTAATTGTTAAATATAAAAGACTAACTCAAAGTTTTCTTTTCATTAAAATCACTTAACTTTTGTTAGTCTTTCATTAAATTGTGATCTTATTCTTTTTAATAAATGTTTGAATTTTTTAAAATAAAGTAATCCGAGTGCCTCTTGTGAGTAAACTCAAGAGTCGCGCTCTGGGAAAACTTGGAAGATCAATAGTTGATGCAGTTCATTCTTTATTAATCTTATTCTCAAGGTATATGACCCACTCCCATTAACAACTTATAGGTCATTTATTCTTAGTTGTTGCATTTACAAGGTGATTGTTAAAATCCTTGCAAATACAATTAAAAGTGACCAGTTTGGTAGTAAGCAACATGCAGTCCTTGCAAGCGTGATGTCCTTAAGTTTAATATTGAGAAGGCATTCGATTCCATTAGCTGGTCTTTCTAGGATTCGATACTCGAATGAATGAGTCTTCAAGTTTATGGAGAATATGGATACATGGTTGCCTTTATACTGACCATTCATCATTGATGGAGCTCCTACCATGGAATTTCAAGGTCAATAGGGGGTTCGATAATGAGATCCTCTGAGCCATAAAGGCATTTCATGTGGTGACCCATTAAGTATGTAATACTGACATTTTACCTCGGATCAAGCTATCTAATACTTCTTGGAGCAATTGATATCAAAGTAAGAATCACACAAACACACGAGAATTTTGTGGAAGGGACAACTACAACTCCCATGATGTCCTTTTCTTTTATTAATGTAAAACTGAGGAAACGATTACAAAGCTAGACTTTTCTCTCTTAGGAGAATACAAATATACAATTGACTCAACCTTTTATTTATAGGGAAGTAATCCTATTTGAATAAGACTACTAACTTATCTGGATTTCAAATAAAACAACTAATAGATAACTATGCAGAGTCAAGTTACAATTGTGATTTTATCTTTTAGTTTCCTTCAACTTTTCTCGATGGGTTATTGGATCTTTTCCAACATACATGAGCCCAACAAGGATAAATACTCACAATATTGGCCCACTAGTTTTAATTTATTTTATGTGGACAATGTCATATTCTGAATGATCAAATACTAGTGCAGCCAATCTTCCTTGTTTATTAAGATGCTTCTTCTTGGTCTCTAGTTTCAAAGTTAATTTCAAGAAAAGCAAGAAAAGAAGTTGGGCCGCTAAAGGACTTTTTCCCCTTCACTTACATAAGGCATTAAGGCTATCATTTAGAGCCAATATGAAATTGTTGAAACTAGAAATCGATGGTGGAAAAAAGGGAAAGGCTTTCATCATGGGAAGAGAACACTTTGTCTATTGGCGGAACAATTGTTTTATTAAAAACAGTAATTGGTAGCATTCTTTTCTATTATATATTCGTCAAACTTGGCTTTCCTCACAAAATGGCTTTGAGGGTATAAAATTAATGGGTCAAAGCTATTAGCAATTCATATCAAAAGAATTTGAAAGCTTTTAGCAATTCATATTAAAAGAATTTGAAAAGGTTTTTCTTAAAAAAAATCTCCCGTTTTTAGAAAATCTCATGAATTTGAAAAGCGATCTGATTGACCTAATTTTTGAATCCAGTAATTTGTTTGAAAGTAAAGCTGGCAATGAGCGAGATACCTTTTTTATGGCTTTGGATAACTAGTCAGATTGTGGTATTTTCGAAGTTATTTTTCTAGCCCGAGGCTGACAAAGGGTGAATGTATGGCATAATAATAATAAAGAAACATTTGACTCTAGAACTAGATGATCTAGTTGAATTGACTGAATTGCATAAATGAAATATGTATAACTTGCAAGACATATTATCAAAAGGTAGAAACTAGAGACAATTGACAAGTGGTCACAAACAGAAAACACGAGGTGGTTCCTTCGTGTCATAACACAAGCAATCTAGTATTCACCAGGGTAATTATTCATTCATGGAATTCTTAGGTCCTGTTAATAGTGAATGTATTCGGTTGGAGGACTCAAAGATAGATCTTCAACTTGTCTAGCTTGTGGAATTAATATTAGAACGATTTATACGATTTGAGAAGACATGAGGAAACCTCAAATCACATGTTAGCATCTTGTCATTTAGCATCTCAAGTATGAGTGTGTGTCATTGGTTGGTGCAAAGCACCAAAATTGCCAAACGAGTTAATTTAAAATTTTGGAAGCTTTGAGTATTTGGCCTATTTCCATCAGTAGGTGTTTATGGATGGAATGGATTTGGAAAAGACTTGACAACTATCTACATCGCAACAGAAATAATTGTCAATTGTGTGGACAAAAAACATGGGTAACATAGATCATTTAGTTTAGGTCCTGTGGTGTAATTCTTCCTCTTTGACTGATACCTTGTATATTTTTTTTTCTCATGTATTCTATCCCATTCCTAGTCTTTTAAATTATTAAAAATTTCTGCCTTTCAAAGATTTTCAAAAAATAAACATCTTTTTACTCTAATAAAAATGTATCTATGGTGGATATGTGTCGTCATCACATTAATTATCATCAAAATTTTCCCGTTTCTCTCTTCTATTAAATATTTATATTAATTACTATAATATTATTTAATTATTTTTAGATTTAAAATAGTTTTATATGTGAAGGGTGTAAATATATTTGTGTTATTGCAGTATGGAGAAAAGAACCTGCATCGGAGTTTCACCGATTATGCTTGACTTTTTAATCTTCGTGCGGACATTATATATAGTTCTTGGGTTAGACATGTTATTGGAGGGTTTTGTTCCCTTAGTGTTCCAGTAATGTTACGATGCTCTAATTTTTGGTTTGCCTGTCACTTCACCTAGTAAGTTTTTTTTAGTGAGTTTTATTACGTATGCATGTCCCTTGAGGTGTTCATTAGGTTCATGGTTATGTGCATCATTTATAACCACTATTATCGTGTCATCTTTATAACCACTATTATCCAACCACTATGTTATATAAAAAATCATTTGTATATGTATAATTGTAATAAAACATAAATTAAGTAAAAGATAAAAAAGTTACAGAAAACGCGCTTTTTTTGGAAAATATTAAATTAATAGTACTTTAGAGGTAAAGAGATCAAATTGTAATCAATTTAATAAAAATTTTTAACAGCAGTTAGTTTAAAAAATAAAATCTATTACAAACTATTAATATAAAAAGTGTTTAAAGTAATTTTTAAAAATAAAAAATTTTACCTTTAATTTTATATCTATATCTATATCTATAATATCTAATAAAAGAAGGTTTTTTTTGCCATGTGTCACTCTCTTAAATCACCATTTTGACACTTTTCATTATTTTAAACAATCTCACTTCATTTTCCCTCCAAAAGGGTATTATAGTAATTTAAACACTCAAACTAATTTCTCTCTCTTAATAAAAATCAATTTTATTAATTGATACATTTATCTCTCTAATCTAGATTTTTTAAATCAAGCTATGTTTATAAAATTAAACTTTATTAAGGAAATCAAAAACCACATCTTTTTATTAACATAGAAATCATAAAAAAAAAACATAGAAATCATAAAAAAATAAAATTTTTATATGATATGAAATTTTCTAGAACACTAAATCTTTTTGAAACAAAATATTTTAAATCGGTACTTTTTAAAAAAAATTATAAAAAATATGAAGTTTTCTAAAAGTATTTTTATTAAAATAACCAGAATAATTAGAAACCCAAGTTTTTAATAAACAAGTTTTTTTTACAAACAATAAATTTTTATAAAAAAATCTTAACACAGATGTTTAAAAATGAAACTATTTAGATAAGAGAGTTAAAAAAATAATATAATTGTTTTATTTCTTGAACTATTACGTATATATAATTTTAATCATATTAAAACATCGTACTATAACTCTTCGTGTTCATTTTTCTTAAAACAAAATATTTAAAACCCATATTTTTTTATAAAATAAAATTTTAAGAAAAATACATTATTGTTTATTTACTTAAAGTAGCTATTGATATGTAATTATAATCATATTTTATCTTCAAATATGATTTTATAATTTGTAAATTTTTATTACTTATATTTTGTATTTTATTTATTCAACCCGTATAATACACGGGGTAGTAACCTAGTAAACTTATAAAATGTTCTTCTAATTTTGTCTAAATATAATGACGGGCTTTAACAAATCTAAGCTTCCGTGGGCTCCCACCTTATGCGTTAATCGGGAAAACACAATGACAACAGCTACCGCATAAGTTAACCTTCACCTATTTATCCTCCTCCATCCAACGCCTCCGCATCTCCGCCGTACCGGAGTTGCAGCCCCCCCTGCAAATCACCATCTTCCACCACCAATCCGATCATCTTAACATTATTATTACACTCTTATTATTATTACTATTATTATACCTCATCGCTATCACCACTTGCCCCCAAGCATATATCCCCAAATTTATTATAAACAATGCTCCACAATTTCTCCTGATTGTTTATTCCAAGGAACAAAACGATAACCCAAAAGCTATTGTGAATTACGGAAGATATTTTGGGGCACATTTCTCGGTGTTTGAAGATCTAGGGTTTCTACGTGCTTTTGTAAAAGCAGATTGTTTGAATTGTTGGGAGAGGTAGAGAGATTTGGAGATCAATGGCGCAAAATGGTCAGGGGATGAACCCTGCGTTACTGGATGATATTATTAATCGGTTGTTGGAGTTCCGGCAAGCGAGAACCGCTCGTCAGGTTCAGCTGTCGGAGGCTGAGATCCGTTTGCTTTGTACTACTTCTCGGGAGATCTTTCTTCAACAGCCTAATCTGTTAGAGCTCGAAGCTCCTATTAAGATCTGCGGTAAAAAATCCTTCAAATTCGACTTCTTTTTTGTGTATCTTACGTTCTGTGATTGTTTTGTGGTGTTTTTATGTTTTTGTTGTAGTTTGGTAGGATGCTAACGTCCTTATGGTTGGGATTTATGGATTTGGTTGTATAGGGTCAAAACAACATTTTTGGGTGATGGATGGGTTATTTTAGCTTCATTCTGTTTCGTATTCATCAAATTGAAAACACACTTTTGTTGGTGTTTGTGTTTTTTTTTTCTCCTGTGTTTGTTTTTCAGTATTAAGGGCATTTCACTTGTTGTCGTGATAGATTTTTGACTAGCAAATTTTCATGGATGGTTGTTGTACTGTAAAAGTTGCTGGATTTGTTTGTGAAATTGTGGGTAACGCTTGATTGGGCATATTGGATTTGCGTTACCTTCAGTTTAATTGAATTTTGTGCTATCATTTACAAGTTACAACTATTTGTTGTAAGTTTTTTGTTGTTGAGGAGTCAGCCTATTAATTGCATGTTTGTTACATAATATACATGGACAGGGAGTTTGTGTTGAAGCTTAATGGAGATGATTACTGAATACTCTGATGTCTATTTGCTGTATCTATATGATCATTAGCTAAAATAGTAGCTATACTTGTAGTCTCTTTTAATATGGAAGCCTTTTAGTTGTTTTCGCCGTTGAGGGTGCCGACTAGTAGTAGTTTTACCACTCTAAATTATGCTAGCAAGGTGTAGTAAGGTGATTGTTTGATGATGGTATAAGTGTTTTATGGCTGTACATAGCCTATTTCTGACTTTATCATGCTAGCAAATCTTCATTCCCTTACTGTTTACATCTTATTAGGTAGTTATCTAGATATGCATAACAAGTAAAAAAAATCACAGTATTCTATTTTGTGCATGAGTTTGTTTTGGAAGATAAGACCCACAAACCTTGCAATACCACTATGGTGCGTAATGTATCTGCTGAATTGATGAGATAGAAGTTGTGAACGAAGGGAAGTGTTAAGCTTATTGCTTTGGAAACTTTGAAATTGATTTTGAGGTAAATAGTGAATCTGTTAAGTGATATATATGACAAGTTTCTTAGAAGGGATCCCGTCTTTTTAGAATGAGTTGAAGAAATAGACATTATTGGTGTTTTAAGAACTCAAGAAGTCATTGTTTGTCTTTAAATCCTTTTTGCTGTTTCTTTTATTTTTTGTGGTTTTTCCAACTGAAAAACTTTACTTATTTGCTGACATATGTGACTCGTTAATAAAAATGGAAGTTATAGAGGATAATACTTGGTTGTCATCAGATGTAGAGAAGGTTAGGTAACACCACCTATGTTGGTTTTCTCTGACCATTTCTGGTGTGTACCTTTGAACTAGAGGTGGCAATTTTGACCATTTGACTGAAAATGGGTTGTATTTTATTTCCATTGGGTCAAATGTGTACGTTTTATAACATAGCTAAAATAGAAGGGGTCAAATCAGTTGAAGTGGTCAAGTTGGTGGAAAGTCATCTAAAGTGTTTTCAAACCTTATAAGCTCTGAAATCTCTTTTTAAATAAGTATATTATTATTATAACAATGTAGGTTTTATAATCTTGTTTAATTTATTAACTTTTTGTGGAGTTCAAACAAGTTTGGAGAAATAATGTATTGGAGAGTCGATTTAACCCAAGCCTTTTCATATTACAAAGTAATCATTTTGACCAAAAGCCCATTTGACCCATTACCTTGCCTGCTCATTTGCCACGTCTTTTTCTAAGCCACTGTCTAGAAAAGAAAACTTGTTCAATTGTGACGTTTCGTTTTTAAGTGAGGTCTGGACGGGGAACCTTTTCGCACTGAAAACTGTAAAAACGATACATAAGTGGTCGTCAGCAGTCCAAAATCTTTATACATTTGCTTTTTTTTTTTTTTTGAACCACAAAACATTAAAATAGAGGTTATTTGATGAAAAATGTGCAACATCATACTTAAAGAGTTAAATGTGATTTTGGAAGTAGGAAGCACTAAAAACAATACAGGGAAATAAACTTCTGTCTTAGTTGAAGATTCAGATTGGGATTAGGTTGGAACCTGAATCACACTATGCTTCAGTGGTTCATATTGTTCACATTTGGCTAGAAATAGGATAGAATCAAATTAGATGTTGATTTATGTTTTTAAGTTTCAGCTATATCTGTCCACTTCATACATAATTACTAGTTGACTTTTAATATGATTAGTAATAGTATAAATTTGATTAAAGATCACACTGGCTGATAATTCGTTCTTCTCTATTTTAATAAATGAGCCGTGGGACCCCATAATAATGTAAGCCAAATGGGCTGCTTGGTTAAATTTGTAATATTTTTTTTTTTTGTGAAACTATCAACTGTTTTACCCTTATATTTTGGTTTCAGTTTCATTTCTGGCTTGCATGCATTTAAGTGTCATGCTGCCATGTACTTCATATTATACCTATAATTGGTAATTTTGCATCTAACACGTATCAAATTAGATGTTGATTTACTTTTTTAAGTTTCAGTTATATCTGTCCACTTCATACGTAACTACCAGTTGACTTTAAATATGATTAGTAATTAGCAATATAAATTTGTTTAATGACACACTGGCTGCTAATTTGATCTTTTCTATTTTTTATTAATGAGCCGTGCCCCCATAATCAATGTTGTAAAAATCGCTAGGCGCTAGTCGGGAGGCGAGGTAGGGACTAAGGATTAATCGGGATTAGTCGGGATTAATCGGGATTAATCGAATTGGAATTTTTATATATAATTTTTAGTTTTATATATAAATACACACATTTTAATATGTAATTTTAATAAAAAAGTTCAGTTTTATAAATAAAAACACATATTTGGCCGGATTTTTCGAGTTTTGCCGGATTTTTTGAAAGTCGCTGGAACCTCGCCGGAATTTCGCCGGAATTGCAGTTTTTTGGCCGATTCAGACCGCCTAGGTCCGATTTTGACCACCGTTGACCGCCTAGCGATTAATTGGCCGATTAGCAAAAATCTGCAAGGTGGGGGGCTGATCACCGGTTAATCTGCGATTAATCCCGATTTTTGCAACGCTGCCCATAATAATGTAAGCCAAATGGGCTGCATGGTTAAATTTGTAATTTATTTTTATTTTTATTTTTATTTGAGAAACTATCATTTGATTTACCCTCATTTTCTGGATTCAGTTTCATTTTTGGCCTGCCTTCAAATTTAGTGCCATACTGTCATTTACTTCAGATTATACGTATTATTGGTCATTTTGCATCTAACACCTAGAAGTGAGATAAATGAATTTTCTCTATTTGAATTTTAGGTGACATTCATGGACAGTATGGGGACCTCTTAAGGTTATTTGAATACGGAGGATTTCCTCCTGAATCAAATTACTTATTCCTAGGTGATTATGTGGACCGTGGCAAGCAAAGTTTGGAAACCATATGCCTTTTACTCGCCTACAAAATCAAATATCCCGAAAACTTCTTCCTTTTAAGAGGAAACCATGAATGTGCATCAATCAACAGGATATATGGATTTTATGATGAATGCAAACGCCGCTTTAATGTCAGGCTTTGGAAAACTTTTACTGAATGTTTCAATTGTCTTCCTGTAGCTGCTCTTATAGATGACAAAATACTGTGTATGCATGGTGGTCTTTCTCCTGATCTAACTAGCCTAGATCAGATAAGAAACTTGCCCCGCCCAACTGATGTTCCAGATTCTGGTTTGCTTTGTGATTTACTTTGGTCAGATCCTAGTAGGGATGTTAAGGGGTGGGGGATGAATGATAGGGGTGTGTCCTACACTTTTGGTCCTGATAAGGTGGCTGAGTTCTTAATGCAGCATGATATGGACCTTGTTTGTCGTGCTCACCAGGTTCACATTTTTATAGTATTACAGGTGGCAAAATGGGGGTTCTGGGAGTTGAGTAATGGCAAAATGAGTTCGGGTTAAAACAAGTGTTCTTTCTTCAGGTTGGGTCGTATTGACCTGGAATACGTTTTGTAAAAGTAATTTAATATGTTTTAATTATTTAGTGTGAAATTTGAGTACAAAAAATATATTATTTCAATAATAATCTCATTATTTTGTACAAAAAGATCGACAAGGTTTTGTGCATCAACAGTACAATATGTGTGACTTTCAACCTATACCAGTTTTGACCTTTAGAGATAAAAAGTTAGTCAGATTGACCCGCCATAAATGAATGGGTGGAAACTATGGCTTGTAGTTGGTATCATGGTGCAAATGGTGATGTATTAATTGGTACTTTGTGTAGGTTGTTGAAGATGGATATGAGTTCTTTGCTGACAGACAGCTTGTTACAATATTCTCTGCCCCAAATTATTGTGGTGAATTTGATAATGCCGGTACAATGATGAGCGTTGATGAAAGCTTAATGTGTTCTTTTCAAATATTGAAGCCAGCTGATAAAAAACCTAGATTTTCATGAACTTATCAAGACGTGATAAAATGTCTGGACCCTTAAATTTTAAGGTCAGTATCAATAATCTCTTATCCCTGGCATGTTGCTATGCAGTATGATTGACATTTTGGATAGTTGTTTAAAGATTATATCTTGTTGCATATCCAAACACCCCTATCTTCATATTTTTCTCCCCTGATTCTGAATTGAATTCTGTATCTGACCTACAACGTTGCAGAATCCATTGGCAGGCGGAGAACATCCATGAAGGCTTGATATTAATTAAGAAGATTTGTGTTTGTTGATGTTTTGGTATTTTGAAGTCTGCCTTCCAGCCTGCTAGTTAATTCTGTTATCACTGCTGAAAAAAACTCCTTATTCTAATATATTGGCGTTCGATTTACAATGACACTGTAAATACATTTGGCTTTGTAAGTCGATTTGACCTGTAGTGTATCTGTTGACCTATTTTTTATTTTTTATTTTTAATTTTGTGGTGTTTTGAATTCTGTTATTCTCTGTAGTTTGTGTTTCTGGTCATGGGTTTTTGCCTGTTTTGAGTGGTTGGTTGGAGGGAGAGAAGTGCATTAATAGTTAACCGTAGGTGGGTGTTTAATCCTGCAGTGGGGTTTTAAACCATTTCTCTGAACATATAGAGTTGAGCTAAAGGTTTTTCTCAGCATTGTGTTTCCTTCTGAGGGGGTTGGCGATGCGATCCTGGCTGGGACACGGATAGGCGGGCCGATTAAGATAACACCTATCATCCAAAGCAGGGTCGAATACTTGCCGTTAAAAAAAATATGAGGATAGTTTTATTGCTTGCATTTAAAGTAGTTTTTGCACACGATGTGATGGTCTTTTCACACAAATTAACAAAAGAAACGAAGTGTTAAACGTGTGATTTTAATCAAGGCACAACCTCTTTTGAATCCTCACTACTATAACCATCCTTGAATGTTGACACTCCCTTCCCAACCCTGTACTACCCTAGCACTATTTTAAATAAACTTTAAATGATATAATTATAAACATCAAGGCATTAAACTTAAAAAATGGCCATAAACTGCAAATAACGAAAAGAAATTAATTATTAATTTTGACTACTTTTTGTTTAAATTCTAAATTGGAGATATTCAACTTTGTTAGAGATTCACAAGATAATGTTTTAATGGTATTTTTTAATCATTTAGTATTAAAGTTATTTTCTAATCATTAAAATATTATAAATTATTAAAAAATAGTCTTTTAATTATTATTAAAAGATTATCAAACAATCCTTTGTATTTGCGTTGTGTTTTACACGATCATATTGAAGTTTAAAGTGAGTGTCAAATCTGCTTACGAACCAAAAACATTTTAATTTAAAACAACTCTCTTTTCTCTTTTCCTTAAAATTTATACACTTTTAGAAAAAAGTTGGAACAATCAAGACTATGAAGGTAGGGGATTTTCTTTTTCTTTTTCCAAAGAAAAAGTAACTAACGCAAGTTACTAGAAAAAAATAAAAATTGGCTTTAAATTAAATATTAAATTAAAAAGTTTAGCTGTAACTATTTTATAATTCTTAATTAAACAATACTTCAGAAATTTTTGGTGCTCTGTTGCGAAACATGACTTAAAAACACAATCTTATTTGCTATTGAATTAACGAGTGAGTAACCAATAATTTGTTGGTCCAGCATCTTACTTTATCTTTAATCATTAATCATAGAGAATAATGAAAGCTTTTGTCCCACACATGCTTTTGGAGTCCAATGTTGAGCTGTAACTATTTTATAATTCTTAATTAAACAATACTTTAATTACAGATTATAAAAAGGCTAGTGTTACACACCTGTAACACTCACATTTCAGTGTTGCAATCATGTGTTTTTGTTTCAATCTTTGTGGTGGGAAGAAGAAGGCCGAGGAATCGGTGACACTGGACAGATCATCTGCTGGTGGCGGCGGCGGCGGCGGCGGCGGTACCCATGGTGAGAACAATGGTGGTAACACTGGTGGTCATGAAGCAGCAGGTGCAGCGGTTGTAGTGGCTACCGCAGCTCATGTGTCTGACATGGGTGGAAGTTCTCATGGCGGTGGTGGCTATGCTGGTGGTGATGGAAGCGGTGGCGGCGGTTGATGGTGGTTATGGATGTGGTGGCGGTGGTTGATGGTGGTTTAGGGAGGAAGATGTATTTGTTGTTTCTATGGCTTAAAACCCACAATCCCCCTATGCATAATGCTATCTTTGTTCTTTTGTTTGATTTTTGGCATATCTTTTATGTTTTCGGTTTCTATAGTTGGAATGAAGTTGAATTTAAATTATTATATTTCAAGTTTCTTCGTTTTTTCAAAGCTTATAAACTAGCACATGAACATGAGAAAAAAACTTATAAACTAGTACATGTACATGCCCGTTCTGGCAGTGCCGTATGCGACGTGATAGAATATAGGTAACAATTAACCTGACTTGTTTCAGAACTAAACTTACATCGACGTGTAGAGTTACCGAATTTATATCGTTGAACGAAAACATATTATACTTGACCCAGCTCGTGTCCGAACAAAATTTACCTCAAAATGTAGACGAACTTGAATCTACACCAATACGTATATAAAAATGAGGACGTAATAAACTAGTTTTTTTAAGTAAAAATATACAGAGGTTAAACGCAAAGCTTTAGAAACTCGAGGGGTATATAAATATGTGGTGTCATTTGCTTATTAATCTGGTTTGACCGGTCTGACCAATGAACCTTTAACATGATCGTTTAACTGTCCGGATCGATTTAAAAACATTATACTTAGGTAATTTGTAAACTTCTAATTCTTTTTCTGATTGTTGATATAACAATAAAGACTTTGCAACAATATGCAGAGCACGAAATATGAACTAGGATTCTATTGATCTATGCCTTTAACCGTATACACCGATAGCTCTCGTTATCCGATCTTATTGGTTAACTGCATATTAACAAAATTTTATAAGTTTACAACTATCAAATTATCGTAAGAAAAAATTGAAGAGATAAAAAACAAGAGGATAGAGGGCCCATAGAATTCAATCATTCATTTCAAGTTTAAAGTTTAAACATACCATTGTCACGGCCCACACTTTATGGGTTTAACCCAAATTTTATATGCATATATTATTGAAGTGATTTGAATAAAAATCATAAAAATTATGGGTTACATATATGTAAGCACATATTACAAAGTGTACAACTAAAAGTTACGTATATGTAGGGGTTATGTATATGTAAGTACGTGTAACTCATACAAGTTACGTATACATAATTCGTTTCGTTATCATTGTAGTTACTTGAAGTTTAAACTAAAAAATATATAATGACCACAAAAAATAAGATTGAAATTTAATCAAATATAATTTAAACAATTAAAATGTTAAATCAATTATCAATTATGTGATTGGATAGTTGTGGTTTTCATTATTTTCAATTATAAAGATGGTTTCATTTGATTCCTATCCTTGAATTGAATATATTAAAAAGACAAAATTACAGAAAACGTCCTTCAGGTTTATACAAAATTATAGGTATCATCTTTTATCTTCAAAAAGTACTCTAATCATCATTTATGTATGTCTTTTATAACAGATTTCGTCCTTTAAACTAACTGCTGTTAAGTTACTTTGTTAAGTCAAGGGTAATTTGGTCTTTTTACCTCTAAATGACTATTTATGTAATTAAACATAAAGGACGTTTTCTGTAACTGTTTCATCTTTTAATTAATTTATGCATTTTTGCAATTATACATATACATATGATTTTTATATATAACATAACATATATTATTTAATTATTTTCATCAACATTTAAATATAAATATAAATTATGTAAATAGTATTATTATTTTTATACTTACGGCCTTAGCCCTATTTACTTTACCTTTAATATTATTTACAATATATTTTTATATAATTATATATTATTATCTTAAACTTGTTTTTTAATCTAAGATATAATATGATTAACAGAGAGGATCACATATGATTAGTTTTTTAAATTAAGTTTTATCTAAATTTCATGAACCGTTCCTCCTATGTTTTTTTAACTAAAAATATAATCTACTTTTTAGTAAAAACAAAAAAAATAAAACCAAATGGAAAATAGACGCAAAAACATTGAACTATGCACGTAAAACGTAAAACATTAAAAATAATAACTAAGTCGATCTAGGACCTGCGCTTTTTGACGTGGTTGATAAACTGAAAAAATAGGCATAAAAATGTGGAATCATGCACACACATGTTGCGGCTTGTTAACTCCGAAGTGTAAAACGAAAAGTTCATAAAAGATTAAAAGTATAAGCGACCAAAGTTGAAAATGAAAAATTATAAGAGTACAATTGTAAACGATATAAAAGTATTAGGGTTAAAAGTAAAAAAAATTATAGATAAAAAAAACAAAAGAATTGTAAATGATGTAAAAGTATTAGAGTTAAAAGTAAAAAAAAATTATAGATAAAAAAAACAAAAGTGGATACAACCACAAGGTACAAATCATGATACACAATGTATTTGATAATTAGTAATATATATAATGTTTTTTAAATTAATAAAAAGTTGCTTAGTGTCTAAATTTTATATTTAACATAATAATATTAATACAAATTTAATAATATAAATTCAAATTAGTTAATAAATAATTATTAACTAATTATAATTTATATTATTAAAAGTTATGATAAAATTTATTAATTTGTATAATATATGTTACTTGTATATATTTATTAAAATAAAATAATTTAAAAAATTATATGTATAACAAATTTTGAAATAAAAGCTAATTACGAAAAACGTCCTTTAAATTAGGTTTAAAGTTTCAAAAATAGTCCTTTAAGGGATAGAAAGACTAAAATGCCCTTGACTTAACGGAGAAAATTAACGCCCGTTAGTCTAAAGAACGTAATTTGTTATGAAAAGTATACATAAAGGATTATTAGAGTACTTTTTGAAGATAAATGATGATACCTGCAATTTTGTATAAACCTAAAGGACGTTTTTTGTAATTTTGTCTATTAAAAATGATGTGCGGTTAATGCTAGGCAAAAGTAAGAACATGAACTTCACTTCTGTTTGAAAACATTCAAATTTTGTGCATTATTTACACTTAATGAAGCTTATTTACGGATTATGAATATAATGTGTGTAGCTCTTTAACACTGTATTCTCGAATTTACTTAACGAGAGAAAAAAAAAATAAAAAACAATTTTTTTCTTCTCTTCTCTTCTTTTCTTTCCTTACTCTTCCTTCGGTTTCCTTCCAATCTGAAAAAATTGATTTTAGACTTCATTTTCCTTTTATTTCCCTCCTTGAGTAAACTTGAAAACACAATTTTTCTACTTTCCTTCAATTTCCTTTCATTAAAAAAAACTCTAGAACATAAATGTTTTTTTTCTTTCCTTCCAGTTCTCTTCTTTTCTCTCCTTTAATAAACTTGGAAACACAACGTAAAGGAAAGATCAAGATATTTTACATGTAATTATGATAGTTAATTCAACCAACCTAAGATTACAAAAAGTTAGAGTTAAAGATTTTGATTCACTTTTGAATATAAGAAACAGAGGTTTTTTTTTTTTTTTTTTTTTTTTTTTTTTTTTTTTTTTTTTTTTTGGAAATATGACACTATAATGGTTAACATGAACAAAGGCTTATTATTAACCCGAAAAGTTAAAGACAAAGGGCTAAAATCACCATTCGCTGATATGATAAGTTTGAGTATTTCAACACGGTATGGCCCAAGATATACAAATCGAAAAGCTTCACGATCACCATTCGCTAATATTATAAGTTTGCTTATGTGCACAGGTGCTTTGAGTCTATCTAGTACTTTTCATGAATTTGATATAACAAATACACTAAGATTATGCATAAATGCAAGTGATTTCGATTATAATGAAAAAAATTACTTGAATTTGAAGTATCTAATTACATTGACCATTTAAAAACGAATAAAAGAGTTGGCAACTTGATGAGTGTATCTAATCTTGTAAAATTAAAGATGGAAACAAAGAAGCATATGTTCATTTATATCTTTGAAGTTATCATCAATTTTAGTAGTTGAAGCTACAAGTATTGAAAAATGCTTTTCTTTAGTGAAGCATGTAAGACATAATACCGTAATTGGATGGGTGATGAGTATATTAACGTTTTTGCATTTGTTACAATAAAAAGAGATCCTTAAGAATACTACGATCGAAGATGTTATGCGGTTGTTTAAAAAAGATGAAAATCTACATAATACAACTATAAAATATTGCAATTTTTTTATTTTATAATGACATCGCATTTTCATATTTTATTTATTTTTGACTTTATATGGTACTGTATTACGTGACCCGACCCAAGAAGAAAATTTAGATGTCAAGTTGATAGATATCTGCGTATCAAAAACTTGTCCCCTATGAAAAAAAATATGGGTCCGTAACTAACAGTCACAACAATTGTTAAACGGTTATTCACGAAAAACATATCGGCAAATAATCAGACTATTTAGTAAGAAGAAAAAAATTATACCATGATAAATGTTTTTGACATTTAAACAAGCTAAATTTATCTTAATTTCAAAATATGAGAGATTAAATGTTATATTTACTTGTCGATATTGTTTTCAAATATGTTAAACATCATCAACATTAAAGGGTTTGGGAACCGTTTTCATGATATATATTTACGTCAAACATATTACATACTAGTAGCGTGCCCGTGCGATGCGACGGGTTAAAATCAAACATGATATGTAATTAGGTATTAAGAGTTGTAAAACTCATAGTTTCAAGAGATTTGGTCAATTATTTATAAACTGGACCATATTTAGTGCGTATTGTAAGCAGATTTTTCTAAACTATGTGTAACTATTTCTTAAAATCAAAACAAACATTTTCATATTTTAAGTGAAAACATCTAACAATCACACAAATAGTAAATTATTAACAAATAAGGGATCAACGTGTAAATAGATTTGAATATCCATATTTTTAGCATGGTTAAAATGACAATATTGCCCTTAGAAATAATTGATTTTAAGTTGTACCTTGTGCTTAAAATATTCAAATCTCTTAAATTATGGCGGAAACCCTACTTCGTGTATTATAATATAGTATAGATAATCACTTTTATAATTATAATCTGTTTAAACATCACTTATAAGTATTTTTATGAGTATATATAACCGCTTTAATACGGTTCTTGATATACATGCAAATACAAGAGTTTGGAGACCTTTTTAATGATGTTTTTCGAAAATGTATCGGATCTGATTTGAAGTGGACTGTAAAACGACCCTTAAAAATTTCTGCTCTTCGTGAAAAAAATTTATAGGTCTGCTAGTGTAATAGTTATACATACAAAATAGTGTGAGGTCACTTGACTCTAGTCCCATTGTCGTAAGTCCGCCCTGCTTTCAAGGTTACGACCATCTCAATCCTTTATTGTTTATTGAATTGAAATTTAATTAAATTGCAAGTTTTTATTGTTTTGAACTCCTTTCGAATTAATGTGTATAATGGTTCTCGTGTTAGGCTTTATTTACACGTGACTTTTAACCAAATAAATCTAGTTCATCACCCCTATAATATTATACACGTATTAACTTGGCAAACCATTACCAACCGAAATGTAGACAGAAAAGAAACCAATTTTGTCACGGTCGTATTATGTGTGGTTGTGGTTCATTTTGTTAATAACCCTTAAAATCTGGATGACACTTGTCGAGTTATCATGCATTCATTAGCATCAATTAATTATTCAGTTGTTAGACCCGCTAGTCTTAAATTTTTTTTTAATTACACCTCATTATGCTTTTTCACATCGATTACACAATTAAACTGTTACGTTTTAAATAAAGTAAAATATGGGGTGAAGACTTGATGAAGACAAGTTTTTCGTAAATCCTTTGGTTTTAAAATTAAAATGTAGATTACCACATATTCTACTTTTCGGTCTTTCATTTTGTAACTGCTTAAATTTGATCTTTAGTTTTGTGAACGTTCTTATTGGTAGGACCCGGTTCTATGATATTTGGATTTATAATCGTTATATGATAAATTAAAGTTACATCGTCTTGAGTTATTAATTCTTGTAAATCTTGCCTACATCAAATTTTAAAAAACATGCGATATTAATGGGATTTTGATTTTGTTTAACAGGGATTGGGGCAATCACCAAAATGACCAAGAAGATTACCCCGTTTTTTTTTTACTACAATGATGATAGACTTTTGATGTTTTAAAAAGGGTTGGGATATATAAACACCCTGTCAGGTGTTATACACACACCCTTTGACTTTTTTTTACGGCCCGTGAAGACTCTTACGGGTCGTGAGAGGTTTGCGGCAAATTAAAATTTTGAAATAACCAGTCACGACCGTGAAGGGACTCAAGGGCCGTAAAATCACAACCGTGAGAGGGTTCACGGGCCGTTAAAGAAGTAACTCACTGCCTGTGAAACTGTTCACGGGCCGTGAAGGTTGTCCACGTATTTTTTGTTTTTATTAATTATTTATCGGTTTTCGTGACTATTCGTTTTTTATAATTATTTGACGTGACGTATTATTCCTCGTAAAACGTGTATCAATTATTTGATTTGATATAATATTCTATATTTAACGATATATATAGGGATACATATTAGTTTTTTTATGAAACAATTTCAATCAAAATAAGTAAAATGTCAGATCGGAGAAATAATAGAAGGCGTGCGAATGAATTTTGTTCTAACTCACGTGTAATTGTTGAAAGTATTCCGGAACCAATTGATAACCATAATTGACAGAATGGCAAAAATAGGTCTCGGAATATTATGCAGTTTTTACGAAACGGAGATGCTCAATTGTGTAGGGTATATTACATGGGTGTTGTGGATCTCCACTTACAATTTTGGCGAGGGCTTCTTGGGAACACAGCTTTGTGTTCAGATGTAAGATTTTAAATAAGAAATTGTAAAAAAAATAATAATTGTTTTAATATATATTTTATTGTTCTTTATAGCATATTCGGGCGTAGACAAATAGACTGATTATCTGGCGAATTAAAGAAATAAGTAGAACAGAAGAGTTGTCGGGTAATGATCATTGGACGATTCTTTCATTTGAGTGGTTTAACTTAATATACATGGAATCCGTTGATGGTAATGAATATGCAGACGGTAGTAGAGATCTATATCCTGCGTTATGGGAAGTTGATACGGTAATATTGTTTTCGTGTTATAGTTGTGATTTAATTTGTCTAAAAAATATATAATTGTGATTTTCTTTTTTATAGGTGTACGTACCGATCATTGATTACGATAAAAATTGGTATCTTTTTAAAATTTCTATGGAGTCACTACAAGTTCATATATTCTTTCCATATGAATGCCGTCCAAATACGTGTGATGATTCGTGGTGCATTTATCGTAATGTTCGGACGATTATTGTACAATTTGAATCGTATTTCTTTTATTTTCTTGTACGTATACATTATTGGCAGCAATCTGGGCAAGAAGAAATTGAAGAATTGTTAGTGTCTGGTGAAACTGTGTGACCTTTAAATGCAGGTCATATTGGTCGAGATTCAGTAGTTGTTATTTGTATGTTATTACGTAGACTGGTTCAAAATAGATCTTTAGAGTGGCGTGAAAATAATTTACAAGATGTTTGCCTTAGATTCCGACGATTTATGACAGATGAACTGTATTCAAGAAGAACAATGTAATTATTTAATAAATACCCAACTCGTAAAAAGATGATAAATTCTGTTGATCTCGCCAACCAAAAGATTTAAAGCCGCAATAGAAACTTTACCTCGTAAGTATTGAAGCACTTTATGATTGTATTGAACCATAAGCATGATTTTACTTTTGTTAAAATTTTCTTTGATAGCAATTTCCTGTGTAACTAAAATATTATTAATAAACGGAATAAATCTATCCATGCTACTATTAGTTTTTTTTAGATAACTTTTCAGCAAGTAATGTTGGCTCTCCACTCGGTTCGTTGTGTGTTGACCGAAGTTACGATCTCTATCAATCCATATGGTCACAAACCTCTCTTTATAAGGGTCCAACCAGTTATTTTTCAGGTATATCAAAACTCATAATTAAAATAAAATTATATTATTTAAAGTATGAAAAATAATATTAATAAGAATAACAATATAAAACTTACTTGAATATTTTGGCACCAATTTTCGATAAAGGTAGTCAAAATTGTACTCGAATATGTCAGGCGTGGCAGAGTTAATTAATACCGACCACAAATGCTCAAAAGCGCCCCATTCATCATTTGAAAAACTCGCATTGCAATGTTTAATAATATTTTCCGATATATGTCATCTACAAAGTAGTCTCACGGCATTTGGAAAAACTTCTTCACACGCTTTCATTAAAGCAAGGTCTCTGTCGGTAAGTATAACGCGGGGTTCTATACACTTTTGCTTTAAAGTTTCTTTTAATTGTTCTAAAACCCATCTGAAATTAATCTGACATTCAAGATCGATGAATGCATGAGCAACAGAAAACGATTTCAGTGTTAATGTCACACCAATCATTTGGACAAATGGCATTTTGTAAACGTTCGTTTTATACGTTGTGTCTATCATCAACACATGTGGGTAGGCCCGCCATAAAGTGTGAGATATGGGATGTATAAAAAAAACCCCGTCTACGGCATTTGTGACTTCATCTATGTGAGGGTGTAAATATATTTATTTTGTTGTAGTACAGTAAAAAACACCTGCATTGGAGTTTCGCCGATTCTGCTTGAATTTTTTATCTTCGTGCGGGCATTATATATCGTTTTTAAGGCTGACACGTTTTTAGGATTTTGGTCCCTCAGTGTGCCTAAAATGTTTTGAAGCTCAATATTTTGCTCTGTAAGTTGCTTTACTATACAAATCTCTTTTTTAGTGAGCCTCATTGCGTATGCATGCCCCTCGAGGTGTTCATCAGCTTCATGATTATGAGAATCGTCTACAACAACTAGGATCCACCCACCTTTTTTTATTTGGTACTTTCCCTGTAATTTAAACTGACAATTTGTTTTTTTGGTGCCAGTGTTTCTAAGAGTGGGTGCTCCTTTATATACTCTACCGCGATCAATAATTGCTATCCCAAATTGACATCGTTAATAAACTAAATCGCTTAAAAATGTATATAAATATTGAATTTATCGATATGAAATGAATTAAAATCTGACGATTTATATAGTATTTTACAAAGAATATTACGTCGACTCAAATAATTATCGATGAATATTACATCGTATCAAATAATGTAATAAATACAAAATTACACCGTAATCGAGGAATATTACATCGTGTCAAATAATGTAATAAGTACAAAATTACACCGTAATCGAGGAATATTACACCGTGTCAAAAAAAATCAAAATAATTCGACAAATATTACGGCCCGTGAAACATTTAACGGGCCGTTATCTTTAATACATACGGCCCGTAATAGTCTTTACGGCCGTGAAATTTGTGCCCGTGAGAGGCTTCACTTCCCGTTAACTTATTGAATGACTGATATGATATTTTGCAGGCCTTACGGCCCGTAAATGCTCTTACGGGCCGTAAGAAAGGTGTCTGGATAACACTTAAGGTGTATCTATAACAAACCCTTTTTAAAAGGAGAAGCTTTGTTGAATGTAATTTGTTTCATTTAAATCATTCATATTTTTTTTGATTGAACTAGGTCACTCAACTTTCAATGAGTGTTTTAATACTATGTTTTTTTTTACCTAGATAGCAGGTTAACATGTATATGTGACATTTCTTTATTATTTTTTTAATTTGTAAAATGATGATGTGGATAAAGCTAGATGACGTGGATACAATTTTAATTACGTATTATTAATTAAATTCTATCCGAATATTTGTTGTACATTTTTCGTACCATTTATTTTAGCTCGACGGCTAAAATTTAGGGGCTGTTTAGTAACTTATTAATTATTTAATTAAATGATTATTTCTGAATTAGTCAGATGTAGAGTGTGTTTGATTATTTTAAAAACATCTCGTAATAGCTTATAATGCCTTTTTAATAAGTAAGTTTTGAAATTATGTTGACTCATTTAGAGGTTACCATTTGCTATGTGAGACCATTTAATGACTCAATACAAGATTGTCAAATAACCTCTTAATAACCCTACTTTTTCGATCATACGACTAAAATTTAACGTTTCTTTTACATACGACTAAGATTTAGTCTACTTTTGTTATAGACGACTAAGATTTAACTTTTTTGCAAATGATTAAAATTCAGCCTACAATTTTTTAATTAGAAAAAAAAAAAAAAAAAAAACATAATTGATCTTATTCATTTAGGTGATTTTCCCTAAAAGGAAAATGGAAAAAGAGAGCTTATGGGAACGTGGTGGGTAATGAATGAAGCAGGTGTCGCATTTTAAAGCAATGTGTTGCGTAGATTATTCTTTATAACTTAATGTCAGGTTGGGCCTAACCATCGTAATACAATACAACTAGCTAGTAGATCAAACAGCTGTCATGTCACTCTAGCTACGTACATCTTCCTTATTGGACCCATCCTACGAACCATAAGGACAACGTCAAGTTCACCTTTGTCTTTCGGGGCCTCAAAAGTCAGGTTCCATCTTCCAACATGACAACAGAATATATATTTGAAGTAAATAAACACCATAAGAATAATTAATTTTCATATTGAAATCACCTATTCACCTCCCTTCTAATATCTTTTTTTGTGGATTGTGTTATTTCTTCTTTCACAAAACGAAGCTTATGGTCAAGGGGTCGTCTGTAAAGAACTCATGTGACGTTAAATGTCGTCTCTAGACTTGTTATTCCGTCTTATTTACTGAAAGATGACTACGTGACATAGTTATCCATTAAGAAAAAGTATGTACATTCGCAAGTATATTACATTTTATAATGTGAAATTGGTGAAAATAAATAATTATAACTATAGAATTGTATGTTATCTTTTTATAAGCATCCGTGTAATGAACTTTGAAACAAATGCATACTAAATGTTGCCGAGCTCTTGCGGTCATCTACACATAGATACATCATTAAACTTCTAACGGGAAGAGATCTAGTATGAACAGATTCTAATATGTTAGTAAGTATATATGAGTAATTTTCACATTGTCATTTAGTTTTGTGTTAATATATACTGGATTTCAGTTTCTCTTTATATTTGCGGTAAAAATATATACATTTTGCATTTATTTTTTCTCCCTTCCTATACTTACAAATGTCTAGTGAAACTTTGAAATTATTCTTCTAATTTATCATGAAAGATTATAGTGCATGTAAATATGTAATGTTTTGGAGAAAATACGATTAACTCTGAAAAAATGACAGTAAAGATTGTAATGAGAATGCCACATTTTATGCTTTTAAGTTTTACGAATTATTTTTTACACTTGGATTTATTTTAACCTTTCTTTATTACACCAACAAAACTTATAACATAACATAAGTTTTTATAATTAATAAGTATTCGTGTAAGTATGAAATCGATAAATGTAACATGAAATCGATAAATTAACTGTAGTTAGTTATTGTACCCGACATCGTCTAGACAATAAGTTAGTTGGTAAATGTAACATGAAATCGATAAATTAACTGTAGTTCACATGCTTCTTTACTTTGTTTACATGAATGAGCAATTTCCACGTTGAATTCTTATTATAATATTATCTTTCAACCAAATGCCTGATTTCAATTCCTATAGAACCAATTTAATTTAGATTTCACTTAGATTTATTTTTATCGAATTCGTTTATTTTCTCTACTAATTTTTAAAATCTTTCTACTCTAATAAAAGAGTATCTTGGGGTGACACGTGGCGGCACCATATTTATTCTCATAAAAATTTTCTCGCTTCTCTCTCCTATTAAATAATTACCTTAATTATCAATAATATTATTTTAATTTTTTTTAGAACAAAAATATTTTTTTAATAAATTTAAAAAAAAGATTTTCTTATTAATATTATTTTTAAAAATAATTTTTATCGAATAAGAAATTTTTACAAAACATCAAACTTTTTTAAAATTAGTGTTTTTAAAAAGTTAATTTTTTATAAACAAAAAATAATTAAAATTTCAATTTATAATAAGAAAATTTTTAGAAATGATATTTTTTAATACGATTTGTTTTGAAACAAAATATTTATTACTTTTTTTGGAAAAAAATTTTAAATTGAAAGTTTAAAAAATTGATATAATTGTTTTATTACATATTGTTCTTACTATACGTAATTTTAATTATATTTTATCGTAAAATATCTTTTATACTTGATAAATTTTTATTATATTTAATATTTTATTTGTTCAACCCGTGTAATACACGGGTTTACTAAAGCTAGTATATCATAAACCAAACACCCCTTATATGCGAAAAATACGTGTATCACCTTTAAATGCATTTAAATTTTAAATTTTATGGTTGATGAAAATAAATTATGTATTTATGTACATATGAATACCATTCCAAAGAATCTTCTACCCATGAATTTCTTTAAAAAAAATTGAAAGTAAAAGTAGGTAATCAGGCCAAAATATTCCCGTCAAAATGATATGATATTATCTTGATTATTAATATTTTGATTATTCAAAAAAGTCATGAACATTCTTTATTGTTTAAAATGCCATATCATGATTTGTTACTTTCATAAAATGTTACATCCTTAACTCTTTAGAATACGTATATACAGAATTAAAATTCGTTCGCAATACTAGACACGTTACAAGTTCCAAAATCATATACGTGGACATCACAAACTTGCAAATACTAAACAACTCTAAGAAAAAAGAAGAAAAATTTTTTGTTTCAAAAACAAAATTCTAAAAGTTAGATTTTTATTTCATTTTCCTTTCCGTTCCGTTTTTGAGTTAATAAATTTCAACAATTTCGATCAAGAGTTTCTACAAGTTAACGCCGCGTGGACGACCCCATTCTCGTACTTGAAGCCTCCATGCCACGTGTACCGCCACCCCCGTATCATTTCACAACATGCGTGTCAGACTACAACTGACATCCTTCACTCGTGTTGTTTCCCCATTCGCCCACGTTTTCCTCGTCAAATATATTCTCCAAATCAACGGCCCACATCACTCCCGTTATTCTAAACGCCACCCAAATCTACGTCCCTTGCCCGTAACTCTGACCGACCGGCCCTCGGGCACCACCTTACGTGGCGATCTCCCAATGACCCTTTAACGTCCCCATTCTTCCCACCGCTCCCCTATATTAACACCTTTCTCACCCAACCGACTCTATTTCTATTCAATTTACGCCCTTGTTTCTTCACGAGTCGGAATCGCTTTAATCAACGAGTCGGAATCGGTGAGTTTGGTTATTGGTGGTGGTTAGCAATGGCGGAGATATGTTATGGTGTTGTCGGAGAGAAGGAGACGTCGTCTTCCGGCAAGTCGAGTTCACGGGTCGCACGGCGGAAGAGGATGGAGATTAGGAAGTTTAGATTTGTCGCCGGTGGGGATGATTATGGGTTTAAGAAACCCAAATTGACAGTTTCACCGGCGTCGATGTGTGATGCCACCGTGGACAACCGTGGGTTTTCCGGTGAGTCGAATCCGAAATTCGGTGTGGCGTCGGTGTGTGGACGGCGGAGAGAGATGGAAGACGCGGTGGCGATTCATCCCTCGTTTGTAGATCACGTAGATGATGATGATGATGATGATAAAGCTTCTAGTATGCACTATTTTGGGGTCTATGATGGCCATGGTTGTTCTCATGTATGTTAACATCTATGCAATAATGCAAACTTATGATATACGCTTAATTAATTTTCATCTCATAGAAAGTGTTGTTTAGGATCATTTTAATTTATGGGGATGTTGTTGGATTGTTTTTTAGGTTGCGAGAAGATGTAAGAAGAGGTTACACTTGTTGGTGAAGGAAGAATTGAAGGAGAATGAGTGGAGGAAGACGATGGAGCAAAGCTTCCGTCGAATGGATGAGGAAGTAACCACATGGAACCAAGAAGGTACAACGGGCGACTGCCGGTGCGAGCTTCACGCACCGGAGTCGTACGGTGTCGGATCGACCGCTGTGGTGTCGATCGTGACACCTGATAAGATCATAGTCGCAAATTGCGGTGATTCAAGAGCCGTACTTTGTCGAAATGGGAAAGCAGTACCCCTATCAAAAGATCACAAGGTTAGAACTTAGAACCTCACTTTTTGATTACTAAAGTTTAAAGTTTAATGCGTCTTTGTTTTTTATTTTTTATTTTATTTATATTTTACACTAACGGACGTTAATTTTTTCAGCCTGATAGTTCTGAGGAGCTTAAGCGGATCGAGGCCGCGGGCGGGAAAGTTTTATACTGGGACGGGGCGAGGGTATGCGGGGTTCTAGCCATGTCTAGAGCCATCGGTGATGGTTACTTGAAGCCTTATGTGACCTGTGAGCCCGAGGTGACTATAACCGAACGGACCGCGGACGACGAGTGTTTGATACTTGCAAGCGATGGGTTATGGGACGTGGTGTCGAACGACACCGCGTGCGGGCTAGCGAGCTTGTGTTTGAAAGGTAACGGGCCGTCGGCGGAGATCAAGAGTCCGCCGACGAATGAGGTGCCCGAGTATGAGAACTGTGATCGGGCGTGTACGAATGCGGCCTTGTTGTTAACGAAGCTGGCTTTGGCTCGAGGGAGTGCGGACAATGTTAGCGTTGTTGTTGTAGATTTGAGGAGAAATGGTCCACAATTTGGCACCAAAAATTCTTAAAATGAAATGAGAGATTTGAATCTTGTGTTGGTTTTTGTTTCGGTTATTGAAGGAAGTTGTAAATATAGTGGTTGCGGTAATATGAAATGTGGATATGAAATATGAATATAATTGTTTTTGTACAAACTAAGCTAAGGCTGGTTTCAATCAAAGAATTAGAGCTAAAAATAACTAAAAATAAACTTATGCAAAAGGACGTTCAATTCTACTCAACTAATAAGCAATCTAATCAACATAAGAGATTTCCTAGATCTTCTTTGATGAATTTTAATTTCAAGATCTCATTCCAACATTAAGGAACGTCTTCCGCACTCATCACCACCGTTAAGGCTTAATGATGTTGCTAGTTATGATAAGTTATCGGTTACTATATCCAGAAACACCATCTCCCACACCTACTGCGAACATTGATGCTCGAGGGTGTTACCACTTATGGCGAACACTGAGGGAGCGTTTGGTTGGAAGGAATGGAATGAAATGGAATGGAATTGAGAAACTAGTATAATTTTCAAGTACAAGTATGTTTGAGTGGGTAATGAAATGTAAAACCCAAGGGAATGATTCACCTCAAATTCCCTTGGTTGTGGGATTTCAAATTCCCTCTCTAGGTGGAAGGATTTTGAAATCCCACAACTAAGGGAATTTGAGGTGAAACATTTCCTTGGATTTTACATTTCATTACCCACTCAAACATAATTTTACTTGAAAATTATACTAGTTTCTCAATTTCATTCAATTTCATTCCATTCCTTCCAACCAAACGTCCACTGAGTTTACTACACATGGAAATTTTTACCAACAAATCGACGGCGGATATGTTTGCCACAAACTTGTCACTCCGAAAAATAACTAAAAAGTTTGAGCGAGACTTTTTACCGATCTCTAACCCTTAACATCACAAATAGAATGCTAGCGAAACTGATCATTGATTTTTCTATAAAGAAGAGATATTGGGCGCCATTTACTATATATTAAAAGCCAAGTAGCTAAATGTTTAAGCGTTTAGTACAGATATTAATACATGCAGTGTCGAAGTTTGAACGCTACTATAGGGAGGGCGGGGGCGAAACTAAATTTTTTTTAGGGGGGACGAACTCGATATATATAAAAAAATTTACATTACTGCACCAAAAATTTACACTAGCAGATCAAAAATTTACACTACTAACGAAAAAAAAATAAGGACCCCTGACCCTTATTATCCTTGGCCTATGAATACATGATGTCATTATTATAAATCTAATTAAATGTGAAGAAAATTTTATTGGGATATATTAACTATTTATTAATTTACATTTTTGCCTTTCAAAAGTTAGATTTTGACCACTTAAATTTAACCATATCGACATTTTACTCTCTCCTATTTATTTATTTGTTTTTTTTTTTTTTTGACAAACTTGTAATTCTTTTTGTTACTCTCTTATAAAATCAAAAAATTAATCTTATAAAAATTCAAATATATTGTTACGAAATACTCATTTGTTTCTATGCTTGGTCTAAATTTCAAAATGGTTTGAATATACCGTTACAAAATGATTTATTTTACCTAAGTTTCGTTATAAGTTCCATTTAAAAGATAATTGTAAGTTATAATGAACAAGTTATCGACGCATAAACTACAAGCGATCAAAAGTAATTCAAGGTTTCGATATTTTTTACAATTTCTTTCTTTTTCCTCTATAAAATCAAAATTTGTACGTCTTTATTTCTATTAACGTTAATATTTTAACTCTTCGATTTTTTTTCCTCTACGACATGCCTATTTTATCAACAATTTGACTTTATTTTTTAACGATTTCATTATATAAAGTTCAAAATATTATTGTCATTCTCGTCACAACGAAAGGGATTGTGACAATTTAGGTTTTTTTATATAAAGTTTGGAATGTTATCAACGACGTTAAGGCTTCATATTCTTACCGTCAACATGTGGGTGCGCGACTGTGTTTCAATGTTAGTTTTTTTTGTTTCCACAATCATTTGAGGAGTCTACCATACTACAATTCCAAACTGAGCCCCGTCCATCATTATATGAGTTATTACAACAAGGAATCGATATGTTCTCATAGTCAAACACCGGTTGTAATCGAGATGAGGTTGAGCAACAAGAAACCTATGTTTGTGAACTCATAGAATCCACGTGGGGTCCTAATACTAGTATTTCTTTAAATACAAATTAAAATGATGATGATAAACAATTACCTGTGAAAAAAAACATTGAGGGTAGATGGTAAAAACTAAAGCGGAAGAGGCGGTTATGAACATAGATTTACACTTTGAAAAATGAATTGAGGTGTGGTTTCTTACCTATTGGCATGGTCTTAGCGAGATATCCATATCTCTCGGTAAAAATTGTCCTCAAAATATTGCCTAATCATCCATTCAATGTCATGTCTTCACCGACTAAACACCGTAACTCTAAATGTATTACATAGTGGCAAGTTAACCATATATGAGAAGCTAGAACACGCTCTAATATTAAGGCCATTCATATGGGGGGGGGGGGGGGGGCGTTCATCATCCGGTTCAACTTTTCCTAGGCCTTTTTATAAGCAAACCGTAGTTAATGATTTCAAGAATCATTAAAAAGAACAAGGTTAATACTAATTTATGAATCAGATTAGTAAACTTGTGGTTTTTTTGTGTGTCACTACTCACTTGGTAAAGTGACGCACTGAATTAGAAATTAAAAAGCTAGGCTAAGTATCATGTAAAGGATAGAAGGTTTGATATTCCATTGTTTAGAGGTGAGATGAAATATATATTTTGATTTCCATATAAACTGAGATTTTTTTAAGACGAAACATAATTGATACGACTAGATATCATTTTTATTTATGAATTATGGTATGTTTGTATATATACACATGTTTTTTGCTTTCTTTAAAATACAGTTTGATATTATATGAATTAGATAAGTGATGACAGGTGAATGGAAGGAACTATGTGATCGACAATTAGGAATGACATTATAGTGTTTCTACTATCACTTGGGTCTTAAATCTCGGTTGTCATACCGAGTTTGAAACCTTGTTTTATTGAACCATATTAACATATATGCAACAACTAGTTTGAAACATGAGCAAGAGGATATTGCAAACTTAAAAATCGCTAATGGTGGTTTAATTAAATATATAATCAAGAAGGGTTTATGGATCCAATGTTGGGGGCACTTCAATTATTGAAGGTGGGCTAATAAACAAAAGGTGAAGAAAGACTTATTGGGCGGTTAAGGCACTAATATTGGGTATTAGCTCTCGGGTTTGAGTCATTGCCCATATTCTCATCTTTTCTTTGTTATTTTTGTTAGATTAAAGTTGCAATCATGGGTCGGTGAAGTGATGATTCAAATTAGGGGAGTCATTGCTAATGCAAGTATATAGGGTGACTGAATGTGAGGTATAATTAGGCACTTACTCTATGAAAGGAGTAATTAAGGTAATCATCATCCATGGTCTAAATGGAGTGAGCACAATATGGATCAAGTATGGAAGAATATATAATTGACTAATATTAATTGATAATTGTAGGTTTCTTAGTTTTTAAAGGTTGAATCATCATTCTGAATCATGATTAATATTTGTTATGGATTTCGATTCTACTATATAAATCTCAATTGGATAAATCAAAAAGAAGATTAAGAATGTATATTTTTGTTGAAATATGTACCCGAAATTGACGAAATACTTTTTTTACAGTTGGAGTATAAATGAATGAGAACATATGTTTCTATTGAGACATGCTTCATAAAAGAGTGTACTAGTGGCGATTAAAACGGTTGTCAATTAATTCAATTGACATGAACCATGTGAGTAGTGCTAATGATTAGTTATTGGCAACAATAGCTTAGTTTAGCACTGAGCTTAGCTAAGTAGTAAACTAATGCCAGAACATGAGAATGGTCTTGATGGATCGAGTATTCATTCAGCACCTCCAAACTCATATCGATGTTTAAGTAAATTGTTTTTGGTATTAAGTGAATCTCATTTAACTAAAATGATTTGATAGTTGATACTGATAATATCACTAAGAGAGTGGTATCCAACAATGTTAGAAGAAACGGAAATTCATGTTGTAATGGCAGAATTCCAATAAATGACAATTATAGTTGTCATGCTATATCGTGTCATAATCGGAGAACTTTTAGCTAAATGTTTATGGTATTATATGCTTAATAATTGTGAATTGAAGTACTATAACAGTGAAGATTTTTATTTTAAGTTAGAGTTATTATATTTTATCATCTTAAATCTTTGTGTCTAATTTTGCCAACTTTTGTTTTTGTTTTTTTTTTTTTTTATTAATTTCTTGGCATATATTTCATGCAAGAGCAGACGAGATGATTTCCAATATGCTTTTTTAAAACGAGGGTGTTATATATTATAATTCATCACTATAAGCTAACCTTGTACTTTTTTGAGATTTTGGGTAATTGTACAAAATCAGCAGTTAAAAAAAAATCGATTTTTGTAAGCCAAACTATTAGTTTGATCGATGAATCTTTTAACTTTCATTTGTTTTTCCAATAACAACATAGTAACATATATGTTTAAGATATACTTGATTTTACTCATAATAATAATTATAAACCAAATGAAAAAACATATAAATGAATTGAGCGGAAAATAAATACAAATCGAGTATGACTGTATGATAATTATAATACAGGTGGGGGTGTTCAAAATCAGATTTTCGAATATCCAAAAATTTAGATAGTGTATTTCAATATATATGAATCTGAAATTTCGAATATACGAATTCTAAAAATATACGTATTATTTAACAATCTTTATAAAAATTTAATAATTTTTATAATAAACTTTCGGATAACCAAATTTCGTATAAAATTTCGAACTATCAAAAAATATTCATAGTATCTAATTAATATTTAATAGTTTTTATAAAAATATTTTGGATAATTCAAATATCTGAATACCCAAAAATTGTGAAAACACTATTCAAATTCGAAAATTTCGGATATCTGAATTTTTGGATATTTCCGAGTTGGTTTTGAATAAGGATATTTTGACACACTCCTAAGTGCGGGGATTACCATTGTAATAAACGTGAAGGCTAAAAGTGTCATAGCTAGATTAATAGTATAAATTATTATCACCTAATAGATAATAATTTGGATTATTATAACTTAATTTAAAAATAAATAATAAAATTGCAACATAATATAAGCATTTTGACTTGATATTAATATTTGATTTAAACAAATGATTCTTAGCCCAAGTGGTTAAGATAAAATAACCAAAACATATAGATATAAGAAGATCTTGAATTCAGGTCTTATTCTGAGTAAATATTCTTAGGGTTTAGCCATGGAGTTTTAAGGGGAATGGGGGTGTAGTCCTGGCTGAAAAATAGATAAATGAGCCTGATTAAAATAACATCTATCATCCGAAGCAGAGACGTATTTGATTTCGTATGAATCTATTCAATTTAAAGTTAGAAAACAGAGTTTGACTTCCTAAAAAGCGTTAATGTCTATGACTAGAAATTTCCAAGGTGTTTTGTTACTTAAACACGTATATTAGCAATAAATATTCTAAAAAGCACATTGATCACATGAATACATTCACGCTTCAAATTGAAACTTCATCATTTTGTTCAAGTAAACAAATTTTCCTTTTCTATAAAGTCAAACCTCAAGCTATTTACTACACATAAATTCTTACAAATTCTTTTCATATTGAGCCAAACTATTTCCGTGAGTACTAGGGGTGTGCGCGGTGAGGTTCGGTGCGGTTAATGCAATTTTCGAAACCGAAACCGCGAGTTCGGTTAATAGCATTTTTTTAACCGTAACCGCAACCGAAACTTCGGTTAACCACCGGTTAAGGTTAATTTGCGGTTAATTGACCAATATATTTAACATATGCTTTTAAACCAAAATATTAACTAATAAATTATTGTTAGGTTAAGTTTAGACCAATTTTATAAGGGTGTGCACGATATGGTTCGTTTTTAAGGTGTTGTCAAAACCGAAATCGAAGTCAGGGTGCGCATACAACAATATGTGCGTGCGTTTTGCATTGCTTCTGTTTGTTTATGTTGTTTCTTTAATACATTACAGAATCCACTATGTAAATATATTTTTATTAATGAGAATTAGAAGGATGAATATATGAAATTCTATTAAAATCATGAGAAATATTGTGAATTTATTATACATTAATGACATTCGGTTCGGTGCGGTTAATGTGGTTAATTTGCACATCAAAACCGAAACCGAACCGCAATGTGCGGTTAATCGGTTATGCTTAACTGAACCGTCGGTTAATTGTTCGGTTCGGTTAATTTGATTCGGTTAATGCGGTTAATTTGGTTATGATTCGGTCGGTTATCTGCTCACCCCTGAGTACACAAAAGCATAGTTCTAATATAAAGAATCAAGAATCATATTCTTATAGGATTTGAGTTTACACACATCTCAAATAAAAAAAAATAAACAAACAAGTCATATGATACAAAACTATTTGGATCATAACCATAAAACACAAATCATCATAAAAATAAAAAAAACAATAAACAATTCGACATTAAAATTCCATGAATAATAATAATAAAACATCGATCATGTATTGTAACCATAATTAAAATTTAAACCAAAGAATTTTATGATTTAATAAAATGAGCAAAAGTAACATAACTTCTAAACCAAAAGGCATTAACAAGATAAAATAACAAAAAAATATTGTAAAGTTAAAAAGTAATTGTCACCAAAAGAGACTAACAAATAAAAACCCTCACATGAAGTTGATTCTTTGTTTTGTAATTGTTTTGACTAAAGTAATCTTTACGTTGAAAATTTAATGGAAAATTTCAATAGTGTTAGTTAGATGTAATCAAATGGATTCAAATGATAATTTTAATGAAACCTTCGGATTCAAATTATAAAATTTAAACATTTGGATTTAAATGATAATATTTATGGAATCACATGAATGAAAAGAAAAAAAAAAAAAAAAAAAAAAAAAAAAAAAAAAAAAAACCTTAACTGATACAGTGATCCTGAAGTAATAATCTTGGTTCGATTGTTCAAGAAGTAAGATAATTTAACAATTATTAAGATCAGATTGTTTCAAGAAATCATAGATGTTATGATTTTGAAGATGATCGAGATGGTACAGGGGTTTTAATTGATTCAAGTAATCAGATGATGCAATGATTTTGAGACAGATGCAACACTTTTGTCGTGCTAATGTAGGTTTCAACAATCATCTGGGTAATGAAGATAAAATGATGTGGCGATTTTGAAGGTTTGATTTTTCAGGAAATCAAATCATTTATACACTGATTGTGTGCAAGTTTAATTCATGTAAGCATATGGATTTTAGCGATATATTTGATTTTATTTTCATTTTAATTCCACTTTTTTATTTTTATCATTGTGTTCCTGAATCCTTTTTAAAGAGAATGATGTAAGGAAATGTAAGAAAAAAAATAAATAGTGTTTCTGGTTTTTCTTCACTTTTCTTCTAAAATGGATGAAATGAAAAAAAAAAAAAAAAAAAAAAGATGAAAAAAGCCACATACGTATTATGGGATCGGCTCGAAAAAAACTCTAATCGAGCCGAGCTTAAACGAGCCCAAGCCCAAGTTCAAGGTCATTTTATGGCTTGTTTCTAAAAAAGCTCGAGATCCAGCTTCAGATATCGAGTTCGAACCGGCTTGTGCGCTTAAACAAGCGTTTTGGTTATATAAATTATATTTATATAGAATAATATATATTTATAAAAATAATATTATTACATATAAAGTTATGGTAAACATAATTAAATAAGATATATTATGTTTTATACAAAAAGTATGATTATAAATAAATATAAAAGTAATTTTTAAAAAAATAAAAATAAAAATTTAATGATAAACAAGCCGATCCCGAGTTGAGTTCGAACTTGAAAACCTTCTGACTATGCGAGCTCAATCTTAAGAAATAAAACTACAAACAAACCGAACAAAAGTTCGCGTTTTCTAAAGTCAAAACGAGTCGACCTCAAGCCCGGCCCGGCCTGTTTACTCCCCTAACACTACCTTTGTTTTTCTATTAATTTCTTGCTGGTTGTGATTATTATTGATTGGCTTTTAACATGCACTTAGTTTGCCCGAATACATTCTCTTTCGTGCCTCCATCAATTTACACCATAATCATTTTTCTTTAAGGTTAAAAAAATTCTGTTGTCATGTAAGAGTTAGGAAGTTTTGTACGTATGGGGAAGCTCGTCTCAATGCACGGATCTTCTTACTAGTTTACTTAAAAAAGACTATACAATTAACAATTCGTTTGACATAAAAAACCAATTAATTAGCACATCTTAAATTCTAGAAATATGCCGTTCATAGTTTCTTCCTCAGGTTTTGCACACTCAGAACTAGCTGGATACGAATATATGCAGGCAAAATGAAGGTCTTATGACCAAGCTCCCCTCACAACTACACAAGACGCATTTGTTACGCGTAAATTCATATGATAACTACAATGACTTTACAAACCAAATATTTATTCACATATAATATACCTTTTTGCAAGGTTTTGGTTACATGAGTGTTTAATTTGATTTAGGGGCTGTTTGGCAGCATCTTAATCAGCCTCTTAATGGTTCAGATGTCTGAATGATTTAGCACTTAATGGTTCAGACTGTTTATTTCGTGAGCAAATGTCTGAATGATTCAGACATTTGCCTCTGAATGGTTAAGTATTATACTAATACTGAATGGTTAATAGGTTTAATGCTGAATGGTTAAGAACTCTTATCTGAATTGGTCAGACATTTGCATTTGAATAGTTAAGCGATATACTACCTCTTAATGGTTCAGACCTCTTAATAGTTCAGACCTTTTATTGGTTCAGCACTTAATCATTTAGATATTGCCAAACAACCCCTTAGTTAAATATATGAAAACGCTCTCCAACAATGATACAAAATGAATCGGATACATGCAATTAAGTGGCAGTTTAGATATAAATACACTTTTTGGTTTAATACATTTACTAAGAATTAACTACACGAGTGGTCTCTATGGTTTTAACACGGTTTCAAGATTTGTGTAATAATTTTTTTAGTAATTAATTTAGGGTTTATGATTTCAGTTATGTAACGAATTTAAAGTCTAATGCTAACCCGCGCTAATTTTTTTTAAATCTAAATAAATGACTAAAATACTTTTATATGAATATTTTTGTAATTCTTTTGACACAAGGTCCATTTGTGTAATTCACCCAACCACCCTCCATTTTCTCCCTCGCGTTGCTCCCTAATGGCAGTCACCACCATTGCTTGTCACCATCATCAGATTCAGCCACCACCACCACCACTGCCTACTACCAGCCACCATCGCCATTGCCATGGTCATCACTATCCGATTCAGTCACCGCCACCATCATACCCATCTTCTTTTCTCCCTTCTCTTCTGGCAACCCCTACCCCGACATTTCTCTTTCTCTCTCACACTCAAACCCTAATTTCTCCCTCTTTCAATATTCCTCAAAATCAATTTGGTTATGGCTACAGACAATAGTTGGTGGTTGAACAAACAATGAGGAGTGAAGAGGGAAGGTAATGTGGATTAGTGGTGGTTGGCGGTTTGTGAAACGTAAGGGGTGAGGGTAAGGTTTTGTTTTCCAACCGGTGGTTCTTGAAATGCAGTAGGGGTGGTGTTGCCTTGATGGGTAGATGGTGGGTGGTTGTGCCGTGGTGGCGGTAGTGGTAGATGGTGGTGGAGGGGATGGTTTAGTGACGGTGGTGTGGCTGACGGATGGGTTGGGTTTTAAATTTTTGTTTAGAGTTAAATACACAAATGATCCATTCAATTCGTTAACTAGTAAGATTGGTATCTTAAACATGAAAAGACTAAAATACCCTAAATTTAAGTAGAAAATTTAACATGAGCTAGCATTAAACCTCAAACTCGTTACAAGTTAAATTTACATGTCTCAAACTTGTAACTAAAAAAGTTACTAATAAAACTAGGAACTATGCTAAACCATATAAATTATTTGTGTAATTAACTTCATTTATTTATAAATGAGTTTGAGAATTTAATTATTCTAAGCCTATACAAAACTGAGAACTATGCTAAACCATATAAACTATTTGCGTACTTAACTCCATTTATTTATAAATGAGTTTGAGTTTGAGTATTTATTTTTTTTTGGCAAATTGGATTATAATAATCCAAACTATTATGTATTGGCCGATAATAATCCAAACTATCAATTTGGCCGCTAACACTCTCAACTTTCACTTTTATTACCAGCAATAATCCCAATGATATAATTTTCAAATTTTTACATTCGATTTGTATATATTTTAGTCTCAATTTAGCTTGTATGTTTCTTCATTTCATTCATAATTATTATTACGATCCGAATCGAGTCCAAATCGAGTGTAAAATTTTGAAAATTATGTCATTGGGATTGTTATTGATGATAAAAGTGAAAGTTGAGAGTGTTAGCGGCCAAATTAATAGTATAGATTATTCTCGGCCAATAGGTAATAGTTTGGATTATTAAAATCCAATTTGCCTTTTTTTTTTTACATCAAATTTCTTACTATATACATTTATTTTCGTTCAATCTTGTATTTGTAAGGATTTATTATCGATAGTTCCTAGCTTTGTCTAAGAATCTATAACTCATTAAAGAGAACAAAGTTATTGTAACAATCTAAGGGTATCATAAAATCACCAACATTTGAAGCATTGATAAACAAAATTAAAAAATAAATCGATTAAAACCGTGTTTAGAAACATATGTTTCATTTTTTGTAATATTATTCAAAGACTGTCTCTGCACTCTGCAGGCCGTTATCTTACTATATTAATCCCACCACCTTTTTCTTCCGCCATTTGACCACCTTCTAAATCTCCTCCTCCTCCGTCAATGGAACCAGAACCACCGCCGGCAAACACCTCCGACGACGGAAAACCACCATCCACCACCACCGATCACCACCACCAACAAAGATCATACGAGTGCAATTTCTGCAAAAGAGGCTTCACCAATGCACAAGCACTTGGTGGCCATATGAACATCCACCGTAAGGACAAAAACAAGCTCAAACACTCCACCACTACGCCGCCGAACCCCGCAGCGGAACCGCCATCTCCCAGTTCACAACCAAGCCCCACCACCACCACCACCAACCCATTTTCAATCTCTCATCAAGGGAACTGGTTTTCTGCCACCTCACAAGATGAAATAATGAAGCCACTCCCGCTATTCGACCACCGCGATACCGCGGTTCAACGACACGTTGATCAACCTCCATTGCAGGATGAGGATGTTGATCTTGAGCTGAGGTTGGGTCATGGTGAACCATTGCCGGAATCTTCGTCGGAAAACAAGACTGCAAGTACGACCACCAGAAAGTTCTTCTGACTGGTTCAAATTAAATAAACTTTTAAAATTGATTTTGTTTATTAATGTTGTCGTGGTATTAAATTTTCAATCATTTGTTTTGAAGAAAACAAGAAATGTTCTTGTTGTTTACGGTTTCATGTTTGTTTTTATTTTTTATTTCATGGATTCATTCTTTTTGGTCATATTGATCAATCTAAGAGTTGTTCTTATTCATCGGTTATTATATATGTTTATAATAATGATTTTTTCTATTCTTTTTTGTTATCTTCGTGCCATTTTGATCGATGATTCCACTGTATTTTGCTAACTTTCGGATGGTTAAGATTCTGTCGTGGTCACAAAAAACAAATACTATATTGAATTTTTATTTGATTTAGTTATTATTTAGAATGAAGTAGATACTAGCCAATAAAAGTTTCACGTGATACTTGGTATATATTTATATAAAAGTCTTTCAATAGTTTTGAGTATACCTAATTATTCTTATATATTATTCTTATATATATATATATATATATATATATATATATATATATATATATATATATATATATATATATATATATATATATATAGTTGAATGCGTTTTACGTCCCTGAGGTTTCATATAAATTGCCATTTGAATCCAAAAGTTTAAAAGGTTGCCATTTGCATCAAAAGGTTTCACAAAAATTGCCATTTGAATCCACTTAACTACTCCTAGTTAACGCCGTTAAGTTTTTCCGTTAAGTTTCCTACATTAGAGGTATTTTAGTCAAAACAATTACAAAATAATAAAAATAAGATCTACGTGATAAGTTTTAGGCGTTTAGTGTATTTTGGTAATCATCATTGCAATTTTAATTTACGAGAAATGATAGGTCAACAGTTATTTTATTTTATCAAGAAATTTATCTCTGGACGTCCTATTAGATAAAATAAAATATAAGTTTAACTAACTAAAAGTGATTCATTTCCAACTTTATAAAACATATAAAACAAAAAAATATATAAATAAATAAACAAGTCAAATAACATAAATTTGACTTATAACCATAAAAGACAGATTATCATAAAAGTATAAGAACAATTAATAATATGACATTAACTACCATGAATAATAATCATAAAATATCAGTTATCGTAACCATAATTAAACTTTAAATAAAATAAATCTATGTTTAATAAAACGGGCAAAAGTAACACGATTACTAAACCAAAATACATTAACAAGACAAAACAATAAAATAATATTATAAAGTCAAACATAACTGCAATTATCAAAAGAAGATAAACATATAAAAACCCTCACGTGAGTTGGTGTTTTATTTTCTAATTTTTTTATTAAAATAACTCTCATGTTGGAAACTTAACGAAAAAAGTTAACTGTGTTAGTTAGATGTAGCCAAATGGATTCAAATGACAATTTTAGTGAACCCCTTGGATGCAAATGACAATTTTTGTGAAACCTTTGGATGCAAATGACAAACTTTTAAACTTTTGGATTCAAATGACAATTTCTATGAAATCTAAAGGACGTAAAACGCATTTAACTATATATATATATATATATATATATATATATATATATATATATATATATATATATATATATATAAGTTTAATATTTTATCGGATTAATTGCTTTGTAAGTTGCTAATTAGAATGTACAAATTAAGTTAGGATTAATGAAACTCAAACGGGCCAATGTTTGAAATAAACACTGAGACTAGATTAAAGTTGTCAAGACGCAAAACAAGTTCTTTTCGTTTCTACTCTTACACATTCACATGTGCACAGAGGTTCAAAATTTGCTTAAAGATTAGATAGAAAAAAACCCAATGTTATTTCTACATATAGAATTCATCTTTTAAGTTTTAAGATAACCATGTTTAGCATCTATGTTAATTGAAATCTTGTTCTTTTTAGTTTTTAATCAAGTATTACAGCTGGATATAGCTAGTTTGAATTATGATAGTTGTTTTTCATTTTATGGGTGTTGTGTAATATTTTGTTGTAATCTATTCTAGAAATGTTCATGTATATATAGTTAACTAGGTTAGTAACTCGTGTATTACACGTGTTGAATAAATAAAGTATTAAATAGTTATTAATAAAAATTAAAAAATTATAAAACGATCTTTTGATATAAGATATGATTGACATTACGTACGAGTGATAAAAGAACGATATCATTTTTTAAACTTTTGTCTAAATTTTTTTTGGTTTTTTTTAAAGTTGGTTTTTAAAAAAAATGTTTCAAAACAAACCGTTTTTAAAAAAAGTGTCATTTTTAATAATTTCTTTATTATATAAATTTGAAATTTAATTATTTTTGTTTCATAAGAATTTTATCTTTTAAAAGCCACAAGTTTTAAAATAAATTGTGTTTTTTAAAGGTTTGATATTTTTGTAAAAAATTCTTATTTTATAAAAAAATTATTTCTTTACAAATTGCATTTATAAAAAGATCTATTTTTTAATTTAATAAAAAATATTTTTAATATGAAAAAAATTAAATAATAACATTTGTATTTAATGTGATATTTATTAGGAGAGAGAAGCGGAAAAATAAAATTTTGAAGCTCTAAAATTATGACAAGTATCATACAAAAACCTTCTTTTATTAATATAGATAGAAGTTAACTAGCTTTAGTCAACCCGTGTATTACACAGGTTGAATAAATAAAATAAAATTATTAATTATAAAATAATATTTTAAAATAAGATACAATTGAAAATACATATGAGTAAAGATTTTTTTTTAACTTTTTTTTTTAAAAGTAAAATAAATATATTTATTTCAAAACAAACCGTTTTAAGAAAATATCATTTTCAAAAATTTTCTTTTATTACTCCCAAATTTTTTTTTTTGTATATAAAATTTTTACTTTTTAAAACATTAACTTAAAAATATTTCGTATTTAAAAAGTTTGATGTTTTAGGAAAATTTCTTTTTATAAAAATTTATTTCTTTAAAATATTATTAATGAAAAGATTTCATATTTAATTTATTAAAAAACTATTTTTAATTTTAGAAACAATTAAATAAAATTATTACTAATTAATGTAGTCATTAATAGGAGAGGAAAGCGGGAAAAATTTTTTGAGAAGAAATATGGTGGTGACACGTATCATTCTTAGTTACTTTTTTATCAAAGTAGAAAGATTTTTTATAAAATAAAAAGATTAACTTTGTTTATTTTATTTGTAGAAGAAAGAATTCATTATTTACCTTAAGGTTTAAAATAGATACATCAAAACAACTATTTAAATCCTAGGCTAGTTTTACACACAAGATTGCACTAGATGGACAGGAAGTATCTCAAAAAAGAACGATTACGGTTTATAAATTTATGTATGAATGTTCATGCACAAATATCTAAATAGGTCCCTTATAGATAGCTTGTTTTGATGTGGAAAAAAGCCAAAAAGGTAAAGAATAGTGCTAAATGTGTTAAAAGATTTAATAGTGGGATGAGACAAACTCTGGTCTATCCGCATCTAGCTTGTTCTTTCTGTAACTAATTACAACCTTTGTAGCTGAATTTCTCCTCCGCAACTTATAGCGCTTTGACATATTTCATGTTTGTTGCTCCACAAAAAAATCATAACCCCCCGTATGTGGAGTATAACCTCTGCGACTGGTTTTATGGGTTCATACCTGACCTAAAACCTCCACATCTAGGGTATAATCTATGTAGCTACATCCCTCCTCATGTTCTCTAACACTTAGATAGATCCTTATAATAGTTTCCTTGTAATTGAGATAGTACCTTTGCACCTATGATAAAAACCTTCGCACCTGCCTATGTCCTTTGTAGGTATAACCTTTGTATCCGAGTCATGATCTTCACATCTGACCTAGCTTACACATATGTAACTAAAGTAAAGAATGTGACAAAATGTATAGTTAAAAGCCAAAGTATGAAATGTTAAAGTGTTGTATAGTTTAACATGATAAAGTGCTAAAGCATGGTATAATTAAAGGACAGTTAAAGTAAATTATGATAAAAAGGTAAAGATTGAAGCAGATAAAGAAATCCAAAGTAAAGAATAATAAATAGGCCTAAAATGTTAAAGTTCACTCGTAAAAAGTTCTACCTTAAAAGCAATAGCTAAAGGAGTTTTGCAATTGTTATATGCTCACCGGTGAAATAAGCTTTCCCTTGTTTCATGCTCACGAGTGAAAGGAGTTTTGCCTTGTTGCATGCTCACTAGTTAAAAGGAGCTTTGACTTGTTGCAAGCCCACCTGCTAAATAAGTTTTCTCCATGCACATGCTCAAAGATAAAGTAAAGCATAACTAATTAAAATTGTAAGTTATAATAAGAAAATTTTTACAAATTTTTTTTAAAAACAGTTTGTCTTGAAGCAAAATGCTTAATTTTTTTTGAAAAAACAAAAAAAGTTTAAAAATAAATGTTTATAAGGTCGATATCAATTTTTTATTACTTATAGTCCATATTTATAAGTAATTTTTAGTTATATCTTATCTTAAAATATTATTTTATAATTAATAAAATTTTATTATCTATAATAATAAAACAAAATAATTTTGACACATGCCATCTTCTCATAACAATGTTGCCACATGTCATCACCATAGCAAATTCTTCTTTAATAATGATATTAAATACTAATGATATTGTATATCCTTTTAAAACTATTAAACAAATTTTACTAATAAATAAAAAGCATGTTTCTACTTATTAAAAATGTAATTTTTTTAAAAAACAAAACTTCATGAACATGTAATAATATCTTATCTCCAAAAATTACTTTATAATTTATAAATATTGGTTAGTAACTGTAAATTTAATATTTTTTATTCAACTCTGTGATACATATATTTTTAAACTTGAACATTTTATTTATTCAAATCGTGTAATACACGGAAACTAGTAAAGCTAATAAATTACTACAACATATTTTTATAATATTTTGTAAATAAAAAAAGTTACATTCAAATCAGTATGATGGAGTATAGACAAAATTGTGAGCAGAAATCTAAATGCTTGAAATCTGCCACGTGGCGAGCATGCAAGATAGTGGAAGAGTTCTCGTTAATGGGCTGGCCACAGGCCCACGGTTACAGCTTGTTACACTCGCTACTCGTACAGAGAGAAGAACTTAACTGGAATTAATTCCTATGCCACGATTTTTCTACATCAAAATAGCCGATCAAACAACACTTAAAAGTGATTACTTATGCCACCATAAATATATTAAAACTTCATATGGAAAACATGAATGTATGATACTATAATTTGTTTCAAAAAAGTAAAAAACAATCTGAGCTCTTTGATTGATTTTTATGCATCAAGCTATCAAATAAGACTGTTAATTTACTCGACTAATATTTTATCTTTTAATTTGTTAAAATCTAAAAATATAATTAAATGATAAGTTTGAGTCAAAATAAAATCTCCTTGGAGTACCCGAAATAGTTTGAGTTTGAGTCTTTATAGTGTGTTGGGTTAAGGTATTCTTCCAGATAAGTTTTCTTTTTATTCCTTTTGTGTGTGACACTCTATGTGAGGCTAGGGATTTATTTCCCAAGATTATTATTTATTAACACTACCACGCATGTAGCTATTTATATAGTGACATCATCCCTTGAACTACCTTGTAAAAATACTAAAAAGCATACAAGATTGCAATCTCAAAGTGCAGCCAGAATAATGCGTAATATCTTTATTCTTAAATATTCATTTGCATGTGCAAACAAATACATATTTTTATATTTTGGGGGGGGGGGGGGGGGGGGGAGGATTAACTCAAAAAGAATGTTTAAATTTGTTAAATTACGATAGCGTATCTTTTCGGTGTCGTAAAAACTGTGTTTTGTCTCCTCTCTTTTCAGTTAGCTTGAATAACCAAATTTCACGACTTTCATCTTCCACAGCTGTAATAAAATTCCCGTTAAACAATGGAATATTCATTGTTTAGTGTCCATCACAAATATACATTGTTAACTATTCACTTGTGTGGTATATAAATTTACTTTTTTTATTTCAGTTAGCGGCTGATACATGTTAGGATGCTTTTTAGATGTTTTTGAATCCATTTTTCTGTCTAGTTGAGGGAGTGGATGTGAGATCCGCTCATTGAGGAACAAATGTAGCTTCTTTTTCTTTTTGTTTATATAGTTTATTTTTCCACAATTAATTTTATATAAAGTTTGATTTTTTTATAATAGCTTATAATATTTAATTTTCCTAAAAAATCCAAATGCAAGTTTTGTTTAGTTAGTTCCTTTTTATTGACATTTTGATATAAATTTTTGTTAAAGATCGAGTTCAACATGAAAAATATTTTCATAATGTGATTAAAGAAAAATTAAAATTATATCCGAAAATAACTTTTAAGAAATAAAATAGAAAAAATATTATGAGACATCCGCTCCTTCTACAAACGAATCCTTCTTCCACATCTGCAAATTCAACTAGGAAAAAAACTAAAACTAAAAACTGTTTAGAAAACCATCTAGAAATCATGATTCTAAACCATCTTAAACAAAATAAAATTATATATGCAGTATTGTGATAAACAACTTATAAAACAAGTAAATTTTACCTCTCTATATGACTGCTGCTGGGAGCGAGCTAGAACTCAAATTGTGTTCGCATTATGATACACGAAATCGACCCTGATCACCAGTAGATAGAGGGGTTCGAGTTGCATTAGCATCAATCCGGCTTGCCGTAGAGATAGGGGCCCGCGTCTTGTTAGCACGCGAGACAGGAACCCGTCTTACACTAGTGGCAGTGTGTCCATGAACCCGAGTCTTCTTAGCGCTGGAGCCAGGAGCTTGAGTCTCATTGGCACTGGAGGCTTGACCCAAAGGCGATGAGCTTGATTTGGTAGGGGAGTTGTGATTGTTCAAAGGCTGGTTCGACCCTGGTTTAGTGTTTGTGCTAGATGAAGAGTTCAAAATAGAGTTATGGTTTGAACTCGAGCTTAAGAAATGGTCTTGATACGAAGCGAATGTCGATTTAAAGGTTTGGTTTAGATTCAAAGAAGCTTTTGAAGTATTTGATCCTAAACTATAGCTTTGTTTAAAAGGAGTGATTTTTGATTCACTGTTGGTAGCAGGCAATGATTTTGATGTTTTTAAGTTAAGGTTCACATTGTTATCAACATTTGATGACTTTGCCTCATGAGAATCTTCGTTTTTAAGAAATGCGCTCATAGCGTCTCTCACTTTATCTCGTCGAGGACTTATCGTTTGTGTAATTACTTTTGAAAGTGCTCGCTCATCTTCTCCGGGCTCAAACTTGTGCATCAAGTATTCTTTCACTGAGACGCCTTTATCTCGCGTTTGTGTCTCGCCCTTCATGTTCTCTCCCTCATCAACGCCTTTGTCGGATTTGTTTTTGCTACTCTCTAAAGTGGAAACCCTAAGGCCTGAGAATATTAAATCTCCTCCTGGAAATTCATGTACTTTAGAAACATCTGTTGTTGTTGCTACTGTTGTCTGGTTTTTGGTATTAGCATCAGCAACAACAACAGATAAATTTGATGGTGCCTCATTTTTTAAATGTGTCTCCTTTGTTTTGCTAAAGTTTTCATGTTCATCTTTGCTTTGCTTAACATTGAGTTTTTTTAAATGCATTCCGGAAGTTGATACATTACTTTGTGCGCTATGATATCCGGCGTCTTCTTCCCCCTTGTCCTTAGGACCGACACTGCCCGATGAACGCGCGGGAGCATCCCTCAACTCATTTGTATCACGGTGCTTCTTCCCGCGTAAAGAAATTTTAAACTTTTTGGCCTTCTCTTTTACTTTTGCTAGCACTGACTTCTTGTTATGCCGGATGCCATTGTCTTGTTGCTCATGGTTCTTTTCATTTATATGTGAAGCAATGAGTGACCACTTTGAGCCATCACCTGAGATTAAATAAAACAACAAAAAAAATTTAGCCTTTGGGAAAATTACCAACTTCTTGTAGTTATTAAAAAGAATTCAATTCTAATTCAAAATTATAATTCTAATTCATTATTACAAAAATGTATTCATAAAAGGGTAGAAACATGTGAAAATGTAAAATCTTACAACACTGTTAAGAACCTTAGCACGTATGTAACCGTGTCAAGAATCAAATCTAAAGAAATATGACGTATCTTACGTTGCAAAAGTTGTTGAAAAGTCGGGGAGGTTCGCGCCTTGGAACCTTTAACATGCGACGAGTTTTGAACTCTTTCGCTCTTCGTTGTCTCTGAGATTCTCTGAATATCATCTCCTTTAGCCATCGTGACGAATTCACAAATACATTTGCATATAAATCTATCTTATACCTATTGACATGAAAAGGAAAGAGAACCAAGAGATTGTGTTAATAATCTATTTTCATGCCACATTATTAGGCCACTTTGCAACAAAATACGAGATATAGCTCAAAGGAAACTAACCTCAGCACATTGGCCAATGATATTAATATTCTAACACATGGCATGATGCATCAAGTTAATATATGAATGGTCTGTCTTGTTTCATGATCAATAATATGGTAGTTACTTGATTTCAGGTTGACATTGTCCTTCACCAACCATTATAATCTTAAGGATGCAAAATTGTAACCGTAGATTTTATTTCAGGCAGGGGTTTATCATCGGCCCCACAATCTCTAATAAAAACCAATGCTTTTAGTATTTGAAATTAAATGTATAGGAAAAAATATATATATTCCTAAGCAGCTTTAGAAAACTGAATTTGCTGCACAATTGCGACACTAAATTTTTATTGAAAAAATACGTGACGGAAACAGATTGCAGATTGCTAACACTTGTGACGCAATCTACAACACATATGTGACAAGAACTAGGCGTAGAACTCTGCTAGGCATTATCCTAAACACCTAATAATTATTATTTTATATTATGAACTAAATTTGGTCTACGACACATTCGGTACATATTATTTTTCCTTTTAAAATATTGATCTTAATACAACGATGTATTTCCTACGCATTATTTTTCCTTTAAAATAATGATTTGCGACACCATAATTTGCATCACAATTTTTCGTAGGAAACATAGTTGTTTTCTGATAGTGGGTATAACGTAATGTATTATCATACAATAAATTTATTATAATATTTCTGGGCCATTATTTATTGGTTTAAAAGGTGTGTTATGTTACCATATGTAGAAGTTATTTTCACAAATGAAAATTAAAGGAAACGACGTGTTTTTATAGATGAAGACATGGAGCAATACTTAATTAACAGAGAGAACTAGTTTTCAGTTATCGCGTCTCTGGCTCAGTTTAAAATAAAGTATTTATATTCAGTTATTGCGTGTCATGACGGCTTAAATAGTAGGTGTTATGAGAATGTAAAATATACTAATAATAATCCAATAATGTTATGAAAACTACGTTGAAAAGATATTTGATCAATAGTTGGTGTTACGAGAATGCGAGCGTTTATCATTTTTTAACTTCTAAATTGAATTAATTTTGTTTTTATAAACTACATGGTGTCGCTTATGAAATGTGAATGGATCTAAAGGTGTCTCTTGCACTATTAAAACATTGATCAAATTAGCGGTGAAACAAATGACATCAATGTTGTCACACAATAGAGTATGTGGACAAGGAAGGGTAACTCATAGCTCGTGTAAAACAGATAAATCAAGCAAATCTCTACGGTGAGTAAGAGCATGATACTTAGCCTATGTATACTAGATTGAGGGTTGTCATTCACTTGTTTTGAAACTCTGGGTTCAAACTTGATGTTGCTGCATCACGTTTAACTTGATGTGGCATGTTAGAGTATATTTTCTTCATAGAGCAGTTATAGTTAGGCTAATTATATTTTTATGTTTAGTTTGTTATACTTTGTTCTACTTTCTTTCCATAACTCATCTCTTTATTCTCCTATATACATTGTTGCAAATATCGACGCCTAACACTGATTAATGGCCGATTAATCGGTAATAGGTAACCATTGATTAAATTCAGTTAATCGTTCAATTAATCAGTCAAACGTCAAAATTGGTTAAAAACATCAAAAATCGGAGAAAATTGTTCAAATTTTGTCAAAATTATGCAAATATTTCATTTTTAGGTGTTTTATAGAAAGTTGGGTTTTTTTTCTCTATTAGTCATACTAAAATGCATTTTTCGATCATCTCACAGCCGTTGTTTTGTATAAAGTAATACTTAAACATAAGTTCAAACAACAAAACATTAAGCATAACTTACAATCACAACACTGTGACCAACACAATTATTGTTCTATGTATTTGTTAATTTTAATTATAAATAATATAAAATATAATTACAAATTTTAGGAAATTAATTAGTTTGGAAAGACAAAGAAAAGAAGAAAAACTGCGACGACATCATGTAAACAGTAAAAACTAAGTAAAATAAGAAAAAATGATGTTGCGCTGATATATCACATGAGAAAACACGATGAAAACGAAGATGATTTTTAGTAAAAGTTATGTTATGTTATTGCTTAAGTGCATTTTCACTTGGCTAAAAATTGTTGCTTGTGAATTAGTAAATTGTTTTAAGTGAAATTTCTGGTTATATGCACCACGTGAATTTCTCGGTAAAAATACGAAGTATAATTGATTCCTTATTCGTTTGCTAATATTTTTGTGTAAAATCAGAACTAAACTTTATCATTTATTGTTTTTGGTTTCATGCCCGAATAAAATATTGATATTTATAAGAGACGCAGGCCACCAAAGCATCACCACCACAATGACCTAAGCCACCAAGAATAGCAATAAGGAAGTCGAATCAATTCTAGCTGCAGCTACACAACCGATCACAATCGATCTGGGAGAACAAACCTTAACCACCACCATGCAGACACAGCGGTGACGAAAACAGCGACGACATCACTGACAGTCAACCGACAGACGCGGGCCGGTATACCGACAGTTACTTCCATGGCGGAGGCGATGCAGCCAACAGACGATGGCAACTGTCGTTCCTGAGACAAACCCAAACCATCACCATGCAGACATGACGGCGATGAATGCGCCACCATCGACGACGAGGCGGATCAAGCGGCTGACGATGGACTTTCCTCTTTTCTCTCTCTAGAATGAACTGGAGGGTGAATGGTTGCGTCTTTCCTTGTGTTTCTCTATAAAGACTAGTAGGGGAGGGGGCAAAATGCAAACTATACAAACTAATGTGGCCAAAATAAAAACACCATAGACTCAACTATTTCTTTACATTTATAAAATAAACATGTACATATAGGTTAAAGGATAATTTAAAGTTGTAATTTACTAGTTGCAAAAAAACTAAAAAGAAGAAACTTAACTATAGTAGTGTAGTTATATTTTAATATATATAATAATAATTATCATGTTTTCACATTAAATTTTCCATATGAAGTTATCTTTTAAAGCAACTATCAACCAAAACATAACAAATACTCTATTAACATCCATTCATAAATTTATATTCATTAACTAGACTAAAGACCCGTGTAACACACGGGTTCAATCCAAAAATATTATTGTTGTTTAAAAAGATTCATAAGTTATAATGTTGTTGATAATACTTTGTATATTAGCTTTTATTTATAATTTTTAACATTAGCTATATCTAATATTAGTAGGTTTTCTCTATTAATATTTATACGTCTAAATATAGTGTATAATATGGAATGAAATAAACTTATAAATAAAAACTTTAAATAATAACAATTAAATTGAACATGAAAAAAATATTTCAAATTCATAAACATCCGAAAATTTATTTGTATACAACATTTGATGTTTTGTTGGTGATTTTCCATCGTTATCTAATATTAATAGTTTTAATCTTTGTCTACTTTTAACTCGAGATAATACAACATAAAACTGACCATGATCCTTGTTTAAAAACAAACCAACTTTGGATAGCAATTGTCCTTGTTCTTGTTTATTGTCATTGCAAAACATACTGCTAACAAAAACTGTCTTCTTTGAAATTTAAAAGAACTCCTTTTGTTTGAAGGTGTCAAATTCAACGGTAGAATAAAAGTGCGATTTTCAATATTACTTTCAGATTATCAAAACAATTTGCACACATATCAAACAAATTCCAATCAAACATAATAATAATATTGTAGTACACATAAAAAGAAATAAAGAAGTTTAAAAAGCAGAAGCATGTAATACCTCTTCACAGATGGATTGTTGAAGTATATCATCTTCAAATCTAAAAAATGAAAGTACATTAATATTAATCCAAAATAATACAACTGTAGATAATGATAGATTAAATCATAATCGTAGAGGATGAAAGCTCAAATATAACAAAAAACAAATACATTTTATTAAAGAAAACTTAATGAAACTGAAGCCAAAATGAGAACGTTGATGAAGTCTGTCGAAGACGATATCATCAAACTTTATAAAGACAAATCGCGAGGGTCGTAAAGCTAGGATGGTTGAGAAATATTTTAAAGTCGGGTATGATTTCATTTCCAAAAAAACCCATGAATTCCTTCAAATTGGAGAGTAGTCGATGAAAAAATCCCGTAACTTTTGTCAATATTCGAGTATAAACCGAGTATTTAATGGAAACACACAATCAAGGAATCGATTTCATAGATGAAGAAATCATAAATGATTTCTACAGTTTTTCTTGATAAATTATTTGAAGAAATAAGAAATATCGGGTATGATTTAATTTCCAAAAAAAGATATGCTCTAATTTAGGGTTAAATTTCTAATTTTTTTTTCTAAATATCTCTTGTCTCAAAAGTTGCCTTTTAGTCAAAAGAATCTAGACTAACACTAGAAACAGATACATATTTAGGCGGTAATTAAAAAAAATAAGGGCTTAAGAGAATGACACGTGCCACTAAAGTTATTGTTTTATTAATAAGTACAGATTGATGGGTTTTAGAGTAAAAGAAGTATTTAATCTAAAAAGTTTAAAAATATTTATGTATTTGATATGTGTCATTATATTGTTTTAAAATGAAATGATATTTTAGTAATTATGTCAAATAACTAAGTTCATTATCAGTATTTTATTTTAGAAAATGATATCATATCTTTTCATATCCTCACAGTCATTACGATTTCGTACGTTTTCTTTATTAATTTTCGTTTTAACCATTGTATTTGTATTTATACTAATAAATCAAAATTTCTACAAGCCACATGTAATTTTTTATATTGTCTACCTAGGCTTCATCTAGAATTTTGACATATTAATCATTGAATGATACATTGAATGCTAATAATTATTTATATACTTTTCAAATTATAAAATAAATTTTTGGATAAATTAATAACATGTTTCTATCCATTAAAAAACATAACTTTTTTATAAACAAAAATTTATAAAATATAAAGTTTTTAATACAAAGAGTTTTTAAAAAATAACATTAGGTATTTTTTATAAAAGTCAAAAAGACAATTTTTTAAAATGAAAATTTTTAAAGATGGAATTTTAAAAAAATATTATTGTTGTTTTATTACCTAAAGTAGTTAATTATACGTAATTTCAATGATACTTTATCTCAAAAAAATTATTTTATAATTTTTAATTAATAAATAATTATTAATTTCATATTTTTATTCAGCTCGTGTAGTACACGAAGTTCTAAACTACTAAGTTATATATTTTTGGAAAAAAGTTTATAGATTATTAATCTGGTTTTAACTTTGTTTCAATTAACTTGTTCATACTTTTTTTTATATTTCACTAGGTTATATCCCCGTGTATTACACGGGTAGAATAACAAAAATATTAAATATTTATTGATGATGAGTAGGAATTGTAAAACGTTATTTTAAAATAACATATGATTAAATTTACGTATGGTTAAGTATTTTGATTTTTTTATTTTTTTTAAAACTTTCGTTTTAAAATTTTGCTTTGAAATTTTTTATTATTTTATCAGTATTCTGTTGTTTAAAAACTCCAGGATTTGTTTTAAATAAATATTCTTTTATAAAACATTTATTTTATAAACAAATTGTATTTAAATATTGCATAATTTAAAAAAATTTCATTGTTTTAGAAAATCATAGTTTTATAAAATTTTATTTTTGAAAAAATATATTTTTTAATCAAAATATTTAGTTTTCATTTAATAAAAAAATCTTTTAAAAATTATTAATTCATGGACTTGAATTTATATTAGAGAGAGAAAAGGAGAAATATTTGAAATTAGTTATCTGACTTTTAAAAAATAAAATAAATAATTTAGTCGGGAAACTAAATGGGAGATTAATTGTGAGAATGTTATGTGTCAAAAAATATAAACAATTATTAGTATAGATTTAAGTATCCTGATTAACATATAGCATGTAAGGTAAAAAGAAAAATAACAAGTAAATAAATTAAAGGCCGGCCATAAATTAATCGAGTGGTAGATATGAAGTTTTATGCCCATTTCAAATTTGAATAAACAAATACGTTAAACACTTTGTAGGACTTTATGGTTATTGTTTATGTTATCCTAATTGGAAGCCTTTATCTTAAATATGAAATAAAATATATATTATGGTACTTTTTGAAGGTTATCTATAATCCTCACTGAAAATGACATATTATTTAAGTAATCCCACTTGGCTAGTTTTTAATAATGCATTTTAGTCAAATATGGTCCAAAAACGAAAATGTTATATATTTGAAGAAAACTATACGTGTGTTTTAAATTTTTTTGAATGGTATTTAAAATTATCTTAATAACTGAGTGAACATATCATTATTGAAAAACCCATTAAATCAGGTTTAAACATGTTAGCGCATGAATTTAGATTTCAATTTAAATGAATATAAGTTTTAAATGAACTGATGTATTTAATTAATAAAAAAAATATTTGTAGGTTGTAAATTTTTTTAAGTAGTAGAATTAAAATAAATGTTGAAGACATATGAGACAATTCATTATTCAAAACATGTTAGCGTATGAATTTAGATTTCAGTTTTAACAAAGCCTACAAAAGTTAATAATGAAAACAATTTTATTTCATATAGAATTTTAACAAATTCCATTCAACCAAACACCGGTAGATTTTTCTCATTGTTTGTGCAAGTATCTATAACAATTCACGAAGATTATAAATTATTACTACTCTTAATTAACAATTTTCCAAATAATGCTCTAAAAGACACTTTTGCCCACAAAAAGCGGTTCCAACATGTTTGCATACTAGATGTTGTCAATTATTGGTGCATTTATACGAGTCTTATGTTTGTGAAGATTTATCTAAAACTCCACATGTGCCTTGATGGGAGATTATCGCTACGTCTAATATTTTTTAGATTTAAAATGTGAAATGAAAATAACTAGACATGTTTAATGAGCATATCATGTTCAGGATGTTCAGGATGACCTATGTGATCTATTCTATCAAACATGCCGACCTATCAACTCGTTTATTTTATCAAACATGTCGACACCGAATAAATATATAAGTAGTTATCAGGATCAAATATCGACCCGTTAACCTAATAATTGATATTGTAATCAACAAATCATCATATAATGTTTCAACCATTTCATCAATGACCTTGATCAAAACAATTATTCATGGAAAAAAGAAAATACATAACATGACATTAAGTATTGAAGTCATTGTGAGACCTTAGTTGAGAATTATTTTCTAAGGGGAATTCACACACATTTACTAATATTTTATATTACATCAATTTTTATTCTAATTTTACAAGATGATCATTCACTCCCGATAATTATATTTATCTTTAAATTTTTGTAGAAAAAATAATAATCTGTGTAATTTGATCTGTGTAATTTGATCTTATATCAGATATCTCATTCTCATCTTTATCCCTTAAAATTTTAAAGAAAAAAATTATGTTTTCTTAAATTTGAGACCACCTACTCACAAACCCCATAATTTATAAGTATGAAGAATAAAATTGTAAAGATTCTTAAAAAAATATGAATTAAATTATAAAATTGTATTTTTTGAAATAAATTATAAGTGTTTGGATATATGAAAACTTATTTATTCTCTAAAGAAGCATAAAAGACTAATCAAATATAAATAAACCAACGGATGATGAAAATATCAAAGAATATACACGCTGGCATCCACGCACTATGATGTTGCACTTTCCCCTTCCGCTTTTCCCTTTCTACCCCCGTCCCCCACACGTCACCTCGTCTTCTCTTCTCTTTTCTTCTCCAACCGGAAATTATTTTCTCAAATTTCTTCATCTTAATAAGCCATCAATTATCATCCAATCCTTTGATTCATTCAATTCGTTTGATCTTCTACACGCTTATGGGAGAAGAAGTTAGAATCACAATCACCGACTATGACGTCACCGGCGGAGACGACGACGGCCGAGCTCTTGCTTGGGAGGCCGGGCTGCCGGACGCCGCCGATCTGCCGCCGTTGTCACAGTTTCTGATATCTCCGGAGCTGGCCTCCGCCTTCAACATCTCGCCGGAGCCTCACCGGAGCATGACTGACGTCACTCGCGCCTCTCGTAAAACACTCTCAACTCTCCGATCGCAGCCGAAACATCATCTTCAGGATAAGGTTAATGATAATTATAATGATAATGATAATGATAATACATCGTGTAGTGATGATGATAAAGCGGAGGAGATGGTTGTTGAAGGTGAGGAGACCGTAGATCTGACTCCAGAAGGTTCCGATTCGAGGAAGCTACGGAGAGTTGACAGCGGCGGTTCCGATGAGTCTTCGGTGAAAACATCGAAACGGATCCGATTGGTGTGGACGCCGGAGTTGCACCGGCGGTTTGTGGAGGTCGTTGCGCATTTAGGCGTGAAGAACGCCGTTCCGAAGACGATTATGCAGCTGATGAACGTCGAAGGATTGACCAGAGAGAACGTAGCTAGTCATCTGCAGAAATATCGGCTTTATGTGAAACGGATGCAGAGGTTATCGAACGAAGGATCGTCGGATTCCGATCACTTGTTTGGTTCAACTCCGGTATCTAGGGTTCCGATTCCGATGCAGTATCCACCGCCGATGGTGAATATGCCCTATTCAACACCATCTGGTGGTGGCCGTGAGTATTATCACGGGTTTGGGTATCAATCACATCCCTATAGTATGATGATGCAACAGAAGAACTGGTATGAGAATAATTTTGGTTTTGTTTCACGTTATCAGCACGATATGACTACAAATGAGAATTAGGAGTTGTGTAGGTATTGGATTGTGTCATTATAGGTATAGATTATAGAACAAACTATGGTAATATCTTTCTAGCTTGATCTGTTTTCTTTTGAATTGTTGTATATTTTCTATTGAGTGTGCTACATATTCAATATGTTTAATCGATCGAGAATTCAAACCACCAACCTCTACTGTTATTTTTATTATCCATAACCCCGTTACTTGCTTTTGATGTATGCTATGTATGTTTAAAGTTATGAAATTGGTCTTTGTAACTTGTTTATTAAATATAATATCTGTGTATGTCAAATTACCTTAACTGCCACGTGAGTGTGGTATTGTAATGTGTGACATTGATTTATTCTATGGGTACCATGATGAAAACAGAGGACGTCAAACATTGTACTACCATTTCCTAAATCTAAGGTTCAAGAAAACTCAGTTGTTTCATGTTCAAAGTGTGAAGACATTGACCCTAATTCAAGTACAAAAAAAATAGTGGAAGTCAGTCATCACAGGTTGGTGAAATCATGTATTCATATAGTTTGTTATTCTTCTAATAACTTTTTTTGCATCATGTTAATATCATTAATGGGATTTAAATATTATGTGGTTTGTAAATAGTTATGGTTGTTGATGTCTTATTTGGTTGTAAATAGTTGAAGCCAATTATATTGACCAACATTGAAATTTTATTTAGGGTGTAAATTATGAAATTGTTGTTGAGAAATTGGTTGATTTGGTAAAAAAGAATTCACTAATAGGTCATATTGAGTCTAATAAAATTACGCTAGTTAATTTAGATCGACATAAATTATACACCAGCTCAGTTTGGTTCTATAAATATAGAACTTATGTATTAGGACCACGCGCCACCATTGTTTGTCGCAACCGTGTATTACTCACCGTCAACTCACACGCACAGCCAACTTCTATTGTCACTAGCTAGTCTAAAGTAAACATTATGTGTGAACCCAGTTTTGATTCTATTTTCTAAAGCAGTCCATTCATGGCAAAGTCATTGTGGTCATAACCATAACCAAACCAAATTGATAATTTTTAAAGGCAGGAAGTTTTGAGCTTAAGTCTTTTTGACCCATTACCAGACCCTATTTGTTTTTATATACGTTAATTACGTTCAAATCAATTTAATAGCAAAGTCAAGCAGACATAACATCATAGTAGATAGGCGAATATTATTTTTGCAAATGGGCTTTTAAAAATGGTTACTTCGTTGTTGGTGGATATTAGAAAGGTCTTTGACTGTGCCAATTTGGACCTTGTATTGTGTAGTTGTCGTTGATTGGATCCTCTTATTATTAAATTGCATTTTGCTTTCCAATAATTGAGTATTGAATATTCATGTAATACTGTAATAGGCTTAGTTGGAAGGTTGAACCGCTATTGGGCTCCGGCTTGGAGCTCATTTGGGCTGTAGATTTTACCCTTTGGGCCCATTAATGAAATTCCTGGTTTTGTTTATAAGTTAATAACTTTTCATAGATAGATCGTAGATGAATTTTCTAAAACGATGACTTACACATCCAGTGCCAGTGGATTTTAGTGTTCTGGACTAGTCTGGAAAAAAAGTTATTGGACTCTAAATAATTAAATTGTATAAATCAATATTTTTTTAAATGAAAACAAACTTATTAGAAATAAACATAACAAAATCATTATGTTAAATCCTAATAAATTAAATTATATAAATTAGATTTTTAACTTGAGCTTGCCCTTCATTTTTTTAACAACCGATTGCTTGATTAGATAGGAGCCATGATTTCTAAAAATAAAATTCAAATTCAAAATCATTAAGGCACTAACAAATAAATAAGTTATTACTCAATTTAAATTCTAACATTTAAATATTAATTTTCTAACAATTACTTAATTCTAAATTCAAAACCGTAGTATTTTTTTTTAATATGCTTCTAATTGAATAAATGGGTTAATAAAATAGGTTCAAAAAATTATATTTGATTTAAAACATAATTGGTTAAAATTTTTGATAGGGTTATAGTTTATAACTATATTTTATAAAAAAATATATATGATATAAAATATTTTTTTTTAATTTGTGCCCCCGTGAGCGAGAGGGCCGTGGACGAAAGTCCATTCCTCCCCTCCTCAGGGCCAGCACTACACATATCAATTTAGTCTTACCTTTAAACTATATCAACTTTTAATTTATTAAATGTCAAAATTTGTACCTTTATTTATCTAAAAAGTTTTTGATTTTTACCATTAATCTACTAGAAACCAAAACTGATAGTAAATGAAGAAAGAACAAGGAAAGTAGATAGGTGCAGGATTATTTTATTCCGATTTCGGACCATGTTTGAACTTTGAACTTAAGCATCAAATTCATGGCCTTTGTGAGGCCGGCTCTTTTTGACCATACTATATTACATGATCAAACATATAATTTTTTTATAATTTTATATACTAAACGAAGCAGTATTACGTTTAAAAGTAGTAAGATGTACTAGAAAGTGTGAATATATCAGGGCAAGTTAAATACAAATTTTCATACTAAAAATGTATCTTGCATATGTTTGCTTTAGCCTTTTCCCAAACACACGACGGGGCTTCAGTCTATTTTATCAACGCTCAAGAGTATCTCTATTACATAGAATTTGTATTAAAAGGGAATCAATTGAAAGTGAGTGATGACATTAGGGTAACGTTTGGTATCAAGAAATTAAAGACAGAATGAAAAAAATGATTAATAGTAATGAAAAATAACATATTTGGTTGTCAAAAGTAATGTAATGAATTATTACACAAATAATCATATTATTTATAATCACATCAAATTCATTTCATTCATCCCCCATTTTTTTTTTTTTTTTTTTCCATTTCATCCCATTTTAACCTTAGTCATCATCATCACCAACCAAACCAGCTTCCACCAGCCACCACCACCAGCTTCCGCCGCCACCACCGGCCGCCACCACCACCAACCACCAAAGCCACCACCGCTAGTCACCACCACCGACCACCAAAGCCACCACCACCAGTCGCCCCCACCATCTGTCACCACCGTCAGCCACCATTGCCATCACCGGCAGTCACCACCACTGACCACCACAACCACCGTCGCTGGCTGCCACCACCACTGGTCACCACCACCAACCACACAGCCAGCCGCTGCCGCCACCGACTGCCACCACCGTCGGTCACCACCACAACCACAACCGTCGGTCACCACCACAACCAGTTACCACTACCGGCCATGGCTGAAGCACAATGGAAGAATTTCTAGTTGAATCTTCACACGTGTCAACTTTAATTATGTTTGAAATATTGCCACCCAAGCATAATACTATAATAAACGGACGATTTAATGTTATAGTGTTAAGGGTTTACGGTAAAGTGGTAGCAAGGATTGAACCAAATAAATTGAAATACTGTCATTTGTTCAAGGAATTTCAAAAGAGATGTTAGATATTTTAGTGTAATTGGATTAACTCTCGACCAAGTTGCTCATAATATCCATCAAACAAGTCAGGAGATGCGGGGAGTGCACACTTGTTTTAAGTTTATTGTGATTTTTGAAATTGAAAACTTTATTAGGGGCGAATCCCCTAAGTGATGGGGGTTCCAAGGGGGCAAGGCCCCTGGGAGCGGGGTCCAAGGGGCGGCGACCCCTGGTGGGGTCCAAGGGGCAGAGAAAAGTGTAAATATTGCTTTATCAAAAACGCACGAAAATTTGATATTACTGAAATTTCACATGTGAAATTAGAGGGTAAAAAGTGTAAATTTGCATGAGAAAAACTGTACAAGATTGGTCTCTCTTCTTCTTCTTCTCTTCTGGTTCACGTTCTCGAAACACACACGAATTCATACTTCGATTTCTGAACTTGAGTTTTATCCGATTGAATATTTGGTGTGAACCCAAATAGTTTCAACCTAAAAGCAAACGAACTTACGACTCTCAAATTTTCCAAATTATTGATCATTTTATTACAATTTCTCTACAGATGTTAAAAGTATTTTATAAAGTATGAGTGTTCAAATCCTACAGTGTGCAGGTTTGGTAATTGTTTTTCTAGTGATAAGAATTATTGTTAAACAAACAAAGGATTATTATAACAAATCCTCAATACTTATCCTTTTAGCATCAAGTAAAAAATAATCATAATCTTATATTAATTTCTCCAATTTTAAAATTTAAAACTGCATAATCAAGACAAATGAGATTTAATCGTTTTGCAAATAGCTCAATAAGGAAGGAGAAAAGTGACAAAAAGAAATGAAGAAGCATCATATATTTTATTTCGTGAAGGAAAGGTGAGAAACATGGTCTATTATAAATTTATAATAACGAAGGGAGAAGTAACGGGATTTTAAAATGAGGTCACTATCATTCACTATATTGTTATTGTGAGCACTCCTTTCATTTTACATCAAGTAGCAAAAGAAACGTGAAGCTATAAAATGGAATATGCCATCATAGTGAGACCTACAAAATAGAATATTATGTTGCCAAAATAGGATCTAACTTGCACCAAAGTATATTTTTATTTAAATGATGTTACAGTTTGTTTCTTTTTATGGTTTTTGTTTTGTGGTTTTCAGTTGTATTTTGAGAACGTCTGGTTCAAGTTTTGTGTTAGGAATAAAATCTGGTGTGGTGAAGATTGGTTTATTTAGGTTCGGTTTCAGTTGGCAAAAGTGTATGTTGGTTGGTTTGGATTTGGTTCCGTTTGAGAGCGGCGACATATATTAGGGCCGAAAATGCTTTGGTTCAATTGGTTGGGGTCGTTTGGTTAAATGTGTGTTAATTTATTGGCTTTGGTTTAATGAATGGTTTTAAAGAATGGATTTTTTGATTGAAGTGTAATTTGAGATTACATATAATGATGGTTTATATTATAGGTTCTTTTAGAAAAAAAATTACTTATTATATATATCTGTGTCACAACAGATATACGTGTCTTGGTCAACGAGCCAAACGGCTCTTTTCTTGCTTCCACGTCTGGGATTATATTATAGGTTCTTTTAGAAAAAAAATTACTTTTTATATATATCTGTGTCACAACAGATATACGTGTCTTGGTCAACGAGCCAAACGGCTCTTTTCTTGCTTCCACGTCTGTTGGCTGGCTGACAGTTCACTTCTCCGCTTTTGACTTATGAAACTGCGACACGACGTTTTATGAGCGTATGACTGATGTGACAACGTTGGTCTCACGCTCATCCTCCCATTACACAGTTCCCTTCTCCGCTTTTGACTTATGAAACTGCGACACGACATTTTATGAGCGTATGACTGATGTGACAACGTTGGTCTCATGCTCATCCTCCCATTACACAGTTCCCTTCTCCGCTTTTGACTTATGAAACTGCGACACGACATTTTATGAGCCTATGACTGATGTGACAACGTTGGTCTCACACTCATCCTCCCATTACACAGTTCCCTTCTCCGCTTTTGACTTATGAAACTGCGACACGACGTATATGAGCGTATGACTGATGTGACAACATTGGTCTCACGCTCATCCTCCCATTACACAGTTCCCTTCTCCGCTTTTGACTTATGAAACTGCGACACGACGTTTTGTGAGCATATGACTGATGTGACAACGTTGGTCTCACGCTTATCATCCCATTGCATAGTTCCCTTCTCCGCTTTTGACTTATGAAACTGCGACATGACGTTTTGTGAGCGTATGACTGATGTGACAACGTTGGCCACACGCTCGTCCTCCCATTACACATGATATAAACTCAAAACCCAACTAATAAACATTCTTAATTTCCCCATGTTCAAACTTTTTGGCCCTACCCTTTGTCAAGACCTATGTTGTTGGGGCAGCCATGTTTTACCTCTCCGATGTTCGTCAAGGGACATGTGGGTCGGTGGGGAATGTGATTTTATTTTATGTCTCACATAATTAAGTCTAAAAAAATGAGAAAAGCTAAACAAATATATTTAACCATTAAAACTATTATTCATGTCCATAAACAGCCTCAACTATTCCCCACCTAAGTTTGGTGTAGCATATTTTACCTTAATATTCATGTCCATAACTAGGAATTGCTTGGTTAAAAATAAAAAGCTATAAATGATGATTGATAATTGTATCGGAACTATTATAGAAAAGATCTTGAAAAAATTATTGCAAAATATATACAATATATACATATGTGCACTTATGTAAAGCATTTTACTTTAATTTAACTTGAAACTACGAGGTTGCAATTTATCAACAAGTTAGCTACATGGAAGGTCTTTGTGTGGTATGTTCAAATTATATTTTTGGTCCTTAAATCTTGAAAATCACACTGGTAGTCCAAATCTTTTGCAACCGGTAACATAAAGGTCTTCGTATTAATGAAAGCTAACTTTTTCTTTTAGCTATTAAGAAATGACTAAATTATCTTATTAAGTTAAAATAGATAATGAATGTAAAAAAGAAATGTGATATTTCATCAATGATTCTCCATGCTGGCATGTGAAGAAACAAATACAGTGTGGTATGAAGACTAGCAAGTACGTTTGCACAAGAACGACCTTCAAGCTTCAATAAACTTAACAGCATGATCAAACCTATAAAACAACATCACCATTAGTGTTAGTTATATTTTTAAGCATTATTTTTCATTGTTATAAAGTATATTTTGGTGTATATTTTGTAAATATTGCATGCATTTTCGTTTATTTTATACAACACTTGCTTGGGTGGAATGAAATCTACTTTGGTTTGTTTTGATGGATTTTGTAGGGTTGATTGGTTCGTGAGAAGGATGAAAGACTTGAAGCAGCAGAAAAAGTATTGTTGAAAAAATGTTAGAGCTTGAAGCAATCTACACAACAGAAACTTCACACGGTTGCTCGGATGTTTATTCATAAATTTTACACGGCCGTGCAAGTTCGCTGAAAAAATTCCTAAGATTTAGGAATTCTTGTTTTTGATAATTATCACCAAATATTTCTAGATAAAATTTCAAAAACTAAAATCCTAAAATGGGGGATCTGGAAATCAATGTATTATTATAAATATAATAATAGATGATGATTAAAAAAAACAATCTTTGAGGCATCTTGGAGCATCTTGAAGACTTTATTTTAAAGAATCAAGTTCAACAAATCATCTTCATTATCAAGATACTTAATTATTCGTGTTTTGTTTCGTAAGTTTTTTTATTTTATTTTTGATTGATCTAGCCGTCATGTCCGGTTAGAACAATTTTAGTTTTAACATTAAGGTTTAATTTCTTTGATTTGGTTTGAACTTATGTGAACCGTTTATGTAATTTTTTTATTTTAATAGTTTGTTTGTTTGATTCTTGAATTTAAACCCGGATATACTCCGGTATATATTAGATTGTTAATAAACCTGATCAACTTATTAATTTTTCTAAACCCTAATCAAGTTTTGATTTTTGATATAATAAACAGTTAACGGTTTAAGTTTGTCTATAAATTCATTCTCGTTATAGAATCATACAATCTAGTTAAACATACCGAACGGCGTGTGTGTTTAGTTATAATTGATACTTCTATCGTTGCAACCCGCACGCGAAGATCCGAACGGCGTGAGCTTAGAGTAGCGGGTTGGCATTAATCAAAAATGATCATTGCATCTTAATCGTTAATGATCGTAAGCCGAATCGAATTAAGAAATTATCTAGTGTTGGAATTAGTTTTCATATTTTAATTTACTTCACAATTTAGTTAACGTTTTTAGTAATTCTTTTTCATAATAAAAAAATACAAAAATGTTATTTTTCATTTTTCTAGCAGAAGCTTAACAGGGCCGCGTGAAATTTCATTTACAGTTTTGATACGGCCGTGTCAGTTTGCTGGAATTTTTCTACTTTTTGTAGTTTAGTTTTAGTTTTAGTTTTTAATTAAAACCCACATCTTAATTAACCCATAACCAACCAAAGTAACTGTGTTAAAACCTTTTGGTGTAAAATAGTTAACCCGTATCCCTAAGGACACGAACCCTACTTCCTCTTATATTATTCTTAATGTGTGTGACGATATGTTCACATTATAATTATTTACTTGTTGGGTTCGACACCCAACAATTAACCTCGTCATAGGAAGTGGGTGTTTCATGTGACCAACTTCTAACGTGAAAATAAACGACCTTTTGATTGGAGAAAGTATTTCAAGTAAGAAAGTTAGAAAGAAAGAAAGTATTATATGAGAGTGAAAGCCGTCACACTCTACCTTTACCCATGTATATATATAGTCAATACATCATGTATGCATATAGACCGTCTTGTATAACAAAATTTATCATGATGTCTTTCACCTAATTGGTGAGGATTTGCTGATGCTATTATTGAGTGTCACATGGGCACTACTTTCCACATATTTATTAAGTGTGAATTCAAGATTTATTAAAGATTAGTAATCAAGTTATTGATCGCGTTTACAAACAATAAGAACATTGGTAAGTTCTGGTATGAATCTGTTAATCATGCACGATAGCGGCATATTCAATTTGATTCTAGATATTCGTTCAATCGAAAAGGTGATTCTGAGTTGTTTCTCGTATGAGATAAGGTAAGTTGATGAAAAAAGAAAACAAGAACGATATTAATAATTTGTAAATTCTAAAAACGAAATTTTATGAAACCACATGGGTGATCCATGTAATTTACTATTTTTTAATAAATTATAAACAACTCAAAAGCAAAACTTTATTTAACTACAGGAATGAAAGTAAAAACAGATGCAAAGACAAGGCTTCTTCCTGGTCATGACTTCTACTTTCTGGGAAAGTGTACCAACCAACCAATCATTTTCAACCTTTTCCAAATGAATCCAATAAAAGATCTTCCTCTCGTTACAACATTTATACAGCTTTTTAAATAAAAAGCTAAAACTATTTTAAATTGCATCAGATCCTTCTATTATGTATTATTGGCAGAATCCTCTGGTTAGATTCTACTTAAAACAGCTACTTAATCTTCTTTTTTTCTAACAGCATTACACTCAACAGCAAACTTAAATTTACACAAATAAGCCCCAACGCCCATGGAGGAGTTAATGGCGCAGCACGCTGCTCCTCCCTCCGCGTTATGGAGCGTTAAAACACTCCTCATGAACTTGTTAATAGGCGAGATCGCATGTTAGATGGGTTTTAATTGGGGTCAGGTAAAGTTGAGGGTCAAAACATTTCTTTAACACGAGGTAAAGTGAGTAATTAATGAGCAGTAGACCATACTAGATGGCCTAAACATCATGGAACTAACATACCAGCTACAGCTAAAGCTCACGGCCATGACTCGGGTCGTGTTCACGTCCATGATCTAACCATGTTCTCTTAAATTCTTTGTTAGCTAAGTGGATTATTTTCTTTAGCTATTACAAACAATTTTTTTCCTTTACTATTTCATGTAATCATTAGGAGTCTTATGCTTGTTCAAGTTGTTCTCACTTTATCTAGAAAACACAAACAACTTTTTTCTGTGTCTAGTTTGTTCATTTTCAGTTTTCACCTACCTGCTTCAACTTAATCTTCATTACCATCTTTCATTTTAACAAAACCCTTAACTACTTGAGGATTAACACCGACACACAACAGCTTTAAACTACAAGCCCTTATTTGTATTTTGTACTTAACTCACAAACTCATTTCAAGAACTCTATCAGAAATAGAAGATAAACTAATAATAAAGGATTAAGATGATTATATTCTAACATTAAATAGAATGAACTTACAAAATCTACAACATAAACAATATCGAAACCTAGGCAAATCTTCATCAATGATGCCATTAACCAAAGCTTCACATCCACTAACAAATGAAGGGCTTCAAAATTCACCTTTGTTTTTCTTCATTGCTCAAAATCTGAATCCAATTTATTTACAGAAGATGAAGTTCTGAATGATTCACTTTCAAGAAATACCCTTTGAATCCTACCATCTCGATACACCAGTTTCTTCATCCAAATTCCATGTTCTATTTCTCCTGCTCGTCATTCGACCAAACATCGATACACTCCGGCTTCTGTTCATCGATGCACCATTCGAATTCGAAGACGATCTTCTTCTCCGAAAGAACGAAAACATATTACGAAAAGCTCTACTGAATCCACCTTCGCCAATAGCCCTATTTCTCCCTGATTCCCACATGATCCTCCTCTGTGCGCCTAAATTGTTATTGAATCCACCATCCATTTCTGTATAAACCACCGGAAGCTCTCTATCGCCACCACCACCGCCTCTTCTACCACCAGCAAATCTCCCAACGGCGAATCCACCACCAGGTAATCTCCATATTGTTAATCCAACGGTTGATGATTCATCTTCACTTTGTTCTAGATTGTTCGAATTTGTTGGATCTGTAGGGAGCTCGTGGCGGCAAACAGGGCAAGAGTTTCGAATAGTTAGCCATGGGAGAATGCAATCGGGATGGTAGAGGTGATTACACGGCATCTGACGAGCTTCATCTCCGATAACGAACGCTTCTTTGCATACAGCACAGTGCAATTCGCCGCTGACTTGTGCATCGGAGATCTCAACCACCGGCATCGATTCAACGGCAGCTTTCGACGCCGGTGGATGCTCCGACCGACCTAATCCGTTGATGTCGATCTGCGATAACTGATCGAGCAACCGGTCAAACCCTGACCCCATCAGAAACTCCGATATCGTCGGCGGCAAAGGCTGCAATCCGGTACCAGCTCCGTCGTCGTAGTACAGCTCAAAACCTCTCTCGCCACCGCCGGATATATCATCGCCGCCGCCGTCGCCGCCGCGAAGAACGATAACCGGATTGAACGGAGATCGATCGCCTCTGTTTCGCCGGCGAAACCTTAGATCTGAGCGATCATTGCGGTACATCGAAGAACGCCGGCGAGATTCCGGTGGCGGAGAGGCGTGAGAGTCGACGGATTCGATGAATTCTCCGTCGCAATAAGGACAGACGACGGCGTCTCCGGCCATAAGTCTGATGATGCGTGTGCATCTGTAACACCAATACGGCGTCGTTCTGGACATCGTGAGACGAAAACGGTTTGAAATTTGAGCAGTGAGGTTGAAGTCGGCGTATCAGATCCGTTGAATCTGTGTGGAAATTCCGGTGACCGGAGGATAATTTAGAGATTCCGGCGGGTGGGCATGTGTGTATGTGTGTAAAGATTAGAGATTGTTGATATAGAAAGTGAAAGGGGTGATATGGAGAAAATAATGAGTTGATTGGAGGAAAGTAAGAGGAAATTTGGTTATAAAGTTCACGCGTGATGATGGTTGGGTTTTAACGGCAGTAAGGACTGGAGGAGCCTTCTTTTGGACGCGTCAAATTACTAGACGATTTTAGATCCGGATCGGTTTCGGGTTTGGTTTGTTTAGTATGGGTAACTTTTTTAAAATTGTAAATTAAACCAAACCAACCGGATTCAATATCTTTTTTTAAAAAATTGAGTTAAATTCGATTTTGCTCCTTAAGCTTTAATAAAAATAACTATCTCCTCGAAAATATTAAAAATATCAATTTACCTCCAAATGTTTCATAAGTTGTTTCAATTCAATCCAAAAATTTCATAAGTTGTTTCAACTGAAATACAAAAAATAAAACTTTTGCACTGAAATTGATACAAATGTTGAAACTTTTAGACCGAAATTAATGTTTTAAAACTTTTAAAGAAAAATGGTTACTTTTGTCAAACATTAGTAAGCAAAATTGAAATTAACTCAAAAAAATTTGAATGTGGTTTCATATCAAGTTTTAAACCAAAAACCTTGAACTTTAACGAGAGTGTTCATTGGTTTAGGTTTCGATACAGATTTGGTTTGCTTAGTATGGATTTTTTTAAAACTGACCATTAAACCATACCAAAGCTTAATATGTTGAAAACAAATTTGAATTGGGTTTGATATTTATAGTGTATGTAAAAATATACATAAATTTGGATTCGATAATAATGTTAGAAAGTTCGAATAGTTCGGATATTCACACTAGTTAATTTTTTTATAGAGATTTTTACATATTTCCCCTTATTAAGATCATAAATTATATATTTCCCCAAAGCATAAAATCAATTACATATTTCTCCTTTCTAATACATGTATATTACATATTTATCCATTCCATTAAAATTAACCTATCAAATAACTATCTTATCTTGTTTTTACTAAAAAAACTTTTATGTATTGATTTTTTTATTATAATTGATTAAAACTTTGCCAATTGTGTTTTATATCTGGAGATATAAAGTTGATTATCGGTGATTATTGTTTTAAAATAAAGTTTTAAACTTTTGTATTTAGAGTTGTAATTTTATTATTTTTCTTTATATAAAAAGACTTGAAATTGATGAAATATGTTATTTATGTTCTTAGAAAGAGAAAAGTATAAAAATAACTTAGTAAAAATATGGATACAATATTCATTTAATAACTAATTTTAACAAGATGGGTAAATATGTAATATATATGTTTTAGAAAGAGAAATATGTAATTAATTTTTTAGTTTGGGTAAATATGTAATTAATGAGTTTAAGCGGGAGAAATATGTAAATGCCACTTTTTTATATTTATATGAAACTTTCTAATGTTATTATAATTTAAATAAGAAAATCTGAATACAAACTCAAAATATTATATTTATATATTTATACGTACATTTTTTATTGTTTCTAATTTAGAAAATTATATATATATATATATATATGTATGTATATATATATTTCTTCTCTTTTAATTTTTTAAAATCCATTTCACTATCCAAAATTTTCAGATATACTTATTCAAACACTCATGCATATTAACTGAAATTGAGAAAAAAAAAATTACAACGTGGCTATTTTTATCAACATTATAACTTTTTAATAATTTTCATTCTTTATATTAAGTTTCAACTATTATCAATGGTCTCATCACACAAGTGTCTGACATGTTTTTTTTATGTAAAGTTTCTTAGGTTTTGTTTTTCTTACATTAAACGTGCGAGTTCATGACAACATTTTAACATTACCTCTTTTCATGATTTTGCATACCCAGCACAATGTTGGGTCTCAACTCTAATTATTATAAACATAGATGTAGTTATCGTGTCCCAATGTGCAAATGCTTAAGTATTACATAGATGGACTCACTATTTGATTTGGCATTGAGGTTTTTCGTGTTTAATCTATTCTAAAAGAGAATAAGATATGGTATGTGTGTGCTCCTCTTAAAAATAGATGTATTTGATACTTGATTTAACTCCCGGCTTACTCTAGGCCCGCGAAGGGATGGACCACTTCACGCCACTTGTGTAATTAAAGTAGAACTCTTTAAAGTTGTAAAGGGTACTAAAAAAAACCCTCCATAGTTGTTTAAGTAATACAGAGATGAACTCTTTAAGTCTTTATGTTTCATGTCACTTGAATATTAAAAAAACAATTTAACAAGTTCCTATTTATTGCTAAAATTCAAACTTTAATAACTAATAGAAAACAATCATGTCCTTTAATGGCATTTGTTACAATTGGGTATGGCTAGCGTAATATATATACTATTAGCATAAATAACATTTAGCTCAGATTTAATTGGTATGACTTAATCGTTAAATAGAACTAGACATGGTGGGTATAGGCTTCCATTGATTCAATGAGGATTGCCTTAATGTGAAAAACTGTTTACCATCACATGCGTTAACTAAATCTACTACCACACCTTCAAAACATCTCGACTCCTTACTCATAAACCCATTCAATGTTTGTTCGCACATGTACGTGAGACAATTTTATCTATTTTCTCATTCCAAGCACCTTACCTTTAAAGTTATAATATAATCTAACATTTAAAAAATATTATATCAACTAATATTCTAGGCATTGCAAAAAAAGAGTTTAAATCGTGCAGCTTAAAAAATTTAATCATTGATAAAATTATGTCTCAATTATTAAACAACATGTGGCTGTAGTTTAGTGGTCAGAATTCCACGTTGTGGCCGTGGAGACCTGGGCTCGAATCCCAGCAGCCACACATTTTTGAAAATTTATGCTATTATTACGGTGGTTTAGTGTTAATACAAGTCCTTAAAGGACCTTTCTTCATTGGGTTGATTGAGCATTACGGTGTCTCACAAAACGGAGCTTGAACCATACCGGGGGCAGGGAAAGAAAGTAAACTATTTTAGGGGGAGGCAAACTCTATATTTATTTAAAAATTTTCACGGACCGAAAATTTACACTACCCTCTCAATAGTTTTCTTCAAGAAGGTTTAAAGATGCAAAGAGTCGTTTAACAGAATAACAGTTGCTAGAAGATGGATTTGACATATACTGTGTCATTTAAAGATGCAAAGGGAAAATAAGGCGACCGATTAGGTGGTTAGTCTGGTTGATAACTGTAAGCGTCAAAGCTAGTAGTTTTAGCACTGGTTTAGTTGACCTGTAAACTTCAATTTATCCATTTTCTGCCAAATGCGTAATGTCCTTGACAATATCAAGCAGCAAAGAAAGATATAGCTATTAAGATACAAGAACTTTGAAGGGGTAAAACATAGAGGTTGTAAGATGGTCGGGTTAGGTAACGTGCCAAAATGAGTTTGGGTTCAAATGGGTGATTTGTGTATGGGTTTAAACAGGTTGGGTTGTCCACAGACATATTTGGACTATTTGAATACAAGTTTAAATAACTAATGCAATACTTAAGAGTATAAAAAACAAACTAATTGACCTGTTATCCTTGTAGCTAAAAATTTGACTTGAAGTGAGGAACACTAATTTTCGACTTTGAGAGTTGAACATACTGTTAAAAGCTTATAGCAACACTGGAGTTAGAAAATTTTCACATATATTAGGAAGATCTTTTGTATCACACTTTAATCCCATCAATTTAGGTTAAATTTGTGTCCACTTAAAGTTTTCATACTCGTAGAAGCGTTGGCTTAAAGTTTTCACTTAAATCCGAGTTACCATGAGTCATTCATACACACCAAATTTGTGTCCACTTATAAGTCAGTGTCGCCATTCTGCAATCAGCATCACTGATCTTCAGGAGTTATCAACACATTTGAAGTCCTCTTGAAGAACCACATATGATCACTTGGGAAAGTGTGACTGCATGAGAAGAAGAGCAGGATGAGATGCTGCTTGTGTCTAATGACACTAAACAATGTTTATGTACTTTTTATAAAGCTTATATTTTTCATTCAAATATGTTACGCTATATAAATCATGCTGAAAAAGTTCACATATCTTCGAATACTTGCAATTGTAATTGAGAAATGTATCCCTTTGAAACAGAAAATAGCAGAAACTTGAAAATGTATTGTCAAACTAGAAAATGGTTAAAACAACATGATCACACTTTCATCTAGTAATTCAATAAAATGGCTGTATTTTTAGTGTTATAAGAAAGTCTAATTCGTAATTTGATGTTTTCAACATTGTTTACTCTCTTAGTCCCCACTGTTCCCTTCTCTACATTAATTTAACAACAGTTAAAGATCAATTCTAAATAACTCTTCTCTCTTTTACCAAGTATAATTTAACGATAAATTATATAAAAAATAAACTACAAGATGTCACGTGTATAAGACTCCATCTTCGAAATGCTAGTTTTGTAAATTTACTATAGCGTTTCAAATAACAAGTTTTCATATTACAACTTTAAAGATAACATGATTTGCTTGAAACAACATATTCCCTCACAACTTATTCAAAGAGCTGCATATTCCTGAACCACAAATACTAATTAACAAGCTTGATACATATTTCATTCAACACCTTAATCCACCTCTTCAATCTTTGGTCCGGCACCACCACTTCCACCGCTAGCTGAGGGGCCATCGTCATCCATACCGCCACCCATATTCGGCCCACCAGCACCACCCTGATACATCTTTGCAATAATTGGATTGCATATCCCTTCAAGTTCCTTCATCTTGTCCTCAAACTCTTCCACCTCCGCCAGCTGATTACCATCCAGCCACTGGATCGCCTCCTCCACCGCCTCCTCTACTTTCTTTTTGTCATCCGCAGGCAGCTTCGAGCTTATCTTCTCATCCTTTATGGTGTTCCTCATGTTATACGCGTAGTTCTCCAGCGCATTCTTTGCCTCCACTTTCTTCTTGTGTTCTTCATCCTCCGCCTTGTATCTCTCTGCCTCCTGCACCATCTTCTCTATCTCCTCTTTTGAGAGTCTGCCTTTGTCGTTTGTAATCGTGATCTTATTCTTCTGCCCTGTGGTTTTATCCTCTGCAGACACATTCAAGATCCCGTTAGCATCAATGTCGAAGCAGACATTGATTTGTGGAACTCCACGAGGAGCCGGTGGGATCCCAGAGAGCTCAAATTTGCCTAGCAAATTGTTGTCTTTGGTTCGGGCTCTTTCACCCTCGTAAACCTGGATCAGAACCCCGGGTTGATTATCAGAGTAGGTCGAGAAGACCTGCTCTTTCTTGGTGGGAATGGTGGTGTTTCTCGGTATCAACACCGTCATAACACCACCCGCGGTCTCCAGTCCAAGAGACAGAGGTGTTACATCCAACAAAAGCAGATCTTGAACTTTCTGGTTGCCTTCACCGCTCAAAATGGCGGCTTGAACCGCTGCACCATATGCCACCGCCTCATCAGGGTTGATGCTCTTGCAGAGCTCCTTCCCATTGAAGAAATCTTGCAGCAACTGTTGAACTTTAGGGATGCGAGTAGAACCACCAACAAGCACCACATCATGAACGTTGCTCTTATCCATCTTAGCATCTCTCAGACACTTCTCCACCGGCTCCATACACTTTCTGAACAAATCCATGTTCAATTCTTCAAATCTTGCACGTGTGATGGTGGAGTAGAAGTCAATTCCTTCGTATAAAGAATCGATTTCGATGGTGGTTTGAGCAGTTGATGAAAGAGTCCTCTTTGCTCTTTCACAAGCAGTTCTCAACCTCCTCAAAGCTCTTGCATTCCCACTGATATCCTTCTTGTGTTTCCTCTTAAACTCTTGAACGAAGTGGTTCACCATCCTGTTATCAAAGTCTTCACCGCCCAGATGGGTGTCTCCGGCAGTGGCTTTCACCTCGAAGATACCCTCTTCAATGGTGAGCAGTGAGACGTCAAAAGTGCCGCCACCCAAGTCGAAAATGAGGACGTTCTTCTCGCCAACACTGGAAGCCTTCTTGTCGAGCCCATAAGCGATGGCAGCTGCAGTAGGCTCGTTGATGATTCGCATGACGTTAAGGCCGGAGATGACACCGGCGTCCTTGGTGGCCTGACGCTGGGAGTCGTTGAAGTAAGCAGGGACGGTGACCACGGCGTTTTTGATGGTGGTGCCAAGGTAGGCTTCAGCGATTTCTTTCATCTTGTTTAGAACCATGGAGGATATTTCTTCTGCTGAGAACTGTTTCTCTTCGCCTTTGTATGTCACCACAATCATGGGTTTATCACCGGCGCCGGGGACGACTTTGAATGGCCAGTGCTTCATGTCACTCTGAACTGACGGATCCGAGAATCTCCTTCCGATCAAACGCTTAGCATCTGCAATAATCATACAAGAATTATTCGATTAGGTCTGAAGATCATCTGAAAGAAACTGAAAAACAAATCCTCAACTCGATCACTGAAGAAAAACCACCAGATTTGAAACCGTAAGATCAGCAAAGAAAACCATTATCATTAAAAAATTCGTTCTTAAAACATTTTTGAAATATCATCCCGTTTACCGTATGAGTTCAAGCTCAACCATATACATCAAATTCACCTATCCCAAAGGGCTCTGTTTATACAGAAAACTGCAGATCATATTTTGAACTCGATAATTCCTGATAACGTGATCAAAATCGGGGCAATTCCACATTGTATTACAACTCTAACATCAAATTATAGAGTTTCTTAACAGCATCACATGAATTTTTACCAAAAGACAGAACTTAGCAAGAACACTTTGTTCTTTATTTTATGGATGATTCGGCGACTCGAAATTGATCCTAAAAACAACTCCTTTAGTCAACAACATCATAAACCTCCCACTAAATCGTAAGAACAATGCTTTATAAACAATTCGAGCACTTAAGTTCAAAAACTAGCATCAAGATAACATATATATTTTGCTTAAATTCAACTAAAGAACTAAACATTAAGCAGAATTGACAAGATATACAACGAGAGAGAGAGAACTGGCATACCGAAGACGGTATTGGTTGGATTCATGGCGACCTGATTCTTTGCAGCATCACCAATGAGACGCTCAGTATCCGTAAAAGCAACGTAAGAAGGAGTGGTCCTGTTGCCCTGATCATTAGCAATGATCTCAACCCGATCGTGCTGCCACACCCCCACGCACGAATAAGTAGTCCCCAAATCGATACCGATCGCAGGTCCTTCACCTTTACCTGACATCTTTCCGATCACCCAACAAACAACAGATCCAACAAATTACACAAAAATTGTATTATTCACACAAAAATGGTTTGAACTTTGAAGAGAGCCGCTTATAAGAATGACTGAACGAATTGTATTGAATTGTATTGATGAGGAGGAGTTATGGAAGTTGGGTGGTTTTATAAGGCTTGGTATGATTTCCAGAATGCGCTAGATACAGACATATGTCTTCTTTTCTCTTCTAGTCTTCTTTTCTTTTAAAAGTATATTTTATTTTATTTTTAGTTGTGTTTAGGTTCTTCTTTTCCACACCTGGTTGGTTCGAGAATATTCCCTTTGTATGTATTATTGTTTTACCGTCAAAGAAATAAAACTTATAAAAAAATGTATGACTCTGATTTTAAATATAGATGTTGTTTTAATAAGATTTAGTTATTTATTTTTAGTCGAAACCGTACACTCAACCTCATGAAAAGGAAACCCACAATTTAAAAAACTCATCTGACTCAACCCTAAACATATTTGTTTAGAATGAGACTCAACCTCAAGACATTTCTATTTTATTGTATGGTGTATCTCACTTTACTCTTAATAGTGTAACATATAACTGTCCATGAGTAAAAACTAGTTTTTAAATACATAGCAACTCTTAATTACTATCTATTTGATAATAATAATAAATACTATCAATACTAAAAGCGTACATCTCACTAATAATCATCATTTACCATATGATTTAAAATGACATAAATTATTTATGCTTAAATTAAACAGAAGAATTTGCATCTTATGCCTAAAAATTTAGAAATATCTCATGCGTAAGCATACGAACTTCTACATATAGCGATGTGTATTATGCATTGTTGATAATTAGCAGCATTAGGTGGGACTATTTTACCACACACACAAAGCTTGTTAGCGTAAATAACACAGGCACATGAGTACCGAGATGTACAGGTACGAGCGGACCTATCTAAGTGACACCGGACTCTCACTTGCGCTGCCCCAAACCAATGGGCTACTAGCTTTCATCTAGCCCAATAATTATTATTCGGTTCACAGCCTTCAATACTTCAGTCCAGTGAATCAATTTTATTAAGTTGGTGGCTTTTCAATTTTAATTCTAGGTCCTATATTTCTTTATTGCGGCGGGATGTAAAAAACATGTCAAGTAGCATCAAAGTCACATCACGAATAACGATTATTAACACCGAAAAAACTCTTTATTATCTAATTTGTAATTTTTCTATTTAATTATAAGTTTTTGAAAATGGTGCTAGATTATCACATTTTAATGTTCAACAACCTCCTTCAGTAGTTCTAATTTCTAGCTACTAGTTTTCTACAATCATTTCCTTCTTTTCAACTAATATTCAACTTAACTTTTCTGTTTTTTTAACGGTAAATTGAATCATTGACGGACAACTGGCTCACCCGATCATCTTCATTACTTGAGTACGTAACTCACGACCACGCCCAAGAGGAAACTTATCACATGTGAGAGAAAACCTTTTAGATCAACCTAAAACCCTTTTTTCTAATCATATGTGGAACTTGGTTAATACGAAGCTACGTATATAAACAGTGTGTTAACCGGAAAAAAGAAAGACGGAAACAATAACAATTAAAATGTCAACAAGTACTAATATTATTCTACTTTTTTCTTTAACGTGTCACTAAGTCAATAAAGCACTTGATTATGAAAAAGTGCTTCTTTAGCTCATCTTCTTTTCTTTCATTTTACTCGTATGATGTATTAACACCATATCAATCTTTTTCTTTTTTCTTAAATTTTTCTATTTTGCAAGATATCATTCTTATTTTCCCCACATTTTTTGTATAGTACAACTATCACCCCAAAACTTTATTCGTTGAGTCCCGTGAATATTTCCCAAGTAAGGGGTGCGGGGTGTGTTAAAGTTGGTCATTGGAACCAGACGGTGGTGCTCTTAGAATTTCGCCACCTTCTCTCAGGTTTCACCCCATCCTCCTAACACAAATAAGAATACCGAGAGCATTCAAGATGAACGATTAAACCTCACAAAACAAAAACTATATATCAATCCGTCAACCCAACGCGAGTCACAATAAATTTATAACTTTTAATTTAATATTAAGCCTTTTCATGTCCATATGATAACTGGACTATACCAATGACAGAATTTAAAAAGTCTTCCCAATGTTGCAAAACATCCAACCAATGTGACAAACATAACTATATTTTGTACTCTTGCAGTTGCTACAGAACCACTTGTCCCAAAAGCAAAAAGAATTACCATTTTTGATTACCATCAATTCACTTTCATAACAAACGATAAAAACACCATCACTAAGTCAAAGTACAGCCTCCCCCCAGAGCTTGCATGCATGTTAGTGAAGTATTTTGACTCTCCAACACCACCACTGTACATCAACAGAAAAAGTCAAAGTACACCCGGTCAACCGTACCTCCAGCTAAGCCGGATGTACAAGCACGAGATGCAGCACATCCACCATTGCCTGTAGCATCCACAGGCTCTTGCAGAACCCCAGTTGGGTGCATCGGAAAAAGATCCAATGTTTCTTGTTGATGATGACTGTAGTCACTTCCTCCGGCGACCTCAACAGCATTCTCCGGTATCTTGGTTCCACCGGCGGCGGTGGTGGTTGGTGATACTGGCTGCGGTGGTTGAACGTAGAACCCTATATTACTTTGTGGGATGTAGCATTGCTCGTAGACAACTAAAAACATATATCAAAATACAACAATCAATCTCTCTTTTGATTAATCATTAATGAACTTTTGAAAAGAAATAAAGGTTGAATTGAAAGACGAACCGTTTGGCGGCGGAGATAGGTGGATGAAGGGGTGGTGAAGGTGGTGACGATGGTGGTGGTTGTACTGCCGGAATAACGACAGATGATCTTGTTTCTCCTTTTGCCTTTGTCTCGCTTTGTGATTCTGAAACCAGTAGAATACGTTTTTGCCTTCGATGTGACCGTAGGTTTGCAGTCTCGTGGTGATTTCTTGAATCTGATCGGCTGTTGGTGTTCTTAGCCCTTGTTTGTACAGATTCTCTAGGATGGTGATTTGTTCTTTCGTCGGATTCCACCTGCTCGCCACCGGTGGCGTCGTCGCAGCTCCGCCTCCGACCACCACCGTTGTTGGTGCCTCCGATGGAATACAGCTAGCGGCGTTCATTATCACGGTGTAAAGAAGAGTGCGATGGGATGGTTTGTTTTGTTTATTTGCATGGGCTTTCTAACGACTACTACTATTCTTTGTTATATATAGGGAGATCGTGTGATAGATATATAGGACCATTTATGATAAGTATTACGTTTTAACCCCCTTAATTTTTTTTAATCTACAATCTCAATCCCCTTAATTTTATTAAACTCACTTAGATTTTTTTCCTAATCACAAAAGCTACTTAAGTTGCAATATTATTTCATTTTTCTAAATTATTATTGTGAAAAGGTTAAACATTTTAAAAATAAATGATTTAATTGAAATACATATGAAACTTGGTTAGTGATTAGTGCTAATTTTATTAGTTAAATAGCCTTAACAGAAAAGATAATCATGAAGAAAAGAGTCACGAAGTAATAAATAAATTTCATTTTGTTATGGAACGGCACTAACAAAATTTCATAATTGTTTCAATTAAATTAACTTGAAAAAATTTATATAGTAAATCAGTTTTCTTTATATTTCATTTAAATCATTTACTTTTATAAAAATTAAAACATTTACTGAAAAAAATCACCACAATGATAATTTAAAAATCGCATTTCGATGAAACAACAATTAAAAATCGAGTGATTTTATTTAATTTTTAAAATACTATATTAGAACAATCTTAAAACCTAATTATGATTTATGATTTATCTCTTTGATTAAACTTATTTTCGTGTGTATGGTCTATCAACTCCAAGAAACATTACGGAAAACGATCAATATTATGAATTCAAAGTGTAATATTATACTTCTATAAGGAACACAAGGGGTTAAAGTGCAATATAACGAAAATTACAAGGGGGTGTGAGCATTACGAAACGACATAGATACATACCCTTGACATGTTCGAACCTACAAAAGAACTAGAGATAGAGAGAGTACGTAGGTGTTGTTTTTATCTCTGAAAACATGGTGGGTAGAGGATGAAATGGAAGTGAAAAGACGAAAAAGACCCTACATTAGGGTACAAGGTTGGCGCCTTGGAAATGAAAGACGAGAGGAAGGAAGTAGGGGCATAAAGGGAAAGTTGCCATCGGGACTTGAAGAGGATGGATCGGGCTATAAGAAGATCGAGGAGGAGGTGGGGGTTAAGGAATCGTCACCCTACATTTGTCACTTGTTTTTTTCCATCAAATCTTTTGGTTTTTGCATCCTAAATATTGCCCTAAACAACACACCACTCGTGTCTATGTAATTCATATACTCAACTCAATATTATGTAGAAGTTTTGTAGGGGTTTATGCATACCATATGTTTTATATTATGAACGAGATGGTTGATACATGAATACAAGTAGCATATAGTTTGGCTTGTTATCAGCTAACTACCACTGAAGTGACGCATTGAATATTCTTGTTGATGATAGGTGACTAGCAGCATGTGTCGGGAACCACTGACTCAACTGATCATTTTTATTACTCAAGTATAGGAGGATATTTACATTATACGAGAAAACCATCTGGCCACCTGAAACTCTCTTTTGTTTTTATCAAAGGTGGACCTTAAACCCAACATTTTTTATTTTTATAATATCTTAGGATATCTAATCTTAATCACTTAAGTTAATGATAATTGGTGGGTATCACATATATATTTTTAAGTTTGTACTGTAGTAATAAAAGTCTAATATATGGGTAAAAGTAGGTATGGAATTCTAGAATCACATATGTTTATAGAAAATATTTTTTCTAACATGATTATATAATGGTATAACACGACACAAAATAACTAATTTTATGATTCTCTTTTAGATACATTCTTTAATTTTTTTTAGTAATAAATCTATTGGACAAATGTTTAATGATTTGAGTCGAAAATAACATTTTCATCCATACAAGCACTTATCTTTTTAAGTTTTAAACTCTAAAAAGTTAGCTAAGTCAAAGTTAGATGTATAAATTATATTCTATTTTTAATTTGTTCATGGTTAAACGATTTAAGTATCAATACAAAATTCTGTAAGATAGCGGATTCCATAAAATTAAATATGTTAATCTACGTAAAATGTTATATAAATAATAATTGATTTTTTTTTAAAGTTATTACACAAGCTACATTAAACTAGAACTAATGTAACGTTGGGGCATTGATTTATTAACTGTGTATTAGTTGGGAAAGTTGCACGTTATTATGGGAAAATGTTGAAGCAAATTAACTTGAATTTAGTAATGTTAATCACTTTGTGTTTTGGAGAAATTAAAATCCCAATAAATGAATATCAATTAACAACTACGTTGCTTTTTACGGGGAAACGAGATCATATAACTTGAATTTGTAAATTAACAACGCTTGGTTGATGCTAGTTATTTCATGTCTTCCGAATAGTTATTTTAATTATCACCAACATATTAAAATTCACATAGTTAATTTGGCTCGTGGGTGGGGATTGAATGCGGTGGTAAATGGTGTTCTTATATTAATCAAAGGTTGTGGGTTTGATTTTTAAGGGTGATAATTCACACTGCATGTTCATCTAAATGTTGCTTATTGTTGTAGGTTACGTGTAAGAGTAAGTAAATCTGTAAGTTGTCGTTCTTAAAAAAAATTCATTTGGTACAATCTAATTTATCTGTATAACAACGTGTAGTGGTGTGCCTTCCAAATGGCAAGGGCTTAAAGCCCGTCATAACACATATGTAGTTTAGGAGTGGGTTGAAGTGCGTTTGAATTCGCGGTTAAAAAATAGGTTTAAATATTTAACTTTTTGCAAGACTATTTCTTAAATTACCTTATAAATTTTTTTTAGTTCTTTTATTAAAGGTTTTAATAAACCATAGACCTTTGGAAAATTAAGTTTTAATTAACACAACATTAAACAAGTTAGAAGATGGGGATTTTAAGAACTTGTATTTTTTTAATGTATAAGTAGTTTTATTATACTCAGCCAATCATCAATCAACTAAACACAACTAATCACCTCTTGATTATATAGTATCACGTGTTGATTAGGATCATTCTAGAGGCAGTAAACATAACTTTATTAGCGATGCAATTTATTTAATAGAGTATTTTAAATTCTTGAAATACATGTATTTTTTATACCCTAATTATATGTGTAGTTGAAATGTACGAAATTATGTGTTGTTATAAACTCTAGAAGATCTATTCAATGTAAAAGTGTCGCTAATGTCATGATCAGCATAAAAAAAAGTCGTCTTTGCAATTTTCAACTCACCAATTGAGAACAAAACAAACCACATGATTGAACTTCAAATCATACTTACTCCTAGAGTCTTTCTTGTTATAAATTGATGGTTGGGTGATTATGTCTACCAGTTAAAAATCAAAATCTAATTAAGGCCTAAACGACTAGCAGGTTTTCTTATTAGAGAATTATGGATGTCGTTTTTGTTATGTTTTATTATAAGATTGTTTACTAGAAATGAATACTTATTTGGGTTTCTTAAGTACGAAACAAGTTATTTTATGTTCCTATTTCAAAATTTTGCGTCTAATTTATATAACTAGTTGGTTCCCCACCGCGCGTTGCGGCGGGAAACTCCCCTTTGTTATCTGAGGTTGTTTTTCACAACATATAGATTTTTGTTAAAAACATATGGTCTTCTAAAGTTCTATGATCAAACTTGTTAGTGAGCAACCGTAGACAAAGACTTGAGCTTTCATTTTTAGTAGAAAACAATAAATTAGACCCGAGGTTTACGAAAACTTTTATTTCATATTTCTGAAGAAATTAGAGGAGCCGTTATCCTAATACCTCGTCAATGGGAAAATTGCAAAACGTAGGTTAAAAAAAATACTTCATGTTACGACATATTTGAATAGTTTTACAACCATAAATATTCGTATTGAGCCACCAATATGAGTCTACGGTTATTATAGAACTTGAAACAGAATCTACAATTATGAACCGAATTTGGATTTCAAAGCGCATACTTGAACCAACCATCTTTAGCCAAACAAAACATAAATGTATAGATGCAAAACTTGGTGATATCATCTTAAAAATTAGAAAAGTGACAATTTTGGTAAATGTTGTTCTACATATATAATTCATGAATAAGGCTATAACTTACAGTCTCATTTACCAACTTGTAGTTCTAAAATAATCAACAATACTAACCTCAAATTTGCTAAGAACATGGAAAAACACCTACAGTTGCAGCTAGAGATCAATACATTTGTTTGGTAAGAGATTACCGAAAGGTTTGTAAGATGCAAAAATCACCAAACTTCCATTATTACTTCAGAATAAAATTGAGCCTACATAGAAACCTTACCTGTCATCGGCAATCTGACTTGTTGCGTGTGATGTTACGCTAAAATACAATCATAATCAAAATTTCTTTAGAAGACAGGAGGTAATCATCCAGCTTTTCTTAAGTCAGCTATATTTTCACATAAAAGTGTGAGGAGTAAGACACCCTGCATGTCGAATGCCCAAATGTTTCAGAATGATTCTAGTACCTTAAATGGAAGGAAGTAGAGCAGAGACTCAAATCAAATAATCTACAAACAATCAATGACAAAAAAATCTTGAATGCATCCTTAACTTTCAAATGTGAAACGATTTAAGAACTTGCAAACTAAATTTTGACATTACAACCAAACAACTTAAAAAATAAATACAAATAAAAACAGGTTAATGAATCAATGACAATTTTCATTAATAATGTTTAAATGAAAATAAATACAAATAAAAACAGGTTGATGAACAATTCTCACCTATTTGAATTTCAAAACAATCTACACCAGCAATTTAAAGTAGGTATAGCACGCATATTTAGTTATAAATTTTCTGATTCTATAATCTAAAACTTTAAAAACACTCGTCTTAATAAAAACCAAATTTTCCAACCTGTATACTCATATCTATGATCAACAATTATGAAAGATGATCAACACCATGATTGGTGTGCACAACTACACATCACTAAACCCCAAATAAGAGGTATACACACCTTATTTCCTAGTATATAAGTTAGCTGCAATCCTTGAGAATCAACTATATATACAGATAAGATATAAAAAAATTAAAGCAGCCATTAGAGAGATATTAGATCATTAGTTAAACATTAAACCCCATGTAAGCTATAAAAGTAACCAAAAAATTAAATACCGAGGATGAAAGATCATCAGAATTCAACATTCTGCAAGTCCAAAGTCACCTGACCAGGACAAAAGCAACATTGTGCAAGTCCGAAATCACCTGACCAGCCAAAAGCAATGCAGATTAATATGAGGTTGTAAGGCACATCTGTTATGATTTCAAATATTAGGCAGAAAGTGACTAATTATTACCAAGTTGGATATCTTGATCTCTTGTCAGAAATTTATTTGAACACTGAAGAAAAAAGAATTTGAACATTGACAATTATATACATGAAACACAGATTGTACCATTGTCAACTAAATTGTAAGTGATGTTCGCTAAAATTGACCCTATTACCAGATGCTTCATATGATAGATACAAAACAACAATAAAAAATAAAAAGAACTAAAACCTCTTATGGAAAACGGACACCTTTAGCTCGTTTGATTGCTTTTGCCCTGTAAAAACAAATGATTAGTATATAGGAGCTTGAGGCAAATAGAGATATAAAAGGGTGAAACTGCTAAGAAAAGTAACTCACATGTCTCCTCCTTTCATAGTATGCTATAACAATGCATACATAGAAACCCTGAGAGAAAGAAATATATATTACAAATTCAACATACACTAAACACCCAAAAACCAAATGAAGCTGAAGACTAACTGAGAACAATCCTTTTCAACCATTTGCACCCCACTGTAAAAGGATTTCACATTATCAGCTTTGCAGACTAATTAATGTTCATTTTAAAAGTGGATCTTCACATTATGTTTTCCAAGAAATTAAGATCTAATTCCACACACCAATATGAAGCCAGCATATATAAACTAATAGAAAAGAAAACTCACCTTTACTAATCTGTTATATTATTTCATAGTTCTCCTGAGTTTAAATACTTGGTAATCTTTCTTATGATCACACCTAGCCAAGTGATGTCTTCATAACAATTCGTGAAGTCCGATAGAGAAACCAGCACCCAAAGTGCTTACAAAAGAACATCAAGAATTCAAAGTCATAGAACCGTTGCATTAACAGAAATCTGAAGGGAAAACTCAAGAACTTAGAAACAAATATTTTCGCTGATGTCGATTAAAGGATAGTTATATATACTCATCAAGTTTGTACCATGGCAACAACAGAGGTATCCACCGTCCTGTTGTGAACTTTGATCACCTACCGAATACACACAGATGGCAGCTTCTTCAATGGCACAACCTATCATTTGCACCTCGATGATCAATATCTTAACTCAATAATTAAATTTTTTCTCATTGTATACTATTAAAGATGAGGATAAGATATAAAGAAACTAAATGAACTCCAAAGCTTAGGTATTCATTAAGCTTTAAAAAACAACTCTTATGAAATTCAGATTCAAAAGTGAACATAAATTAGACTACACAACTTGTAACTGCCAAAATGAGAAGCGTGGTTTGATTTCTTGGGTCAAATTAACATGATTACTTTTGCTTTCAGTATTACATAAATTCACATCTAAAAATTCCATCTAAATGAAACGACATCCAAAAATCACATAAATAATTCAAATAAAAAACGAACACTAAACTTTATCAAATAGATAATTTAAATCAAACGACATCCAAAAGTCGCATAAATAATTCAAACAGAAATCAAACACTAACCTTTATCAAATATAATTCTGTTAACCAAATCACCCCTGGACTTTAAAATTACTCACAAAGACTTACAAAATCGCAAGGCAGACAAGAAATGAGAAATCAATAATTATACCTTTAGTTTAAAGGTTAATACTCAAAATCCAGTGTTTGAAACATGAAATCGATCCTCGATATTCAGTAATCAATGTTCGAATTGCAGCTCTTCATTTGCCCTACCTCAGGCGAGGACGATGGAACTAGTGGTTGTGTGCGGTGGGACTGGTGGAACAAAACAGAGGATTAGGGAAAGGAGTAGGAAGGATGGTATTCCGTGTGTAATGGGTCTGCAACTAACGCCGGAGACGACGACTCCCCTAACCTGCATATCCGTCACCGGCTCAAGACGATTCCCTCTCATAAACTCAGGCGTGACGTCAAAGCTAGCCTACCGCCTACTTCACTACAACCTCCACTCCATCAGTCCTCGGAAGCCACAACTCCCGTAGCCGTAAGAAGAGAAAGACAGCGAGGGCTTCTTCTCTCTTTCTTTGCGGAGAAGACGCGTGTAATGTCGTTAAGCTCATCATCATGTGAAGAAGAAGCGTGTAATGTCTGAAATGTTCAAAATGACCATCTACTGTTCATTTCGTTCTGTTTTTAACATATAGGGTAATTTTAATGCCTCATAAATATATGCGTTGAGGTTTATATCATTAAGGTTTGCTAACCACCTCTCTTAAGTTAACCGTGAGTTTTGATCCACTAGCCTCCTCAAGGTGTATAATATCCTTTTATAACTATTAATCAAAATCCACCTAAAAGTTAACTTGGGCCTGAATATATAAATGATATTCACATGCTAATTTGCTATTGATGGTACTTTGGGCTTGTATTTCTTTCTCCTGCTGTATCTCAAATTCTCAATTACAATGGACGGGGGCCCATTAATGTATACTTTACCAGTTTACCCAACAAATCAATTATACCAATTTTATCAAAGTAACCAAGTTTATTTTAGAAATGCGGTAAGTGAATAAGAGAACCTATTTGATATAACATCTCAAATGTTCTGATAATTCATGGTAGATAGTTTGATAGATATTAAACAAAAACTATTTAGTTATTATAGAAATAAAATATAAAAAGTAAATAAATATATTTGGTCTATTTAGTTATAGGAAAGTATAACAAACAAAAGTTGGTCTTTTTTTATACATTTTTTTTAAAAGCAAAAGTAAAATAAAAAAGAGTTGAAGCAAGCAAATGGCATATGTGCTTTTCACCGTCACACGCCAGCGTCATATCCGCGGCTTCCACGTCCACAAATGCATTCTGCAGATGGATCGAATATTCACCACCGTGGAATCAAAAATATATAATTATTGTCTTTTCATTTTTCTTTAATTTAATTAATAACTGATTAATTTAAATAGCATTAACTAATTTAACATAGCAATTTTTTCTGAGAGATTATTAACTTTTCTGGTGTGAATATACTTGTTGTTAACAGAGAGTATTATTCTTATAGTGAATATTTATATAAATTTTATTAATAACAGGGGTCATTAGTTTATTCTTATCTATATGATAAGATTATCCTTACATATATTTTCCTTCATAAATTCCGTTGCCAACCCATTAGACGTATGCACCACTTCATTGCAAGACCGCATTATAAATTATTAAATTCATACACACCCTCCTTCCATTTATATTTTACAACCAATATAAATCTTTCTTCTTTTCTGTAACTTTGTTCTTTAAGCAAGTGGAAGTTTAATATTTAATTAATTAATAAAGTTATTATATGGGTCAAGACAATCAATGAATATGTACAAAGGTCTTAAAGAAAGCTTTCGTCTTTTTGGTTTCCAACCATTTGCCCATGATGTGAACTTTGGCTAAAAGAGTCATCTTTCTTGGCTCTTCTGAATCTTTCTGGCTTAAATATTCTCATAGGTTAGAATTTAAGCAATGGGTCTTCTTCAAACTTGAGAAAAACTCATTGCTTGAGGTTTATTGTGAGTTTCTTGAAGGGTAAAAATGTCATCTTTTAGGGGCCTAGAGATTGGTTTTGGTATCCTCTTTGGATGTATCCTCTTGGTTCTATCTGTTGAGCTCTACTATCTTCTATGGTGGAAAAAGAGGTTCTTCAAAAACAGGGAAGATGTTGAAAACCAACATTTTTCATCTTCCAATATTACCCCTAGAACACACTCTTCTTACACTTCTTGTTGGAAAACCTCAAAATCCTCCAAAACCCAAGAAAAAGATTTGCAAACCCATATCAAACAACAAGATTCAGACATGGTTTTGGGTAAAGATTTGGAGTTAAAAGGATTGGGTGATGAAAGTTTGGATCTTGAGCTCATGAGGGTGCATAACCTAGGTGGACCACCTAGGTTTTTGTTCACTATCAATGAAGAGACCAAAGAAGATTTGGAATCTGAGGTGAGCAAAAGGGTGTCAAGATCAAGAAGCTTGAGTGACATTGTTGATACTTTGGACACACCATTTTTGTCTCCTCTTGCCTCACCACCATTGAAGGTCCCACTACAACACAATTTGGAAGCTTTTAATCACCATGGGCTCAACCCTCTGTTTGACTCCAATGAATTTGGTGTTAGCAAGATGAGATCTTCACCACCACCCACATTTAAGTTCTTGAGAGATGCAGAGGAGAAGCTTTTGAAAAGATTGATGCAAATGGAGGGTGAGAAGAAGGCAGCTTCCAAGAATATGAATCAAGATTCTCCAAGAAAACTAGAGGAAAAAGATGGTTCATTTTTGAAATTTCTTGTTAATAGGGGCAATAGTGAAGGAGGGCATCATCTAAATTCAAAGGTTCTTCCATTGCCTAGTTCACCATCTACAACAATGGCTCCAAGTGATAAGAAATGGTGATTTGTGGATTTACCGATTCTTGAATTGGGCAACATGTTCCCTTCATTTCTATTTTGGTTTATTTTTATTTAGTAATGATAAAGAGAAATACACCTTATGTTTCATCCAATCGGTAATAGATTTAGAACATCCGCAATGCAAGGCCGAAATGTAAAACCATGACCAATATCAGCTTGTTTTATTTATTTATTTGGTTACACACTTGTTTTTAGTTATTTATATTTTTTAAAGTTTGTATTATCAAACTTTAAGATTAATTGTTAATTTTACTTTTGAGCTTGATTAATTACTTGTTGATGTAGAAGCAAAATAAAATTTTCGTTTCAAACCATTTTGGTTGGTTTGGTTTGAAATATTAAAAATATCAGGCCTCTTCATCTAGGTTTTAGGCAATTGGTTTAAGTGTTTAACCAAACCATGTACATCTTTAATCATGATATATCCTATAGGTCATGGTCCAATGATGGATACTTGATAACGTTTCAAAGGTGTTTTAGTTTTGATTCACGTCAACTTCAACTTTTATTTTTGAATGGCAGAGAAAGTTTTATTTAAAGAAAAAATCGAGACTTCTAGCAAAAAACTAAAAGACTAAGATTCAAACGTAGAACAATTGAAAAAAACACATTGACGTTGCTGCATAGGCCCAATTCAAATTATGAGCTTGGGGACCTACGATTCACCCACATAAACGAAAAAGCCTTTATATCTTCAACCAATTGGTATCAAGAAATGAACTTGCATTGAAGACCTTGTCGTTTCTCCTCTTCTATAGCAACCATACCACGGTCATAATAACCGGCAATATCACCTGCCTTCTCCTTGAGTCTTTCGTGTCACCAATGCCCTATTTGATTATCTCCTTGACATTTTCAAATCTATAAGGTATAGGAAGTTTGATGTGCTATTTGATTATCTCCTTGACATCTTCAAATCTATAAGGTTTAGGAAGTTTACATCAAACATGAATTTGGCACCAAATATCTTTAGCAAGTAAACATACTACAAAGATCGAGGTGATTACATTCTCCTCCTTGACGCCACATAAAGAAAGCACGGGTGCCCGTCCCGCTTCTTGCTAACTCCACTTTAATAGGAATTTTCTTTGAAAACACTCACGTAGATGGCTTTTTATTGAGTTAATTAAATTAGATTTTTATTTGTTTTCTTAAAGAGGGATGTCCATCGGTGCAAGAGACCATTTGTGATACATTCATGTATATTTTTGGACCTTTCTTGTGATTTCTCATAATTAGAGACCAAAGGTGAAATTAAATCTTACCACATTGACCTTTTTTGTAATTAACTCAATAAAAAGCAAATATTTGTTATGATGTAACATTCTGGTAGTTTAATGATGTTTCTTACAACCAAAAAATTAAAAATTCAAAACTTGTAAAATGTATGTTATGCTTATATTTATTATAAAAAGTCTTGTTCAAAAAAACACAAATATCTAGTTTGGCACTAACACATGAAGTCTCAAAGCTGGTGTCAAAGAATGTAAAAGCACTTTCCATTTAAAGTCAAGTGATTAGGAGAATGCTTTAAGTCGCTCTCATTTCCTCAAAATTAATTTCTACTAGACGAAGGCTTCATAATTGTAACAATAAGCAGATAATACAATTTTAAATAATCGAATTTTATTTCATGATATAAAATGATCACAGCTTTGAGGAATATGCAATTAGTACACAGATATATCTTAAAATGAATATGGTTTTATTAAATTAAAATAATAAAATGAATTCTCATTTTAAAGTTATAGAAGAGAGGAAGAATATTTCATTGACAGTTTCACAATGGTGATTTTTCATAAGTCAAAATGGTATAGAAAGAGACGAAATTCACTAAACATTTTCACATGTTTGAGTGTGGTTCGGAGTTGAAAGACCTTAACTTCTTGTGCAACAATGATTATGACATCACTTGACTCAACCTATGAGTAGTTTGTGGATTATATTTACTCGTCTTGTCAAATAGAGGATGGTTTACGCGTCCTGATGAACTTTTTTGCTTGTAAATATATACAATTTTACACAAGAGGGTTTGCATCACTATACTAGAATATGTTTCTTGTACACACTCTTTCATAGACCCATTGAATAACTCTCCCGTGTTATATAAACAGAACATGAAAATAAGTAGTTTTGTAATCACTCTACCCCAATATTTGAAGTAATTATAAATCCATAGTATAAACAAAATTATGGAAAATGCCCTAAACACAATTTTGGTTTTCAAATGTGACGACAACAAGTCGAGAATGAGAGTCTTGGGTTAGGTAAGAGTCAATTACTGAATTACGAAATTGTTGGTTAAAATGAAAAGACAAACTTGAAGAAAATGGCATAAAATTAAATTTTATTGAAAACCAGAAATGAGGGGCGGAAAAAAGATCCTAAAAGGAACTTTAGCTTGTGGAATTTTTTAAGTGATTAAAATATATTTAAGAAATTGAAATTGAAATTAACAACACAAACCCTCACTCTAACTTTAAACAACTTAGGATCAACACTCCTATTGTCGTTACTCGTTAGGCCGCATCGGTGACAACCATGACCAGCAAAAACACCGACCCCAATCTCTCCCTTACTTTCTCTCTTTAAAAAAAGTTAGCGAGATTGGCAAATAAGAACACCCCCGAAGACTCGAAAAGTACATTATTGTTTCTTTCGCTTAATTATTAAGTATAGTATAATTAAATTTGAAATGTAAAGTTGTAGATTCAAACAAAAACGTTTCTAAGTTTAATAAATCTAAGAAATCATCTTGGGCTTTACATGTGGTTTTTCTATTATTTATAAAAGGATGACATTTTAGTAATGTGTTAAATATTTTAGGTTATTATGTCGAATGTTTTTATCATTGCATCTTACTTTTTACTATTTTACATCATTTCGTGTTATTTATGTTATTATTTTATGTATTAGATAAACTTATTGGTATATTATCATTATGTTTTACATATTAGAAGTATACAATTTTATTATTTCAGCAATGTGATTTTTAAAACTCGTCAATTTAGAAAAATACAATAATGTTAAGGAAAATACAACGACAAACAGGAAAAACAATGACATATTCATTATTTTGTTCTACATTTTAGATTATTTCATGTATTTTATAATAATTACTTGTATATTAGATAAATTTGTTGTTTCTTTATCCTTGTGTTTTATATATTAGAAATACAAAACGGTGTTATTTCATCACTGTAATTTTCAAAACTCATTATTTTAGAAAACACAATGATATTCAGTAAAACACAATAACAAACAGTAAAGAAACAATAAGGAAAATGATGAGATGAAAAACATTAAAAAAATTATTTTTACATATAACGATACAATACACATTTAAAAGATAAAAAAACGCTGGTTACGAGAGAACTTGAAAGCTTGGAAGTTGTTGAAAGTTTAAACATAAAGTTGATTTTTTTAATGGCCCGTAGCATTAAAGAAAGGAAAAAACTAGGGAGACTAAAAAAATGAATTGTCATTTTTCTCACTGTGATTTGATCATGTTTCATATTTTCATTCAAAAAAGTTTTTCTTAAATTTGGTTCCCCAAGGTTTGACAAAGTTGTCATTTTCATCCAAAAACATGAATTTCGTGAAAAAAAATTTTATCAAACAACACGTAAACATTAATTAGGATTTCTTTTTATAAGAAAATTTACATAAGTAGCCTTTTTACGATTAATATTTAACATTTTAAACAATAAAGCTAACATTTTTTGATGAAAATGATAATTTTTTTGAAACCTTGGGAGGCAAATGCAAGAAAAAACAATTTTTGATAAAAATAACAAATACGACCAAACCACAAATAGGAAAACAATAATTCACTTTCTAAAAAAATATATGTATTTATGATGACAAAAAAGCAATTTAATACTAAAATGATGTCGTTTGACATGCACAATGGAGGCCCAAGCTAGACGAAGACAAGAGGCTGAAACAGATGGCTGGTTTGGGGTTTGGGGGGCTATGTCAATTGGCCCCAAAACTTTATTTAATATATTCCAACTGGTTTATAGCTTTTTTTAAAGATAAAATTTCTTTCACTTTTTTTTTATAATTTGAATCTATAACCTTCAAAGCTTAGGTAGTTAAGTGCTCTAAAAGGTTTTTCTCTACCACTAGGCCACCAACCCTAACCTGTTTATAGTTGTAGGTCGTATAAATGTGTTTTCACGTTGACTTATTGTAACAACGCATGGTAAAACTTTTGAGCATTTCATCTTTGAAGTTGGATTTCCATGTGTCACATTTATTTGATCTATGGCGCATGTGTAGTGCTGACCTTGTTGATGCCGTACAAAAGCCATGAAGGATAAAGCCACAGATACTGTATTGCGCAAGTCCGTCTATGCCCATTTGTGGCTGGTTTGTTTGTTGCATTGCGCACGTCCGTCTATGCCCATTTGTGGCTGGTTTGTTTGTGGCTAAGGACGAACGAGTTGTGTTGGCTCCATTAAATCTTTTCCATTTTTTTTGTTTTGATTTGAAAACAAGTGCTACTTTTTCACATAGAAACCCAATGATAGACCACAATCGTTGGTGGCAATAGTTGGTTGCTAAACAGAACAAACAACCAAAACCTCCTTGGCATCTTCAAGAAGAACCAATCTAACTAATGAATTTTGGTGTTAATGCTTCGATTTCTACAAACCCACACAACAATTCAGGGATTCTCTTCCTCAGAAAGGATATGGGAGCTTGGTGAGCCCTCCGTGTCAGTGTGTTCAGCTCTAGCCGGTGATACGTGTTTTTATTTTAGTGTAATCAAATCATTTTAAGTCATTAGGATTTACATACGATGGAAGTAAATTCAAGTAAAGCTTCGTTTTGTTGTTAGGGTCCCGCCCTGTAGACCAAACTAATATCCTTTACTAACCATAGGGATCGAAGGGGTAGAGTCTCAATTCATTTATTGATAATCATAATTACCAGCCACACCAGCATATTACCAGCCACGCCAGCATGTGCATTAATTCATGCTAATCGAATTAACCGGCGACCAATGCACTCATGAAGCATTGTCATATCCTACATCAATACAAACCACCTCCTAATTGAACTGTTGGGCTCAACTCCAATGTCCTAGCAAAGAATACCTTGAAAACCATCTACCTAAATGCTAAAGCCCTACATGCACAACATTGAACAGTTTGTGTTCATAAAGTCAAAGACATTTGAAAATTTATTGTTCGTAGCCTGTAAGCACCATGAAAACTAAGCATTAAAACAAGGCTTGGACTGAGCCTACAGGTCATAACAAAATTGGATCAGAACATGTCGTTTTGAAGCGTATCAAGTTATCAGAAAGGCTTTGGTGTTTAAAAAGAAGTGTAAAACCCAGCTATAGCGATTAAAGATGCAACAACTTAATATTAATAGACAAAAATTATAGTAAAAGATATTCAGGGGCTCAACAGCCAAACAAAATAATCCCCAAAACCCAGGGGATTCCGAACAAACAAAAGTTTTAAATGGCAATGCAAACATAACAATATAAAGAAACTTAATCAACCTCCTCAATCTTAGGGCCAGCACCACTTCCACCAACAGGAACGTCATCATCCATGGAACCACCTGCAGCATCCCCAGCTCCACCCTGATACATTTTGGCAATGATTGGGTTGCACACATTCTCGAGCTCCTTCATCTTATCTTCAAATTCATCTGCTTCAGCAAGCTGGTTGCTATCCAACCATGAGACAGCTTCATCAATGGCATCCTCAATCTTCTTCTTGTCCGCTGGGTTCAACTTCTCACCAATCTTTTCATCCTTCACGGTGTTCCTCATGTTGTATGCATAATTCTCCAATGCATTCTTTGCATCAATTTTCTTCTTGTGTTCCTCATCCTCTGCCTTGTACTTCTCTGCCTCTTGAACCATCTTCTCGATTTCCTCCTTGGAAAGTCTTCCCTTGTCATTGGTAATGGTGATTTTGTTCTTTTGACCTGTGGTTTTGTCTTCTGCTGAGACATTTAGAATGCCATTGGCATCAATGTCAAAGCAGACAGTGATTTGTGGGACTCCTCTGGGGGCTGGTGGGATTCCAGAAAGCTCGAACTTGCCTAGCAAGTTATTGTCACGGGTTCTTGTTCTTTCACCTTCATAGACTTGAATCAAAACACCTGGTTGGTTGTCGGAGTAAGTTGAAAACACTTGCTCTTTCTTTGTTGGAATGGTGGTGTTCCTTGGGATGAGGACTGTCATAACACCCCCAGCGGTTTCAAGTCCAAGGGAAAGTGGGGTGACATCCAACAGAAGCAAATCTTGAACCTTCTCATTACCCTCACCACTTAAGATTGCTGCTTGAACTGCAGCACCATATGCCACAGCTTCATCAGGGTTAATGCTCTTGCAGAGCTCCTTTCCATTAAAAAAATCTTGCAACAACTGTTGAACTTTAGGAATTCTTGTAGATCCACCAACAAGAACAACATCATGGACACTGCTTTTGTCCATCTTGGCGTCTCTTAAACACTTCTCAACAGGCTCCATGCACTTTCTGAACAAATCCATGTTCAGCTCCTCAAATCTAGCACGAGTGATGGTGGAGTAAAAGTCAACACCCTCGTACAATGAATCAATCTCAATGGTGGTTTGAGCAGTGGACGATAAAGTTCTCTTTGCTCTTTCACAAGCTGTTCTCAACCTTCTCAATGCTCTTGGGTTGCCTGTAATATCCTTCTTATGCTTTCTCTTGAACTCTTGAACAAAATGGTTCACCATTCTGTTGTCAAAGTCCTCCCCACCAAGATGAGTGTCACCAGCAGTTGCTTTGACTTCAAAGATACCCTCTTCAATAGTCAAGAGGGACACATCAAAAGTACCACCACCAAGATCAAAGATCAACACGTTCTTCTCACCAACACTGCTAGCCTTCTTGTCAAGACCATAGGCAATGGCAGCAGCAGTTGGCTCATTGATGATACGCATGACATTGAGACCGGAAATAACACCAGCATCCTTGGTGGCTTGCCTTTGTGAGTCGTTAAAGTAAGCAGGAACAGTGACAACAGCATTCTTCACTGTTGTTCCGAGGAAAGCTTCAGCAATTTCTTTCATTTTAATGAGAACCATGGAGGAGATTTCCTCAGCAGCAAATTGCTTCTCCTCACCTTTGTAATTGACAACAATCATTGGCTTCTCAGCTGGACCAGCAATGACCTTGAAAGGCCATAACTTGATGTCACTCTGTACAGAAGCATCACTAAATCTTCTACCAATAAGACGTTTTGCATCTGTTCAATAAAAAATACAGTAAGCATATGCTTGAATCAATATGTGGAACAAATTAAATAAGTTACACAAAAGTAAAACATACATAAAAACATCATAAAATACTTCAAAAGTTTCAACAGCTTTAGGCATATTCTTACTATTAAACAAAATTCTGCAAATAAACTAATCCAAGGCTTGGAATACGACAGTCAATTTCCTTTTCATGAAAACTTTGGGCGTCATTAACCAAAATCTACCTAAACCAGATCTTATGCTTCACATGTAAAAAATATTCTATAATGTTAACAAAACCTAAAATTATAGGATTCACTAATCATGTATACAAAATATAAAATTCAAATCAAAGGTTCAACCTATAACAAATGGATCAGTAAGTAAAACCCCAGACTCCAGATCTATTACTTTAAATAAGGTAAACTATGACTCCATAAGCAAACTATGCATTCAAATATTACAGATCTTAACAACCACTAGGTAACAGATAACCACCAACATCCAGATGCAAAACATAATCATCAACAATTAGTAGATCTAGCAAAAATTAAAGCTAATGAAGCAAAACTCACCAAAAACGGTGTTGGTGGGGTTCATTGCAACCTGATTCTTGGCGGCATCACCAATCAACCTCTCGGAATCGGTGAAGGCAACATACGACGGCGTCGTCCTGTTACCTTGATCATTAGCGATGATCTCCACACGATCATGCTGCCACACCCCGACACACGAGTAAGTGGTACCGAGATCGATCCCGATCGCCGGACCTTCGCCTTTGCCAGCCATTATCTTCTAGAATCTAGATATTGTGATCTAGGGTTTGTTGTGAGAATGTGATTTTAGGGTTTGAGAAAGAGGGATTTTATGAGTGGGAATACTTGGCTGTGAGGAATGGTATAAATAGGGATTTTGGGAGATTTGTGAAGAAGTTCTAGAATGTTCTTCAACCCTTAGATTAGATTCAAATGTTAGATCGACGGTTAGGATTGATTGATGAGATTATTCAAGTTGGGGGTACGTAAGGGTGATATTCCCGCCGTGCCTCCGGAAGAATGGGTTCCACTTCCACAAACGTGTTGACGAAGAGTTTTTATTTATTTTAGAGTTAAAATTAAAATATAATAGTGATTATTTATTTATGCAAAGATAGTTTATTTTTGTAAATGTTAACTTTTAACTTTTATGCAATTTTAAAAGGTATTTAAAATCCAAGAAGACAATATATATGTTGGCTCAACAAAAATAAAAATAAAAGGAAGATGAGCAAGAAACAAACACTTGTTAATATCAATTAGAAATATACATCTTTAAAAATATCAACCAAGCATCTCTATTATACTCTATATTAAATGACATTAAATGAACAGTGAAGTACCATGACTTATTGCATAAGATACAACTGGGTTAAGCTTAGACCAGAGGATCTAAGCCTATGGCACCCCAAGGCCACCGCCTTTTCAGATCACACACACACAGAGACGTGGAGGAAGCAGGGCGACGACTATCACCGCTATTTGATCCCCGCCGTCGCTAACGGCTTCATTATTAGGGTCTGATTAGGGTTCAATTGTCGATTTACACTGCTTGGTTTTTGTCTGTCAAGAACCCTAGATTGCGACTGATTGCCGGTGGCGATGGTGCGGGGGTTGTACTGTTTTTTTTTTGCTAGAAGTGGTGCTGGTTCTCCGCACTAAAGAACAAGGCAAGGTACAAATACATTCTCTTTAGTCCTACATCTCTATCGAGCCCTTTTAATCATCACTAACACCGATTGTTGCTTGAGAGATACCTAAGGTGTATTTGGATGATGACATGGTAGCTACTGGTAGTATTAGTGATAGTGGTGGTGCTTGATCCTCCTCTACATCATCTTCATCAGCTCCATCTTCTTCGTTCAGGCAAGAGAGCATAACAGGAGGGAATGAGAGAGAGAGATTGAGATTGAGATTGAGAGAGCGAAACAGTTTTACATAACTTGATGACACCCAATTCTCTCTCCTGAATGTGTACTGGAGTTCTAGCATGCACCATACCTAATTTTTTAAGACTACTAATATAGATTTTGTGTTGTTTCGTGTCTTTATGATAAACATTATTTGTTTGTGATGATTGGCAGATCATCTGCCGCATATGGTGCTCAAGTTGGCTTTGAATTTGTTCTAGACTGCTACCCGTTATGGTGTTCATCCTAAGGTAATTTTTCTTTTTGTTAACGCTAATGGCATGTATTTTGCATAGAGATTGAAGATAGTTGAATCTGTTTTTTCAATTCGATTGCAGTTTGAGATTTATGTTCTTGAAATGAACTGTTCAATCTGTAACTAGGTTGACTTTATTAGTTCGAATATTGGCCTCTTGATCTTCTTACGTACCTAGCGTTTTTCTAACGGGTATTTAATCATTTTAGTGAAATTGTGTTGGTGTGATTACACTTAAATGCTTAACATATGATTGGTTAATATGTATACATGTGTTTTTGTGTCTCTTTTATTACTAATTACTAAGGGACTGTTTGGCAATATCTGAATGATTAAGTGCTGAACCAATAAGAAGTCTGAACCATTAAGTGCTGAACCATTAAAAGGTCTGAACCATTAAGAGCTAGTATATCATTTAACTATTCAAAGGCAAATGTCTGACCAATTCAGATAAGAGTTCTTAACCATTCAGCATTAGACCTCTTAACCATTTTAGCATTAGTATAATGCTTAACCATTCAGAGGCAAATGTCTGAACCATTCAGACATTTGCTTGCTAAACAAACAGTCTGAACCATTAAGTGCTGAATCATTCAGACATCTGAACCATTAAGAGGCTGATTAAGGGGCTGCCAAACAGCCCCTAATTGTATCTGGTTTGTTTTCCTCTACTTTTAATTGTTGGCTATTGTAAGTGTTGTGTTATAAGTACTTGGATATGTTTTTATGTTTATTAGAAATCTATATATCAATCTAATGGGATTAAATGGGGTGGGGGGTTGGGTGTAGTGGTAATTAGGTAGGAGTTAAAGTGGCGTGCTCACCCCAACCAAAGGTTGTGGGTTCGAGTCTTGGTGGAGGCAACTCTTAGATTATCTAGGTGTTGCTCATTCTATCCTAGTTAATCTAGGTGTTGCTGTTCAAAAAAAAAAAAAAAAATCTAATGGGATTAAATGTATATTCGATCATTTGTGTGAAATCTTTTTTGTTTATGGATGTGATGCTTTTGTATGTGATTTCTGTATTCACAATTGTTTGAAAGTATATATGCCAACAGTTTTCAAAGAGCTGGATCATTACTTTTAATCAAGAATTTAGCACACAGCTTTTTAAGAATTGGGTCGTGAGTTTTGTTCTTTGTTTTGATATTATGGGAATCTTTAGTATGAATAATTATGTAACATTGTGGGGTTTCATTTTTCATGCGTTGGGTCCTTTGTCATTTAATTTTTTTATTTTTTTATTTGTTGTAGTGCTTGAAACAACTATATCTTGGATCTGTTTTAAGTTTGACGCATATTCAGTTTGATAAATTAAACTTACAGTATAGCTTTATAATTGATGTTTCATGATGTATTTTCTTAGAGCTTCGAAACCACTTACTTCCTTTTGACTATTATAAAAAAGAGAAAATTTCATAGAATAGTAAGTAAGTTTTAGTAGTGTTCTCATTAGTTCGCTTATATTTTTATTTGTTTTAATCAAGTCGTTTAAATTAGGTCATTAATATTTTTATTTGTTCCAATCAGGTCACTATAGTTTTAAAATTGTTCCAATTAAGTCACTCATATTTTTATAATTTTTTAAATAATTCACAAAAAATTTAAAATAATTTATTTTTTTAATAAATATTGTTAATATTTTTAAACATTTCAAATTTTTTAAAACCTGCTGCCACTTATAAATAACCTAATTAGAACAATTTTTAAACTTAAGTGATCTGATTGGGACAAAAAATTATATAAGTAACCTGATTGGAATAAAAAAATTTTATGAGTGACTTAATTAGAATAATCTTAAAACTTGATTACTATTTTACTATTTTATATTTGTGTCATCTCAAATTTGTTATCTTATTATTCGTTATTATTGTTTTAACCGAATGTGCATATATTTGACCATAGAGGTTAAATTGTATTTGTACGCAAGCATTAATATTCGTCTAAGATTGAATTCTCTATTTTATATAACCATTAAGGGGGGAAGTGGGTGGTTTATAAGTTGTAATAGTGTGCTTTAAAGTTCAATTGGAGACGGCACTATTGTAACATTTTGGGTGAAAATTTTAGCCTTTCATGTATTACAACAAAACTAAGAAAATGTGCTACAAGCACACGTAGACTAACATATAATAATTGTTTGATTTGGTTTTTAATGATTAGAGCGTTTGCCAATAATACATTTTTTTATTTCAAAGGTAAATGAAGCTTTAAAACAAATTTTACAGGGATTTCCAATTTCCCGTATCTAATTGGGTGCATAAGAACTGATCTTGGTGGTAGTTATGCCAGGTAAGTGTCAATGTTTTTCGTTTTTCTTCATAAGTGTTATCAATAAGCATTTCAAATTTGAAAATGATTAAGTGATATTTGGCTTTTATTTTTAGTTTTGGCTGGATTTCAGTTGACTTAGGCTAAGTTTTGGTGACTCAAAACACAGCTAGGAGCTGAGCTTTGAGTTGGTTTAGGGGCTACATTTTGGTGTTTGAAGACGTAGGTAGGAGCGGGCTGAGATTGGTGGCCTATTTATCAAAGTAAACGTAAGAATTATGATGCACGACGCTGGCTTTCAGATATCTTATGTTTAGAGGACTAAAACTAACTTAATTAAGTGTTGTGAGCATAATATAAATTTCAAATTGTTTAAGAGTGAGTCTTTACAAAGGATGCATCTTCTTTAATCATAAAAACCTCAAAGTTTAATACTTTTATGCTTTATAACTTAATTAGTAAATTGATTAGACCGGAAGTCATGCATGGGAACTGAAGTTTGAGTTATCCATAATTTTAATTAGGGCAAAGTTCAATTAATACTCAAGCTTCTTCAGATTTTAATGATTAAAGCCTAAAAATAGAATTGTTATGCTTTTGCTGATGAAACGAGAGCTTGAAGAATTGGTGTTACCAAAAAGGAATCGTGAGACTTGAACTCGACATCAAGATCTCTTTTGTCAATGATAAAACTATCACTAAACAATAGCTACAATTGAAGTGCCTTTTTTCTAAATGATAATAGGCACACTAGCTAACATGAATCCTTGAAAGAAACTCCTTTTGTATAATACAACCCACAATATCCAATGCACCTTTAGCGATATCCGAAAAAACAAACTCAAATAAGTGACAAACACGATAATCGAGGCTGCGCAACGCGCGGCTAGGCTTTTCTAGTTTAAACTAAACACCAAATCATACATTGACTTATTTTTTTACCTTCTAAAACTTACACAACTAATTAATCTTGAAAAATAAGACATCTAACCCTAATCAAATACGAACTTAAATTGTAATCTTAAAGAGATAATTGTGGATGCGAAAACATTAACCCAATTCAAACTGAACATTCGGCTTTCTTTCAATTTACCTCTTTATCTTTTTAAATAACTTGTAAAGATTTAAATCCAACATTCGACATTCCCTCTTAATCTTGTAACCAATTTTGTTTCTCTTGCTCTTTTTCATGATCGAACCACACAGGTCATGATCATTCTTGCATCCTACTATTTCTTTCTTCTTCATTGATTTTTTAATATTGCGTTTTTTTCTCTCTTCTATCTTGTTCTTTCATATGGATTCAAAGACTTGAACTTGACTTGCTTTTGTTGTTTTTGTGATTACCTGTTGCTTGCTTGCTCATTTATTAATTTTAATAAGCTTTTTAAACTTGAATTATCCCCTTACTACTCGCATACAAAACAAACCTATTTCATTTGTTTATCTAGAAACCAATAACAATCACTTGAACACATGCTCTTCAATTATGTTACTTTTAAGATGTTATTCATTCCTTCAAACCCAATCTAAAACCTGATAGGCTCTGACACTAATATTGGATTAAATCACTAACAAAAATAAAAATAACCAGAAGATGAACAAGAGATTTTAATCAAACTGTTGTTCGACTCTTTTATTAATATAAAAAGGAAATCTAAATCTCTAAAAACATCATTCAAACACACATATTTTAATTAAACAAAAACAAATTGTGCTATGATTCATTTACACAACTAATTAAATTTGAAACATAAGACTCCTGATCCTAACACTTACACAACTAATTAAATTTGAAACATAAGACTCCTGATCCTAATCTAAATTGTCATATCAATAAAGATAAATATACTTAACGTAAATAACTTATACAAGACTACAAAATCTCCTAACCAACCTTTAGAATTAGAGCCGTTAAAATATTGAAAAATGTTAGACCCGTTTAAAATTGAATTGAACTTTCGACTTTCATTCAACTTACCCCTTTAATTTAAGATTGTTTAATAAAATAGTTTTATTATATATATATATATATATATATATATACACACACTATCTTATAATGCATATATAGGCTAAACTTGATCTTTTATTTAGTTTTAATACACTTTTAGGAGCATTTTTGGTATTTAATATTTTTAGTATTTTTGATTAAATAATATTATTTAATAACATCTTATTTAATATGATTCACATATTAAATATAAACATTAATAAAGTATCAAATAAATGTATGTTTTAATATAAATTTATATAAAACTATATTTTTTTTAACTTCATTTAAGTTATGAATATAAGAAATTGCATATAAAAATATTTAATTAATTACACACATATATAGACACTCATTACTTTTATATTGAAACATAAATGTTGCATATGATTTAAAATTAGTACAAGCATAAGATGTGACCATGATACATGCAAATCTTTATGTATTTTGTTATATATTTTGGCAATGATGTGTTTGAAAATTATTAAATGTCATGTATGATTAATAACATAAAATGTTGGAAATGTTCAAGTAAACGTGGACAAAGTTTTAAAAAAATTATCTCAATATATCAAAACGTGTTCTATACATTAAAGTATAACATTTAATTTTAAACAACAAGAGTTTTAAAAAAAAGAGATCTATTAGAAAAACTTAACCGGAACTCAACAAAAAAAACACAAAAACAAAAGTTACATATACAATATGAAATTGTAAAGATCATACCCATTCGCGAAGCTTAGGTTTCCCACTAATTATTTTTAAAGAAACAACTTCAAAGTTTTGATTTGAATTGGATTGCAACTATATAAACAATTTAAATAAACATCTTCAAACACCTCTAAAACTACGTGCATGCTACCTAAAACTATAATGAATTAATTATTACTATATCTATACTTAGATTTTTACTTAGATTTCAAAACACTTGACCCAAGCTATTAAGCATTTACCCTATTTAATAAATTTCTTCTAATTAATACATTATTTAATTCATATTATTAATATATTATTTAATAATATGATATTACCTAATTCACTATATTAAATATTATCTTATATTATCTTATTTAGGACACTAATTAATATTACATTTAAATTTTTTTATTTTTATTTATAAATGCTATTTAAATTAAGTATTATTTTATACAAATACTTAAGTGCATAATTACTAAATATATTCATACTAATAATAATAATAATAATAATAATAATAATAATAATAATAATAATAATACCACTACTAATTATCATTGCAAGGTTAAAAACAGCAACAATAACAACATTTTGTTATTCTATTAGTAAAAATTTAATAGTGTGTTTTTTCCATTTTATTGTATGAGTAATAATTTAATAGTAATAGTGGGAATGCTCGCGCGTTGCAGCGGGTGTGGTTGTTTTGTCGTCAACATCGAATATAAATATTTGTTTATGAAAGAAGAGCAAAATTATTGGTAATGTCTCTTGCATGTACATACCTTTTCCTAAAATGTGCTTAAAATATGAAACGAATCAAAGCCCTTTTTCTACTTGATTAGGAATTCAAAAAAGAAAACACAATCACATGAACTCAGATAAATTTTTTAGCATAACCATGTAAACAAGGTAGGTTCAAATGGCACCATTATGATGATTAACTGTGCAAACTGGCTCAAATAAGTAGGGTACATGTTGATGCAAGTTAAACAACGTAACAATTGGACACGGCTACCAATTCAAACAGCAAATACAAGAACTTTCAAACATGACTATACAAACAAGAAAAAACATGAAGATGTTACAAATACTTTCAAGTATGACCAGACAATCTAAACATCTTTTACTATAACAACTATTGAGAACTCATATATAACCTTAAAGACCATATTCAGATAATCACTACCAAAACGCAATGCCAAACACTTATTAAGATGACCGAATACATAAATTCTAAGGGTGATCATTGGTTGATTCCAGCAGATCTCTTATATGCAAAATGACGTCACCATTCCGTTGATAGCAACCTCTAAATTTGCAGATTAATAGTTATCATATTCATTGTAATAAAGTTCATTTTATAATGAAAAAAATGCATCCATGTCCCTTATGTTCCAGTTAATGCGACTTCCACTGATTGTCCAATCTAACCCATGTTAATATTTGCATACGGTTGTTATGTCTTTATCATTTTAAATTGCAATCGAGAATTTTATAAAAATTAGATACGGATGATGTAGATGCGGAGCCTCTAAACTTCTATGATCCCTTGCTAACAAATGACACTAATACAAAAACTTGTTACCTTAACCTGATGAAGCAGTTATACACTCAAGAAAGAATACTGCTTCAATTATGTACAATGAAAGGCAAAAACATACATGAGACTTTATGAGCTTTGGCATCTGTTGATTATAGAAAAATTTTATTTTAAATTATATTGAACCAAACCTTATGGTTAACGGCAACTTATAATCTTAAACTATGTAGGGCAAAATGCATGAAGTCATAAAAAATGAAAAGCAATAAAATTAGTTTATAAGGGTGAGCTATGTGCAGAAGGAAAACCCATAAAAGTGTAACAATACATAGAGTGTGATAATAAATGACACCAGTTATAAAGTGTTGTTTATCTAAAATATGTTTGAGCGAATTATAGAAGAAACAGGGTAAACAAATGTAGAGAAGCCTAATAACACGAAACAAAACTATAGTATTCTAATCCATTCATGAATAATGAGGTTATTGGTGGTGCTCAGTTCTAACAAAAGGGCATCAGGAGTTTAGGAATATTAAATAATCTTTTGGTAATTATACAAATAGTAAGTGCTTGATGCTAACTTTCACAAAACGTTGTTTACTGCTGTAACCAAACATTCTTATTGTCATTAAGCAGCCAAGAGTGTTGTAAAACAGAAACCAGTGTGTGGAACAATCATAGTTAATCTAGAGGATCTTAGTAAATATTGGTTAATCATAGTTAATGTGGTTTTTGTGTGTATCAAACATCATATACAAACTTGTAGAATCGTAGTTAATCTAAAGCAAACTTAGTTAATGTTGGTGGGTCATAGGTAGTTTGATTTTTGTGTGTATGCCAAACTTAGTTGAACTTAGTTAATAAGAGCCATTACATATAATGAATGAATCTATGTTTGCAAGTGGGTAGCTTTTGTATTTGTAACACAAATGGGTTATTGTGGGTAATTATTATTACATAGTTGAGTTTTAACAAAATGCCAAAAAGATTGTAACAACATAAGAATTGTGTATAAGATTGTAACTTGTAAGTTTCAAGTGTTTGGTTATTGCAACTATCTTGCTTAGTTCACTAATATGTTGGTAAAAACTATCACATCTAAACTAATATGTTGATTAATCCCTCAAGATGGACAATTCGAAATTGGGTTATTTTAAATTAAAGGAAGTTTCAAGTGTTTGGTTTATTTCTACACAGAAAGTGATAAATATCCTTTTAAATATGACTAAACTTCATAACACTATAGGAGCTTTAAAACCTAAACAATACCTTATAAATTAAAGTCCATAAACACTATTAAGCAGCAGACCATAGAAAGTTATAAACATTATGATCATTTGAGATAATAATCATGCTCTAACAACAATAAATTTGGCATGTAATTTTAAAGGGGTTGTTACCTGAAAAAGAAGAAACCAGGGGTGGGGATTGGAATGGGGCAGGGGGTTTGGTTTGAATTTGGGTCTTCAATGGCCATTCAAGGAGACCGATAGGTATCAAGGAAGGAGAGGACCAGAGAGGTACTCCAAGCTCAAAAGTTTTGCTATGTATAATAGTAAAGATAAAATAAACACGTGATAACATTTCATTTCCTAAGTTACTAAAATCAATGTGAGAGATCTGAATTTTTTTTCTTTCTTTCTTTTCTGAATAAATTACTTCATATACATACATTGACTCAAGCTAAATCAACCAAAGTAAAGCTACATTGTACTAACAGCTAAATCACCATTTTGCTAAATTGTTGTTTAGCAATCAACCAAGTTAACCTGGTGGTGTAAACAAATATGGTAATCTTGTTACTTGTTACTTTTTCACTTGATCAACCAAAGCAAGAACTTGGTAATTATATACACACATATATAAGAAAACACACACACACACACATATATATATCAAAGAATATGTTAAATCCACCCAAAGGAAACTAAATTATAATATTCGTACCTCAGAAAGCATATAGAAAAAGTCCAACAACTGAAACAAACATGTGCGCCCCTGATTCATATTTATGACCACAATCAGATGACATAGATTATACATCTACACACACACACATATATATATATACAATAAACACAATACACACGTATATACATAAGAATATGCTAAATCAAGCCACAGGAAACTAAATTTGTCAAACCGAAGAAAACTAAATTGTCGAATCACCTGGGTCGGAGGAGTGCATTCGCAATCGTATGTGGGTCATTCGCATTGGCAACCTCAACGGTATATATATATATATGTGGGGTGGGGATTAGATTCGGATGGGGGTTTGAGTCGGGGACTTTTGAAATCGGCAGTAAGGGTTGGCATTGAAGACCCAATAGTGAAGGCATCGATTGGATTGAACTGTCTGCATCGATTGGTATACATATAGATCTAGGTACGGGAAAGCTTCATTGTTGCTTGCATTGAAGACCCAATAGTGAATGCAATTGAATTCGGGTGAGGGGAAAGGGCGGAGACGAGCACGCAGCAAACGAACGGTAGGGGCGGAGTTGAAGAGCCCCGTCTTACAAAGTAGTGTAAAATTCCATTTTTGCCCATCTGTTTTGTATTATATAGTAGTAGTGATATACACTTAATCATAATTCAATCTTTACATGTGATAAAAATTTTTATTTGAACACTTTTTAGTTATTCGTTTTAATTATATCCACGACTTATCAATTACCATATGTTCGATAATGGTATCATGACGGTATAATAATGAATCGCTAAAACATTTGTAGATATCCATGAGAATTCTAGTGTGTGTATTATTGAACTAATCAAAAGCAAGAACATTCTAAAAACTTTCATTCTGCCGTTCTCGTATACGTTCAAAATCGAACCGCGACGAAACGCGGATCTAATTTGCTAATATATATAAATAGCTCAAATGCCTCATAAGATAACAAACACAAAATAGTCTATGCAAGCAAACTAAATAGATCAATAAATATTTCAATCCTATGTGATGGGTTCTAGTTGAGTTAGGAAACAAACACCGTTATGTTGAATAAGTTTCCTCTTGTAATTATTTTGTGAAAGATAGGATAAGTAAAAATACTAGATTAATAGAGCCGAACCAAAATAAAATGAGCCTACCGTTAAAGATAATAAGTATACATGGCAAATAGTACACATGTCGGATGACTGATACGTACATGTATTGAAAATGGCAAACATTCCTAACCACATTATCATTTATGGTGAATGGTCGTTATGACAATCTGTATGAATAACAACAACCAACGGGAATAGAAAAATATTAGATGCAAGTAGCATACAAAAGTGATATCTAACATTAGAGTAGAGATCATCCATAAGGTATGACTTCATTCACTCCCACAATATAAACACCCATACTTTTCCGTTCTCATTTTCTGATCATCTTCTCCAACATACTTATTCTCACGTCGAATGACGATCACAGCAAACTTTTATTCTTGTGGTGAGTATGATGATTTTAGTGTTTTGCAGATTATCATTTGGAATCCAAGCAATCGCATTTGTTCGGAGAGCCAAACAAGTATTTAAGGCATAATTGTTTCTTAGCAAACTAATTCATCTAAAAGTATTAGTCGGGATATATTAAATACTATAATACTATAGTGTTTAGATATCTTGTGGAGCTTTTATATAAGAACAATACAACCTAGCCCAAGCTGCACACCAGCCAATTTGCGTAGCCCAATAACCAGCTCAGCTCCTTAGCCTTGGCCCATTTGTTTTCTCACCAGCTGAGCCCAACGATTACCTCACAAAGTCATCACAGAAACATATAAGAAGATATAACAATCTTAAGAAACAGTTATATAAAAACAATACAAAAATATTAAAAGAAGTTTTAATCGACAAATGTTTCGCTTTCCAACACTTTAACTAAAGTAAACCTTTATATTGATATTTTATTAAAGAACCTAGATAGATTGAAATCAACGGCGGATCTTTATAGGGGGGGGGGGGCCTGTTTTTTCTCCCGTAGTGTTAAATTTTAGTTCGGTAGTGTAAATTTTTGGTCAAGTAGTGTAAATTTTTATATAAATATCAAGTTCGCCCCCCTTGCCCCCCCTACGAGAAAGTTCAAGCTCCGCCACTGATTGAAATGTAATTTTTTTTTTGACGTAAAACCCTTTTGTTTGTTAGATAAATTATGGAGAATTATATATCAAATAAGTAAAGATTTATTGTAAGTGAGATGTCATTACGTAAACTTAACAATTTACGGTGGTTTAGGCGGATGATAATAAACTCACTTTATATATACCTCTTAACCTTCCGTCAACAATCGTTATTCACTATTTTCTCTTTAAACCGTTGGAAATCATCTTACAATTCATATCTCTAAGATTGTAATTGTAGATATCAACACTCTTTCCTTGTTAGAATGGCTTATATTTGATTATATATTTATCAGTTCACAGTCATAGGCCTTAACGAGTTATATTAGGTTACATTAAATTATTTTATGTCATAGCATGTTGCTGTGTTATGTTAGATGCTAATGACTTATGTTTGAACATACATAAACTAATTCATCGCTATAGGCCTTAATAGACGTTAATATGTGCTAAAAAGTTTTATTCAGTTACATTAAGACTTTATATATAGGTTATAACAAGTTAGGTTATGTATTATTGACCCATGTTTGATGACACCTGAACTAATTAACTGTTTCCGGTCTTAATATGCATTGATAAGTTGTATTAGGTTACACCACGTTATTTTAGGGTTAATGACTTATTTATCATGATATGTCCACTAGCATTATTATGGGCATTAACGAGCCTTTTTATGTGTTAATGAACTATATTGGGTTACATAACTATTTTTAGGTGTTAATGACTTAAGTTTGATTATATTTCCATGAATTTATAGTTATCGATCTTATTATGTGTTAATGACTTGTATTAGATTAGATTAATTTGTTTTAAGTATTAATGACTTATGTTTGATAATACATCAACTAATTCAACTTATAGACCTTATCTTATGTTAATGAGTTGTACTAAAAGACTAAGTAACTTTAGGTTCTATTTACTTATGTTTGATAATACGTCCATTAATTTATTATTATGGTTTTATTATATGTTCATGAACTGTATTGGGTAACCTAGGTCATTTAGTTGTTAATCACTTATATTTAATGTCGTAACCTAACTCATCGTTATGACCTTTAACGGGTTTTTTCTATATTACTATATAAAACATTTTCTTTATCTTTTATTGTAATTTCATAATTTTTTTAAAACCCTAACATAACTTTTAATGTGTAAGGTACATGATCGTGTTGTCGTGGTTCAACAAAAACAAGTTAATTTTAAAATCTTAGATACCTATGACTAGTCTGAGTAAGTAAGGGTTGTATTCACCGAAAATTTATGAAAAGTGAAAAGCTTTATACCTAAGATCCTAAAACATGAAACAAAGATACGATAAAGCAAATAAGTTTGAGTTTTTTTTTTTTTTTTTTTGAAACTGCAAAGTGAATTGCATGCAAACAATTAAAAAACAACAAACTTGATTAGGTGTTTTGAAAACACTAATGAAAAAAAGCAACCAGTTTCAAGATTCAAGTCCAAAGATCTACACTTGGTTTTGTAAGAATTCATTGAAATCACATAAACATGATTTTGCAATATCATTTTATTAAAGTGATATTTATGAATTAACACTTAACACTTACTCATTTACACAATTACCAATTCATCTATACAAAGAATTCACATACATAACAAACTTCTCACGATACAAGAATTCGAATGCGAATGAAAGCACATGAATACTCAAACATAAACAAGTTCTTTAACTTTAAACAAACTCATAATTAGATTCTTGTGTCAAAAGAACATAACCTAAAACATCAATTCAAAGTACACCTGGTGCTTCACTTACAAAAACTCTCATCCTAAAAGCGATTATGAACGTATTAGCCGCTCATTAGCATGTTTGGATCTTCAATGATGAATTGGATGTTGTTGGTGCTTGATTTCGGTGAAACCGTGGTGCAAGAAACTCTTAAAATTTCCTTCAAAATGTCTAAAATTTACAAGGAAAAAGTCTAATTAGAAACCCTAATGATTGGATTCAAATAGAGGAGAAAATCCTCAAATTTCGAAGTTGGTTGGGATGACTGGTGTATCATACGCCACCCCCAACATATGATACGATAGGTGTAAGTTTGTATGATGCTTGTTCTTTAAAATATGCTCAGGACATGGTGACTGATATGATGGTTAGCATATGCCATGTTGGTGGATACGCTGATGCCTGATTTGATTTTATTTTTCGCGTAATTACACATCAGGTCCTTCTAGTTATTCTAATGCTTCCATAAAACTCCCAAACATGTACTTTTGTCTTTTAGAACATGCACACAATAACACACTCAAAGTAAATTGTTCCACACTAATAATCATAAAAAATAACGTAATTAAACAATATAAATATTGAATAAACACCCCATGATTAGTACAATTTATCAATGCACGAAAATAACATCTTTCAATTTTACCCTTATTAATAGCATGTAAACCTTATTTATTTTACTTATTTAGAACATGAATATTTTATTTTTAATTAATATAAAAGAAACCTAAAATAAAATCAAATGATAAATAATTTAAGAAGTGAAATATGGTATTTTAAAATAATAAACCAATCAATCAATAATTATAATTATAAAAAATATATGAATTAATTTTGATTTTATAACATTAGTGTCAATTTTTTTTAAAACAAACAAAAGAGTTTAAGTTGTATTTTACCTATTAATATAAAGGCTTAAGTGAAAAGAAACAAATCAATATGGTTTAATTTGTATTATAACTATTAATTATTGAAAATATTAGATCAAGCAGATATGATAAATACCAAGTTCTGTAAGAACAAAACCACATTTTCACAAAGATCCTACAACTCTCTTTATAATAGAAAAACTTACATAATACTTTAACTCTAATTCTTAATATAACTTAATATTTTAATAAAATAAACCTGAACAATTATCTCTCAACATTTAAAGAAACTATAAACTAGTACTAATAATTATCTTTAAATCTTTTCTTTGTTTATCTCAACTTTTTTCTCTAAACACATCTCAACAAATTACAATTAACTCCATCATAATTTAATAATATCAAAATGTTTGGTAAGATATTTTTATCACGAGATTAAGAGTTCGAGTCTCATAACGAAGTGATGTAAAAAAGATATCATTCAAAAAAAATCTTAATTTCCTTAATAAACTTCAATGTGTAATATAATCAAGATATGTAAAGTTGTACTATAATATTTAACATTCCCTTTGCAAATTACAACTCCAATCATAAGATTTGTAATTCACCAAACAACGTTGATGGAAACAAAATCGATGGACGTAGCAAATATGCTTTGTTTTTTAGCCTACCATAGAAAAAGGGTTTGTGGTGTAATCAAGAAAAGAAACGAAAAAGAAAAAGGAAAAGCTAGAGAGTGAGAGAGACAAGACTATACATAGAGATCGACGGTGAGAGAATCTTGCTCAACATTTTCCACGCTTCCCGACGCTTTTATCTCAATTAGTCGAAGTATATCTAAAGCCCATCTCCTCATAAACCTAACAAAATTCAATCTTAATTTCCGACATTTTAGGATTATCTATAAAGTTTGATATCTTCTATAACTTACAACTTAAGTAGGATGAGTATATTGTGCACATAGCCTAACTAGCGGACTCGAAAAATGGAAAAGGAAAACAACCCAATTTGAAATGAGCATGACTTTTAATAATTTGCTTGAAGTTATGAGGCTTATGAAGAACTTATAAAAGTTCTCTATGACTCTATGCATGCTTAAGAGTTAGTGCCGGGTCCAATTTTTTTTTTTTTTTTTCATGTAAATTGAAAATTTTTGAGGGTCATTAGCTAGATATTAATATTTTTTGATCTGATTTTGACTGTGTTGAATTGGGTCATGCAATAAAAAATTAAACCAAGTCAAATAAAAAATATATAGAATAAAAGTTCTCCAATCTTTATTTAAAATAAATAACAAAAATACAATATCTTGTTTATTAGGAGGATAAAAGAAAACTGGTTTTCGTTCTACAAGAAAGATTATTCAAATTAATATATTTGGGAAGCTAAGAATTAGTATAAAATTAATTGGGTTAAGTTAAATTGTCTTAATTAGTTATATGAGTAAAAGTTAATTGTTTAGTTTAAGCTTAAATTATTCAAAATAGTTTATTTAAAATGGGTTTGAGTTATCTAAATTAATGATTTTATATTAGTTATTTTGTTTATAGTAGGCATGTATTAGTAAAAAAGAAAATTAACTTTTCTAAGGTTGATTGTTAAATTTTCATTCGAGTTGGTCTAAAAATTTCATGGGATAGGTTTGGATTAAATCATATAAAAGCTATTATAAAAGAAGTTACATGGGATGCAGGTAATCAATTCAACTCCCCCCCCCCTCGGGTCCGCCCGTGACAAGAGTTCTCACATGCAATCACGCTTCAAAACCCAATGGTCTATGACGAAACTATGAGAGGATCAACACGGTGTACCAATCCTGCTATTGAAATTCACTAGAATATCTAGGGTTTTTCATTCCAACTTTGATCTTCTTAGCATTTTAATTATTTAAGATAAATCACGTGAACTATAAATATGCTATTAGAGAAACCTTTCTTAGTGATTTCAAATTTATTGCTTAATTTTAAAATTCTGGTTGATTAATCTACTTAAAAGAAGTTTATTAAATAAATATTCTTTTTCGTAAGTCTGAAACTATAGTTTTCTGTCACAATCGTGCGTTAATGCAATTATGTTTTTAATATGCTAATTAAAAAGTAGCGGCCTTCCAAAAAATAAAAATAAAAAGTAGCGCACATTTGCATATATAAAAGGGTTATACCTTAATTAAAAGAGACATTCACAAAACAAAATGGAAGTGTATAGTAGTTACGTTATAGATCAATCCCACTATGCACCCCACTATCATGTTGAACATTTTACAACACGTTAACATGCATATACATATACAAACAAATCCATCACAATCACACGCTTTCTCTTTCTACATATTTCGCTCTCTTATCATCTATATATGCATGCATGCACATATAGATACACGTCATGTATGTACATGCATGAGAGGGTCATACTTCTCTTTTTTACCCAAGCACTAAGATGCAGTATGTCATAACTCACAAAGTCTATGAGAAAGCTTCATCGCTAAGAAACTTCCACCACTCACTCCCAAGAACCCTAATTATTATAATATATACAAAAGAAAGATGCACAATTTAATTCTTTATAAAATCAAAAAGAAATCAAGAATATTAAGCAAATCAAAAGCCTACTTCTACTCATCTTCATCTTCTTCTTCCTTCTCTCTCTCTCTCTCTCTAATCTCTTTCTACAATTTTCTTGTTTTTTGATTCCAAAGAACCCTTGAAATTAACTTTCTAAAAGAGAGAATTAAAGGAGATCAAATCTAAACCATGGTTTTCTCACCTGTTACACCCTTTCTAGATCATCACAATTGGCATCCACAGGTATGATCTTTAAGCTTCTACTCTTTGATATGAATTCTTTTTTGTTTTCTTATCTTCTTAATCTTTCATCCAATCAAAATTAAAAGATTAAAGCATGCATATATGTAAAGAAGAATACATATCTTCTTAATTTAAATCTCTCCTTTCTTGAATATACCATGTATTTTAGCATAAGTACCTTCTAAAATTAACCTTTGTGTTATTGTGTGTTGACTTATTGAAGTTGCAACAATCAAACCATCAACAAGGAAATGATCATGGTGGAGGTGAAAACCCTAACTTCCAATCGCCACTCGCGCCTCCACAGCGCGGTGGAGAGGGCTCGGTTAGACCAGGATCTATGGTGGATCGAGCCCGGCTCGCGAAGCTACCCATGCCTGAGCCAGGGCTACACTGTCCACGTTGTGATTCAACCAACACCAAGTTTTGCTACTTCAACAACTATAGTCACTCGCAGCCTCGACACTTTTGCAAGACTTGTAGGCGCTATTGGACTCGCGGCGGTGCTCTAAGGAATGTTCCGGTAGGGGGAGGGTGTAGGAGGAACAAAAGAAGTAACAAACATAGTAGAAGATCAAAGTCTCCAAGCCAAAAGGGGACTAAATCTATTAGTGGAAGTCCATCAAGGGGTAGTAGTGAAAACATAGCAACAAGTACTCAAATCCCACATCCTCCATCTCTTCCAATGCCCTTCATGAGCGCGTATGGCGCCGGTGTTGTGAGTAATATTACATCAAGTCTTGGTTTATTTCATCCCCCAAGTGAAATGGGTGGTTTCCAGTTGGGAACTGGAGGCTCAAGTGGTAATAATTTGAGTAATGTTTTATCAATTGAAAGTGGTGAGAGTTGGAGATTGCCATTTTTAGCAGGATTTGAAGTTCCTAATAATACCAACTTGTTTCTCTATCAAAGTGAAGGTGCAGTGGAAGCACCAGCATCTTTGATGCTTGAGAACTCTCAAGCAAATCATCCGGTGAAAGTCGAAGAAAAGCGAGACCTAAATTTATCAAGACAAATTCTTGGTGCTTCTGAGAGTACTAATCAACAACAATGGCAAGTGGGAAGTAATTGGGCTGAGTTTTCTGGTGTCAATACATCCTCTACTCCTACAACACATTTCATATAATCTTGATCAAGTTTGAAGCAGTCAACTGAGTTGACTAGCCAAACCCTAGTTTGGTAGTAAGCATGTGATATGGTCTAGCTCAAGATTGTTTATTGCTAGCTGAAGAGGAAGAAACAAGGAATATTACTATGTGGTAATCAGATCTATTGTGATGGTAAGTAGTATAAAGTGTTTTTAGTTAATCTACTAATTAATTAATGTCTTTAAGAATTCAGTTACCAGTACTTCAGTATTTTACTAATTAATTGTGTTCAAAGAGTGTGCTACTTTGTGTTGGTTATGCTATGATATGATAATCAGCTGAAATTTTCTTTTGGAAATCTGCAGCCCTTAAACTTGTTTATTATTTTTAACTCCGTATCAGCTGAAATGATCCCTTAGTCTTAATCTTAATTAGTTTCCCAGATGAAATTATTAATTTCTGATTTAATTGATTATAATTAAACTCCAACAATAAAATCATGGAGGTTGTTTTTAATCATTAGCTAGTGTATTTGGATAATAATTAAAAGTATATATGAATGCATATCTTGTACTCTAGTAGTGTTTAATGTGGAAAATTAGAATTTTTTTTCAAGACCAACTCACACACCCACTACCTCTTCGCCTAAACAACACCTATTCATAATATACCTCATACGAGAATTTAAACTCTCGTCTATCTTTTCTAAAAGTACAAGAGAATTAGATTTTCTTGTACTCTATCATGTGGACAATCACATATATAGCAATCATAAAACTTTATCATATAATTAAACAAACCATGCATCTTTCATCAAAAACTTCGTAACTAAGAAAAAAACATCAAATTGTCAAGAAAGAGAACTTTTGACAAAATGCAATTAATATGGTGTTGTTTTACATATATAAATTTACCTGAATTGTCACTATATTTCTTACTTCAAGACGTTGAATTATTCTTTTTAATTTTCTCAATAACAATGGTTTATCTAAGAAAAATATCAAGTTAAGTTGTTTTTGTCATCAAACTACAGCATGATCTAAATTAACATTATAAAGAGTATTTGTGAAATCTGATATCTATGAAAATGGAACTTTCTTTCACCAAACGCTCTAAGAAGAAAAGGCATACAACCGTCATGCATGTTCTTCCTGACAACAATAATATTCTTCGTCAGTCGTCACTCATAAGTTTGCAGCAAAAGATTGCAAGGGCCCAGCTGTCCTCTATAACAAAAAGGAAACAAACTGGCTCATGATCTATGACATTAATCACACACATCTTATAATAATAATAATTATAAAAATGATATACAAAAATGAGTATGTAATAATAAGAAGTAGGAGGATAGATGCTATAGAAACAATCTTTACGTAGTAGTAAGAGTAACTTTTCTGATATTGAATGCCAATAATTACCACTCAAAACCATGCAAATCTTCCAACCCTAAGTTATCATTGTGTTTTATGTTGGAGAGAGAAAATGATGGTCCAGAAGTTATTGTAGGAATTAAGAATATTGCACAATTATGGAGTCAAAAAGAACACATCTTACTTGTAATGTGTGTATGTGTGTGTGACTCTTGTCTATTTATCTGTCTTTCTTATGTGTGTGTGTGGAAAAGTAAGTAAAGAAGTACTAATTAGTTTGCTAGAGAATTAAATGATGCAGGGTGGTGATAACGAAAATAAAAGGTGAAAGGTAATATTCTGATGAAAACAGAGAAAAAAGGGTTAAAGAAGAAGAAAAACGGGTGTGTGTGTGTGTGTGTGTGATGGCAGTCTAAAAAGAAAGGAATCTTAGCAAGGATAGAGCTTTATTAAAAGAGCCAACATAATCACGTACCCTCTCCCAATAAAGTGTCATCCAACCCAAAAAAAATGAAGTCCCAAATCTAGTCATTTCAATCTGTGGTAGGTCCATGTTAGAAATATAGTTTGTTTGCTAGTTTATTATTATTATTCGCTAGGTTTTAAAACAACACGGTTGATGTAAAAGAATTGAGTAGGGTTATGAAGGATGCTTTTCCCCGGTTTAGATTTGCCTATCGTATGGTGTAACATGCTTTCTTCACTTCGCTGGTCATGATCCAGTTGCTATCACAAGAAAAACTTGTAGAGGACCGGGGGACTTTAGCTTCGTAGACGCTTTGACGAACAAGTCGAGTTAAGGCTAAGATACAATTACAATCATGTACGTATGTCATAGCATATATGTGTGTGTTTAAAGGAGGGGAGGGAGGGAGGGAGGGAGGGAGGGAGAAAGAGAGTTTAGAAAGAACACTCTCTCTTTATAGTTGAGGTGACTTCTTATTAGTAGTATTTAACCGATGTGAGTCTTATATTGATTGATGGGAAAAAAGAAGCCTTCTTATAAAGAGGTGGAAATCTCTTCTATCAGGATGTATTTTTTCTGGGCTAACAATTCGATAGGTGAAAATAAAATTATAAAAACCTAGATAGGTAACCCATCAAGAGCAAAACGAACAATATCAAGATTTACTTGACAGTTACAAATGGTATCAGAAAGCCAAGGGCGGGAACCTTGTGCCCCTAAGTGGAATGACGATGTAAATCCTACATTGGTTGAGAAGGATAATGGATTCATCCTTATAAAGGGGTGGAAACCTTCTATAATACTTTAAACTTAATGTATCAACCTCTTAAGTAAACAAGGGCTTGAAAGTAGCACCCCTTGTAGTGGGGGTCCAAGGGGCTATGATTGGGTCTAAGAGGCAAAGCCATTAGCTAGTGTCGACACGTGAAAGTATGATAAAGATGGGGTTACGGACCTTAACACTAGCCCGTACGGTCCATAAGGTAGATGCATTCAATAAGAAACCACTAATGAATGTATGGACTGTAACCTTTTAACTATTACGATTTGTAACGATGGCTAATTTAGCCTATAAATAGAAAGGCCAAGTTATGGTGTTTAGTAATAGTACCTTATGATCCGATCCGCAAGGGTTCAATAAGCTCCAAGGTGCTAACATGAATCACGTAAATCAACAAACCAAACTCCTTCAGTTTATCCTTAGTTCGGTCACCCAAAAACAAGATCACCATCTTGTTCTCTCTCTAACTTGCAAGGACTAAGAGGGATGAGGAGAAATTAAGGTTGCAAAATCACACCAATGTTGAATTAGTTTGCATTCCAATTTTTATGCCTTGTGTTTATATTCCAAGGAAATAGTAACATAATCCTATATTTTAGGCTCAAGTTTATAATTTTTGTCAAACTTAATTCTTAGAATTTATGGATTGACTTAGCCATCAGGGTTTTATATAAGAGTGGGGTTTAAGAAGTATTATTGGTTTAACACGTGTTTCTTTTATTGTTTTAAAGAGAAATGTATTTTGATTATTATGTCAAATACGCCAGCTTATTTTATTTAATGCGTTCATTGTGTCTAATACGTTCACTGTGTCAAATATCAATTCATTATGTCAAATATAATTTTTTTTATCTTTCTTACATATATTAATCATTGTATTTTACGTTTTAGATCATTGTGTTATTTTTGTCATTTTTTGTAAATTATATAAACTTATTATTTAATATTGTATTTTACAATTAGAAGTGCACAAGAATATTATTTCACCAATGCATTTTTCAAAAACTAATAATGTTTAAGATAACACAATGTGCTATTTTTTATTGCTTTTAAATATTATATAAACTTGTTGTTATCTGTCATTATATTTTACAATTAAAAATACATAATTATATTATTTCACTAATGTATTCTTTAAAACTCATTGTGTTTAAGATATTATAATGACGATTAAAAACCACAATGAGACATTTAATATTGTGTTTTATTGTGTTATTTTTTCATTTTATTTAATGTACTAGGCATTGTTGTTAGACTCGGATTGGACTAGGATTTTGTTGTGTTAAACTCGTTTTTTTCTCTATAAACTAGCTAGTTCGAAAGATTATGAGCTTGACACATGTTATTTTATTGTTTTAAAGAGGATGTCATTATGGTCGTTGTGTCAAATACGTCAACTAATTGTGTCTTATACGTTTATTGTGTCATATATTTTACATCACTTGTTGTATGTATTCATCATTATGTTTTACTCTTTAGATCATTTTATGTTATTTTTATCATGTTTTTTATAGATTATATGAACTTGTTGTCTACAATTGTGTTTTACAATTAAAAGTACATAATGATATACTTTAATAAATGTATTTTTTAAAACTCATAGTGTTAAAGATATCACAATGTGTTATTTTTTTATAGATTTAATAAACTTGTTGTTATCTATAATTGTGTTTTACAGTTAGAAGTACAAAATGATATTACTTCACCAATGTATTTTTCAAAACTTATAATGTTCAAGATAACATAATAACGATCAAAAAACATTATGAGGCATTGTATTATTTTGTCATTGTTTTTAATGTGTAAGATTAATTATTTGTTAATTTATTATTATGTTTTATATATTAGAGATATATAACAATGCTATTCCATCATTATATTTTTTTAATTTATCAACGCAATAGTATTTACAAAAACACAATAACTAATAAAAAAACACAATGAACTGATTAAAGACATAATGATGAGACATGAGTTTAAAAATATAAAATAAATTGATATCTTTTTATACAACAATACTGTACTCATTTTTAACATAAAAAATGCTCATTTTTATGGTGTAAAACTTTTATAAAAAAATAATATTATACATAAAAGTTATGAGCATTTAAGAAAAATAAAAGAACTTAAATATTAATTTAAAAGATTATACGTAAGATAATACTTAATGGATTAAATTAAATAATCTAATATGTATTAAATAGAATATTAATTAGAAAAAGTTAATTAAATAGGGGCAAATTAAGAATAATTACATAGAACACTTGCATTTTATGCTTAAAAATTTATTTTGGTGTCTTAAACTATAAGCATAATTACAAATGTGTGCATCTTAAATATTTTTTAAGTATTTAAATAAGATAATATTTAATTTAAATATTACAAAATATATAAAATGTAAAAAATCTTAATTTAAAATATTATAAATAAGATAATACATAATAAATTAAATTAAACAATCTAATGTGTATTAAATAATGTAATAATTAGGAAAAATTTTATTAAATAGGGCAAACTAAAAATAATTGTATGGAGCACTTATGCTCTATGTTTTAAAAATTAATTTTGGTTTTTTAAACTATAAACATAATTATAAATATGTCCATCCCAAATCTATCTAGCTAATATAATAAAAGAAGGTTTTAAGATTACACTTGGCACAATTCTAAAACATCTAATTCTAATTTTCTCGCTTCTATTTGATATTAAATAATTATATTAAATACTAAAGATGTTAATTAATTTTTTTAAGATTAAAAAAGAGATGTTTTTACAAATGTAACTTCTAAAGAAACAAAAATTTTAAAAGTGAGAAAATTTTCAAAAACATCAATTACGAAATAATTTTAAATCGGACTTTTTCAAAAATATTTTTTTATAAAACAAAATAATTAAATTTTAGAGTTAAAATAAGGAAAATTTTAAAATTGAAATTTTTTAAAATGGTTTGTCTTGGAACAAATTGTTTAGTTTTTTCTTAAAAGAAAAATAAAAAAGGTTTAAAAATAAAAAAGTTTAAAAAATAATATTATTGTTTTATTAATTATATCCTTACTCATATGTAATTTCAATCGTATCTTATTTCAAAATATCGTTTATAATTAATAAATATTTATAACTAATTATTTAATATTTTATTTACTCAACCCGTGTAATACACGAGATACTAATCTAATGTCTTATATACAATATATATTAGGCTATAACTTCATTAAAAGTTTTGTTATTTAATATAGTTTTATTGCAATCCTTGTTAAATAAGTTACTATAAAAACATTCCATTTAAATCGTTACAAATTCTGTGTATGTTAATAAAACGTTCAACTTCTATATGCTACATAAAATGTCGTAACCGTTGATGTAGTGGTTAAATAAAGTGGTTCGTTAACATTCTAAACACATATTATTTGGAGGGGTATTTTTTCTTTTTTGTAACAGGTTTGTTTAAAATATAAAACGACCATTGTAAATAATCTTTTGTGTGTACTAGTGAACTTTATTATTTATGCATGTCAAGATTTGTATGCACACAGAAGTGCATACGTATTTTTGTGCATGCAAGTTATGCAGGTAGTTGTGTCTGTTATCAGAAGTTATAGACATTATCCTAGCATTGTTTGACAAAAACATATATCTAATGGTTTCATTATGATTAAGTTAGTATAGCTAGAAATTTTTGACGACTTTACTAGTTAAGTTTGGGTTTTTACTTTTTCTATAGAAAACACATAAATACATTTATTATAATTAATTTTTATTTATGCACTCCAAGATTTGTATGTACACAAAAGTGCATACGTATATTTGTGTATGCAAGTTATGCAGGTAGTTTTGTTTGTTTTATTAAAATAAGTAAAAAAAATAACTTCATCAAAAATTGTTGACGTTATCCTAGCATTGTTTTGAAAAAAAGAATATCTATCTATTGGTTTCATTATGATTAAGGTAGTATACCTAGAAATTTTTGACGACTTTACTAGTTAAGTTTGGTTTTTTACTTTTTTTTAACAGAAAACACATAAATACATTTATTATAATTAACTAGATTATTAAATAGATTTAACTTTGATTTATTATAAACTAGGTTAGGACCCGTGTACTACACGGCTAATAAAGATAATATATTGTAAGATTTTAGATTTGAATTTAGATTAACTTTTTATGTTTACATGGTAAGATGTAAATATACACTAACTCTATAAATTACATATTGTTAAGGTAAGAAATTTTAAAAATAATATAATTAATTTGAGATTAGAAAACAAACCAATTCTAGATTTTGAGAAATGGAACTATCTAAAGTAGATTGAAAGATAGTAAAGTTAAAATCATATTTAAAACCTAGAAAGTTGATATATTTTGTAATAGTTATTTCAAAATTTAAGCATAATATATGTTCATTATCAATATGCTTAAATTTTAAACATTTTTCATTAAGCATTGACTTATGAATAAACAAATATTTATTTTCATGTTGATCATTTTTAAACGTTGTAAATTTTATGTTCCATATGTAAGGTTGTATTTTGATATCTTCGAATTACAACAAAAATCTTTTAATTACAAAGTTAAATATTAAAATTTTTAAGAATAGAAATAATAAATAATTAAATTAAATTAAAATGTACATGTTCATCAATAAATATATTTCATCTTGCCTGTGAATATTAACTTTTTTTTAAAGTCTAATTATTCTACTATAATTGTTTGATCATATTTTTTCATTTTAAGGTCATTCAAAATAGTAAAAGCTTTTAGTTTTATTTTTTGTGAAATAATTTCATAAAACAATATAAATAAACAAAAAACATTTTTTTTATCTTTAAGTCCATAACTCACCTTTTTAAATTATTCCTTCAAAAATACAAAGATGATTTTGATCATATTTATATCTATTCTTTTAAATAATGTCTAAATCCAAAAATTACTATAGTATTAACTTTTTAATATCTTTTGTTCATAGATCATTGAATTTTGTTTCTAAAACAATTTTGCATTTTATGACATAAATTGTTTATAATGAATGATAATTTACCATATAATTTTGATTATAAATTGTCTTTAACTTAAATATTAATATTATTTTTTTAGTTTTAATTTAAATGAATGATAATTTGTTGTTTTTTATTGCACTAAGGTGTTATTTTCGAAACAGTTATTTCTTTAATATATATAAAATTTTTAAGGGCATTTAAACATTAAGAAGTTCACGTATAATCAGTAATTCGATACACTTTATTTGATATCAAATTTTAATATGAAAATAATTTAAAACTTAAATATATCAATTTCTAATATGAAAACTATTTAAAATGTTAATTATGGTAAGTGTTGATTGTTTTTTGAAATGATTAATAAATGCATTTTTTAAATTAAAAATCATAACTTCTAAAATTAAATGCAATCACAATTTAATAAATTTTAGGCGGGAAAACTCAATTGAGCAGTCTCACGTTGATTGCCACGTGGCCCTAGAAACCCTTGTTGATTGCTATGTGTCCCTAGAAAACCTTGTTTTATTAGAGGTAATAGATGATATACAAGAATTGCTCTCCATTACTCAACTTTCCTAGATCATAATACAACTTTCCTACACGTAGAAGAAAATTTTACCAGTTTGCCCAATTAACATTTTAAAGTTATATGGGGTTTCTATACCTAAATAATAAAAGTTAGAGTTAATTGTCATTTTCGTTTTAAAGTTTTGTTTTGTTTTGTCATTTTCACATAAAACAAATTATTTTTCTCTTCTGGGTTTGACTTTTTTAAAAGCTGTCAATTTCATCAATTTTCGTTAATTTAGTTAATTGTGTTTGTTAAGTTAAGGTCATTTATACAAATGAAAACTTAAATTAAATGACGTATAATGATTAGAGACCCCTAGTTCACAATTAATTAAGTTAACAAAAATAAATGAAAATGATAACTTTTTAGAAACTCATGAACCTAAAAGAGAAAAAAAACTTTTTTGGATTTAAATAACATTACATACTAAAACTCAGAGACGAAAACGACAATAACTCTAACAACTATTACAATCTTTCATGCTATAATGTTTTGATTTTTATTATATTCTTTCAGGTTATCACTAGTGAGAAATTTAAGTCCTAAGTTATGACCGTTGGCAGTACTCTCAAACCTCAATTAAAACTATTGGCGATATCGACTCTCAAGTTATTATTGTTGGCAGTCTCGACTCTCAAGTTACAACTGTTGGCATTGTCGACCCTGAAGTCATGACTGTTGACAAGTGTTGAACCCAAGTTATGACTGTTGGCAATCTTGACCCTCAAGTTATGATTGTTGGTAAATTTAACCCCAAACTTATTGGATGATTTCTAGGCATGTGTCTTATAATTACATTCATGAGACTCACTTGAATTTTAACAATATAGATGTGGGTTGTAACCCCTCCGTCCTATTATGTTTTTGAGAGCTTTCTTAGCGTATGTGGGTTTTTATCCCACCGATCAACTAATTGTATATAAGATTATAAGTTTGAAAAGTACGCGCAGCAAATTGTGTATAAGGTCAAGAAGTAAAGATCATAAATTGATCAAACTGAATAGATAATGTTTTAAATTACGACTTTCTTTATGTATATTCTTGCTACTACCATTGAGATTTTGGGTGATAAACCACATGAACTTACATGTCTATGAATGTGACGTATGTCACAAGATCCTTTTGCTAATTTGTTTACCTCTTTCTATCTTGTCTTGCTATAACCAACAAGCTTAAACATCCTTAGACATTGAGACAAAGAGGACTCATATATATGAACTATGATTGGCATTAACACGGGTATAGTTGAAGTCTTGAAGATGAATATGGTGCAGGTTGCAACATACTGCATTGTAAATGAGAGAGATTCATACGTCACACCGTTTGTAAAAACGTGTGTAAGAAACATACGTGCGAACCACACAAAAATGTTACAATCATACTCACCCACAAATCTTATGTCATTTGTTTTTACTCATTATCAAGTAATATATATTCAAATAAATTAAAACTGTAAACTGAACAGTGGGGTTGGAGGTTGTTAATGGAGTGACAAAACAAAACCAACCCCAAAAAAGATGAACCAATATTGAAATAAAAGACTTATCAGTTATTAAATCGTTAGCCCGTGTGACCACCTGTGAGTGTATGGTCCTGAACCCAAGCCAGCACCCTCTGTTGCTCCTCCAGTCGGGACATCTTTTCCAACAACTGTCCGGCCTTTCTCTTCCCCCTATCAGTACCATGATGTAGCAAATCCACCAGTACCCCCATAACCCCAAGTTCTTGAGCCTCCACAAGATACTTTTCATCTCCAGAACAAAGATGCGCCAGAACCGCAGCTGCATTCTCTTTATTCCTTGGGGACCCACTCCCGATAAACTCTACCAGAATGGGTACTGCCTCAGATTTACCTATAGCTGTCTTCCCTTCCGGGTGGCTTGAGAGTATAGCCAAAATGGCTAATGCTTCATCCTTCATACCACTTTGTGGTTCTGTAAGAAGCTGCATTAATGTTGGGACTACACCAGCTCTAACTGCCCGCCCTCTATTACCTTGATGTATGCATAAGTTAAATAACGCGGTTGCAGCATCCTTCTTCCCACTTTGAGTACCTTCACTTAGTAGCAGTACAAGAGGTGGAATTGCTCCTAACGAACCGATTGTTACCTTGTTTTCATCAATAACCGAGAGGCTGAAAAGGGTAGCAGCTGCGTTTTCCCGAGCTTCCATGCTACCTTTTCTCAGGACTTGAACTATACCGGGAACTGCCCCTGAGGATACTATACTCCCTTTGTTATCCTCACAAATAGAGAGGTTTAGAAGGGCGGTTACCACATGTTCTTGTGTGCGGGAATCAGGTGCTGTTAAGAGGTTTGTAAGAAGCGGGATGGCACCGGCCTCAGCTACAGCAACACGATTATCAGCGTTTCTTTTTGCAAGAAGGCGGATTTCGCCAGCTGCAGTTCGTTGGTCATCAGGACTAGCTGAATTAAGCTTACGAAGGAGATTTTGTATCATGGAACGTTCTGCGTGGGTACATGCGGAAGTGGACCGAGTGGCTCGTTTTGGTGGCTCCATTCCGTTTGTCTCGCACCATTGGGCTATGAGGCTGCGTAATACGTAGTTGGGTATGAGTGTGGTGCTAGTTAGGGTTTGTTGTGTCTTGGGACATGTGCGGTGCCCTGCTTCCAACCATTTTTCGATGCATGAACGCTCGTATGTCTACAAAAATGCAAAGTATCAAGTAAACGTCATGTTTTGCAATATAATCAGAAAGAGAGAGCATGCAAGAAACAACTGGTTGCAAAATTGGTGTCAATTTGGTAGGTAACAGGTCAAAACGTGTATAACTTCTTGAAAAGGTTAATCATGTTGACCTGAAACACTTGTGGTCCAAAATTTTCATTCTGTATTAAAAAACTAGTATTCAAAATATGTATTTTCTAATATACTTAGAAATATACCCTGGGCGACTTTTGACCAATTTGATCTATTTACTATTAAGATGATACTTTTTTATTATCCGTTTGATTAGTTAGATATAAACCTGAACTTATTTTAACCCTTTTATGAATATATACAAGCCAGATGCCATCTCTAAATTAGTATAAAATATGAAAAGGTGATGGGTATTACCTGCCCTGTTGACACAATAACAGGATCCTTCATTAACTCAAGTGATATAGGACAACGGAAATCATCAGGTATGGCACCGTTTTTTAGATTTTTGACCAATGTTCCTTGACCTGTACAACTTGGAAGATCAGAAGTCTCTCCTGGTGGTGAGCCTGCAAATGGACTCTCTGTCTGTACAAAATCTTTAATTTTCTTTAGTACCATTGACATCTTTTCTATACCCTCGTCTGGATCTCCACAGCTGGCGGTAACCATTTCATGCAATGCTATTGACTCGTGAGTAAGGTCGGTTATTTCAGTTAGGTGCAGTTTTTCAACCAATTTCTTCAACACAGCGGGGTCCTCTACCTCATCAACATCCTTTTGATAAAGGGATGAAAGGTCTTCATATAATTCAACATCAGGTGGATCAGTTCTTCCTTTGGCTCTTCTGAATTGAGCAAGAACAAGCACAACCTGTATAAATTCCAATATGCTATATCAGCACCTCAAGATTATTGCCCCTTAATGATAGTTAAAAGCATAAATCTCACCTGTTCTTTAACTTCATCAGATATGTCAATTTCATCGATTTGAATACTGATTAAATCCTGTTCCAAACGAGCTGTAAGTTCCTGGTATTTTTTCATGATTTTGTCCCTTTGTAAGACCTGCATTGCAGAGTGTACTGTGCATAAGAAGACACATAAATCCGCTTTCCTGATCAAAGGAAATTTGGCTACATAATATCAATACTGTGTGCTGATCTCACTGCTAAGAAGCATGTGTAAATAAAAACCAAGCAAGCATAACGAAGGAATTCTGGTTCAGTAAGCGTGATTAGAGCACCATTTTTCAACTAAAAAGATCATCTGTCTTTAGTTGAATAAAAGAAGTTATACACATAATCATTAGAACCAGAGAAAAAAGCTTAAGTAGTTGCAGATGTTTTCGATGACACTTTTAAATTATAAGATTAGTTTGAAATTAAAAGTCAAGTTAACATGTGGATTTGGAATGCTTTTATAATTTCACTTGCAAGAGAGTTAACTTTCAGGTATGTGATTCATAAGATTCTCATTGTCTAATATCATTCAGTGTAATATAATGGTGGTTAATCTAATATGATGATCATATTGACCCGTTGGAATATTTAACCCAAAAATGAAGTGAGAAATAGTACTAAATCGGCTTCTTTAAGATGTGACCAGAGGATTGACCAAATGCTCTTCTATTGACTTTACATTTCTTTTTGGTCTTTTCTGTTGGCAAAACCATAGGCACGAGATTCACATACTCAACTCCTACAACACTCATCACAGAAGAATGGCAGGCGATCAGACTCCACTACACAACAAGTTCCTAATTGTGTCAATTGCCAAATCTACAAACCATTATGTATATATATTTCTAATAGTTCAAGATGCCACTTAGCTTATTTGTCAATCTATCTTATTATGTATATCAACTATAACAAGGTACACATTTCATGCTTTCCACACTCACAAGACTTTTATGATGTACTCAAACAATGCCCTGGCTGATCTGTTTCTTAAGCTTAAGTCAGAACTCTCAGAATTTCATTTACTCCACATATATTTTCTTCTTCTCACTAAATTATCTTATAATTTCTCAACCAACACAGTTCATTTTGTTTACAAACATCATCAAAACATTTATCTTGTTATTACAATATGGGAAAGTCATGCAAAGGGTAAGGCAATATGGCTTTTTAATGCATGAAAATGATCATAAATTAACAAAAACCAACTTTATTGCATTTTTTTCTTACCTTCTTGTCTTGCTACATCTTCAAATGGTAAAAAGTAAAGAAATCAAAATAAATGAATTAAAAATTGTGCTGGTCCATAAATGGAGGCAACGAGAATTTAGAACAACGACAGATTAATATCATATTCTATAAATCATTAGATGACAGAATTGGTATAAAACAGCTGGAGTTTGGACAATAGCAACCAATAAAACAATTTTCCAAAAACAGAAAGATAAGTAATCAGAAACTCTAATAGTTTTAACAAATTGAAGGTAACCATATTATCAAACTAAAGGCAAAGCACTTTTATTATATCACAAAAATAAGAGTGAACAAGTTTTTAACAAACTTACTCAAAAGTTATTTCAACCAACAATATTTCATATGCATAAAGGTCAAAAGATACTTTGTAGCAGATGGTATAGCATAAGTAATGACTTTAAGTTCATATCAAATGGTTCCTTCATAATCAAGAAGTTTATATTATATACTCTTCTATGTATAAAACAAACCTATCACTATTCATAAACAAAATTCCACACAATAATAATTGTGCCCATGTTATTTAGTCTACCGTTTATTTCACCTGTGCAATATAACAGACAAGTTCCAGACAACAGTATAAACATGACTGCAATGAATTATCCTTCAAGCACGATCTAAACAAGATCATCAAGAAGAAAACAAGTAAATCAATCAAATCTTGACCTTGACTTAGAACAAAAAAAACGAAGAAACAAAAGTATATCTAAAAAATCACTACTGAATCAATAAATTCAGTGAAGTTATTACTTCGAACCCTAGGTCAGCTTCCAAGGATTCTCAACCACTTATATCATCCTAGTTTTATTTGATTTGACAATACCAGCATTAAAACTGAAATTTCTCAAATCTCGTGAAGAACAATCGATCATAAATGTTGCATCCTCCCACCCAAATTACGAACGATAAACTTCAAAAACAGTTGATCAGAACTTAAAAATCCGAGCAAACGAGGATTAGATTCAATCGACAGAGATTTACCAAATATATCTTGCTGCCTTCACTTCCTATCCGAAGCAATTCCTTAGCAGATTCCATAGCTTCCATCAACGAAAGCAAGGCTCGATGAGAATCATCAGGGAGTGGCTCCTTAATATCACGAATTTCTTCAAACAGCGGGGTTAAGAGCTTCAACCGTCTAGCTAGATTAGAAAACAGCTTCTTCACCGTACACCTGTAGTCAGATATTGCAGAAATCTCGTTCACTGTATCAATTAGTTTCTGAATCAATCCACCTTCCTCTCCTGCTTCCGCCATCACAGCACCTTCGTAACACAAATCTATAAATAAAACTATGAGATTCGAAAGCTTCAGGCGGAGAGTTTTATGTCAGTCGACGGAGACGGTGACCGGAGATCGGAGGTGATCGGAATCCCACCGAGGAGAAATGTGAGAGAAGGGGTAGGCTTCGGCTTTTGTTGAGGAGTGGCTCGGCTGGTATGAGCTTAACCTGAGAAGTAACCAGGGTTTAACGATGATTCTGTTTTTGGTAAATTATTAGCTGGAAATGATTTAGCTGTAACGGGTAACGACTCGGCGCCGAGACGGCGAGTCTAGTTGAGTGTTTGACTCGGGTTCTACCACGTGGTCTCTCTAATCAGTTATTAACTATTAACTGCATAGTAACTCTCGGGTATAATTAACACCCAGATTTTTATACGAGTCCTATAACATCAAATTACACCATTACTTGAGTTTGAACTCAAAACTTCTTTTCTAATAGGCAAAGACTTTACCAAGTGGGCTAGCCCCATATTGACTAAAGTTTTATTTTTAAAACATTTTTTGGTAAAGATATCATATTTTCATATAATATTTTCAATCAATTAACCCATTTTCCGACTTTAAACATGATTACAAATTCACAAAACAGATATAATATATAAAACATTCCAATTTTAATAGACGAAACAAGAAAAAACATGTGGGGACATATGATATATTTGTTTAGTTATTCTGAATTGTTGAATATTCTCCGACCTAAAATATTTATTTTGCTATACAAAAACTTTCAAAAAACATAACACCATTGTATTACCTATTTCAAACTGTTATTGTTTTATAATTCGACGTTGTTGTTAATCAAGCATCACTGCATTATATAATAGACCAAAAAAAATACCATGTACGTTTAACTAAACAAATGGACGGCATTTTTTATTATGGTTATATATTGTATCAAAAAATTAAACATGTATCATATTATCCAAAGAATACATGACTAGCCTCCGGCTCATGGACACGTTGGTTCTAGGATGGTGGACTTCATTCTACTTCACAGTCCACCATAAGACTTGAATCATAGATCTTTAAATAAGAGAAGACTATTTAATATATTAGGATACCTTTATACTAAATGTATTTTGGTTCAGATTTAATTTCTAGAGTTGTCAAAACAAATAAACGCATGAAAATTTTATTGAATCATTGTGCATATAGTAATTAAATGGTTTGTCCTGCAACAAAAAGACTAGGGACTCAAAATTTACGGGATGCAAGCTGAGATGTATGCATCCGCTAATATAATCATTTATGGTTGTTGGATTAGTTTGATATCTGAGCAGAAAACGTAGAAGAATTTAATCTACTTCTTGTTCGATGGGTTTAAAAACGATTTAAGCTGAAGTTGTGATAAAAATATTTATAATACAAGAAATTACTAAAATATTAAAGAAGATGCTATACTTCTTGAAGAGAGCAGAAAGAAAAGAAATTAATACTTTATATTTTATTTTAAAATATATATGAGAATTAGGTGGCAATAATAATATCCTAAATTGGTGGATTTGGATGGAACAAAAAGAGTGTATAGTAATATCCGTGGGCCATTCCAAAAAATTCCATGGCACCAATCATGCTGCTTGAACACCATTTGTTTGTTTGGGCCCTTTGATAGCGACTAGCAAAGATGTTATATTCGAAATATAGAGGAGTTATATTATATCTATTGAATTTTTTTGTAAAAATATAATATAATTATGTAAAGAACCCCTTTAAACTTATAAAATATCATCATTATTAAGTGATGTTGTAACTAAAAATATTTGGTTTACAGGTATCAAGATGCATGTGGTGAATATGTTTTTCTTTCGGTAATTGATGGTTCAAATCTATTAATAGACAAAATGTATAGACATCATATTTAGTTGAATTGTTTTAAGATGGTTTCAACTTAACATAAAATTATATGTGTTTTAAACAAAACATCTCACAATTCTTGGCATTTAGAGGTGAAACGAAAAGAAAATCAAGGGGGTCCTTGACCCCCTGTCATCATAATTTGTTAGGTTTTCATTTAGATCTAAGATACTTTTTTAAAACATGCCATTTCCGTTGTAGTACGTAAATAAAACAATTATTAACGGTTAAAAATTACTTGTTCCGCTATGGTGTAAGATGAGGCCTATGCACACAATGTTTTAGTTTTGTGAAAGTCACAAAACGAAAGAAACAAAGGAGTGAATGAAGAAGCATGGGCTGGAAAAGGTAGATGGCTAGATAATTGATGGTTCACACATCCATAAGCTTGGCTTCATGTTCCAATCATGGCTCCACAAAGGTGTGGGTCATCAAAACCATGATATCCCTAATTTAAATAATTAAATAATTAAATATATGGAGCATCTCCCATCATGACACCTTTCATTCACAAACACAATTAATAAAAAACTATATAATTAAAGATTATGCGTAATATTTTGTACGTATATCATATGCATATAAATAATACCACTGGCTTATGTCCGCGAGTTACGACTGGTCGATTTAAATAAAATTTAAATTATAAAAGAATTATGTTTGTTTTGGAAATAAATGTCAAGAAATACGAAAGCGGGTGTAAAATAAAATAGTCCAAACATACTATATTTGACAAGGCTCCGTTTAGAATAATCTTTTAACGTCAAATGTACGACTCTACTTTGGATGTTAGGTGTCATCTTAAATGGGTTCATTTATTCGTTTTTCATCTGGGACCGCACCTCAATTGAGAAAAACCCTTAACTCAACCCTGAATATTTTTATTCAAAATGAGACTTAACCCAAGAAAACCTCATATTTACATATTTTAAATATCTCCCCTTAACTGCTTGGTTTAAGAACAATTGGTGCTAGGTTGATAATAATATTTACATAAAAACATTGATAAAAATAACTACACAATTAAGAATTTAAAAACATTATATTTTAAAAGCTTTACGAGAAAAACAAAATAATGGTTATGCTCGCGCGATACGACGGCTCGGCTTCTGAGTATAATTTATACTGAAACGTAGATAAAAATAAATATATTGCATGTTACATGCAGAAGTTAAAAAAAATCACTACATCTTTGTAAAAATGAGCATTAATAAACAGGAAAGCAAGTTTAAAAATAAATTAAAAAATATTATATTGATCTAGATGAGTTTGAATATAATTTACATCAAAACACATACAAAAATATAAGAAAACGTTAGGTTTTAAAATTTAAAGTTAAGTGGTTTTTATCCTTATGATTTTATAAAAATTGTCATTTGAATCTAAATGTTAAAATTATGTCATTTGAATCCAAATGTTTTATTAAAACTTTGTCATTTGATTTCATTTAAATACACATAACTAATACCGTTAATATTTTCCATTATCCTTTCCAACTTCAGGGATATTAAATCTAAGCAATTACAAAATAAAAGAATCAGTCCAAAGTTAGAGGTTTCATATATTCAATCTATTTTGATAAACACAATTATGATTTGACTCCATAATAATTTTTTATTTTTTTGCTTTGTTCATGCCTTTTGGTTTTGTAGTCATGGTATTTTTGCCCATTTCGTTGAATCACAAAATTATTTGGTTTAAAGTTTATTGTTATGATGATTGGTGTTTCATGATTATTATTTATGTACTGTTGATGTCATATTATCTATTTTTATTTTACTTTTATGATAATTAGTGTATTATGATTATGGTTCAAACAATTGGTGTTATATAAATTGTTTGTTTATTTTTTATCTTTATTTTTAGGGGCTATGCTTCATTAAGTTCAAAAGAAGTCATTTTTGGTGGCTATCATTAGATTTTCTTTTACGGTGGAGTCAAATCAAAATGATGATTACCTATAAAGATTAAACGTATAAAACCTCTTATGTGGGACTGGTTCTTTTATTTTATAATTGTTTTGAATAAAATACAGCTCAAGCTGGAAGATTTAACCGAAAATATTAATGGTGCTAATTAGATGTAGTCAAATATATTCACATTATAATATTTATAAAAACCTACCTATTCTATTAGTCAAGCTTAGAGAACATACGTTTGTATACAAATGACAATATTTAAACCATTAAATTCAAAAGACAATTTTTATGAAACCATACAGACGTACAAAAAAATTAACTCTTATATTTATTAAATAATTAAAAATTAAAAAAAAACTAAAAAAATACTTAAGCACTGTGTACTTAAAAAAGCATTTAGGATTTATGCATTACTAAATCTTATAAACATTTATGCATTCATGCTGATTTGATTACTTTTTTAACACATGTGTGAGCGTGTCTGGTCTTATGGTTTCAATATATATTCGTTTTAAGGTTTTAGATTTTGAAAATTTACACGTAAAAAAAAATCATTTCAAATTTAGACTTATAAACTAGAAATTAAATCAATATGTGTATATAAACTAGGCATATTTTCAAGTTCACTTACAAACCAATGCATCCAAATAATTAACACTATCACCTATGGTTAACAAATACCCCCAATTAAAGTATTAAACAACTCGTACATGGGACGTGATAAATATACAAAACACTATATCAATTTCAAACAATGACACGACAGTCAGCACATCCTTATGTTGAAAGTATGGTTGTCCACATGTCTAGCTCTATGACATCAACAGCCTTCAGTTTATACTGGTGGATTGTAATATGTGTTCAACTTACTTAAATGTCTTAACAAAACTAGTTTTATACCCGTCCGGTGGCCGGGTGTTTTGATGTCATAATTACATGAAACTATTAAATCAATGATCGATGTACTAAAAAGTGAAATTTATTTTACTATTTAAAAAGCAATGCTTTTTTTTTACCTTTTTAATTAAATAATAATTTTAATAGCTTTATCATTATCTTTTATTTCTCATCCACTTATAAATACTTTTAAAAATATTAAAATTATAAAGTTTGAACATTATTTTATTAAATTTACAAATTGAACAGTAATTTCTCTTTATTACACTCACAACCACTTAAAACCATTTCATATAATATAAGTATTCTACTCATATTTTTAAGGAAGAGGTTATGGATACTCTTAGATAACTAAAGCTCTTGTTTTGATTAACCAACTCGTGCAATAAACCCAATATGAACCAAATCTTGTAACAAACTTAAGTAAACTTTTAACCCGTATTATTTTTAAACTGATTTCCTCATTTTAACCATTGCCCATGATCAATAAAGAAAACCTAAATTGCATTTAAATTTAAATACAAATACAGTAGCTTCTACAAGTACCTCCTAAATGGTGACCAATCATGGATTTTATAGAGTTGACTACTACAAATATATTCTTAATGCAGGTTAAAACATCTCGTTTATTATTAATTATGTGTATTTGCCTTTGGTTAGTTTGAAACCATTTGGTTCTGGCCAAAACAATGATAAAGAGCATGGTATTCCTTCAAGTCTTTGGCTAGTGTTGATGTAGTTGTCGTTTATGTAGCTCACATCCTCTCTTGCCACCCCAACTCAAGACAAGGCCTTCTCGATGCATAAAATCACACTGGTACCTAATAACATTATCAGGTGTGGAAAAAAAGATAAATCAATTATTTGAAATGTAACAAATATGCACTTATCAAGTTATCATACATCACACTCATGTATAAAGTGTATTTTTATTCTGTTTGTCTACACCTTAATAATATAGAAAGAATTTAAACACAAAACTTGCAATAACCAAAGTATATAAGAGGTAATTTGGGTTTAGTGTTTACCGCTAAGAGGTTAAACAAACTTAGCTATCAGAGTAGCCCTTGGTTGTAACCAAATGTTTATTGTCTTCTACATTGTTTTAAGATTTAAGGCTTTATAAAATTCAATAAATAAACAAAAAGCAAATTTTAGTAGGTGTACCCAACCAAGCCCATTTTAACTAAAATTATGCCTTTTTTACTCGGTAACCAAAGTTGTATTGGCATACATACCACCAACGTTGGTGGCAAAAAATAGACCTAACAATGGGTCAGATAATAGTAGTTTACTGGCCAGATATGCTAAAATTAACCACACCTAAAACAAAAAATAATGCATCAAATACATGTATTCAAGCAACCCAACAAAAATGATGGAAGGTCAAAAAAGAATTCGATTCACTAACCTTTTAGGTTCACACGGCATCTGCGAGGCCTCAAGTGGGCATGTTGCTTCAAGTTACTCTCTAATGAAATCAAGGTAAAACAACAACATACCCGGTAAAAATTCTACTCATGAAATCTGGATATAACAAATATACAATTATCAATAAACATGTAATAATGCCGCACGTTAACATCAACTGATACAACCAATGCCCAATACCAAAATATCATCAAAACTAAGAGGCCAAGGATTGCAGAACATAAGCAAAGGATTAATAATAGTAATCAAATAGGAAATGATCACCATTCAAATGGTAAAATAGATTAGTCACATAAAGAAACCTATTAGCAGCATATATATAAATATGGATAAAAAAGAGTTTTTTTTTGCAGCACCTGAAATTTCACCTACATGAATAGCATTTTGCTGCACCTAATTGTTTATTAAAGCAAACTACATAAACAGCATTTTTACGATACCTAATTGAAAGCAAAAGGTGACAATATATGAGAATCTAAGTAAATATCAAGTCTAAAGTAATTTAGGTAGTCTCGACTGTAAGTGATTAACATAATTTAGTTATTGTTATGGAATTAACAATATCATATAAGTAACAGTTTTTATGGAATCAAGAATAGCAATTTTTTGATATGAAATCAGTCAAATAAATCAACAATCGCAAATTAACAATTAAAAGTCAAGATATTTAGTATAGATGGAACCTCAGTTCTTAAACTTGTGATTTAATTGTTGTTCTTGCCTCTGATTGAAGTGATCTGATGTGATTTTTAGTTGTTGCCTCATGTCCTTAGTGCGATGGGGCGATAGATTGAGGGCGACAACATTAATTGAAAAGGTTATGGAACCATTGAACCATAAAATTTAAAAGGGCCAAACAAAATAAAATTTGGAGCCTTCCTAATGATCATTGGATTCTTGTTGAGCACATCAACTACAATCAATTGAAAGCGAGTTGTTGCATTATAGCTCTGTTGAACATAAGAAAAAGAATTACAATTCCATTATTTGTTATAAAAATAAATATGGAGAAATGAGTTGTTATAAAAGTTCATTGTTGATATAAAGCAACTATCCAAAGATGGCTAGTTCATTGGTTCATATCTAATCATAAAGATTTCATCAATAGGACTAAAAGATCAAGCCCTAGCTTTAATTTAATTTCAAGTTGATCAGTTTATACTTGTGTGGATACAAACGCAATGGATTTCCCTTTTAATGGGAGCAACAATGTAGGAGTATGAACATTGAACAGCAAATGTATCAAACATTTGTTTGGTAAACTACATGACCATATTCTAAATTATAAAACCAAGATGAATACAAATATTAACTATTTAGAAATTTATTTAATCTCACATGTCTGATTCGCAACCTGACTACTTTGTGGAAGTCTGGAAGAATAACCTGAACTGAGTGTGAGCCATTCATGTTTGGAATTGGATGGCTCATAATGCAAATTGCTATGTCCACCTTGCCTACCTTCCTCACCTGTTAGCAATCATGCTTAAATAAACTTCCTTTAGGTTATTAAATAAAATTAACAAATGAATTCAAAACAACAATCCATGTGTTTAACACTACACCTCATTCCTTACTTTTTTATTCACTAATTTTTTAAGCAATGTTCTTACTCATACAATGTAGATTGACTATAGCTATAAAAATGAAAGTTTAATTAATATGACAAATGACCAATCTCTCTTTCTTTTCTAACATACAATATAGCCATCTATAGTTGAGCATCATATAAGTAGAAGAGTTGTACCTTGTGAGGGAAATATGAAGGATCACAAACAAGTGAACAACTTTCTTGCAATTAGTTGTTTCACCCTCAGAAGTAACGCCACAAACCTTTCATTCTTCATCAAACTCAACCTAAGAGTTTTCAAAATTTAATAATCATTAAAACCATTAAAATGATGGAGACTGGAGTTTGGAAACAAATTCATTACAATATATGATATGGATGGTCTTGCACTCAGGTTTATTCTGTTATTCAACATAATGATCCCACCATAAATAGCACCGAATCGAGCAAAGGCCTACAAACATATTTGAGAGATTAAACCTCCATTTCATAATTCATAACAAGTAGGGATGACTTGATGTTTAGTCATTTTATTTCATAAATAAATAAAGAACATCATAAGATAAACAAATAGATTAAATATTTCACCCACATAAAATCTGACACCTGCAACATAATTGACTCAATTGGACACAAATAGGTTAAAATGCAACCTCATTATTCCTACCACTGCCTCATTAGATATTCACAAATGTACAAAATATAACTAATTAATTGTTAACACATAACAATAAAACTTCAAAATAACACCCTAAATGAAAGGTTTACCTTTGAACCATCATTCATTTATGCATGTAACTCGAACCCCTTAGAATCTGCTTTTAACCAGGAACACTCACCTGGTGTTTGAATTCTAGCACAAAGTTTCGAAATGATGTAAATATTACGTAAAAGAAATAAATTATAGAAAATATTCAAACTTCACGAACAAATTAGGACTAAATGAATAATATAGAAATTAAGATACAACATACAAAATCAATAACTTGAACAACTTGTTGAGAAGGTTGTCGTTCCCTATCACCATCACAAGTAATGAATAACCCTTAAACTCCTACATTCAAAGGGTACAAACCTCTTTTTACTGATTTCTGTAGCAAATTAAAACAGGTTAATCTTCTTTTTACCAAAATGGATTCTCAAATCAATCAATAATAAAAATCCACACACCTAAGTTGTTGTGTCTATGAGAATTTGGTGGAACTGATAGCTAAAAAGGATGGTTGGCCACCCTTCCATCCTACATCAAAGTTAATATTGTAAACGAAATTCTTTCATACAGGAAAGAGGAACGATAAAGAAGAACGATAGCAACAATTGTGATTGCATTGTCTGCTCAGGATAGCAAGCGCCGAATATCACCTCCAACTTCAACCAACTGCAAATGTAAGATGGTGATTCAAGTAATTAATCTCGTCTCTTATTCAAGAAAGAGAAACATTTTTCAATTTTAGACAATCACATCAACAGATTCGATAAAAGTAACCCTATTATGGATCATCAATTCCAGGGCTTGTATTAATTCGTAAAGTACCTGATTTTTGCTTCTCAGATCCTTTTTGGAACAAACAATTGAAGGATCTTAATCAAACAATGAAATCCAAGATCCATGATCCACCAGTTGTTGATGAGCATATTCTGATTATCTTCAAAAACCATCCACATGAAGCATCATTGTCTCTGCGATCTTAATTTGGGAAAATCACCAAATAGATGAATTTGAGAAACAAATGATGTGTTTGTCTATATATTATGGCTGATCAGGTTGAAGTGGAAGTTACCGGCGAGCGGAGGAACGTGGGGAGGAAAAGGGGGAAGAGGGAGCGGGGAAGAAGAAACCGATGAACTGCCTGTAACCTCCTGCGATTAAAGCAACTGCCGACTTATTACGGCTAGGATATTTGAAAGTTGGTTATATTATTCGCTGGTAATAAAATATATAATATAATAATTAGTCGAATACATGTATTGCATTATGTGTATGAACAATTTATTCTTAACAATTATTCAACTACTCTTAAAATCAATATATTAATCAAATCAAATATTAATCACACATCTTATTTTAGCTGCTCCTATCTTATCATATATACACCAAGTTAAATCTACTTCAAATGTTTTAGAGTAAGACTTAAATCCATCAATAATGAGGATACACATTAGAAGGATTTTGACAATTTAATCTCACATCTATCTATTAATCGAATCCCTCACCACGAAATTAATTTGTTTCGAGTTTAAAGATCAATATGTGTAATGCTCTAGATTCTAAGCTAGTATAGTATCATTAGCTAATTTGTATGATTTAACTTAAATTTAAGAAAAATTACAACGCAGCTTAACCCCATAAACTTAATAATTAGTTTATTTATTTATATAATATATAAGTGAAAGATCCAAAGATTTTTCTTTCACGTGAAGAAAATGTTATTGTCTGCCTAATGACGAATACTCTTTAATCTACGAAGAGTAACACAATTATCAATAATTATCTTAAATATTATAATCTTTTGAACTAATTAGAAAAAGACCATTTGATTATTATATATACTAGGGTTTATACCCAGATGAGCGTGAAAACTAAGGCTCAAACAAATGCACGGTTCATCTTGGCTGCAAACGGTTGTTTACCACGACAAAACAACGAACACCAAACACGCTTTTTGGTCATCATCACCTATCTGTCAATGAAATTGAGGGTCAGATGGAAACAAAGCCATCATCATCACTAGCCATCATCATTACCCGTTGATTAAGTGCATCATCATTAACATCGACCACAACAGTCAAAAACGACATGGCAGAAGCAAGCGTCCTCCACCTACGGCACTGTGCCACCGCGGCCTCACCATCCTGCCACTTGTAAGATACCAAAACCAAGACATTCAATCATTCACCAATACATAGAGAGAATGTAAAACATATTAGAACTCAAGTTATTATAATAAGGCTCAAAACAGATGTTCGACTATGACTGCGTACCCGATAGGGTTACCAAGCCACGACAACCAAAATCATTTTCCCCTATCAATCATAACCCTTTAATCACCAATCAACCCATATTCTCAAATGTAATAATAAAAAGTAGTGTAGGTACATTTTCTTGTGACCATTGACTCACTAGAATGACATCGTTAGCAAAGAAAAGATGTCATAGCAAAAGCTTATTATTTGAAATCTAAATGCCATGGAAAATACCCATGAAATAGGACATATTAAGCATATATAAAATTAAACTACTTCATAATGAAAATAAAAGAGAAAAAAGATGAGAACGGGTCACCTTGTCTCACCCTCTAACACACTAAAATCCCTTAGGAGGTGATCCACTGATCAATATTGATGTTCAAGCATAAGAAAGGCAATCATGAATTCACTTGCGCCACTTTGCAATAAAGAATTCATTTAATTAAGAATAGAATCTAGAAATCTCCGGTTTAATGACTTTAACATTTTATCTAAATCTGTTTTGAAAAATAGTGACTTGATTTTAGTCTTTTTAGCCAAGATATAACCTCATTAACAACTAATGTGCCGCCTGGGACATTGTGGTCTGATAAAAACACGAAATGAGACATGAAAAGAACAAAATTGAAAACCAATTTTTATACACTTAGCAAGAAATTTAAAAATTACCTTGGTACGCAACTGATAAGGCTTATAGGATAAGAATCACGAGCTTATCACAAAAAGAATTGGGATCATCACCCTAGACATCAAGTTAAAGAAGAAAGAACGGCCACAACCTAAGTTATAATATCTTCAGATACCCCAATAATGCTTGATGAAAGAAAAATCAAAACCACCCGCCCCCAGTACGGGTCACTACCATTCCTACCCTCATGTTTAACTTTGTCCACACTAAACGGTCAAACGAGGCAACAATCGAATTTGCTTCAGAAATGGCAAGTTTTTTCCATGTTACAACACACCATTTGTTGCCCTAGATTGAAGGGGTCTAGAGAATTCATTTTAAAAGAATCAACATGCTTTCATTTTAATTAGGCTCCATGCACCAAACACACACAAATTATCATCTCATTAATTGGGCTTTCATAATTTCATGAAAAAAATGTGTTAATGTGGTGTTTTCTTTTCATTTTCATCTCCCTCAATGTTTGGGCCTTGTAAGTTGTAAGCTGGGTCATAGTGTAGCCCGACCCGACCCGACCTGTTCAAAGCTGTTGGCTCCTAAATTTCTAAATTCTAACACAGGCTTCTGATTCGCAACTGAATCCTACAAATCGATCCGTAAGTTGCAGTGAATTAGGCTCCTGCAAATGGAAGATTTGGGGCGTCGGAGAAAGCACCGGGATCCATGGAGGTTAATCGGTCGGAGCACGGTGTCCTTCGTCTGTGTTTGCTTCACTCACTTTGCCCTCTACCTACTATCTTCCTTCTTCTACTCCTTCAACATCATAACGCTACTTTTTCTTTCAGGTTTATATTTACATATATGTATTTGGTATATGTGTTTTTTCAGAGGCTATTGTTGTCGATTCGAGTTTAATTTTGATTTTAGGTTCTTCTGTTCAGTGATGGTGTTGTTAGGGATGACGGTGATAGGGAGAAGATTTAAGAGGTTATTTGGACTGCGTGGCTCAGCTCCTGCCTTTGTGATTACGAATATATTGTTCATTTGGTGTGTGTATTTGGTTGTTGTTCGAGAAGGTAACCTCTTGATTTCAGTTGTCTGTTGTTACTTGTTATGTTATGATATGCTCTTGATCATGGTAGTTTTTGAGAGTGTTGGTTTCTTAACTTGATAATTGATATTCAAATTGGTTCTAGAGAGGAGATGATAGTGACATACTAAGGTGTCTGGAACGTAAAAGTAACATTGAAGTTATTCAGTTAATAATATTACTTAGTTTTGTACTTTGTAAAGAACTTGGATATGAATTTTGATATCAACATGTGGACTCTCATCATTAGAGGAGGAGGATTAAAGTTTATATGGATGATCTTAATGCGGATCATAAACTGTAGTTATATATTGATTAGGGGAACAATGATAATGAATGAGTGGTATAAAAACAACCTAAACCATTTTGCGTTTGGAATTGGGAAATATCTTTTTGGACTGATAATAGGAAGGAGACTCCATCTATCTGTCTCTCAACTGAATGTTGTTGGTTCCTAAAAGTTTGGAAGCATGTACGTCTTAATACTTCATGTTTGAACTTTGAACTCATGCACTCTCAATACATTATAGATGTAACACGTTTTAACATCTTAAGCAATTTACAGTGTAAAAGTGTTCTGCATGAATCTAATAAGTTTTGGTCCTTTCCTTACAAGGCACAAAGAAATGCTGGAAAATTTTGTTGAACAAAAGGGAGAATACAAAACAACACCTTTGCGAACAAAATAAGGCTAAATCCTTAGACAGGGAATCAATTATATCTAGATTACCCAAGTCTGCCACTAAGGGATTGTCCACTTGTCTGCTGCATCCCTTGTGCTGTCAACGTCCTATGCCTTTGGTCATTTTGTATTAACGCGTGACATCAAAATAAAACAAACTTTAAAAGGTTTAAATTATAGAATCTGTAAGCGAATACAACAAAAGTTTTAATGGGATGTAAAATTTTAGTTTAATGAAACATGTTCTGGTGCTGACACTCTTCACTTTTTGGCTACTACAAGTCTCCAGATGGAGTAATGTGATGGGTTTATCTGTATCTCTAAATGTAATAAAATGTCATTTGTGGCTTTTCTACAGGCAGCGACTGGCAAGTTGTTGCGCTTTGACGTCTCTGATAACAGTAGAACCATCTATTCAAGTGGAAATTGTAACAATCTATTTATATAGTATAATTATCAGTATTTGGCTAATGTATAAAGTCTTTTTAGATTCTTTGACATCGTGATGAGAAAAAACTTAAAGAATAAGACCGAGCCTCAAAAAGATATGGCAAGGAAGCTAAAAAAGCAGACAAGATTATACGTAACTGTAACATGAGCTATGAGTTTCCAGGCTTTTGGCACTGACCAGTCTCTTGAAATTTGAATCTTAGATGCAAGAGTTTAGATCGGCATCTCTTTTGTTTTCTTTATTTATATATTATTTGGAAGTTAATAAATTCTGGTATGATATCTTTTATGTTTATTATGTCTTTAATGCTGATAAAAACAAGCTAATTTGCTGATTTACAGCCATCTCATTTCCATTGGACGTCATATTCCATGCAGAGCTCATTATTCTCCTGATTGGCCTATATAGGTTCGTCTGTCTGTTAGAACTTGGTTAAATTTGTTCTTATAAAGCAAGATTTGGTTTTATACATGAAATTTATCTTCTTTCTAATGGAATGTTCTTGGTGATAGGATCATCTCTGGTGATCCTGGTTTTGTTGATTATGGACCTATCTCCAATACTGAAACTTATCTAGAGGTTAGTATCACTCAAACTATTCCCATTAAAGTTTCAGATCGTTCATGACATTTTTAATTTTTTCATGTAGGGATCAGAGTTTCCAACTTCTGACATTTATGAGGGATGCCCATCTGCTGAGGTCTCTATAATACTTCCTTTTCACATTCCCATCACACAGACTACATTCATATTATTGTTCTTTATTTTCAAGTTACTCAATGTGTATGTTATAACAGAGTTCACTTTTACTTCAAAGGATAAGATATTGTAAGCATTGTCATGCACATGTTAAGGGATTTGACCACCATTGTCCTGCTTTTGGGAATTGTATAGGTAACATCTTTAAAAAAGTTCATTTCAGTTGTCTCCATTGTAATATTGGGACCAGCTTCAAAATGATCAGATGTTACTGTTGGACTTTGCATCCAGCAATATAACTTACTGGCACTGAAGTTTAAAAGTTTTTTTTAGAGCAGGTGAAAACAATCATATGCTCTTCATGTTTCTCCTAGCCGGATTTATAATAGCCGAGGCTTGTTACATTGTGGGTGCATCTCAAGGTAAGCTTCACTCTATTTTCCTAACTTTCCATTTCCATTTTTGTAAGATCATCCTTTTCAAACGGTAATTTATAATTTATTCATGTTACATTCTAGTCGCAACGTCCCAAATACTTGATAGTGATGGACGGAAGGTATGCAATTGGTCTCTAAATCACAATCTTGAATATTGTCATTTTGGCCTGCGGTCACATAATCAGTATTTCTGTAATGTTTTACATCTTTTTATTTAGCAGGTTGGTTGGACCGTGACATTAGCTACTAGCACGATGATATTTTCCATCCTGCAAGTACTATGGCAGGTGCATACCTGCATAGAGCAGTGTTTTTATATACCATAACAAATTAGAATTATTTTTTAAAAAAATTTATAACTTTTAGGTGGCATTTCTGGCATGGCATATATATTGTGTGTGTTTTAATATCAGAACAGATGAGTGGGTAAGTTATCTAATTTATGGTTTGTAGTTCTGGTCATTGGCTATATATATCTTCCGCATGGATTTGTGTTTTTGCAGATGCACTGGAAGAAATATCCAGAGTTTCAGCGTATAGTACCCTCTCAACCAGGTAATTATGATTTATTTTGAACACAGAAAATTGACACTTTGACTTTTGAGTCAAATGTGCTAATGTGAGTGATATGAGTTCCTTCGGCTCTCAAGGAAATTGATGACTAACTTAAACTTATAGATGATTAATACAAATAGAGATATGTAGCTAACTATGTGAGAAAGTTCGTATGGATTCAAATTTTGAAAACAATTTATTTGACCACAACATTGAAATGTATCTAGTCTTTTCACAAGATGAGTATCATTCTTGGTTCTTTACATGGCGACTTACTGAATAACCTTTGACTGTTTAGGAGAGACAGTAACAGCAACATGGTATAGGAATCCCTATGACAAAGGCATATGGCAGAATTTGAAGGAGTTCATTGAAGACAAAAGATAAGGTCATATGCTTTAAAGTTATCGTGCATTTATGTTCAGATTTTAAGAAATAAGAAAATCTAATATTTGTTTAGTAATTAGTTGATTTTGGAAGATTAGTTTAAAAAATTAGATAGTGAAATAGTTTAATTAATGTATTTGTAAATATATTTTGTTATGAAAAAGAACTATCAGATATAATATTTTTTTTCACATGTTCATTTGTACTGCAAAAAGGAGGATTTGGAAAGCTTTTTGTATTGATTTCTGAATGCAAAAAATGAAGTTGAAGGGCTGTATTTATAGGCCATGAGACATCCTTTCAAACTAGTGCAATTTTTGGTCTGGATTCAACAGATCACTGAACCATCATGCCTGTTTCATTTCTGCATGTAACTGTTGCCATGCAGCAAACTGCAAACCAGAGAAAGTTTAGTATGTTTTCATCCATTTCTTATGGGTCTGGACGTCTGGTTATATCAAGCTGAGAAAAAGTTAAGCATGTTATACATTGGACGGTCTCTATCCTTTTTGCTTTTATCCAATTGGTTTGAATATGAATTTCATTAGCGCCATATTATATGTAACAGAGCCTAACTAGTGGGCTCTGTGATAGATAAAACAAAGGCCAACTTTAAATGGTTATCTAAGTTGACCATCGCTGATGATGAGACGCTCATGATTGAAATTAGATTAGAGTTCGGCTCATATGCAATACTACAAGTTTATGAGGTTGGTTGTGCAAAAGTTAAAGATACATAGCTCGATCAAATCATGTTATATTCTTGTGTTTCTTATTGTTCTCAAACATGTTCGTCTTGCAATTGTTTTTGTGGGTGTTACTAGGCTCGCAAGTTTCTCAAATTTGTGGGTAGAAAGATTGTTGTCTGTAGTCAAATTAATGTTGAAATGGTTAATAGTTTGTAAGATATTGGAGTTTAATTCAGTGTACGGAAAAACAAGATGCATCTGGGTAATCCTTTTCCTTCAACCTACATTCAAACCCCTTTTTCTTTAGCAAACAATTTTGATATTTATCGTCAAAGATTTCCTTACATGGTAACTTTTGCCACTAATGCAGATCAACTACATGCATAGTTGCTTTAAAGCATAAAAAGCAAGTGAGTGCAACATTGCTAAACCCATGTCACTCTGGGTGTCCTTTCTTCTCCCCACCACTCTCAGATTTTTCTTGCTTTTACTGGTCTCATTATATGTCCACTCCGTATGCCTAAATCATCTCAGTTTATCATGAAAAACTTCATTCTTTATGCAATCCAACCTTGTATGTCTACACATTCACCTCAAACATCCTCATCTCAGCAAGCCCGAAAAACTGTTAAATCTTAACTAAATACTGTTTTAAAACATGGCTTGCCAAAAGCATTTATGTTATAAAATTTAACTAAAAATACATGTAATGAAAGTGCCATTACAATTAGAGGATCACATACAACAGGACCAAGTATATAGCATGGTCAATGTTTCCCCGGCATAATTTCACAGGTGACAGGACTTAGGAATCCAACAGCACATCAAACAAACACAAAGGTTCCTTTACACTTTTGGAATTTGGATGCTACTGTTAAAGCTTCAACTACCATTAATCACAAGAAACTATAACTTTGACAACTTCAATTCTTAACCGTGATTTAGTAATATATTATTTTATATAATATCTTTGTACGAGACTTGTTCTTTGTTTTTAAGGAAAGATACTGAGAACTTTTATAATGCTGTCATTGTTAAAAATGTTCATTGAATTGACATTACTCAAGTGTCAGATACACTAATAACACAATAAAAATAAATAATTTTGTAGATTATATGAACCTGAAAGAACTAAACCAAATATTGCCCATCCAATCATACATATCATTATGATACCAAATCAGAAGCATGATTATCTTATAAAATAATATAATCTCTGATATCACTCTAACACTCACATCTACACATCAAACATTGTCATGAATAACAAACATATGACAAATTCACAAAACCAACCCAACATTTCAAGTTCTCAAAAACATGGAGTTCTCAATCTTCTACCCTCTTTCCTTCCATTTGAATCTGACCCTGACCCGGGGCTAGATCGGGCTGGAGGTGCAATTCGTCCGTCCACAAACAATGAATTTGATAGCTCCCCAAAAGGTTGAGAAAGGGCGAGCTCATCGGGTCCATAAATCATGGGACCATGTTGAACTCGCCGATGCTCATGAGCGGCTCTTCTTTCCACTTCAAGAAATCGACCAAGTGGAACAGTGTTGTTTCTAGCGATATCAACATCAATGTTGTCTCTTGGGCACAAACAGAATTTGAAACACCAAGTTTTGGATTTCGGGTTTGATCTTCGGTTGTGTCCTAATGTTATGGTTTCGGCGACGACTCTTCTTCTACTTCCTATAGATCTTCTTGAGAGTTCTACAATGCTTGAAACGCCCAAGAGGTTTCCTAGGGTGATGCTCTTGTCATGAAAGAAAGACCCTGTGGACTTCATTACCAATAGCATTCTCAATATTTAAGTTCACATTTTTTAGACATGATTCTAGGTAAAAAAAAAAAAAAAAAAAAAAAAATCCGTAAAACATAATGTTTTGTTTCATGAATTTGTAGATGGATTAGTGAAAAGATAATAGTTTTTGAAAAGGTTTGGAAAGTATTTTAGTTTTTAGAAATATCTGACAATGAATGTTTAAAATTGTCACTATTTGCAAGCCACATATCAAATAAGTTTGTTTCAGTGGTTATATTGGTTAAATTAGTTAACTTATTTGGCTGGTTAGTTAGTTAAGCATGATATGAAGAATATAAATTGTTTATAATATGATTCGTACTCTGATTTTCGATAATAAAAAAATAGTCACAAGTTAAATGATATCAGAAAATGAGTCGTACAAGTATACAACTTATATCATTCATATCAAGTTTAACAAGCTAACTAACTAAACAGGTCAACTAAATAACCAATATTAACAACTAAAACAAAGTTATTTGACATTTGACATGCTAATGTGTATAGAAATTAGTTAGGTGGCACGAGAAATAGCTTGCTAGTTGAATATATGATGTCATATTTTTTTAGAGTTTGCTCACGATAACACATAAACTCTATAGAAAACTAAACACATTTAAAAACCTATTAGAACTATTATGTTTTCTCTATATGACCCAGGAATCCAAAAATTCTTTGTATCATACGATGAGTTTGTCTTGGTGTATCTAAAATACACAGTATAGATGACATGTGAAAGACACATGCTTCATATGTACAGGGTCAAAATTTTGCACATAGATTCACTTGTATCTAGGTAGAAACATGTTTGATCATCTACCCAAGGGCATATATTGGTGTTAGCTTTGTATATGTCTTTATGTATGTCTCATACTGAAAGAAGCCTGGACCCAATGAGACACAACTAGAAGTGCTCAGTGATGAAATTGATTGCATTGATGAGTTGTACACCATGCATCTCGAATTGTATGTTACGTAAAACTAGAGAATATATCAATACTCTTAAAAGGAAGGCTTAACCCGACAAAAAGTTAAATCTTCTAACTTTTTCTACTAGCTGATTCTAAGCAACTCTGTGAATTAAAGATTCTCATTTCTATTGTTGTACCACAAGATTTTATATGCATATATACATATATACATGCATACTTGCATACATACATATTTTTGTTACGAAGTAATCTCTATAACAGCAAAGAAAAATAATAAAGTATGCTGGAATGAACTACTTTAGGCTTTCTTATTTATTATTATTAGCAATCATAGTGTTTTTATTGCAATTATAGTGATTAACTGGAATTAACATACGTGTATGATGGTAGACGAATCAGCCTGGCATTTATTAAAAGAAATGCAACTAATTGAAAGTTAAGAAAGTACATTAACAATTGAATAATGCTAAATGTACATGTTCATATATATAATTCTTTATCATGGAATGAAAGTTGTACATTTTCTTCAGAGTTGGGAGAACCTTAAAAGGTGTAGGTTTTTAGTTAAGATAAGTGGTATGAACATGATGAAACGTATCGTCGACGCATGTTGTGTCGAGTATTTGAGCAAGTTTAAACCACTTTATCTGGCGAGCATCGGTCGGTTTCATAAATGAAAGAAAATAAAATACAAGAAACTTAATTTAACAAACAAACCTGTGTATCTAGATCTGAAGAAGAAACTGAGGTTAAAGTAGGAGAGCCACTAAGCAAAGTGTTGCATGAGATTGATCCTGAATAATCATGGTTTCTTGCTCTTGCATTCAGAGGTTGTAGTCCCAAAGGCCACCCACCTTCTTCCTGCATTCAACTCAAATTATTGGATGAACATAAACAAGAACATTATATTATAATCGCGCATATATAATCGGTAAGGAGTAGGAGATACCTGTTGAGCCATGTAGAAACTGCAAGAATGGAGTTGATTAATTGAGATGATTGAATATGTGAACTAGTGTTAGTTCAATCAACTGTCATATCATATCAGTTAGAAGTGTTCTTTTTATTAGAAAACTAATTAAGATTATGATGTTTGAGGATGAGCAAATGGCTGTTACATGGGATCAAAGAGTAAAGAGAGATGCATGATGGGGTCAAAAAGGAGTGGAGTGGAGATGGTAGAGGTTTTATTTTTATATCATTGCAAACAACTTTTTCTCATTTGGTGTCTTGCTTTTATTCTCTTATGGTATATATTTAATGACTAGAGAAAAGATGAGACAGAATAAGTATGTCACCTGCCCTCCTTACTCTTTTGTTTAATAGAAAATAAATATTAATCATAAGTCTAACACAAACATTTATACGCTTAAAAATATAGCGAGACAGATAACCAATTGAACAAGAAGAAAAGAAAACAAGTAATACATCTAGAAAAATAACTGTCAAATCATCTTGCGATGGTATGGTTGTCAAATGTTTTAGATTTGATTCAGTTTTGGAAATATAACTTAAATTGATAACATTAATTTTTTTTTCCTTTTTCATAAATATTATAGCATGATTATATGTCACAATATTAAAAGCAAGCAACTGTGTCATGAACTTTTATCAAGTTTTTTGATGTAACATTTATTGTTTATAGCTTGCAAATGTGTTAAGTTCTTTAATCTATGGCCAAACATGTGATTGATTTGTGTGAATAAATATATATTAGATGGTAATACATTAGATGTTGAAAGTTGTAAGTTTAGGTAAGATGTAGTACATCAAATTAGGTTTGATATAATAGTTGGAACCAAAATATTGTATGGTGGGTAGGTGCTTCTCATGAGTTTGGTTAAAGTAAATGTTATATATACCGCATAAAGTACAAGTTTTTTTAATAGGATTACTTATTTATGTTATATATATAGTTACATAAATAGAATGCTTTATCCATTTAACTAAATTTCTCTAGAATGTTTCCAATTGGCATTTAGCAAAGACGTAACATATCTCAAAAATTAATATCTTATAAAGTAGTCTACTGTACACAACAACTATAAAAAAAGGTTTTTAGAGTGCGCACACACATGAAAAAAGATTACTTGAATGGCCTTCATGATGATATAGAAGGAAACACGAAGGATCCAATAAACTATAAAGGAAGAAAAAGAAAAGACACTTTGGCTTAGGTGTATGCTAGTTCATGGTTATTTGAAGATATTATTAGTGTGTATCAAGTACACACCTATATAATTAAATTAATAATAACTAATTAATTAATCAGGTGGATTTGTTGATGTATTATACATGAATGTCAGGATCGGTGATGAGTACTAGGGCCTAGTGTGAGTTAGAGAAGTGGGCCCCAAATGAAAAAAAAATTCTTTTACCTCCTTTTGTTTAAATAGGTTAAATGGTCTAACCCAAATTATATTTGGGTAAAATAGGTAAATTTTAAGCGCGTAATAAGTTAATTTAAAGTGTGTAATAGATCAATTTTATAATAGGTGTTTTTAAAAATACACAAATAATAAAAAAAATTTTAGGCCTATCGAGAGATGACGCCTTGGGCAGTTGCCCTTCCCGCTCCTTTTTATTTCTAGGTCATGTGAAGGGGGCCAGTCCAAGATTGTATTGTTCCTCTACAAAGACAACCTTGACGAAGGTTATTAATTACTATCATGATGATGCTATTAATAATTTAAACCATTGCTAATGATGCTTTAAGTCTAAGTATCTTATTGTGTGCACCTTGTTCTCCTATATATATACCAAATTAACCTCCATTAAAACGATAGTAAATATTAACTAAATACTATTCTAAAACATGGTTTGTTAAATGTTTTTATGTTTTAAATGTTATTAAAATAATAATATTGTCATGCAAGTGTCAATAAAAGTAGAGTAGCCAAGGAACGATTGGTCAATGTTTCCCCGGCAAGATTTCACAGGTGACATGAATCAGGAATCAAACAGCACATCCAACAACTGCTTACAACTTACAAACTTCCTTTGCATTTTTGGATCCTACCGTAAAAGCTTCATCACCCATCTTTGAAAAAAATTTTAAACGACAAACATGCACACCCATTAAACCTACTTATAAATTTATATCATTTGTTCAAAATGTATCTTGAATCATAACCGGTCTCTATTTCAACACCTTTATACCAGTAGATTACATGCCCTACAGTAACGACCTTAAATTACAAATTACAACTTTGGAAAAATTTGTAAGAGTAACATGTTATTTTATTAATATATTTATTCGAGGCTAGTTTCTGTTTTTGTGTCATGCTGATTTTTGGTGTGAAATCTTTTTTGTTTGTTTTTAAAGCCTTTTTTTGTGAAATTTATGAATAAACTTTATAAAACGTTTTGTATATGTGATAGACAGACCAAAATAAATGGTATGAATTAGAATAAAGCAGTTAACGGGGTACTTTGCCAAATAAAAATATTTGCCTTTTGATCTTAATCAGCACATTTAACAAATAACGATATATTTTTTTAATTATATATCCAAACATCATATATGTATATATTTGATAATTTTAACTCTGATTTTAGGCCATACAGGATCGTTTTTATATCCAGTAGGAATCGAGTAAAAAAAAGTCAAAACTAGATCGTCTTAAACCGGCTTGAATTAAAAAACAAAGTAAAAAAAAAAGGATTTTCTACTTTGTAAGAGGGATACAATTTATGAAGGAAAAAAGGTGGTTCAGTTTGAAACTAGTTTTAGTCATGTTCACCTCTATGAGGTAAAGCCGGGAACAGTCCGCAACTCTCCCGGCAAGAAAAACTTGATCTATTTCTATTTTTTTGTTTTTTTAACCGACTTCAAAGGGTATATCCACAAACCGATTTCAAATTGGAGGATCGGATAAAATCAGGATCCATTTCGCTATCCGTTTTGGATATGGTTGTATATATGTTTCAAATCCCAAACTGGTTTGAATGTGCACCTCTGACCTCCAGTCCAATTACCAAAAATGGAGTTGATTCTATCCTACTGGGCCTCAAGGGCCTTCGCCAACCCGAACTTGAATCCTTAATCCAGACGCTGTTGGGCCTAAATAGATGCGCGTAAATGGGTAAGCATTATTAAAGAATGCGTTGGCGGTTGGCTGATATCTGAAGCCTGATGGCCTGATGTGGACGACCACTTTGGGTTGGACTAGCCCATCAAAGCAATGGGTTGCCCACATTGATAAGAGCGATATTTTGGGCCAGATTTAGTTAAATCATATTGAGACAATGAGACTTATGTTTGTTGTTTCTCCAGGTCTTAGTAACTAAATGTGTAATTGCAATTATAAGGGTTCAATTTAAACAATAGTTATTTTAGTCTTCAACATTTTTATTTTGCATTTTCTTTGCATAATCATTTATAAATCATGCAAGTATACAAGTCCTTACATTTTCATTTAATTTTGCAAGAGTTAGAAATTCTGATTTCTATAAATTTGAGTGTTTGTCCATTGCCTGGATTTCCTGTTAATCACGTGAAATTTTCTTCAAGATTAAATTATTTCGTGGGTACTCGATATTTAACCAGATTATAATAAGATATTAAAAAACGTATATGTATTTGTTAGATAATTCATCTATATGATATGACTAGCGATCGTCCTTTTATTTTAGAAAAGTCAACACCATCAACCTTTACAGTTTTACATAACTACTTCAGAAGTAAGCACATTCTTTTCAATGCATAGATTTCTTTCGGAGAATCGAAAGCAAACCACTCACTTCCGAATAATAAACTTGCTTTCAAAAAAGAAATTTAGTTTAAAATATTGCTTAATGCCAGCCCAGGGCATTGCCCCTAGGACCTTGCTAACCAGGGGCGCTGTCCTTCGACCCATGTTGTTCAATGGGCTTTGCTCATTTGATTCCACAACAGGTCTAATACAAAAAATTATAAAATTATCAAACAAGTGTGCACTTCACAATTATCGAGTTGTTTAATGTTTTCTAATTACTTATTCTTTGCTCACGAAGTAAATCCAATTCCACCTAAATGGTTAGATGAGATTAAAAATCACCAACAATTTTTATATATGCCGAGGCAACCTACTAGCTATAAAAGCTAATGATTCATTTATTTATGTTTCATGTTGAGGCTTGCAGCCTAACGGAGGAGAGGATGCTTCCCTTCAATCCTTTCTATCTCTAAACTTTCTCCTCTCTTTTAAACGTCACAACAAATTATTTTCACCTATTTTCTCTCATTTCTAAACACATGGTATTCTTTTGTTTCGTCCCTAAACCATTCTTCACTTTATTTATAATTGCTGATATAAAAAACTAAAAAAGTTAGAGGATATATTAAAAAGAAGTTACAAACAATTATTATAAAATATTTATATAATAAATATAGATAAATCAATATATATAGGGGAATGTTAAAATAAAAAATACATTTCACCTAAAATGATTGAAAGTACATTTTAACTTCGCATGAATCAGTTTAAGCAACGTTACCCACTTGTTGAACTCTAAACCCTATAAGGCTAAACCATATACCCTAAAGCCAAATCCTAAATTCTAAAGCTAAACTCCAACTTCTGAAGCTAAACTTAAAAGTTAAACCATAAAACTAAATTCTAAGCGTTAGAGTTAAAGCTGAAAGGCTAATTTGTAAACCCTATAGTTAAAACTTAAAGTTAAACTTTAACGCCAAAGCTCTAAACCCTAAAGTAAACCTTGAAAGGTTAATTTATAAACCCTATAGCTAAATCCTAAAGCTAAACTCTAACAACAAAGCTCTAAACCCTAATGTAAACCCTAAAAGCTAATTTCTAAACCCTGAAAGCTAAGATGGTAGAACTTAACGAGCCGGTTCCAACGCCGCTGGAACGAGTTAAATCTGAGTTCGTTAGAGTTGTCACGTACTCACGTGTCATTTTTCTAATATTTTTTAGGATTTTTAGACAAACTAAACATTTATTTGATTCCCCTTGTGTGTGTGTGTGTGTAACGGTATGGTTCTTTTAATAACCCTTGTTTATTATGTTAACATGTTAACTCAAATGTAAAGAACACTTATACCGTACATATGTTGTAACAACCAATGTAACAAACACTTACATCGTACTCTACCGCAGATGTAATAATCCCCCTCCCCTCTTAAAACTTCTATAGTTTTTTTAACTTCACTTGTTTTTAAAAACTGTCATAACCTTTTTATACCATGTTATTTTTTATACAAATTACAATATTAAATAGATTGTTCATATACCTTAATTCTAGTCTTGCTACATATATTAATTTTATTTTTTTTAACGTTCGTAGTGGACCACTAGTTATACTGGTGTAACGCCAACTTAAAATGACGACGTGAACTAGTGTGGACCGCTAGTTAGGTTAACATGTTAACAATAAACAAGAGTTAACATTTGTTCACTATCATAATTGTGTTTTACAATAGTATATATTATTTTTTTGTTATTTTCTGATTGTTTTTAATATATTAGATAAATTACTTGTTATTTTATTATTTTGTTTCACATTTTAGAAGTAGATAACGGTGTTATTTTAACACCGTGTTTTTCAGAACTTATAATTAAAAGAAAAAACACAATGGTGTTTACAAGACGTACATAATGATGAACATAAATCACAATGAGCTGAAAAATATAATTCTTTATATTTTTGTACATAACAATACTATTGAAACTTGTCTCAAAATTGTATTTCTACATATCCTATATAAAAATTTTAAAAAATTTAATAATTTTAATAAACACATCGTACCTAAATGTTAATCAATATATCGTCCCAATGAGTGGCAGGGTGGGCCTTGGATGGCGATCATGTTTCTCACCCAAGTTATGTTTTGGTCCTATATTGTCTTTCTTGTCTCCAAGTATATGCGTTTTTTTTATTGTTATGGGAACAACTTATTTTCCATTTATGTAATTGTTATCATTACGCTTTGTTGCTTCAAAAAAAATATTCTAATTGCTTATATACAGAAATAAATTATTCTTTTATATTTGATAATTGATATATTATCTAGATAACCACTTCAAAGCTAAACACTTTGTTTACAAGACGAGTTTAATAGCATTAGCATACCAAACCTATGACATTATCCGCATGATGAGGTTGCATTTGTGAAAATCCTAATGAGTAAGGTATTAGACTATATTATTACTAGGGTTTAGTATTGAGTATTATTAGGGTTGAGCTCACGGGCCCGGTTTTAGGTCTCTAGGGTTTCTTATAAACTATATATAATGTAAACATAACCTATCAATAATATTGATTCACTATTTTACCATTTAACATGGTATCAGAGCCTTAGGGTTCTGGGTATCTTCTTCTCCGCTGCACCATCACAAAAACATACAAACCCTAGCCGTCGCCATCGAGTTCAAACCCTAGACAGGGCGGTGTGCCGCCATCGCCGCCGCCCTGTCCCACCTTTGTTTTATGTTCATTTCTTCTTTATTTTCTAGTTTTTAGTTGAATAAAGCTTTGTTATTGGTTGAATATCTAAATTTATTACTTATCTTCATTCTCTTGGTTTGTTCACATTCATTCTCTTGGTTCGTTTCTGGATTATGGCTTCTAACGTGCAGCAGTCACTATATTTTTTTTTCTTTCTTTTTCTTTTATTTATCGGTGTTTTAGCCGCACCAAGGACCACGGTCCACGCACACCGATCTCAAGCTACGGTTTAATTTGATTTTTTTTCTTTTTTTAGATCTACGGATCTCATCTCCTGATCTACGAATCTAAGAGACCGCCATTTGACCACGGTCACTGGTCTTGTTTTATTTTTCTTTTTTTATATCTACACATGTCATCTCTTGATCTACGGATCCAAGAGACTACCGCTTACTAGCCTCGAGACAACGCCAACGACTACAGTCGTCAGTTATCAGCTATCATTCCAGAAATCAAGAACCAAGAAACTATCAAGCGCACTATGGATAGCACAATCAACCAAAAATTTGGATGACAACATCAAACACAATATTAATTGTTGGCAAATGTTTGGATATTCAAGTTGATCGAAGCATGTTTATCTTATTATTTTTAGTTTATGCTATTTTATGTTTTCCAGTCGTAGCGTACGGTTACTTCCGCTACGACTGCGGGGGAGTATTAGACTATATTATTACTAGGGTTTAGTATTGAGTATTATTAGGGTTGAGCCCACGGGTCCGGTTTAGGTCTCTAGGGTTTCTTATAAACTCTATATAATATAACCATAACCTATCAATAATATTGATTCAGTCTTTTACCATCTGACATAAGGAACCCCAATGAGTAACGACCACAAGTTCAATCGTTGCTTTAGTAAAGTCCAGTCAAATTTTACATCTAAATAAATACTCATTGACGTAACTTATTATGTAAAATGTAATAAAATATGTCTAACTTTTCTTAAAAGATTATAATTTATTGAATTTTCTATGAATAGTAGTTGTAGTTTTGAACAACGTACAGTAACCACTCCAATATGAATATCAAACATATATATGTCATTAAGATTTGTCACTCTCTCACCTCACCAACTCCATGATCTCCTTCTATGCTTTTTAAAATAACATAAAGCTAGGAATTCAAATATAAAACAGTATTGATCAATGAATTATGAACACATATTAATAACCATACAACTAATATATATAACCGAAATACGCATGGACGAATTTTATTTCATTTTACATTTCTTACACCTAACCTTGACGATGCAAATAAACTGATTTTATTTAATACTTTCTAGAGCAATATGCAACGTAAGTTAGATGATTATGATCGACACACTATTATAATCATACCATGTTCGATTAATATAGAACTAATGTTAAGTAAAAAAAACTATAAACATTTTATATAACTCAAAATCATATTCTTTACAAGAATATGGTTTAGAACTCTAGAAATAATACCTCAAATGTCAAATGATATGCATTAAACATTGTATCACAACTGAATCCAGCGAATTATACACATCATGTTTTATGAGAAAATCATTATTAGATCGAGTTCCAATTATTTCAATCACTAATTAACTAAAAAAGTGAAGTGTTATTTTTATCATTGTAGTTTTATAAAAATTATCATTTGAATTCAAATGTTTAGATCTTGTTATTTGTATCCAAAGGATCAATATTGTTCAAATTGAAATTTTAAAATCAAATACATAAATTGGATACAAGCAAAAGGATGAAATATGTAATTTACTCTTATTTTCGTATCGACTAAGAGCCAAACAAGATTTTTCAAATTGAAATTGTAGGGGTAATACATCAAAGGGATATAAATACAAGGACGAGTTTGTAATTTACTCTTATTTTGGTATCTACCTAAAGCCGAGCAAGAATTTTCAACTGAGGGCCGAACAAGAACTTTATTTAAATTAAAACCTTTAGATGTAATTCATCATTGAGTTATAAGTGCAGGGACTAAAGTGGTAGTTTACTCTTATTTTGGCATATACTAAAATCCACACAAGAACCAACAAATATAAAAGTTATGTAGAATTAAAAACAATAGATGATATTGGGATTGCCGACCATCTATTTTTATACTCTTGCAATTGTGTCACAATTAAGGAGGGATTTAGCGTCTTTAAATCTATCGTCAATTTATCATTTGAATACGATAGATTTAATAAATGACAAATCAGTTATATATACATACATATACGTATATATAAATTATTTATGTATCAAATACGTTTGACTTAATAGTATCAGGGTGTGTTGTATTTTGTTTATTTCCAAAAGATTGAGATTTTAAATCCTGTTTTGAATAAATGATGTTGATTTAAAACTAGGTATAGAATATTTGAGAGTTTGTCGCTAAAAAAATAATATGTAAAGTATACCTATGGGGTCTTATATACATGCATATGAGTGTATAAATAAGAATCGGCTACTTATCTATTAAGCTATCCTACAAACTTAACATAGATGAAAGATAAAATACAAATATATATTTTTATAGAATAAGTAAAACAAGAATTTTCTGACTAGCACTTTAAATATCAAAACGTAAATTTAATAACATGTCTTAGCTGTTATCACTTCGACTTAAAATACTAACACATTAAAAAACTCGATCATAAACCCAGGTCCCAACAATATCTAGACCCTTGAAAAACCCAAAGGGGAGACACACTTTAATTTAAATTACTTTGACAATTTAAAATACTTTGACTAAAAAAGTCAAGTCATTCTACTTTTCCACTAACAACCAACACAAATTTTTGTTAGAAATTTAAAGGAAAAGCAGCTATAAGACCAAAAATTTGTATAATCAGGCAAATGGACAACAAGGGGACTCATAACCGAAGTCTCTTCCCCAGATGACGCACTTTAACGCTCTATAAACCTCCTTTTTTGTTTGACATAGATCCATTTTTCGCTTAACTAAAATCTGATTTTAAATTTTGCAAAAAGAAATTACCAAACAGCTGCCTCATGACAGCCCTCGATTGGATTTCAACAAACCCCAACCAATCAAAACCATTATTGTAGCTAAGGTTACGAATTAATAAGATTAATGGGTAACATAAATATTTGTCATCTCTCCTCTTAAACTAAGAAAATAGATCAATGACTTTTCTTTTTCTTTTCCTCTACTTAAAAATCACTTTTTTTTAGCGATGACGACGACTTTCTTTTTCATTATCATAGAGCCGATGATGATGACTTATCTTCTCTAACTCGATGACTTAGGTTAGATTTTTTTGGTCTAGAATATTTTTTATATAGAATAATTTTTTTTGTGAAATTAATCTTCTTGTCGTCTCATTATTTAGGTGTGTACATCATTCTAAAATCAGTTAGTATTGTTATATCATATTCTAGTTTTTCGGAATACAGTATATAAAAATACAATCATTCCTTTATTGAGCGTTACAACTAAAAATCAAAGTAGCGGTGGACTGAGGGTGATAATAACCAAGCGACTGGAAGGGAGAGGCAGGCACATTTATTGTTATTGTTTATGGAAGTCGATCGAAGGGTGTCTCGTCCGATTATGGAGTTGAGACTAGAGTGGGGGTTATGTTTAAATGGGTAATGAGGTTTAAAATAAAATAAAAATAATAATTTGAAGGGGGTGTGGGGGGTAATTGGGTGATGAGTTAATAAATAATACATTGTACTAGCTAATTTAAATGTGATAAATATTCTGTTTAAAGTAAACTTGTAATATGTAAAAAAGTTAAATAAATTTTAAACAAACCCGTAGGAAATTACAACAGCCTAAATTCTCGATAGTTACTAACGGCTTACCGACATAATGCATCAAAATCTTTTTAATTATTTGATGAAAATGACGGTAGATTACCGGTGAGTACCCAACAATGTCTTTATTGATGCGTACCTAACTAGTAATTTATCAGTGATTTTGATGATAAGAATTGTGATGTGAGTAGTCTCCATGCTTTTGGGAGGATTCTCCATGAGGTTAGTTTACTATGGATAAATCCCTGTAAATTTGTCGATAATGGTTTATGTAACTACAAACCCCATGCTACCTTGATCAAAATTGGGTGAATCATCTCCAGTGGCTTTTTTGTTTTCATGTCTTATGCCAATTTTGCTAAATTTGTGTTAGGTTTGTGTTGGAATTGGTCTTAGATTAAAATTTGTCAGAACATGATGATGTGTCCATCAAGTCATCTTGATTACAATATGAAGGGATACAATATAGTAAGTACATGGTAATGGATGGGTTATGTCTAGCCTTCGGCACTCATTCCTCCTCAACTCTGCATTGATGCACCTTTAAAGATAGTCATTTCATAAGATATAGCATGTTATGTCAATTATTTGTAAGATGTGAAATATAACGTGCCTTATTAGTAAGACGTTGACACGTAAAATGAAGTTTACTTTTTATGATCTATTTGTGGATTTGTGTAGCCTAAACACATCACTAACACGTTACAAGGCCTATCAAGGCCAAATAATGTGCTTGTTACCATAAGAATGTGTTCAAACAAGAATAACATGTTACAATGACCTAATACTTACATTCGTTTAACCCAAACAACTTTGTATACCGACATGTTGCAATAATTATGTTGGTACTTTTTGTAGTAGTAAAGGTTTCTTCATGAATATATGCATATGATACAACGTTACTTAATTAGCTTAATCATGCAACTTAGTTTCTATCTAATAAGTTAGGTTTTTCGAGTTGGAAATAGACATATGGTTACTTGAACTAGAACTTGGTTTCACCGGAAGTTGGATTGTCTGAATTAGATTAGGGTATTTAAGTTGACCTAATTTTGCACACCTAATACCTAAACAAGAATGACTAAAGACGACGAAACATATAGACTAAACATTTTTTATAAATAAAAATAATAATAAAATCAAATCCAACCTCAATTAAAAAAATAATCCATACGTAACGCATCAGCATTTTAAAAAGTTGTTTTTTCATAGATGAGAAAAAAATATTTGTTTTTGAATAGACTTTGCGACATGTCTTTTCATAACCTGAGTATGAATCATACTTCAGATGGAATTCCAATCATCTATTGTTGGTTTGACGTTCAAGGATGGTGTCTACCGTCTTAGGAAGAAACCAACTAATTTGTAAGACTGCTGACTGATAACGAATCAAACATCGCCAATTACAAGATTCAAACCCGGTCTTCCCCGTAGGGGGAAACCCGAAATGCGGCTGAACCAAAATGTCATTGGCAGATGAGAAAACTATTTGAGAATGTAAAAATGTTACAACATATTAACTGACTTATTTTTAATAGTATCTAAATAAATATTATTCTCTTAAAACGGCTCTTAATTTAATTTTGTTAACTATCATATATACTTGCATCTTATAGGATTTAAACCATTTATTTGAATAGACGAAAGACATCTTACCACCTGAATATTTTTTCAGGATCTAGATAAATATAAACACATCATGTAAACCAACTACCTATAGTTCGACTACTATTAGATTCTCACATTTAAATAAAAAAGATCGAAGATAATGTAACTTGATCATGAATATTAAAAAAATACAAAAGTAGCAAATGAAATTGATTTACTAAATGGAGTGATATACGGATGGCCGGCAGCCATGCGAACCACATTGTGGACCCTTCCGATCTGCCGATCTCTTTACATAATTAAGATTTACTCGTTCCCCCTTCTCCATCATTTCTTTACCATGGTATCCAATAATTTTTATCGGTTATTTCTGTCGGGTTAAATTCATTTTTACACATTTTTATCATTTTAACAAGTATTTTTAAGCAACTAAATTTATTAAAACACCCAAATATCACAAGAAATAAGCTATAGGAATGGCCAAAGGCAATTCCAACACGATTTTGATGTTTTACGGCCATAAGGGGCATATACATATCCTCGATGTTATGCTTGTGCTAATATAACGTGGAAATCAATTTGGGCGATATTTCAAGAAGAGTGATAAAAGATAATAACATAACCAATTCTTAGATCGATGGATTTTCATATAACCCGGTATCTAACACTGTTCATCTTCAAATAATACAGGCTTTTAAGGAGGAACTCAAGTTACATAACAAGTTTCTATTTTCTTCTTATTATTATTTTTTAAATGTCAAGTTTTTATTAAAGTTGCTTGTTTTCTTTTTTCCTTTTTACTTTATGGAATTTGATCATATAACACTTTCAACAACTATAGCTCATTCTATCATAAACCTATAAGCTCACAAAATGAAACAAAAAAAGAGATAAAAAACATACAAGTTAAAGAAAAGATATATCATGAGACACTATTAGAAAATAAATCTTTAATGACACATTAATTATGACACAACACTGATAATTTTATGACATGTAAAATTGTGTGTCATAAAAAAAAATATTGTTAGGATATTATGAAATAGATTGTTTTGCTATATATGTATTTCATTTTGTATTATGAGATATTAATTGTCACTAATGTGAAAATTAGTAATTTTACAAAATCGTCTATAACAACTAAAACCATGACATATATTTACAATACACAAATGCATGTCATCTTCATTTTTGATAGAGAAATCCGTAACACGTAATGATTATCGTAAACGCGTGTCATTAATGAGTATCATAATAAACAAATGACATGTTTTTTTATGATAGGAGTTTCTTTGATGCGCTTCGACGTGTCATTTATACCCTTTAATGACATGCATAACGCGTCATTAAAGGTTTATTTTCTATAAGAGTGATATATTAATATGTTCATTACATATCACTAACACCACACAAAAAAACATATGATAGTTTAAAAAGAAGAATAGATATTTCATATGTTACTTTATCACACGATACTATGATTTTTAAAATCAAAAAGGAAGAAGGGTGTGAAGCGTAGACGAGAAGAATAAAGGAAGTAAATAACAATGAAAAACAAGCAATTTTATTAGATAATGAAAGATTTGTTTCATTGAATAGGTGACTACAAATATTTATAGAAACATCATAGAAAACATAGATACTAGTTAGACTCATAAGCTCAGTAATAAACCCTAATAATAATATAGTCTAATACAACATTATATTTGAATGGGAGGAAATCACAACTTCAGGCTGAAAAAAAATTAATAAAAAACATAAAAACTAAGATAAAACAGTCTTCAAGTTTATCCTCCACTCATAAGTCAAAAATTCTACCAAAAATTCACAACTTTCATGCCAATTATCTGGCAGTCATAGAAGAGAATGGACAAATCCAACGATAATAGCAAACATTATCATCATAATAAAAGTGTATTAAGAGAAAGTAGGAGAACCAGATGAAGATTCAATTTAAGATTAGGTTGGATGGATGAAAGAGAGTGAGATGGAAAAAGTCAATCGGTTGAGAAATATCTCAAGATAGAGGAGATGCAATTGATGGGAGGAAGCGATCGTGAGAAGCAATCGATTGAAAATGACCAGGAGAAAAACGATTTTTGGCCAACTCGGGTTCAAGAGAAGAAGCACGGGAGGATAGCAATTGGATATGCAGTCCTAACATCCTAGAAGAATTACGTGCATTGACCGGATCTTGTTTGAAGAATAATTTTAAAGAATTATAAATTGAGAATGAGAACACGAATCCAATGAAGAATATCTAAATGTACACCGTGACGTAGGGGTGTTCATCGGATCGGATAACGGATTATTCAGATTATTCGGATTGGATTATTCGGATATGAAAATTTCAGGACCCCATCCGAAATCCGATCTGATCCGAATAAGGATATCTCTATCCGATCCGAATCTATCCAAATTCAATTCGGATCGGATTCGGATATATATCCGAATAATCCGAATATATCCGAATAAACTAAATAACAAAATTTTTTGTTTTTTTATTCTTAATTTTTTTTTGCTAATTTTTTATTCTTAACATTTTATAAGTTTAAAATCATAACAAAAGATATAAAATATGAAAATACAAATTTGATGTGAACCCAAATTAAAAACTTAATGGCTAATTATATAAAACCCGAAGATTATAATCTCTAATTTAGAAGAACAATCGATTATTGTATAATTATTTAGGATTAGATGACTAAAATGTGTTAATATTCTTTAATATTGAGTTAAAAATATAATAGGTAGTTGGCTAATGAGTATTAGGCTAAAAACATAGTTGAATTCTTATTCAGATTAATCGGATATCCAAATAATCCGAACAATCCGAATAAAAAAATTATGAAATCCGAAATCCGATCCGAAATCCGAATAAGGAATTCGGATTCGGATGAGATCCGATCCGAATATCCGAATAAGAATTCGGATCGGTTTATTCGGATTTGGATACGGATCGAATTTCGGATATCGGATTTTTTGAACACCCCTACCGTGACGATGAAAAAGAATCAAATAAAGAAAAAAGTATCTAAAGTCCGAAGGAAAAGGAAAGAACCTTGAGACAATTAGAAAAATCAAAGGGAATGGTTTATAGATGAATGGAATGTGTGTATGGTTATAAGGCTGAACGGTAGTAGGCAGGTAAGAAAAGAAAGATCAGTCAATTGAAAGATGAAAAGATAAAGGAATTGTATTGATGATTTCGTTAGCAAAGAAGAAAAAAATTTGTTTTATGCGGCCAGTGTATGGCAAGAAAGAGAAGAGGTTGGCGTTTTGTTTAATGGTGATGCTAGGGTTAGGCTGGCGGTTGAAGATTATGAATATTGTCCGGAATTGTGACCCGAATCTTGAACCAAAAACAAGGCCTTATTAGAATGAAAACAGGGAAACATAACTGAAAACTGAAAAAACAACGAATGATGGCTGGGTAGGGTGATGACAACTGCAATGGCAACACTTTGCCCAGTCTAGAGTTTGTATCAAATGAAGATGGCTAGGGTTTATGGTTTTCTATATGATGTATCAAAGATGGTAAAGAGTCCAGCCGACTCTAAAACCATTTGATTACGAAACATTAAATTTTTAATCACTATAAATATAAAAAAAAGCATAAAAACCTTAGATACCTAATCAAACTTCTGGACTCAAAAACAAACCCTAATATAATATATTCCATAGTTTTTATGAAAGAGAAACATTGCGAACATGAATAATTTAAGGGTTTAGAAAACTTATTAAAACCTCATTTGTTAATAAAGACCATGCTCTAAACTCTCTTTTACGCACCATATTTTAATTTATTTATTTATTTTGGCAAAAAGAACATAGTCGTCCAAACAAAATCAGGTTACATTTCGTTAGTTATATATTGTTTAGTTTGGCCGATGGAGGTCGATTTGTCTAATAAATCTTGGATGCTTTTTTTCTTAGCATCTTATATTTTGTATGTATGTGTAGTTTTTGGTTTTATAATAAACTAGAATTAATAATTGTTGGTTTCCGGTTTCCCACGTACATCACGAGGTTTTCACTGAAATCAGTCCCACAAATCTAGCATTATGGGCCCAATATGAATGGCATCCCAAGTTTTATCATCATCGTCATCGTCCCCTCATAAAAAGAAGAAACCTATGTGTACACACACATACATACGCACATGCAAATGAAGATGCAATAAGAATTTATGCGACTGTGCACAATCGCTCAAACTCACCAAGATACATGGATGCATGACGACTTGCGACTAGATAGGGATCGGAGTGTTTATAATGTATAACGGCTTCAGCAAAATATCTTATTTGCTTATCTTTCTAATAAAAAATTTAAAAGAAATATTTTGTGTTTATAACCTTTGCGACATGCATAAAATATTTTTTTAATGATAAATTTATCATATTTTTATTTCTAAATTACTTATAAGTAATTTAGCTCATCTTTAGGTTTGATCAGGCATTCTTCTAAAAAACAAAGTCTCTATCAATTCATCGGTTACCTCATATTGACACATAAATATGTATCATTAGAATAATGTTTTTATGAATGGATTTATGGTAAAAGATATATATTACTTCACATTCTATGAATATATGCACATCCAGTCTATATAATTTTACATGTGTGTAGTTGTGTTCAAACACGAAAAAATGTCCTCATGTGAAATTGGGAAGATGTTGGGAGAGTAGTGTTTTTTAAAGCGTTCGCCGCTCGCTCGATTTTCGTTCGGAATTTGCTTGAAAAATACTCATTCGAACTTCTGTTCTGTTGTAAACGAGTTGATTGGCTTGGATCGGTTTGTAAATGATCCAAGCACGACCAAAGGTCCGCTCAACTCGGTTCAGCTCGTTCAAATTATTTTTTATTTTTTTTTATATATATAGTTTATAACATAGCACTTTAGTAGATCTGGACTATTATATATAATTATAAAATTTTATTTATACATATTTAGATCAATCAACCTAATAAAAGAATTAACACTACGCATTAGAGTGAAATTCTAAGTCATTGTGAGAAAATTTTAACCCCGCACTTACTCTTAGTCAATCATCCTTCTCTCTCACGAGTCGTTCTTCGCAGCATGCTCACTATGACATCGGCTACCGCCTTAGCTTATCGCTAGCCACAACGTATTGTCATTAATGAAAATGTTGTGCATGGCCGGCGTTGAGGAGGGGCGGGATGGACTCCCGTCCAGGGCCCACTCACTCAGGGGACACAAAATTTTTTAAAATTTTTTTATATACTATATTATATAATTATTAAAAAAATAATTATAAGGTATATTACAATTAAAAACTTAACCCAATTATATTTTAAACCAAATATAATTTTTTTGAACCCATTTTATTAACCCAATTATTCAACTAATAGCCCACTAAAATATTTAAATATTGTAATTAAAGTCCACAAAGTAATTTATATGGTAGCCCACAAATTTTGTTTTATTCAAAGTTGCTCCCACAGTCCCACGTGCTTTGTGAAGGCTGAATGGTTGCTATTGTCTGCATGCGAACTGCTTGCTACGTGTTAAAACGTTTGTTTTCATTTAAAAAAAATCTCATCTCATCTCACTACTCTAATAAAAAACTATCTAGAAGGGACATATGTCAACACCATATTACTCCTCAACAATTTTTTTCTGCTTCTCTCTCCTATTTAATAATCATATTAATTACTAATAATATTAATTATTTTTTTAGATTAAAATAGTTTTTAATAAATTAAATGAAAGATATTTTTACTAATATTATTTCTAAGAAAATAATTATTTATAAAATTATAAAACTTTTAGAACATCAAACTTTTTAAAAAATACAAAATATTTTATATTTGGTGTTTTAAAAAGTAAAATTTTTATAAACAAAAAATAATTTTTGAGAGTTATAAGAAAAAAGTTTTAAGTATGACATTTTTTAAAACGCTTATTTTGAAATAAAAATTTTATTTTATTTATTATAAGAAACATTTCAAACATATCTTATTTTATAATATCAATTTATAATTAATAAATTTTTATTTTATTTAATAATTTTTTATTCAACTCGTGTAATACATTGGTTTACTAAAACTAGTTAGTTTATATAATTTAAGTCGTTAGGGCCCAGGGGTCTTTTTTTCCCGGCTCGTTCAGGGCATTAAAATCCTCAAGACCGGCCCTGATGTTGTGTTATGAAACATGCTGTTTTTTAAGTCATTAAAACCTAACATTCAATATTTTTACCATCTCTCATTGCAACATAAATGGGATGACATAATAAATAGTTGAGTTATACAAATTGTTTACCGCTCGTTTGCGCTCGCTCGACACTCGATCAAAAAAATTAATGCTCGAAAAATGCTATTTTGATTTTCCGCTCAGTTGTAAATGAGTCGATCGGCTCGGTTCGGTTTATAAACGAGCCAACTAGACACATGTTTTATATTTTGTTTTTCGTTCGATGGATTTGCCCTCACTACTTAAAGCATGTGAAGCATACCGATGGCTTCTCGTGCTTCTTAACCATTTAAGGAATTTTAGCAAATCAACCACCCGCCTCCCCCACATATGCCCAACCCAACGTACACAATCATAAGAAAGGGCATGACTTTTACGCATAATAAAAATCATACAACCTTTTGGTGTTATTTGTTGCATATTTTTAATTAGTTGTTTCTTTTTGTTTTTGATTCTTGCTTGTTTTTAATAATTATAAAACTCGTACAAAAGAGGGACATTATGCGTATTTAATTACAGCCGACTTTTTATTAACTATCCACATAATCTTCATTGTCACTATATATGTATTGTCTTTGAATCTGGTTTGAAAATTAACAAACTAGATAAACATAAGTGATCGAATTATGCATGTTCTGTACAAATGTTAACAGATCGACACACTACTTACACAAAATTGTAACAATCTTATCTATTTATGGAGTCATCCATGTAAATAATTAATATATTATTTGGTTTCAGATTCAGAAACAAGCATGAAAAAAAAAAAACTAAAGCATTCAACAACTTAATATTTTAAGGTTGTGTGATTTTTATCTATGCATTAGTGTATGTATGAATTTCATATTAGTTCTTGTGAAAAAACAGATGGCCTTGTTGCAATTTGATGGATAGTTATGGGTAACCATCACATAAGGTAAAAACAAATACACATATATATAATCAGCATTGTTATAGAATATTAAATTATTATGAGAATTAAAATAACAAATATAAATCATTTAAATTTGATCAATGGTTCATACTTTTTAAATTGTATGCTTCATGCATATATATTTCAAACCAATTTGTATACGTTTCAAATGAGAGAAATTAGAAACAATAAGCGTTATATTTATATTATATGTTTTTTTTTTCTAATAATTAAAACTGAATGATTTATTTTTCTTATTTTTGTTTTTGTAATAATTTGTGTTCTCTTTGGATCATATCTTGTGTGCATATCTATATATTATTAATTATATTGTGTAACATAGTGTATAGTATTGTATTTGTTACAATGCACCCGGCCCATAGGGTACACAAAATAAAAAATCGTATCTCGACATTTTGTTAAAAGAACACCCTGGTTTCTTTCTTGATCTATTAGACTGATCGTATTAACATATATAACATTTCTACTTAATTATATAGTTTTTTTAATGGTATACTCAAACACCATATAAACATAGTCTAAATATACATCATTCGTCTAATATGAACTTGAACTTTTAATCTCTTCAAATAAAGACATCATACCCTTAAATCACCACATCATAGCTGTAATGTTAGTTGAATAGAACCGTTTAAACGGATTGAGACACAAGACCACATGGAAGTTTGAAACGTGGAAGATGTAATATGCGTTCTTGTAAGATAGAAATAAACAAAGATTAATTACTTTATTAAGAGCTAGAATTAATTAAAACTTTCACGATTGAGATGATATCAAAACAAGAAGATTAAAAAAAATAAGAAGAAGAAGAATTAAAGCTTCAAAAGGGTTCAATTCTATGCAGACAATTCAATTGGCTTGTTAATTCAAATTAATAATAATAACTGTTAACACCATATGGTTTTTCTTACAAGAAAATGATTCTTCAACTATCTTAATTAATACTAGAATACTAATCAAACATACATATACCTAATCCTAATCAAGAGTCGTGTGCCGGCAATAACTTCAACTTCTTAGCATGGTCGCCCTTAACAAGATCTCCGACCACAATATCCGGCACGTAAACAGCAGCTTCATCAAAAGCAAGCATTGCATCCACATAAACAATAAAATCACCCGAATCAACGACTCCAACCACCGGAGTTAATGGAGCCTTTCGTTTCCTATTCACCGCAACCGACTTGGCCTTTCTAGGCGCCGGTGGACACGCTGCCATCACCGGAATCCTGTGCTCTATAGACCTCGGAGTCGCCGGATCATCCTCAAGATTAGTGGCTTTATCAAATTCTCCAGCAGAAGATGGAAGTTGGATCTTTAAACCACCCGAGACTGAATTTACAGTTTTATCTTCTTTACTGAGAGTATTGGTTGTTTGTGATGATGATGATGATGAAGTGCATCGGTGATATCGGGTGTCGAGAGAGACGATTAATAGATCAAGATTTGAGGTACCCATAAGACAATAGGAATGAAGAAACAAGAGGGAATTGAAGGATTAATAGATCAAGAACTGAGCTCTGAAAACAAGGGAATTTAAGGTGATAGAGAGATGCAAAGACAAGGGTTTGTAAAGTTGGTGAGGTATCACTTATCAACATGATCATGTCTATGACATATGGCACGATTTAAAGGATTTCAAAAGTAATTATAAATCAAATGTTCTTATAATATTTTATTAACAATTATTTTTATAGATATGAAAACCATAGGATATGGATCAAATTAGGTATAGTATAGATCAAAATTTTGTGATTTATATGCATTTAGTATGTATGTAGACAATATATTTATAAATATAATATGTAAATTGTATTGAACAAATTATTATAAGCAACTTAACCGAAGTATTACTTTGTAGCAAAAGAATTGAACAAACAAAACATTATGGACATAAATATTTATATACTTATAAAATTATATCTAATTAATTTAATTTTCATATATGTGTGTTGGTCTCTTCGTAAGCTCTAAAATCAAATAAATCAATTAATATGTTTCAATATATATTTAATCAATTATTTTAATTATTCATTTAGAAAATTAAAAGATAAATAAACGTAAATAGTTAAATCAAAACATATATGCTACAAAATGTGTGACCATATAAGAAAAAAATAACTACATCATATGATGATATTTTAATTGGAATTTCTGAGCATATAGAATAATCAATCTGAAATATATAATTAAACATATTTAAAAAAAAAATTGATGTTTTTATTCATGGCTGCACACAGCACCGAAGTAGGAATAGCAATTTGTTAATCTTAAGCTAAAATCGTTAATATTTTATTTCTAATGACAATTCGTAAGTAGCGACTCTTCATTTAGGGTAAGTTTTTAAGTGAACTTTTAAAGATACTTATGGAATGATAGATTGGTAATGGGTTAATGAAATATAACTTGGGCTTTTAAAGAAATAAAAGGGCTAGTAGATTTAATAAAAAAAAATAAACTTAGTTGAATATTAGATTTTGAGCTTATTAATTTTGATAAAAACGAGCTCTTAATTTAGTTAAAGTTTAAAAATATATATTTGGGTTTAGGGTTTGTAAAGTTTTTCATAGGAGTCAACGTTATTAAAAAAAAAATACACAAAACCAATTCAAAAACTATTATGAGACGTCAAATACAAAAAGAAAATTTTATAGGGTCGGTTGACCCCTTCCCGTCCTTACTAGATGGTCCACTCTTGCACTAGCATGTGGTGTTGTGTAGTAACTGAGCTCAGTGGCGGAGCTTGAACACTCCCGTACGGGAGCGGGGGCGAAATTGTTTCTTTTTAAGGGGGGCGAACTCGAATTTTATATAAAAATTTACACCACCGGGCCAAAAATTTACACTACCGGACTAAAATTTAACAATACCGACGAAAAAAAGACCCCTCCCCCTGGTCCCAACTATGCTCCGCCCATGACTGAGCTAATCAGTGTGGGGAATTCTTGGCGATTGTAAATTGGTCTAGCTCTCAGCTAGTATCTTTTTAATAATAATATCTTTGTTGGCAATTAAAAAAAAATGAGCGTGGGGAATTTTCTATTACTTCTCCTCTCGTTTAAAATTAAATCTCGCACTCACGCAAACATCATTACACATATTTAATGAGTGTAAGTGTGACCACACTCACTATCTATATGATGTATATGTGATATCGTTTTTTCCTCACATTTACTAAGGTATAATATATATTCTTATAAAACTTATAAAAGTAATATACGAAGATTCTTATTTATTTTGTCTTTTTAATGGTTCTTTTATGTATGTATGTACATAAGAGATTGGGTATAGGATGTGAAGCATACATGCATAGGAAACATATAAACCCTCTAATTCGGCGATGGATCCAATGGAAACAGTCCCAATCCAGACACACATAAGTATGCGTCATCATTCAAAAAAGTTTTATTTATTCTTATTATTTTAATTTTTTTAATGCCCTCTGCAAACTTTGATATATGCTCTACTCGCGAAGCACGTGATTTCCCTACAAATCCATGGCACAAAAGCTTAAAAGTTAACATTAACGAAATTAATATTATTAGAGTTCTCTCTCTAATGGATTTATAATAGCTACTTTTATTAATGCAGCCAGTCAGCTAGTGTACGGGGCTGTTTTTACAACCAAATGTGAAGATTAAATACAGTATACAAAAATATATTTTATGATTTCTAATAATAATCTCAACAAATATATAAGCGACTAAATATACAGCTCTATATCGCGATATAATGAGTACACATGTGATTATCTGTCATAAGATCATATATTTCATAGTTATATGTGTGAAATTATTCTGCTAGCATGACCATATGAATATATCACACTAAGAAATAATATTTCTTGAGTTTCTATAGTATTAATACATTTTTTTTGGCTAATTTAATTACCTTCCGAGTTATTTTTTAATTATCATTAGGTGCCAATAATTATTTGCATTGAACTTTTAGTATACTAAAAATAAACTCTTAATGAGTTGACTTTTTAGAAAGTAAAAAGCAGCTTAATCATGATAGACTGCTTGGATTTCACAGAATATGCTTGTGATGTATCCAACATCATGAAGGGTATTATAATCTGTTTATATGATATATAAATATAGAAAAATACTAATACTTTGGGTTGTTATATATAATATTAATTAAACTACACGAATAAATATATATTTTAATATATGTTCATTTTTAAGATTTTTTAAATAATAATAAATGAGTAGCAATTACTGCTATATGGTAATTCGAGGGCAAATTTCATTAATTTATTTTGAGTTACTAGTTTCCTTGAATTCACACAATGTTCATTTTTCTTATTTGTCTTCTCTGAGTTTGAAATTTTGAATTCATTTGTTTTTAATATATCTCTTACCTTGAATATGAAAGCCAAGTAAGTTCCTTTTGAACTTTGATATTACTTGGTATTCGTATTTATCCTTTAGAAACACGCTTAACTAAGTACATAAAATTACCTATATATATGAAAATTATTAATCAACAATAAAATTATAGTTTTATAGAATACAAATTGTATATTTAAAGTTGGAGTGAAAATAGCAATAGATAAATGAAGAATGAAGCATTTATGCGAGTATACATGGAGACAACATACATTAGTATAATACTAATTTTAACACTTGTCTTACATTACATTTTTAGGACGTAAATAGGCGGCAATTGGTTTTTGAATTTTAAAATATAATTGTTTATGTCATTGTTATAAAATAAGTATGCTCATATGATATTATTAGCTCTATAGGAAAAAAAAACACAAAAACCACACACATATATGATTGAATTTTTTTCAGTGATTATGTTCTCTTAATTAAAATAATAATAAATAGTGAATTACGGCAATAATTTATTTCATTATTTATTAATAAATATATGATTCATAAGATGGGGTGGGGCATTACAATAAAGAAAAGGGGGACGAAAACACAGACTCTCATGGGCACATAATCAAGTGCACCTTTCATGCTTATGCTTAAAATCATTTTGTTACCATCTCCCATCATAATGTTCTTTCTCTTCATCCTTTTTTTATTCAATTATTATTTTTTAATACCTTTTATTAAACAGTTTATATGTAACAAAAACTAAGATAATTGGGACGTTTATTGCTCAAGCTCTTAGGATTTGTTTGGAAAAATATGTAGGCATTGATTTGAATTCTGCACTTAATTATACGTAGGTGGATATTTTTATATCAACCGAGTCCGCAGATAGACAATATAATTCGAGTATTATATACTATACAATTCACAACTTCATGTAAAGTAACTTACATCATATACAATTCACAACTTCATGTACAGTAACTTACACCATATATGCTTTAATGTACAAGTGTTTTTTTGCATATGCTAATCTCATTTGTGGGTGAGTAACCCCTATTGCATTCTACAAACCTTCATGCATATACTACAACTAATTTAATGATATATTAATAAATAGTTTTATTACTTTAAAGTATTATATATTATATACATAAAAGCAATATAGTTTGCTACAATATAGTTTTGCTTTATTAAAGTCAGCTATTTTTATTTTTCATGATTTATTTTTTAACTTTTATTTCTTTGCCAATTGAAAAGTTAATTATTTATCCGTGTGTTTATATATAATCAAATTTAGGTTTTAAGGTATTATGCATTTAGTATTTAAGTTAAATTGAGAAAGATAACACATATGAAAATTTAACAAAACACTTATACTTAAGTGTATATTGTATACATATACATGTTTATGACGGATAGAAAATGCATGTTTTTAGTTTTTTATTTGTTACGCTATATATATATTTTTAGAACATAGTTGTATTATTTTTTGGTATCATAGGCTATACCGGGTGATAAATAATTGTGGTACCGTGATAAACTCATTTGATTATGAGCGAACAACATCGTTGCTGATATTTTGGTATTATCGAAAATCGTATCGGTGTTCAAATTTATTATTTTTGACGAACCAGATTGATAGCGACCGAGCTCATGTTGCATTGCGCTGGAAAAACTCAAACACACTCCCACCGCGAAAACGTGGGGATAAAAACTAGTTATTTATAAATTATAACACGTAATGGAATCATGTTTATTCCTTAAGTCGTATTTTAGTTAGGGACTTGGATCTTTCTCGTATGCTTCTTTCATTTCATTCAAATTTATTTTACCATAAATGCATATTTAATTTTTATTCTTTAGTTTATGATTATTTAATCTTTCTCATTTGGAATTCCATATCGATAAAATTCCATTTTGTGTTTTTATAGTTTTAGTTACTTGATTCTTTGCTTTATTGTGTTACTTTCCTTTTCACATGGCAAATCATAACATGATAATACAATAAGAGTATAAAACTACCAAATCAAATACTAAATGAATCTAAGAAATAATCTTTCTACTCTAATAAAAATGTATATGAGGTGGACACGTGTCAGCATCATATTCATTCCCACCAAAATTTTTCCGCCTCTCTTTTTTAATTATTAGTTACAATAATTACTGATAATATTATTCATTTTTTATTTTTATAACTAAAAATTCTTCTAATAAATTAAAGAAAAGTTCTTTTTATTAATGTTATTTATAAAGAAATAAATTTTTATAAAATAACAATTTTTTAAAGCATCAAAATATTTTAAAATTGGTGTTTTTAAAAAGTAAAATATTTATAAATGAAAAATAATTAAAATTAAGAGTTACAACAATAAAATTTTTTTAAAACGGTTTGTTTTGAAACAAAATGTTTAGTTTTTTTAAACAAAAAAGTTTAAAAAGTTAATATCATTGTTTTATTACTTATATCCTTACTAATACGTAATTTCAATTATATCTTATCTAAGAATATCGTTTTATAACTAATAAATTTTTATTTTATTTATTTAACCCGTGTACTACACGGGTTACTAAAGCTAGTTTACAAATAAAAAAGAACTTTAACAATGAGCTAAAAGGTTGCAACTTTGTTAATTGTGATCTGTATAAATTTTCCTACTCTAATAAAAGAGTATTTAGGGAGACCCGTGGCACCACCACATTCATCCCTATCAAAATTTTCTCGTTTTTCTCTTCTTAAATAACTACCTTTATTACTAATAGCATTATTTAACTTTCTTTTTAGATTAAAAATAGTTTTTTTTATAAATTAAGAAATTTTAATTTATGTTATTCCTAAAGAAAAAAGTTTATATAAAGTAAGACGTTTTTCTAATATGTCATACTTTTTTTAAAATACAAAATATTTTAAATTGATGTTAAATTTTGTATAAACCAAAATTAATTAAAAATACGAGTTATAATAAGCAAATTTTTAAAAATGACATTGTTTAATACGGTTTTTTTATTTTAAAATTTTTTAGGAAAAAAGTTTTAAAAAATTGATATAATTATTTTATTACTTATACTTCTTACTCATACGTAATTTCAATCATATGTAATACACGGATTTAATAAAACTAGTTTTTATATGTTTAAGTTTGATGAATCAAATATATCAAACTTATACACGTAAATGGTATTCAAACATCTAAACATCACAGAAGTATATCTTATAATCATATAATGTCAACAACATTTTAAGGTTATGTATTTCAAACATCTTAACTTCTGGCTAATTTGAAAATTTGGCTCAATCAAAGGCAGAGCCAATGTAGGGTAAAGAGGTCATTAGAATTTCTTAACTTTTTATATATAAAAATTGATATTTGTAGAAAACATGAGTTTGACCTATAAGTATACTCAATAGAGAAGAGAACTTTACGATGATAATCCATCTAAGAAGTTTGATTCCATTTATCCCCGTAATATTTTCAAATTATTATAAACTTAATGCCATTGCGTGAAATTCCTAGAGTTCTCACCTTTAAATATAAATTATATTGTTATAAAAAAAATATATAACAAAATAACTTTGATGATTATATAACCAGGTAATATACTTTACGTGTCAGTAAATATTCCATGGAACTTAATGTGAATTATATTCACTCTCACGTCCAACAGTGACTAAAATGTCAAATAGCCACCAAAATGCCATTTTATAATGTTCAAGGAGCTTTTTTAGATGAAAATTTAATCACAAGTCTCAACCAAGATACTTGAAAAACTGAGTAATAACTAATAAGAACCCTAGCTAAATTAATAATTTAAAAAGTTCAAGGACTATTGAAAATTGCAAGACAAAGTAATTATTTAATTCGTGACTAACATAAAACTTTTATAACTATATTTTCTATGATTTTCCATATATTCAGTTATAACTAATAGTCTCATAACAATTTCAAAGTTATAACAACATATGACGAAGTGGCTAAGTTTGCAAACAAAATGGGCCCAAATACTACCTCTTAAAATCCAGGTCCACTACAAGCATAGAGCCCACACAAAATGGGCTTGGTTCACTTGAAATCTAGCCCATGTACCACTCGGACACTCGGTGCTCAAATAAGTTAACCTTGGTATAAGACTACAAGTTTCCGACTTTCCGTACATTGACGCATAACGTAGGCCGCAGGGTGACTAAAACTGAATAACTGAGTCACTTGAGAAACCAATTATGGCTCTTAGGTTTCTAATAACTGGGTTATATGGTTCGGTTATAATTATATGCATCTTCTGTCTGTAGCTTTAAAATCGAATGTGTTGTCATCCAACAATTCAACAAATCTCTGAATTACGTGGGCAACTGCATGAAAGAACCGAAGAGAGACAATCTAACTCCATGTCTTCCTAAAGTATCTCCTAGCAAATGCTTGATCTCTTTTTATAAATTATGATTGTTCTTCGTATGAAACCGAAAGAGGATATCACACCATTTAGAAAAATTGGCATTTGATTTTTGTGCTTATATAAATCTCTTTAATTGGGTAAGGATATGTGACAATATGCTCAAACAGACTAGATCAAAAGAGCAAGGTTCCTAATCACCGTAGTGGTACATAAATCGGCCCCTAAGATTAAATTACAAGGTATTTTCAGAGAGTGACAAGGATCCAAAAATTTATTTTCATGTTGTCAATATTTTTAAATACTCTAAATTTATAAAAGCGGACACAAAAATTTCGGGTTGATGCGGGTCAGGCTAGTCGCATAATGAAATTACGATACTAAACGTTGTAACAAGTACTTGCTGTTATGGACTGGTAAAAGTAGTGATAACTTTAGTAAACAAAGCCAACATATAATCAACTACATTTATTAAACCCGTGTATTACATTGGTTGAATAAATAAAATATTAAATATAATAAAATTTTATTAATTATAAAAATAATATTCTAAGATAATATTTGATTGAAATTTTCCTTGTTATAAATAAAATAAAATTTTGTTTCAAAATGAACGCTTTAAAAAATATCATTTATAAAAATTTCTTATTATAATTCCCGAAATTTATTAGTTTTTGTTTATAAAAATTTTACTTTTTGAAAACACCAATTTTTAAAATATTTTGTATTTTTTAAAAAGTTTGATATTTTAGAAGAAATTCTTATTTCGTAAAAATTTGTACCTTTAGAAATAACATTAATAAAAAGATTTCTTTTTTAATTTATTAAAAATTATTTTAATCTAAAAAAAAATTAGATAATATTATTACTAACTAATATGATTATTTAGTAGAAGAGAGAACAAAAAAAAATTAGTGAGAATAAATATGATCCTGCTATATGTAGTTAACATTTTATTAGAGTAAATAGATGTCTTTTCATGTTTCCACCAAACTTTTGAAAAGATTACTTACCTATTCATGTTGGCAAACCTTGATTCTTTTCGCACTAACAATGTAGCTAGTGGTGGAATTCGAAGTTTTTAACCATAATGTAATGATAATATATAAAAAAGAAATAAATAAAGGTATTAAATCCACTAAAGATTTAACCTAAATTAATTAAACAGAAAAAATTTAAATTAAATAAAATAAACAAAGGTAAAATTTTAATTAAATGTAATAAAAAAATAAAAAAAAAGAAATTTTAAGCTAAATTAAATAAACAAACAGAATAAAAAAAACAAATATTTTGAGCAAACCTTAAGGATTAAAATAGTAATTTACTTTAAAATAAAATAATATACAAGTAAGCATTTTCTTTCTTTTCTCTTCTTTAGTTCAATATAAGTTTGTCATTTTCACTGGATTCAAAATCATATGGAGTTGTTATCCCAAAAAAAACATTATTTTTATTCGAAAAACTCCGATGTCACCTACATGGGTCCATCCCTGACTTCAGATATAAGACATCAATTTTATTTAGTGCAATTTTAAATTAAAATGTTTGCATCTAACGCAAAGAGTATGCCTATCATCCTCACAAAGTTAACGACAAAAGATGAAAGATAACGAACAAAAAACATGTGATATAGATAAATGCGAAAAGATAAAATAATAAGATTGTTTAAGACCATAGACATGACCTTATGTTGAATTGTTAATATGTTGTGTTTGCTTATTCGTGAGTTGCAATCCTATAATAGAAACGAACTAATTATTTAACATTGATATTGTTGTAAGTTTGTTTATAATTATAAAAGTTTATTTTCCTCAACTTTGCTTTATAGTTGTCACATGTTTTTAAAAATTGATGTATAAACTCTCACGCTGAGGAACGAGTAGAAGAACCACAACAAGAATTCAGAGCTTGGCTCATTTGTCTTTATGTTTAATTGTATGATATAGTAAACTTTACAAATAAAATTTGATTATGTTACAATGTACCACATGTAACATCAATTTTCATGATTCACTTATTGTAATTATATATTTTTATATAATTGAGTGGGGTTTCGGCTGCTGCTTTACTTTTTAAAAAATACACTATTTTTTGAATTTAAAAAATGAGAATGTTACGGTGAGTGAGCTAGATTTTTTTTTTTTTTGAAGCTAGCTTATAACATACTAGGTTATTATCCCGTGTATTACACGGGTAACATAAATAAATATTAAATAGTTAGTAACAAAAATTTATGAATTATAAAATAATATCTTGAGATACGATATTATTAAAATTACGTACGAATAATGACTTTAAATAATAAAATAATGATATCATTTTTTAAACTTTTATTTTAATTTTTAAAAGTTTGAATATTAATCATTTTTGTTTCATAAACAAAATTATTTTTAAAGACACAAGTTTAAAAATATTTTATATTTTTAAAAAAGTTTAATCTTTCAGTAAAATTTTTTATTTTATAAAAAATTATTTATTTAGAAATTATATTTATAAAAGGATTTCTTTTTTTAATTTATAAAAAATGTTTTTAATCTTAAATGAATTAAATAAAATTATTAGTAGTTAATGCAATTATTAATTAGGAGAGAGAAGCGGGAAAATAAGATTTAGAAGCTTTATAATTATGCCATGTGTCATCAAAAAACCCTCTTTTATTAGTATTGATAGATAAGCTTTTGATTGTAAGACCCTTCGGTCCTCTCTTATCACCAAGTCCCAACCCTCCATTTGTAAGTGAAGTGAGCTAGATGAGCTAAGAAATTTGACTACCCTTTTTTTCATCCAGTGGATGAGCTAAGAAATTTGACTACTTTTTTTCATCCAGTGCATGAGCTAAAAAATTCGACTACTGTTTTTTTTTCATCCGGTGTAGTCTACTAGGAACACATATTGGTTAATTCAACTGTCAAACGGTCAAGGCAAAGTGGAGCAAGATTGTTCATATTGGTATATATTGCATTCTATTTAATGTCCAACTTGTAAAAATGTTTTTGGACCATCGGCCATTGTATGGTTAATAGTAAATTACTTGATACGTATCCTGTGCAAAAGAAATTCAATATGTGGATCAATACCAGTTCACCACCCAAATTAGCTTTGGTTGCGATCAATGTTTTCAAAACTGGACTAAGCCAGCCAGTTGAACCGTTTTAACTGAAAACGGTCATAGGACCAGTCCGATTGTGTGTATTTTAACCACTTTCACTTGAATCGCCCGATCACTGGTCGAATGGTGGTCAGATTGGATTTTCAAACTTTTTTTTTATTTTTTTTCCTTTCGAAATCTATTTTTTGATTAATTTAGTACTTTATGATATATATTTTACTTACTAAGTGTTAATATTATGTTAAAATATATGTCCATCATATTCATATTTTGTTTTTGAACAAGATATATATAGATATTATTAAATCTTTCTAGATATGAAGTCATCCGATTAAATACGGTTCGGCTGGTCCGACCAATGAACCCTTAAAACCACCGAATAGATTTAAAAACATTGATTTCAATGTTAGTTGAGGTGTGGTTGTCTTCTTTAAGTTTTTGTTGGGCTTTGGTCAGTTTGGGTCGTGGGTTACCCTATGTGTGACTTTTGTTGGATATCACTTTTTGAATTGAATTTCTATTATTTTATGCAAAGGTGAAAAGGAGGAACTCCAGATATGAATATATTGATTTACTTATATTTAAAGGTGAGAAATTTACATATGAGTAAATAGAAAGGTTACACGTATTTAAAACATCGATTTTACATATATGTAAAATAAACAACTCGAGACAAAGGATGAGATATTAAGTGAAAAGAAACAACTAAAGACATAAAGATAAATAATTTGTGTATATGTAAAGGTGAAGGAGTCGATTTATACATATGTAAAACATCAATTTTATATATATGTAAAGAAGCAACTCAAGACATGTATTTTAAAAAATGTATGATTAGGTAAATAGATGCTTACTTTGAAAAACTTATGATCGGTATGAATATTTGTATATATGTAAATTGATGTTCATTGGACAAATTAATAATTAGTCTCAAGATCTAAACATATGTATAACAATTGGATATATGTAAATAGATGTTACTTAAGTAATAAATTCTCAATTAGTTTGAGAAATGGATTATCATATTCATACTTTTAACTTGGTTTTTAAAATATCTTTAAATAAATAAAAATAAAAGAGAGAAAAGAGAATTATGAATAATTAACAAGTTAGTTATTTAAAGAGAGAAATATTTTATGAATTACAATCATACTCTTTTCATTTAACATTTAATTTTTAAGATCAAAAAATAATAAGTGGTGTACATTAATTCTTCAAGTTGTCGTAAAAAATAAAGTTTTACAAAGAACTTAACCCTACCATAATAATAGAAATATATATATGATTTGCATGTGTTGTGAACACATTAGTTATTGCAAAACCTACATAAAAAAATATATTTTACAATCTTAAAAAAGTTTTAAATTAAGAGAAAATGGCATAAATGTAATATTTGTAGGTTTTCACACAAAAATAAAAAACATAAACAAATTAATTTTTGCTTATAGAGAAAAGTTACGGTACAAATTTTTTTTTCGTGCGAAGTGTACAAAGTTATCACGCAAGAATGAAGGTTACGGGTGGAATTATAACGCAAGTGTAAGAATTAATACCGTAGAAATGAAATTATCACGCAAAGGTAGAATTATCACGCAAGAAGGTATTCTTGCGTGATTCTTGCGTGATAATTCCGCACGATTGTAATTCGTCTTGTGTAATTATCACTTTGTTATTGCGTGATTATTATTGTTCTTACGTGATAATTCCACCCCAAAACTTCGTACGTTTCACACAAAAAAAACACTTTGTATAGTAACCGCCCCTTTGCTTATATACCCATAACCATTTGTTTACTTAGGCCACACCCTTGAAAAGTTGAAAATGCCACCCAAATCTTTGAAAATTCTCCCATTTAAGCCATAAGGGAATAATAATCCATTAATAAGGATTTTATAACATTATTTACTATTTTGATAGACTTAAACTTTTTTATGCAAGTTGTATCCGGTTTTCTTAAGAGCAATCTAATCAACTTAATACTACACTATAGAAGCCGTAAAACTCAAGCCCTCTCTACCTTGATGCGGGGCCGAAGAATAATTGTTTCTTGTGTTTGTGGTTTTTGTAATTAAAATTGTGCCCACATCGGGCCATCTGAAGAGGCCTAAACTGAGCCCAATAAATGGTGACAGGCTAATGGGCCATATCATATCCGGTGATCAACAGACTTACGACAGCAACACTGAACAGATCTATCACTCGTACAAAACTCGAGTGTGCTGGCAGTCTACTACAGCAATCTATATCGGAATAAATGTCTTTCCAATCGCAGCCGTCCAAACCATTTTCAGCCACTCTGTCATCCACTTTCATCTCCACCTTTATTATCATTGCCTCTACCAAACACCTCATTTGTACTTTTTATCACATTCACCATTCTACCCCCTCATCTCCCCCCTAATTCCCCTTATGCCCTGCAATAGAAATTCAACACCAAAACCTTCGTACAAATCTATCTATCTAAATAAACCACAAGCACACCTTCAAATCTATAAATGGTGTGACCCAACTTGTCTAAACCTTTGAACAAAAATGCTAATTCTCAATCGGAAAACATGTGATTTGTTGAAAGGTAATCTAACGACTAACATGACCCTCCTGAGGGTGGTCCTCCGGCTACGGCCATAAGACCACTTCTATACTTCCATGTTGCATTTCCATTTCAAGCTCAGGAAACACTAGATCATGTCAACATTCGAACATTGCAAAACATTGCCTAAAGTGCAATCGTATAGATTATACCGACTTGATTGTAGAAGGGCGGTCAACTAGGCTATGGCCTCAGGACTCCTCTGATACTTTCATGTCAAAGTTCGACCGCAAACTCTGGGAAAGGCTAAATCTGAACGTGACCAGACCCGGATAACCAATGCGTCAACAGGTTCAAACGTTGCAAAACACACAGCCTAAAGTTCCAAGATTTGCAGCATAGATAACTTCTGGCACCAATTTAACAAACACTAGCCAAGTTCCAAAATTGCACTTCAGAATTCAGTAAGCAATATACAAATTGCACTTCAGAAAATTGTGTTCAAAATTCATGTTTCAATCAAGTAGATTTCAGTTTTATTAATAAACCATTAATCAACTCTAGTACAAAGATATGATTTTTTGCAACAACATGAACTTGAATGCTGATAGAAGAACACATAAAACAAAAGGTAGCACAAAAAGAGGGTGAAGTTTCATGAAAATGGTTGTGTTTTTGCAGGTGCTTCATCCAAAAACGAAGAGGAAATTAAAGAGAAAGAAACCTTTATCTATCTTCTTTCCATCAATAATTTATAGAGTAATTGATTTATAAGATGACAAAATCGATCAACATTCATACAAATAGATACAACAAACCTATACAAAGAAGAGTGAAATCAACACACCGTACCGTCGCCGAAGAGTGTAAATCCTCTCTGGACCCTGGTGGCAATGACGGACCGTACAATTCCGGTGGGAAATGCAACGGTGATGACGACGTGATCGGTGACGGAGCGCCATTAATCGGAGGAGAGTTTTCCACAATTGCATTCTTCCCGAAGATCTCTTTCGGTAACAAAACCCTAGATATCCCAAAAATTGCCACCGGATTCTGATCAAACACTGTTTGCGTTACGGAAGCTTGAACAATGCCCGTATTAATGGCGACCGACCCGTTAACCCGAGAAATGTTCAACGTGAAGCTTCCGGCGCCTTTGTCCTCAGTAGCTAGGGTTGGTTGAACAGGATTCACAATCGATTGAAGAGACCCTAAGGGATAATACGAATGCAGCACGTGAAACCTTAGAACATCGGCTTTCTTATCTGCCGATAACGACTGGAAGTTCGCCGTCGCCGGTAGATCGGCGAACGCGTCGTCGGTCGGAACGAACAGCGTAATTCCGGCACCGCCTTCATCAGATTCGAACTCCTGAACGACTCCAGATGCGGCGAGTATCGACGCCACCACATTGAAGTTATGGCCGTCGATTAAGGCTTTACTGATGTTAAGCCCTAGCGGCGGTCGACTCTCCGACGCGAGTAGATCGAATCCGTAAGGTACGATTAGCGAATTGACGGAGTAGATGCTGACGTTGTACGGTAGGGTTTTGATTACGGAGACGACGGTGGCGCTGTTGGGCGGTTGGGAGTAGGCGGCGGGGGATCGGACGGTGGTGGTGTTGGTTTGACCGTCGTAGGTGACGTTGACGTAGCCGAAGTCGTTGGTGGCGCGGCCGGTGGTTTGGAAGAGAGTGGTTATGAGCTTGCCGGAGGGGGGGAAGCGGCGGAGGTCGTTGAGAGATAGGTATTGTAAGAGGACATGGTAGCGGATGACGTCGGCGATGGTGGTGGAGGAGGGGGATCGGCGGATGATGTCGGAGGATCGGAGGACGGCGTTGGGGACGGCGAGGAGGGTGACGGAGGTGCGGTGGGAGAGGTCGGCGGCGACGGTGGTGGCGGAGAGGAGGTCGGAGAAGTCGGAGAGATCTGGGTAAGGGGATAAGAGGTGGGTGACGTTAACGGCGGAGACGGCGGTGGAGTGTAGGAGTAAATAAAACAAAATGGTGGGGGTAAAATGGGAAATGAGGGGAGAAACAGCCATTTCTACCAGTGGAAGCTTGACTGGTGAGAGTGATGGCGGATGATCTTGGTGGTGGCGATGGTGGATGTGAATGATGATGGTGATGATGTTGATGATGATGATGATGATGATGATTTGGTGAAAGCGTATACATTCGGAACTAGAACAAATCAGACATCAAGTGCATATGCTTATGTGTGTTGTTCAGTTTAGTCCCTTTGGTTCGTATTTGTTTATATTTCAGTCCTTTGTCTTTTCATCAGGTACATTCTGGAAAGCATAAAGGTTAAAAGAATTTGCGTTTAGTATCAAGAGTATTTGTTTATATTTCAGTCCTTTGTCTTTTCATCAGGTACATTCTGGAAAGCATAAAGGTTAAAAGAATTTGCGTTTATAAAAGAGCAAGTACAATCAATGGAAAGCTTTCTAATTTGATTTTCTAACAGTGGTGTTGCGTTTAGAAAAGTCTAAGCAGTAGACTCAGTGTTCTCTACCGGAAAATTTTTAAAATGTCTAATTTTTTTTTCTCTCTCAAAATATTTCCCACATAAATTTCCTCTCAAAATATACTTATGTTCAGACGCCGCCCTGTAGAGTATGGTCGCCTGTTTGCTTATATACATGTGTTTTTTTGTGACTGCATCTGCCGTATAAGACGTTGGTGCCTGTCTATGGAGGCATCGACGCCTTGTCCAAATAAGACATTTTGAGAAGAAATTTATGAGAATGACGTTTTGGGGGAAACTAGAGGGGAAACATTTTGAGAATTTTCCCTAATTTAACTTGTATGAAAAGTAAATTTAATGTGTTTTAGGAATTTAAGTTTGATAGGAAAATGAATTTAAAAAAAAAAAAAGTTGATGTAGATGTTCACAAGACTCTGGCTTCCATTCAAAAGAACAAGACTTCAGGTGCTTCAATGCAGATTATTAAAAATGATCGTAAATTGTACATTTAATGCTAGCTATTAAATCTGAAGGGCGAAGGCAAGCATGTTTATGAATTGTTAATTGAGTATTCACTATTGTTTGCAATTAACATTAAAAAATTTATTTCATATAATTTAGAAAGAAACAAAGATACACATGATTATACATCATAGTTTTCATCTAGGCAGGTGAGAACATTATTCCTCCATAAACTCTAATCTAGATGTTTATGCTCTAATTTTAATCATGAAGGATATAACCTTGATTTCTTCGATAGTCATGGATGATTGATCATCAGCGTTATTAAATGCCACATATCTTCTAAATGTTCTCCCAAGTTTGTTACACATATCTTTAAGTCAAAAGGATGTGGTTCGTTGTAACTAAATGCTCACATAAATACTAAATTTACTCCACATTAGTAGTTGTACACAATATCTTTAGAAGTCATAATCAGGATGTGGCCACTTTTCAACTTGCTCTAATAATCATGAAATATAAGTTGTTATTTTTGCCAAGTTATAAAACTCTAATCTCTAGTAGGGTTACGTTTCTAAATGCATCGACACTTTTCCATCTGTTTCCCACTTTTCAAGTCTATGAGTTATTAGTAGTTGTCACACAATCAAAACACTCTTTTTTTCAGAGCCACTTGACTCACTTGCATTTGCTATCTTCATGCTTCAGGATTTTTAGCTTTATGATTATGAAGAGAGCCAACTTTGAATTCATGTAATACCCAAAAGTTGACCTCTAAATAATAATAAAATATAAGTTGAGGGGTTATTTTTGCCAAGTTATAAAACTCTAATCTCTAGCAAATAAAAACTAGGGTTCCACGTTTCTAAACCATCGACACTTCTTCCCATCTGTTTGCCACTTTTCAAGTCTATGAGAAACACCTGGGAACCCTTGATTACAGCAGCAGATCCTCAAATTCTCTTTAAATCAGCATCAAGAACTCTTATGATCATCGTTGAAACCTTTTAGTCTGACTAAGATGAAAATCGGGTTGTTGGCAATTCAAAGTACAAATTAGAGCTGTTGAAGGATTGAACCACCAAATCTGTGGTGTTGGTGTTTTATTCGACCCACATCAGTAGCAAAGGTTAGGACAAGAGATTTGTGCACACTGGAGTATTAAATCAGGCTGTTTAAGAGTCTCTAAGCTGAATCAAGGTGTAAATCAAGGTATTTAACTTCTAGTAAGCATCAATAATTCATAATTTCATAGTTATATACAATTAAGGGCTGAATAATCAATTAATGATGAATTCTTCATAAAACAGAAGGTTTAGAGGTGTTGAGACTTCACCCATTTCAATCAGGGGTTGCCATCTTTAGCTTAGATACTGCAGTCTCATTCAAAGATTGATAATGAAGATTAAGGATTTGAAACTCAAGTCTACAAGTTTTCTTTTAGGTAAGATGACATTGTGCTTACTAAATAATATGAGTTCCATTGAAATTTTAAGTGTTTGAGATTATTAGAGGTAATTTATATGATGTTTCAGCTTGGATCAAAAAGCACATGATTTCCTTTGGTTGAGAATAAGAGGCTAGTTCAACAAGTCCAAATCAACCGGTGAATTGATCCTTAACTCTTAATGCTAAGAAATATTGATTTTGTCATAAGAATAAATGATGTATTAGTTAGATTTATAAGTGTATGAATCCTAATCAATCAATTGTAATGCACATCCCCCTGTATTTAGTATTTGGGCAATTTTTATAAGAATTCCATTAGATTAAATGGGGCATTAAGGCTACTGGTAGAATTTCATTGACATGATGAAAGAAAAACAAGTTTGTAAACTTATCATCACTCACAAGTTTAATCATTTTAAGACATTAGTTACTAGATTTGTATCTACTGTTATTATATGAGAATATACATATATTTCTAGTGTTATGAAATGCCATAAGTTTATTTGTATAGAATTCAAACCAAGGTAAATGGGTCTTTAGAACTAAGATACAGATATTATGTTATATTATAGGTTGACCCGTTAGTCATCTTTTCTTGAGGAGCAAAAGGATCAAGTACACGACAAGTACAGGTGAGTTTTCATGATTTAAATCTCCTTTTTACTTGTTTTGGAGTTGAATACATGCTACTTATTAATATTGAGTTAAATGGTTTTTAAAGTGTATTATTCTTATTAATTGTATATTGACAAATCATTAAGCTTAAATGCTCGGGATATATATACGTGTAGTTGGTACCTACTATATTTGGCTGGATTGCAAGCATTCGATGTACTTCTAGTGAACTCTCACTCGAATGTGTTAATATTGTTAACGAAGGTTCACTTGGTAGTAAACCATTGAATCAGATTTGATTTGTGTACAATTTATTTGATATACACTGTGAAGAAGATTTTTTGTGTCAATATCATGAACTCACCGGCTTTATGCTGACGTATATTTTGAGCATGTATTTCAGGAAACCTGTAGACGCCCTACTCTCTAAGTTACTTGGTCGTAATAGAGTAAAGTGTAAAGAATTTTTGAAGTCTTTGCTGGTTATGATATTTGAAGAGCTTTGAAGATGTTTTAGAAGACTTATAATGAAGATTAGATTTTAGTTTATCTTAAAGTCTAACTTTGTACTAAGTAAATTTTATGATACTCAGCATTGTAAGAATGGATTCTATTAATATATATATAAGTATTCTGCTGTAAGACTGTGCCAATCGGTCACGTAAGACCCCATTTTGGTGGGGTGTGACAATTCACCTCTGTCGTCTCTGGACCACCTCACCACCAGTCGTCTCCGGACCACCATCACCACTTGTCTTTAGCTTGAGATTTAACCTGCTCACTCATGAGGTTGTTTAAAGTCTGTAACTGATCCTACGAAACATGAGATGATAAAGAAGATTTTCATGGCCAATTACAAGAAATCCATCAGAGCCAAAGTGCAACCTGCTGAAACAATGCAAATCTTGTCTTTGTCCTGCTCGTACAACAACGGAAACTTAAATCTAGCATGAGTATTGTGTATCCATTGGTCTTGCCAGCATAGAAACGCATTACCTACACCAATTTTCACTCTAATTTGATACCTAAAGCACACATTTATACCTTTGAACCCCTGAACAACCTTAATCATATGTTTCCATGGACCTGAAATATTTTTTTGCATGAAATATAACCTGGTTTTCTGTTATGAAAATGCACGATTTATCCTTAAAAGCTAGATGAATCAATTTTGAAACGCCATAACCAATTAACAAGTTGAGCCGTATTTGTGGCTTTTAAGATACCAATTCCATAACCTCCTAAGTGTTTTGGAATGGTGATTTTCCCTCACAAGACACAACTATATTATTTTTGTTCAGTCGTCCTCCGTACATAAAATCTCCTTCTCATACTTTCTAGTTTTGTGAATGACTTTTTAATAGGCTTTGAACATTGAAAGATAGTATACTGAAAGACTACCCAGTACCCAAGACGACTTTAATTAACGTGAGTTTACAACCAGAGGATAAGACTTTTGATTTCCATAGGGATAGCTTCTTCTTATTGAACTTTTCAATGATGGGAACCAATTTTTATAGATTGACATGTTTGCATCAATTGGGAAGCTGAAATATGTTGTTAAAAAATAATCGGCTAAGCATCTAAGAATTGAAGCCATATTCTTGATGTGGTTAGATTCTACCCCCACATAAAAGACTTCGCCTTTAGTGAGTTCATTTTAAGGTCTGATGATAAATAAAAGCACATTAACATCCTTGATAAATTCATAAAGTTTGAAGAGACCGCCCCCGTAAATTAAGATGTCATGTGCAAATAAGAGATTTGGGATAGAATAGGATAAGATGGTTATTTCGGGTTATAATGCTAGAAACAATTCCAACTCCTTGGCATTTTCCGGAATACGATTCTATTGTTATGATAAGTAAGAACCGCGAAAGAGTGTCACTTTGTCTAAGCACCCTCTCCATCTTACATTTGTTCATGGGAGATTTGTTAACGAGCATCAATGGTTTAGTGAAGAGAGACACCTAAATATAAAGTTACGCCACGCTGACGGAAAATGCATTTAACCAGTAATCACATCCAAAAAGCAATTTTTTTTTAAACTTTTTTAGCAAATCCATCACGCCATTAAAAATTAAAGACTCGTCTAAAATATTATGACCTAAGATAATGTTGTTGGCTCATGACAGATTTTTTTGGTACAATTAGCTAGCGTGTTAACCACTATTTTATAGATAGACCCGATAAGAGTGACGGGCCGGTAGTCCATAAAAGTTAACAAGAATCAAATCCTCACAACAAGAGTATTAAAGAAGACTTAAAGTCTGGACTAATTTGCCTAAGTCATAAAATTCATCAAAATTTGCCTTTAAAATCTGAAATTTGAAGGAATACTTGTTCTGGCCTAGACTTTCCCATTCCTACACTCCTGTATAACTATTCTAGTTCCCTCCAAAAAAAAAATTAATAATCTCTTCTGCTTCAAATATAGGTAGTTTTTTTTTAACCGTCACTAATCAATATTGGTTGAGATTGCAAAGGGTTTTTAAATTTTGCTTGATAAAAATTGACTACAACATGTTTAATAGCTTTCGAGTTTGTGATCCATAGACCATCAACAATCATACCATCGATTTTGTTACTCGTTGTGTACTTATTCATAGTTATGTGCAAAAAAATTATGTTGTTGTCCCCTTCAACATCCCATTTTCACGAGCTTTCTGTGCACTTTGGCATCTTCTATTTTAAAACTTTTTCTAAGATTCCAGTCTACAAAGAAGCTCCTAGTCTAAAAAGGATGTGGTCTCAACCCTAAGTACTAAATCCTCTAGTAATCTCCTCAATGGTTTCTCTTCAAGAACATAATCTTTTTTGGTCTTGGTCCCCGCAGTCTAATCTTTAATTACATATTTAGACTTTTTCAGCTTCTACACCAAGGCTATATCAACATTTAGTCTAATCATGATTCTCATGTTCTTGCAAAAACATCTCAAACAACAATGCCCAACCCATCATTTCAAACAAGTCGCTACAAATGAAAAATATATGATTAAACAAATTAGATAGATCAATATATATATATATAGGGTTCCTAAGAAAACCAATAGTTATGTGAAAACCAAAGAAAACCACCGAATCCAATAACATAATTCATAACTTTTTTTGTTATTTTAATTGTTAAAATGTTATTTAAGTATGTGATACATATATGTTGAGCATACATACAAGAATGAAGAGTTTTACGTATACGTAACACTATGTCGAATGAAAAATGGTTACGTATATGTAACCTATGTGTGACATATATGAAAAACCATGCTACGGTTTTTCATTTGATCCATACCTTTATTTATATATACTTACACATATATATAAAGTGTAGCGATAAAAAATTTATAAATTATATCATCGGTTTCATTGGTTTTCTCTAGTTTTCTCATAACATTGTGGTTTTTTTAGGATCCCTCCTCTCTATATATATATATATATATACACACACACACACATATAAAAATAATATGATTAAACAAACTAGACAGATCAATATATATTCATATATATACATATCATCCAACCTTGTTTAGATTCAATCAAGAATCATATTATTATTACGTTGTGAATAGTTAACTAACATAAATTGTCATCCTTATTTGATACTAGTTGTTGGAAACAAGCAACCATAGACATTTGCAACACGAATATGACCATGACTTGTACTTACCTCTCACTGTTTTATCTTTATGTGTGATTGATTATAATCATGTTTGACCATATATGGTCAGGTTTGACCAAGTATGATTTTTCCTGACCAAGTATGCCTCATCAATAACACTTTATGATACTAGTTGGCCAATTATGATCATGTTTGATCTAGTAGTGTTGTGTTTTGATAATATATGACTATGTTTGACCGTGGTTATGCTTGACTAGTATGATTATGAATGAGTAAGAGTTACTATGTGTTAACAAAGATGAACTAAATCTTATCATTTTCGTCATTTTTAACCTGATGTACTATTTTAATTGTGTTTAACCAGTTAACTAGGACATGGTAGAGATAACAATATAACAACATTAGAGAACCAATACATTTAACTAGGGTTTGCATTTAGTGCATAATTGGTAAGGCTTAACTTTTAGGAGATGGACGTTGAACATGTGATAGAGTCATGGAAGCAAACTATGAGGCTGTCAATGACAAGAAAAGTTTGAAACAAGTATGTTGAGTAAAAAAAGATGTTGTGGATTAGTAAAACTCTTTAACAATAATTTCGCACCCCTGAAGACATTAGAACATCCTTGATTCTCCTTATCATAAACTGCAACTTACTACTGATTGCTTCGTCATAATTTTTTTCATTGTCATCTAGATTGTAGTCGTGATCGTGAATCTTTTAAGCATAAAAAAGCTAAACTGTCTTTTCTTTATTAGTATTGTGAATTATCTCTTATTTTAAGAATAAAAGACAAGAAATTTAAACTGGTAGTTTTAATAAAAAAAATATATTATAAATGTATAGTGTCAACCAATTAACATAACTAATGCCATAAGTTAAATGTGTTATGCGTGTCATAAACTAGCTAAGTGCCGATCTTGAAACTTTTTGTGGAAGGGCAGAAAGTTTCGAGACTCAAATCAGGGAGCGAACTTAATATGTATACAATTTTTGGGATGAAATGCAACATAAACTAGTTTCAACAGTTGTAAACTAGTTTATAGTTGGTTCTTAGACTAGCAAAACAAATAAACTATCAATGGTTATTTGAAACTTTATTTATTTGGTTATACTCAAATAATTCTTTTAAAATTTAATTACTGAAACACAAATATAACCAGCTTTTTAAAAACACTAATCGAGTTGAGTTTAAACGAACTTAAACAAACTCAGGTCTACTCGTTTAATAAACGACACCTAGCACGAGCTTTACATATAATTTTTTATATAATTTATTAAATTTATTAAATAAAATATATTTACATTTGCCTATGCTAAGCCCAAATCCCAGTTTTCAATTATTGCTTATGTTAAGCCCAAAAGTAAAACCTTTAGCATCTTCATTTGTCAATAACTCAATATAGCCGCTGAACCAGAGTCCTGTGAACCATTGAACCAGAACCACACCGTCGTCCGTCGCTGCAGACTGCTGTCGCCACCGCACCACAACCAGACCGCCGATGCACTGCTGCAGTCTCCGTCCGCTCCACAATCGTCCAGCCGTTCACCGGCTCTTTGCCTGTTCACTAAATCACTGCTTCTTGTAAGTTCTTTTTGTTTCCTTCTACTTTAAAAGTTTCATTATTTCTTTATTAGGTTGAAAAAAAAAAACTATTTCTTGTGTGCTTAATTTTGTTTCTTGCCGTTTAATTTTGTCTACTCAAGTCGAAATGATTATTGAGGCTATCTGTTTTCTTGAAAGAAAGTGTAGTATTGGAGTGACCCGACCCATATTGATCAGACCCTAGTGATTTGTGAAAATTAGTGGAACTATGGATGCCCTCCAGCTGTTCGATGAATTGCCTGAGTGGAATTGTGTATTGTTTTATGGACAAGCTGTTATTATGTTTTGATATATATGGTTATAGTTGAGTACTAGGCTTTTCTAAATCTGCAAACTTTGATTCGGCGGTTTGAATTTTTGATTGTTAGTGATGATGAAACTCGTGATGATCTAGTTGAAAGCAGGTAGGAAATTAACTTAGTCAAGGCTAAAAGGCTGATAGATTATCTGCTTGAGTTTAACGTTGAAGTTTGATTACTGTTAGCCATGGCGGAACTGGTAATGCCCGCAAACTGAATCAATTAGCTGTTATGTTTAGCATGTTTTTGGATTTTCTCTGTCTAGACTCTAGATTAAATCATGGGCATGGCCCAACATTGAGTTTCTTTGGCAATGAGGATGGTTTTTATTTCTTTATTATAATTATAGCAATGCCCATGCTCAAGAGCAGCAAGCGAAAGATCATACAATGTTGTTTTCAGTTAAAGCGCTAATGATCAAAGAACATGTTCTTTTAGATAGAACAGAGCATTAAACTCACTGATTAACTGGCTGAAATTAGGGTCTCTTTTTACATTGTTTCTCTTTTGGTTATATAATTTCTCACGTCTTATATATCAATCTCCTTGATATGCTGATTCAAATTAGCTACGGGTTTCATTTTTACTAGTTCGTATTTCATGGATTCGTGTAGAATTTTTTAATCATAATTGACAGGAAACAAACTGATATATATAAAAACAAAATAGTTCAACAATATACAAGAATATCCTTTTTGGTCATTTTGCTTTTTAGTTCCATAAATGATTAGAAGACTAGAAGTTGACATCAAACATGACTATTGCAACATAAAACCTTATTTTGCCCTCCATAATATTTATGTCAGAAATCAAGCAAGTCAGCTAGTACTTTAAAGATGTGGTTACGTTGTAAGATCCCTCTTCGTTATTTGGAGGCTTTCCAAAAATACTCAAAATCACCATGGATTCTCCAAACATCTGGATTTTCAGACACGCCTTTCAAAAAACCAAAGCTTGCACCTCTACAGGTTCTTCTTTATCCCTATTTCGTTTTAACAACTCCAATAGCTTTTCAGATGCATTCAAATAATTTTTCTGCCAATTTACATAATTTCTTCACCTTTTTATTGTGAAGGAACGTAGATTGATAGACCGTCGTAGGCTGTGCGCTAAAGGTGGAGATGGTGGTAATGGTTGCTTCAGCTTCCACCGTAGTCGGCACGTACGTCATGGTAGACCTGATGGTGAGTACTTATGCTTTTATAATTATTTCACCGACTGTTTTTATATCTAGATCAGACGGTTGTAATTATGTTTTATGAAACTTAAGCCTTTCTTAATCTGTGGTGTATAGGCGGCAATGGAGGAAGAGGCGGTGATGTGATTCTAGAATGTTCCTCGACAATTTGGGATTTGAGCAGCTTGCAACATCATATTGTTTGTTACCTTTTCCCTTCTTTTGTTCCTTCAAGTCAACCTTCTTCATTAAAGCATGGTCTCACACATATCTGTAATATGGAGTAATGAATATGTATTTTACAGAATGCAAAGAGAGGAGGGCACGGAGCTTCAAAAAATAAGATAGGAAGCCGAGGAGATGACAAGGTATTTATTTAGTTATATTATTTTCCTTTATATTCCAGTGGGTCAATTTGGTTATGTATAATCTCTAACATGTCAAATGTGTAGGATAATAAATTTAGATAAAAAGAAGCATATCAAATGGGTTGAAACTTGAAAGTCACCCAAATTATATTTCTAATGATACAACCTCTTAAATCATTTTCAAATCTTCATATAATATTTGTAATGATAAGTTTTGCCATCATATTTAGCACATTGTTAGTTTATAAATATTCTACAAAGTGTACAAAAAACTGCTCTCGGGTGAAAATGGCCTGCTCTAAGTACCTATTTTGACCTGTCTATCTGGCCACCTCTAGTAGTTTTCAACATAACTAATATTAATATTATTATTCATGAACTTTCTGTTAATAAGGTTGTTCTAGTACCTGTTGGCACTGTACTTCACCTTGTTGAGGGTGAGATGCCTTTTATGGTTGAGAAGGGACCCTCTGCATCTTTGAACCCATGGGAAATTCCTACGACCCCAGACAGTAATCACAAGGAAACAAAAAGACCTAAAGCTTCTTCAAATATGAGTAGCAAAAGCCAATCCATTGTTGATTTGGAACACTTTGACTCTTCGAATGAAGAAAACATAAGTTTATGGGAAGCTCAAGCAACCAGTGATGGTGTGTCTGAATCAGACAAAATGGAAGAATCCGAAGAAGAAGAAGAACATATTGAATATAACGTTGCTGAGTTGACCGCACCTGGTCAAAGGATAATTGTAGCTCGTGGAGGTGAAGGTGGCTTAGGTAATATCGCTCTCTCTAGTTCTTATAAAAGCTCTAGTCGTAAAAGGCATGGTGTGGATGATGTTGATGTAGAAGATGAAAATGACGATGCTTCATCACTCGCACTCGGTTCTCCCGGTTCAGAGTCGGTTCTCATGCTAGAACTCAAAAGCATAGCCGACGTCGGTCTAGTGGGAATGCCAAACGCGGGTAAAAGTACACTTTTAGGAGCTTTATCTAAAGCACAACCAAGAATAGGGCATTACGCCTTCACAACTTTAAGGCCTAATCTAGGAAATTTAACTTATGATGATTTGTCAGTCACGGTTGCCGATATTCCCGGACTTATAAAAGGGGCCCACGAAAACCGAGGGCTCGGGCATGCTTTTCTTCGCCATATAGAACGGACTAGAGTTCTAGCTTATGTTCTTGACCTGGCGGCTGCATTAGACGGCAGAAAAGGGGTCCCGCCATGGGAACAACTGAGAGATCTTATTCTGGAGCTCGAGTTTTATAACGAGGGTTTGTCGGATCGACCTGCATTGATTGTGGCTAATAAAATTGACGAGGCGGGGGCCGAAGAAGTATGCGACGAGTTAAGGAGAAGGGTGCGTGGCGTAAACATATTCCCGGTTTGCGCGGTTTTGGAAGAAGGCGTGGGCGAGCTAAAAGATGGTCTTAGGATGCTGGTAAGTGGTGGGGATTCAAATAGATTAACGTTGGATGGCATTGATGTTGATTAGGATGACATTTGTGTTTATTACAAAATTAGTGATATCAGTGTCAAAGAAATCGGCTTTCTGATGTAATATTGTCATTTTTGCAACTGACATTGAAAATGTTGTGACTTCATGTGGGGTCAAAGCTAAAGAAATAAAGAGCTTTTGTCGGTGGCCTCTTCATCTAGTGATACATATGTTTATTTCTACGGACAAAATCCAATAAAGTGGGCACTAGATGGACGGATTTCCGGGGGTCTTTAGAAAAAAAGAACAAAGAACTTTTGTTGTGTGCAAATTATTTATCGTTTGCCGACCCTACATAACTCGTCCGTTTTGCTATGCGCAAGTCTGATAAGAGTGCAATTGTGTATGTGTCATATTTAGTGATTATAAAATTAAGAAGACAGGTAGTTACACGTATAGGAAAATAATTAAGATAACTACTATTTTGATAGTAACTGAATTTCTTGAGTGTTTATTTAGTTTTATTGGTAAATTGAATTTTAATAATTCAAACCATGAGTCATTAGTCAATAATAATCTATATTACCAGTGATAAATGATAATTTTAATTTTTAGTTTTGTTAGTAAAGACATTCCTACTAGTATAATTATTTATTGATTTATACTTAATTTTCACTCGATGTATAAGTATTCTCATCATTGTTGATATTTTCCGTGGGTAAGATTTACATGATTACCGGTCATTTTGCTACCGACCGTAATTATCGAAACTCTAAGATGACATTAAATCGACCATCTATTTGAGTTTCCACCACAAAACAATGACACCAATAAATAAGTAAGAACATGCTCAAAGTTATTGGTTATGGAATTCTTTTTCCTGATATGATGTTTAGTTGAGAGTAATAGCTTGAATTGATGATATACCCATAGAAAAAGAGTTTTTTTACCCGTCTTTTATGTGAGAAAGTATACCAAGGTTAGAAAAATAGTGTTGTAGGTTCATTACTCGAAAATGAAAAGATTTTCTCTATATTTATACCATTTGTTTTCATCTATAACATGCCACGTGTCCAATGGTCCTCCTTGTCATGTTAGTCATGATCTAAGTTTGTTACATTAGTTACTAGGTTAGTGCCCCGTGTATTACACACGGGTTGAATAAATAAAATACTAAATAATTAGTAATAAAAATTTATGAATTATAAAATTATGTTTGAAGATAAAATATGATTATATGAATACTTATTTTAAGTAAATAAACAATAATATACTTTTCTTAAACTTGTATTTTATAAAAAAATATAGGTTTTAAATATTTTATCTTAAGAAAAATAAATTTATTTTAAAAAGAGTTGTTATATTCTGTATTTTATAAAAATTTTATTTTTAAAAAGTGTGTTTTTAATAAAAAAAGTTTTAATTTATTAAATTATATAATTTAATATGAAATAATATGAAAATAGCATGATTAATATTATTAGTAATCAATATTAATAATAATATAATAATAATAATAAGAAATGAGAAAATTAGTATGATAAAACTTACAATTGTGTCAAGTCTTATTTTAATTTTTTATTTGTTATAGATATATAGATAAATAGATATGCTAGAAACTCATATATTAAACGGATTATAAGTTAGTAATAAACACGAACAACTATAGTATGATAATTTAATATAAGATATGATTAAAATTATATATACGTAATAGTTCAATAAATAAAACAATTATACTATTTTTTTTAAAACTCTCTTATCTAAATAATTTCATTTTTAAACATAGTTTTAAGATTTTTTTATAAAAAAATTATTGTTTAAAAAAATTTTGTTTATTAAAAACTCAGGTTTCTTATTATTCTGTTTGTTTTAATAAAACTGCTTTAGAAAATTTCATATTTTTTATAATTTTTTTTTAAAAAGACCGATTTAAAATATTTTGTTTCAAAAAGATTTAGTTTTTTAGAAACTTTTAAATTATATATAAATTTTATTTTTTTTATTTCTATTTTAATAAAAATATGTGATTTTTAATTTTCTTAATGAAATTTATTTTTTTTAAAAACATAGCTTGATTTAAAAAAAAATATAGATGAGAGAGAAATATTATAATTAATAAAATTGACTTTTATTAAGAGAGAGAAATTAATGTGAGTGTTAAATTACTATAATATCCTTTTGGAGGGAAAATGAAATGAGAATGTTTAGAATAATGACAAGTGTAAAATATGTGTTTTAAAAGAATGACATGTGGCAAAAAAACCTTCTTTTATTAAAGTTTATAGATTCTATAAATATGTTTTTTTTACATTAGTCTTAATTTGTACAGTTTATTGAGACTCTTTGGAGTGTTACCGTATATTTATTCAAATGGGTAACTTATAACATAGTAATCAACTTTTTTAAAATGTTCTATTAAAAATATTCGAATATTTTTTTTGTCCCTCTAAAATCACTTTTTCACCAAGTGTTTTATCATATGTATTTGTTATATATGTTGAATACAATTTAAAATTAAGTTAGACAAATGAAACATATATAAAAATGGTTACTACTTAGTGATTATTTTTGTCTAACTTAACTTAAATTTAATAATTTTAGAACTTTTTTTAAGTTACAACTTTTTTCTTCACTATTAATTCCTCGTGAGCCAATGCGATCTTACTCCATTTTTCCAATAAGTCAACGGCCTAAACCATTGGGAGACTTCGAATAAACTGAAGTACGTATTTGATGGACCGGTAATAAACTTTTACTCAAGATATCTTTTATGAGAACGAGAAGATCAATTGATTACATGCATATTAGGTGGGGGTGACTAAATTATATTAACTGACTACTGACTAGTTTATTTTATTATTTGTAGCCACATTATATATATATATTTTATTTGCTTAACTTCATTTACAAAAAATATACATTATAGAAATATTACAATGTATTAAAACACATAATAAAAGTTGAGTGATTATAGAAATATTAAAAAACAACTTTCACGTGATAAAAGTTGAATGATTTAAAAAAAAAAAAAAACTAACTTTTGTCCCTTGAGAGATTTGATTAGTATCATGTAAAGCTCTTTTAAGCTTTAATCTATCTACATCATATTTTAGATTAAATCTACTTCACATGTTTTACATAAAACTTGAACCCATCTCTTATGAACGAGGAGTATACAAGTGTACCTATGGGCTATGCTAGTGATTTAATGGGACAGGGAGCGGAGGTGTAAAGAAGCCAAGGAAATCTCGAAAAAAACAGGGTCGGTCAGGAATACCACCTTCTTGGTCCTGTGGTGTCATAATTCGGTGAATTTTCACCCGGATCCACCGGTAACATGATTAACATCACTCACTTCTAAACTCTTTTTTTAAAGAAGAGGGAAACATGGATATATGAAAAAACTGAGATGACATTATTTATATAAAAGAAGTTAAAAAAATAATAATAATAATAATAAGAGAAACTAATATGGCACTAATGAAAATCGAGACGGGTGCAAGTTTTGTGATATTCAAATTAGAGCGTTCACAGTAGGTTCCTTTTTTTGATATGAGTATGTGTCCTATATTATGGGGGGTGGTTATTAGTGGTTGTGAGTAAAGCAGAGAGAAAATATATGGGATTGTACTGTGATTCCTCATATTTGAGAAAACACGATACAACTCTCATAATTTTTTTAATATTTTTAAAAATGGTTGTGAGTTGAGGAGAGAAAAAATATAATAATAAAAATATTAAAAAATATTATTTAATTGAAAGATTAAGTAAAAAAGTAATGTTTTTTAGTGTAAATATAAGAATGAGGTTGGGGTTGCTTGTGTGAATGCTATTATAAAATATGATATCCAGGTCAGCATTGGTATCGGAAATAGCCATTCAGGCGCTTGATGGAAGAACGCAACATCCACCATACTGCAGGTCTTCTCTGACACACGCATCACATCCCTCTATATCAATCAAATCTCTACTCATCAAAATCAAATTCACAAGTTTTCCATTTTCTCCCGCGACTTTGCTCTCTGTTTCATCCATACTCTCCGCCACCACCTACGTTTTGCTGCAGCCAAAACCCTAACCATCGAACCTAGGGTTTACTTCAAGTCCCTCAGGTATAAAAGCCTAATCGTTGTTTTGTGTTTTTGTTATTTAATCTGTTAACAGTTGTAGTTAATCTGTTATCATTCTCGTTACAGATTAGTAGCAGCATTTAGAGATGTAGTATGATTTAGTATATATATTTGCTTCTTTGTTGTGTGAATTTAGCTTCAAGTCTTTCATTTTACGATCGATCATGTTGGAAGTTGTATGCCGAGCTCCCCCTTGTCTCACGGTTACCTTTCCCTCCAAATTGAGGGTGGGACAGTTAAGTTAATTTAATGGATTATTTCCCCCAAAGTTTAATTTAATGGATTATTTCCCCCAAAGTTTTGCTATAATGGTTTCTTGAAGACTATGATTATTTCCGTAGGAGAGCTATCTTATAGGAGTTTTATATGTCATCCTTTTTGGTTCTTATCTTCTTTGTGTTGGCTTGAATCTTACACATATACACGACTTCATTTTGATTAACTATTTATTTGGAGCTATAAATGAATATATGAATGTTATAATGTTAAAAGATTAATGTATCTGCGTACATTGATACATGCCTTTACTCAAAAGTTTCATTGCTTTGTAAGATCATTCATTTCCATAGCAAAACCTTTCCAGTTCATGGTTACGTGCTTGCCGTTATTGGTATTGATCTCTGGTTGATTCTAATATCTTATATGTATTGTTCTCCAGGTGGTGATAATTTTGAAAAGCGAGTCAAACAAGATTAAATATTTGTTGAGATCAACATTTTTTGTAGATGGTTTCTTGTTTGAAGTAATTTCATTTTTCTCACTTGTGTTTGATATATGGCAAGATAGGTGTAGGATGAGTTGGCGAATTAGAGATACACTTAGCATTGATAGTGAATTCGAGGAATATAAACACAAGTATTACAAGGAACTAAGAGGTGGACATTACAAAATTAGGTATTCACAAAAGAATTTAAAATGTCCCTTTTGTCCTAATAGTAGAGACTACAGTTACAAGGACCTCCTCAGGCATGCAAATCGCATTGTCAGGGGATTAATTGAGTACTTAGAACGAGACTTTCATGCTAAAACCAAGTATCTTGATTCAACAAAAGTAAATACAACTCCAAAGGAAAATGATAAGGAAGAGCTAATTGTTTGGCCTTGGATGGCTGTGGTTGCTAACATTCCTGTTGAATATAAGAATGGTACATATGTAGGTGACAGTGGGAAAAAGCTGAAAGATGATTGGACAGAAAAGGGTTACAACCCAGTCATGCTATGGAAAACTCAGGGCATGCATGATGTTTATGAAGGACCTGGGGTGGTTTAGTCATCGGAAGGAAAGATTGGTATGATAGGAGAAAGTGCAAAGATGATAAGTTGTATGCTTGGATTGCGACAGATGAAGACTATAACTCCTCTGGTCTTGTTGGGGATTATCTTAGAAAAAATGGTGATTTGAAGACTGTGGCTGATGTTCAAAAAGAAGATGAAGTAAAAGAAACAAAACTAATTCAGGGGTTGAAAACTATGATAGATGAAAAGGACAAAAGAAGTGAAGAAATGAATAGTGAAATAAGCAAAACAGATATTCAATTGAAAGCTGTTATGAAACAGAAAGAAGAGATGACTGAGAACTTTAACAGAGGTTTTATTTTCAAGATTGTTTCTTGAAGTTCAATTGTATGTGTAATAGATCTTAATTTAATTCTTTTTGTTCCTTTTTTTAGACATGGAAATGATGCGAAAGAAGGCCAATGAGCAGCTTAAAATGATTACAACTGAGCATGAACGGAGCAAGTGGCTGCTGGAAGAGCGTGAAAAGAAACTAAGAGCGCGTGAAGCTAGAAATGAAACTGAAAAGAGGAAGCTTGACTATGAGAAGAAAATGGTACTCTATTTTGTTTTACATAAAAATTTTTTCTTCTAAATCTGCTAGATTATATTTTAAAGTGTTGAAATAATTTTTCTGGCAGAATGAATTGGCCATTCTGGAGCAGAACAAGGCAGATGAAAGGCTGTTAAAGTTAGCTGTGGATCAGAAGGTTTATTAACAAACTTATGTTAATTAAAACATGTGTTTTTGATTATTGATATGTATATAATATCTGATAAACACATGGCAGAGAGAAAAAGAAAAACTTCACCAGAAAATTATTGAGCTTCAAAAGAAGCTCGATGAAAAGCAACGGTTAGAGCTAGAGATCAAGCAAATGAAGGGGGCCCTGGAAGTGATGAAGCATGTAACAGAAGTAGATCTTGAAGCAAAGAAGAAAATGGAATCAATTCAGAATGATCTCAAAGAAAAAGAAGAGGAACTTGAGGGATTGGAAGAGCTTAATCAAGCATTAATAGTTAAAGAACGAAAGAGCAATGATGAATTAGTGGAGGCTCGTAAAGAGCTAATTTCTGTGAGTTTGTTCCCTTCATATCTTTATTTAAATATTAGTTACGTTTACATATTTATCAATGCCTACATAGATCTAAGTCATTGATCTTATGTTTGAACAACAGGGTTTGAGTCAAAATACCAGTCGTGCACATATTATTGTGAAGAGAATGGGAGAGCTTGATGAAAAGCCGTTTATTGCTGCTGCTAAGAGACGTGGTTCTGGTAAAGAGGGAGCTGAGAATGCCATAAAATTGGCATCTTTGTGGGAAAATCATCTCAGGGATCCTAGCTGGCATCCCTTTAAAGTCATCACTGTCGGAGGGAAAATTAAGGTTTTTCATACCCTTACAATTTGATTAACTTATTTAACATAAAACATCAATAGCTTTTGAGATGAGATTTATCCTACAATGTTTATATGTGTTAGTTGATTAAACTGATGTATGAGCAGATGTAATAAGTTGATAAATCTATTTTGTTACAAACATTTTGGTGCGTGAAAGTAAACATCATCATGCAGGAGGTACTGGATGAAGAAGATGAGAAGATTGCAAGCCTGAAAAATGAATGCGAGAAAGATGTATTTGATTCTGTTGTTACAGCTCTGAATGAACTAAACGAGTACAACCCGAGTGGCAGATATCCAGTGCCACAACTTTGGAACAACAAGGAGAATAGGCACGCGACATTGAAAGAAGGCGTCGAATTTCTTCTTAAGCAATGGAAAACCCATAAACAACGAAAACGATGTTAAAAAGACTGCAGCCGCCTGATAACTTTGGTAAGTAGTCCAACTTTAAACTAGCTGTAGTTTTAACACTTCATTTGGGAATAATAGTATATGATTTGGAACCCACCCTAAAACGATGACTTTATTAATATTTTGTGCCTCGAATTTATATTCTCCTTCCATACAAAGGTGGTCAGGTTTCTGTTATTATTAGGGTGGTTTTATCTAACATTAATCACTATAGCTCTATGATATTAACTTTTCCCTGTTATCATTTATGTCTTCAATAAAATTGTTCTCATGTACTAACTAGACTTAAATCTATAAACACAATATTTTGCTGCAATTATTTGTGGCAAAAGCTTTTGAATTACGAATATTCAATACATCATTACATTGAGGTAACTTCTCTTGTGCTTCTTGTGTATATAAATATCATACTCGTATTAGCAAATTTGGTTAATGCTATGAAGTTGTTATTAATTTTAATTATCCATGTTAAAAGAAACTTGTCACGGTAAAATACAACCTCGTGACAATAGGTATTTATTAAAAAAGTGGTCGGAGATGGTACCAAACACTTTCTGTTTATACTTTACTAGGTTACAATCCCGTGTAATATGCGCGCTAAATAAATTTACTGTTACATGGTTAATAATATAAAAAGTTATGTCTTAAGTATTGTGCATTATACAGATTGAATAAATTCATGTATTACACTTTTGAAAATTTGAAGTTAACATATTTGAAATTTTAATTATGGATAGTTATTAATTAATGAATAGCTATTATAGCATTCATAATTAAGATGAGAGAGAAGCGGAAAAATTAATTATTAGATGGCCTAGAATGATGACAAGTATCTAGATTTATTTTTATTTATTAGTATAGAGATTTTGTCAAGTTAGCAAGAATATCAATATCATATGGTCTCAAATCCAAATAAATTAATAATCATTTCATATAATCTCTTTAATTTAAAGTTCACTTTTAAATTATTATTGTTTTTATAACAAGTAAACTATTAGACTAAATATGAATATGCGTCCAACCACACTGTGTAAAGCATAAATTAGACTTAATTCTTAAAGAGAACTAAATATTTTTCCGGTAATTCTTAAAGAGAACTAAATATTTTTCCGGTTATGTTATGGTTCCAAAATTCGAAAAAGAAATATCCCTCGTCAATTCCCGGTAATTCTAAAAACTTTTCAACTCTTTTCTAAAGATAAGAAGAATTATAGATTATCTAAACTAATTTTTGTCTAATAATTTAAAAATGGAGTCTTTTTTAAAATTATACGGCATTTTTAAAATGCATTAAAATTTATGATGTCTTATGGAATTTGTATTTTTCTCTCTTTTTTTTTTTCAAAAATGTTTGTGTTGTATTTAAATGTTTTATTATCCCTAAATTTGTATTGTCTTTATCAGATGATCTAACTCCGATTTGTAGTTAGGGGGTCATGATTTATCGCCAACAATAGATCCAAAATATAGGACGAACTAATTCCAATGCCGTTGGATTTAATTGAATTGAAGTTCTTTTGACCAGGTTGTGAAATGACTTAAATTACTTGGCATTTTCAAGTTAAAAATAGTACTTATTTGAACCCCCTTTAAGGGTGAGGAGTCCTTTCATTTTTCTCTATTTTTCTTATATGTCACATTAATGTCACATTAATTTACTTTTATTTTCTATAGTTTTTTCCCGGTTTTTATTCTTTTTGAAGGATGCTGTTCTATTTTTCCTAAAGTGCCACATAATATTAATCAAATTAATTTATTAACTTGATTTGACACCGGACACACACCATTTTCATGTGTACCTTCATTTCCACTTTCACTCATACTTCTTGCTGTTGGCATTGTTGTTATTGTTGTCGTTGACACTGTTATTGCTTTGATTTTTCTTATATGGACGATGATCACAATAAAAAAGTTAAAGTCCATATTGTTGATGAACATATAATTTGCATATACTAATTGAATTTAAGTAAATGTTTTTAAGCATTACTTTATGTTTAATTGGTCTATATTTAGAGTTTAAATGTTCTAAGAGACCAATGAGTAATAAAATCTATCTTTGTAAATAAAAAAGATTAATTATAATGTAACATAATAACAATAATATAATAACAACACATTGTTGAAATTTTAAAATGACAATCATGATTGCAAATTTGCAATTAAGGTTATAAATATGAATTAGTTGTGAACTTAATGTATTTTGTTCAATCAAATTAAAGGTTGATTTCAAACATACACGAAGTTCAAATTAAAGCCCATTAATTAACAACTTTCAAAATAAGGCCCAGTTTATAGTTTATTCGACAGAAATTAGGGATTTAGCGGACATTCGATAAAGCAGGTTTGCGCAAAGAGAAAAAGGTGCAGTTTTTGGGTGCTGGCACTCCACTGATGACATTCAACCCCATCAAGATTAGAAGATGCAATTATGAGTATGAGCCATTGAGCCGTTAGTCACCTGTGATCATTTTATGAGTGTAGGGTTACACGGGTGTAGGGTTAGTGATAAAATCGTGCTTATCTTGGTATTATCTATTATGGACCTAAACTTTAATTGTTTAATCATCTCTTTTATTGTTTATGTATTTGTTATTTTCATTTATTAAAACAGTTTTGTCAATTAGTCTAATTGATTAATCATCAAAATTATTAGTTTTTGCCTTATCAATCCCTAATAATTGATTAGGGTATTTTCATAACTAGTGTTTACTAATGATATAATCGGGTTTTGGTTTTAGTTAGTTGTAATATCTAAATTACATAACCGGTTATCTAATTGGTAATCATGTTTCAACAAAAATAATAAACTAATCATGTCTATGTGATTTCTAATTTGGTAAAACCTAGGTGACATAATTCCTTCGCATACTTGAAACCCGGGTGTGATCATCTTTTAGTTTTGTTATTTAAGCAGTTGTTTAGTTTAATTAATCTCAACACATCCATCTCCAATCTCGGGACACTAGTTCAGTTTTAGTTAATTAACTTAGTTAAATAATCAAACAAATCATGTAACACTAACCATACGCTTCTCGCAGATACAATACTTGACTTACCCTAGCTACTTAGGTTAATTAGGTTTTTGCATTACCCAAATGACAGGTAATCAAAATGGTGTCGTTGCTGGAGAGCTAATGCGCTTAGTGTTATCATCATTGCCCTTGGATTTCGTTATAGCTAAACACGAAAACAACAACATACTCAACAAAACCATCAGGCCATAATGTAGTTAGGATTCAAATAACCATGTGTCTCAGATGAGCAATAGCTCGTCATTACCGACATCCCCTAGCATCAAGGAAACAATACACCCAACGGTCACCGAAAAAAGAACCACGAAAAACAACGACGAACATGGAACCAATAGCAAGTCTCAGATGAGAAGGTCCTCATCATCATCATCAACAGATCAACTGCAACCACAAAAGCAATGATGTATATGCATCCAACAGCAAGCCTTAGATGTGGTTCTTATCATCATTGATTGGTCAATCACAACGACAATGGCGTTCCTATCCCTCAGATCAGAACGGGACATACAACAAAAGGGTAATGATGGTAGTCGCACCACCACCGTCGCCACCCTCGATCGGTAGAAGACGATGGCTAGCTCTACCTTACCAAGGAGGAGGCCGAGCGAACTGCCGACACCACTATCACCAAAACAAGGATAGGACGATATTGTCACATATATGACAGATCTAAACACCACAAACATTATCACAACCTCAGCCACCAACATCACCTCCGGGTAGGTTTGAGATACGCGCCGGTAGTCGGAGCAACTGATGGAGAGCAAATCGAAACATGCACCAACTGACGAAGTCGCCAAAGATACGCGATGACGGTGACACAAACAAAATCGTTGTTACCAAGGCCCAAAGGCCAAAACAAAATCGACTTGTCATGAAGCGCATGCAACTACCCTCTAGTTTGGAGTTCAAAATGCATTATTACTTTTTGTAGTAGAAGTAATTAGAAGAAAGTAATTATTATTATTGTTATTACTGGAACAACAAAACTACACCTATATAATTTTACTTTTAAATTTTTATCATTGTTTATTAAAAAACTTAAATCCTTAACCTTGTATGCATACTTGATACAATTATCAACCTACATGTTATTTATTTTATTGCATTTTGTTGGTTGAATTTGCAACTAGAAGTTGCATATGATCACAATCAGTGTTGTTATCCATGTTTTTATATTTATGTAAGGATGAACAGGATTTTAAATCGCCGTGTATCACGCAACGGGAGGTGGGAAATGTTTGATCATAAATCTTATACAAATTATAAAACGATATAATATATTATCCATATATTAAAGTTCTCGTTAAACATTTCAATGAGGCTTTATTTCTAGAAAGAAAATTATATTTTTATAAACTTAATCAATTACATACATATTTAATTTAAAATTTAAGTTACATATATTTTCTTTCAAAACTTAGTCATTTACATATATATACCCAAACTAAAATTTTAAATACATATATTCTCTTTATTAAACTTAAATAATACATATTTACTCATTTAAATATATTTCTTAATAATAACATATATAATTACTGTTTTACTTCTTTTTTTAACGAAAACTATAAGATTAAGTATTTACTTATTTCTTAACTAGTTTTTTCTTTTTAACTAACTTTTAATATTAAATTATTTTTTATGTTTTGATATTAACATATTTTACTTTCTCTATACTATGTTTACCTTTCGCTAGTAAGAGCCCTCGGTTTACGTATAGGACATTTTCAACCCCATCATGTAACACGATGCGTACACCTATTTTTTTGTTTTTGTTTTTGTGATACGAGCAATTCTTTGGTCTTAGATCCTACTTTTGCACCTGTTTAATTAAAAAACTAACACATCCATTTCGTGAATCTATTCAAGTTGCTCAAAACTAAAAGAAACTAACTAGGAACGGATACAAGCTAATTATGTTGGAATGGTCTCATCAATAGGGCTGCAAATGAACCGAACATTCAGTGAACAGTTCGTGAACCGTTCGGCGAAAAGTTCGTTTATATTCATTCATTTAGTAAATGAACGAACACAAACAAAAAATTTTGTTCGTTTAGTTAAACGAACGTGCATGAACACAAGCCGCGTTCATTCATTTATGTTCATGAACGTTCGATAATGTATTCATTTATGTTCATTAATGTCCGTTCGTGAACGTTCGATAATGTGTTCGTTTATATTTGTTAACTTGGTTACAATCCCGTGTAATACACGGTCTAAATAAATTTACTGTTACATGGTTAATAATATAAAAAGTTATGTATTAAATATTGTGTATTATATGGATTGAATAAACCCATGTATTATACATTTGAAATTTTTAAGTTAACATATTTGTAATTTTAATTATGGATAGTTATTAATTAATGACCCATTATAGCATTCATAATTAAGAAGAAAGAGAAGCGGGAAAATCAATTATTAAATGGCCTAGAATGGTGACAAGTGTACGGATTTATTTTTATTTATTAGTATAGAGATGTGTTCGTTTATGTTTGTTAATATGTTCGTTTATGTTCTTAATTTTTATGCTAGTTATTTTTATGATAATTATACTAAGTATTTTTTGATATATAAAAACCATCTTCATTGTGTATATCAACCAGAGTATTCTTGTACTGTTATTTTCTTGACCATAGATAGGGAGTAGCTTACAAAAATATCATTCAAGAGTAATATATATTTGTCGTAAAAAAACTAGACCATTGTTGTTATTTATTTATTTATCGATTTTCAGTTATTGCCTATTGGTGTTATATATCTATATCCTCATAACTCATTTTTTTTAATAAGTTGGGTATAAGAAAATATAAAAGAGATGAGGATGATATATCAATTTTTGAATTGAAATTGATTTTCATCAAATATGTTTTTTAACTATAATTTTTTACACCAATTTAACCCTTACCGTTTAAAATAAACATCATATTTTCAACACCTTGATATTATTACATGGAATATATAAGTATTGAGTTTATTGTGTTGAGCTGGTAATTCCAAAACCGATGATTTTTTGTTGCTGACTTGACATGATAACTGAGTATTGTGTTGAGCTGGTAATTCCAAAACCTGCTGACTTGACATGATAACTAGTATCGTCTTCCCCGCCCATCTCTATCAACATACCCTTTGTTTTACAATACTTTAAAAGTCTCTCGTGGCCCAATTTTTATTACAACGTTCTCTATCATAGAATTCAGCCTTCGAGTCAAACCGACGGTTTCTATTATGAAGGTAGTGAAGGAGGCTCGAGGGCTTGTGAAGGAAGGTGACAAGGGCCGACCGGGGGGGGGGGGGGAAGATCTTCTCTGGTCCCCTGAGCCGGGGGTGCTTGTGGGAGCGGTGTGCCATGATGAAACCAAGGGAATGAAAGGCCATTCGGGAAAAGAAAACATCTTGCGTTAATACGCGGTAAGAAGAAATGAGTTTTAATTAACAAGATGTAAATATTTAAATTACAAACATAGCCATGTCATAAGTATTATATAATTCAACCAAAGTACAAACACACCCCTTATCAGTAGTTAAAAGGATTCTAACTATTGTGTTTGTCTTCTCATCACGAACTAATCATCGTAATACTAAACTTTAAACACCCACTAAATCAAAACAACATATAATTAATATCATCATACTTTGCAATTTTGTGGTTTAAGACCCGCAATTTTTGCAAAGGTGCACATTTATACAAGAAACCATGATTTGTTTGTAGCAAGAATCCAAATACGACGGTTTTAAAATCCAATCGTTCACGGAAACAAGTTTGAATAGATTAGATGGGGGACTTGTGTCTATTCTTCAAACCCGGAAGTTTTTCCCTGTGAAGGTCTGACCAAATTGCCAATTGGCAGGTACAATGTTCCAAGATGTAGAGGTCCGTCGGTCACTGCCCGTGACTCTAAAAGAAAGCGATTGACCAGTAAGAACAGCATTAGATTGCCAGTTTTGACCCCAATTACGACTCATGCTCATCCAATTAGTCTTCGTGCCTTTGACCCACGCCTTTTGAATATCACCCGCACCAGCTACATTAGTGATCAACACCAAGTTGAAGTAACGGAAACCGTTAATTGTGAACCTGATCCCCCCAGATTTCCTGCAAGGGACTCTGCGGTAATAAACCATAAACACCAAGGTCAGATACGTCAATTTGCATAACATGTTGACATAGGATATCAAAGGTGTCGTGGGACCCTCAAACTTTACTCTAATCACGTGCCTGTGGTCGTGCCACAGGTGATTACAATCGGTACTTTGTAAAACCTACTCAATTATAATTATTTTTTTATATTATTTTTTATTTTACTTTTTTACTTCTCTAAGAGCATTCACAGCAGGCTCTCCATAAATCTATGAGTGTGTTCTCTATATTATAGAGAATGGTTATTAGTGGTTGTGAGTGGAGGATTGGTTGTGAGTGGAGGATAGAGAATATGTTACTGTTCATCTCTATATTTGATAAAACACTGTTCATCTCTATTAATTTTTTAATATTTGTTGAAAGTGGTTGTGAGTGAATGAGAGAGAAAATGTAATGATAAAAGTATAAAAAAATATTATTTTATTGAAAAAGAGAGAGAAAAATAGTGTTTTTTAGTGTAATTATAGAGATGGAGATGAAGGATGGGATGTAAATGCTCTAAAAATCATATCAGAAATAAGCATATAACTTTGCACATGGTCGAATAGTTTAAGCACAACCAAGAAAGTCAAATTAAAGTTGCCTTTTTTTAATACCCTTAAATAAAAATAAAAAATATAATACTTTTAATAAATTATCTTTTTGAATTTTTTTATCTGAACATACTTTTAAATTTACTTCAATGTAAAAACTATAACATCGATATCATCAAACTATAAAATCAAAATAGCGCGAGAGACACATACCGGCGGTACGAGACGGGGACAATGCCAGCACGATACTGGGCGATTTTAAGAAACATAGGCATGGCTAGATCAAAATGCGTACGAGGAGGGTTACACCAACCACCATTATCATTCGGTAACGCGTAATTCGGTGGGCAAAAATTGGTAGCAGTGATGAAAATAGAGGGGCTTCCAGGGTGGCACCATTGAGGGGTGTTAACACACTTGATTTCAAAACAAGCACCACAGCTAAACCCGTTGTTAAACAACGCTGTGCTTAACGCCGCGGTGTTAACCCCGTACCCTTGGCTGTATAAGTTCCCGTATCCGCAAGCACCCCCTGTCAAAATAATAATAATAATAATAATAATGATAAGATACTCAACATTTGCGACGGGAATTTGTGTGATCGTAATCAAATAATATACTATAACACACCCATTGTGCCGGAGGCATCACTGCCACCGTAGAAAGTCGCGTGAGCGCTTTGCCATGGTCCTCCGGCGTAGTTGCCGGGGATTCGGGCTTCCGTCGCCGATAATAGAGAGGCTATGAGGAAGACAATGCCGACGGAGATTGACATTTTTAGTGACGAATGAGGGTGGTTTGTGGAGGATGAAGAGATGGATGACTGAGGAGAAAGGGGAGGGGTACTTATGGAGGGAAGGGGTGGAGGTGAGGAGGGTATTTGTGTAAATTCAGTTGTTTGAATATATGTAATGGGGGTATAAATTACGCTAGTTAATTATTATTATGTTAAAAATGAGAGTAGAGATAAAACTGATGATTAAGAAGAGATTGTGTGGGGCCGCTGAAAAAGTTGCTTGTTTATATTGCTGGTTTTGACCCGTTGGAGTTATCTGACCCGAATGATGTTGTGGATAACCGTATCAGATTGTTATTAACTTATTATAACTTTGTGATATTTATGTTTAATCTAGTGTTAGATATGTGTATAATATATAAAAGAAGTTCTATAGTGTAATATGTGACATTTAAACTTTTTCTCTTGGAAGGTATGTTTGACAATTGTTGGGAGTGATCTAGTTACTGTGACAAAAGCATATATACTAATTATTCAACTATTCAAGAGGTATTAAATTTCACATTCACTTAAAATGTCGAGTAGATTTAGGTTAAATAGAGTATAATTATATTAGATGCTTAAAAAAAGTTTATGGTATGTTTGTTAATCTTTTCCGGGGGTTGACCTATTACTGAAAATTCTATTCTGTTTTGATAAAAATAATTAATTAACATCCCCCATATTGATTATTAGTTAAAAACCATATGCTATAGGAATAAAGCATTAAAAATCACATAATTCAGGATAGCTTAAAAGTGTGGATTTTGTTCATTTACTAAGGAATAAGAAGACTTTTTCTGTAATAAAAAAATAGTTATTTTTTTAACACCAAGCCACTAAGAATTTATAATCATTGTGTGCCACATGCTATATCTAGATAACCATGAGAGTTGAAACCCCGAAAATGTCTCTACTCAAGCTTTATATAAAATTGAAGAATATTTAATTGAGATGTGTTTGATGGTTGGGTTTAAAAAATATTGATATAATTTTTTTCCCTTCAATTTACAAAAAAGATCAAGTATACATCCCTAGTTTTTTCTTTTGTAAAGCAAATAATATTAAACGGTTAAAAAATAAAAGAATTTTTTTTCAAATAACATACTCTAAATCAGATTTTATATAATGAAACCGATTATATAAATTAAATCGCCAATAAATTTGTACAAACAAGCTGACAAAACTCTCTTATTCTAGCAATGAATGGGCAACAAATGAATAATTGAACTTGATATAGTGAAAGTAAACTTAACATATACATGTAAATTTGGAATTAGATTATTCCGTTTTAGGGCACACAAAATATCTTTTACACTTGTAAAGTAAAATGATCAATAATGAAATTACCCTAAGTTACCCAACAAATGTATACAATATATGGTGGTCGGTTCAAAAGTAGGTTATTTATTATGGGTGTTGAGTTTGGACAATTGTACATCTTCTACCTCTTATGAAAGTTCCACTTTAATTTTGGAGGTTGTAAATTTTTTACATTTATTATATGTATATTAAATAAATATAAACTCTTTTAGTTGTTTTTTTTTTTTACTAGCGAAGCAAAGAAAATTCATTAAAAACTGCAGTTAGCAATAAACTCTTTAAGTTATTCATAAAGTTTCAAAAAGACACTAAGAAAACATAAATATAAAATAAAAATAAACTTCGTTGTTAGTTACCGCAAAAGTTGTTTCTAGTCTTTTAATGGTTATTAAAAAATTATATTCTAATAGTTTAAAGATTTTAATTGAAATATAACTTTAAGTCTAGCAACTACAATGGATATTAAGATAGGCAAACCCGATGCTATAAACTTATCACATGCACGGGTCTAGAAGTATTTCAAATGAAACCTAAATGAAAGTAGTTCCTTTTCATTGGTATACCAACTACAACAAATTTTGATAGTATTTCTATATAATATCGAAATTTAGGCTAAGTTTTTGAATCAAAGATCAATCAATCGATTAGTTCTAACTATTTATCGTTTGTATTACTATAATTTATATTTTAAATCATATTTATATTTAACAAGAAACTATTTTTATTTTTTGACAGATTCATCCTTGGTGAATACTAATATGTGTAATTAATTTAATCAAACAAAAAGAATATTGATCTTTATTAATCTTGATAAGTTTTCACAAGTCTATATATCTATATCTATATCTATACATACTAATATAAAAACTTTTTGAGAGACAAGTGGCATAATTCCAGATCTCTTAAATTTTTTTTTTCGCATCTTTTTCTTATTAAATATATACCTTAATTATTAATGATATTATTAAATTCTTTATTAGATTAGAAATATTTTTTAATAAATTATGAAAAAGATATGTTTATAAATATAGTTTCTAAACCAATATTTTTTTAAATAAGAAATTTTTTAATATATCATACATTTTTAAATACAAAAATAATTAAAAAAAATTTTATAAAACAAAAGTATTTAAAATTTAAAGTTATAATAAGAAAATTTTTATTGATGACATTTTCTAAAAAAACAGGTTGTTTTAACACAGATTGTTTTAAGAAACAACTTTTTCTTTTTGAAAAAATATATAAAAGTTTAAACCTTATGCATAAGTCGCCAAAAAAACCTGCCTAAAGATGATATCATCGTTTTATTACTTGAAATTCTTACTAGTAAGCAATTTCACTAATATATTATCTCAACATATCGTTTTATAACTCATAAATTTTCATTACTTATTATTTAATATTGTATTTCTTTAAGCTGTGTAATAAGCGAAATATTAACCTAGTTATAATAATAAAATAGAGTTTTTGTTTGAATCTTTTCCTATCAATATAAATTTCATTTAGTAACAGCAATATTCTCGACTTGTTTACTTTGTACGGCCATAGGACTAATGATCAAAAACTAGTTGAGCACCAAGTGTGCACCTCACGTATCAATTGTGGTACAAACAACTTAGGTTCCTTAAGTTTTGAGTCAAATTAAAAGACGATTATTAAAGTCAAAATTAAAAAGTCAAAGCAAGATAACCGGCCGTGATTAAAGGAACACAATTATTACATTATTACTCAACTTTTGAGAAGGCATATTGAATAGGGCCTCACAATAAAAGACAAAAATAATAGAGAAAGTTAACACTATCTTTTAAAATTTATTCCATCATAATAGAAAATCAAAACTCTTTTAAGTACTATTCATCTGTTAATAAATAATTATACAGCTATCATTGTTTATAAATTATAACTACATTTGTTATTGATTAATAATTATTGTTGTTTTTATCAATTATATGTACAACTAGAAATTTCTTAGTGACTAATTAACTTACTCGTATATAAGTGCCAAATAGCAACGTTCTCACTTACAAATAATCCATCACATAATTCAGGTGTTGTAAAATAATTTAGTATCACTAGATCAAATGACTCTTGGTATGTCTTATATATGTTTCGTTTAAGTTTTGACCATAATTAATATCATTATTTTGGCTTTTTGTTTCAACTATCATAATCACTAAAGTGTTATACATTAGGTGACAAAGGATATCAGATTTTTGTACTTCCGTTTCGTTCTTCGGACTCTCATGACCATTTCGTTCTCGTTTGAATATTATTTATGTCATGCCACAACATTTTTTTAGAAGTTATTTTAACATGATGCATAAATTTGAATTTCATTTTAACCTCTCGATCTAAGAGAATGATGGCATTGCTCCCTCTCTCACACTACAAAAGGGTGAAAGATTATTGTGCCTTAATTTTGTCACACGAGTCCAAAAGAAAGTCATCCATTACAATAACCAACTACAAGCGACTTTCATTATTATTTATTAATAGGTTTTACTTTTAAAATTTACTAAATTTCTATTAACGTACCAAAAATTAACACTACTGGTGAAGGAAAGAGGTTACAAGAAATCTTGACCCTAGCCCCCCCCCCCCCCCCCCCCCCCCCCGCGGGGGGTAAAAAAATTAAGACTAGCCCGGGGCCGTGCTGACCTGACAACAAAAATTTTTAATTGCGGGACTCTAATTTCATGTTTGTTTTTCGTGACAATCCGAGGTTATTTGCTTGGGTTTTCAAAATATATGATTTCTTAAAAATTTAATGTTTGTTTCTGTAATTTTATTTTTTATGCAGAATATATATATAGGGGGTTTGAGAACTCTGCACATCCAGGGGCTCACCAAGGCTGGTGAGCGACCAAGGTGCTAGAGACTCAACACGCCACCCTAACCGTGTTGCCTAGTAAACAAGTGCCCCTCTTGAGAATGTTGCCTAGCAAACCCCCCCCCCCCCTACCCCCCCCCCCCCCCCCCCCCCCCCCCCCCCCCCATGTTGCCAAGCTGGTGGCTCGTGATATCCATAATGCCTAGCAATCCCTCACACTAGGTTATTCAACTATTGTCACACACATTTTTACTTTTGTTAACATCTCGTTATTATCATTACGTACACCCAAACTTATATAACTCAACCAAACACGAAATAATGGAAACCTCTTTCCTCGATTCATATATATCTCTAATAAAATACTTCATTGAAATTAAACTTTCAATTGCTTTGAGGTGATTTCCCAATGCATTCTCGATTTGCAATTAGCTCATGGTTACACAAACTTATTTGTGAGTTCATATTATGTGGGCTAGTGTATCGTACGTCAAATGGACGTTTGATGATGATAAGCAAAACAGTTTTGCCATTAATTGATAAAGCTGCAGATACACAAAATAATTTCATATATATTTTGTAATTTTGGTTGGTTAATGTATATAAATTTGGTTAGTTTTAAAGCACGTTATTGTGATATACAAAGATACAATATATGGAAAAGAATTTTGCATGTATAGTTACTATTAATGGCATAGTTTGGTGTCATAAATTTATTAATGTATAATTGAATCTAAAGCATATACTATTATGATTTTCTTTTTTATAAACATTGTGGTCGAGATTAAATAGAATAATTAAAGGTTAAAAGAATTTTTTGATCTCTAACTTTGAGAAATTACATGTTTGATTTCGCCTCAAACATAACACATTTGGTCATCGGCGTAATATACGTTAATAATCATGTATTTATGAAATTATTAAAATACCCTTACTTAAAAGTAAATAAAAATAAAAAAAAACATATACCCCATACTATACTGCCTACCCTAACAATTGCCTTACTTTCCTTTACATCCATCCAGAGTAACAAAAAATAGCCAACTTTAATCCAATCTTGTGTCTACAGACTACAATGGAGTGGCCGAGGATGGAGATTGATAACGAGTGCAACATGACGAGACCAAGGTATAAGGGCTGATGATTTCATCAGATCAAGATGACGCGTAGCAAGTGAAAACTTCAAATATGAGTCGTTGCATCAGTTGATTATTTTAGTAGCTTCCTCAATAATCCCATTTAGAATTCTTGCGAGCATAAACAATCATAATTTCATATAAACCATAAGACAAATTGAAGGTAGCATAATAATGATAAATGAAATCAAGAAAGAAACAAAACAAAATCTAATGAAAAGTATGTATGGTGCTTTAGATACACTTTATGTTACGTATTTTTCTTCCGATCGTTTTTTCTTATTCATGTAATTATGACGCTGAAGGACATGATATTAAGATGATATAGTGTTTATTTCAGGTATTCAAAAGTTAAGTCTCATTATAAATGTAAATTTGTTTTAGAGAAAGCGGCGCAAATGGAAATATGGCTCGTACGTTAGGGACGAGGGGTGGGCCATAAATATTAAAAATCAACACCCCAGATTTCTGTATTTTTCGTGTAGCACAATATGCATCATATAGGGGGGGTCGTATAGTTCTATATGAGGTCATATAACATCTCTGACAGCTCCATAAATTTTTTCTCGTAGTTATTGTTAAAATTTGTTATATGCGTCGTGTAGCCCTATATGTGTCGTATATGGGGTGGTTATATGAGGCGGCGTATAGCCTTCTGACAGCCCCTCCTGAATTTTTTTCGATTTCAATATATTCAACCCTGCACACCGCGAACGATGTTATACAAAACGTATAAAGAGATGTCGGTTTACAAAATGGGATGTCAGTATATTAGAACTTTTAAATAATAATATTTTTTTTCTATAACAAAGGCAGACCGATTGGGCACATCACATGGCATGTAAAGCGACCGACGCCATGCATGACGTAACCATGGGGGTCTACGTTTGAAACTTTGACGATAGTACTCTGTGATTGCCTTTTGACTTTTGGTCAAAATCAATAACCACATTCATCTACAGATATAAAAATATTTGACCATATGGCATGTTACCAGTTACAGTTTTTCAACAACTGTTTAACGGTTGACTAACATTACAACTTTCTCGAAAGTAATATACCAAGAATTGTTTTCCAAGTATGCTTACACTACAAAAAGTTAATTTCACTATTTTATTATTAATTAATCTTTACATTATTTACTTAGTTACGTCATATAAACTTTTTTAATTAAATTATTTAAATTATAAAAATACCTATCAGTCATTTTGGTTATATTCTTTCTTCATGAAAATTAACTAAATTTATAAGTTTTATTGTATAGTTAAATGCTATAATATACAAAGTAGTAATATTAGACATGTAACTTCTTGCCAAAATACAAAATTCATATATGCAACCATGGTGTATTATCATAATAAAAATCTAGTTCACAAAATAAGAAAACTAATAAATCTATGGTATATGACGTTTCTGGAAGGAGAACTGGTTTTTTTTACAAAATGGTAGATTTTTTTGAGATATTTGCTAGTTTATACAATATAACAAAATATAATTGTAAGAAATATAAAATAAATTCAAACACTTTATCATGTTATAAAATTAAATTTTATAGGAAATGAACATGGTGTAAATCATGGTTGGTCGTTATGCATAGGTCACTTGATCGATGACATCTGATAACCGCATTGTATTTTTTAATTTAACTTTAAATTCAACTACATTCTTATGAATTTACTTTACAACTCTGTGCATTATATGACATGAATGGGCTGAGGTGGCACCCTACCATGCCCCTAACACCACCGCGTCAATGTGATAGGGAATTTTGGAGAAGGAAGGTGAATCCCTTCAAGGGCGAGACTTGTGAGTGCTTTTGTGTGTGTTTTATATTATTATTTATATTTTTCAATCAACCATAATAACACCTCGTCAACTTTAATGATAACAAACTCAATCACCATCACACACCTAAAACAGTCATATTTATCATCATATGTTGCTTACGTGATTGCAAACACTTTATCAAGTTATCAGATTAAATCTTATAGGAAATGAACTTGGAGTAAATCATGGTCGTTATAGGCCATTTGATGGATACCATCTGATAACTTCATTGTATTTTTTAATTTAACTTTAAGTAAGACGACGTTCTTAATTATATATTTACTCTATAGGCCTATGCCTAGTCTAATGCGAATGGGCTAAGGTGACACTCTATCATGTGAATTAAGCTAGTTAAACCACTTCAAATTGATTGAAATTGAAAAATCAAACGTATTCTCACTTTAAATCCTCAAAAAAACAGGTTTTACAAATAAAAAATCAAACTTCAGACCGTTTTAGTTTTCTCTAGTTTTTTTTTATATTGTATTAAAACCTCCTATAATTTATAATCTTGCATGGTTGTATACATTTATTACAAACAACACGCGGCCATGTTCATAGGTTTGAAATTCATAAATCTATCAAATTGTTATGCATTAGTTATTGTCAAGTTGGCATGTTGAGAAACATGACCTAAAGAAAGAACGTGCGTAAACATGCATCACTCATTTATTCCATGCACCGTCCGTACCCGCTTAATCCGTACCAAATTCAATTACTCAAACCTTTACTTTAATATAATAATAATAATATTTAACAACCAATTAAAAGATTGTTATACGTTGCCTCTTAAAACAAGTGTAACTTGTTATATAAGTTATAGCTTGATAAGACCGGTAAGTTATCATCAAAACAAAACAATGGGCGTATTCTTTGTATAAAGTATCATAACAAAAGGGGAAAAGTTCATTTAATAGTAATGAAGAATTTTAAGTGTTTATTTAAAGTTAACTAGGTTTTCTTACCCGCCGAGGGTTTTGGCAGCATCATACGCGATGTGATAAAACATAGACTACAATCGAGTAGACTAAATTTATGTCAAAACGTAGAGTAAGTCAAATTTATACCGTTGAATGGAAACGTATTATATCTCACTCGACTTTATTTCAAACAAAATTATATCGAAATGTAGACCAACTCAAAACGTACATAAAAAACACGTGCAATGGTGCCATGTGCAGTGCGATAAAGTATATATTAAAATCGTACCGAATCGTTTAAAAATATATTATGTCGAAACGTAGAGTAACTCGGATTTATATTTTTAAATGAAAACGTATTTTATTTGACCCTATGTGTTTCCAAACAAAACTTACGTCTAAACGTAGACCAACTCCAAACGTACATAATAATAAGTACGAAAACGTTTTATTTTTCACCCGCCTCATTTCTAAAAAAAAATTACGTTAAAACGTAGACTTGGTTTACGTTTATTCAACACTGTTAAACCATTAGTTTAATATATGTGTAATTAAAGTTTTTCTATTGTAATAAACTCAAAAATTCATGAGGTGTTCCAAATTTTGTGAATGTTTATATTAAAGGTTAATTTTTTTTTTTCAAATTAAAGGACCTAAATAAACCACATATAATTGTGGTTGCTATTGTCGATTATCTTTTCAAATTTAACTCAGAGTAGGACCTAATAGCGAAGAATAAATTTTCTAAATAATAACTAAGTGTTATAATTGTTCTATTTAAGTCAAAAAAAATTAAAAATCTATAGTATATAATAAAAGAGTAACTAAGATGCCACATGCCACTCTCCTGTTACTTCTTAAAAAAATTTTCCCGCCTAAACTATTATATTATTTTAGTTAAGTTTTTTATTTTAAGAAACTAAATTAATAATTGATTTTGGTTTTAATTTAATTTTTTTATATTATCAACTAAATTGTGTAATAATATGTTATTTTGAATTGTACATACTTTTATAGTAAAATAAAATTTAATTGAAAAAACTTAAAAAAAAACATTTGTTAATATATTTATATATTTTGGGTTAATTTCAATTTAAGACAATTGGTTTTTTATTTCACATGGGTCAATTGTATGTTATATTATCCAAAGAAGTATTCGAATATATATAACTTGAAAATACAACTTTTTATTTTTTATTATTTTATGTAATACGTAATTTAATCATACGAAATATTTATACATTTATGAATTATATAGCTTTTATATTTTCAACACGTGTATTACACGGGTATCTAACCTAGTATAATCATATAATAGTAAACACGATTCATATGTGTGTTTCAATTAAATCAATTATGTTTAATAAAATTTAAAATTATATAAACTAGTCGGATGCTCCGGCGTGTTGCGCCTAAGCTCCTTAGCAGATGCAATTGGTATTGGTATGTAACTCTGTTCCTAACATCGTACTACTTTTGAATTGTTTTTTTTTCTTTTATTTTTTGGCATTAGTAGCTGTTTGTTTTGAGTTGTACAAAAAATTGAGTTCACATTTATGTTCATATTTGCATACATACTCGCAATTGCCACAATATAGATAGTGCAACGTCTTCTTCGATGATTCAATGGTGGTGTCCCTCCTCTCTACTTGGGTTGAAAATGAAATGTGACTTTGCTTTGGAGAAAACAACTATATTTTATTTGGTTAATATTAACCGTCACCCATGCAATAATTACTTGTATATTGCTGCAACAACTATTGAATTTCACTGTAGCTAACTCTTCTCTTTTATATAGAGAAGTAATAGAGATAGAACACTTGATGAAAGTTAAGTGCCATTGGTAGAACAAAAAAACTTTCGGTAACTTCACAAGAAGAGTCAGAATACTTGGTTAGTGTTATATGATTATTTTCCTAATTAAAACTGATATTATATTTTTATAATATATTTACTCAAAATACGTATTTTGTACAAAGAAAACAAACTACGAATAATTAAAAAATTTCTTGAAACGAACAATGTCACCTTTTTGACATTTTCAAACAAAATATTTATATTCAAGTTGCATTTTTTTATTGTTGGTTTGTTTGAATATCGCTTAAGTTATCAATTTGTCAACCACTTTAGTTGTTATGATAAGGCCACAAGATCATGCTAAACTGCCGGAAACATGGCTGCTCGACGGTGGTTATGGACGTTGAGGATGATAATCATATCGCCAACTAATCAAACAATATAATATATACTCATATTATATTATTCTAGCACTTGGCTTTTGGATGATATTAATTAATTGTGAGTTCGAGTCTTTCTGAAGACACATGCATATGAGTTTCTTTACATGTGACCCTTATTTATCGGCATTGTATATTTGTATGTCAGGGTAACATATTGGCCCGTAACCTAATTTAAAACTTCAAGGCGGATACATATGTATGTGTTTGTTTATTAATTTTATTTTAATGTTTAGTCTATTAATAATGGAAAACATTTTCTTTATAAAAAGTAAAAACCCAAGATAATATAATAACTCGATATTAAAAGGTAAGCAAACACATTTATTAAGGGTGTTGCTATTTTTTATACCTCTTCATATAGTCAAATACGTCACCCTCACCTTCAAATGGTTGTTTAAAACAATCTCAAACGATCGTTTGTATATGGTGTAAGATCACCAAATGAACAATAGAAACAATAGATCACCAAACATAGATCGCCAAATGTGTTGTGTAGTGTCTAGAATGTCAAGTTTGCAATGTTTCTTTACTTTGTTATTGTCAAACTTTTGTAATCAAGTGGTTAATTACTGTTTATCACTTAGGGCTATATGTAGATAGAATTCAATTGAGATTAGTGTCACGCCTTAACCGATGACAGAATCATTGAGGTGAGCGAATTGAATCGATTGCTCATAGCACATGTAATTAAATGTGTTGAAATAATATTAAATTTAAATTATCATTGATAAATACTAATCAAAACATTCATTACAAACAAATAATAATCCAAATAAATATAACAAATTGTCTTTTATTTTGACTATGTCCATGTCCTAAATGAGCATGTAAAAGTCCATTAAACTATATGTCCTGAAATCATGTGAAAAAGTAACGAGTTAACTAAAAAATTAGCCAGTGTGTAAAGACAAATTTTGCATACATATATAGACTGATTATAAGATTGAAACAATTCAATTCACATAACAATGTCAATACTTATAATACAATAATGTAACATAAAAAACAAATCAAACACATTTAAACCTGATAACTAAATTAACTTGATTCGCAGGCGAAGCCTTATGTAAAAATGTGTAAATCTGGTTGCAATCACCACTCAAATAATCCTATGGGGTGGGCTTTTCAAACCAATAGTTCTATTATTGTTACCGTGGTTGCATAGATTAATGATTATGTTATCATCTAGTTTATCTAACTATGAACACATAATTACAAGTAATAGCATAACATATTTTGAATTGAATTTTAAAATATAATAACAATAAATAATAGCGATTGAATATGAATCACATTATTTCTCCAAAATATTAAACATATGAAAATGTATTACAAATACTCATTTGATTATTATAACCTATTTGGAAAAGATAGAATACTAAACGTGACACCAGAAATTTCTTGCGATTCAACCTAAGGTTTGGTTTTTTTTGTTAAAATAATAATAATTTAAAAACTAGGTATGAATTAGGGTTTCTATAGGGATTTGAATTTAAAAAATAATTTAAATAAAATAATGTAATTAATTTATATACCTTGAATAAATAAAATATAATAAATTGATTAAGTAATTTAATTTCAAAATAATAATAACCAATTTAGTTTTAAACACTTAATTTTTAATAATGTATTGTATAGATCTTGAATATTAAGGTGTGAAAAGTAAATAGTTTAACAATTAATTATTTATTGATTTGGTAAAAATAATTAATTGAATAATTAATTATTTAAATAACTTGCAAAATATTTTGAAATACTTTAAATTTGATTTGCAATAATTTTATAGAATTTTTAAAAATTTTAAAATTTTTTTAATAATTTTTATAATGGTTTTTTAACATTAAAACCTTTGAAAATTAAAGAAAATAGAAAATTATATTGTTTAGAATTTTCAAAAATTTAATAATAATTTTTGGATTAAATTTAATTAATAATATAAATTCTATATTGATGTACTACTATAATAACAATTTTTTGTAATTTAATTTATTATAAAATAATTTTAAAAAGGTTTGAGGATGCCCGGGTTGAACCCAGGACTTGTAATGTGTATGACTATGGTGTTAATCGATAGGCTGTAAGCCTGAATATGATGAAATCTTGGTTGTTAAAATTTAAAACAACTTTTAAAATAGAAATTCCAATTCGTATAGACCCTAGATTGATTCAATCCAAATTATGACTTAAAACAGTCACCAAGGCAATAGTATATGAGATTTGATAGGTATATTGTGTCTCAAGGTATTCATAGGAGTGAGTATGACACTTATGTTTATTACAAGCTATTTGGTGATAATGAGTATGTATATCTATTGCTTTGTGTTGATAATATGCAAATTACTTGTAAGCATAAAAGTAGAATTGAAGAAACCAAAAGATTTCTAATGTCAGAATTTGAGACGAAGGAACTTGACGAGGCAAAGAAAATTCTTAGCATGAAAATACACAGAGATGAAGATGCAGGTTTAATCAAACTGTCTCAAAGAGCATATTTAAACAAAATATTGAGTAGTTATTTCGTGGATAAATGTAAGAGTGTTGTTACTCCTTTGGCGATGCATTATAAGCTATCTGGTAGACTCTCCTAAAACTGATGGTGAAAAGGAGGATATGAAATTTGTCCCATATGCTAATGTAGTTGGGAGTTTTATGTACTTGATGATCTGTACAAGGTCTGATATTAATTTATTGTAAGTATAGTTAGCAGGTATGTAAGTAATTTTGAAAGGTCTTATTGGGAAGGTGTAAAATGAATCTTAAGATATCTAAGTGGGACTAGAGAAAAAGGGCTTGTTTTTGGTAAACCTAGAATGCAAGGTCTAGTGGTTCAAGGATATGTAGACTCAGATTTTTCCAAGGACTTTAACAAGGGTGTGTTTTAAGTGTGTAGTGATACTATTAGTTGGAAAGCTGCTTTACAACATGTTCTAGCATTATCAACTATAAAAGTTGAATTTATTGCATTAACTAAGGCTATTAAAGAAGCTATTTGGCTCAGAAGGTTTGTGTTAAAATACGTGTATCAATTGATAATACCATTGGGTATTGTGACAATGCAGGTGCTATTCAATTGTCTAAGCATTAGGTTTTTCATGAGAGATCCAAACATATAAATGTTAAGTTGCATTGGATAAAAGATGTGCTGAATTCAAAAGAAATAAAGGTGGAATATGTGGATACATATCTAAATGCAACTTATGCATTAACAAAGAGTGTTACATGCCCAAAGTTCTTGAGGTATTTAAGTATCTTGCATGCTACTTATTCATTTTGACTTTCTTTCACTAAGGTGGAGAGTGTTGTGCAGTGTCCAGAAAGTTAAGTTTGCGATGTTTCTTTTCTTTGTTCTTAACCGTCAAGTTATTGATAGTTAGAAGATGTATTGTGAAAATTTTGGAATTAAGTGGTTAATTACCGTTAATCTCTTAGTGCTATATGTAGATAGAATTCAATTGAGATCAATAGGTTCGATTTGAATACATTTCTTGTTCTATAATCAATCAATCAACTGATCTATAATAATTCTTTTGATGTTGTTAATCTTTCGGTGCATTTGAATCTTTATAATCAACAAAATGAACAATAAAAACACTAGAAAAAAATACACCAAAACAATCCACAACATCAACACCCAAAAAAACCAATTAATATGTCACTGGCGGATCATGGAAGGAAAGTGAACTTTAAGCGTTTGGGACCTTAGACTAGCATTGAATTGTCCTTCGTCTTCTTGAAATTTGAATCGTTTTTCTAGTTGCGAGAGAAGTGACTAACCCAAACATTGTGTTTGCTCAATTATGTCCAATCAAATTGCCTTGCTTGAACCTTAGAATTGTTCGAATTGAGAACTGAAACACCAAAGTTATTTGTATCTTTTGTAACATTGGAGATACTATTCAGATTACTTGATTATGAGGGAGCACCAAGATCCTTGAGTTTTAAGGAAGAAGCCACTTCACTGATAAACTCAACCGGCCTAGTGGCAACTTGATCCTCATCAAATCAAGCTTAGATATGGCCTTTTAAAGCTTAAAACTGGATTGTATTTAGGGGGATGAATTTATGATTCTGTAGTAGTGGTAGTATTATTGCTCATCCTTAACATGAGATGAAGCTTAAGGTACTCGTTTATAGTTTTGTGGATTTGATTCGTTCAACTTGAGCTATTAGATATAACGAGTGCGACTTGAACATATAGAGAATTAAGTTAAGTTGTAATCGAGCTTTTGAAATCCATGTTATACACACGTACTAATATCACTTAAAATAAAGTTATAAAATGAGTAAAAGAGGAGTTCGAACTTGATTTGAGCTTGTGAAAATAAAACTAAATCAAGCTCGTTAATGGAGCTTATTTAAGTGTGGGTTGTAATGAACTTCTTTTGAGTGTGAAACTCTTGGTAGTTTGTAGAATGTGTAGAAATTTTATTTGTGATATATGAAAAGAAATAGAATATAGTAATTGTACTTCATATATTAAGATAGTTGCTACGAACCCAAAGGCCCATGGACCCTTTTCAGCCCAATACGCTCTATTTCGGGCCAGCCCAAACTTTTTTGTTATTCTTTTCAATTAATGTTTAAAAGTTTTCTAGCAAAATTCTTCTTTTAAATCCTCTATTTTTATTTGCAAAAACTAAAGTAATACAATAAATACTTATGTTAAAAATCATTTTCTTAGTTTTTGGTAACGAAAAACCTAAAAATGGTTTTATAATTGAAATTCTTTTCAGAAGGTTAGTTTAATTCTCCTAGGAATTCCCAATTCTGTTTTTGTAATGACAACTAATTTCATTTATTATGGAAGATCTAAAATGAACAAAGAGTTGTTTACGCTATAGTAGATATAACAGAACATATAGTTGAATGTGCTAGACATATGGACCCCATATACTTTGGTGTTACTTCATAAACAACTTAATACTGATAATCTATAAAACCTAATAAAAAATATTTTTTTTACCACTTGTCATATGTTTAATCCATTTTTTTGACACTTGTCATTAATTTAGACATTCTTATTTTATTTTTCCTTTAAAAAGGTATTATAGTAATTTAAACACTCAAACTAAATTCTCTCTATTAATAAAAATCAATTTTATTAATTGATACATTTTTCTCTCTCATCTAGATTTTTTAAAATCAAGCTATGTTTTAAAAAATAAACATTATTAAAGAAATTAAAAATAATATCTTTTTATTAAAATAGAAATAATAAAAAAACAAAATTTTTATAGAATATAAAATTTTCTAAAACACTAAACCTTTTTAAAATAAAATATTTTAAATTATTCCTTTTTAAAAAAATATAAAAATATAAAATTTTCTAAAAATAGTTTTATTAAAATAACGCAAATAATTAGAAACCTGAGTTTTTAATAAACAAGATTTTTACAAACAATAAATTTTTTATAAAAAAATCTTAAAACAATGTTTAAAAATAAAACTATTTAGATAAGAGAGTTAAAAAATAGTATAATTATTTTATTTCTTGAACTATTATGTATATATATAATTTTAATCATATCTTTTATTAAAATATCGTACTGTAAATCTTCATGTTTATTAGTAACTATAATCCGTTAAATAAATGAGTTTTTAGCTAATCTATTTATCTACATATCTGTCTATTATTAAAAAAGAAAATCTAAAATAAGACTTTACACAATTGTAAGTTTTATCATATTAACTTTCTTATTTCTCTTTATTATTATTAAAAACATTGAATACTAATAATATTGATCATACCATATTCATATTAAAAATTATTTAATTTAATAAATTAAAACCTATTTTTTTAATTAAAAACACGCTTTTTAATAACAAAAGTTTTATAAAATACAGAATACAATAAACTTTTTTTAAAATAAATTTATTTTTCTTAAAACAAAATATTTAAAACTCATATTTTTTTATAAAATAAAAGTTTAAGAAAAATATATTATTATTTATTTTACTTAAAGTAGCTATTCATATGCAATTATAATCATATTTTATCATCAAACATAGTTTTATAATTCGTAAATTTTAATTACTAATTATTTAGTGTTTTATTTATTCAACCCGTGTAATACACGGGATATTAACCTAGTTATTTATATTTAAGCACGTTTCTCAAAAGACACTAGTTGTAACATGTAATTCTATATGCATGAGAACAAGGGTTTAATTATGCAAGATACATGTGTATATGTTTAATAAGAGTAAATTAAATGTTGCTCTAAAAAATTTCATATTCACTCACGTCAAAAAGGGAATCTTCCCGGGTGGTTCAATGGAAGTTCTAATGATTAGTTATGGTATGGAATGAATCAATCATTCATTTAAACGTCTTATTTGAAAAAAAAAAAAGGTTCTTGAACCATGGTGTTACTCCAAAATAGCTTGAATCAAATGAAGTATACTAGAAATAATAACAAGAAATCTCATCAAACCCGTTCTAAATAATTATAGCCTTTTGCTTGTAAAAAAGCATCATCAGACTATATTTCTCATACTCAACCACACAAACATAACATGATATAGAACGCTCAAAATATGTATCAAATGCTATATTATAATTTCACGATGTTCTTATGATCACCAATGCTATAATTCATATAGCAAACCTGAATTATATATAAAACAAACAAAAACAAACTAATGAAATTCTAAAAGTCTAGAACAAAATGATCAGTTTTACCAAGCAAAATCAACAGATTGTAAATTTAGCTACAAAGCACTAAGCACAACTTTTGCATCTCAATGGTGTCGTTAGGGTCCTCTAGCGTATAAGAACCTATTCTTCCGTTATGTAGGCATGTCATGTTCACTTGTGTGTCTAACTGCACCAACTGAAAAACACAATGCACATGTTGTACTTTAATGTGCTTCAAGCTGAAAAATCAGTTCAATAATAATCTTGAAACCATAGCGTACCCTACAACGCGAGTCGCAATTCCATAAAGGGGTAGGGATGCAAGCCAAGTAATGGCACCAAGAACAGTAGTCATTTCCATCAACCCCGCGATATAGCATAATCAAACCAATAGTAAATCTGCAGTGATATGAACCGATATGAATGCAAACCTTTATTTCTAGGAACCAAAATGCATAATTATGAACAAATGAGCTAGATTAGATGAAAAAGAAACTTACCCTACAAGTAAAGCTATTAAGGAGATAATCAAAAGTATGTATTGATAACTTTTGTATTTGGTTCGCGTTGTGGGAGCTGTATAGCCAGGAGGAACATGTTTTTGGTTAATCCATTTGAACTGCGGGCGGACTAAAATGACAAATCCTAGGAAAAAGCCGGTGAAAAATCCTCCGATATGCGCGTAGTTGTCTACGTGTGGAAGAACTCCAACAGCAATGTTGATGAGAATTATGATGATGAGAGTCGATAGTGCAGCAAACTGATGAAATTTGAAAATGAAAATATGATTATGAGTTCTAATTTACATTTATAAAAACATTCAAATGTAGAAGATGTGTGTTACAGTTAAACTCACAACATTGGCATAAATAGTCCAATTTGTAATAAGTTCTGAGAGCATTCCTCCTAGCAGGCCAAATAGAGCTCCAGAAGTACCAACTGAGACGGTTGTTCTCACAAACAATGACGAGAGAATACTGCCACCAATGCCAGATAAAACGTAAAGCACCCCAATTCTCACTGCAAAAGCAATGTACCATAACTCAAGTAGAAGTCTCTTGCAACATGTCTCCTGAAAGATGAATGTTGTTTGACTAATGCAAGATCGAACGATAAGAACAATAACCACAAAAGGAAATGTTTCTTTTGAGCTTGGGGTGTCTAATGCAAATAACTTAAAATGTGGCTGATAGAATCAGAGCAAACAACCATACATGCATACTAATAATAATAGGAATAGACTGCAGCTACCATAAATGGTGAGTGAACTAGTAAACTATGGTTACAACAGATAACAAAGCAAAGAGACAGGAGAACCTATGAAGACTGATATACTTACAAAATCCAAACTCGTGCTCGAGGCGAGACCCTATAAAGACCAGACCCAGCATATTCGCAAACACATGAAACACGCCCGCGTGTAACCACATACAAGTCAGGACGCGCCATTCCTCGTTTTCTTTCATCACCTTCTTGTATTCTAAAGCTCCCATCTTTACCAACCTAGAAAAAGGGGTACAATTGCATAAGCATTATGGTGCATAACCAAACCCTAATCTTGATAAAATTCAACAAGTAAGATACTTTCAGATGTTTAAAAGCTAATAGCGTTTTGACGTAACTCTAATCAAACAACAAATCAGTTGTCTGATCAATACCATCAGCATATCAAAACCCCATAAACAGATTCAACATTCATGCATTACAATCCAATAAAAACACAAGATCATTCAACACATACGTGGCTGCAGAGGGACCAAGTAGAGGGTTTATCTTGATACTCTCAAAAGCCAAACGTTTAAGGAGTCGTGGTGCGATGCATTTGGTTGAATGGGCTGGACAATTGTTGACGAACATGGAGACTAAGAACATAAAGACATTGATGGAAACAATTGCAGGAACCAACCAAGAACCCCAATCTTTAAAGGGTTTGAATTGATCATGCGAATTGGTGAGCGTGGGTGGAGGTAAGTTACCACGGCGGGGGTGCACCTTGATCTCGAGCACCGGTGAGTCCCTTGTGGATGACCGACCCATGGTGGTGGCCGGCCGATCATCAGGGAAGAAACGTAGAAGGTGGATCAAGATTGGGGGGGTGAAATGGGTTTATGATTGTCATTGTTGTTGAAACTTTTTAGGAATGATTAAGGGTAGATGTAAATGATGAATGATGGTGGCCGGAGAACTCTGGTGCATTAGTGTCCGAGGAATGAGGAAGATGAAATGGCGATTCCGGGAAGATTGATAACCAGGAGGCAATCGGGAACGGGTTAGTTTCATGTAGATTATATATTGTAACACAAAAAGTAACATTAAAGCGTTTGTAGTCCAACGGTTAGGATAATTGCCTTCCAAGCAATAGACCCGGGTTCGACTCCCGGCAAACGCATAATAACTTTTATAAAAAAACCATTTTTTTATGTCTCTTACAACTTTTACATACCCCGTTATTGGTGATCTCGATCAGATTATTTTGCCTTCAAAGACAAAGAAATATAGCCTGTAGTTTTCGAAAGGGCGTTTTCGACATTTCGCTTTCAAAACGTCTTCTCCATTCTCGACCACAAACTCCAATATTTTTCCTTCAAACTTCCCTCTCCACACCACCAACAGCGCCACAACAACACGCACACGCTATTACAACCGCCGGAGAAACCTCTCGTCGGAATTCATCTCCGATCAATGGCCGCCGGAACTAGCGCCAACGTGCCCTGCACTCACGTCATCGGCTACACTGGAGTTGACCTTTCCAGAAACAGCCGCACCATGGCTCCGTCACAGCTGCTTCGTATTTCCTGTAAGAACAGCAACAACAACGGACTCTCCATTCGCACCGATAAAGACCGCAAACCTTCTTCATCTCAAGTAACAGTAGAGGGACCTTCGTGCATATTCGTTGGTCCGATCGAAAGTGCTAGCCAGGAAACCCTAGAAGCTCTCTATCGACAAGTATGCACCTCAATTAACTCCAATTGTAGTACATATAATTGAATTATGTCTTTTATAGATGTTTTTGAGGCTGTTGTGAGTTGGTTCGTTGATTACCGAATAACGATTTGTGAATTAAAGCCTGTGCAGAAAAATTTATTTAGAGGTTTCGTTTTAGGGCTTGTTTTTGTTCTGTGAACAGTTCTGGTGGACTTATGTGAATAGAACTTTGTTATACTGAATGCTTATCAAGTTAGTTTAGTTTTAGCTGTACCTTTTGAATGATCAAGTTACATGTATTTGAGTCTGAGTCATTACTGTTACCTTTTGTTTTTGTGCGCATATGCATCATGTTATGACTTGAATCGTCATAGCCGAATAGGAGTAGCTTAAATTTTTTTATAGATGGAATTACTTAAATCACTCTTTCAAGGACTGCACTTTGCATAGTTGCACATATGGAAAATGGTGGCTTGTACAGTTTGATTGGTAGGCAGAATATCAAACTAAGCATAATATCATCAATATGTCTTGCATCTTAAAGTTTACTGTTTCACAAAGATATGTCCGTGCAACATGAGCTTTGAATTACCATGATGCATTTCTTGTTTATAAACTGTAAAGTTGTTATCTATCTTTGTTTTACTGCAACCCAAGTCCACATTCTTTTCACCCCTCTTAAGTTTTTCTTGAAACATCTTTAAACAGGCACGGGATGCATACTATAGTGGGAAACCTTTGATAGTTGATGACATGTTTGACAAAGTAGAGGTAAACCTCAATTCACAAACCCTCTTCTAAATTGCAGCTATAAGTCTTTATGTGATTTACTTATTTCAAAAAGTCAATGGAAACAGTTAAAGTTACGGTGGTATGGATCAAAATATGTTGTCAAGTATCCACGTTGTAGTTTAAGGCAGCAGTCAACTTATGCTGATGCAGAGGTAATACTGGTTTCCACTTCTTTTTACTTATTTCTTTCTATAATGTGTGAATTTGGCATTCATCCACTAAAACTTCATATGACATGGATGTAGGGCAGGAAGACCCTTCTCAGGTTTTTGCATTAGCAAGCGTTTGGTTATTGTTTCTAGGAATTGGAAGTTCAGCCTGCCTTGTGCCTGTTATTTACACTTTTGGCCAAGCATTTAAAGATGCATTGGATTCTGGATTTTCCCCTACTAGCAGTCAAACTCCTATTCTTGAATTCATTGCCATATTGAATGGCATGCTTGTAATGATGCTGGGATCCATGATTGGTTATCCAGTTGCCTCTGCTTCTGGTAATAAGTTAGTGTAGTAGTTTTTATGTATATGGTCTTATCTTATACAAGTAAACTTTGCCATGACAACATCGTTGTGTAAGTTTTTTTTTCAAGTTTTAAACAATATTTTTCTAGGTTTATCATAATAGAACTTTCTTAATATCCAACAGTTGGAGCCCTTCAAGGCCTATGGAAAAGTGACTTGGTGGCATTAAAAGGGGCATGTCCAAATTGTGGAGAGGAGGTTACTTTTAACTTATTATTTCATCCTAATGAGCCTTTAGCTCATATCTGTTTCAGTGGCTCGTGGTGCATTAGTTTACAACTTGAAGTATTTTTTCTTAATATGCATCCAGGTGTTTGCATTTGTGAAATCGAATCGGTTCAGTTACTCTCCACATAAAGCTGAATGCCATGTATGTGAATGCTTGTTAGAATTCCGCACCAAAGTTGAGGTAAGCTGCAGATATACCACTCTCAATATTTGTTCTTGATAATAATTGATTTTTCCTTCTTTGTAGATAAGTTTATGTGGTTTTTTATTTTCTTGCATTTTACATAATTATTGTGCAGAGATCAATTGCAAGCCCAGGAAAGAGATGGGTTTATGGTCGGATATATTTAATCCGTAGAAGGCGAATGAACCGAGGGGAAAGATGGAGTTGAGATAAGTTATTTTTTGCATAGTATGATTCTTTGGTTCAGTGTTGTCTTTAGAAAAGCTAATGATACGAAGCAAGTAACTATACAACTAGCTACAAATTTGTGAAATATGCACTGTAGCTATGATATGAACTAGTCTTTCAGTCAATTCAAATTACAAGACTTGTTGATTCGTATCCCTCTTTGTAGATTTGTTTTTCAAAATCTAGTTTTCTTATGAGGAATTTTGTTCCAAAAAATCAGCAGAATTTTGATAATGCAAACTATGGATCATTAGCTAATAATAATCCGTATGGGTAATTTGACTAATGGCGTTTCTGACTTTCACTTTTGTTATCAAGGAAATTCCCACATTCCTAATCATCGTAGATTTTACAACTGAATTATGCTTGATTACACTTAAAAGAAAATCATGTTTCCCCATTTTGCTCATTGTTATTCTTGTGAACGAAATCGAGTGAAAATCAATTGTATATATTTGATGATTATGCGAGTGAGATTGTTTTTGACAACAAAAGTGGATGTTAGAGACGTTATTGTTTAAATTTCAGTATGAATTATGACCGGCCAATGAGTTTTGGTTTGGATTAATAGAAGCTACTTTGTTCAAAGATCATTCATAATACTATTGTGACCGTTTCTTTCATTTGCTTATGCAAAAAGTGTGTGTATTTAACTTCTGTTTTGTACATGTTTTTGAAGTGTAATAGTATAGTATTGTTTGATCTACCTCAAAAAATGATATATATCTTAAAGGAGGTCATCCTTCAAGTGTTAAGTGGAACTTGGAAGGTAACAATTTAATTTAAAAGTAAACCAATTATTTAAACAAAAATTTGTTAGGATTGAGCGCATTACCTGAATTGGATGACCTAATTTATTGTGAGTGGCTAAACCTACTTATATGTAGTTATAAGCAAATGTTATCAAAAAACCAAAACCGAATCAGTGTCGAATTTTCCATACCGAATTATTTTCGGTACCAATTTTGTACTTAATTTTTGGCGTTTTAGGAATTGGTACTTTCGGTCGGTACCGTTTCGGTATGGTACTGATATTTTACCAAATTTTACCTTCACATACCGTACCGGTATCGCTACTGTACTATACCGTACCGAACATTTTCGCTACCAGTACCTAGTTTCGATGAATTTTGGGATTGGTACTTTCGGTTCGGTACGATTCTGGTTGATACTGACCTCATCCCTACTTATATGTATCTTGTGAGTGTGATATTTTTTAATATACAAGTCATGTTAGGTTTAATGATTAAACTAGCCAACTTGGTGTCCTCCAACCCGACACAATTACAATCTCTAGTCTTAATACTTGGTCTAACATGCGTACATATATTCTCGTATTTAACATTTCTTAAAATAAAGATAAGACATGTATGTATCATACTATCTTTAGTAAATTCGTTTATTAAACGGGCTAAATAAAAAAAAAACATTATAAAGATTGAGAATCTACTAATTGTAAAATGATATTTTAAAATTAAATATGATTGAATCTTTCTTATTATAAATATAATGAAAGTTTTGTTTCAAAACAAACGTTTTAAAAAAATATTTTTTTAAAAAATTTCTTATTATAACTCTAAGTTTTAATTATTCTTTGTTTATAAAAATTATACTTTTCAAAAACATCAATTTTAAAATATTTTGTATTATTAAAAAAGTTTGATGTTTTAGAAAATTTTCTTAATTAATAAAGATTTATTTTTAAAAAATAAAATTAATAAAAAGATCTCTTTTTTTATTTATTAAAAAGATTTTTTAATCAAAAAAATTAAATAATATTATTAATAATTAATGTGATTATTTTATAAGAGAGAAAGGTAAGAAAATTTTGATTAGGAGTAATATGATGTTATCATGTGTTGCTTTTAGTTACTCTTAGTTAACTTTTTATTGAATTAGGAAGATAAATACATTTTTGTTTAATAAAACATGTTTTGACAACTTAATGATTAATAATATGCTTTGTTGTTGGGACCGGATCGGACCAGCCGGTCCAACCAGGGATCGGCTAGGTGGTCGGTCTGGTTCGCATCAAATCGTTTTGGGCCGGTCGAAACGGCCGGTTCATCCCGAATCGCTGGTTGGGCCGGAAAACCGGACCGGTTCAAACCGAATTTTGTATTTTTTTTATTTTAATGGGTAAAAATGGGGTGTTGAACCACAAATTAATATGTTGGATATAAAAATATAGTTAAGTTATATATATATAACTATAAAATATATACAAAAATTACTTATATTTAATTATATAGGGATGAGTTTTTTTGTAAACCAAATGAAATTATGTAAACCAATAAACCAAATCTCCACCTTTGATTTTTAAGATCAATGGCTTAGATTTGTTTGACTTTTTCAACACATAGGTCCCACAAAAGTACAAAATTCTGATTTTTTTTATTCAAAAAAATCTGAGCCATTGATTTTAATAGATCAAAGGTGAAGATTTGGTTTATTGGTTTACACAATTTCTCATGGTTTTCATTTGAACCATCCATTATATATATATATAATTATGACGTAGTTCGGTTCTTAAATCTGGTCCGACCACCAAACCAGTAAGGTGTGCGGTTCGACGTCCGATCCGGTTCTAAAAACATTGATAATATGCAGTATGTGTTCTTTTTTCTCTTCTTATATATCTTCTCCTTTTGTCAAGTGCCTCACTCTTTTTATTCACATTTTAAGAACATGTAACGTAAACATTACAATATAGAAATACAAGAAGCATATGTTGCTTTTACGTCAAGCAACTAGGTTCTGGTACATGCTCTCTTTTAATAAAGATGCCATTTTGCTACCTTCAAGTCAATTAAAAAATGGTAGACCGACTATTGTTTAAGTTGTCTTCGTGTTTTTACTAAAAACATTTGCAAAATAACTACCTTGCATATACTTTATGTAGCAATTAATAAACCAAACAACTCATATGCAATCAAACATCAAACATAATAGATATTGTACAATATAACATATTCAAAATAGTCAAATCTATTCATGGGATAGATCTAGCATCACATGGGTATGGTTTAAGGAGGTAAAGAAAAAATATACTAATTTGGGGATAAGAGAATGGGCAGACCTAGGTTAAGGGTTGGAGGCCAACCGTCCCCGTAAATTTTTTTTAGCATTATATGTATGTGAAAATCAGAAACGTATCTCTTAAAACTATACAATCACTTCAATTCTCCCTCCATAAAAAATTTCTTGAGTTCGTCACTAGCTAAAAGCATGATAATTTTCGATTAGGGTATATGACTTAATTTTTGAAGATGGGTGAGAACCCTGGCATTCCATACCTAAGGCGCACATATTTATAAAATTAGTTATAAATTAATTCTAAATATATCTCCTATCATTTCAATACTTAAACACAAAAAACAAACCAAATAAAAGAAATACATACCATTTAAAAATATCGAAAAACATAAACTAACCTATTTCTGATAAGAAAATTTTATCTCTATGTAAACTAAATGAATTTTTTATACAAGGAAGAAACATTACAGTCGAACACTACATACTTTCATTTATTTTAATTCTTTCCACTCTAATCTCATATATTAACGCACTTAAAATCATCTCTCCACATGTCTCTCATTTAAGGTCTGTATATATGGTATTACATAATAAATTAGTAAGCATTACATAGGTTATGTTTGGGATTGTTTATTTTGATTGAAAAAGATTTTTTACAAAAATTACTTATTAACTTATAATTTTTAAGAAAAAGTTTTTAAAAAAATGTTTGGATTAACTTATAAACTTAAATGTTATAAAATGATCAAAGAAGACAAGCTTTTAAAAACAACAGAAGTTAAAAGAAGATGGTAAAAGGGTATAATAGAAAATTTGATTGAAAGAAGTTTTTAAAAATCAATAAGTAACCCCCTTCTTACTTCTCAAAACCTCATTTTTACCCTATATGAAAAGTCAGTTTGAAAAATTCTTTTGCGTTTGTCAAACACTTTTTTTAACTTATTAACTTTTGAGAAGTTAATAAGTCAAAAGTTGAGAGAAAATAAGCAATCCCAAACATGCACATACTTTCATTTATTTTAATTCCATCGCTCTTTTAACCTCATATATTAACGCAGTGCAGGAACTCATCTCTCCACATGTCTCTCTTTTTATCTTAATACATATATGAAAGTAGAAAAACCATGTAGAAGTGGAAACCTTTATCTTTACTTTGTTTCTCTCTTGCCCCCTGAAGCCTATTTTGCGACCATCTCCAATTGACTACTACCCCAATGCTTTATCAAGGGTGATATCGATCTTGTAGTTGCATGTTAAGGCACCTTATTGCATTAAGAATCCCCTTAGGAAAAATTGATCGCCTCAAGGGCTTCATATGTTGTGAAGCGATTTGTCCACTAGTCGACCGGCTTGTGACTCAATTGTAAACCAAAGTTTATGGGGATTTGATAGTCGGAGAAAATTTGGTTAGATGACTCTAGCAAAACATGAGTTGTGTGTATTGCAAGTTTTACCAAAAGAAAAAGATTTTAGAAGGAGATCGAAGACCTGAAGTAGACATTTTACTAGGTGTTTGTATTAGCATATAAGGTATAAACCCCTACTAAAATGCTTTATATATTTTCTCTAAAGCCTCTCTATTAAAAAAAAAAAAAACATATTACAGGCAGACACTATAAGCAACCATTGTTGCATTATGTTGTTAACAAATATTGTTACATCTTTAAGATGAGTATAAAGTCTAGACATTCTCAACTTTGCAAAAAGCAAAAACGTATGAACACTAACATCATGTTCAACATAATGTTCGTTAGAAATGTATGGTGGTCGGATTATAATTATGTTATCATCATGGTGATAAGGTGTAAATAGAGGGCAACGTTTGACCCATGGTCATTACTATCTCTTGTATCTTTGTATTATGCAACTATTTGCACCATTAACAAGAGCTACACGAACGCAACATCCATTTACAAAAGCATGATGATTGATGAAAGTATTTATCAATACCTCATTTGAAGTCATGAACATTGTAATACGGAGATTATGAATTTTTCAAGTCATTCAAAAAGTTAGACAACACGGCCTCTTAACACTAAACTAGACGTAAAGCCCACCCTTATTGATTGTCTCATGGATGCTTGCAACTAAAACGTAACGCTAGTTAACGTTGTACTCTCACATTCTAATAATTTGATAACTTAGGCAACATCACATGGATGATTGATATTACTAACCAACCACTCATATGACATAGTCGAAAAGTCATCAAAGTTGGTAAGTGGAATTCAACACAATTGCACAAGCATGAAACTAGGTGTAGCGTTTACCCTCTTGCGTATGGTGTTATGACACGCTGTATTCTCATCTTCTAGTAAATTAATTAAAGACGTTGCAACACACTAATCAAATAAGTAGTTGGTTCATATATTACAAACCAACTACAAACAATGATTGATCTTGTGATATAAAGACCTTCGATCTATTTGAATCACCATCATTGATAATAAAAATAAAAAATAAAAAATAAAAAAAAAAACCTCTACACAACGACCTCACTATATATATTTACATGATTTAAGAATCATGTCTTAAGTAAGAAACTCAAGTATTCTGTTCATTTCCACATCGAATATGCATAGAAAATAGAATATTATGCTAGTCCATGTCACGTAGTTTTGAACTTTGTTAGTTGAAAATACATTTGTAGATGATACATGCGTGAAAAGCTAACACGTGAATCAAATAGCTATATATTTTTCCTATTCGTTAGACTTGGGTTGGATCCGGATTTGGTTGGGACACGGTTCGAACCGGTTTGATGGTCGGACCCGATTTTCAGTTTTTTTTAATTTCTTTTAATTTTTTAAATTTTAATGGGTTTAACGGTTACGTAGGATGATAAATTAGAGTGTTTGATATATAATTATTGTTGAGTTTTATATATAACTATAATATATATATAATACTTTTATTGAATTATATATATAACTATATATGATATACATGTGTATAATTATGACGTTATTCCATTTTTAAATCCGGTCTGACCGGTCCAACCAGTTGACCAGTAAGGTAACCAATTCGTTGTCCGATCCGGTTATAATAATATTGCTTCTCATTATTACCTCTTAACGGCGTTAAGACTTAACATTGTCTTTGCCTATCCTATTCCTATCGACAGGCGTTACTATTTCTTCTCCTCCGCTAAACACTTATCGGCTGTCCTATTCAACCGGTTGTATGAAAAAGGGTTAATACAAAAGCATCAAGCATCCAATAGTGGGACGTTTCCATGCCACGTAGGATACTACACTTTTATCATACATGGCATTCCGCCAATTTGTGCCGATAAATCCAACTTCTCTTACCAATATTCGCATAATTGAAATATATATCTCCTTTACTACTATTTAGTTATTATTATTATCTTTGTTGCAACTTTTCTGATATAAAAAATATATATGTTTTAGACATAAGCCTTTTGCTACAAGTCTATAACTAAAAACTAATGACGTATATATTGAATTATATTTTAATAAACATACCAATTTTGTGCCCCTATGTATTTGTTCTTTATATGACGAGCAATAGACATGGTTTTACAATCAGGTATAAAATAAGTTCATGGTATCTATCATGCTACCATCCTTACGGTTGGCCATCATCACAATTCAACTTTTTAATAAATTTACAAATTAAACATATCAACTAGTATGAGATTAAAAAGATTTGTGGGTATGATTATGGGTACAATATTAGGTGACACTCGAAACTTACATACTTGTTTACTTAAATCATACCTTGAAATATTTTCTTCTTATTTTTGTTATCTTTTGTCGTTAGGTAACAAAATAATCTATGAATCTACTAGCTCTTTAGTTTTTATATTTTTAACTTGCTTGGGTGATGAAAATTAGATATGTGAGAAATGTTATGGGGAATCACAAGAGGTAATTGTTAAGAAACTAACATATACGCCAGATAGTCGAAGGCGATGCGTAATTTTACAATCGAGTAAGAAAATAAGTTGCCACTACCTATCATATCATCCCTACTGGTGACATCACTCCAAAATTTTTTTTAACAAGTTTACAAATTAAACATGATTATTTTATCAACTAAGTGAGTCACAAATTCGAATTCTTTTACAATCTTTTAACAAATTGTTAATTAAAATCTTTTAATAAATTTTTAATTATAGCTTTTCAGTTAATAAATTTTATATTTATTGAACAAGTGTTAAATTTTGATAAATTAAAAATAAAACATGAATAATCTATAGTACCATATATGTTTAGCGAACACTCATAGTAGTTATTCCGTAGTTCCTTCGTGAGAAGGGGTACGGCTTTACCACCTCAGCAACTATGATCACCACACACCGCCCCCATTGGGTGTTAAATATGGCGTGGGAGAAGGCTGGGTTGTAACTGGAGTCACGGTTGTTGGTCACCAGTTTGCTTAGAATGTTTATTCGAAGCCGAATAAAGATTATTCCATGTCAACAATTCATTTTCAAAATTATATTTTCACACTTATTAACCTACTATCTTTATTAAACCCATGTATTACACGGGTTGAATAAAAAAATATTAAATAGAATAAAATTTTATTAGATATAAATCGATATTGTAAAATAAGATATGATTGAAATGTTTCTGATAATAAATAAAATAAAATTTTTATTTCAAAACAAACGTTTTAAAAAATGTCATACTTAAAACTTTTTTCTTATCTCAATAATTATTTTTTGTTTATAAAAATTTACTTTTTAAAACACCAAATATAAAATATTTTGTATTTTTTTAAACAGTTTGATGTTCTAAAAGTTTTCTAATTTTATGAATAATTATTTCCTTAAAAATAACATTAGTAAAAAATTTTTTGTGTAATTTATTAAAAACTATTTTAATCTAAAAAAGATAAATAATATTATTATTAATTAATGTGATTATTAAATAGAAGATATAAGCGAAAAAAAATTGTTGAGTAGTAATATGGTGTTGACATATGTCCCTGCTGGATACTTTTTTATTAGAGTATGGAGATTACACACCTTCAGTGAATGTGAGTATGATCACACGCACTGCTTAGGTTGCAAAGCCGGCCCTGAGGAGGGGCGGGATGGACTCTCGTCCAGGACCCACTCGCTCAATGAGGCATAATTTTTTTAAAATTATATTATATGTGTATTTTTTTTATAAAAAAAAAGGTAGTTATAAACTATAAACCAATCAAGACCTTAACCTTATTATGTTTTAAACCAAATATATAGTTTTTGGGTCCATTTTATTACCCCAGTTTATTCAATTAGAAGCTTTTTTTAAGAAAATAAAATACCAAATCATATGAGACATGATCCACTATTACTTATTTAATTATTTAAATGATCAATTGAGTATCTCAAATAATATATAAATAAAATTAGTTACCGATTGCAATTACATAGGAATAAATATATATTGAGCAGCCCACCAAAAAATAATAATCAAATCTTGTTGCGACGTGCTTTGTGCGAGGGCTGCTGCCTGTTGCGACGTGCTGCTGCCGATTACCGATTTATTATTTATGTGCAAGAGGGCTTTTTTTCCGACTTGTCAAGAGCACTAAAACTATTTAATCGGATCATCTTAAGGTCCATTTTCTCTCTTTGATGATTAAACTTATTTAAGAAAAAAACGCTAGTTTTGTAACATCCATTTTAGTATTAGAGGATCCATGGGCTCCTCTGATGCCGCCCTGCTCACATGATCTATTTTAGATCTATTTTTATTAAGTACACCAAAAATAAAATATCATCACTGCATTAAGTGGCAATTGATAGGATGACAGACATATGTATTATATTCGAGGGTATAATAACTAAGGATAAGATTAATTATTTTCTATCAAAGAAAAAGGTCAAAAACTACTACGTTGTTATGTTTGTGCGTAGTAGGATCCACCAATCCGCTGGTTGTCGCTTACGACCTCATTTATGTGTTTTGGATACGATAAACGCATAATTTTCTTTATCAAAAGAATTTATTTTATTCCCCTTGGACTATAACATTACAGCAGAAAGTATTTGGAGTTTATATTTTAGAACACAATTAAGTTCTTGTTATAAAGGTGAAGATCGTGTCTCTTGATAAATTTCCGGTTAACGAATTCAATTGATGAACCTAAACATAACTTACATATTTACCCGTGTAAAAAAATTATCTTATTTTATAAGTTTGACACATTTAAAAGCACATGACCCGTTTAAATTAACGAACAAACAATGTGTAACTTGTATAAAAGGTTGAGTTGTTGTAAAAGGTTTCCATACAAACAGTAAAAATATGTTGAAAACGAGTGGTAATAAATGAGTTCAAGTAATCATAAACGAGTTACTACAAAAGCTATATACATTATGCTCTTGTTATAAATTTAACATGCTAACCTACTTAATTTAACAAATTAAACAGTTTAACCCATTATCTAAACAACTTAATAAGATCAACCAAACATATTATGCTTATTGCCTTATTAAATGAGCAAAATATAACAGACTTAACGATGTTTGTGTAGTATTTTATGAGCAAAATATAAGAGACTTAACGATGTTTGTGTAGTATTTTAGGTGCAAATACTTAAAAATAAACAATAAGAAGACTATTATTACACACTTGTCTCATTATAAAAGAACAAGTTCAAATGAATATCCAAAGTCCAAACTCACCAAAAATATGTCGGGGTAGTGAGTCGTAATAAATAAGTTAATGGGCTAATTTTATAAAATTATATACATTATTCTTTAGTTATAAGCTAAACACATCATCCTATTAAATTAAATAAGTAAAGCAATTTAACCTCTATACAGTCTGTTTAACTAAATGGGTTGATCAAATCAACCAAAACAATAATAAATTTATTAAACGAGTTAAATATGATGGTTTAAATGCTAACTAATTTTGGAGCAAGAAAACTTGAGATAAAGAAGAGGGAGAGTATTATTACGGGGGTGTTTGGGTAACTAACTTTTTAATCAATTTTTGATTTATTAACTTTTGAAAAATCAATAAGTTTTTTAAAGTGTTTGAAAAAATTTTAAAAAATTGATTTTTGAAGATAAATAAATTACTTTTGAGCAGTTAAAAAAAGTAATTTTTGATAAGTACTTTTCAAAAGTTATTTTTTTTTTAATAAACAATCTCAAACATCGCCGTAGTTGTCTAAATTTAGAAGAAGTTCAAATGAATGTCCAAACTCAACAGAAAAGCCGTATTTATTACAATAATACCCTTGCTCTCTTGATGACCCAACGTTTTTCTCGATCTGGCTAATGGTGTTACCACCACAGGATCTCATGCCCTTTCCACGTGGCGGCATCTGGGAGCAGGATGGGAGAGTTTGTGGGTCATCTTGTTGCGTAGAACCGGTCTTACAGGATACCGATGTGTGTGTAACTTGCTGTAACCGGTAATACTCGAGTCTCTTACCGATACATCCGGTAACAAGCGTCAATGAGTATAAACAGTTGGGGGTTTAAGGCCAATCGTTGGGTGGTTTTCACAGGGTTTTTGTCTTTCATCCTCATCTCTCAACCCTCATTCTTCATCTTTTCAAACTCAACATAGAGAGAGAGAATTTCGACAAACGTTTGCGTCTTAAACAAACCAAACACTAATTTTGTGTTTGATTGACGAGTGTGATTGATTGATCATCAGATGGAAAAACTCGTGGGTTTTGCTTGATCGGTGAGAATTTTGTGATTTGGGTTCGTGGGGTTTCGGTTATCCGATCCAATCGTACATTTTGAAGAATCGATGACGTGAATTGCCTCGGGAAATCTTGATCTTGAAGAAATTGTTTGGTGAATTCTTGAGCAAATCGCGGGTTTATCAGAGGTGAGATGGAATTTACGAAATTGAATTGGTGGGATTGCTTTCGTTTACGGTTTCGATTTGGTGAATTCTTGAATTTTCATGAGTAAATTGCAACTTTTTGTTGCGAATTTCTCCAAATTCATCACAACCAAACGAGCATTATCGTATAATTTAATCTTCCATGTGTTACTTTTGCTCACAATTTCAATTTTGATGGATCGATCTGATCTTTTGTTGTCTAAATTTGGGTTTTCTGACAGCAGTTTTCAGTTATCTTGTAAGATCGTTCAAAAATCAAAAATTTCTATTTTGGTGGGTAGGTTTGACGATCATGGGGTTTGTTTCAGAATTGATCTACTTTCGGGTTTTAGATTATAGTATATGTAAAGTATAGATTAATGATAAATTTAACAAATTGTTTGTATTTTTGTTTGCATATAGATATATTTTCAGGGTTTTATTCAGGGTTTGAATTCTTTACCTTTTTCATTTCGTCAATCCCCATTTCAGAATTTAAATCTTTTTCTAAAATTGAAATTAAAATCTTTTATCCATATCAATTTTTTGCTTTTCAAGCTTCTGATGGATATAAAGTAGAATTCGATCAAATCTTATAAGTGCTTGTTTCTACCTTTTAAGAATCGTGTGTGTCAGATTCACACTTTCCTTTTTAATTAATTCATATTTCCTGTTTAATTGTTTATAACTGTTATTATGACCTGCATATGATCTATGGTTCTGTTACTGATCTGGAATTGAGTCTTCTTTTAGAAATTTAGATGTTTTTAGCGCGCCTTAAATCTTCGCGGGTTTAAGATCTTAGAAGTTGATATCATTGCCTACTATGTGTTTGATCTATTGCTTATGATAGAATTTCCTATGCAAAATACATGAAATCTTGTAAATTTGTGATCAGCTCGAGCGAAAATGGTGTGAAGTGTTTGTTAAAGTTTCTTGAAACCAAGATATGGTGTTGCAAAGGAGATTAGAATATGGATTCAATGGTTATCAGGTCCCTCCAACGCCTCGGGCTCCCAGATCAGCCAGGGTAAACTCTACATACATATAATCTTCTGTTATTATCCGTAAGTTAATGCTAACTTCAATCTAACGTAATATGCAAATTGTTTCAGAAGAAGGCTTCATCTTGGAAGAAAAAGGAAGGTAATAATCAAATGTGTGCGTTCGACTTACTAGCCACTGTTGCAGGCAAGTTATTATTGGAAGTTGATGATTCTGTTAGTAAGATAGATCATGAGGAGGTTAAAACTGTTAACGAGTCAACAATCAAGGCTGAAAACGACTCTTCAAAACCAAATGTTTGTGATCAAGGAAGCTGCAACAAGACTTTTTTCGTGTCTGAGATTATAAAAGCTCCAGTTACCGACACTTGTTCTAAGCCTGCTTCCGGTATTACAGTTTCTGATTGTAAAATAGAGGATATAAACCATAAACAAATGAAAATCAAGCCACCCAATAATGGGAAACTGCCTGTTGTCAATAATGTAGATTGTAATTTGAATTTAGTTATTAGAGATGATGATGAAAACTCTTGTGGGGCCACTCAACCCGGTGCCCAAAATAACAAAACCGTTAGGGTCCCACCCTGTACGGGTGACCGAAGAATTAGGAGGTTATCCGCATCCAAACAGTGGAAAGTCTCCCAGAACGCCGGTGAGCTTTTATGACACAATTTATATCTAATGATGTACATTTTTGTAGTTTCTTGAATTGAAATGTTCAAATGTGTTTTCAGATGTGTATCGTAACAAGATAAATTGTTATAGATATCAAAGACCGTTAAGGGATTATCCTTTCAAAAAGCGAAGGCTTTATCAGTTGGATAATATTTCCAATTCAGACAACAAATCTGGTTTTACTGAAGATGGTTCCAGTTTGGATGCAACTTCTCAAGATTCACATGGTACTTTAAAAAGTTTTGATCATGATGTTTGTATAATCGTATCTACTTTAGTAGATCAACTTAGTTCAAACTAAAACTTGTTTTTGTGTTTAAATGTTAATCAGTGAAGCTGAAGATCAAGTCTTTCAGGGTTCCTGAGTTTTTCATTGAAATACCAGAAACAGCAACCGTCAGTTCTCTAAAGGTATATAGTTTTTGGTCAAACCGATTGTTTATACTGTATACTGATAACTTTTACTCGACGGTTGACTTATATTGAATCTTTTCATAGAGGGCCGTTATGGAGGCTGTGACTGCTATATTTAGTGGCGAGCTACACGTGGGTGTGATGCTTCAGGGGAAAAGAATTAGAGATGACGATAAAACTTTGTCTCAAACTGGTATTTGCCATGATAATAAACTAGACACGCTTGGTTTCACGTTGGAGCCTAATGAACTACAAGTTTCATCGTTTGTATACCCTGAAGATCAGTCATTAACTAGGTAAACCACTAGATCCTAAAATACTAAACCATCATTATTACTGACATTGATGATCTGATCTCAGGGATTCGCCACATCAGACTGTAGCTAATGAAGTAATGATCCAGCAGCAGGCAGATGCTCCGTTGGTAAACTCTAGGAACATAAATGCAAGTGATCACGAGATGCCAGTGGATGGTACAAGTGGTTTGAATTCAAGGGCGTTAGTGACGGTTCCAGGCGTGGATGAGCTGGCGGTGGTCCCCATGAGGAAGTCAAAGGGAGCAGAGGTGGCGCAGCGCAGGATTCGTCGACCGTTTTCTGTCTCTGAAGTGGAAGCATTAGTTGAAGCTGTTGAGAAGCTTGGAACAGGAAGGTATAATATCATCTCTTGAAAAATAAACTTTATTTTGATGTTAAGTTTTCAAGTGTTATGATTTTGAACATTTCAGATGGCGCGATGTTAAATTACGTGCTTTTGATGACGCAAAGCACCGAACTTACGTGGATTTGAAGGTACGCACGATTCATTTTAAACACTGCTAATGTACTTGAAATCAATCTTGCTGACGTTGATCGTTGTGATTGGTTGGGATGTCGTAGGACAAATGGAAAACACTTGTGCACACGGCTAGAATATCCCCACAGCAAAGGAGAGGTGAGCCGGTGCCTCAAGAACTGCTAGACCGGGTCTTAATCGCCCACGGCTACTGGTCCCATCACCAAGCCAAGAACCAATTCAAGTTGAATCATCATCAACTCGAAACACAAACTTGCCGACTTCTCTAAAAAGAATATGACAACATGTACAGGATCTTCTGATCATAAAAGTAAGATTCGTTTCTTTTCTTAACCATCTAGAGTTCAAGCGAGTTCGTTACTAACCACTTTCGGTTCGCAGGCGTACCAGGACCAGACGGACATGGGTTTGAGCTGTGGAACCAGTGTGGTGCACCAGGGTCGAACCCTTTTCTGGATTTGGTAGCGGTTGGGTTCTTTCTAACTCACTTGTTTGTTGTTGTTTTAATCTTGTATAAATTGACAAAAGCAAAGAAGTTGGTTAGGGAGTTGTGTAGTTATGTTTTTGTTTTTAGAGATATTGGTGCGACAATTGTAAACATGGGTCATCGTTGGAATAAAGATGTTGATTTAAGATATCTTATTCTTTATGGAGGTGTCGATTATTTTATTGACATGACATTTTCTTGTTAATCGTGTTAAAGTCCAACATTGACCAAGTCCATTACTCAAGTGTGCATGGCAGCATGGTTTATTTTTTATTTAATTATATGTTTTAATGTTTACGTATGCAGAAAGTTTAGGAGAATAAGTCATTGGTTAGTTGGGTAGTGGGTCCTTTCTTTTCTCCATTTTTTATGGCTATTTTCATTGTGAACGTTGCATGTAAGTTTATTTATTCTCTGCAAGTGTTAATCAGAAAAGCTCGAGCCTTTGAGAGCAATTTCCTTTGTGTGAGTTTTACTTTCTGCAATTTCTAGCTTTCAGTACCTCTGTTCTTGATTTCCACTTCTTGTAAGTCAACAAATCGATGGTTGATTTTGTCGTTTTTGTAAACTAAATGACATCAATTAATAATAGTAAAGTGTGTAGCTGTGTCGTGCCAGATTCATTTGGAATAATACTCAACATTATTCATCTGAATGTAATCAAATCAAATCTGGCTCCATTTGTATAGATACTTCAATATATAATTTTTATTAACAGCAATTTTTTTTATTCTACCAAACCTTATAGTTACAACATTCACAAGGTCATGAGTCTTTAATATATAACTGGATGGTACTCTCTAATTTTTTTATCATGAAAAGATTAAATTTTTTTTGAAAGGTGATGGTCATCGAAGATGTGTGTCCAGATAAGTTTGGGCTGAAGTAATTAAAGGTCATAATTCACGGGATGAAAATCAGGAAACAACTTTATTTTACATTTATTTAGTAACTTTTATATGAATTTCCCTCAATACGTATGCATGTCTAGTTCATTTGTTGCTTGATGCATGATTCAAACATTTTCAGTTTTTTATATTAAGTTAACATGTATGTTATAACTTTGTTTATGTTTATTTTCAAACATATTAAACTTTATACATAGTTATTTCACTTGTTTAGATCTGAAGACAAACTTTTTTTGGTGGTTTGTTACGTTCTAAATAAATAATTAATTTATGAAAAGTTGTATTTGTGGAAGAGTTGCCGAATTCTAGGACAAGGATAATGATCCGTGCCTAATATTAAATTTGGATGGATCTTATTTTTTATATAATGGCATATCTATTTGTTTGTTGTTTATCAATAGAAAAACCGGACAATTGGCATATTTGAATTAGTTCTTTAAGTTCATAATGCCATGGTTTCTTTATACATTAATTACTTATGATATATCTTTGTAAATTAACATTTTTTATTCAATATAAGATCATAAGGAGTGGCAACCGAAAAAGGGTGGGGTATAACAGACATAGGTGGGAAGACCCCCCCCCCCCCCCCCCCCCCCCTCAATTTTAAGTCTTGACCCGATGAATATTCACCAGGATTCATCGCTTGAATTGGTTTGGACGCAAGTGGTTCTGTACCACACACGATGCAAGTAGGGGAAATGTAGATAAAATTGGGATGGCACCCCCCAAAACAAGAAAAACTAAGAAAACCATAGAAAAATACAAAAAAATTGATTTGACCTTATAGTGACAATCTAGGGAACCTAAGACAACTTCAACTCCCTCTAACCATATGATTTATAGATTAAATTTTCATATTGATTACTAGACAAACCTAGAAGAGATGGTGTTGGCCTTATTGCACATAGATAGACATCTAAGACAATATTTTCAATGAGAGAGTTTTGATGGAGATCAAAGGTCCCATAAAGGTTACAAAATCAGCAATCGAACATGAAGTAAACATTATCACATATAAAACACATGCATATTGGCAAATCCTAGCAGACTTCTTGATTAACTATGAACAAGACTTGCTAACAAATAACCCCCGTCGAATACACCCATAAGTATTAGCCGAGAGAGAGAAAGAGCAAACACATCCAAAAGAAACTTGGTCCCTACACAATGATGGAATATCATGTACTAAGGGCTTGTGGGGGCATACTTTTCTAGCCTAAAACACACACACAAGATTCATTTTAACTTTCCTAGTGTCAGCAATGAGGCAAAGTACAAAACTTTAAACGTCATTGGTAGAGATCTCAATATAGACAAAACCTCTGGCAACAATCACAAGATCCCAAGTAAAAATATCACAACACACGAATGAAACTCTTAAGCTTTCATTATCTTGATTATGTAAACAAAAACAACAAAGAAAGTTAGAGCAGAATGCCAAGGAAATCTAGGCCCTAAAGGCGGGAGACCAGACAACTTTGTTGAAGTCCATTAAAGCCTCGTATAAGTGAAAACAAATTAATGGATGGTACCGTGGTAGCAAGAAAATGAAACAAATCAACCCTACCTAATGGTACATATAGGTTATGTTTTACTATTGTTATAATTTTAATACTAAATGTTATGTGTTTAGACATATTATCATAACCCATGTGAGACGAAATGCATGTAACATGAAAACAATAATAAAGCACTTGGAATGTTCGGACATACTCTGCAATCTTAAGGCACATCAAGTGACGCTTGGTCACACTCAATGAAATTAGGGTACGCCCCACAAAGTCACAAACATTCGACCATGAGCCATGACATTTGGGTACGTCCTACAAGCATTTGACGACATTTAGGTTCGCCATAGATTTTCTATAAAAATGTCCAAATTACTCTCTATACAAATGTGTAACATATAAAGTAAAAAAGAAAAAGAAAGAAATTATCCAAGACCAATTTTAAACACTAGTAATTAGTTGAGATCTCCTGTTAATTTCTAAACATAAACATGCGTACATAATACTAGACAAAATTTTATTTGTTGCTTGTTGTTCGGCCCTTCCTAAACAAAAAGATATATGAGAAAAAGTAGTGGTTTTGTGTGAGAATACAAAGCGTGAGCCAATATTTCGTTAGTGATTCAATTAGTCCTTTAAAAAAAGAAAAAAGAAAAGTACTCTTTTATAGGATTATCCTATTTTTAACACGGTTGAATTCAATGAACTCTAGAATAATAAAGACCTTACTTTTCACACAAAGGCAACATAGTTCATATTTCTATAGTTTAAAGTACAATAAAAATAATATTAAAATAATAATAACAAGTGTTGTAAAAGAATGGACGGCGTGAGTAGTTGTGTTCCAGAAGTATTGGCTCGTTACAGTTTTAGTTTTTTTCTTCCCATCGCTTTCCTCCTACTTTGTTTCAAAATCTTCAACCCACATTTACTTTCACATTTCACTTATTTCCTCTTCTGTAAGTCTTCATATCTTCTTGTTTTCATTTGTTGTTTGTCATTTGATCGTTGCATCCATGGCTACTGATTCCTCTACTGTTTTCATTTGTTCAATTCACAATGCTAATGCCCCTTTTGCTTGGATCTGCGTTTGTGTTTCTTGAAACTTGTTGATTAGAAGCATGGCCTCCAGATTTGTTGTTTGCGTGAATTTAAAGCATGATTGGATCTTCATACTATGATTCAAATAGACTATCAGTTGTAATAAATGAGTTTTGGTGTTCTCTTCATTTGATTTTTATGGAGTTCTGTTTGTTCCATCTGTTTTTGAACATAAAATATGTCTGATTTATTCTCCAGTGAAAGAAGTAAATAAACATTTTTGGATCTGGTCTTGCAGGTTTGTACAAAATGGACCCGAAACAGACCCCTGAAGCCAAATATGAATGTCTCCTTTTTGGTAAGGCTTCAAGTTCTAAACGGTCGGTTAAATACACCCCTAATGCTAAATTCACCCTTATTGATTTAATTGATTTTGACTCATATACGCCCATATTAGAATTTTTCCTTGTAAGCATTTTGCATATATGTATTTGTTGTATAACAGCGGGTACGTTGACTACAATCAAAGGGTGCATATAGCATAGTCCTTTCGAAATCTGTTAATTTAAATGTTTTTGTCGACTGCCATCATCGTGTGATAATTTGCAATTTGCACTAACTAGTTACCAGCCTATAATGGCATATTGAATTTTTTTTTTTTTTTGGTTTGCCTTTTAGATGTTGATGATACTCTTTATCCTCTAAGTTCTGGGTTGTCAGAAGAGTGCACCAAGAACATCAAAGGTGTTGCATAAATTCGTGATTATGTTTCCGTCCTCTTGTATTTGTTAAACTGTTTATGTGATTAACTTTTGGTCTTTGTCACACTAATGCTTTTTCTAGAGTTTATGGTGAATAAGCTTTACATAGAAGAAACCAAAGTACCAGAAATGTGTGCTCAACTCTATAGAGATTATGGGACAACAATGGCTGGTCTTCGCGTATGATCTCAAATCTTGATTCTAAAGTATATGATATTTGTGAAAACTAAAAACAGTTCATAATCATTGCATAATCTTTTCTGTTTGTAGGCTCTTGGCTATGATTTTGACCATGACGAATACCATAGGTATCGAATCTTTTCATTTCCTTTTTTTCTCTAAAGAAATCTAAAAATTTAATGTTATGAAATCGTCGAATCTGTGGTTAACAGATTTGTCCATGGGCGATTGCCGTATGAATATCTGAAACCTGACCCTGTTCTTAAAAGTCTTTTAAATAGCCTGCCCTTTAGGAAAGTGGTAAGCTTTCAAGTCTTTTTCAACTTATTACAAACTTCATGGTTTTCTTACACCCTTTTGCATCAAAACGTAATACGTATAAGTTTCACAGATTTTCTCAAATGCAAACGAGGCACACGTGGCAGAAGTTCTTGGTCGACTTGGATTAGAGGACTGCTTTGATGATGTCATATGTTTCGAGACTTTAAACACTAATAACCAACTCAATGATACTTCTGAGACTTCTGTTGTTGGAGATAACAACAATGAAACCACTGGTTTACTACCAAAGAGTCCCATTATCTGCAAACCCACAGAAGACGCTTTCCTACTGGCTTTTAAGATGGCAACAATTAACCCTCACAAAACTGTAAGTTATCTCAGATGAAGTTATGGAATAACAGTGTCACTATCATGTTGAAACTCAAACTACTTATTTTGGTATTTCAGTTGTTCTTTGATGACAGTATACGCAATGTACAGACTGCAAAACTCACAGGCCTTGGCACTGTGTTGGTAAGTTGATTTTGCTATGAGCATTAAGAACTATTGTAAAGTGTTCTAATTTTTAACGGTGGGTACAAACAGGTTGGATCATCACAGCGTATGAATGGGGTGGACTATGCTTTAGCGAGCATACATAACATGAAGGAAGCAGTGCCGGAGCTATGGGAATCGGTCAACAAGTCAAATGATGCTCGTCTTTCACGAAAGATTGCATCTGAAACTTCTGTGGAAGCATAAGCATTCGGAACTGTGTTCTTCTAACCTCATGGTTCTAATTTGATGTTTAATTGTCTCTATTAATGATCCAAATCTAGTTTTTAATATCTTGGTACTAATGTATGTATGGTGTAAATGATAGCTTCAACTTTATTAAATGTAGTTGTACTTGTTAATAATTGTTTCCGTTGGATGCATCTTTTGATCTGATGTCACCAAACTAGATGATATAAATATGTTCTAAATTGTTAAATAGATTTTATGTTGCATAGAACAAGATCTGGAAGTGGGTTCAGATTAAAATAAAGCCGTAAGCCTAGCAAAATGGGTGAGTCCGATGTCAGGTCAAACGGGTCGAGTGAGAAAGACTTTGGGTCAAAATGATCTGTCTTATAAAAGTATCACTTTGGTTCGGGTCAAAACGGGTTCTTATTAAAATAAGATCAGTTGATGAGTCGTTTAGAATAAAAAGGTATATCAAAATGGATTCACTCATGATGAGTCGTTTAATTTACATAGAAAACAAAACTTAAAAAATTATTCGAAAGTAGAATACTAATATGTTAACTTTATTAATCCACAAGTAATCAAGAACACAATTTACACATGAAGAAAAACACAGTTGTGGATCTAAGCTTCGACAGGAGTCTCAACAGCAATCTTTTGTGAAAGATTAACATCTAATGATTTATCCACCAATTCCCATAGCTCTGGCAGTGCTTCCTTCATGTTGTGAATGCTCTCTAAAGCATAATCCACCCCCGTTGTACGCTGTGATGATCCAACCTGTTATGGTATCAAGAAAATACACAATGTTCAACAACAATATCAAGTGTCAACATTTAAACTGAACAAAGAAATTGACATACCAACACGGTGCTGAGGCCCGTGAGTTTTGAAGTTTGTATATTGCGCATACTGTCATCAAAGAACAACTGAAAAACCAAAATCAACACTTTGTGAGAAGTTTGTTATAACCATATGATGACTTATCTTGTGGGTCTCAGCTAAGAGTGATGACTTACGGTTTTATGAGGGTTAATCTTTGCCATTTCGAAAGCCTGTTGGAATGCGTTTTCAAAGGGTTTACAGACAATAGGACTCTCGGGTAGCACATCACCACATTTACTGTAATTATCATATCCGATTACAGAACTCTTGGGAATATTAGCATTGATCATTTGGTTTTTAGGATTCAAAGACTCGAAACATATGACATCATCAAAGCAATCCTCTAGTCCCAGACGTTGAAGAACTTCAGCCACATGTGCCTCATTTGCATTTGAGAAAATCTATAATATCAGCACAAATGACATGTTGTTACTAAATGTGTTTACAGAAATCATGAAGTTTGTTATCAGTCAAAAAGAACATAAATAAAATTTAAAAAAAAAAAAATCTTACCACTTTCCTTATGGGCAAGCTATGTAAAAGACTTCTCAAAATAGGGTCAGGTTTCAAATATTCATAAGGCAATCTCCCATGTACAATACTGTTAATCACCAATATCATAACATTAGATTTTGAGGTTTTGTTTAGGGACAAAAAGTAATGGGAAGATTCGCTACCTATGGTAGTCATCATAGTCGAAATCATATCCAAAAGCCTGCATAATAAAATCATTATCAGTTTTATTATAGATAATACAATGATAGATGATTTCATGAATATAAAATTTTGCAGTTGAGTTCATATCATACACGAAGACCAGCCATAGTTGTCCCATAATCCCTGTAGAGTTGAGCACACATTTCGGGAGCTTTAATTTCATCTATATCAAGATCATTCACCATATACTCTACAAACAAATTCGTGTTAACAATGATAATTAGATTAATTTTTTGCTTAATATTAATACAAAATAATTTGAAAAGGGTCGCGCATATATGCAATACCTCTTATGTTTTTGGTGCATTGTGCTGACAAACCAGAACTTAGGGGATAAAGGGTATCATCAACATCTAAAAGTGAATATTATAAAATGTCAACTAACTTTAGTCCAATTATGAAATTTTGATTACATGATATGACGAAGCATATAAATCTAATAAGTTGGGAAATTACAGGCTTACCGAAGAGAAGGCATTCATATTTTAACTTTGGGAACTCATTTTGGTATCCGTTTTCGTATTCCATTTCTGCTCGAGCTTGTTGAACCTGTACGATGACATGATTATCAAAAACTTAAAAGCATACTTTTTGGCTGCAAAAACATAATTACATATTGACAATTATGAAAGTATACGAAGTTAAAGATGAAACCTTACTTGTAGAATCTGATTTGTGGATGAAGAGGGGAATGAATGGTATTGGAAATTAATTTGAAGATCTAATTTATAGGGTTTACAAAAGCAAACTCCCGCGGATAAAGATTTTAAAATTAACCATGTGACAAACAAGTTAATTAGACTTTCAAACTTAATTATTATATGATTGCAGTTTCTTTTTCATTTTATAGTTTTTTATACCTTTAATACTTATTTATGTTCTTTTTTTGGACGGCTTATAATTAATTATGAATAGTTATAACCATAATTATAACCCCGTCAAACATATTATAAGCGTAACAACCATTATTAATTATTTATATAATGGGAACACGGTTGTTGATTTGGCTAAAGTTTGAACTACATGACACCATAGGATTAAAAGAAACGCTTTAGAGACTATTAACATCAATCACATGTGTTTGAATATTTTATTTTATTTATTAAGAAAGGTAGGTAGAAAATTAATTAAATAGTCCAGTTATTATTAGATTTAAGTTTAGTGTTAATGTAGTTAGCTTTGTGCTCTTCATATGTACTTGTACTGTTTATATGTAGATATAAATATTTAATCTATTCCTTTTGTTTACATAAGTTTATTTTACTTCTACTAATGTCGGGTACATCACGCCCTGACATGATAGATCATTCCTGATATTTCGGATGTCTTGTATAACTAGTAAAAAAGTGCCCCTGAATTATAAACTTATATACATAAAAACTCATTAATACAACGAAAAATCAAACTAATTAATAAAGGAACCAAACTTACAGGTGAAACCAAACCAAATAACAACCAAAAGCAAAACGGTTGTACATATTGCTCCAAGACTTGTACGCTGATGTAGCCAATGACCTGTTCACCTCCATCATGAACGTAATATAGTAAAAAGAAACCTATTCTTGTAAATTGATGATAAGAGATTGACATAACTTTATAAGCTTTAATTATGAAAAGACTAAATTAATTACTCTTTGTACATTGGTATAACCGTATAAATCTTCTCTGTGATTTTATTAATTTATTTTCTAAAAATGTTAAATGTTGATTCATTTTCTATTAGTAGCAAAATACTACCAACACTTTCAGAATCAACTTGTAACAACTTAGTACCAAGATATTATTAGTTTTGCGTTCGTTGCGTCGCCCATGCAAGAATCACAGTTTTGTTTTCATATGATAAGTTGCTCATCCAGACAAATCACATTTTGGTAGAAAAAATTTTCACTCCCTTATAAGTAATGTTTCGTTATCCACCTCAACCGATGTGGCACTTACATAACTTCATGCGTGTTTAGATTAGTTCCATTTGAGTGTTTAAAAGCGTGGGTTGTATTTGAAACTGATGTACCTATATATGTTAAATGTTAATATTAATATTTTCACATTCTCACTCACCGAAACATGTAGGTCACATTATTTATCCCTACAAAACATATCAAATGTTATATATATTCAAATAAAAATTTAAATTTCATATATTACCTTTCTTAATAATATTGCATGAAATGCCAACATTATCCTCTATAAATATATTACTTTTTTAATCTTTATTTATTTAATAAATCTCAAATACCCTAATAAATTCACCATCTTCCTTCGGGATCAACTATCTTCACTCGTTTACTACTATTGTTTTCTTCATTCGCCAACTATTCGATCAGTTTCATGTAAAATTATGATACTTATCTTAAGGGCAACACTAACAGATGATTTACCCATTTTTGACAATAGAAATTGATTGGGTTTATATGAGACTAGCTCTATTTGTGTGGGCAACACTAACAGATGATTTACCCATTTTTGACAATAGAAATTGATTGGGTTTATATGAGACTAGCTCTATTTGTGTGGGTTTATGGCTAATGCAAAACAACATTTTAACCTATTCGAATTATTATTTTTAAGAACAGTGTGTGGCTTAGTGAAACAATATTCACTTATGTAAAGATTTTGCTTCAATTTATTAGTTGACTATATGCATATAAGTGCTTTAATTTTAAAATTTGTAAGATTTAATTTATTTTCTAAACTCCATTGAATGATTGTTGGTGTTTGTGATTTTGAAGGATGAATGTCACCGAAGATATTTAAAATGAAAAGAAATAAAATTTTAATATTTTATTAAATTAATGGTAAAATAATCATGTTATATAATATTTTTTATGAGATAATTTAATTGGATATATATAATATTATAATAATTTTATAGGGATACATATGATATTTATAAATTTGTTTGAATATATATAATATGTTATAAGTTTGTAGGAATATATATAAAATTAACCATTTATAAAACCATCTATGAAAGAATGACATCTAACTAAATTCATTCCAACTATTTGACATAAAAAACAAAAAGAAAAACTATTCAAAAGTGAAAAACTAACATGTAAACTTTATTAGGGTATGATTGACAATAACTTTTGAGAAGTTACTTTTGACTTATTAACTTTTGAAAAGTTAATAAGTTAAAAAAAATATTTGTTAAACCCAAAACTACTTTTCAAACTGGTTTTTCATATAAACTAAAAAATAGGTTTTGAAAAGTAAGTAAGGGGTTACTTATTGACTTTTCAAAACTAATTTTTGTTTAATTTCTTATTGTACCCCTCTACTACCTTCGATTAACTCCCCTAATATTTAAATTATGTCTTTTTTGGTCATTTTACAACGTTTTAGTTTATAAGCTAATCCAAACATTTTTTTAAAAACTATGTTTGAAAAGTTATAAGTTAATAAGTCTTTTTTATCAAAAGTACTTTTCAATCAAAATAAACAATCTCAAACATGCCCTTAGTCCACAAGTCATTGCTAAACGGACCATATTGGATTCCATGGATATATATTAGTCCACATTCTACATGACTTGAGACCGACCATGGATATAACTTAATAGCATTCTCTTCAATACGAACCTTATTGGATTATTAAAATGGACAACAACACCTGAAAAAAAAAACATAGTTGTGGATCTAAGCTTCCATAGTAGTCTCAACTACAATTTTGGTGAAAGATCAACGCGTAACGGTTAACTAATTGATTGCCATAGCTCTGGTAGTGCTTCGCGCATATTGTGAATGCTCTCTAAAGCATAATCCACTCCAGTTGTACGTCGCGATGATCCAACCTGTTTGAACACGTAATCAAGAACACACACAATGTTTAACAACAATATCAAGTATCATTATTGAAACTTAACATAAGAATTGACATACCAACACAGTGCTCAGCCCCATGAGTTTTGAAGCTCGTATATTGCGTATATTGTCAACAAAAAACAACAAAAAAACCAAAATTACCATTTTTTGTTATTTGTTATGACCTTATAATGATTTTACCTTGTGGGTTCTAGCTTAGATCGATTACTTACGGTTTTATGGAGGTTAATCTTGGCCATCTTGAAAGTCTGTTGGAATGCGTTTTTGGAAGGTTTACACACAATAGGAATCTTGGGTAGTTTAACACCACAACTCTTTGGAGCTTTAGATTTAGGATTAGTGATTTGGTTTTTTGGATTCAAAGACTCAAAACATATGACTTCATCAAAACAGTCCTCAAGTCTCAGTCGATGAAGAACTTCAGCCACATGTGCCTCATTTGCATTTGTGAAAATCAACGATATCATCATAAGTGACGCTTTGATACTAAACGCGTTTACAGAAATAAGGAAGTTTGTAATAAGTCGAAAATGTCACAACGAAAAAGCTTACCACTTTCCTTATGGGCAAGCTTTGTAAAAGACTTCTCAAATCCGTGTCGGGTTTTAAGTTTTCGTATGGCAATCTTCCATGGACGAAACTGTTAATCACTTATGATAACATCAGATTTTGAGGATTCTTAAGGGACAAAAAGAAAGCGGAATTGGCACCTATGATAGTTGTCATGGTCGAAATCATAGCCAAAAGCCTACACAATATAACCATTATCAGTTTTATATTAGATAAAGCATTGATAAATGATTGCATAAAGATAAAAGTTTAGACTTGTGATTATATTATACATGAAGACCAGCCATTGTTGTTCCGTAATCTTTGTGGAGTTGATCACACATGTCTGGAACTTTGCTTTCATCTATATTAAGCTTATTCACCATATACTCTAAAAAATAAAGTTGTGTTAGCAGAAATAACTAGGTTATTTTGTGTAATATATATATATATATATATATATATATATATATATATATATATATATATATATATATATATATATATATATATATATATAAATTAATAAAAAGAGGGGCAGCCTATATATGCAATACCTATGATGTTTCTTGTCCACTGTGCTGAGAAACCAGAGCTTAAAGGATAAAGGGTATCATCAACATCTAAAAGTGAAGATTTCAAAATGCCCATTAGGTTAAGTTTCAATATGAAAATTTTAATTGAATGAAAGGATGAAGCATTTAAAACTAACAAATTTAAGAAATTAGAGCTTACCAAAGAGTAGACATTCATATTTTGACAGTGGGAACTGATTTTGGTGTCTGTTTTCATATTCCATTTTGGACCAGCTAGTCAAACCTGCACCATCATAAAGAATACTCCAAAACAATATCATATTGAAAGATATGATTTGTTGATCTATGATTTGTTGATCATGAAACACAGAGAGCAAATTTTTAATAGTTAACCTTCAAAAGGGGATTTCATTTAGACAAATTGTTACCCAAGATGTCAATGAACGCACAATTGAATCAATAAATTCAACACTTGAACTTTAATGTGACAATACAATGATTAATGTAATTTATTTTTTTTGTTTATATCTTGGTTGAGTTGTTTATTAAGGTACTCCTTAGTTGTAAACATACTAGTATTCACAAACTATTCTCCTACAAACACATCAAAAAGTTTTCTGCAGTTGCTTAATCATCCTACTGTTGTTGCTATAAAAGTAATTTGGGTCCTAGAGTCGTCCTCGATCGTTGATAGTGTTTCGACTGTTGTAATCTGGGAAACAAACGAGTTTTCTTGAAAGATTCGAAATTTGTTTCAACGCTCCATGTTGAACACGAATCCTCAACCGCCACCATCCATTTTCACTATTGTTTTTCATCCAAAAATACTTATAATTTTTATCAACCGCCATCCCATATAAACATACAATAAACTCATGAATCCTCAAATGAAAATCTTTAACAAGTCCGATTGATGGAAAATCGATTTGATGATGTACGTATCACACAATTATTTTGAACACATAGAAATAACATTTATGTTTTGAACGGGTGAAATCAACATCTGAATAACATTTAGAAAAATATAAGCAAATCTGAAATTAATCACGAAGTTAAAAATGAACACTTACAGGATCTGGGTTTTGTTGGAAGGGGGGAACGAATGAGATTGTGAGTGGAATTGAAGATTTAATTTATTGGGTTTGGAAAATGCAAACCCCGGCTGATGATGAATTTTAAATTAATCACGTTGCAAACAAGCTATATAGTGTTTTAAAATTAATTATTATGCAATTGTATTTTCTTTTTCATTTTATACTTTTGTTAATTTTATAATTTATTATTTATATAATTATAACCCGTCAAACAAGTGAAACCATCAAACCGTTATTAATTATCATACAATTAGAACGCATGGTTCGTTGATGTTTTCAACTACTTTTTCTAAGAATGTATAACTCAAACGTTCTGAAATCTATTTCTAAATCCACATCAATGTTTACTATTAGACTATAACATTTAATCATTTGAGAGTAACACAATTACAACTCAACTTGATATCACTAAGGTAAAAGCTCTTTGCTTTTGGACGACTTTACAACATATAAAGAAACAGTAAGCTAGATTTTAAAAAAAGCCTTTAGCGACTATTCTAATTAAACATGAATCAAAGTTGAGGATTCTTAATTTAATTATCAAGAATTTGGACGATCTTAAGGTCGTGAACCATTCAGATTGAAACAATTTTGGGGTTAAGTCCAAACTTTCAATTGGATAAACTCAAAGTGAATTAAGAACAATTATGGATTTTTAAGTGAGATTTCGTAAACTATAGAGAATTGATCAATTCAAATTGTAAATGTATTTGTTTCAGGGCAAGGTCTTATAAAAGAAAAAAGAAAAAAACCACAAAAACTGTCTTCGAACAGTTACATTCTAATTCAAAATTGAATTAAAATTGGAGCCAAAATTATTCCGAGACTTCACATGTGAATTCCAAAAAATTTAATTTCTAAGCATTTTTAATAAAGTAATTTATTCAAAATAAAAATTTCCAAGTGTGCACCCCGCTACCAGGGGTGCTGCCCCTAGACCCCCGCCAAAGGGCTGTTGCACTCTTGGAACCCTTATTGTTTAGGGGCTTCGTCCATAAAGATGTTCTGATATTAAAAATCACAATAAACTCAAACAAATGTGTACTTCGCACCTCCTGATTTGTTTGATGGATATTATGATCGCATTGATCAACTTATCAATCCAATTATACTAAAATATCTAAAATCAAATTAACTTGAATATTTTTTATTGGAAAAATCATGTGGAAAAAATTAAATAATCCAACTATTATTAGATTTAAGTTTAGTGTAATGTAATTAGCTATCTGTAGTCGTGACTCTTTATATGCAGATACAAATATTTAATCTATTCCTTTTGTTTGTTTTTTTTTAAGTTTTAATTTTAATAATTTTTTTCGAAAGCCTAATTGGATCACTAATAGACTAATAACTCACCCGATCATTTTTATTACTTGAGAACGTAACTCGTGACACCATCAAAAGAACACCCACTAGCCTAGCCTGAAACCCTCTTTTTGTTAAGGACTTGAAGCCAATACCTCCCCTATTTTTAATTAAGTCTCGAATAACTCATCTAAACCGTTTGAGCTAAGGATCTTTGGTTTTTAATCTTAATAACTGTTAGTATTAATTTTATCAATTGCTTGGTGGAGTTTGTATTAAACTAGAATTGAGTTTGTTTATTTATATGATATGATTATTTAATAGGGTTTGAGTTAGATTAAAAGTAGTATAAGTTTAGTATAAATAGATGCTTTAGAGTCAATGTAATATGTGATCTTTCAATATTAATAATCATATGAATGTGTTACAAATAAGAGTAGAGTTATAATAAACAATATATTTAATCTAACAAGTCTAAGAAGGATTGTATATTTAACACGTGTTCTTATATGTTTTAAAAAGAAGACCATTTTGGTCATTGTGTTAAATACGTTAGCTTATTTTGTTTTATACGTTCATTGTGTCATATATTAGTTTATTATATTATATATTTTACATCATTTATTATATGTATTTATCATTATGTTTTACGTTTTAGATCATTTTGTTTATTTTTATCATTGTTTTTATAGATTAAATAAACTTATTATCAATCATTGTATTTTATAATTAGAAATACATAATGATATATTTTTATCAATGTATTTTTCAAAACTCATATTATTAAAGATAACACAATTTGTTATTTTTGTCGTTATTTTTAATGGGTTATATAAGCCTGTTGTTATATATCATTGTGTTTTATAATTAGAATTACATAATGATGTTATTTTATCAATATGATTTTTAAACTCATATTGTTCAAGGTAACAAAATTACGGTAAAAAAACACAATAACACAAATAAGACATTGTGTTATTTTGTTTTTGTTTTTAATGTATTACATTAATTAGTTGTTAATTTATTATTGTGTTTGCATATTTGAGATATACAATAATGTTATGCCATCACTATATTTTTTTAAAAATTCATTATTTTATGAAAAACACAATAACTAATAAAAAGAAACAATAAACTAAACTAAAGACATAATGACAAGCAAAAATCATATAAGCTTAAAAACATAAAAATTATTATCATTTCATATAGCAATACTTTACACGTTTTAAAGATAAAAAACGCTTATTTTTATAGTGTAATTTTTATAAAAAAAAATAATGTTGTATATAAAAGTTATGAACATTTAAAAAATAAGAGAATTTGAAAAAACGAACAAAAATTGTTATGCCTAAAATACATATTCAAAAAACTTATTTTCTACAATTTGATCTTAACCATTGATTAAACAGATTGATAATTGAGATTACTTTTTATAATTTTTACTTTTAATATCATATTAATTTAAACAATACCCTATTTATTCTAATTTTCCAACACTTTTTATTCTAATTTTTATATTTTCATTACAATTTCAAATAGAATTAGAACATAACTCAACTTATTCTTTTTAAAAGATGTGTGACTAGACACGAGAGACACTATAAGCTTTCTTCTCCTCACCCTCTTTATTTTACGTATGCCCTTCCTCTTTTTCACGTCTGCGTTTTTAAGCTACAAACTACTTAGTGCAACTGCTGTTAATATTCCTCACCTTACGGGGATATCGAGTGAAACGAAATTATTTTGAACTATATTTTAAGATATTGTTTTTGATGTTATACGATTAAACAAGTGTCGAGCACTTGAGCATAGCATGAAAGAATTATTTATATAACAAATTCGAACACAATCTTATAGACTACTTTGTAGCTAACTTCTAAATTTCATTTTCGGATTATGTTTTTTTTTTAAATGAGTGTGCTTGCCATAGGCTATGTAATGGTAGAATCAATATCTATAAAAAATGTTTCTTTCTTTGTAATATATTTTCTCTCTTTGAAATTAGCATTTAGCAAGGTTCGGATTAGGACATAATACTTACTTATTTTAATTATTGAATAATTTATCATAAAATAGAATAATTTTAATTAGACAATTAGAGTAACCACAAGCATTCATTGTTTATATACAGACCAATCAATAATTCTAACAATAAAATAAAATGAAAATGAAAATGAAAATGAAAATGAAATTTATTACTTATTTCATCATAAAATAAGTGTTTATTATACAAAAGACACACGTTGATGAAAGTAACCTATTTTCTAATACTAAAATTACAATTTTATATAATTGTTAAATGCATACGCTACTACATAATCATACATATATTATTATATTTTGTTTAGAACGGCACACAATTGTATATAATCTTATTTTCTTATTAATCATACATGTTTATTACCGTCGGTTGAAACAGTGGTTAGTGATCCGTCGGTGGCCGTTAATTTAAAAGATGATCTCCAGTCAAAGAAAGTTGGATTTTCACTAATGACATATTCCAGACGGATGATGCCATCAACAGATGTTGTCGCAAAACAATTTTATTAGACAAATTGGAGATACACATTAGAGTAGAGATACACAACTTTTATTACGTTTTACATATCTTACTACTTTAATAAAAGAGTAACTTGAGATGCCACGTGGCAGCACCACAATCATCCTTACTAATTTTTTCCCGCCTCTCTCTCCTTTTAAATAATTACATTAATTACTAATAATATTATTTAACAAATTTTTTATAAAATAATAAATTTGAAAAGAGATCTATTTATTAATGTTATTCTTAAATAAACAAATTTTTTATAAAATAATAAATTTTTCTAAAGCATAAAACTTTTTTAAAAATACAAAATATTTTATAATTGGTATTTTTAAATTTTTAAAACCAAAAATAATTAAATTTGGGAGTTATAATAAGAAAATTTTTAAAAATGACATTTTTATACAGTTTGTTTAGAAGAAAACGTTCACTTTTTTTGGAAAAATGGTTAAAAATAAAATTTTAAAAAGTTGATATCACTGTTTTATTAGTTATAGTCATTTCTCATACGTAATTTCAGTCATATCATATTTTAGAATATCATTTTATAATTAATAAATATAATTATATTAATATTTTATTTATTTAACCCGTGTAATACACGGGTTTACTAAAGCTAGTTAGAGATATACAACAATGTTATTCCATCATTTTATTGTTTTAAAACTCATCATTTTAGGAAAACACAATGGTAATTAAGAAAACACAATTACTAACAAAAATACGTAATAAACTGCACTAAAAAACACAATGATAATATATGAGCTAAAAACAAAAAAAATTTATTATATTTTTATAACAATAATGTACTTGCTTTAAAGATAAAAAAACACTTGTTTTTATGATATAATTTTTATAAAAAAAAATAATGTTGTACATAAAATTGATGAATATTAAAAAAATAGGGGAACTTACAAAAAGTCAACAATAGTGACTATCCCTAAAATATCTCTATAACATATTGATCTTTACAATTTGATCTCAACCATTGATTATGAAAATTGATAGTTACAATTACTTATTATATTTTTTAGTTGTAGGAGACTTTTTATTTGAACATTTTCCTAATCATTTATTCATTAACTTTTGATTTTCACTTAAATTTGCTCATGCTGATGATTATGAATAAAATAAAAAAATGCACAAAGAAATAAAGTGAAATTCAAATAAACTTCAGCTGTTAATCAAAGATAATTATTCAACTAAAATTAGATTTGACAACAAAAATAAACTTCTCACTAATCAAACTAATTACTATTATAGATTAATAAATCATAATTTAGATTATTAAAATTCAGGTTATTTATTTTTTATTTTATTAAGAAAAATAAATTCCGTAAGTAATCCATTACAAGTTTATCTATGATACGTGTGGTATAAGCGTATTTAGACTTGGGCAAAAAAATCGGGTACGGACCCGACCCGGACCCGGGTCCGGGTACAACCCGGTATAGGGTGTACCCGGTTTGGAACCAAAAATACCCGGTGGGTAGGAACCGGTTATGGGTTTTTATATTTTTCTAGAACCCGAACCGTACCCGACCCGACCCAACCCGGACCCGACCCGATCGTACCCGGGTCCAACCCGGTTTTTACCGTTTTTCGGGTTTTTTTAAAAAACTAGCCGTTTTTAACGGCTATATAGCCGTTGGATCTCATTTTTGACCTTTTTTTTTGTTTTTTTGCCCCCTAAGGTAGTATAAATAGGTGTGGGTTGGTTTGATTGAGTACCCAACTCTCAAACGCAAAAACATACGCAAAAAACGCAAAAAAAACTCTAGTTTACTCTCGTTTTACATTTTCACTCTCTCGTTTTACACTTTTCACTGTCTTGAATCTTGTTATGGCTCAATCACAATCTTTCGTTGGTCAAAGTTCGTCCAACGCTCCAACCGTCGTTCGTGTTCTTCCACACAATCGTAACATGGATGTATGGTGCAATTGGGACATGGTTGAGTTGAGTGACGGGTCTGTAAAGGCTCGTTGCAAGTTTTGTGGAGCTTTGCTTGCTAAAGATTCTAACACGACTTTAAGCAAAAACATTAGCAAGAAGTTTTGTAAGTCGTTGAAAAGTAATCCGGATTCGCAACAAACACAATTAGGTGGAGACGGTGGAATCTTTAATTACGACGTTAATAGGGTTCGAGATCGAATGGCGAAGTTCTTCGAGATCGAATGGCGAAGTTCGTGATTCAAGAAGCTTTGCCTTTTAGTCACTTCGACAATCCTCGTTTGACCAACTTAATTCGAGAGACACTTCAACGTCGTTACAACCATGTAAGTCGTACTACCCTTAGACGTTATTGTTTAAAATTATGGAAGCAAGCAAAAAATGATTTAATTGTATTATTTGAAAATTTAAATACCGGTGTAAACTTAACTAGTGACGTTTGGTCGGCTCCACACGGTTTACCCGAATCGTACCTTTGCGTCACCGCTCATTGGGTAGATCCCAAATCATGGCAATTGATGAAACGTACGATTGCGTTTGATCTTTTTTCGTATCCACACACCGGAGAATTTTTGTTTTACTTTTTGGATAATGTAATAACTACTTTTAATTTACAAAATAAAATTTTTTTCAATGGCATTTGATAACGCTTCCAACTTCCGTATCCACGGTTGAAAAATTAAAATTAAAATATCTTCCGATTGCAAACGGTGATTTTTTCCATACTCGTTGTGTTGCACATATTATTAATTTAGTAGTGCAAGACTATCCGTGCATTTTGTTAATAACTTTATTAAAGCTTTTCGATTTATGTTACATGACGTTTATAAAAAAAGTAGAAGAAGATATCAAGATTATAAAAAACTTTGTAAGGATACGGACTCTGTATTTTTAGGTCCTAATTGGGATGTACCTACTCGGCGGAATTCGACTTGTCACATGTTTAATTGTGCTTTAAAACAAAAGGGAACTTTGAAAGCTTTTCATAATAGTCTTTCGGATAATGGTGAAGCCGACCCATTTCCGGATGCGGGTTGAAAAAATGTTCAAAGTCTATCCGATTTTCTTGAGGGGTTTAAAAACTCAACAACAAAATTATCGGGAGTTTATTATCCCACTAGTTATTCGGTGGTTCAAGAATTATATTTCATGGCTTTGAATTTTAAAAATTTTCAATATAAAAATGATATGTTTACACAAATGATAGAACCAATGAAAGAAAAGTTTAAAAAATATTTTGAGGAGTTACCACCCGTTTTTACTTGTGCCGCCGCTTTAAATCCGTTTTTAAATGTTGCTGGGGTTGAATGTTTGATAGACGAGATAAATGACAATTTAGATATGCATGACGAAAACCCCAATTTTTCAAGGGATGCCAAAAAAAGTTTTAATGCAAGCTTGAAAACAATATATAATTTTTATTTAAATAGATATGGGCCTAACGTAAATATAACCACACCAAGAGAATCAACCTCAAATGCTAGTACCTCGATGAAAGACCCGGTTATAACCATGTTGAATGTTGTTCGGGATGTGCCGGCTAAACGACAAAGGGTAACACCCCAACAAGTGAGCTCGGTAGATATAGTGCTACAGATTTTATTTCCACTATGACTGCCGAAGATTATCGTGCATTCGATATTTTGGCTTGGTGGAAAGGAAAGGAATCTCAATTTCCGATTCTTTCCGCTATGGCCCGTGATTTACTAAGCGTCCAAGCTTCTACGGTAGCTTCGGAATCTGCGTTTTCTCTTAGTGGCAGGGTAATCTCATTACGGAGAACAAGACTAACTCCAGAAGCGGTTGAGATGTGCATTTGTTTAAAGGATCACTTAGACGCGATGGATCGTATACAAGACCAAACAAGCCTCGAGGATGAAATTGCACTCGAAGCTAAAGTACACGATGAAGATGTAGAAGAAGGAGTATCTTCTGGCATATCGGATGAAGAATTAGCATTTGATCAAGCGTCTCGTAGTAAATAAACATTAGACGATAACTTAAATAAAAGTTTTATGTTATTTTTTATTGATCGATTTATGTATTTTTAAGTTGTTTAAATAAATAAATGAAAAATTAATGTTTATTTAATATTGTTAAATAAAAACAACATTAATATTATTAATAATAATAACAATAATAATATTATTAATAATAACAGCAACAATAAAAACAAACAAAAATAAAAACAACAATAATATTATTAATAATAATAACAATAATACTTATTATGATTTATAATAATAATAACAAAAACAACAACAACAAGTCAATAATAATAATAATAATAATAATAATAATAATAATAATAATAATAATAATAATAATGATTTATATTAGTAAAAACAAAAAAAAAATAAAAAAAATTCAAAAACCCAATTATACCCGGGTTCCGGACCCGACCCGACTCTAACCGGGTATGTCGGGTAGGGTAATAGCTTGGGTGAACCCGACCCGGGTTCGAACCCGGTTCTAGCCGTACCCGGGTACGAAAAAAACCGGTTGGTTTCAACCCGGTTTCGGGTGTTGGGCCGGACCCGGTTTGACCACCTCTAAGCGTATTAATAATTCTATTTTGGGCTTTTTGGCCCGTTGAAGTTTGGGTCAAAACCCGTAACGAAAAACCGATATCATCAAGTCTTAGGGCATACGAACAGAGTCTCAATCCTGTAGTTTCTTTCTTCATCGTTTGCACCCAAATGGTTATCCGATGATCAAATTCAAGTAGTACCTCGGTGTTCAAATCATGCATATCATAACTATGGGATCACCCATTGTAGTCTCCTTAGGTGCAAATCCCAGTGTCTTTTCTCCCAAAATCAGCAGAATTTCATTGAGACATTTCAACAAACACCTAGTGGGTCACTTATCCAGTGATAACTCCTTCAAAACGACTCCACAATGCCCACTGTTTAGCACTAAGGATCTTCACCCATTAAAGAACAGGTTCCATTTCGTTCAACCAATCAGGAGCTCTTATTCAAGCACCAGTGGCTCCATATTTGACAACCCTATAGTAAGCAATTTCGAAAATTTCTCAATTGATGCACTTAAAAAGACCCTTGTAGAGTTGAACCCAATTAGAGTTTTGAAGTGGGTGATTATAGGGTCTATTGCAGTTGCCTCGGTGAAATGGGTTGTTAATACTTTGTTGAGTCCTTTCTTTTGGATGTATTTTAGCTGGACTTGGGTGTTCTGGCCATGGTACGTTGCAATTGGTCTTGCTGTATATGGTGTTTATGGTTTTAGTAAGCACTTAAAGGGTGAAGCTAGTGTAATTGAACAACTTGCTATAGTAACTGCTGCATTTACATGGCTTACACTAGTCCCACCTGGTTATGCCAATGGGTTTCTTGAAGGTTGGCCTTTTGTGTTCTTTCTTGTGTACCATTATTTCTTTTTTCTGAATGTTAGCATCCGAAAACGCTTGTATGGTGATTTCTATCCGCGGGAGCATGATCCCAAGTGGGATATTGCTACCCCCGTTTGGCATCGTGTTTTATTTTGTGTGGGAGTCATGGTTGGGCATTGGTTTGCTGCGTTTGAAGCGCCACAGCTTCACTTAATTCCGGGAGGCTGGAGGAATTTGGGAATTTGGGGATTGATAATGTCGACGGTGTTTTTGCAATATCACTCCACATTGTATCTTGCAAAGTACTCAGAAAGGGTGGTGGTGCCAACTGCTGTTGTGCAGTTTGGGCCTTATCGATGGATCAGGCACCCGATATATGCATCAACTGGGCTTCTCTTTTTGACTTACTTCATTGCACTCCATGCGCCACTCAGCTCGCTGTTTATGGTTGTGGTTTGCTTGATGTACTATGATCAGAAGGCGAAATTAGAGGAGGCTTTAATGGTGGACACGTTTGGAGATGGGTACACAGAATATATGAAAAGAGTGAGGTACAAGTTTATCCCTTTTGTTTATTAAAATGTTTTACATGTACACTGAATTGTTAGCACAGACAGTTGTATTAAATTATTTTTTATTTCTTTGCAAAAGAGTAGATGATAAAAGTAGAAAAGAGTGAACCTTTGTTGAATTAGATTGTAGGTGCAGTAGTCCTGAAATTTGTGTTTTCAATCTGCTATGGAATCCATAATGTATGCACTTTAAAGCTTGAAATTGCATGCTGTATCTTTCCTTTTTATTTAACATAGCATTGCCTTGAAAGTTAACTTTTTTTAAGTAACTATTACAACAGGTAGGTAGTCTTTAGGGATCCATTCTACTATTAAGTTCCACTGTAGGCTTGATCAGCTATCAAATACATATCTGCTATTTAGTAAATCTCATCTCATCTCATCTCCTTAGATTCTTTCTTATATGCTTCATGTTTAAACATGGTTATGGATTGTATCTGCACAATAAGGTTTTCTCATTCTAAAATACTATCTAAATTATTTTTACTCTGTACTTTACAAAAAAATTCTTTCATTACATGGTAGTGAGTTCCGATGTGGGGATCGCTTTTAAGTAGCCATGTTTGCAGCTCTAGGCCTGATTAATAGATGAGAAATATACCTGGGATTAGGGTTTGTTTATAAAGTCTCATTAAGAAAGGCAAAACGGGTGGGTCAGTAACGGGCCATACCATGTACGGGTCAAAACTGTCTTTTTTAAAAGAAGTATCAACTTGGTTTGGACTGAAATGGGTTCAGGTTGAAACGGGTTCTATGTTTATCAAATTTGAGAGAATTTCAATAATGTAACTGAAATACCGGCACGTATATGAACTTTGTAGGCTTGAAGAGAAAATCGTGCTCCTAGCTTCTCAAACGAAATTAAAAACCAAGTATCTTTTTCTGAAATATACAAAGCCAATTAATGGAGGGTTGGGTATCGGGTCAAAATGGGTCTTTCATCAGGTCCAGTTTCATTTGCACATACTCTATTTGTTTTAGTTTTTTGCATCATTAATGAGATCTGAACAGTAAGAAAACCTTTGGTTGTGTGATTAAAAAAGTTGAAGGGTTTGAAAACAATGTAGTGTTTGTGTATGATGGTTGTACATTTGTGGATAATTATGCATAAAAAGTGCACAATGCATTATATGTTTAAGTTTGATACGAAAAGAGCACCTTGGCAACGTTGACTCAACCAGATTGATATATCGCTCCACATAGAAAATCATAAAATAAAATGTTTTTGTTCTAAAATTATGTTTCCCCCACTTCAAGCGAACCTTTGTATTGACTAAATCATTCTCAGGGTCTAATCAGTGGAACTGGTGAACCACATGAACTGGTTAGATGTGGGGTAGAAGGCTCATAGTACCCCTTTTTCTTGATCCAACTTTTTCTTAGATTCGGTAAAGAATCACCTACTAGAGAGGTGCTTGGTCTGTCTCCGAATGGGGGCATGAAAGGTAGTTGTAGAGGAGCGGTTGGGAAAGGGTTCTTCTCCCCTTTCCATTGAAGTAGGGAGGGCCCCTGTTATGGTTAAGAGCTATCCACCAGTCTTTAAGTCTGTTCAGCTGAGAGTGAAATAGTTAACAATGACTTTCGCCTTCTACGACATGGAGAATTCAGTAATTCACTAGTCATTATGTTAACTACAACCAAAGAGTTCATGATTCCATTCAGTCTAGATCCGCTTTCTAGCTTTCTTGTGGGCCAGTAACCCTCCTCACCGACCTTGGTTCCTTTCGAGGTTGTCTAATGCATTAGGATATGCCCTCACTTTGAAGAAGGTCTCGCGTAAACCTGTATTGGCTACATCTGCCCTACTTTTTACTTGACTTGACTGGTTTTAAGCCTAAACTAATTCTTTCTAGACTGAAAGGAACCCTAAAGTAGCTCCTTAGCTGCTAACCGGCTGGACTAACGACTATCGTGGCCTTTTTTTCCTTTAGAATTTTTTACTCTATTATTATGTAAATGGATAGGTGTTCTAGATGTACTATGAGAGTAAGGGGTTGGTCTTGTAAATACAGAGGATAGATTTTGGAGATTTTAGATCTTTCATAAAAGCTATCTCAACCAGTTTTCTGAGGCGTTGGAAATCCAGATCGGCTAAGAGAATCACTAGTACTATTTAGTGCTTCTTTTCTCGATACTTCTTGAGTTAGCATAAGCAGCTCGTAAGACCAAGGAGTTGGCCACCTTTCGGGTGAGGAAAACTAGACCTAGCTAAACAACTTTGGGAGAAAGAAAGGGATAGAAATTTGAAATAGTTAACTAAGGTTCTTAGTATAAACGGAAACAAAACCCGCGTGTTATGTTTAACGCACCTTCAGATCGAAGGACTTTTTTAGAATGGGAATGGATGAAGCGGGTGGGGGAATGGTCAACTCCTAGGGCTCATGATCTGAAGACTGCAGGATCGAATCCTATTCCCACCTAATCATTTTGTAGTGAATTGATTTTTTCTTCTTTGTAACTTCCAAAAATTATAAAATATAATTTTTATGTTGTATGCTTAAAAAACTTATTTTTTAAATAATTTGTTTAAAACAATAATCCTTTAAATATTACTGGTTTGAAACCGGTTCCAGAAACCAAACTAGTCCTGAACTGACCCACACCGGTTTCAATGGTTTTCAGCTTCTTCGCACCGTACTGGAACCAAGCTAGTTTCGACCGTACTGGAACCAAGCTAGTTTTGAGTTCACATATGTTCGTTTTGACTTGGACCAACTACAACCCAAACCAGTTTCAAACTAAAATGTTCATTGGCCCAAACCGATTTGTGCATAGGCTATAGGCTATAGAAACCCCTAATTTGGGCTTGTAGAAGATTGGGGATGGACCCATAATCCATCTATTTTGGATTTTGGGAACCTTTCAGTACCTCCCTGCTTGGGCCCATATTAGTATTGAAGATCTTAATGTTGACATCTATTGGAAAGTGGTGTAAACTTGAGAAACAGCATCTTAAGTGTAAATGTCAAATTTTAAGTTCATTTGTGTGACAAAAGATATTTAGAATTGTTGACAGCTGTTAGAAAGTTTTGTGTAAACTTCAGAAACAGCATCTTAGATGTAAATGTCAAGTTTTAAGTTCACATTGTGTGAAAAGATATTTAGAATATGGATGTGACAATATTGTTTGCTTACATTCCTGCTCACCATATATTAATATATTATCATTGGCTAACTGAACTACAACAAAAGAAAAATCGCTTGCTTCACACACGCGCTCGCGGTATCACATCTTCTGATTTTAGCCATATGTAGAAATGAATTATGGTTCTATGACTCACGAATCAGGACACCATTTCTCTTTGTAGGGCCACTTGACTGTCATAAGATTTAATGCCCAATAGAGTAAATCCAATTCATCGAGTCCACACAATTCAGTTTCACAAGCGGTATGACATGACGTAAGTCGTTTTCAATCTTAGGAAAAAAACCTCATCAACATGATTTATACGTCGACGCAAGCCCCAAGTCTCTCTATGTAGTTCACATCTTAGTTTTGTGGTGTGTTGCGACTTCATGTCATAATTGAACCGATGCTTACGCCTAGTTATGCGTATCGAGTAGACCATTGATGACCTCTTAGTACTAGGCATGTTAGATGTGGACCTAGTCTTAGGACCAATCAGTTTCATCCATGTCACTAAATTCGTGTCGTCATAACATTGGTTGAAATACTAATGACTTGCAAATAATCTTTTTAATAGCATGATAATTAGTTTCGTCATGTGATGTGATGTGATGATAGATCATGATATATGGTTGTATACATGTCGTGTGTTAGTTATTGTAAAAGAAGAAAATAAAATATCATATGATCTTATCACATGTGATGGGTTCATAGAATTGGTCGCCATCGCCAGCTAATCTCATCCTTCACCAAATTGTGCACAAAGAATGACGAACGTGGCAACCTTTAGGTCTCATCATTTTCTACAAGTGTACAACTTCATAATGCACCCCACAAGATTTAGTATCTTCTTGAGATCAGAAGTACGGATGGATCCCGTGATCAATCATTTGTCTCCATCCTAACAAATTCCAACTAAAAGAAAAAACTTACTTAGGTTTAATTGTACGAGTATGATGGTTTGGGTTTGAGAGGTCTCAAATTCAAATTTGACTTAAGAGGGTTTTCTACATTGGTTAGTTTCTTTTTTTATTGTGTTTCTGGATGAGTCATACATAAATCTTCAAAGTTAGTATGAACAGTTAACGTTCTGTTTTAGAAAGTTCACTCAAGTATTAAAAGTAATTTCAAATTCTTAAAAAAAGCTAAAAATAAAATTATAACTCCTAATAAGTAGATTTAAACTTGTGTATGTGATAAACTATAACTAATTTAGTTTAATTCTAACTATAATCGTTAGTAAGCATTAAGCCACTAAGAGTGCTTAAAAAACTACCCTAAAATATACCATAAAGCCAGTCTAATCATAATTTGTCATCTCATTTTTACCCTGAATATCTTGAAAAAGGACACTCATTATTCTTATCATTAAGTACCCTAACAACCCCCCAACCCCCCCCCCCCCCCCCCCCCTCAAAAAAAAAAAAAAAAAAAGGAAAGAAAGAAAAAACCACACCCAAAAACGCACATTAATATTGTTGTTGAATGGCTACTTTTGCAGTAGGTTCACGGTTGGGTTCTTGAGACCAGCCACTAACGCGATAAAGCCTACCAAGACACACTGGCCGGTGTATCGAAGTACCCGTCAAGGTACTTGAGGGGCACTCCACGTGGCGGTATAACCTATAAGTTGTACGTATGACAAATTTAGTCATTCATTAAGGCATCAGAAGTCGTATATCGTGGACGTTAGAACCAAAGCAACAAGGTTTTCGATACCATTTTTACCAGATTGAAAGTAATTTATGCATAAAAGGTTGTTCACAAGGCTTTCACACTATGCCACACAAATTTGATCTAGAAAGAATGCGATGTAAGAGAGTGAATCACAAAAAGAGAATGTTAAACTTTTTTCTTGAATAATTAACTTATTATGCATCTGCTCATAATTAACATTGGGTCGTACCATTGTGACCACGATATTGGACCCCCTCATCAATTGCCACTGCCTATATTCTTTCGTTTCTTTTTCATAATTACACTTTTTTTACAAGGGATATGTGCATCTTGATTAACAGGGTACAATTTCTGACCCCAAAAGCAACACCTTAATCTCCAACATTGTTAATTCTCCTTAACGGGATAGACTTTGATCGGTAGGCCATCTCGTGGTACGGGGAACGGCCCGTATTGTATCCCGTCTTCTCCTATCACTTCCCATCTACAACAACATAATTAAAATGTTACTTCATTCCAAAACTTAATATAACACGTTAAAAAGTGTCACATGACCCGCTCAATCTACAATCCATAGTTTTTTTTATAACATGGACGCTATGTATACTTGCCTGAAAGTGGTGGTGAGGTGATGAACGAAAACTAGCATCTCGAGCTTAGCCATTTCGCTTCCAGGACACGCGTGGGCACCATTCCCGAATGGCATATATGTGTTGGGCTGAGGTGCGACCTATGCACAAGCATCTCAGATGCATTAGTGACGTACGAAAATAACCATTCATCAAGACTCAGATACAGATGCAGATACAGATACATGTACAGATTCAGAGCTGATAGGGTCTAAAGTAAGTAAGAGAAAATGTGGTCCACTTTTGAATGTTGATGTGAACGTTACGTGGTTAATATTGGAAGAGACACATGTACATGGAGGGTCAAGACAAAATCTTTGTAGATCGGGTAAGAATGAGCTCAAAGCACCACCTTACACGCACTTGCATGCAATTAATAAACACATATAGCTACCACCATACCACGTGACATACATGACACATATATACTTAATACTTTAGTTTATTTAATAAAAATGTAACATTCTTTTATCAGAATGAATTATTTTACTTTACAATTTATGTAACAAACTTAACTTTCGTTAACATTTAATTTGACAATACGGTGGTAACGTACAAATAAACAAATGTTTAACGTGAAACCAATTTTAACTGTACATGAAAACTTATATGTATATATTGTTTTAACTATGATACGGTATAAATATTATGTAACAGTTAATCTAGTCACCTCGAATCTTGAAGGATCAAATTTGTGAGGATGAGGGAAGAAGTGAGAAGAGTAATGTATGCTTCTGAAGAGTGGAAGGACCTTCCAACCCTTTGGGATAAAATATCCTTCCATTTCCACATCTTCTACCACTTCTCTGTATGTGAACGATAATATACTCGCTACCCTCAGTGTCTCTTGTATTGCTCGGGTAGTTAAAGGCATGCGCCTCGTATCATCCCACGTGATTCTACGTTTGGCTTCAAGTGTTTTGCAGCGTATTCCTTCTTGTTCCCTCTGATCGAACATATATACATAAGTTATTTAGTTATTTGTTTGCTCAGCTCGCTACGTTTGAAAAAATTATTATTAATGTAAGATTGTGATATATCACCCACCCTAACAGCATGAAGGAGATGAGGATTGTCATGCAAATACTTGAGGAGCCATGTTAGAGCACTTGCAGTGGTGTCATGGGCTGCAAATATCACCCCTATTATGTTATCTGCTATCTGTGAATCACTTAGTTTCATCTTCCCTTGTGCTTCATTTGACAACAAGAATGTCCCTAACAATCCTTCACCATTATCCCCACTCTCCTTTCTCTTCTCTATTACCCTCCTTAGTTTCTCATGTAGCGCCTTTCTTGCCTGCGCGCAAATACAATGCCTTAAGTTACTTAATCACCGACAAAAAAATACATATGAAACCGCTTTATCTTTTGGCGTGAAACTACAATGGTAATAGAATAATAAGGCCGAATAAACAAAATATAGAGGTTGAAGTACTAATAGAAGAGAGATTAGAAAGAGAAGAAATTAAAAATCTCTTCTTTTTGGTTCACTAGTTCAACTGATCAGTACCATGATGGACCAAACCATTACGGCTCAAAAGTATTCAATCAGACTGATTATGTACATGATTCTTGGTTCCAAGATAACACATTTAGGATTTGAAGCCCAAAGTTTTGCCCATTTAGTTAATCTCATGGGTTTCTAACAAGATTATGTGTAAAAGGGAATATGTATATGAATATAAAAATAATTAAATAAGAGCTGAGATATAATACCTTCATTGCTTTATAAAATGGAGTGGCAGGAAGATCTAAAGGCATTGAGTTGTACCCTTTATCAAGACATTGATACAAACCCTTTATTCCTTCAATCTCTGACTCCAACTTTTTCCCAAAAACTGATAACATTGCCACTTCAAAAGCATACTATAATTGAACACAAACAAACAAACAAATAGTGCTTAATTATATATGCAAGTCAACTATAATACAAGTAGATATGTCCCAATAGCAATCATGACCAAATGAGCACACCTTTTTCATTTCAGGTAAAGTGTTGATGGTGTTATCATGTCCCCAAGTGGGAAGAATCCGAAGTACAATGTCTTCGATCTGGGAAACCGAACCTTTGATTGTCGATGGAAGAAACGACGACTGGATCAGTTTCTTGAGATGGGAATGATATGGACCTTGGTGAAAGAAAACGGCTTCGGGGCCGATCATCTTCTCTTTGCTCCGTGGATATGTTGGTTTGAACATATGTGATTCACTCACCAACACCATTTTCGCTAATTTTGGACTTGATATCATAACACAAGGGCATCCCAATATGTGTGTTTTAAATATTTTCCCGTACCTATATGTAACAAATTTAGAATAAGTAAAAAAAAGAAACATCTTTTTGATTTGCCAAAGGAAAAGAAGGATGTTTGTTGGTAATAGTATCAAAATTAAAGAATTTTCTATAGATATTCATAAATTCTTTTTTGTTAAAATACAATAACATATATGTTCAAATTTTAAGAGTTGCTTTAAGTTGGATGTTAAACATAACTCTAGTTAATCCGATGATATTTTCTTATTAAAATTATTTATCTCTATAATCTTACTAGAAAACTTAAAGCAGATGACAAAATATGTGACACATTCAAGACTGATATTCAGAGATGAGATTATCATAAAAGTTTTGTGGGTATGAAATGAATACATGATTTTATTTTTAACTTTGTACTAATTATTATATAAAATTATTAAAATAGATTTAGTTTTAATATTTTTAATATTTATTTTTAAAAATATATGATTTATATGTAGTCTTTTGTTAAAATACATACATGCACATACAATATAAGTATATTTTATAAATTTGTTTTTTGAAAATTAAGGGGTGAGATGTTAAAATCAAAGAAATAATACATGATAAAAATAAGCCATTTTCTTTTAATTTTGCCATTAATTTTATTGAAGCACTATTTACTCGTCTTACGCAGTTTATTTTATGATTCTCAGCATATTTATGATTTTTAATAGACTGTAATCTCTTTCACAGGCAAAAGCAAAAACTGAATAAAAAAAAAAAAAAACTGAATAACAATAAACCTTTTTTCTCGGTTGGAGAAGAAGCAATTTGGGTTTTCAGTGTAGAGCTTGAGAGTTTCACCTATGTAAGGCCAACCCATTGAACCTGGCGGTAACCGGAGTTTTCCTGGTGGTGTGCGGTGGTGGCTCCTCCATATGAGATTGAATACAAGCATCAACAAACATATTATGAAGAGCACAAGCTGGGAAAGAATAATATTATAGCTCGTCGGTGGCGGTGTCATAGGCGGCGATACGACGGTGGTGGGTGAAGGAAGCATGGTGATTGTATAAGGAGTGCTAAATATATAATGGGTCGAGTTTGAAGGAGGAGAAATTGGAAGTTAGTTTGATGAATTGAAGTTGAGGGATGAAATACTAGCATTATATAGAGGGAGGGGGCTGGTTTTCTGTGGGGCATAGAGGAATGATTCATACCCAAGGTTGTATTAAAATATTCAATATCATACACATTTTTAAATTTAGTTCTTTTTATGTTGTCATTACAATTACAAAGTTTTTTTTTTTTTTTTTTTCTTTTTTATGTTTTCAGTCCATATATATTTCTTATTATTATCTACTCATTTGTAATGCTTGCTGCATCTGCATCATGTTTACATGTTCCTTTTCTTTCCTTAGTTTTTAAGGTAGTAATAATTAACAAACAAATATTAATTCTACCTAACTAAAATATTGCTAATAGCAAACTATTGGTGGATGTAAGAAGTATGTGATGAAAACAAAGCTTACATCTATCTTGAGAGATAGAGATGTTCGCTCTTATTGAAATCTGGTTTTAAAAACATTTTCTTTACATGTGAAATATGGGAGTCCATACAACAAAACCAAAAGTAGTAATAGTAATATTAGGAAACTATGGACAAAATAGTAAGAAAACGTATATTAGTAACAGATAAAAAAAAGAAAGGGACAAGAAAAAGTAGCACAAACCCCTTGAAAGTATCTATATGCTCCTCTAAAAACATATATGTCAAAACACCGCTTAGGCAAAGCCAAGGCTATTGCAACCAAAAAGTGTAGCAAAACTAAGGACTATAGACAAAGCTAATACCAAACAATCCTAAATACTTGAATTTGGTTATTTGCAAACCACTTAACCTGTAACAGTGATTTAGGTGTATACTCATCGTTGACACTACTAAAGTTATAACACATATACTTTGTTTTAGAGCGACTTGTCTTTGGACCTTTACGGTTGCACGAACTCCACTAGCCTCTCAATCAGGTTTGGTTTACTCTCCCCTACTAACCTAATGTCATTCGCATGAAGTACACACCACATGATTGCCTCCTAAATCGAATTTAACAACTCTTCCAAAACTATATAAAAATGTACTTAAAGCGGGTCCTTGGTGTAAGCACACATTTACAGCAAATAAGTATGTATCCCTTACTGGCATATGAATGCTTGTTTTAGCCCTAGCATATCCTTAATTATCTCAATACTTTAGAATGTATGGCCTTCATATTAGACCATCATAACATAAATCTAAATTGTTTCATCACAACATGGGTTTCTCATCCTATTTTAATTCTAAATAAGGGTGTTCAAAATGGTTATTCGAAAATTTTAAATAGTGAATTTCACTATCTTAATTTAAAATTTTCGAATACCCAGAATTTCAGATTCAGATTCGGTTAACTGAATTGAAAAAAATATGTATTTTTTAATAATTTTTATATGCAATATTTTTATTAAAAAAGTTTTTGGATATCCGAAGGTTTTATAAATATCCGAAATACCCAAAAATATCCAAAATTTTCTATCAATATTTATTATTTAATAATTTTTATAAAAATATTTTGAATAGTTTAGATATCCAAATATCCTCAAAAACATTATTTTTTGGATTCAGATTTTCAAATATTTCAGGTTCGGTTTCGAATACAAGTATTTTTGAACACCCGTAGTTCTAATTACTCTTTTCCACAATTTCATAATATGACTTAGGAGTTTAATCCCCTTATGCTTACCATAAAATTAGGTGGCTCCTTTGTTTTTTTGTGAGAGAAACTAGGACGCTACTTCGTTAATTTGGCGTCTTTTAAGTTTTGACGATGATATAAAATCAATTTGTTTACCACTAGATTCATACTCCCCCAAATAAGGGACAACAAAAAATGAGAAGCCAATGGTAATACCCGAAACCTTGCACATTTGACACAGGTATTTGAGTATGAGACCATGTATGAGGATAGCTTTAAAAGCTATTCGTGAGTATGAGGAGAATATGAGATTAAATGATACACGACCAGATTACGCGAAACCATATACCCACTTTCCCAAATCATATAGCTAGAAATTTGATTTTGCATTTTCTATAATTTTTTAACCCCTGTCTAGTAATATTTCATTCTTGTATCTCTATTTTGTAAAACTTTATATTTTCTTTTAAAATATGTTCTTTTTATGATATGTATATGAAGGATATACTTACATTTTTTATTTATGATTTACGAACTTATCTTAATAACTTTTATTATCATGAATCTACATAATTTAAAATTTTCAAACAATTTTACGATGATGTTAATATTTATGTAATTATATTGTTATACTTGTTAATAGGGTGTAAACGAGCCGAGCCGAGCCAGAGCTCGCTTAGGCTCGAGCTCGGCTCGTTTTGATTTTAGAAGCTCGAGCTCGAGCTCGGCTCGTTTATAGTTTTATTTATAAGGCTCGAGCTCGGCTCGTCAGAAAATTTTCAAGCTCGAGCTCGGCTCGTTTATTGTTAAATTATTAAATTTTTATTTTTTTATAAGTACTTTTTAATTATTTATAATCATACTTTTTATATATAACATAATATATATTATTTAACTATTTTTTTATCATAATAATATATTTAATAATATAATTTATGTAAATATGTATTTATATATATTTAATATGTAAATAAAAAAACTTATAAACAAAAAGCTCGTTTAGGCTCGCGAGCCAGCTCGAGCTCGATTTATAAAAATCGGGCTCGAGCTCGTTTAGTAAACGAGCAATAATCTGAGCTCGAGCTCGGGCTCGAGCTCGGGCTCGAGCTCGAGCTCGTTTAAGCTCGGCTCAATTCGGGCTTTTTTCGAGCCGATCCCGAGTAGCTTGCGAGCCGGCTTGGCTCGTTTACACCCCTATTTGTTATATCCATAAAAATATATTAAAATTAGAATGGTAAAAAAGAAAATGTATTTGAAAAATCCCAACATGTATATTTAATAAATTACTAATGGGATACCTGATGACCGGCGGGTAATTGTCCGACATATACCTAACAGGTGGCGGATATAGGACAAAATTTTACAAACGGATATAATACTAGGATTATCAATACCTGACCAAGTTGTTTGATTGCCTTCCTACCTAAATACTTTCACACCTTAATAGGTACGTTGGCAAGACCAACAACTTTAACTTGATATCTTATATCTTTACCAAACCCTATCTTCTCCCTTAAGAAACTTTATGATCCCTAGATCTTGCCTCTTAAGCTCTCTAACTTTAGCAAATTAGAACATGTCATGTTCCCTCTCATAGATTTCCAGGCGTTTACGTCTTCTCATAGGCAATTTTCTTTGTCTTTTTCACCTCCCACTTAGCCTCATCTCTCCCTCAATCTCTTTATTAATGTCATACCCTATATAATACCATTTACTATATTTAATTAAATTATATTATTTGTCTAGATTTTTGGAGTTATCGTTATATTAAACATTTAAATGTTTCTTTTCATATGAAAAGTTTTAATTAAACTCCGACCCGGTATAATTACTAATGTTTTACTATAAATTATATATGTTTGGACACCCTTTAAGTAATGTTTTATATATTATAATTATTTCTTTAACAACTTAACGATTCAAAATTCTTTAGTATTACAATAGGTTCTAGAAGAAGAAAACACACAAACTTGAAGAAGTTTATTCAAGAAAACGAACATTTTGTTTCAATTTAACATATTCCATACAAATTCGAGAGAACTAATGGCACACATTCATTTAGAGAGGTGATTCAATATAACAAGAACTATAATCTGATAGGTGGACATCACAATGAAGAGTTGTACAAAGATATTCTCCTATGAAGTTATTCTTCGTTGAAATTATGACATAAATGGACATAGTTATCCAACATTTGTGGTTGTGGAAAACCTTGTGGTTCTATTAGTCACAAAGGCGGTGAAGGAGGCAACTACACATCCAACCATGAGGACCACATGTTGTAGACTACGAGAACTCGATATACAATTGCAGATGATTGTGTTAGTTTTGGAGGGCATATTTGTCGATCACTTTGGCAATTCTTGTCACTAGAGACTCTAGGAGTTATTATGTTATTAGAAAAATTAAATATAACTTGAAAGGTTTATTTATGGGACAATTTAGTCATTAGAAAGTAGAGACCGTAGAAGTCGAAACAATAAATTTGTGTCCTTTCCTATCTAGTTTATTTTAGGAATAGGTGGTCAGAATAAAGAAAAGGTATATACTCTTAATACGTAACAATTACTTTTTTAACCAATTGACGTAGGACAAACACAAGAACGACTTAACAAGGTTACTCTTTCCGGTGAAAGAAAAAAGAAAAATAACATGTGATTAGGATTAGGAGTTAAAACGAGCAAAGGAACTCGTGAGCTGCTTAAGATGGACTCATCAAAAGCTTGAAACAATCCTACATGTTCTAATCCCCATCAATCATTCTTAGCCAATGCCATGCACACACATGCACACACACACATATACACATACATACATACATATACATATCCACGAATAAATACTCTACACGTATGGTTTTCTTGTTAATTAGGTATAGAATGCAACCATAAATCACAATAAACAAGAATCAAAGAGAATGAATACGAAGATTAAAGTAAGTAGTTAATTTGGTGTAACCTGTATTCATTTTGCTCAACTAGGTTCATATTATTTAGGTGTTCAAGAGAAACTTACAATACAAGAAACCAGCATATATAAGCTATTTAGGGTTAATATCTTTTTGCAACAAGTTAACGCAATTAGGCCTAATTGAATGGGCCACTTAGGATGATTTAGGCCTAATATCTATAATATTGAACACATAATCAAGTCAAATAAATACACATAATCTGAAGATGATTTAAGAACATATAAAAGTCATTAACATAATCATCATTAAAAATTATATATGCATCATCAAAGTTAGCTAGGATTCATAACCTGAAGATGATTCAATTAAGTAGCGTGCTTCATCCACTTTGTTAATATCATGCATGAATTATGTTAAAAATCCTCCATGTGTCCCTCGCATGATTAGTATTTTAGTCAATTTAACTTAATTGGAAAAAATATCTTTTTTTGTTCCCACTTCCGAGACTCGAAACCTACAATTGATTGACTTCACAATCTACAATCATCTATCAATTGGCTTCGCAAAATACAACTCCTCATTGATCGACTTCACAACCTAGGACTCCTCTATCGATCGCCTTCAAAAGCTGCAACTTCTCATCGATCGCTTCACAGACCTTCGGCTCCTCTATTGATCCTTCAAAGAATCCACCGTCATGGTTGTTTCGTTATGATATGTTTCAAAACAAGATTATGAATTTAATCCTTACCAGGTTTATGGTGAATTTGTATTACTTTTCTTTCAAATTCCTATTCACTATCATTCATGATCTATCTGGTTATTTGATTTTGACCAAAGCAATATACTTTTCATCATGGAGATATTTTCACTGCATTTTTATTTGAATTGCATTTTGTTTTATTGATTAAAATGAGAACAACAAAACATCCTAAATAGAACAAGATTTTTTTTTCAAGTTAAAGAAATAAAATACCTCTCATGAGAGGGCACATAGAAACTTTTAATAGAATTCATGGATAAAGTTACAGAGTACATGAAAATTATTAATTAATTAAAACTATTGGATTATAATGATTATTTTTAAATTTTTGAATGAAAACAATTACATTTAGTAAACCTTAAGGATAAAACTAGTAATTTACTTTAAGATAAAAAAACTACTTAACAAACTAATTTGGGATTTAATAAAAAAAATATATGATCGGTACTTTTTTTTTTTTTTGAATGGCCAACGAATACTTTTAAGCCCGGTCAGCCAGGTAAACCCATTGATGAAATCCCACTCACGCCTGTGAATACAGACAGCGTTGATGACACGGCCCGGCCACCAATCTAGGGAAAACCCACCACCCAAAAGCCTACTGTGATAAAACCCCTAAACCATATTGAGCGTATTGGCTATGATACTACTACTTGCAGATTTTTAGTTAACCAATTGAACTACCATTAACCATCCTTAGAGCACCCTAGACCCCTAGCAGTAACTACCATTAATTGCCTTAGCATCAGATCGGTAATTTCGTAATAAAACATAATAAAAATTAAGTATGTATAATATCGATGTATAGACCTTGAATATACGGCAGTATAGCCATCAAAATATGAAATATAGCTTTTAAAATCAATCAAATTTTTATATCTCAAATACTAAATCGACATCTACTTTTAATTTTAAAGTTCTAAATTTATCCCTATTATATATATAACATGAGGCCGGTTGCTAAATAAAGTGTAATTTTCATGTGAAACGTATGAATTTATCAGGGCGTGACACATTTGTTTTGGCGGAAGTATAGTTTCGTCCGCACAATATAAAGACACATAATTACGCAAGTTCTATTAATAATTACGCAAGTTATATATATTATTATGCAAGTTATATTTATTATTACGCAAAGTAAAATTACTCACATTATAAAAAGTAATTACGCAATTTATATTTATAATTAGGCAAGCTATATGATTGTTACGCAAGTTATGTTTATAATTACGTAGATAATAATTACGCAATTTATACGCATAACACATAGACGTTTTTAAAAAATTGTTGATCTTTTTATAAAAAAATATAGCAATATTATACTCATATTAAATATGATATAATGCTCGATTTTATGGTGTATTATTTTTAAAATATTGTCTTATAAAAAAGTTTTATGCGTTTAAAAAGTTGGTGAAATTTGAAAAAAGTCAACAATTATAGGATATTTTCAAATCTAGCTCTCTAGATACATTTTTTGCATTATTATTTTATCTTAAATTTGAATCGTTTACATTTTAAATTAATAATTGTTATCACTAATTAGTACACTTCGCATAAATTTTTCACTTTTACTGTAAACTTTTCCTATATAACATATGCTTAATTTTAACACTTTATTATTTGTTGTTTTGATTTTTTTATAACTTTCGTTATTTTACTTTTTTCTTTTAGTTTTTAAGGCTTAGGTATAATGATAGTCTACATCGGTTTCACTCACATCGGATACCATTCACATTATCCTATATGTTTTTTAGGCTTAGCTATGATACTCTTATGTCCTTTTTGTTATATAAAGTTACGTATGTTATCGATTAGTTAATTCTTTTATGATTTTATGGCTTACATCGAATGGGATCAATCACGTTCAAGTTTCACTTTCTTATATGAAGTTACTTATGTTACCTAACATTTCAACACGCGAATTCGCTACAACATTTTAACCATTTTTTTTTTTTTTGGTTCTTAAACCCCACCCTAACGTGAGGATCTCTATACTAGTTAAAATGAATAGGAGATATTGATTAGTATATATTGGCGTATATACCCTGAAATTAAAGAGTCGACGTGTAATTTATAAAGAAAAGGGCCCAAAGATTCACAAGAAAGCCATTGGCCTCTCAAACCATAAACAGTTGAAGTCGATTCTTGTAAGAATCGAGTGTCGTCATGACTGATGTCGCCACCAACTGTTGTCTTTATAGAATCTAGTATGATACGTGTATGGTACAAAACCTATGTACCCCCATGCATGCTTCCACATTTTAATCTTTGCTAGCTGCTGCTGTTTTTAGTATTTTTCAAAAGAGTCGCTGGCCACCGTGGAAAGCAGCCATTGATAATTGAGGAATCAAATCAAACATACCCACGTTCCACCCTTTATAATTCCGCCTTGTTACAATTTTTACATTTTAATTGGTTACGGAGGAGGCAACCCCATGACCCTTAATGGTTCGAATTCACTTGGTATAATATGCTCTAGATGGAATATGAGTTTCGTCACAGTGGGTTTTCGAGTGGTGAGTTTCCCCTGAATTGGTGGGTTCGCAACGCGTTGATAGTCTTTTGTCAATGTGTTTACCCAGTGATCGGACTTATAGTATTCATTAGCCTTTAAAAAAAATATACTATTTAGATAAGATACCAGGTAGGAAAGTTTATGGTCTAGTTTGGGTGGTTTTAGCAAAAGTTGTGGTCGGGTCAAACTACTAACTACGGTTTTAAAGAAGTTACCAATTTGGCTGTGTTGGGCGCACAATATGCACTACAAGAAAAAAAAAAACTTATAGCGACAACAACTATCTCCCTTAGAGTCCAGGTTACAGCAACGACATATCATGGCTATAGATTTTTTACCAACAATAGTTTTTGGCAATGAATAGGATTAGAATTTATCCTTTCAGATAATTTTAAACAATGAAAAAAAGTGAGACGAATACATACATATCGGCCATTTCAGTAAAATTTGCAGAAATTTTATTTTATGTGAGATCTAAGCTTCTATATAATATGTTATCTACATTATATATAAAGTTATATATTTTCTGTTACATAGTCTATCATTTGATACGCAAAACCGATAACATTCATATGTAATTACACCAGTAATCTTTGTCAACTAAAATTTAACCTTGGTTTTTTTTTTTTTTCTTTCTACAGCAGTAGTCATCCAATTTTTTTAGTGAATGTTTGAACTTGAGCTTTTTTCGACGGACCATGCGCTTACCACTAGGCCATCTTTATACGTTTTTAAATACTCATTCGGAGAATGTTCGCACGAGCATCAACCGTTCACATTTATCGATCGTCAAGTACCAACAGATTTAAATTAAAAGTTGACCCGGACATAACCGTGTTAAACCAGTCTAGTTAACGTGAGTTATGAATTCAGTTGGACGGTTTGCGGTTATTTTTCAGGAGTTGATTGTTATCACTTCGAAGAGTACGTCTTTTGTATTCGGAATCCTAAGAATGTTCCTTCGGGAACATGCATGTCCACCTGAGACCTCAAATTCATCAAACTTCCACCGTCGGTGGAGATTCCTTAATTTGGTTTGGAGTTTCATGCAACACCACTTCCGGTGGCATGTGATCTGCGGCACTGAGAATTATATTATATAAATAGTATATAAAATCAAAATCAAACTCTTTGAAAAATGAAAGAGTTTGGATCCTCTACGTAAAGATCTTGGAGGATCGTTCAAAGTCCAGTGGCACGAGGAGGATTCTTATTGGTCCACGTAATTCGGTGTTCCTAGGGATCTGTGCCTGAAAGTCTACCTGGACACTTGCTTTAGGTTGAATATCCGCGTGATTCTAGGGTATCATGATCTCTACACGTGGCGACATTTGACTTTGACTGTTTAGATTTGGAAAAATCTAAATGATCTCTTTAGTCGATGTATTAGGAAATAAGTGTTTTAACTAAAATTCTATACCTCTTGTGATTTAACGTCTGATTTACTTGCAGTTCATAGTGATTTAACCTTTCCACGTTTTTTTTGTTAGTTTGCTACTTAAAAAGTGTTGACTTAATTTTTGTAAATTCACGGTAGATAATTAAACTTTGATTTGTGGAATGGTTGAGACTTTTCGTGGGTTTCCCTCTTAATGTGGGCAGGTCGGGTCATCACCACTATCTGTGTTTGTGTTTGTGAGCGTAAGTGGCTTTTCGTCAATTTGTTTACCCTAGTGATTAGGCTTAAAGTATTCATTGATTGTTTAAAAAAAATAGTAATTTAATTATTTTACAAGTTTATCTAGTTATTTAAATGTTTAGAAAATAGTAGTTTTGGTGTAGTATGAAAGGTTTTGTACGTGGTTTATGCATAATGGTCATAGGTGTTAATTAAGGAGTTGAGTTTTGTGTGTGGTGCGGTTGTGGAGGCTACAATTTAGTTCTATATAATTATTTTACGTAAATTATACAAGCAGTGTTCTCTCATAAAATTAAAGTTACATTGTCAATCCGTTAAATGTGAAAATACTAAAATTCTTTTGAACTTAAAAGAAAACTTGATGGAAATTTCTCTTAGGACCCAAACTTATTAAAGAATAAGATCATAAAACCTAAACTTGTTTCTTTCAGCTTTTAATATTCAAACTTGTTACTTTTCGCAAACCACATGGATTATCCAAGCAATTAACTCTAAAAAATATTAAATAAGTCTTTCTTTTAAGTTAACTATCAAACATTGCTATTTAATTAAATTTTAGGTTTTTTTAAGTTTCAAGAAAAGAGATAAAAATATATAACCAGTCTTTGTTAATCATTAGGTTCAAAATTAAGGGACATTCACAGGTACAACGATGGTATCATGCGTGTTTGACAGGTACACTGCCGCAAACCATGTGGGTTGGGCTGGTGGTTTGATTTTTGAGTTCATGAACCTGCTATCGAACTCGACAATTGAAACATTAAACAACGGTCATATGGGAGTTTAACCTATATAATAATAAAAATTATTTCATTTTTTACCCTATGAATTTATGTCCAAGTCATTTGTTTTTATACAAATAAATCTTCCTCTATAACTTTTAAAAATTCTTCTACTCCACACAAAGAATTTTAATCCATCATCATCTAGTACAACTCATACAATTCTAAGGCATTGAATTTCTTGCCAAATAAGTGGCTGCCAGAGAATCCGAAGTTGAAGATATGACTAGGGGTGAACATGGTCGGTTTGGTTCGGTTTTAGCCTGAAACCGAAACCAAAAACCGATATTTCGGTTTCTAGGTTTTTAAAACCGTTCGATTTTGGTTTTTTTTTTTGTTTTGGTTTTCGGTGATCATTTCGGTTTCGGTCTTGGTTTTTTTCGGTTTTACCATTTGGACTTCAAGTTTTTAAAGAAAAAATTATTTTGAAATAATGAATTTAAGATATAAACATTGACCTTACATCATTTTGTTGATTTTTAAATATAATCTACATATTCTTATAAATTAGTTGACATTAAAAAATTAAATGCAATCCATAAAATATAAGAACAAAAAATTTAATAAAATATTTTAATCTATTAATTCAAACAAAACAAGTTTAAATATTATTCTTGAAACCTAAATACTTAATCTTTTGTAGATAACATAAGTTAAACAACTAACTAATAGGCTAAGAATGTTTATAAGTGTATGATTACACCTCTAAATTTACAAGTTTGGTTGTATGGTTTCGTTTCGGTTTTTTCGGTTTTTGTTACAAGCAATATCAAAACCGAACCAAAAAATTCGGTTTTTAAAAAAACCGTCGGTTTCTTAGCGGTTTCGGTTTCTTCGGTTTGATTGCGTTGGTTATTTTGGTTACGATTCGGTTATTTCGGTTTATTGCACACTCATACATATGACATTACAAAAAAACATGTGCCACATGATTGTAACTCATCAGGTTAAGTTATAATGTTACATTACTTCGTAGAAAGTAAAAATACCATAAAATGGCGTTTAAAGCGAGATTTCATTTTTGTCGAATAAATTATTTTTAAATTTTAGGGATATAAATGCCAATTTTGAGTGGTTTTAAGAAGGTCACTACGGGATGTTTAAAAAGAGTATCATGCCATTACAATAATACATATGGACAATTTGTCAAGTCGTAACCGGTAATGTTCATGAAAAATACGATGAATATTTAGCTATGTCTGCTAAGACCTCACGTAAATGCGTAAAATATTTATGTAATACGATTATTATTTTATAGTGTTTAATGTGCATCAACTAGCCATGATTTGCACTTTTGCACGACATACATACTTGGGTTATGGAATTAAAATACACATTTTATAATTTAATATGATCTTGTGGAACGCAGTGCAAGTCTATAAACTTGGAACAACCCGGAATTAGATGATGAATAGTAAAATTTTAATATTTTAATTTTCTTTTTATTGTTTTTAATCAGTGAATACTATATATGTTTTACTATTATATTGTCCCTTATATAAATACATAATTTAAATTGTATTTTAAGAAATGCTAGGATAGTAGAGGGTTCAAAATATGGTTGGAAACTCTTAATGATAAGTTGAGGGTAATAAATGTTTCAAATCATGGGCGGGCTAAGCATGAATGGACCAATGTCATCGGAATACAGTAAATTTTCGTGTAAATATGAAGTTGTATATACAAGTTTTTCGAGTGACAACAATTTGTTCTAGGTGATGACTCCATTAATTATAAATATATATATATATATATGAACCCAAACCTTGAAAAAAAAATCCATGAGTTAATTAATTAAATAACTAAATAAGCCACTCCAAGTAAATACGAAATAACAATAAAACCTATGGTTTAATTAATTAAATTAGTCAACTCTTAAAGTAACTCCCATAAATTGGGAGTCTTGGACTTGTGAATTGCGATTAAGACTCAAGGCCAGCAAAATTGTCGATTGGAAGAAGTGAAGACTCGAAAGCAGCCTGTCAAATTCTGATCAAGACTCAAGGTTAGTTGTTTGATACTTTAATTACTACTTTTATGGATAATTAGTTTTAGGCTTTAGATAAAACTTAAATTATAGCTATTATTTGATTGTTAATTACATATTTGTTATAATAATTTTTGTTCAGGATTACTAGTCTAGGAATTACCTTAATTAGTTTCACCGCTTGAAAAAGCAATGTTGAAAGAATTTTTTCTTCAACAAAGCATTGAAATGAAATTACGTAATCGGATCAGTGGTGAATACATAAACAGTTTTTGTATTTATTATATTAAAAAATAGTTCTTTTAAGAAGTTTTGGTCGCAGATGTAATGCATTGTTTTTAAAAAAATGAAAGCTCGTAGAGAACAACTAAATGATGTTTTATTTTAATTTGTAAAGACCATTGTTTTTATATTATGTGTCTTTTGCATGCTAATGATGATGCTTTTATTGTAATATCTTATTTTTATTATATGACCAACCTAATTTGAGGTTAGACAGCTCAAAAATATTTATGTTCACTTCTATAAAATCGAAGCATCTAGAAACAATGATCTCATGATAATAAATTCTTGAATCCATAACTATTTCAAATGCGTTTGTAATCTTAAAGTGAATTTACATCATGTTTCAAATCCTTATATTTATAATTATGCTTAAAAATCACTGCTTTTTATATTTTCTTTCTAATTAAATAATATTTTTATATATTTATTATTATCTTTTCGTTTTTTTCTCACTCACAACCATTTTTAAAAATTTAAAATTTTTTTATAAGAGTGAATAGTGTTTTCCTTAATTATACAAATAAATTATTTCTCTCTCATTCATTCAAAACCACTTATAATCATTTCGTATAATATAATAAAACACTCAAAATAATACAAAAAAAAATCTACTCTAAATGCTCTAATGTTGTGGTTCAAAGTGGGGTGAAAAAGTTGTTCAATAGTTATATCTAGGGAGCACGCCAAAACCCCATGGCAGGCATTGGTGCCGAGCAACAACATCGTCACCGGTCTCCCATGCCGCATCACGCATCCAAAACACGGCGTACCCACGCCGAACAATAACCACCTTTGCGACAGTTGCAACGGTCAAAAAGCAGTCGTTCCCCCCCCCCCCAACGGTTATTGGTAATTGTTTTTAATTTTTTCTTACTATATATACACCAAATAATAACTTAAATTTTTTATATCATTCTCAAACATTTCGCATCTATTCTTTCACAAATGTACACTACTCTTTCAAAAATATGAATACTAACAAAAAATTCATAAAATCCCGAGCCTAAACCTCCAAAAAATTTAGAGCAAAGGGTGTACAGGTCCAAGTGAACCGGCATAGAATGATTGAAGAATGTCACTGAACGCAAACGTCAAATTGGCCGGATACGTGTTTTGGAGTTTAACTTGTGGAATCTTAGTTTTAATATTTTAAAATTCTAAATTTTTAATGTAGTTTTTAATTTTAATTTGTAATTTATTGATATTATGAAGTAATTTAAAAAAAAAGAGAATATTACACAAATGGTCCATGTGGTTTGATCAGATTGCATGATTAGTCTCCAAACTTTAAAAATTGTAAAATTAGTCCAAACTTTTGTATAGTCGTTGCAAATTTAATCCCAGATTTTACAAAAGTGCAAAGTAGTCTAAAATTTTATGTGAGCGTTGTAGTTTTGGTCCCTAAAATTAAATTTAAAAGTTAGTTTAAATTTTATAAACTGCATAAAATGAATGGATTTAGTGCCAGGGATCAAAAATGCAACAATTACACAAAAGTTTGAACTATTTTTGCAATTTTTAAAGTTTAGGGACTAAACATACAATAAATTTAAACCACAGGGGCTATTTATGCAATTTTCTCTAAAAAAAATTATTGTGTGACATGAAGTTGTGTGATGTGGTTTGGTTTGATGCGTCCTCTAAAATGATATTATGTTATATGATATGACATAATATAAAATACTTGTTTAATATATAATCTGGTTTAATGTGTGTGGTGTGGGTACCCTGTTACTTTAAATAACATTGAAATGTCAAAAGAAAAAGGATTCAGAAAAATTATTTAATAGTTTTTATGTATAAATATTAAAAGAATTAAGAAAATAAGAAATTAATATTACGCAACTAAAAGTCTGAAGCACGTGACATGTGGCGTAATTTTATTAGTTTGGTTGTCCTAATCACGTATGATAGATTGATAGAAGGAGATCCGTGTCATATTTTTAATTTGTTTATTTGTTTAATTGTGATAAAATTTACACGAAGTCAAATTGGCTTGAGGTGTAAAAGCTTGATAAAATGCTTCTTAACTAATATATATTGGTCAAAATAGTCATAAAAGGGACTCTCTCTTTCAAATTTTGAACCTAATGGAAATCATTGTATAAGACAAACAATCTAAATAACATAAAAAGGATATAATTTATGTGTGTGGAATTAGGATAATTAGGGTTTCACATCTTACATGTTTCTAAAACACACGAGCAATGTAACACAAATTGAGATAACATTTATCCTCCGAAACAGTATCGTACATTTGTCGTTTAAAAAAAATAACACAAATTGAAGTCCCACAAAAACTATGGCATGTGTTGTACATATTAATTTGGTTCACTAAGTTAAGATTATCGAGTTAGAACCATGATCTCACAATAAATTTTTTTTTTGTCATGTATTTGTGATCAAATTTTTTTTATTTTGGTTGGTCATGTATTTGAAGAGGTTGAACTAGACTAAACTTTCAAGGTAGTAATATTTTGTCTTTTAAGATTGTCTTTATCTTATAGCAATTAACATTTTGATGGCTAGATTAAACGAATATTAAAATTTTTCAAAACCAATTAAGAGACATGGGCGTGTGATGCATTGGGCGATCGTACCTACACGTTCGGATTAGATGTTACCAAAAGAGATGTCATAAATTGTTTGGTTTGTTACCAAAGAGACTTGATATGGTAAGTATTTTATATAAGTAGAGTTAACCTTGCAAAAATAAATAACGTTTATTTCATAATTTATTTTGTGGCTACTTATCATGCTATATGTCTATAGATGACATTAGTTCTTTATGAAGCTACATCTGATTGTCTTTAAAGAACTTTGTTTTGTTAATCTTTACAAATTCTATGCTATTTTATTTACTTTGTTTTGTTATATTCAACCGAACGGACCGGCCGGTCCGGTCCAGACTGATTCTAAAAACAACGGGTATTTGTAGGATAAAATCTAATAAATGAGTAAAGGTGTATCTATGTATGTATCAAATGGATGTTGCAAACATTTTTATTTAAATCAACTGGTTTCATAATTTGTTTGTCTTGTGGGTATTTTCTAGCCGAATATATTGACACAAGCACCAAACCTGATTGTGTCATGAATGAACGGGAAACCAAACTTGCTGTCGTCAATTAATGGGGAAAGATCTTGTGATCAACAAGTCAAAGTGACAGCTGGCAGCAGGCGGTTTATAAAGTAAAGTCAACAAAAATCAAAAGAATTTGAGCCGTCTTGTTGGTGGCCAAATACGGCGACGGGTGGTGGTCCGTTTGCCGGAAGAAGGGAAATTACAACCGACTTTTCTTCTATGAATAAATTGCATCTAGTTATCTATATTGTATATTGATTTATTTATTTGTTATTATATTTGGTAAACCGTGTATTACAATGGTTGAACATATAAAATTTTATTAATTATAAAACAATAATTTAATATATGATGCAATTGAAATTACATACGAGTAAAAACTATAAATAATAAAACAATGATATTAACTTTCTAAACATTTGTTTTTAAATTTTTTTGTTTAAAAAAAACTAAACATTTTGTTTCAAAACAAACCGTTTTAAAAAAAATTCGTTATTGTAACTTTCAGTTTTAATCATTTTGGCTTAAAAAATTTTTATTTTTCAGAAACATCAACTTTAAAATATTTTATAATTTTAAAAAAAGGTTTGATGTTTTAGGATTTCTTATTTTATAAAAGTTTGTTTCTTTAGAAATAACATTAATTAAAAGAAGTCTTTTTTTAATTTATTAAAATACATATAATTTAGTCTAAAACAAAATTAAATAATGTATTAGTAATTAATGTGATTATTAAATAGGAGAGAGAACCATGAAAATTTTGATGAAGATAAATGTAGTATTAACACGTGTGGGCCGGTTACTATACAAAATGTTAAAAATGTTTGAAGCGTACGAAGCAATCTGAGTTGTCTGTTTGAAAATATCAACACATGACATGCGTTGCGTGATAATTCCACCCTTTTTTACTAAAAAAGGGTAGTGAGGTAATTTAAGTACTCAAGCGTGATTATGAAGCGACGGACAAAAATTATTGCGTAATAATTTAAAAAATCACGCAAGTTGTATCATTCATTACACAAGTAATAATAATATATACATAAGGTTCGAAACATATTATGCAAGTCATTCAAAACTAGTTATAGGTCATTCAAAACTAATCCCAAACCATTCAAGGGTAAAACTGAAAATCATGCAAGTTATACATTTTTCACGCAAAGGTTCTATGTGTATTACGCAAGTTATGCAAAAACTAGTTGTAAGTCATTTAAAACTAATGATAAATTATTCAAAACTATATCTAAGCCATTCAAGGTTCTTAAATAATTACGCAAGATTCTTTATAAGTCATTTAAGGTTCTTATTAAGTTACGCATGTTAGAATATTAACTATGCAAGGTTCTTCAAAACCTTCAACTTGCACCCATCACGGTAGTTGTAATATCACGTAATTAAGAAGAAATGAAAACAAGTCAGCGGACGAAAATACTCTTCCGTGTATAAACGCACAGAAGCCACGCGGCATCCTCCTGTTGCTTCGCACACTTGGCACGATTTGATCGCTTTGCATCGTAAACTTTCACTTGACCCACGTTTCACTTGTTACTCTTTTAATAGATTAAAAAGATTTGAGTTGTAGTGTACTGTTAACAGACAAACTAAAAAAAAAAGTTTGAATTTTTTTGGAAATAGCTTTGTTTAGAGTTTAAATGTAATGTATGTTGTCTATCTTTTTCTTTTATTTTCTAGAACGATAACACTTCATATTTTAGTTGTTATTTTAATTAGGTTCATCTATCTATCTGATTTCTAGCCAAAACCAACACTCCCAAACTCTCAAGAGGAAACTTATAGTTAGAAAAACTTACTGGTTCAACCTAAAGTATTTTTGTTTCAAAAAAACCTTTTAATTTTTAATTGTCTTGATACTTAAACTAAACTATTTGGGCCGAGTATTATATGTTAAAAAAAAGATTTATCTATATCATTTACACTATTGTTAATAGTTGTGGTAATACGATTATGACATCATTATGTTGGCGTGTCAATCAGTCAATTTCATAATTGAAAATGATGATATCATAAACCTGTTCCATAATTCCAATTACATAATATGCATCATTATGTTGATTGAGTTAACAATCATGATGTAAGATTTTCAATATATATGAAGTACGGGACGAGATTAGCAATTCAAGCATCTGATTATAAGAAAATTACCTGTAATCTATGTCTTATGTACCAATGATCTTTAGCCCAACTGGTTAAGGTGAGATACTCATGACATGTAAATATAGGGGAGGTCATGGGTTCAAGTATCGTTCTGAGCAATATATTCAGAGTTGAGCCAGCTGGTTTTTCCAGCAATGGGTTTCCTCCTGACGGGGTTGTGGGTGCGGTCCCGGCTGGGACACGGATAGGTGGCCCGATTAAGATAACACCTATCCTTCGAAGCAGGGTCGCACATTTGCCGTTCAGAAAAAAAATCTATATCCTATGTTTCAACAAGTGTAATGGGTGATTGAAAGTATTTTCGGATTATAGCTAAAAGAGTGAGAGAGATTTAAAAAAAAAACTGAGACCCTAGACGTACGGGCGCACGGTGCCATAGTTAGCTTATGAATGGCTTATATTTGTTCTTTTATAGATGTTTATCTGTTAGAATAAACTAATAACAAGTTAATATATTTTTTAAATTTGCGAAACATTCTTAAGAATAAACAGCATGCTTTCAGTCAATAAAGAAAGAAAGAGCATAGCTTAGGATATAACTCGCAACAAGAATATAATCCCTTTTTATTCTAAATGTTAGTCATTTTTCACTTTATTAAAACACTAGTTTACAATCCTGTGTAATATACGATCTAAATAAATAAGCTGTTACATAATTAATAATATAAAAAGTAATGTATTAAATATTATGTATTATACGGATTAAATAAACTCATATATTACACATTTAAAAATTTGAAGTTAACATATTTAAAATTTTAATTATAGATAATTATTAATTAATGAATAGTTATTATAGCATTCATAACTAAGAGGAGAGAGAAACGAAAAAACTAATTATTAGATGGCCTAGAATGATAACAAGTGTCAGTATTTATTTTTATTTATTAATATAGAGATTTAGTTTCAGTTCGTGTGTAATATATAATACTTCCTTTTAAAGAAGATTTCACCTACAATCCTTTTAAGTCGATTAGCATCACTAATAGGAGGTGAAAAAAAATAATTAGGTGGCACAATTTATAAAAATCACCCTCTTTCTCCTCTCTCATCCCTTCCGGTAACATACTCAAAAGTCAATATTTTTTCACAAAAACTTCATCCTCTTCTTTTTCCTCCACATCATCCATTCTCTCCTTCACATCACATTCTCTTTCCACAAAAATATCAAAAAACTTTTCTATTGGAGATGGTCTTAGTTGTTATATATAATCTTTACTTGTTTATATAAAATTAGCTTTATTAAACTCTTGTATTACACAGGTTGAACAAATAAAATATTAAATATAATATAATTTTATTAAGTATAAAACGATATTCTGCGATAAATATTATTGAAATTACGTATGAGTAAAAACAATATGTAGTAAAACAATTATATCAACTTTATGAAATTTTGTTTTAAAACTTTTTTTTTTCAAAAAAATAAATATTTTGTTTCAAAACAAAACGTATTAAAAAATATCATTTTTAAAATTTTTCTTTTTTATAATTTTCAATTTTAATTATTTTTTAATTATAAAAAATTTACTTTTTAAAAACTTTAATTTTAAAAAAGTTTGATGTTTTGTAAAAATTTCTTATTTTATAAAAATTATTTTTTAGAAATAACATTAATAAGAAAATCTTTTTCTGAATTTATTAGTAACTATTTTTATTCTAAAAAAAGTTAAATAATATTATAGGTAATTAAGTTATTTATTTAATAGAAGAGATAAGCGGAAAAATTTTGATGAGAAAAAATGTGGTAATTCCACGTGTCACCGCAAGTTACCATTTTATTAGAGTAGAAATATATTGTGCGTAAGCTTTCGATAATGATAACTTTTATTCTTAATAATCGATCTTTATAATATTTGGTTTTTGTTGATATCGATCTTTTACATAGTTATTGAAGTTAACTTAAATTATTTGTTTAACTTTAATCTTGAAAACTGGTACGGGGGTGGATGGTCGATTCACGATCAAACTATTTTTTTTCTGGTACACCATGTTTAGAAGTTGACACAATTGCTTAGCGATCGATCTGTAATATTGTTGCTGATTTGTGTAATCCAATTTTATTATTTTGATCTCATTGTTAATGTAACCTGAGTTTTAATTATCATAAACATACAAGTGAATTTAAGTAGAACTTAACACACATGGTTACGTTTTATTTTTGTTAAAGTATATGATTACTGATTAGTCATGCATGCATCATTGCATCAACAATTATTATAAATATTTAAGTTGTTACGATTGCCCGACACCTCCCTCCGACATATGTATATGTCTACCCTTGACTATAACATCTTAACCACCAAAGTTTAATGAAGCCCTTACTGAAATCACCTACCATTTCCATTGATAATGCCTTAACTGTGACTTTTTCTCTCATTCACAACCAATGCGACCAAAACATGTTGGTGATATTAGAAGCAGTACATTTCTTATAAATCAAGAGTCTCTCATATCCGTGGTTGATGTAAGATTTGCATAGGTGTTACAAGCACCCCGCCCTCTTTTTGGACTTATCGTCCTCGATAAGGTTTGTCTAATCATCTCGTTCATAGATGTGAGATTTGCCTAAAATGTCCCTCTTGACACCCACGAGGATTCACCACCATCGATAAGGTTTGCCCCACTATCCTGAACGACACAAGACTGACTATAATATCATTTATAACATCCAGCTTCTCATACCATCAATATTGTTTGTTTTGCCCACGAGAAGCTCATGGGTTTGCTTTTCCTTGCCTGGGTGAAAACTTACTAGAGATGTCATCCATCATTGGATTGTTGTCACATGATCACTTTTAACGTGAACTTCTCCTGTTATCCACAGCCAATGAACCCAAAACGCGTTAGTGATATTAGAAAAAGTATGTTACTTAGGAATCATGAGTCTGATCTATCGTCCATGACCAATATAAGATTTACCTAAAATGTTACATTATCCAAATATACCCATACCAAATGAAAAGGTACCAAATGTTTTGAACCACAAAGTACAAACTAAAAATAAGATGGCCGAAACAGGAAGGGTGAGTCATCCGGTTTTTGTTTATTTAATTTTTGTTTTTCGTAAATTTGATTTTTCCTATATTTATATTTATATTTATATATGAAAATTTAAAAGCTTTGTAAATAGTAAATATATATAACTTGTAAGAAGGTTTGTAAATTTCAGTTATGTAATAGATTTTCTGTTTGACGATTTAGTAATAGTTTAGATTACATAGTATCTAAATATGTAAAAAAAATTGAAATTTTCTTAATTATATAATATTTAAATATATGTTATTATAGATTTTGTTTTTACTTATGTAATATTTAAATATAATCTATTGTATTTCTCTTCATAACTGAAATAATAAATAGCTTATTAAAATAATTAATTTAGTTATGAAAATAACTAAATTCAAGAATGCTTTTAGGACGAATAGTTGTGTTGTGGCGTTGTTGTGTTAGATGACTTTTTTTTTAGGCTAGGCTATACATATCTTTTCCATTGCCTATCATATCACATGTTCTTAAAAAAATGTTTTTAAAGCTTGTCGTATTTTAAAGAATGTTTTTATATAAAAAAAAAAAAGATGAAATGCATTTTCTATAAAAAAAACAAATAAAAAAGCATATCTAAAATAATTATAAAAAATAATATTATACAATTTTGAAAAATTAAATATTTAAAAAATTTTAGTAATAAATTAAAAAAAGGCATGCTTAACTTTGTAAGCTAGCTTGAGCTCGTTTGTTAAATAAGCCATAATATGAACTCGATCTCGGGCTCGAGAATGTTTCGCTCAATTGATTTGAGCTTCTTGCTAGTCGATCTTTAGTAGCTCACGAGTCAGCTTGATTTATATACACCATTAGCACTATATATATCTTCTTTGATTAATTTAATATATTTTTAAATTTTATTTTCATTTAAAGGTAATATATTAATACTAATACTAATAAACTAATATTAATACAATTGAAAAACAATAAAAAAAACAAAACGAACAAAAATTAGAAGACGGAATAAATAAAAACAACTAAAAAGTTGTTGAGTTATCATATTAAAGTGATGATATGTTGAATAAAAAAATATTAAAAAGTAAACAGTAGTTTTTTTAAAAGTTAAAGAGTTAACAAATAAAAATAATATAAAAGAGATGTGTATAACACACCTAATTTATTTTAGATGTAAACGATCTTGCATCACTTTTTACTAATTTTTAGGTAAAAAACCAAATAGTTGTTGGTAGAGAGAGAAGCATCACCATCATAACGACAACACCCAAGGTTATCATTTGATGGCGACCATAGTTTACATTTTTGGCATACAATAACAAAAAACAATTAAACATTTTCTTTCTTAGTGAAATGAATCTGGATTTTCAAAATCTCAAAAGCACAAAGTAGTCCACTTTTAAGTGCTTTTAATTTGTTTTTTATATATAGACTTACGTACTTATGTTCTTTTCTTCTTATTACAATGATTAAAAAAAACTACATAATTAGTAACCAAAAAAGTTACAAACTAGGGCGACACTTTAAAAATATCTTCATAGAGCATAGGGAAACATCACGACATATTGTAAACAATCATTGTGTCATACACAAAACACCTTCTTGACTAACCAAGAACCATCGAAGCATCTTTAATGTATTCTCTTACAAACATTTAGTTATCATATCAGATTTCTATCTGTTTTTTGTTTATAACAATGAAATATGAAGAACAATAATTATAAAATAATTTACAACCCAGAGAAAAATACATAATTCAGTATTTATGACATACAAAAATCTATTGCAGCTGCCGGAGTTAAAATCAACATTCTGGAAGATCCTCCGGCGGTGGTGGCAGCCTCTGATTTGGAAGCTTACCGTCCATCACCAGCCATGCCATCCTTAATCCCCACGTAATATGTATCTCGATATGACAATGCATGAACCACACACCTGTTACGCACAACTTATACTTACATAAGTTTTAACAAATTTTTAAAATTTATTTTGAGGGGTTAGAGTTTGTATGGTGGTTTCGTCTTTGAAAATGATTTTATAGTGGTTTATGAAGAGTCTACTGATTTCATAAGTGACTCCAAATAATTTCATAGTGGTTTATAAAAAGTCTACTGATTTCATAACTGACTCTTGAATTTGTTAATTGTACTTGTTGCGACATGATGCCTCAAGAAGCATGTCAAGTCTCGATTACGCTACCCATTAAAAGGAGGAATATCAGAGAAGCTTGGTAGCCTCCACAAATGACTATGAAATCATTTTTAAATTAACTAGACACGATCTTATAAACTCTAAACCCTCTGTTAATTTAAAAATTCTAAATTTTACCTGGGTTATCTGCTCGAAATCGGATAGCTACCCATCCACCGGACGGGACACCTACTGTGTTCTGTTCGACGGGATCCACGAGGTTGAACTGTGGTGGGTCTGTAGTCGAGTTAAAGTTCCCGGAGCCTTGACCAACCACATAAAAATTGTAGCCATGAAGATGTAATGGATGGTTTTCAGCTCCAAGAATACTGGTTCCTTGCATTACTAGCTCCACAGTGGTGTTAAATGGTAGAACCACCATTTTGGTGCCATTAGTCACCATTGTGTTGTTCGGTGGGGTACCGGTATAATTGAACTTAACCAACGGGTTGTTTGGGAAATCGGTGGTGTAAACCCCTTTCGATCGACGAAAGTAATGCGCCTGAAGTAGTGAAGTGGTCGGCATCACGAAGGAAATGTTGTTTACACTAGCCGCGAATTTGGTGACATTGGTTGGTCCCTGGCATGTTTGGTTTTTTGGACATGAGTTGGATCCGAGACCCACCGTGAAGAAAAACCGTCGTTGGATGGTTTGCGGAACGTTTGGGGGAAACCGTGTGTTACCCAAACTGCGGAGTTGGTTGGTCCAATTGGCGACATACGCAGTGGCGTTGATCTGTGGGAATGGTGGAACCGAAAGAGGTTCAGTGGAAGAGTTGGTGGAGTTTATTTTACCTCCGTTGTATTCAAGAAGTCCGATAACAGTTGTGTTATCAAACGTCCCGATGGCCGCGGCGGTTGAGTATGGTCTCGCGGCCATCAAGAATTTAGCATCAGAGGACAAATTTTTGGTTTTAAGAAGAATGTTATTGGTTTGGCCTGGTGCGATGTATATAGTATCCGTTTCAAATGGTTTCACGTAACTTGCATCCGTATCGACAACAGTGAATGTGTGATTGGTGATTTTGAAGAAAAGCTCGTCGTTGAGTGCCGCATTGATTAATCGAATGAGATATGTCTTCCCGGGCTTCACCTTTAACGTATAAGTTTCTACATGAAAATGTTTAAATCATCATTTTATAACAAACTGAATTGAGTTTGACACATATACAACTATCACTACTGCAAAATAGATCTTAGCGACGATCAAACCATCGCAAGGTAAATTGCTACACATTTGGTCCACTACAAAAATCTGTTGCAAGAATGCTCTCTATAGCATTTGCCGTTGATACGGTCGTAATATCTAGGGACGGTTTACTTATGTATTGCAAATCTGTGGCTTTTGCTACTTTTTAAATACTGTCTATAAAGATAATAATTATCATGGTCGTAGGTGTCGCGCAAAACTTGACACAAACTAGTGTCAGACACATGAACCTAACACGACATGAATAACGCTTAACCTGCGATTGTTTTTATCTTTTTACATATTAAAACTATGAAAATAAAAAAAAATTATAACAAAAATCCAAATGTATATAAAAGAATTACGCTTAATTTATAAAAGTTGATGCAAGTTTACCTTATCTCAACTTGTTTAGCTAAACATGTTCATGGGCCAATAACTTACCATTTGATGAACAATTATTTGATGGGCCAGGAAATCCATTAATGGTGAAAGTGTCTGAATTGTTGGGCCCAGCCCCTGTCTGAATGGCCTGGTTAATCACAGCCTCAGTATCACCCTTCCACCACTCACCTATTTATACAATGCCTAAATTAGTGACTTTATTTATACAAATACAACATATTGCAATAATAAAATATCTTAAATACTCTCTAATTTACCTAACATGATCGGGACTTCCTTGTACGGTTTGACAAACGGGTATGATTCATTATGTCTCGGGAGAATGATGATCGGGCCGTATAGTGTGGCCCTGATCCATGAGATATGGGCATGGTACCATAGCGTTCCTCTTTGGCCCGTAATGGTGAAGTTGTAAACATATGATCGGCCCGTTTGAATGGGGCATTGGGTGATGTACGCCGGCCCGTCAGCCCATCCACTTCTAAGTTGCCGAATTCCATGCCTACCCGAAAACCAACATCAATCAACAAACTAATGTTAGATAACCAAAAACAAATACACAAATTTAAAAATGGATACCACATACCAGTGTATTGTGATATTTTTCGGAACATGGTTGGTTACTTTGATTACCACACGGTCCCCTTCCCTAGCAAGAATGCGAGGCCCCGGGAATTTTCCGTTGACGGTTATTATTTTCTTTGTCCCACACAATCTTGTCACATTTGTCAACCGTATCTAGAACCAGATTTACATTAAAACCTCAAGACATTTATATAAAACAAAACTAAAGCTATAAACACAAATGCCACTGTTAAACAAATGAGTATCATTAGTGCTAACGTTAAACTTATAGTGTCTTGTAATGCCATGACCGCCATTGTTTGCTAATGCCACTCCAGGGTACAAGTTGCCAAAGCATGTAAGAATGCATAAAGCACCCAAGAAAGTTGAAGGAAGAGAAGACACCCTCATGATTTATATTGGGTCAGAAATGAGTATGATGAAACAATGTTATGGGGGTTTTTTATAGGGATGAAATATAAAGCTATGGGTGGTTAGGTACAAGTCTCCAATGCACGGGTAAAATGACATTCACCAACTGTATGGTGGAGTAGGAAGATTGAGTGTCAAAGTCAGTTGAAAAGAATTTTGACTTATTTTATGTTGTCAACTCCCAATATACGTGCATTTTGTTGTCCATGTTAGATGAAGAAAAAGGTTGTCTACTGTCTACTATGAAAACTAATTTAGTGTTTAAACATAATATATATATATACTAGGTTATATCCTCGTGTATTACACGTGTTGAATAACAAAAATATTAAATATTTATTGATGATGAGTAGGAATTGTAAAACGTTATTTTAATATAACATATGATTAAATTTACGTATGGTTAAGTATTTTGATTTTTTTATTATTTTTAAAACTTTCGTTTTAAAAAATTGCTTTGAAATTTTTTTATTATTTTATCAGTATTTTGTTGTTTAAAAACTCCGGGTTTGTTTTAAATAAATGTTCTTTTATAAAACTTTTATTTTATAAAAAGATTGAATTTAAATATTTCATAATTTAAAAAAGCTTTATTTTTTTAGAAAATCATAGTTTTGGAAAATTTTATTTTTGAAAAAATATATTTTTTAATCAAAATACTTAGTTTTTATTTAATGAAAAAATATTTTAAAAATTATTAATTCAAGGATTTGAATTTATAATAAAAAGATAAAGAGAAATATTTAAAAATTAGTTACTTGACTTTTAAAAAATAAAATAAATAGTTTAGACGGGAAAATAATTGGGAAAAGAATTGTGAAAATGCTATGTGTCATCATATTGTAAAGGATTATTAGTATAGATATGCATTTAAATCTTAATGAAAAAGATTCACACGATTGCCTTAACTTGATGTTATCACCTCACCTTTCTTGACCATTTCGTTGAATTTTTTATTCTATTTGATTAAATCAAAAGTAAATGTTAACATTTTTATTCTAATTTACATGTATTTATTCTACAACCATGATAGTAAATATAATAAAGATTCATTTTTGTTTTGATATGTTGCATATAGTAGCCATTATTGGTTCAAACTATCAATATATGATCAGTATATGGTAACGTATCAAATTAATGCTTATGTATCATGATCCCTGGCTAAAAAGTTCTCGTCTCGCAACTGTTGCAGATGACAACCGCATTTCCCTCTTCGTGCCTCCGTTCACCAGGACCAAATGCTTTAACCCTTGTTCAACTCGAGGAAGACCTCAGTCCTTCGACAGTTAGTCGTGATTACGTCTAAATGTAGCTCTGCAAAAAGGTGAACAAAAGTTTTTTTTTCATATGTTTTGTAAAACGAGATTTTCAAACCTGGTCGAGTCGGGATGTTTTTGTTTTCATATGTTTTTGTAAAACGTATAAAAAATTACGTCTAAATGTATGTAATTCGAGATTGAAACGTTGGATGTTTTTGTTTTCATATGTTTTTTTAAAACATATAAAAAAATCTAAACTGAATAACTTGTATATAAAAAATTTATAATACGACGATAATTGTTATAAAAATAAACAAAACGAAAATATTGTAGCAAAATGATTTAATTACTTACTTAAGCGAATCGGGAGGCTCTCCTAGTGTTTTTGGAATATATATTACTAATTTATTATATACTATGTTAAAACTTCGTGTATTACACATATTGCATAAATGAGTGTTACATATTTTTAAGCATAATACACAGTTTTTTATATGAATTTTAGAACCTATAAAGTTATTTTTTTTAATCTTGTATAAAAATAATGAAAGAAATTTTAATTCATAAAAGTATTTTATGAACAAATCAAATTTTATTTAATATAATAAATATTTTATAAAATAATTACAAAAATTAGTATTATTTAATAGGAGAAAGAGGTGAAACAAATAAAAAATAAAAACAATATAAAATTTTGAAAATGAAGAGGAGGGTGACACGTGTCACATATAATTTTTATTTATAGAAAAATTACAAAACTAATCATTTGACTCGCCAACATTATTAAAATAGCCATTAAAAACTTACTAAATTGCTCCACAAATAAGGTGCAGACAAGCCTAATCACGTCACCTAGACGAGATTTTCCAATTAAATCTCGTCATTTTTAACAAAAAAAAAAACTATTTATAACTGATCTCGCTATCTTTTCTTCAATCTCGCTAAATTAAGAAAAATCTCGCCTAGTTATTGTGAATCTCGTCTACCTACAAAAATCTCAATACTTAGGGGAATATGATAAATGATTCTTTTTTAACAAAAAATTAGAAATGCTTGCAATTAAAAAATAATAAAATTTTTAAAAGGCTTTTAGCAGTTCAAAAATAAAGTATTGTATTATTAATTTCTTGAGATTACTCGTACATTAGTTCGTCTTCATTAGTCGTGAGCCTAAGACTACCCTCAAGAGAAAATCCACTTTAGATAAGAAAACTCTTTAGCCCAACTCAAAACCCTTTTTATTGTCATAGATGGGATTTGAACCTAACACCACCCTCTAATTTAATAAAACTAATTAATAAATAATTAAATCTTAAATTATTATTTTTAATTTGTCTTTTTTAGTTATGATTCAAATGGTTTGTGTCATATGACTTGTTTGTTTATTTATATATTTATTTGTGATGCATATATTTTATAAAGTGAAAAATGAGTCACTTTTAGATAGTTATCATTATATTTTATTTTATCTAATACGTGGATTTAAATAGAGTTGATTTTTTATTTTATTTTATTTTATACGAGATTGAACACATAAACCTCTCATGTAGAGTTGATTTTTTATTTTGTAATTGTTTTAACAAAAATACCCCTAATGTAAGAAACTTAATGGAAAAAATTGACGGTGTTAATTAGTAGTGGTTAAAAGGATTTAAATGATAATTTTTGTAAAATTTGGAGGCAAATGATAAAATTTAAACTTTTGAACTCAAATGACAATTTCTATAAAATCGTAGGGATAAAAATAAGTCATGTGAAAAAGTTTATTATCATCTCTAAAACTAGAGTAAGGCGTAAAGCCGTAAACTTGCAAATGAGGCTCTATTAATAATAGGTTATTCTTTTCAAAATAAGCTTAAACAAATAGAAAAGTAATGAAATATTAATTTCTATCAAAATAACTTAAAAGTTAAACGTAATAAAAATTAGAAAAAAGCTAAAACCTAAATTAATTAACTCATCAGCTTTAGTTATGGTCCAAGAGTTGTTCATATGAATTTTCACTCTCCACATTCCCACCAATATGCATATAAGTCGGCTATCATTATGGTCCATATATCATCATTAAAAATACAACTTTTGTGTCACGTATGTTTTCATTCATAGGTCTTCAATCCTTTCGAACGTACTAATATAAATCATAATAACCAAGGATCATTATAAGTTAATGTGAAACATATCTAAAGAGGTTGGATTGAACGATGGTTAAAATCAACCACTAATCTTGTTAGTTAAGATAATTAACTCAAGCTTGAACATTTTTTATACGGGTTAAACAAAACATTTTAATTAATTTCTACGTCATATCATTCTCGATCAAATCATATAATATATGTTCACTCATGGATTGATGAAGGCCAAGTTTCATGGTTAGGTACGTTGTGATGGCAGGTGACTCAACCAAACATTTCCTTTTAGCATCTTATAGGATCTCAAAAGACAAAGAAGAAGACATTACACCCAACACAAGTTAAATCAAAAGTTAATGTTAAACGTTCACTAGAAGTCTTTTTGTGTATTGCATCCATCTACTTTACTACAAAAGTAACTATACAATTATTACAAATTATTTGTAGCTCGATGGTATATTGTGTGTTCATAATGGTGTCACTCCTTATAAGGTTGAGAGTATGAGTCTAATGGTGAAATATAATATAGATTTATAATTAGAAATAGATGGAGGTGTTCTAAAAAAGCATAATTATAAGGGGTCGTTCACTAGTTAAAAATCAAGTTATTGGTTGATTGATAATTTGATACTTGATAGCATATTGTGTGACGGTATTTGAGATTTTTTTTCACCAGTAGTACCTTTTGAAAAATTTCAATAATACGTATTTAACACAAGAGAAAACTATTATCAAACACAATATAGCACGTAAGAAATTACTCATATTGTCACATGTTTTTGGTACTTTGTGATTAAATAACTGGTCTGGATAAATATTGTCACATGCTTTCGGTGCTTGAGAGCATATTGTGTGAAGGTATTCAAACATTTTTTTTTATTTAACATATCATTATTTTAACAAGTTAACTCAAAACTTTTTAGTTATTTTTATTTATTAACTTTTTAGTTATTTTTATTTATTTTTCTTCTAATTTTTGTTCGTTTTGTTTTTACTTGTTTTTATATTATTATATTAGTATTCGTATTAATATCATGGTAGACTTATAATAAAACAAAGAGTTAAGTGTCATTTTCGTCCTAAGTTTTGGTTCGTTTTATCATTTACATCCAAAAAAGTATTTATCTCTTTTGGGTACCTGAGTTTTTTATGAAGTTGTCATTTTCATCCGTCATTAACTTAGTTAAAATGATTTGTTTAATGACTTAAATGCTTCTAACTTAAAAAAATACAATTAAGTTAACGAAAAATGATGAAAATAACAACTTTTAAAAAGTCAGCGACCCAAAAAAGAAAAACAAAACAAAACAAACCAAACTCAAAAATAAAAATAACAATTAACTTTGAAACAAATTACTAACAATAAAAAACAGGAGGCCAACCAAAGAGGCAATTATCTTTAAAGAACCTTCTTACATGAAAAATGGGAGACACAAATTCCTGCAACAAAATCTGGGAGTTATAATGATAAAATTTTTAAAAATGATATTTTATAAAATGATTTGTTTTGAAAAAAATATATATTTAATTTATATTTTGAAAAAAAACAAAAGAAAAGTTTAAAAACAAAAGTATAAAAAGTTAAAGCCATTGTTTATCACTTATAGTTCTTACTCATATATAATTTAAATTGTATCTTATTTTAGAATATCATTTTGTAATTAATAAAAATTTTATTTTATTTAATATTTTGTTTTTAAACCCGTATAATACACAGGTTTACTAAAGATATTAAGTGTTATATTTTGATAACAACTTACAACTAATATTGAAATTTAAATAAAATTATAATATGACGAAGTTGTTTTTATTAGAAATAATCTTATGAGAAAAAATTCTAACTCAATATTAATGAGTCTATAAATAGAATATATTAAGAATTAAAAGCTGATAAGTTGAAAATTATATATTTACCTACTCAAAAAGAACAATTTCCAATCAATAACAATTTCTTACTATTGAGTCATCACACATTTGAGCATTTAACGTGTAAGTATTACAAATCAAATAACCTCTTATCTTTACTCTAATAAAAAGATAATTAAAATAGATACGTATCAACATCATATTTCTCATCAAAAAAATTTCCCACTTCTCTTTTCTATTAAATAATCATATTAGTTACTAATAATTTTATTTAATTTCTTTTTAATAGTTTTTTAATAAATTAAAAAGATATTTTTTATTAATGTTATTTCTAAAAAAATTAATTTTTATAAGATAAGAAAATTTTCAAAACATCAAGCTTTTTTAATAGTATAAAGAGTTAATTTCAATTTTACTCCTTAAGGTTTGACAAAAATAATCATTTTCATCCAAAGAATTAAAAACATCAATTTGCCTCCAAAAGTTTCATAAGTTGTTTCAGTTTTAGTCCACAAGTTTTATTATTTTGGATTTAAGTTGAAACAATAATTAAACTTTTGGACTAAAAATGAAACAAATTATGAAACATTTGGAGGTAAATTGATGTTTTCAATCTTTTGAAGGAAATGGTTATTTTTGTCAAACCTTAGGGAGCAAAAATGAACTTAACTCCAATATAAAATATTTTAAAATTGATGTTTTTAAAATATAAAATTTTTATAAACAAAAGTTGATTACAATTATGAAAAATTTTCAAAATGACAATATTTTTATTTTGAAACAAAATTTTCATTCTATTTATAATAAAGAAGATTTTAATAATATCTTATCTTAAAATATCAATTTATAATTAATAAATTTGTATTTTATTTAATATTTTTTATTCAACTCGTGTAATACACGAGTTTAGTAAAACTAGTTTGTCAATAAAATTATTCAATCATTTTCCACATCATGGTCTTTGGTTTTGTTTTTTGTGTCCAAACACTTCCAAACAAAACCAGAAGACAGAATGTATGATACGTTATCTCAACAAAATCATGTTTTCCTTACTCACGCCTTCTTCCCATCAAACTTTTGGGATAAGGCGTTACACGCGATTGTCTACCTCCATAATATCCCCTTCCTACTAAACTACTAGTTTGGGATGTGCATTAAACCGAAATAATCAAACCGTAACTATAATAAAATATACAATCGAATCGAAAAAGAGACCGAACCCAAACAAAAACCAATAGTTTGGCTTGAAGTTTTTAGTTCTTAATTTTGATTTTAGATTTGACTGAAACAAAAATCGAAAAATCAAACCAAAACCAAAAAAACCAACCAATGTGCCTATATATGATATTGTATATATTATATATTGTATTTTTTATTTTAGGCGGGGATTTACTAGATGATGAAGAATACAAATAACTATCTTGAAACTTGATTTTAAAAAATTAAAATCTAGATTGACACTACGACTGAGGTATCTTTAAATGTGCTCCTCGGTTACCCAACCTATTCTAAGGCTATTAGTGCGTACATCTCTCTATTGACAAAATAATCCCATCTCGTAATGTCACATTTTACGAGAAAACCTTCCTTTCACCTCACAAACCCCACCCATTGGTCATGACTACTCTTCCTTTAACCCCAATCCGTCTCCTGTCATTTTACAACCACCAATGTCTTCCACACCAAACTGTAACCCACCCCTCAACTCCGCCCTACCTGCACTACAGCCTTACTCACTTGACCCCACTTCAAATTATGTCGACCCCACTACTACACCACCTACTATTGACACCAAAACCACACTGATTGCTTGAACTTCAGCCTCCACCCCTTGCCCACCCATGGCTGCCCGGTCCAAAGTTGGCATCGTTAAACCGTGCCTCCCTTTAAGCCTAAACTTTACCAATTAAATAGGCACCTTTGGTTCAGCGATGCCTCTAAACCATCATATGTTTGTCCCTTACGTAAATCTCTGTATGGTCTCAAGTATGCACCACAACCTTGGTACCAATGGTTCGCTACTTATATTACCCGTTGTGGTTAATTTTCAGAGTATCACTAGTGACACATCACTTATTGTTTATAAACAGGGCTTTATATTTTATTATTTGGATGATATGATCCTTATGGAAGCAGATGATAGGTTATTTCATCTCTCTCCTAGGAATTTGCCATGTCGGGAGTGATGGGGATAGACTAATATATTTAGGGATATGACAACCTAGTGCCTTAAGGTTTCAAGGTAACAGAGATGATTGGGTGTGTTAGTGACCCGTCAGTCATCCAATTAACAGTTTAAAAAAATACTTAATCTTAAAACGGTACATTTTTTCTCTCCCAAGAATTAGACATTCTCACTTGTGCAAATATGTCAAATTACAAGCCGTTTACCAACTCACCGAGACTACATCCAAACTAGTGACCTGCTCCCGAACAAGACGCTTTATTGTAGCTTAGCCGGTGCCCTTTAATATTTAACCTTCACTAGGCCAGATATTGTTTACATGGTACAACGGATTTTTCTTTTTATGCATGATCTTCAGGTTCCTCACTTTATCTATTTAAAATGAATCCTATACTATTTAAATGGTACATTAAGTGGGTGTTTGGGATTGCTTATTGAAAACTCCTTTTAACTTTTGAAAAGGAGATAAGTTGAAAGAAGGTGAAAATGTGTTTGGATGGAGATGAAGATGTGAGAAGGAGAAGAAGTTTTTGAGAAGTTAAAAATTCTAACTTCTCAAAACTCTTTTTGAGAAGTCAAAAGGAGGTGTAAATAAGCAATCCCAAACATGGCCTAAAGAATAACTTACACATCACCCCTACAAATGTACTAAACTAACGGCTTATTCGGACGCTGATTGGGGGTGCCCGGACTCAAGATCCACATGTATTTATCAGACAATCTTATTTCTTGGCCCTCTAAACGACAAGCGGTCATCTCCCGACCTAGCTAGTGTTGAAGCTAAATACTAGGGTGTTAGCAACACAGTTTTAAAAACTAGTTAGCTTTGTAATCGTCTTCTAGACTTACATGTTTTCAGTCAGGGAAGCCACAATCGTTTATTGCGATAGCATCTCAGCCGTATGTTTGAACGAGAACCCATACATCACCAACGACCCAAACATGTAGAGATTGATATAAACTTTGTTTGAGAAAAGGTTCATGTTGGTTCTATTCGAGTACTACACTTTCCTGGGAATTACCAATACGCTGATATTTTAACTTTAGGTCTACCCCGTCAATTGTTTCATCGCTTCAATTCCAGTTTAAGCATTCATCCTTCTACTCTTTAACTGCAAGGGCCTATTAACCGACCCTATCTCCACCGACTCAACAGTTGCGGTCAACCTAGTTAGGAGGTTAATTTATCTTTATTATTTTGTATTATGTTTGTTATCTTTTCCTTGTTTGTCTTCTATATTGTTGAGACTATCTTTTGTACTTATATAGGTTCATTAGAATGAGTACATTCAAGAGAGTTATGCCAACCTTCAGTTAGGAGGAAGAGATCCGTGGTTGTGAATGAGAGATCAAGGGAAGACGGCCGGTGCGACATGATAGGAGAGAGGAAGAGCATCTAAAAGGGGGTCCCCCGGGCTGGGATTGTGAGATGGAGAGGATAGAGGGGCTGTCCATGGGAGAGGTGAGTGAGGCCAGCGTGGATGCGGACGGCCCCTGCAATGATAGCGGCGATAGAGATGGTCTTAGAAAACTATACATGCGGGTTTATTTTCTAAACACGACTAGAAGGTTGAAATTTATTTCCATAATCTATTATAGGATTCATATCTAATTACAGTCACACTTCACACAAAGTAAATGATACTTATTGAGGAACAATCACAATGATATAAAGAATACATTACTTTTCAAATTACATAATCCACATAAAGCTAGATATAGTCGTAAACCTTATCGCAAACAAAATATTAATCCCAGATCATCACAACTGCAAGGACTCCAACCCCAAGAAGCACAGCAAGAAACTTGAAGAATGGTGTGTCAAAGTAAGAATGTTGTTGTGGTTTGTACCCTTTAGATATGAGATGGTGAATAGCTACATACACAAACACCCCACAAGCAATGCCCATGGAGATGGCATAGATCCAGTCTGCTGTTTCCCCTTGGGTTGTGGCATCAATGGCAATTCCTATGCCAATGCCTATTGGGCTAGAGATCGCGAAGGCAAACGAATAGGCTACAGTTAACAAGAATGGCCTCTTTGGTATCAATCTCAGGAGAGCGATTCCCATTGCAATGGCTGCAAATATCTTGTGCAAAGAAATTGTCCACAGGTTTCTCCATGCTTCTGCTTTTGTTGCTGAAACAACGTGGAAATCGAAGATCTTGTTAAACTTTAAGATTTTACTACAAGTTTTAGGAGTTTCATAGTTGTAGGAAACCGAAGGCTGATAGTTAACATGATTTGAGAGAAAAATAACAATAAAATGTCATAATCATATGTAGTACGTTTGAATAGCTTCCATTATTAATAACAAGCAAATAGACGAACTACGAAAACATTTTATGTGTTTGATTCTTTGTTTCGTTTAAACTATTATCATATGTGGAATTTTTTGGATTTCTAGATGGCCTAGAGAAAATATAACAATCTGCGGGAGGTTCTTGAAAGTAATCTGATTTCTAGTTCGATACTCTTGCTAGAAATCAGAATACTTTCAACTTTTCAAGAACTTCCTACAAGTATTACGAGTTCGCTATCTACTCTAATCTCAGGTGCCACCTCAACCGTTTCAAACATTTCTTATCAGACTTTTTAAGAGTTAACAACCTCCATATAAGAAACCAAAAGAGTTTCAAAATCGTGAAGCTATTATGTTTTTTCTAAAAAAACCATCTAGAAATCCAAAAATTCTCATATGTGTAACAAGCACAGAAATATTAGGAACTTACATGATACACCAACAGCTATACCCTCAAAAACCGAATGAGAGCACAAGGCCAAGATAAGCAGGATGCTATCGCTTAACGACGATGTCCTAACAAGAACCAGATGATTATGCTCCGCCTCATGATCACCGCCGGCCGTAGTCCGCCCCTCCTCGACCTCAGTAGCCACTTTATGTTCCCCAGTGACACCATTGCGACCTTTTCTCGTAACGTATAATATCACGCAATCACAAAACATAGAAAGAAGGTACCCTACTGCAGTCAACATGAAAGCAAAAGGGTATGTTTTTGTAGTGAGAACACCAAATGTAGCATTAGCATCGCTCAAGAAATGCATGAGTGAAGTCCCTAAAAACACTCCGCCCGCGAATTGAGTACCCAACAACAGAAAGCTTTCATTCCATCTGCAGAAATAAGGGGAAACTCCACCAGCAAAAGTGCTGAAAAACATGATGAGCAAGCAATAAACTTTCACCAGCACCAACCCTTTAGCGTGCAAATCATGGGTGTGTTCATCTTCATCGTGATCGTGGTGGGCACCGCCATGGCCCGAGGTCAACGATAGGTGTAGATAGACAAAAGAGATCAACAGAAGAACTGAGTTTGACCTAAGAATGTTTAAGGAGATAGCCATTGAGGAACACTTAGGTTTACAGTTAAGATTTTGGTCGTAATATATGTAGTACTGATGTTCAAATGTTGTGTGTAGTACAGTGTTGACTTTGAGATTGTTGTACTGCACCACCAGTTGTCATCTACGACGTCAAATTACAGATAAACTTAATTATGCAATGACGGATTTGGAAATAGTTAATATTTAAGTATAGTTTTATAAAAAAATGTATATATCTCTTACGTAGTCGATCATGATGAACAAAAACTCGTTTGGATTTCACACGGTTGAAGAGTATATGATGATGTTTGAAATGACGAAGATCGCGGATTAATATATATACGATTATTCTATTCAATCATTTATGTGTCAACAAGGTTTTTAAATCAAATGATATATCTTAATTAAACGTTGTAGTTTTAATTGAATTATTTCTAGTTGTACTTGTAGTCTATTCATGTTTCTTGGAGCATCAGTATGCATGTATGCTCCAAAGGACGCCATGTGGTGTTTGTGGCTAGGATACAACATTGTTCCCTACTAGAAGGCTTAATTAATAAAGATCTTAGACCACATCAACATAGCTCCAAAGCAAGGTATCAGTCATAACGTCTCAACAGTTAATTTCAGACGACAAACGGTGTAAGCAACCGAACAAATAAAAAAATTTACGCGCTATACCAAGGGTCCTTTGGCTCAACCGTTATTTTTTATTGGCTTTACTTTGGAAAAAGAATATGGTTTTGGTGTGTTTTTGGGATGTTTATGGTTTTTGGGTGTTCTGATAGTTTGATTAGCGAAACTTGCGTACGTGACCGCCGGGTTCAGCAGATGACAGGATGGGTTTGTGAAATGACACTTGTTCCGCTTTTTGAACTTGCAGATGTCATATTCTGCTAGTCAAACTAGCGGTTCTTATCCAGCCAACAAACGCCTCTCTTAACACCGTTTGATGGATGTTGACTATTGTATTCCGCTAGTTTGACTAGCGGATGTCTACAGTCCTCGATTTGATTACAAAACATTATATTTTAAAAGTTATAAAAAAAATAAAATATCTTAAAAATTAATTAGAATATTAAAATATTATTTAAGTTTTTAAATATTTGAGTCAAAGTCAATATTATATTAAATCAAAATAATAAACAAATAACTATTAATGGAATATGATGAAGTTACTATTCATTAGCTTTGCATTTAAATATATATATATATATATATATATATATATATATATATATATATATATACATATAAAGAGCGGTTACGGTACATTCTATTGGGTGCGAGGCATACGAAGTTTTCACATAATTATTAATTTTTTTGCATGATAATTTCTATCTTTAATTCTAAGCATAAATTATTTATGTGAGATAATTTCACCATCGCTTTGTACCAAAAAATCACTTTAATTGCTAAAATTAATAGATTTAAAAACTTAATTGAATTGGTCAAGGATTTGAATTAGGGGCAACAACTCCAGAGGTTTTTTATTTTTTTGAAGTTTTTAGTTAGTTTCTACGTCTTCTTTGATTGCTTGAATTAAGATGTTTATTAGTATTTGAGTAGATAGTTTTAATTAATATTTGATTGAAATTAGAAGTCTTATTTGAGTGCTTTGCATAGATTTTTTATCATGACTCCGATCGATTAAGAGAAAAAGTCACAAATTGCTCTCTAGAAAAAAGATGCAGATCTGATTGATTATCATCCCTAATTTCCAACCACTCCTATTAGAGTCACAAAGGCTCGATCACCCCTATTCTCGAGTGTAGATCCACGACTAGAAGGCATAAAAGCATATCTGTGATCAGATATGGAAAAAAGCAAGTGATCAGATTTGATAGACGCAAAGAAAAAAAAAAAAAAAAAAGAATAGATGTGTTTTTGTTTAATCAAAGAGCAGTGAGTAAGATCAATTTTTCAATCTGTAATAAACCAGTAAGAAAACATATTTTTATGGTTAATTGAAGCAGTAAGAAACAATACCGCTGAATAACAGCAAATGATCAAATAGAGTAAGCAAGAGCAATGAAAGAAGCAAGAAAACATAAACCTATTATGTTTCTGATTAGCAGCAACAAGAAAGAGCAAGAACAACATGAAACCGACAACTTTAGCCAAAAAAAAAAAATACACAGCAAGTTCAGTAAGAAGTAAGCTAATTCAGCAAGAAAGTAAGCTAATTCAGAAAGAAAAATAGCAAGTTTCACAAGGTTAGAGGCAAGATTGGTTAAAATCAAGATCAACATGGGCAAGTTCAAGAAAAGATAAGAAGCAAGAGTGGTAGAAAACATAACAGAAGTACCACTTCGTCAGCAAGGCAACGTGTCACTACAATGCCATACGTTGACCAAAACAATCTACACCTCATGGACAATACTAATTGAGATGATACTTAGGTCATATATCCATAGGATGCAGTAGATCCAATAATGGGAGCAGCAGTTCGAAGAACTACAAAACGAAAGCAATAATCTTCCAAGCCTGCTGAAAGATATTTTGTTGCAAGTTGTAAAGCGTAGGAAAGCAAAAGATATATGGGCATCAATCCGAGTTACTTTCCTGGAGCAGATGGAGTTTAAAAAGCACGTTTACAAACTTTATAGAGTGAATCAGAGATGCTTAAAATAAAAGAAAGTGAGACAACCAATGACTTCTCAGAAAAGCTGAGTGACATAGTAGTTAAATTCAAAACTTTTGGTCCAACCCTTGAGAATAAAGTAACTTTTCAAAAGTTATTTAATTAGGTTTCAAAGAAATACCTACCAATCATGGCCTCTATCGAGCAGAATTCTAAATTGAAAATAACTCTCTTGAGGAAGCTATTGGAAGTATAAAAGCATATAAAGAACGACTCAAAAGACATGAACAATATGATATCTAAGATGACCAGAAAAACAACCATTTTCAACTAAAATCAACTTGTATTTAACAGTAGAAACATAAAAACAAAATTTATAAGATACTCTAGTCCATGTTGTATATATAAAGAAAAGCAAGCTTGTTAAATTTCATGATTTTAATCAAAGAATGCAGCCAGCCACCACAAAAAAACAAGAACTTGAAGGATAGATTATGGGATGCATAAGAAAAGTGTTTAAACAGCATAGCATAACATAACCAACTCTCTCTTCCCTCTGCCTAAAAACATCAACTCGTGCGCTCTGCTGATAAATAAGAGCTTCATTTTTGTACAGTCACAAAACTACTACTTTCTCCCTCACCTTTTCCTTTACATCCTTAAGAAAAGACACCTACTGTCATACTGCCTCAGGTGCAAGTGCCACCCTCGCGATTCTTTCTTATGATAAAAAGTAACTCTATGTATAAACTTTTAAACGCTACAGAATGTACAGTCTCAAAGTAAAACCAACCAACGGAACTTTATTTGCAACTAGGAGATCATAGGAGAAAGAGATAAGAGGGAAAAGTGTGGCTCGAACTAGCCTGCCAGTTAGCTGTACATCTTCGCTTCCTCCCACCTCATCCTCCTATGCAGTGTATGCAGACTGTGCAGCAATTCTCCTTTCTGCACCCAAGAAAACCAGATCAATTATCACATAGCAAAAAATTCAAGTTGTCATATGAGATCATCATAATTGCCAGTTTTAATATTATAAAGAAAATGAAGAAACTTCTAATGTTGGCAAGTTTTCATGTTAGAAGGACCCATCTTTTGACATTGTTAAAAACTTAGTCATCTGGACCACAAAATCACCTTATTTTGACATTTACAGAAAAGAACCCTTTGGGCAATTTAAAAAATATCAAGGAAATATATATAATGCAAGGGCAAATACCATGAAAAGCCAACATCCGTTTTCTTTTCTCATTAAGATCCCTTATTTTTCATTTTTTGAATAAAAAATTCACATTTTTGTTCAAATTTAAACAAGTAGAGGGACTTTAAAATTTGTAAAAACTGGGTTGAGAGACTTATATGAAAAGAAAAACAAATGCATGTTGGTTTTCTATGGTATTTGAAGCAGTAAGAGAAATATTTCAAGATCTCCTATGAAATCATCAATAATTGTCATTTTAAAATGTTTAAAGAAAATGGAAAGATTTCTTATTTGGCAAGTTTTTATGTTACAACTGTTGAAAGTTAATCCTAATTGTGGTTATATGTGGAAGTTTAGGGGGAAGAATCGTCAAGAGTCTAAAGATAGGTTAGTTTTATTTAGTAAGTTTTAATTAGCTTTATTTAAGGTATTTAGTGTTTATGTTTTGGCTGTGAATGGGCTGTCATTCCAGCTGTGTTTTAGTGGAGTTTTCATTAGTAATTAAGGTTAGGATTAGTATAAATAAAGGTCATTGTCTAAGAGTTTAAGGTGTGAGTTTTTGGTTTAATAATATTACTAGTTAAGAGTCGTGGAGTTCCACAAAGATCACTGGTGTTTTTGTGTTTTATGGTTGTTTTATTAAGTTCTGGGCCAACAATTGGTATCAGAGCTTGGTGAAGCTCATACCAGGGATCAAGAACAGCAGCAGCAGCAGGTCAACGCCAAAGAATAACAGCAGCAGCAAGTTCGACATCAAAGGAAAGCAGCAGTAGCAGATCTGACATCAAAGAATAGCAGCAAAAGCCGGTCGACGTCAAAGAACAAACCAACCAATACTCACCCAATCGTGGCCTGTTTGGGACGATTGTTAAAGAAGGAAGAAGTTTCGAACCTGTGTAGATTGCAAGAAGAAGAGTTAGAGAACACCTGTGTGGTTCAAAGGAGACCTGTGTGGAGCAAGAGATCCTGTGTGGTGCAGCAAGAGAACCTGTGTGGTGCAGCAAGAGAGAGAAACCTGTGTGGTGCAGCAAGAGAGAGAAACCTGTGTGGTGCAGCAAGACAACATCCTGTGTGGATCACGACACCTGTGTGGTAACAACTGAAGAAGATCGAGACTACCTGTGTGGTACAAAGAAAAACCAAAGAACCTGTGTGGTAGAGGCAAAAAGGCAGTGAAGAAATTGATCAGCCTGTGGGACTGATCTGGTTAAAAGAGACGAAAAAAAAAGGAGCAGCAACCTGTTTGATCCGCATAGTCAAAGAAGAATGGCTGAAGGAGCAGTTACTGTTAGAGAGCAGCAGCAAAACGTGCCACTGCAGTGCCCAAAGTTGACAGAAACAAACTATTCAAGTTGGTCTGCTATGGTAGAAGCAATCCTGCAAGCCTATAGTTTATGGGAAGCTGTTGACCTGACTACGGAAGGGCCTGTGGAGGCCAAGAAGAATCTGATGGCAAGAGCATTTGTGTTTCAAACCCTCCCTGAGGATGTACTATTACAAGTGGCAAGATACAAGGATGCAAAGGAAGTGTGGAAGGCATTAAAAGTCCGATATTTAGGAGCCGAAAGAGTACAAAAGGCAAGATTACAAACTCTTAGATCCGAGCTTGAGATGTTGAAGATGAAAGAAGGTGAGTCCATTGATGAGTTTTCAGGAAAACTTGGTGGAATTGTTACAAAGTTTAAAAGTCTTGGGTCAAGTTTAGAAGATGAAGTGGTAGTGAGAAAACTCCTAAACTCGGTTCCAAGGAAGTATTTACAAATTGTGGCATCCATAGAGCAATATTCAGATTTAGAGAAAATGTCACTTGAAGAAGCTATTGGAAGATTAAAGGCTTATGAAGAAAGAATTAAAGATCTTGATAAAAAGGAGGAAGATCAAGGTAAGTTGCTGCTGTCCAGAGGAGAAGAAAAGGAAAGACAAAAGCAAGGTGAGCTCGGTTATGATGGGAATGGGCGAGGACGTGGGCTTGGCAATCGTGATCGTGGCAGAGGTCGTGGAAGAGGGAATGGTAGAGAAGAGAACAGGAGTGGAAGATGTTTTGGGCGTGGGAATCTTAGAGACAAAAGTGAATTGAAGTGCTACGAGTGTGGGAAGTATGGACAGTTCGCATACGAGTGTCCCAATTGGTATGGAAAAGAAGAGGCCAACTTGGCTCTAGCTCAAGAGGATGATGAACCAACATTGCTTTAAAAGGGTGGGATCCGACTCTACTTAGAGAGGGAAGACCACATTAGGATCAAGGGGGTGATTGTTGAAAGTTAATCCTAATTGTGGTTATATGTGGAAGTTTAGGGGGAAGAATCGTCAAGAGTCTAAAGATAGGTTTGTTTTATTTAGTAAGTTTTAATTAGCTTTATTTAAGGTATTTAGTGTTTATGTTTTGGCTGTGAATGGGCTGTCATTCCAGCTGTGTTTTAGTGGAGTTTTCATTAGTAATTAAGGTTAGGATTAGTATAAATAAAGGTCATTGTCTAAGAGTTTAAGGTGTGAGTTTTTGGTTTAATAATATTACTAGTTAAGAGTCGTGGAGTTCCACAAAGATCACTGGTGTTTTTGTGTTTTATGGTTGTTTTATTAAGTTCTAGGCCAACAACAACTTTCAAGTACCTATCTTTTGAAATCATCAATCATTGCCATTTTGGAATGTCTAAAGACAATGGAGAGATTTCTTATTTGGAAAATTTTCATGTTACAATTTTCAAGACCTACCTTTTGAAATCATCAATCATTGCCATTTTGGAATGTCTAAAGAAAATGGAAAGATGTCTTATTTGGCAAGTTTTCATGTTACAACTTTCAAGTACCTATCATTTGGCATTGTTAAAATCCCCATTCATTTGGGACAACAGAATAACCTTATTTTGCCATTTACAAAAATAAAATAAAAAAATACTTTAAGCAGTTTACAACAACAACAAAAAAAAAAAAAAAAACTTGAAGCATAAATAACACGATATAATGAGGCAATGGGAGTATCCGGAATCATAACCTTCAACTTATATATTAAGATTACCAATGCACCCCCTGTTAACAAAGTTTAACAATAATGATGGGGGCACATTGTCCTGTACTAAGGAACATCTTAGGCATTTGACACAGTTTGTAGAGTTATCTGAAGAAAATATGCAAATTTTAAGTACCAAAAAGTCTCCATAGTCATGACATCCACGTCTTTTAAGTTTGATTTAATAAGTACTGTGTTTGACTTGTAAAAAAGAAAAGAAGTGATTATGTACCTCCAGCAGCAACAAGTTTCTCTACACGAGCAACAATATGTTTTCCGTAAGTGTATTTCTTAAGTGCATTTAGATGAACCTTAATTCGGGACAATATATGTTCACGTTCTTGATCACTACAAGTTTCAAGTACTTTTTGCACCACATAATTTGCAAACTGATCTTTCATCATCGCCTGAATAAGAACATAACCAAACCAAAGATTAAACATCAATCATAAAAGAAGATCTAAAAACCAAATCGTGGTTCGGCTTTTATGAAAATATGAATTTCTAGAGAAACCTGAAGTGGCTCGTTTTCATCAGTGGTACCAAGCATCTCATTCACAAGGAGTTGGCGTTCACTAGCATCACCAAAAGTCAAACATTTTTCAACGACATTTGATGCGAATTTCTGTTGACTCATTTGAACAATCTTCCCAGCCAACTCTTGAATTATTATCGACCGCTCATGTGGCTTTCCATGTTCCAATACATGCTGCTCAAACAAAATTAACCAAATTTGACCCCAAAAAAAATTCAAAACAATCACATTAAGATAAAATCACTCATTACAAACCTGAACAACATAATTTCCATATTGATCTTGTGCTAGCATGCTTACACATGCAAGGATTTCATCCATCACCTTGCTTTGTGTTTTAGGATCCTCACAATGCTCAAGCACCCTCTGAAAGACGAAAAAAGGTGAAATCAATATTACAATTTATTTCATTTGAAATTTGTCATATATTCATGTTGGGTGAGTTTGTATTACCTGTATGGCACGACAACCGTATGGATGGGTTGAAAGGATCACAACTTGATCAAAGAAAGTTGTGATGATAAACTGAATATGTTCTTCCGGAACACATTCAATACATTTTTGAATAACATGGTTCCCATTTTGATCGCGTACACAACGCATGATATGACCATCGAGTTCTTCCACCATCTTGATCTTTTGGTCCAAGTCAACAACTTCAATCGCCTAAAAGATAATAAAATAAAAAATCATGAAACATAAGTGTTAACAAAGGATACTAAATAAAAGCCATATTATTACCTTTTGTATGACTCGGCAGCCATACATTTGAAGACTAAGGGACAAAACATGGCCCAACAGCTTTCCAGCCAATTCTCTACGCTGAGCTGGCATTCCATGCTCGAAGAACTGGAAATAAATATCAATTAAAGAAACAACAAAATTGCAAAAAAGACACAACTTTGTTTCAAGTTAGGATTATAAAAGATAAGCCGTTTGACAAAACCTTCTGAATCACATAATTTCCAAAAACATCAGTCATCAAAGTAAGAGCCTGAGGAAAAATCTCCTGAAAAACCATGTTTTTGTCTTCCGTTGTAGCAGTTTCAAGTTTCTGTTGAATGAAACGGCTACCATACTGGTCCGCGCTGATAACCAAAAGTAACAAAAAATTAGAGAAGCAAGAATTTATAAAAATAACAACAATAAGATTTTTGTATTCACATACCTAAACTCGACAACATGACCATTGAAGTCAGAAAGCTCAAAACTCTTAGTTTTATTGCTCTTAAACTCCTCTAGCAAAGAGGAAGCGAAGTTATTTTCTCCACCATCTAAATGCCAATGTCCCATCACACCACTACCACCACCAAGATTTCTCATTTGGGGAGAAAATCGAGTGTTGAGTTCACCAAGCCTAATTGGGCTACCAGGTCCTCCGGGAGAGTTAGGAAGTGGGGTTGCTAATGGGCTTCCAGGATACGACAACCCAACTCCAAATCCATGGTTCCCATAATAACCATGGTAGTGAGGACTAGCAGATGCACCTGCATATGGAACGCCACCATACTGTGATTTTTGTGGTGACAGTAAAGCTCCAAGATACGCTTTTTGAAGTAATTCATCATATGAATTCCCAAGATAGTTGCTCCGGTCCATAGTGGGGTCGTTGAGGGCGGCAATTTGAGCAGCAGCTGCAGCATATTCAGTTGACCTTAAGTACTGGAGATAAACTGGGTCCATGAAAGATCCTTGGAGTGCATTTCCCGTCATTTGGTTCATGATTCTGCTCATGTTTGGTGACTCCAGACCAAATCTTGATTCCATTCCAGGGTATGCCATGGCAGAAGCAGCAGCAGCGCTTTCAAAAAGTGGTGGCAGATTCAAGCTACCACCATGTTGACTGGACATCATTTGTGGTGAATTGATAGAATGCCCACTTGAACCTTTGTTCAAATAAGAACTCCCACCACCATTAATATGCTGATATTGAGATTGCAAGTTACTCGAAGATCCATCATAGTACAAACTGTTCTTGTTATTTTTCTGATTCTGTGACATATTCAGACGAAAGGCATTTTGATCATCAGCATTTTGATCAAACTGGGTCAGATTTGACTCTTCCCCCGTGACCCCATTTGACAAATTCATACCAGAGAGTGCAGTCACCAAATCAGCAGGCTCTTTGGGGTGAGAAGAGGCTCCGTTAAATAAACCTGGACTGTTGAGATTCCTCCTATCTGAAGAGTTGACCCGCCCACCTCCAATTGGGGTCGGAATGGGGCTCGGGACCCTGGCAATGTGTTGTGGATCAGGGGTTGTGCTTCTTGATAAAGAAGCACCCAAAGCAGCAGCATAAGAATATGATGTTGGTTGACCCTTCACACCATGTTGTTGAGCCAGCTCAGCCTCAGCAGAACCTAAGGTCTCATCATTGTTTTCAAAAGCTGTACGACTTGCTGGTCGAGAAGGGTGTCCAGAAGGTGGAGTTGAACGGCTCAAATCATCCTGCAAAAAACAGCTAAATTTTTAGTAACTTTAACTGGATGATGAAGTTGGGATACAAAGAAAGAAAAGGTATATCATCTTATTTCTTAACTACCTTAATATTGGCTTAATTAACTACCCTAGTTCAAGAAAAATTCATCAACAAGCAATAGAATTCAAAGTGTTACATTTTGCTACACATAAGAACACCAAAACATTAGTATAAAATTATATATTCAAGTAGTTTATTCAAATGAACTCAACTTGGAAACTGTAAATTAGCTACAGTCTGATAAATTGCACCCCTGATTATAATTATTAGTCTGATAATAGCAACATAATCATCATTACATGGCATCTCAATATTATCAATACATAGAATTAAAATCCATGTTACATAATACACAACAAAACTAACATAAAAAACCAATAAAAACTACCTGGAAAATTTCAGCAAGGCTCTTCTGTTTGCTACCTAATCCTAAACCAGGTAAACCGATCAATCCATCACCGCCCCACTCTGCTGAAGCCTTGGCTTTCTCAGCTTCCAGATCCTCATTCTCCTGCTTCTTAGAGCTAAAACCAGGTGGCATAGAGAAAAGTGATACACCACCACTGGCAGCATCACTCCCACCGCCACCATTACTCCTATTCGATTTCCTCCTATCTCCAATCCCTCCTAGCCCTGACCCTCCACCGCCCCGCAACCGCTGCGTAAACCGCCAATCCTCTTTCGACAACAGTGGTGGTGGCAACCTAGGGTTCAGATTCATATTTGAATAATAGTAAGATATGTAAGCTGGGTCAGCCCTAAGTTCATCTTCAGACATGAATCCATTGCCACCAGCAAATTCAGAGAAAGCTAAACCATTGGTTTGACCATGGCTACTGTTAAATAAACCACCAACTGCACTCAATGAACCCTCTACTGTAGGTGGTGCTGAACCACTTCTATACATGTTTAGCTCTTTTTCGCGGTCATCGGCGTCACGCCGTTGTTCACGGAGCAACAATCCTATCTCTTTCTCCAATTCATCCCCAAATGAACCCTCGCCACCACTACTGATCATCGGTCTCCTACCCAATTCAGATAACATCTTTTCAACGATGAAATTATGCAAATTATATCAAGAAAACGAAAATCAACGGCATAACAAAAACAACCCAGATGATTACACAAAGAAATTCGTCGGATTACACGATAAAATCGAATCTTTTATCACTCACGCAACACAAACCCTAAAAACCCTATAAATAAAAGTGAAATCAACAATCTTTTACATAAGTTAAACACATCAAAGGTAAGTATCAGCTCTTAAAACTCATAAAGATCGAAAATTTGATCAACAGAACCCTCTAACAAGCTCATGCTCTTATCACCTAAAGAACAAATTTCTAGATGATCAGACAATGAATAAAAGAAAATCAAAAAATAACAACTTTTAGCAACAAATTTCAACTGGTTTCACATTGGATTGCAAAAACAGCAAGTTTTATCAAATGGGTTGCAAAAAGACACAAAATCTGAGGTGGATGAAGACAGATGCTGACGAAGGTTTCTTTGAGTTATATGTATACGGATAACTGATAGTTAAGTAGTGAAATAGATCGTTCTGGCGGCGAATTGGTTCTTCAAAGAACCCTTTTAGGGTTTTGTTTTCCACAACTCACTGTTATGGAGTGATAATATACAGTAACATGGTTTTTATTTCATTATTTTTTCTTTATAATTTCTTAAAATATATATTTGAAGTAAGTGAATAAATAAAAGTGAATGATAATATAAATTTGGCAGGGTTTGATTGATCAGGGGATGATTATAAACTTTTGATAAATGGGCAAGAGACACATGGTATGCTTCTAAGTTTGATTAATTATTTTGTTAGAATAGTTCAAAATAGCTTACCATTTTTGCATTTTATTTTTATATTTGTATACACTTTTATAAAAAATAACAAGTTTTTCACTTAAAATATGATTATTAATAATTTAATAAAAACAATAAATAATATTGAAATTACAGCATAAGTGTTGGTTTAGCTTCTCACAGGGACCCCACGTCAAATATGTTCTACAAAATCTTGACAAACCCAAAAATCCTCATGGAACGTATCCTTATTCTTTCTCCACTCCTCTCGCAAGTCACAACCCTTACCTCCTTACCTCTATCGATTGTTCATTTATAGGGATGAGTCATTCTATCTCTCCTCACACACTATCTTTCACGTCTAAGTTTCTTTGTCGTACTTAAAGATCTATGAAGTTCATGGCAAATGCTCTTATAACCGGTTATATTTATACAAATGCAATTAGTAACTATTTGATTTTAATAGGAAAACAAAAACATTGTTGAATGATGCATGTTTAAGTTTTTTTTTAATTAGCAAATAATAAGGAACAACACTACTTCCTTGTTTAATGAAATTTTATAACTCCACCAAAATCATAACGGTTGTTTCTAACTAAATTGTAGTTTTTCAATCTAAAAACACAATTTATATGTTTATAATTACTGTTATAAATTGGTCGTATTGACTTTGATCTTTTGGTTTATTCAAAATTTTAGAAAGTTATGAGTAACCATGAATGATTCTTAGCTGAAGTTGTTAAGGACTTGAGTTGAGTTGCCTCATAATTATATTAAATAGGAGAGCTCTTGTGTTCAAGTTTCACCTAAGACAAAAAAATAAGTTTTTGATTGGGTTAGAAAGTTTTCTCTCACGTACGGTGAGTTTCTTTCGAAAAGTGACCTCAGGTTGCGTACCTGAGTAAGGGAGATGGTTCGATGGGCTGGTAATCCGTCAGTAATCCAATTAGCAGTTAAAAAAAATTTGTGAGTAACCATAACTGATTATCAAGATAACATATGTAATTCATTCCACCTTATTATGTATAAGATTTATATTCAAAAACACAAATGTTTTAACGACAATTATGGAAACAATGTTTTTTGATAAAAATATTATATTAATTTTTAGATATTATTCACAATGATTATGTTTCTTAACAAATCTATACTAATAATCATTTACATATTTTGTCACGTGTCATTCCCACATCCACTCCCACATTCATTTTCCCGCCCATCTTTTATTATCTCTCAGCTTAGTCTATTAACCTAATTCAAATAAATATCCAGCTTTGATTGTCAACAAACCCACAGAAACCCAAGGTTACTCCAACAAATCCATCTTCTCATCCACAATCGATTATATAGGAAGGCTGTTACCCATGATTGAATCTTGATTAAAGCTTATCGGCGGTTGATTCCTTTAATTCTGGTAAATGTAAAACTATGTGTATATTACTCTACTAGGTTATAAACCCATGTATTACATGGGTAGAAAAAAATCAACATATTAAAATCATTAGACGTTAATAATATATTGTATGCTACATGTAATTAGCAATTAATAAAATAACAAATAATAAAATTTTAAGAAATTATAAATAACAAATATAAAAGCCAAGAATTATAAAATTATATTTTAAGATAAAATATAACTGAAATCTATCAATTTAGCGTGTTTTAATAATTTATTAGAATAAGAAGATTTATATTTTGGGTATCTAATTATTTAGTTTACTTAATTAAAAATATTTTCATTTAATAGGAGAGAGAGGCGGGAAACAATAGTTTAGACTTAATCAGAAGTTGACACGTGTCCCTAAAAACCTTCTTTTATTATATAGTATAGACTAGGTTACAATCTCGTGTAATACACGGGCTAAATAAATTTACTGTTACATGGTTAATAATATAAAAAATTATGTCTTAAATATTGTGTATTATACGTATTGAATAAACTCATTTATTACACATTTGAAAATTTGAAATTAACATATTTGAAATTTTATTTATGGATAGTTATTAATTAAGAAAAACATTCATAATTAAGAGGAGAGAGAAACGGGAAAACCAATTATTAGATGGCTAGGATGATGACAAGTGTCCGGAATTATTTTTATTTATTAGTATAGAGATTACACAAGAACAAAATACTATAAATAAATAAAATATATACGTGTATGATTATGGTAAAGTGACATGTTTGTTTCGGGTAATCTGAACGAATATTATTTAACAAATTACTTATCAAATACTCATAATACTTGAATACCCATCTCATAATCATCTTACATAATTAGAGAATCGTGTTTACCTATCAAGGAGCGAGACCTATATTTTAATGTTGAATCAAATTAAAACTAGTATTAAGCTCCCGTGTTGCGGCGGGGGGTTTAAAACCGGGAAAAAACCGAGTTGAAATATTGTCGCAATTTCACGCAATTAATGTAAGAAAAACGATACACGGACATTTTTGAATACATTTGAATCTTTATATAAAAAACAAAATCGTCATAAACTCGTGCATTGCGGCGAGACTTTTGTTGTGAAAATAAGTAAAAATATATGATATTCAGCCAAGGTCGGTAAGTTCAAAATCTATACCAAAATATAGGTAAAAATTAAATATGTCATAATTACGTATTTGAAATTTTAGAAAACATTATATTTTAAAAGTTATGAAAAATATATTTAAACTTAATTAAAATATTAAAATAATTAAATATTAAAATACTAAACATCGGAAAGAAGAAAAGAAATAAATAGTCCTAAAATTTAACAAAATTACTAGTTTGTCATAAGAAACAATGCATCCAAAAATATAGTATTATACTATATGTTCAAATGATTTTCATTATTTTTTTAATGTATTGATAAATTCGCAGGCGGCCTAAATAAGTTTAAACAAGTTTTCTATTTTACCTAGAAACAATCATACACATAAAGGGAAGACTCTCGAACAAACCAGGTGTGGAAAAAAGAAAACACATAACACTTGACACAATTCATTAAAACAAGATATATCTAGCATGTTCTGGAGATCATATCAAGCCTTATAAAACCACCCAACTCCCATAACTCCTCCACATCAATACAATACAATACAATTCATTCGGTCATTCTTATAAGCGGCTCTCTTCAAACCATTTTTGTGTGAATAATACAATTTTTGTGTAATTTGTTCGATCTGTAGTCTGTTGGGTGATCGGAAAGATGTCAGGGAAAGGTGAAGGACCTGCGATTGGTATCGATTTGGGGACTACTTATTCGTGCGTGGGGGTGTGGCAGCACGATCGCGTTGAGATCATTGCTAATGATCAGGGCAACAGGACCACTCCTTCTTACGTCGCTTTTACGGATACTGAGCGTCTCATTGGAGATGCTGCAAAGAATCAGGTCGCCATGAATCCAACCAACACTGTCTTCGGTACGATATCTCTCTCTCTCGATCTATATCTTGTCAATTCTGCTTAATGTTTAGTTCTTTAGTTGAATTTAAGCAAAATAAATATGTTATCTTGATGCTAGTTTGTGAACTTAAGTGCTCGAATTGTTTATAAAGCATTGTTCTTACGATTTAGTGGGAGGTTTATGATGTTGTTGACTAAAGGAGTTGTTTTTAGGATCAATTTCGAGTCGACGAATCATCCATAAAATAAAGAAACAAAGTGTTCTTGCTAAGTTCTGTCTTTTGGTAAAAATTCATGTGATGCTGTTATGAAACTCTGTAATTTGATGTTAGAATTGTAATTCAATGTGGAATTGCCCCGATTTTGATCACGTTATTAGGAATTATCGGGTTCAAAATATGATCTGCAGTTTTTTGTATAAACAGAGCACTTTGGGATAGGTGAATTTGATGTATATGGTTGAGCTTGAACTCATACGGTAAACGGGATGATATTTCAAAAATGTATTAAGAACGAATTTTTGAATGATAATGGTTTTCTTTGCTGATCTTACGGTTTCAAATCTGATGGTTTTTCTTCACTGATAGAGTTCCGGATTTGTTTTTCAGTTTCTTTCAGATGATCTTCAGACCTAATTGAATAATTCTTGTATGATTATTGCAGATGCTAAGCGTTTGATTGGAAGGAGATTCTCGGATCCGTCGGTTCAGAGTGACATGAAGCACTGGCCATTCAAAGTCGTCCCCGGCGCCGGTGACAAACCCATGATTGTGGTGACATACAAAGGCGAAGAGAAACAGTTCTCAGCTGAAGAAATATCCTCCATGGTTCTAAACAAGATGAAAGAAATCGCTGAAGCCTACCTTGGCACCACCATCAAAAACGCTGTGGTCACCGTCCCCGCCTACTTCAACGACTCTCAGCGTCAGGCCACCAAGGACGCCGGTGTCATCTCCGGTCTCAACGTCATGCGAATCATCAACGAGCCCACTGCGGCCGCCATCGCTTATGGGCTCGACAAGAAGGCTTCCAGTGTTGGCGAGAAGAACGTCCTCATTTTCGACTTGGGTGGTGGCACTTTTGACGTCTCTCTGCTCACCATTGAAGAGGGTATCTTCGAGGTGAAAGCCACTGCTGGAGACACCCATTTGGGTGGTGAAGACTTTGATAACAGGATGGTTAACCACTTTGTTCAGGAGTTTAAGAGGAAACACAAGAAGGATATCAGTGGGAATGCAAGAGCTTTGAGGAGGTTGAGAACCGCATGTGAAAGAGCAAAGAGGACTCTTTCGTCAACAGCTCAAACCACCATCGAAATCGATTCTTTATACGAAGGAATCGACTTCTACTCCACTATTACACGTGCAAGATTTGAAGAATTGAACATGGATTTGTTCAGAAAGTGTATGGAGCCGGTGGAGAAGTGTCTGAGAGATGCTAAGATGGATAAGAGTAACGTTCATGATGTGGTGCTTGTTGGTGGTTCTACTCGCATCCCTAAAGTTCAACAGTTGCTGCAAGATTTCTTCAATGGGAAGGAGCTCTGCAAGAGCATCAACCCTGATGAAGCAGTGGCGTATGGTGCGGCGGTTCAAGCCGCTATCTTGAGTGGTGAAGGCAACCAGAAAGTTCAAGATCTGCTTTTGTTGGACGTGACGCCTCTGTCTCTTGGACTAGAAACCGCTGGTGGTGTTATGACAGTGTTGATACCGAGAAACACCACCATTCCCACCAAGAAAGAGCAGGTCTTCTCGACCTACTCTGATAATCAACCCGGGGTTCTGATCCAGGTTTACGAGGGTGAAAGAGCCCGAACCAAAGACAACAATTTGCTAGGCAAATTTGAGCTCTCTGGGATCCCACCGGCGCCTCGTGGAGTTCCACAAATTAATGTCTGCTTCGACATTGATGCTAACGGGATCTTGAATGTGTCTGCAGAGGATAAAACCACAGGGCAGAAGAACAAGATCACGATTACAAACGACAAAGGCAGACTCTCAAAAGAGGAGATAGAGAAGATGGTGCAGGAGGCAGAGAGATACAAGGCGGAGGATGAAGAACACAAGAAGAAAGTGGAAGCAAAAAACTCGTTGGAGAACTACGCGTATAACATGAGGAACACCATAAAGGATGAAAAGATAAGCTCGAAGCTGCCTGCGGATGACAAGAAGAAAGTAGAGGATGCGGTGGAGGCGGCGATCCAGTGGCTGGATGGTAATCAGTTGGCTGAGGTGGAGGAGTTTGAGGACAAGATGAAGGAACTTGAAGGGATATGCAACCCAATTATTGCAAAGATGTATCAAGGTGGTGCCGGGCCGGAAATGGGTGGCGGAATGGCTGACGATGGCCCCTCGGCTGGCGGTGGAAGTGGTGGTGCCGGACCTAAGATCGAAGAGGTGGATTAAGGTGTGATTGAAATATGTATCAAGGATAAATTGTGGTTGTGTGGTAGTGCTGGAACTATGCAGCTTCTTGAATAAGTTAGTGAGAGAATATGTTGTTTCAAGTAGATCATTTGAGCTTGTTATCTTTGAATTTGTAATTTGAAAGCTTGTTATATGAGTGTTCTAATAAATTCACCAAAGTTATCATTTTAAAGATAGTCTTACACACGCCTAATGTCTCATTGTTTATTTTTTTCAAAGAAGTACTAAACATTGTTTAGGGGCTGTTTGAATTTTTTGTATAGACTGGATTGTGTCAGAAGTATCAAAAATCCGGATCAGGTCAGAAGCAAAGAAAAGGGTGGGTCAGAAGCAAAAAACTCGGTCAAAAGACCAGGAAGGAAAATCAAACACACTGACCACTTACCCGGTCAGCAGTTAGCTCTGACTGGACCGGGTCAGCTCATATCAAACAGCCCTTTAGTGTCATCTAACACAAGCTAGCATCTCATCTGACTCTTCTTCTCGTGCAGTCGCACTTCCCCAACCGATTCATATATGGTTCTTCAAGAGGACTTCGACTGAGTTGATGTCGATCGCAAAAGGGCAACATAAACTTATAAGGGGGCGTGATATGACGTGTATGAATGACTCATGGTAAGTTGGTTTTGAGTGAAAACTTAATAAGCGAATGGTCCTTCAAGGTTGACATGACATTTAGCATAAATCAATGGGATTAAAGTGTGATACACTAGCGTTAAAGTAGACGCGCGGTCACATGATCCACATATCTCATGGTTGTAGCAAGATTGTTCTCTCACATATCTTATTTTTTAGTGCAACACCCGCATGAAAATGTCTATCTTTGTTATTTTCCCTTATCATCACTCTGGTTAGTCACTCATGGTTATACGTTGTGTCTTTTGGCTTCTTGTTGTTCAATGATCTAGAATGGCTTCTAAAATTAGCAGATCTAGTTTCCAAGTTCATGTCTATCTAAACTTCTATTTCAACAATGCTGCATTTGGTATCAGGGAATTGAGATGAATATATTAATAATTAATCTAAGCAAAGTGCAAACATGTGATTAGTAAATTTTTTTTATTAGTGTAGACATAAAAAGTATTCCTCAAGCAAACTTCTTGATGGTAAACTCGTATACCTTTTTGCCAAAATGTTGTCGGTTCAAATTTTGTATGATGAAAATATGGTGACGTTAAAAGTAAAGCAGTTGTACCAGAAAAAGTGTGTGCTCTCCTACAAAATTCTTTATTGAAATGACACAAAATACTTTATTGAAATGACAGAAGTTTACTTTTAAGATCACACTTGTTACTTCCTCAACAAAAAATTTTCTTTCTAAATACAAGTGAAAATTTTCTAACTTGAGTGTTGCTATAAGCTTTTAATAACATGTTCCACCCTTGAAGTAAAAATCAGTGTACCTCACTTCAAGTCAAAATTGTTCAATCAAATAATTTAGCTACAAGGGTAACTGGTCAAATGGTTTGACTGGGGTTTTGTTAATGCATGGGTCATTTTAAATCAGTTTCTTGAGTTAATTTTAATTTTGTTCTTTAAAATTTGACAAAAGTAATCATTTTTCTTTAAAAGTTTAAAAACATCAGTTTCAGTCTAAAAGTTTCATCATTTGTTTCAAATTTTAATCCAAAAATTTTATTTTTTTGTATTCAAATTTATGTTTTTAATCTTTGGATATAAATTGATGTTTTTTAATCTTATAAAAGAAAATGATTATTTACAGACCTCAGAAAATAAAATTGAATTTAACTCCACTATCTTTATGGGGTTAGAGTATTATTGTAGTAGTTTTGTTCTTATACTCTTAACAATTGCGTTAGTTATTTAAACTTATATTCAAATAGTCAAAATAATTTTTTGGGTCAACCCGATCAGTTTAAACCTTTATAAATTACCCATTTGAACCCAAACCCTTTTTGACATATTACCAAACCAGGCCATCTTGGTTCTTACCACCAATATTTTTTAACCTTCAAAGTTCTTGAATCTTCGTAGCTATAGATTTCTTTGGTACTAGATATTGTCAACGCATATACTAATGCAACAACTTACTTTGATCAATCAAGTAAAAGTAATCTTGATTCAGATGACATAGAGATTCAGATACAAGAAGTGATTGTGATGCTAGTTGCCTCCGACACAGTCCATTGTTGATTTGAGGTATGCATAAAACTTTACTTGATATCATATTCATCTGTTTAAGTTTGTTTTGACTCATACTTTGAAGGGTCGATCACGAAGCGCAACCACATCAGATATCTGCATATTGACTGCTTCATCTTGAATTCCTTATAGAATGCTGGAAAACCAGAGTGTTCATTTACTAGAAAGGTGACTTTGTACAATCAGAATGTATGTTAAAATGTGAAATATTCATTAAGGAAAAAAAAATGTGGCTGCTGGGATTCGAGCCCAGGTCTCCACGGCCACAACGTGGAATTCTTACCACTAAACTACAGCCACATGATGTGTTTTAAATGAATCGTATATACTATAATTGTTTTAACGTCGCTACCAAACGGCACAACTAAAACCATTTTTTGCAATGGCTGGAATATTGGTTGATAAAATAACTTTTTTAGTATATACAAATGATTATATTATATATATATATAATATATATACACACACGTTTGTGTGATCAAAATGATGCTAGTATAAATAAGATATTGAGATTAGAGTAGGGTGTTTGAGATGATAAAATAAGTAAAAGTTGTATCTGGTATGTGAATAAACAAACATAAAAGGGGTTTATAAGTAAGAAATGAAGGTGTTACATAATAATGGTTCGTCTCGTTGATTGTTTTTGTATATTTAGTTAACGCGTGGTGTAAAACTGTTGTTTACATAGAGGTAATCCTTGTAGAATTAATGAACGGCTACGTACGCTCACCACGTTTACTCGTGTTGACCGCTTGAGCCACGCTAACCAATCAAATTCGAGCTAAACTATTAGTCATGCAAATCGTTTATGTTACGGTAACCATACTATATCATAACAGGGATCATTAAAGGATTTGAAAGTTTTCTATTATAGTTATTAACGTTTGGGTTGTAGCTATAAATAAATAGAAAATTGTTGAATCGGATTTTAATTACATTATGACATGAAAAATAGAGAGAAAATGGTTTAGAATATTGAGAGGAGAACCCTAGTCGTATCTTGTTCTCTTTCACAAATGATTAAACAAAAAAAAAAAAAAAAAAAAAAAAAAAAAGAAAGGAAAACAAAACAAAAATACCAAAAAAAACAATGTCATATGATATGATGAGTTCAATTATGTACCGCTTCAAACAGTTGTGCATTCTACGTCTATGTTAATAATAATACCCTAACTGTAAAAACATTAAATATGACAACAACTAGGTTATATCCCCGTGTATTACACTGGTTGAATAACAGAAATATTAAATATTTATTGATGATTAGTAGGAATGGTAAAACGTTATTTTAATATAACATATGATTAAATTTACGTATGGTTAAGTATTTTGATTTTTTTATTATTTTAAAACTTTCGTTTTAAAATTTTGATTTGAAATTTTTTTTATTATTTTATCAGTATTTTGTTGTTTAAAAACTCCAGGTTTGTTTTAAATAAATGTTCTTTTATAAAACTTTTATTTTATAAAAAGATTGAATTTAAATATTTTATAATTTAAAAAAGCTTTATTTTTTTAGAAAATCATAGTTTTAGAAAATTTTATTTTTGAAAAAATATATTTTTAATCAAAATACTTAGTTTTTATTTAATGAAAAAATCTTTTAAAAATCATTAATTCAAGGACTTGAATTTATAATAGAGAAAGAGAGAGAGAAAGAGAAATATTTGAAAATTAGTTACTTGACTTTTAAAAAATAAAATAAATAGTTTAGGGGGAAAAATAATTGGGGAAAGCATTGTGAGAATACCATGTGTCTCACATTGTAAAGAATTATTAGTATAGATATGACTATCTTTGTTACCCATTTAAAGACTCACAAGCCAATATGAGTAACAACCCATATAACTCATTTTTCCTTTGATTTTACTATAGAAAACCCATACAATAGAACTCCATTAAATATCAGACTTGATTAAAATGAAACCTACTTCTGTTAAGCATTTAAAATTAGATCTAAGCTAATGGTGTTTGATGATAGTGCCTAACTGCCTGTTGATTTTAAGTCATTAAAATACTCCGATTTAGTTTACCATTTAATAAAATATTCTAATTTTACCAGACTAAAAAGTTTATAGTTGAATTTATATCTATAGCAACCTGATACCTAACTTCAAACTTATGGGTTTGAGCTAATTCCATATAAAACATAGTTTACATGCTAAAACATAGTTTTGATTAACAGTGACAAACTGAAATCCTAAAAGTGTAAATGAATGTTATATGTAGTTTTATCCTTTTTTTTTTTTTTTGAAAGGCAAACTTTTATTAAACACAACAATAGAGATACAAATTGCAAGCCTAACAAGGAGCTATGCAAGCACATACACAACAAACAGATTAACTTTTGATCTTTAGGGGCTGTTTAACTATATCTGAATCAATAAGTACTGAACTAGTAAAAGGTTTAACTGGTTAAGAGATTTTGAACCAGTAACTCAGTAAGTACTGAATCCAGTATCTACTGTTTGGTTGAATATATGTGTACATGTGTATAATAACTATTTTAATCCTTTGAAATATTTTATGCTGAATAAAATGTATCAATTTGGTTAGATATATGAATGACTATATTGAATGATTAATGAATCCGAGCCCTGCACTCTTTATTAACACATAAATTCACAACCTTTTTAATAATTTCAACTTATTTTTAATTTTTTTACTACTATGGAGTTTGATCTTTGAAAATAGATTCACAAGAAGCTTAATTGTAAAAGAATGTCAGAATTGTTCTCACTAGAACCCGGAACCAGAATTAGTAAAGTTCAAAGAATGTTAGAATTCTTCATTTTTTTCTACTATGGAGTTTGATCAAAAACATGAAAATGATATAATCAGCATTTACAACTTGTGTTATTTTCTGCTATGGAGCTTGATCAAGAACATGAAGATGATATATGTAATGTATAAAAAACAATAATAAAAATAATATATTATGTTATTTTTAACACAATGAGTTTTGATAAATACACTGATGAAAGTATATTATTGTGTACTTTTAATTGTAAAACACAATGATAGATAACAAGTTTGTACAATCTATAAAAACAATGATAATAATAGCACAAATTGATCTAAAATATAAAATACAATGATTAATACATATAACAAATAACGTAACATATATGACACAATGAACGTATATGATACAATGAGTTGATGTATAATGTATTTGACAAAATAACCTAAATATAATTCTCTTTAAAACAATAGAAGACACGTGTCAAGCCAATAATTCTTCTTAAATTTTTAGATTAAATATTTTTTTTTTACTATAACCCTACTTAAGTATATATATATATATATATATATATATATATATATATATTAACCTATATACACGTGCGACACAAATAAAACAAATTATAGTATATTAAGATATTAATAGTATACATTTAGTAAAGAAGATATAAATTCAATACGATACCCTTTATTCAAAACTTATATATTTTTGTATATTTCTTTACTTTTTTTATAAAATCTCACCACTTTTTCAGATTAAAGAATTATTAAAAAAAACTCATTCCTTTAAAAAATATTTGAGTTTAAAATATAAAAAACTCTTTTACACACAATTATTAAAAATAACTAATAAACAATCATAAATTCTAAACAACATTAATTCTAACAATTTAAAATATTACGTACGGCAATAAATTAAAAAAAAACCTTTCCGGTAATAAATAAATAATGTTCAAATATTATAACAAGTAACAAAAATTTTAATAAACTAAAAACCCTACAACTTAATAAGTTTGAAGAACCCAACAAAAGTTTAAAATATGTTTTTTATATATATATATATATATATATATATATATATATATATATATATATATTCTAGATTTTAAAATAATTTATTTGGTCTTTCTAAATTTGGCTTTAAAAACATTTTTTCTATTATAAAGTAAAAAAATGGGACGAGATATTTAAAAGTAGGTAGCGACATTTAAGAGGTCTTATTTTTTGTTAATAGTTAAATTAGTAAAAAAATCAAAGCTTGTAAACTAATTTAAATTGTTAAAATGATCTGTAATTTGTAAAAGAGGTTTGGGTAGAAAAAATTGAGAGAGAAAACACCATAGAATATAATTTGTAAAAGAGGTTTGGACGGAAAAAAAAAAAACACAAGTATTCAAGCCAAGCAATACCAAGATGCTCTAATATTAAGTGTCTTAAATGTTATTATTTTATTATATACTAGGTTAGATACTCATTTATTAGTCAAGTGACACTAAAATGCTCCAATATTGAATGTCTCAAATATTATTCTTTTATTATATACTAGGTTAGAAACTCATGCATTATATGGGTAGAAAAAATTCAACATATTAAAATCATTAAGCTTTACTAATATTTTATATGTTACGTGTCATTAGCCATTAATTTAATAATAGATAATTAAAATTTAAGAAATTATAAATAATAAAAATAAAAAATTATAAAATTATATTTTAAGATAAAATATAATTAAAATCTTATAATTCAATATGTTTTAATATTCTATTAAATAAGAAGATGAGAAAATGCATAAATAGTCCCCGTGATTTAACCAAATTTCATGTTTAGTCTCCAAACTTTAAAATTTGCAAATATAGTCAAAATTTTTGTGTAATTATTGCATGTTTGGTCTCTGGCATTAAATTCATTAATTTTTTATGCATTTTATAAAATTGAAATTAACTTTTAAATTTAATTTTAGGGATCAAAAATGTAATGCCCACATAAAAGTTTGGACTAACTTTGCACTTTTATAAAATTTGGTGATCAAATTTGTAATGGCTATACAAAAGTTTAGACTAACTTTATAATTTTAAAAGTCTGAGGATCTATCATATTCATGAAATTTGATCAAATCACAGGAACTATTTATGCAATTTTCTCTAAGAAGATTTATATTTTGATTATGTAATTATTTACTTAACTTATTTATAATTATTCGCATTTAATATGAGAGAGACGAGAAACAAAAGTTTAGACTTTATCAAAAGTTGTCATGTTTATGTGAAAAACTTTTTTTTATTATATAGTATAAATATAAATATAAATATAAATAGTAAACTTAAAAATGCTATTTTTAGAAGTTTATACAGTAATTCTGTCTTTCTCATACGTTCATCAATATATACACTTTTGATAGATACTTTTTGTATGACCAGATTGAATACTAGTGTAACGAAAGGTATATTCTCCGGTTCTTTTTGCAAAAAATCAATTAAAGTTTGAAATTTCTTTGAAGGTCACAAGTTGATCTACAAATCCCTGTGGAATCGTGTTTGCTGTTGATCGGTTGACTTTCACCAGAGTTTTCAAGTTTGCGTTTGTATTACTCACTGAACAAATTATTATTAATTCTTTTTTATGTATTCTTGTTGTTTGTTATCGAGAACCCATCATTAGGTTCCTATGCATATCGTGATTTTGAAGCATTTGATTAGGTGGTGTTTCTTTAATAATAGTAATAATAAATAATTGAAGTTCTATTGGCATTGTTTGGTGAGATTGTAGTCTTTCTTCTTCTTTATATGATGGTTTGTTTGCCACTGTGAATTCCCACACAGAAGCGAATTCAAACTAATTTGATCTCAGGTATCCCCTGATCTTCAAGATTTGATTATTTGATCCAATTGTTTTGGGATTCTTGATATTGAGTCTGTTTAGCATTGCTTAGATTTTGAAGTTAGATTGGTGGTTTTAAATTTTAATTGTTGTTGTTGTTTAGATCTTACATTGTTAGTGTGCTCTATGATTTTATTATTTCAATCTTAAACTACTCTAGTTATGATTTGAAATTTGAACCTAATATGACTAGAATTCATACTCAAAAAATTACTTTCAATGATTTATAGTAAGTATTAAAAAAATGGCATTTTTGGGACAGAGGAGACTGATTTTAATGCTTGAAAGTCAAATTGGTTTTGGTTTGGGGACAGAGGAGATTGCTTTTATTAGTTTATTGTATAGTTTATTTAACCAGCATTTAATATTTATCGTTATCAGTGTCATCATCAGTTGAATTGTTGATTTGGAGTCAAACTTCTTGTAATTTTACTGAAAACAAACCATTTGCTCTAATAAGTGTTGTTGCCTATGCTTATTTAGGCTTTGGTCTGCAAACTTTGTTGCAGAAATCGGGTTTTGACAATGGCGAATAATGCTTCAAACGGTGTACATAAATCGACAAAACCACCTCCAACGCCTTCTCCTCTGCGTAACTCCAAATTCTTTCAGGTATTATCATGCTGCTGCAGGATTTATAGAATTAACTTTTGTTGTTCATACTTTTGTTTCTTCATCCCTGCATTTATTGTTACTCAAATGTCATGTAACATTTGTTTATAAACTTGTTAAAAACATGAAACATAATATAATTACCAGATTTCACAAATACTTGTGTAATTGCATTTGTGTGCATATACTTACTGCAATTGCTGTTGAATGAATTGCAGTCAAATATGAGGATATTGGTTACTGGTGGTGCTGGATTTATTGGCTCTCACCTAGTGGATAGACTGATGGAAAATGAAAAGAATGAGGTTTGTATGTCATTTTCATAACAAATTATATACCGTTGCAATGTTTCTAGCGAATCTTTAAGTATTATGCATAACATGGATTTTACATCTGCTTATATGTCTCCTTATATCAGGTGATTGTTGCTGATAATTATTTCACTGGCTCAAAAGACAATCTTAGAAAGTGGATCGGCCATCCAAGATTCGAGCTCATACGTCATGGTAACTTTTTATTACATGTTGTAGTAATTATGATCGTTGTTCATTATGTTAATAGACAGTTAACTATTTCTGATATATATGTGGACTGTATAATTTTGTATTTAATATCTTTATTGCTTGTAAAGATGATCATATTCTATAAACTTTTGCAGATGTGACAGAACCATTGCTAATTGAGGTTGATCAGATTTACCATCTTGCATGTCCTGCTTCCCCGATTTTTTATAAGCACAATCCTGTAAAGGTATGAGTCTATCCTCATTTTAATATATCGCCTTTGGTTATTCATATAATTTGTTTCATGTTTATTCTCTTATTATGATAATGATTATAAATCGAACCTTAAGGAATGTGTAACGTGTAACAGACGATAAAAACAAATGTGATTGGCACACTAAATATGCTTGGTCTTGCAAAGCGAGTCGGGGCAAGGTTGGATTTTTATTTTTTATTATTATTTTCTTTTTGTAATTCATATTTTAGCTTCATATTAGAATTATTTATAATATAGTAGTTTGTACTTTTAGGATTTTGCTTACCTCAACCTCAGAGGTATATGGTGATCCTCTTGTGCATCCCCAACCAGAAAGTTACTGGGGTAATGTCAACCCAATTGGTAAGCCCACACATCATATGATCAATTTTTTGAATTCTTTTGTATTTTTCTTTATTTATGCTTTACATACAGAATTTTAGGTTTCATAGGTAGAATGTATGTTCCTTATACAAAGTAAGTAAAAAACATGAAATTATATTTTGTTTTTTTAATGTATTTTAGGAGTTAGGAGTTGCTATGATGAAGGTAAACGTGTGGCAGAGACTCTGATGTTTGATTATCACAGACAGCATGGAATAGGTAACATGTTGTGTTGCTATTACATATGTGTAATAACAGTTGATCAAGTCAATCGTGTCTTTAAATCTTGTTTAAATTTACAGAAATAAGAATTGCTCGTATCTTCAACACATATGGACCTCGGATGAATATTGATGATGGGCGTGTTGTGAGTAATTTTATAGCTCAAGCACTTCGGTACGTCATCCATTCTAATAAAGTCGACATTTTTCATTTTAAATATCATATAATATAAATTGGGTTAATCTTATCTATGTTCTAAACTCTTGCAGTGATGAACCTTTGACAGTTCAGGCCCCTGGAACCCAAACTCGCAGTTTCTGTTATGTCTCTGATATGGTATCGTGAAAAATAATATGATTATGCATTTATTCATGATATCACAGGTTGTTTGTGGTCAAACATTGACTTTTTTGCAATGGTATAGGTTGATGGGCTTATTCGGCTTATGGAAGGGGAAAACACTGGACCAATCAACATCGGTAATCCGGGTGAATTTACAATGATTGAACTCGCTGAGACAGTGAAGGAGGTTAGTCTTTAATTATGTTTTCTAGCCATTTTTCAATAATGTACATAACTAGACATGTAATATTTTCTTATATATTATTGTAAATTTTATGAAATTATGTTGAAATGCAGCTTATAAATCCAAATGTGGAGATTAAGATGGTGGAAAACACACCAGATGATCCAAGGCAGAGGAAACCAGACATCACAAATGCAAAGAAGATGCTTGGATGGGAGCCGAAGATCAAACTTCGTGATGGTCTTCCGCTCATGGAAGCTGATTTTAGGCTGAGGCTTGGAGTTGCCAAGAAGCTATAAGCAATAAACATCAGCAAGTGCGCGCAATGATATCTTGTTTTTCTTCAATTGTGTTTTGTTTCTTATAATTGTATTTTTACTAGCTCCCATATAAGGGGGTTAGTTTTCATGTTTCTTTACTACATATTTCTGTAATCTGTTTTGTCAGCTTCTAGACAGAGTCAAGTCTATGAAGGTATTCTTTAGCCAATTGGCATTTGTATTTGTCATCAATGGTGAAATCTTTGAAGTTTTTATTGGATGACTCGTGAAAATTTCTCCTTTTAAGTTTAATATACAAGTTTCTGGTATGACACGCTTAACTAGAGACTATGTGGTCTATGGAAATTTTTATTATCTTGGGAATTTTACGTAGTCATTTTCTTGTAATTTTACTTTCTTAATTCTCTGATAAATTAGTTGAAGTAAAGCTATTTGGAAAAAGGTTTGAATAAAATAAGTTTCATGCAAAACAACGTAACTGCATAAGGTTGTCAAGCTATAAAAAAAGTTGATACAAGCTTTTATGGAACTTTTAAAGTTGGTTTGTTGTTTTGGGATTCTTTAAGATATATGGGGTTTCAAGCAATGCTCACACTTACATTGAGAAATTATAATAGTTGTTAATAAATTAAAAATATTTATTTGGGTTTAAAGTAGTTTCTCTTATTTGTCTTAATGTAAATATTTATACTACTCACGGTCAAACGGGTTAGATGAAGCTCGAATGTTTTTCTTGCATTCTAATATTGTATTAACAACATAAAATCTTCTAGGCGTATCATTCGTAATTTTGTAAATAAATGAAAAGTATATACTATTATTTATAAAAAATGATTAGATTGACACCATATTTGCTTTAAATAGTTAACATACGAGAAATTCGACCAAACAACTAGCCAAAAACCCCGAGACAACTACACGAATCACACACCTAAGAGCCACATGTTTGTAGACGAGCCATTCGGAGCCAATGTCCAAGTGATGACGACCAACAACGATTGACTACTTATGTGTAGCTTTACTTAGGCGGACGTAATAGCTTTCTTTGATGCACATGTCATGTTGTGTGGAGTTCAGGAATTCACCAAGGTGTTGCAACACATATAACAAATAGAAACCAAAGTAACTTGCAAGTACAACTTTATACATTATAAATTGCAGGCTCCCAGTAAACTTAAGGGAATCCAAACAGTAAATTAGATGGTCAAAAAACTGTTTTAAAATAGCTGAGTACTTTCATGGAAACACAACACTTGAGTTTGCTAACTTTGTTATTCAATGTTTAGACTTCCAATGAAGCCTTTGGCTTAAAGGCAGTTCACAAAACAATTACCAGTCAAAAACTGGTCTCAAAACATTCAAATAGAAATTATGTTGCATCTTGATGCAAGTTTATAAAGAAGCTGTAATCTTTAGATCTTTATTACTACTAGAAACAATTTAAACCAACATACCAATACTTGCAGCGTTACCGCAACCTAAAATTGTATCTGCCTCTACAGAACAGAGCATGTTCAACTGCAAGAAGCACAACAACCAACAAAAAGTTAGAGGTGTCTTGTCATGAAGATATCATGTGCCCACAAAGGTGAAAGAACGTATTAGCTGAACACATATCGAGTTTATGTGAAAAATCTATGCTATCGGTCAAGTTGCTAATGACAATTTTACAACCCATGCGGCCATGTTATGCAACTATACTAAACTATGCTTTCCATTAAAAAAATGTATTTGCTGTCGTTGGACAGAGTTAGAAGTCTGCAAACATGTTTGAGAATTGTGATAGATTCAAAATAACTAGAATTAGATTGATCTGGAGATGATGCATTTGCATTTAAATTCGGCAGAAAAAGACATACAAATTATAAAAACGGCACCTTTATCCTCCATACGTACACGTGCAAGCTCCATACGACAGGCTAACCTTTCTCGTTATCTAATGTAAACTATCAATAAGAAACTTCCTATTCCATTTTCATTGAATATCAAGAAAGACAATGAGCAGTAGCGATAATCACACACCCAAATACACAAGCTCAGCAAAAGAATGCAGCACCAAGTGAAACCTTGAATGTGAATGGCAGGCATGAGTAGACAAGTGATATAATGGGAAACGATACACATGATAAAGATATGCCCGTATATGCATATTTTCAAACATACTACCAGAAAAATGAAGAGACTTTGCGCATACTCGACCTATATCAATTGTTCAATTACTTGGTATGACTGCTCTGGTACATAATCGCTAATCAGTGGAGAATTTTTCCAAATTAATCTATTAAAAGCTGATGCATTGCTGCAGCAACATTTAAAATTTCCTGTGATTGATCATTGTAACACTCAATGTATAAAGATGCACAGAGCCAGTACATTAGTTAAAGACCAATTTACAAGATTTATAAGCAGAACTACATATTGTGTTATACAAAAATGCAAAATCATACGATCCATCACTCAAATGCTCAAATGTAGGGTTACATATATTGGGGTCGTCGAATCATACCTCTTGTGCCTTTGGGCAAAGACGGAGTTTTTCCTGTCTTCCTCTGTCACATACAAAAGTCGAAGAATTGGTAAATCGGAACTGAGGATCGGTGATTGAAATGTGAATGAAAACCCACAATAGAAAGGATACGAACCCGTAAGGCCGAGGGAGAACTTGGTGATGATGGTTCCGGTGATGGCGAATCCGACGAGAAAAGGCCAGTTGCGATTGAACTCCCTCTTGAAGAAAACGTTCCATGGGTCGAATTTCCTCATTCCGTATGTGTGTGATCTCTGTGCTTCTGCTTCCGGTGATTCTCCTCAAACGATTACGAGTTTACGGGGGCGTGGGTTGCAGTAGCAAGTCGGTATTCCCGACCTTTTTCCTGCTTCCCGGAACCGACCCGATACCCGAAACAATCAAACAAATGGAACCGAGTACCGTACCTAGAATTTCGTTTCGGGAGTCGGTGTTGATCGGTAATGAGGCATCGGGAATCGGTATTATGGAAGTACCGGTTGATTTTTAAAAAAATTATGTTTCTACTTGTTGCCTTTGTTCATGCTCTTGTTGGCAGGTATTTGATTTATTTTTCATGGGTTTTTGTGCTTTTGGTAGGGATGATTAAAACCTAATAGATGATCAAATTGTAATAGCTTTTGGTTAAGAGTTTTGATTCAATTTACAGTCCAAGTCCAAGTTTGTGTTGCAACATCTAGATGAAGTAGATAGCAGATGATTACTGAAACAAGTAGCTGAAACGTGATGACCAACTCTTGATCACAAAGGTAAAACATAAACCTATTTAAAGGTTAAAGCGAAGATTGAATAGAAGCATGATTGTATATAAATAACAAGCTTGTTGCATATAAATAAAATCAATTCGGTTCGGTTATCTTTGTTCGGGTTTTTTCGGGATTTACCCGATCCCGATACCGATCCCGAAATTGTTAGATTATGGGTACCGATGACCTATTTGCTTTGCAATATCGGTTTCGGGAATCGGTATTTTTTCGGGTCGGTGCTCGGGAAATTTCGGGAATACCCGGTTCGTGCTCACCCCTAGGTTGCACTTGCAGTGGTGCGTAGGTATAAACACATTGGGCTTGGGGCTGTTTGGACTGACTTTTGGATTAACTTTTAAAAAGTCAATCAGTTTTTTAAGTGTTTTAGAAAAAGTTTAAAATGTTGATTTTTAAGGGTAAATAAATTACTTTTGATAAGTTTAAAAAAATAACTTTTAAAAAATTACTTTTTGTTCAAATAAGCAATCCCAAACATGAACAAGATTTCATATTTTCATGCCCTAAGAAAACCGGTTTGAACCTATATTGAGAAGAATCATGCCTTGCAAACATGTTGCTTGCTATATGCTTCATTTAAACGTAAATTTTCATGTATCACGATCCTTAATAAAATTATACTTGATGAAAAATGTACGCTTAAAGGAAAACGACTTTCTACTTTTTGTATTAGGAATTAGGATTCAAAGAATAATGTCTTCTAACCATTTGTCTTTCTTTTATTTTGTTTAGTCGGTAAGTTATAATTTACATTGTTCAATCGTTAATTTTGCTCCAATCAATATTAGGTAGCAGTTTTGATGCATCAATGTATTGTATGAGAAGAATAGGCAATGATTTTGATCCAATCAGGATTCTAGATGATGAAGTTGGTGCAAAAGTTTGTAAGGTGCGACAATTTTAAACTTTCATCCTTCATTTCTTCCACTCTAATACCTGAACTAATCCATCGTTTTGGCCAGCTTCTTCTCATCATTTCAACCATTACTGCAGTCCTTTAACCTCACCCATTCATCTCTTGCATCAATGTAATTCACCATAACCCAAAAACACACGAGATATCGTGTATCGTCACGGTAGTGACACAACCAACCCCATGACGCCCCAACATCGTATGAATTTTTGAAACATCTTATTTTCAATAACTAAAAAGTATACAAACTTTCATCTAGCCGCGTTTGTCACAAACACGATTTTAACAAAAATAGTACATCCAAAAACCCAGTTTTCAAAAAAGTGTAAAAGTCTATTAAATGGGTTTCACAATTACGATCTAAGTGTTTCTGAAAGTTAATCATGACTAAGATAAGTTAAATATAAAATTCCATGATTTATGGATTTATATTTTACAAGTTACAAAGAGTTAAAAACCTTGAAAATATATATTTTTAAGAAAAATACAATAAATAAACTGGGGACTTAACTTACTGTAAATTTAAGGTTATTTACATGTTATTAATCATATACATCTAATTGGAAAGGGAAAAGCCTAAATAAATTACTTAATAAGTCAAAACCAAGATTTAACGGGTATTTAATGATCCAAACCGGGTAATATAATGAAAATGACAAAATATATAAAATTTAATAAATTCTAAAATTTAAGTACTCTTATAATGTTAAAAAATGACTAAAAATTATTATTTCCGCCGCATTGTATTGATATCAGTTAGTCATGAACAATTCCAAACAATGGAATGTGTCAATCTCTTTCATACATCATAGTAATTATCACAGTTCAAGTTTCATTGTTAAAACTCATTTGGTGGACCTTGGAAAGTATTATAAAATCCATCGGTGACCTTCAAAACTAGGCATTGATGCAAGGAATCTTCTCAACTGAACTAGGGGTCCTTACGACACTCACAACAAATGACATCAGGCAGCTGATTAAGGAAAGTATGACTTCCTTCTTATCGTAGTGAGTTTCAATGGTTCAAGTGGGTTCCCATTAAAGTATCAATGTTCTTGTGGAGAGCCATCATTGGTCAGATTCATTCAAAGGTTACTTTGAAAACACATGGTATTTTAAGACGGTGATTGTTTTCTTAAAAAACATCTGCGAAGCCTCTTATGTTTGCATCGTGCAGACCACGCGCAAACATCAGTGTTCGCAAACTGTTTGTTTTTTTGAAAAAATTTCATGAAAAAACGTTTGCGCGTGGTCTTTTTGGTGCAAACATAAAAACATAACTTTTAAACATTTCTCAAACCTCTTCTCAAACTCATTATCTTCTCAAACATTACTCCCAAACCCCCACCATTGCCCTTGTCGTCGGCCACCTTACTCGCGCCGTCGGCCACTTTCTTCGTCGCTGCCAGGCACCTGCAACTGTCACACCCCAACCCTTGCAAACCGCAAACCCTCTCGCACCCCAACCCTCGCACACCCAACCCGTCGCTCACACCAGTCGTCGCCTCCTCTGCCTCCAACAACCGCATTTCCCTCCCCCGTGGCTTCAAATCCCCAGCTATCACCTTTGCCCTCTCCTACAACCACCGCATCGCCGACAGTTCAACGACGTCTTCGTCGTATGGGAACACACCGCCACACCACGGCAATCGCAATCGTTCTCCTGCCGCCTGTTGTAGGAGGAGAAGCGAGGGTTCACGCTCCAGATCAACAAACGTGTTTATCTTGTTCAATCTTGTTTTCATACACGTGGAGTGGTTGAATATGGGTTATTTTTAATTCTTTTGAATTGTTCACAGTCTGCGGAAGTTAAAAACCAAACAGTCTTATTTTGTAGACTGTAGATGTTTGGTTTAACTCTTATTTTACAAATGTCTGCAGATATTGTTCGAATACTGCAGATATTTTACCTATGAAAAAACAAATTGCACTAAAATGATGCCTCTTGTGCGTCATGTCGATACTTAAAGGAAAAAATAGACGTATTTTAGTAAACTGTAAGGTAGCAAATAAAGTACGAGATTTAGATTTATTTAAGGGTTAAAATTTCTAAACCATTATTTCAAAGGTGAAAGATCTATTACAACTCACCACCTCTCGCCCGATATCCATCGAGCTAAAAAATACGATACAAGTTATCTTTTCAACCGTCCTATTATGCTTATAGAAGTCTCGAAACGAAATAAGTCTCGACAACAAATTATTAGACTAGGAGGAGATTATTAATAATATAAAAATCACTCTCTTTTCCTTTGGTCAAAATGAAATTCATGACCTAATTTTTCCTTTTAAACTCGTCTCGTATGTTTTTATCTAGGTTCTTGCTTTTAAATAAACACACGACTGAACCCTTAAACATCGATGTATAAAAAAATTAATAAAATAAAACGAGCCTATCACTAAAGCTATACACTCAGTCAGAAAGCACAGCACACGGATCGCTATTCCAAAGGACCCATCCACCGTTCATTCACATCAAAATCAACGGCCACAATCCTCCCTCAATCTTCTCATTCACCGCTCAATCTGCAACACTCGACATCTCAAAAACTTTCACATCCCGCCTTCGTGCAAACCCACATCTTTAAAACCCCCAAATCCACCATCACCACCACCATCACCCAATTCATCAATTCAAACAATTCACAACATCTCATCACACAATGTCTGGCCGTGGAAAGGGAGGCAAAGGGTTGGGAAAAGGAGGAGCAAAGCGTCATCGTAAGGTCCTCCGTGATAACATTCAGGGGATCACCAAGCCCGCTATTCGTCGATTGGCTCGTAGAGGCGGTGTGAAGCGTATTAGTGGGTTGATCTATGAGGAAACACGTGGGGTGCTTAAGATCTTTCTTGAGAATGTTATCAGAGACGCTGTGACTTACACCGAACACGCTCGCCGGAAAACCGTCACCGCCATGGATGTGGTGTATGCTTTGAAGCGTCAGGGACGTACCCTTTACGGGTTCGGTGGTTAGATCTAGGGTTTCGGGTGGAATTAGGTTATTTACTGTAGATCGTCTCTTTCGTTGTAATCTTTTTAGGTTTGTTGTCATTCCCATCTCGGGATTGTGGATTTGTGTTCAACAACTTATGTATTTCAATTCAAGAATCTCTATTTGAAGTCAAGGTTGTGTTATTTGTTTGAATTTGCTTTTATACTATGATATCGTGAAGCTAGTGGTCGTAATCAAAAGCTATAGATCATGGCAATCTTTAGCAGGTTCAAGAACATTTTTTTATGGTTTTCAATTTGTTTTTATTTGGTTTCAATCAGACATTGTGTGGAAATGATTGATCAAGAAGGGATTTTTAATTGCTTTAATATTAAAAAATTGAGAACGATTGATGGGGGATTGAATTGTTTTCACCAATTTTTGTAAAGGTCTGTCTTTTTCTCGCCACGCGGGTCCAATAAGCACCAAACAAATCCCTTTTGCTGGTTTTACATCTTGATTGTTACTAATTGTCATACATCTTGTTTGAATACAAACCCTAATCGGAGTGAATTGGCTTATGCGTATCGATCAAGCTGGAGAAGTACTTTCCTCATCGTGGTTCAACTCAGGCTAACAGCCGAGGGGAGTCGGGATGCTGGTCGTTTCAAGCGGCTGGTGCGGTCCCTGACATCGGTGGGCCGAGTGAAGATCCGGTGGTGATACAGAAAGGGAAGAAACAAGGGGATCCGTTTGTAATCACTGTTAATTGCCCTGATAAAGCTGGCCTTGGTTGTGATATCTGTTGGATTATTCTTGATTTTGGGCTCTATATTGTCAAAGGAGGTCAGTTTCAGTTTTGTTCTTGTGATATGCTATGTTACAGATTTTCAGATTCCCATAATTTCATATTATCTGGTTCAATATCAGTCAATCGCTCAATTGATGTGTATATTTAGGGTTTTTTGGTGAGTATTATTTTACAGTGTACCCTGAGCCAATTTATAACCTGTCACCTGTGCTGTTATAACAAAGTTTTAAACTTGTAAGACAAATCTTGTTGATTTCTGGCTTGGTTTTATACTTTGAGAGGTCATGTATGATATGCGCTCTCGAATTATGCATATGCTTGGAGCATTCTGTTGTGCTATCATTGCTTTAGATATGAATTGTGAAGCATCAATAAGATGTTTGGAACATAGTAGTCTGTGTTATGATTATGCACTAATCATAGTGATTAGTGAGATTCAATGTTGCAAGGATACATGTGTGGAAATATGGCTGATTATATACGAATAATAACGGATTGATTAAAGAATTAATCTGTTATGATTGGTTTTCATTCATTAAGTAATACGTAAGATTAACTACAAATGTAGCCCTAAGCACATTCTTTTGCTTTTACTTTGTCTGAACTGTGAGAAAAGGTAACTTGGGTCATCTTGGTTTCCATTTTTCCATCACAACCTTCAGTTAGCTTTGATTCTGTCCTGTCTCTTTAATTTACACGCCATCACTTGTCATCTATATTTTTGGTAAGATTGAAACATCTTTTGCCATATCCCCATGTTTGTATCCTTGTGAGTTTGTGGTCAATGATTTGAGGATTTAGTCAACACTATCTGTGGTTTGTACCACATAGCATCCCTGAAAGTGGCGCTTTAAAAGCACAGGATGCATGGAATCGGCATGGGTTGGAAACACCCCTTTGCTTCTGAAAGAATGTTTTACATGAAGTTATGGGATAAGTTATACTTGCATTGTGGTCAGTTTGCAATAATATGTTCACAACATTTGTATGTGTATCAAACATATAACGACTTTCATTATTAATTTGCTTAATGGAATTTGTTTATTTGTTTAGATATTACAACAGATGGAATATGGTGCTACATTGTATTATGGGTGTTTCCTTACTCAACTTCACCTACTGTAAGATGGGCAAACATAAAAGAACGCCTCTTAGCAGTATGTCCAACTTTTTCTGTATCAGCTTACTTAAACGAGACACCACCCAAACCCGATGCCTCTCCAGTGTACCTTCTGACATTTTGCAGCACTGATCGGAAAGGATTGTTGAATGGTACCTGCATTTTTCAATTTTAAGTTTACTCTTAGATCATGTTTGTCAGTTTGTGTCGCAATCTAATGTTTTCAATTTATCTTCTTTTTTTCTTTTTTAAAATATAGATGTGACTCGAGTTCTTTGTGAGCTTGAGCTTATGATCCAGAGAGTGAAAGTAACTACAACTCCTGATGGTCGTGTCTTGGACCTTTTCTTTATTACCGATAACTTGTGAGGCATTGTCTCTTAGTACTCTTTTTCCTTTTGCATTTTTGTTTGTGCATTCCTAGGATGAACTTACTACTGCTAAGCTATGGATCAAATATAAACTGCATATGTGGTGTGTATGTATAGATCTCAACACGTATCATACAAATTCGATATGTTTTTCTCTATGCTACCTTACAATTTGTAGACTTAAATTTTGTAAACTTATTACTATATTTCTGGTTTCCACCCTTTCATTGATGAACTTTTTATTAGTATTTAACCCGCAGGATAAGAATATATCTGCCAATATTGGTTGACAAATAAATTAGTTGGATGTAAATACAGTGTAATACATTAATGTAATTGAGTGTTGTATATAACTGGTCTATCTAACTTTGAAGAATTACACATTTACACCTATGTAAAGATATACATTCTTTTCGCAGTTGTAATACACTGATAATTTAATTTTTCAGAGTATACACGCGTAGATGTTCGCTTATGATCTTTTATTAGGTTATTTTTGATTCTTCTCAGCATTTGTCTGTTTATCTGAATTTTTGTAAGTAGCCTAAATTGTTAAGTAGGCTTGTAACATGTAAATGAACTAATTGGCAGCATAAATTAAGCAAGCATCAATGGTTGGTTCTTAAATTGTTACTGACATTGGGTTGACGATCTATTTAGATTGCTTTAATGTGGTCTGCTAATTTAGATTCATAATGTATGTAAATATATAATTTCAGGGAGCTATTACATACAAAAAAGAGGAGAGAAGATGCTTGTGCTAAATTACTTGCGGTGTTAGGCGACACTTGTACAAGTGCTGATATCTGCTCTGCAGGTTACAAGTGTGATAGTGTCCCACGCATCTCTTCTCTTTCTCAGACGGCTGCTGCAGAACTATTTCGAGCAGAATTATCAGAAAAAGAAGAGCTTTCACAAGCTCTTAGTGCAGATGTCAAAAAATTAAAGCATGCCACTGTCATAATTGATAATTCACTCAGCCCAGCTCATTCACTCCTTCAAATTAGTTGTGTTGACCACAAAGGTTTCCTCTACGACATCATGCGCATATTAAAAGACTTTGATATACAGGTCATACTTCTTAATTCAACATCTGTTATAGGGTCAAATTTGCAATTGCATCAGGGCTCAGGCATTATAAGTTGTGCCTTTTTAACAGATAGCTTATGGGCGATTCTCACCAGTTAATAAGGCGCATCGTGACTTGGACCTGTTTATCCGGCAAAGGGATGGTTTGAAGATCGTGAGTGTTGAGAAGCAAGAAGAAGTGATATCTCGTCTGAAGTTGGAAATGCTTCACCCATTGCGTGTTATTATAACTAACCGTGGACCAGATACAGAACTTGTGGTTGCTAATCCGGTTGAGCTATCTGGAAGGGGACGGCCAATGGTCTTCTATGACACGACACTTGCACTCAAGGTTCTTGGCATCTGTGTCTTCTCGGTAAGAAACATTTACCATGTTTAATTAGCAGTTTAGCACTCCTTGAACATGAAGATGAGCATGAAGATGAAGCATGATTGGATTGTGTGTAGGCTGAGATTGGAAGACATTCAACAGAAAATGGTGAATGGGAAGTGTACAGGTTTCTTCTGGAGGAGAATTGCAATTACAAATTGGGAAGCAAGATGGTTAAAAATCAGATTGTGGACAAAGTCAGAAGAACACTCATGGGATGGTGAAATGAGCCTTATGAATGTGAGTGATACACATTATTCCTGTTGTCACCATACGTTGTTCATAGGACTATCTTAACGCCTGTTTGTTACCTTTTTTACACTTCTTGTAATCTACTCCTATTAATCATCTATAGACCTGGCAAAACAAACCCATTCATTACATTTTGGGTCAATATGGGTGCTACTCATGACAACTTGGGTTATCTTGGGTACAAGTAGTTTTTATAATGGGTTTGTATGGACTCAAATAAAAAGAACAAAATATTAGACGGGTCAAGATGGGCATAACCAAATGGGTGAGCGGGTCAGAATAGGTTATCAAAAAACAAAAAATAACATCTAAAATTATAACCACCACTTCACCACCATCTTCAATAGATGAATATAGTATACCAGCCAACTCCATTTCAACCACAACATATTATAATCATCATCGCAAGTTCGCAACATCACCACAGGTAATCACACCCACTATCGCAACAACCAACCATTATTTCCACCGCAACAACCATTGCTACCACCGGAACGGCGACCAATGATAGTCGCCGCCATCGCAACAATCACCAAAAACAATCGCCGCCACCACAACGTCCACCCACAACAACCGCCGCCATCGTTACGTCCACACACGACAACCATCGCCGCCACCGCCACGTCCACCCACAACAACTGCCGCCATCGTTACGTCCACACACGACAACCATCGCCGCCACCGCTACGTCCACCCACAACAACCGCCACCATTTTGGTTAGAACTCGATTTGACCCGTACTCATTATATTTAGAACCCGTTTTGACCCATACTCATTTTGGAAAGATGTAAAATGACACTTTTTAGAATTGACTCGTTCTGACCCGTGCTCATTTTGGTTAGAACCCATTCTGACCCGAACCAATAGGACCCATTATTTGAAACAACCTGTCTTGACCCGAACCCATTCTGACCCGAACCCATTCTGACCCGAACCCATCCTGCCCAACCCAACCCGCCCATTTTACCAGGCATAATCATCTATATATGTTCTTTGCAGGATTTAAATCTTTGACCTTTTAGGACACCTTACCAGTTACTATCAAAATGTCTTTTTGAAGACACTTAAGGAGTTAATCATACAAGATTACCAGCACTTCTGTTCTATTTGACTTGGGGATGATCTGACCAGAACAACCTAATTGCAACTTCTGAAACAATGTTGTGAAAATCACCGATTTATAATGGGTTTGATTGTATACCATGTATGACTTAATTTAGTCAATTATATATAATATAATATATTAAAAAGCAACACAAGATTTACAATATAATTTTAACTTTTCACCCTTTGAACACTAGATTTTTGATATTTGATATTTACCTGTGTTTTGACTTAAGTTTTGTTTAGAAATTAATCATGTCAAATATAAAACGTTTTCATTTGATGGTATGAATTCAAGTTACTTTACATTTTAAATGTAAATTTAGTTGGGCATGAGTCGGGAAGATTTAATCTACATGCTTCTTTTATGTACTCCTTGACTTAGTTTACATTTTGACATAATTTTGTTTGGTTAGTTATAATATGTTTTCGCTCAACGGTATAAATTTGATTTATTTTACGCTTCGACGTGAATTCGAAAACAGGTCAATTTGACTGTTTATATTTTATCATGTCGCCTACGATGTTACCGCATCACGCGGATGGTAAAAACTAGTATATTATATACTAGCATTAAAAAACCCGTGTAATGCATGTTAGATAATTAAAAAATATAAATTATAAATCTATGTATATTTATAATTACTGAAATGCTTAGTTTATATAAAATACTTTGAGAGATATGATATATATGATATTTTTTTATTTACAGATTAAAAGTGAACCAAAAGAGTAATGCTGAGGGGTTAAAATAAAAACTCACATAACCTGTGCGGCAAATTCGAGAAGACAGAAAAGCAACTGCAGATGCAATTGCTTTATTCATAGTATATAATTAGGAAATATCTAGTATTTAAAAGATAGTCATAAGTGTGAATGATTTATTAACTTAATTAATAATTGTTATAAAATAGATAAAAATACTTTGGGCGCAAAAATGAAAACTTTGATAGTATAGAATTGTGATAAATGTTCATTTGAGATACTTATTTATTAGAGTAACAAGATAAGATAAGAATTAAAATAAGATTTTACAAAGACATTTAGTTCCATCTTTATTTAGATTTAGAAATTAAATTCAAATTAAGAAAGTTTGACAAGTCAAAGGTAAAATATAGAAGCTTTTTGGCCCGCAGAGTTTAAAATCATTCGGTACTTTATTAGGGATATTGTCATGCATCAAAAAATTTAATTCAACTAGTTTATTTACCCGTTGCGTGTTTTGTCACCAAGTGTTTCGATGTTGATGTGATAAAGTATAAGGTACAATCAACTGAAAGTAAAGTAATTGGAATTTATAACGTCAAATAAAAACATATTATATTTGACGCGAGTACGCGACTCTAAACAAAATCTACGTTGAAACGTAAACCTAATCAAAACATAATACGTAAATAAATATACACGTGCGGTGATGCCGTATGTGGCCTGATAAAATACACACTATAATCGCACAGACTCATTTGCAAACTAAATTTATGTTAACATGTAGACCAACTCGAGACAGACGCGAGTTTGTGAGTCCGGTAACACTAGATTATTATTATTGGATTTTAATAATCCCAATGTTTATTTATTGGCCGGTATTAATACCAACTAAGAAAATGTTTATAAACACTCCCAACTTTGAGCTTATTTTTCTTCAACGATCATTTACTAACTAAGAGTTAACACCGTTAGTTTTTCGATGACGTGGACTGTTTATATGCCCAAAAAACTAAGCAGATTGTTGAAATCAACCATCTGGTCCGTCAATCTAAAACTTCTGAACCATAAAACTCGTTAATTTTTAACTTCTGATCTGAACCACTTAACTCATTGGAGGTAGATTTCAGGTGTCGTTGGAGGCTAGACACCAAAAAAAAGACTCGATAGAGACTAGGCGGTGACGTAGTTGAAAAATGGCTTGATTTTGGCCCCATTTCATCAAAAAAACTAACAGAGGTTAATTCTCAGTTAGTAAGGGATCGTTGTAGGAAAATAAATTTAAAGTTAGGAGTATCAGTAAACATTTCTTGAGTTGGGATTAATCTCGGCCAATAAATTAAAATTCGGATTATTAAAATCTAATAACCCTTATTATTATTATTGTTTTTTTTTTTTGAACAGCTGGTTAGTTGTTAGTTGTTAGTATCACCAAGTTAGTAATATTCGTCAATGCCAAGGATTGAACCTTAGACCTCCAAAAGTGACAAAACATCCAATCTTCCCCTTAACCACTAGGTCAAAAGATCATTGGTTATTATTATTGTTTACTTTATTAAAAATGGATAATGGTAAAGGATACGTCATGTTGTCTGATCCTTGTCTCGTTGCACCGCTGCGTGTGGTGTTGCGTTGCTGCCACGCCGCATATCACCGGCCACCATCATCACCACCAAATCATTTCCAACATCTTCACACCCCTTTAATTATTATCATTATTATTTCATTCAATCTTTAAACACACCCATCAAAATCCAACCTTAGGGTTCGCCCTTAATCATTCTGTTTTCATTTCAAATCAAATGCTCTGTTATTCCAGATATCGGTTGCATGAGAATGGCACCAATATCCTATACTCAAAGAGCCTCTGCTTATTTCTCTGCTCTCACTCAAGCCATCGACAAAAAGCTTCAAAGGGTCTGTCTGTCTTTCTTGCACCTTCCATTTGTCAATTGCCATCTGTTTTGTTACGATGGGGCTTAATTCATCGGTTGATTTTGCATTTGTGATTCAGGCGCTTGCTTCACCATCTCAGAGACGTGACTTGTTACAAGAGCTGTTTGCGGATATCGCTTTAGAAGTTGACGATCGAGCTAGAGGTAAGAAATCCACCCTTTTGCTTTTGATATTGCATGTAAGATAGTGGGATTTTCGATTTTTTTATAAAATTGATTTGGGTACTAAAAGAATCGAAGTATCTCATAGAAAATGATAACTTTCTGGTGTTAATTTGGTAATCGTAATCATATCAGATGTTCATTTGAGTATTAGTTAATTTTATCTTAGCATTAACCATATCAGGATGACCCTTATACTACTGTTCTGGATATAGTACTTTATCTTTCACCGATGGTTAAGAAGGTCTCATTTATCTTGAAAATGAAAGATTTGTGTTACTATTTTTGTATTTTGTCATTTTATATCTAAGAAATGTTCTCATTTATCTTGAAAATGATATGGTCTCTGCATCCTTTGTTTGACTACTGATTGATGAAGTAAGTGCTTCAACAAAAAAGAAAGCTGTAATTAAGCAGGATTGATCGAGCTATAAGCAGAGTTTGATGGGCGTTATTAGTTGAATCAATAAATTAAATGGCCATATAATTGTTGTGGTTAAATATGTCATACAATTTGAAATTTTGGTCTTCTTCTAAATGATCAAATTTGGAGAATGTTATTTACTTCCATAATTAAAAATGTGAATTTTGGAAGCAGTCTGCAAATTGGAAGTTGGGTTTTTTATTGATTAATTGTGTTTTGACAATCTAGAAACATGATTTGTTTGCTTAAGCATCCACTTAATCCCCGTAAGACAAATTAGCAAATTATCTATGTACACATAGACATATAGTTAAACATAGTTTTTACGTCAGTAGGGTATGGTGGGAAAAGCTTGATGGATCTTAGAATAGAGAATTATGACCGCATACTACAACAATGAGGATGATGCAGGCCATGTCGTGGACCAGGCTTCTAGTGGTGAACAGCCTGTTGTAGAAGCCCATCAGACCAGGCCCAAGCGTGAGATCAGGATGCCAAGAAGACTGCTTGACTGAGTCAATTTATTATCTTTGTCAATTTATTATCTTTATTTTATTTTAGTCCACGTTTGCATGATTCCATGTTGCATGGCATGTTGCCATGTTCTCCATTATCTCCTGTTTAGTTTACTGCACTTTACTTTTCGTGATTGTATTTAAGTCTTGGATTGGAAATAGAATATATCAGAAAATTGGCCCACAAGGTTGTCTCTCTTTTCTACTCTCGATTCTTGGAGTCTCACCCGCTCTAAGGGTGCATCATTGGTGCTTTCATTCTCGTCTCCGCCTTCCGTCATGCCTCCGCGAAAAGACTCATCATCCGATGACCTACCGCCCACCGTTTCCGAACAACTTAGCCAACTTATCGCAGCCACCAACGCTGCTTCCACCCAACAGGCTACTCAATTATCCGACCTTATCAAAGCAACCCAAAACCTGAACACCAAAATCGACCAACTCTCCGACCACATCACCTCCGAGTCATCCACATTCACTGGGTCCAAAACACCACCAGTTACCAGACCCCCACTACACACTACATCACAACCAAATTCCAACCCTCGACCACCAAAGATCACCCTCCCTTTATTCGATGGGTCGAATGCCCTTGATTGGATTTTCCAAGCGGAAAATTATTTCTCCTATTACCAAATTCCGGAAGCCCAACGTTTATCTCTCGCAGTTTTTTACTTCATTGGTGATGCACTTTCATGGTACAAACATTTAGCAAATAATGAATTGCTAGGCACATGGACCACATTCAAACGGGAACTCGAACTCCGTTTCGGTCCTTCCACATATGAGAATCACGAAGCAACACTTTTTAAACTTCGACAATCGTCAACGGTTTCCGCTTATCAAACGGAGTTTGAACGTGTGAGCAACCGTGTAGTGGGCCTTTCGCAGCAGGCCCTACGTAATTGCTTCATCTCAGGCTTACGATCCGATATACAAAATGAACTTGCCATTCTTCAGCCCACTACCTTACACCAGGCCTATGCTCTTGCTCGACTTGTTGAAGAAAAATTGCAGCAGCTTCCTAAGCCCAAAGCCACAAATAACTCAAAGCCCACTTCTTCATGGACCACACCCCCCACGTTTCCACCTGCTAATCCGACCCCACCAACCACAAACCCAACATCATCTTCTCCATTGTTACCCACCCCAACCAAAACCCCACAAAATCTGCCATTTACTAAGCTCTCTGCTGAAGCTCTCCAACAACGTCGTAAGGACGGTTTGTGCTTCAAATGCCCTGAAAAATATTTTCCTGGTCACAAGTGTTCCCCCCCACAATTCTTGTTGATCGTCGACAACGACGATAGCGACGACATGTTGCCTGACCAATCTGATCCAAACCATGCCACTCTTCAATCCCCACAGTTTTTATCACTTTCCCACGCTGCTTTCTTTGGCTTGTCTTCTACACAAACCCTGCGAGTAACGGGTCATATTGATGGTAAACCGGTGACTATACTCGTCGATTGTGGAAGCACCCATAATATCATCCAGCCACGAATTGCAGCGGGTCTCAAACTGCCTACCAAACCCATTTCCCCGTTTTCGGTGATGGTTGGCAATGGCCAACATATCTCCTGCAAAGATTACTGCCCCGATGTTAAACTCCAGTTGCAAAAGTCGTTCTTCGAGATTCCATTCTTTGTTCTTCCGGTTGAAGGTGCCGACGTGATTTTGGGTGTGGCATGGCTAGGTACATTGGGTCGTCTAACAGCTGACTTTTCCATCCCGGAACTGTCCTTCTACAAAGACGGTCGTTTGTGCACCCTACAGGGTGAACCTCTCGGTACACCTGTCTCCCCTAGCTCTCTTTCTACTCTCTTAAAACATGGTTCGATATCGTCACTACACACTATGTTGTTTGATAGTCTTCCCAATGATCAACCCACTGTTGTGAACCCTTTATCTCATGCTGACCCTCACATCGCATCCCTACTTGGTGAATTCAAGTGCTTGTTCGAGCCACCTAAAGGCCTCCCTCCCAACCGCCCCCATGACCACCACATCCCCCTCTTTCCCGGCGCCGCACCAGCCAATGTTAAACCATATAGATACCCACACTTTCAAAAAGAAATTATGACCCGACTAATCACCGAGATGCTTAATGAAGGTGTTATTAGACCGAGTCAGAGCCCCTTTTCGTCTCCAGTTCTTTTGGTAAAGAAGAAAGATGGATCATGGAGATTTTGTGTGGATTATCGGTCACTTAACTCAATCACGATTAAAGACCGATTTCCTATTCCAACAATTGATGAGCTACTTGATGAATTACATGGTGCAACAATCTTCTCCAAAATCGACTTACGCTCCGGGTACCATCAGATTCGTGTGGCAGATAAAGACATCCACAAAACCGCATTCCGCACTACCGACGGCCACTATGAATTTTTAGTCATGCCGTTTGGCCTCACCAACGCACCATCAACCTTCCAGTCCGCCATGAATGATTTATTTAGGTCGGTTCTTCGTCGTTTTGTTCTCGTATTTTTTGATGATATATTGATTTACAGTGACACTCATGAGCAGCACTATTCTCATCTAAAGTATGTATTTGAAACCTTACTACATCACAAGTTCCATGCAAAACCTTCCAAATGTGTATTTGGAGTTCAAGAGGTTTCATTCTTAGGTCATCGTATTTCATTCCATGGCGTGTCATCGGAACCGGACCAAATTGCATCCATTAAACAATGGCCGCAGCCGGTTTCATTTACCACACTTCGTGCATTCTTGGGCCTTACCGGGTATTATCGTCGTTTTGTTCCTCAATATGCTAAAACCGCAGCGGCCCTTACCGATATCCTTAAGCAAAAGTCATTTACGTGGAGCCAGGAGGCACAACAAGCTTTTATTAGCCTAAAAACTCACATGGAAAAGTTAGTCACCTTGGCCCTTCCGGATTTCTCAAAGCCTTTTGAAGTTACTACAGACGCATCCGGAGTTGCAATCGGTGCGGTGTTGTCACAAAACAACCGCCCAATCTCATTTTTTAGCAAGAAACTATGTTCAACAATGCAGGGGCAGTCCACTTATACCAAGGAGTTATATGCTATCACAGAGGCGGTGAAGAAATGGCGTCAATACCTCTTGGGTCGAAGATTTCGTATATACACTGACCATCACAGTCTCAAACACTTGTTTTCCCAAACGATTCAAACCCCAGAACAACAAAAGTGGGCAACCAAGTTGTTAGGCTATGATTTCGAGGTTATATATAAGCCCGGACGAGAGAATTTGGTGGCGGACGCCTTAAGTCGGGTCGATGTTCCTGCTGTTTTTTCATTCTCCCATCCCACAGCCCCATGGTTGAATGAAATTAGAACTTACTTTGCTACATCAGAGAATGGACAACAACTTGTTGCCCAAATTATGGAGGACCCATCGGCATTTCCACACCACAAATTTAAGGATGGTTTAGTCTACGTGCATGGAAAGGTTCTTGTTCCACCAATTAACTCCTTGAGGAGTACCTTGCTAGCTGAATTCCATTCTTCGTATTTAGGAGGACATGCAGGTATTAATGGTACTACAAAAAGGCTCTCTAGTGCCTTCTCTTGGGTAGGCCTAAAGAAAGATGTCACTTCGTTTGTCAAAGCCTGTGAAGTTTGTCAAGCTATCAAGCCTTCTAATCACAAACCTTACGGGTTACTGCAACCCCTTCCCACACCCGAAGCACCATGGCTTGATATCTCAATGGATTTTGTCACGAATCTTCCTTCCTCTCGTGGTAAAACGGTAATATGGGTGGTGGTAGATCGCCTTTCTAAATTTGCTCATTTTTTATCACTACCCACTCATTACACAGCAGCCTTTTTGGCTACCCTTTTCCTCCGTGAGATTTACCGTTTGCATGGCCTTCCTAATACCATAGTCTCCGATCGTGACCCGATCTTCATTAGCCGATTTTGGAGGGAACTATTCAAGCAATTAGGCACCAAATTACTGCATTCTAGTGCCTACCACCCGCAAACTGACGGTCAAACGGAGGTGGTCAACCGGTGTTTGGAATCTTATCTCAGGGCTTTTGTTTTTGATGAACCATCAACGTGGGAGAGGTATTTATACATGGCTGAATTTTCGTATAATACGAGCTTCCACTCGTCTATTAATATGACACCCTTTAAAGCAGTTTATGGTCGCGATGCGACGACCATCCATGAATACTCATCTGGTGACAGTAAGAATGCTTCAATTGATTCTTCATTGATGGCACACCAACATCTCTTACAAGGACTCAAGCAGTCAATGGAGCACTCAAAAGAACGGATGGTAAAACAGGCGAATAAAAAAAGAACAGAGAAGGAATTTCAAGTGGGTGAATATGTTTATCTTCGTTTACAGGATTATAGGCAAAAGTCAGTCGAAGAAAGGAAGAATCATAAGTTGTCACGACGATTTTTTGGCCCGTATGAAATCGTGGAACGAATCGGGAAGGTGGCCTACAAGTTAGCACTACCGGAAGGATCAAAAATCCACCCGGTCTTTCATGTTTCACTGTTAAAGCAATGTTACGGTAGAACAACGTCGGCAAGCGGGGATCTGAATAACTTTAGTTCGGTAGCTCAACTGGAAAGGGTTGATTTTAACCCAATAGGTTGTTCATGTTGACCTTATTTTCAAGCAATTAGGGGTGGTGAGCATAGGTCAGTTCGGTTATGGGCTACAACCAAACCTATAACTGTGTTCAGGATTTTTATATTTTCATAACCATCGGTTTCCGTTGCAAACATTTCGTTATTGCTAAAGTAATGATTATGGGCGTTAGCCTATTCAAGCCTATTTCAGATAATAAATGCAATCAAGTTTTGAACCAAACAAAAAAACTACAAACATGTATCTTTATATAAAAGGAGGGGCACATATTGTTTATAAAAGTGGTAACAAAAGTTTTTAGGCACATAATATATTATTTATAAAAAATTAGACTATAAAGGTTGGTTTTAAAATTTTAATGACGGTTTAGTTATTCAATTTAACCATAACAAGACCATAAACATCGGTTATTAAAACCTTAACCGCACCATCAGCCTCTATCAGTTTGGTTATTTTATTTTTTCTGTTTTTATGCTCACCCCTACCTGCAATGAAATTAAAACAGATATTATCCTTGGTGGGGAAGATGCAACAGAGGTACAAAATAAGAATCCACTATGCTTTTATGATGTACTTGCTGATCATTTTGCCTCTGAACCTGATGAACGGGGAAAACCAATTCTTGATTACATTGTTCAACTATGGAGCCAGCCCTTTGCGTCTCATATATTTGCATTATTGTTTCATAAATGGGTATGTCTGTCATTATTGCGCTAATGTCATAATATCAACATTCTTTCATTAAATGTATGTGCCATTCACATTTATCTTGTAGTTGTTTGAAGTCCAACTTGATAGTTCTGATCTCCTCCTTCGTTACTCCTCAGCTCTTGTCCAAGGTGCTACAAACGTCTTCTGGTATGGCATTCCGAACAAATGTCTTTTAAATATCCATTTCTCTGAGCTAAACCATTGTTGCTTGCTATTACAAAATCCCTCATTGATTGCGAATTCTTGAGAGTATTCTGATATTTGTACGTTTATTTGTAGGATTGACATCCAAACAAACACAACCCACTTCCGGAGTCTTTTCCGGGTGAGACAAGCTTTTACCTTTTCTTTTTGTGAGCGCGTGTCTTTTGTACATACTGACCTCGAGATTGGTTTCTACTCTTAATTGGTTATAGTTTCTTCTCGATTGCGTAGCATTGGTTCCTGAGAAGTTGAAGAAAATCCCTTTGCAGGTTGAGTACTAATCCTTTACATATGGAAATTGCGATACAGTTGATACATAATGCAATAAAAAAGTCAAAAACTATATTTTAAGAAAGTATCTAATAATCTTGTGTCTTTCAGGCCCAACGAGATCTCTTTCTTCTCCTTTCAAGATTCATATTCCTTTACAATCTAGGTATAGTAGAACACCAAAACTGCTAGAAAACATACCTCTTTATGATATGCATCAAAATGTTTCGGTTGTGATCTCAAGGCTTCTTGCAGTTGAAAAGCTTGATAGCTTCTTTCAGAACTTTCCAGAATTTCCAAATGCTTTCTTGGTAGGGGGTCCTGCAGATATTTTTGTTATTGAACTTACTGATCAGGTGAGAGTTATCAATATATTATACATCCTAGATTATCTTTATCATCCAGCAAATTAATACGGACAAGTTTAATGTCTTTTTGTATTGTTTTCAACCGAACAGCTTCAAAAACTGAAAGTGGAACCTGTACTTCTACATTCTCTCTCCCAAATTAAAGTTCTACAGGGTACTACTCCTCTCTTGCAGTAATTACACTTTCATGTATATGTTCACAAATTTTGACATTTGGGGAGTCTAGTTCAGGTCTGGAGCTGAGGATGACAACTAGTACCAGACTTAAAACGTGCCTGTACAGCTTCACGTCTCCTGGTGGGCCCATGTATCCGACACGAGCTGTTCGTCATGCAGCCTGGGACGCCCTTGATTTTCTTTTCCCTGTTAGTAAAGTTCATATTATGTGGAAATATCAATCTTTTAGACTGCAGTAGATTCTGATAATATTACATTCATTTAATTAATTATTTTTTCAGGTTGGGCGATATCCTCGACATATTATTAGCCTGTTTTTCCGGTTGCTGTATCCTTGGTACTGGCCTTCATCGTGCTGGAACTTTGTGTGGTCATGTATACAAGCAATATTGCACCCAGTCACAAGGCTGGTTTTCCCTAACCGCGAGTTGAGAGACTCCCATGTGTCGTAAATGCTACAAAGTGATTTGTGGTGTTCGCCCCCGTGGAGAAGTAAATGTAGTTATCAGTGCTGCACAATCATGCTTCTGTTGTGCCTTTTATTGCATCATGCAACTTTGTTATTTTTTTAAGTTGTTTGCAAATACCCTTAAAACTCTTGTTCCTTTGTAGCTGATGTTTTAAGTACAGATGGATAAACTAGATGGAACTGCAGTTTGTCTCAGTATATTCGGTGTAATTATAGGTTTATATATATACACACACGTAGAATAAGTTTTTTTAATGTCAAATTTCTTCCCTTTACTTACCTTTAAATACCATGTAATCCTGCGCTTGTAAGGATTTGAATTCACATCACGGCATCACGCAATCAACAATACCATTACGCTACAAGCCGATAGGTATATGTTCTTTTGTTAATCCTAATTGGGAACCAGAAGGTATGCAGCTTTTCATTATGGATTGTGCAGAGTTTCCAGTTTTGATCTCCAACATGTTCTAATAATTAGCCAGCTAGTAGCTCGCCCTTTACTTCTTAGTAAATGTTGGCTCGTAACTTCTTGGTAAAAGCTCACCTCGTAACTCACTCAAGCTGGCTGGCTTGTATAAACATCTGAGCCAATGTAGCTTGTTCGTTTAGTTTATTCATCCTTTATTTCTTCTAAGTTGTTAGTTTGGTAAGTATTTTTCAAAAAGTTTTGTAATTCAGATCATTGTTTAGCTAGTTATTTGTGAATAGTTCATAAACATGAAATCATCCAAATTCAAAAGAAATAAGTGAGCTTATCACACCACAAGCAGACTCGAGTTGGATAATGTGGAACTGAAAATTGCGCTAAGCCAACTAGGCTCACATGGTATGAGCTCTAGCTCGAGCTAAATGTGGCTTGTCTCCCTCGTCCAACATCCAGTCAATCATAAGTTCCAAATTGTAGATGTTTATAGCACATACAATTTCTTAATGAACTAGTTTAATCATTTCAAGTCCGTATTAGTTTCGTTATACTGTTCTGTTTAAGCTGTGAACTTGTGTTTTTTTTTTTATACAAAGTATTTGATACAAAGTTACACATGAAATAGACTAAAAAAATCTTGCAATCCTGATTCTTGCTTATTCAAGAAAACAAAAACAATCACGGACAAAATACCTTAAAAACCTTGGTTCCAAAGGTCAAAACATTTTTATGCCTCAGGGGTGTTTTAGACATGTTCTTGTAACATATATTGGATTCTAGCAAGACATGATGGAAACAAAGAATATGTCGACAAGAACTCATTGAGGCATGCTTCATTCCAATACCATTCAAGAAATCTCAAATCAAAGACTTAACAGATTTCAATCCTGGATTTTTTTCAATGGTAACCTAAAGCAGTCATCACATGTCCTTCAAACCCGATCAACGACATAGTGGTTTGTCTCAGCCCCACCTGGACTTCCTGTGGTAGAAACCAGTGTCAAACCAAGCATACTTAAGAGTAACCTGAATGTGCAACAAGGGTTAAGAACCGCATCTCCACCTACTGAAAGAGAGTGGTCTGAAAACTATTTGTTCAGAACTGTGATACACTTGAGGTGAATGTTTTCAGCATTGTTAAGAAAACTGCAGACAACATATTTTCATGGAAAACTCACCATCAAGCAAAATGGTAAGTTCGCCTATCGATTTATAGAACCTTGGGACACAATTTGAAAGATACTAGCAAAACCTGTCATCATAAAGCATCAACATATTCATCGATTCCAATCACTAGACATACGGACGAACAAACTAGAAGGTGGCACATATCTCAATCATAACCCTGCATCAACTCCTACACTTGAAACATAGCTTGTGTGATATCATGTCCTTACCGACCTCCATGACGATGCAAATTCCATCTTGTGTGGTTCTATGTTTAGACGGTAGAATAAGATGCACAGGAGAAAGGTGACAATCTGGGGCTGACTTCAAAAACTAAACTCACCTCATATAGGTTCTACAAGAAGAGGTTAACTGGTGAAAATAGAATACTACAATCTTCACTTATTCCATCATGCTCAGTATCCACATGAATTACCCATTGACCAAATTCAAAACAATTAGAGAACCGGATCATCGACCAGCAAAAGCTTAGTGAGAATGTGAGATTGCTCTCCAGTGTAACATCATATGGTGAAACCGATTGCAGCTACACACTTTGTTTTAGGTTTACCTGTTTTTCACATTTGTCAACAGGTTAACTCAACCCAGGGAAAATTGACGCTAATTATCATAATATGGCCACATATAAGACCTTGAAACTCAAAACCAAACCACCTCCTACACCTGAACCGACCACATGCAAATGAAACAACAAAGGAAGAAATGGAAAACTACCTCAGACTGATGTTGATGACTTGATGTATGATGTATGATGCATGACAGAGACAGTGAATGGCGACGTTCTCTTCCCCGTCATCTTCTACACAACTCACTGAGGGTATAAACGAGATACTCTTTTGATGCCTCGGAATTAAAGGAAGCTACAGAAAGTAGGGGCCACAAACTGAAGCGCAGAATGAATACAACGGTCCATCAACTAAATTAATGTTCTCACAAACTTATAAAATAACAGAAATAAAGCCATAAAACCTAAGGTTCTAGATCCTTCCCCCAGTACTCTTGTCAATAGCCTAGAGAGTTGGATGTTCATAGAATACAAACAATATTTGTTCCAACACACATGCGTTTAAGGAAGATCAACAAGCATCAGACGATTTAATTAGTTTGCATTGATTCTGCATGGTACTTCTCCAGATCAGCGTCAAGATCATCTGCAGATATCTTCTCTCCATGGCCTCCTCTTCCACGTCCACGGCCCCCCCTTGCAGCAGGTCCCCGCCCTCCAGCAACACCACCACGTGACCTTCCAAATCCAGCATTTCTACCTTGTCCACTGTTTCATAAATACACCACTGTATAAAGTGAGATGTTGAAAACACAAGTAAAATCATGTTGTCTAAAACATTACCAGAAAACATACTACAAAAAAGGTTGAATAAGCAACAAAGGACAATCAGGTATGATGGCGCACAAATTAAGCAAGTGTTCATAAGTTCACCAAAACTCTACAAATGAGTGAAACAAGCCCACTTGACTCACAAAGTTATTGACTTGCTTCAAAAGTTCAGAGTACAAAGAACCCCATCCACAACAGGGAGTTTCAAAGAGAAAATAAAACTTATGTTTGTTATGATTAGGAGAAAAGAATTGCGCATTAAGAGCTACTTGTGTGGTAATCTAGTTAATATGCAAATAAAAAAACCTAATAATAAGTTGATATTAAAGTAGACTTAAAAGAAAATGAGTGAACGTCAAACACAAAACAATAGATAAAGTTGCCACTACATCCATGAATTTTCAATCGCATCTATATTTGCATTTATCTTAGCCACATGCTTATACTCTTGATCATACAGACCACTACCACATTACCATTCACTTAAAGAAAACTGAGCATTATTTCTTTTACTATCAATGATAACATGATGAAACAATCAACATTTACCATACAAGGTTATTTGATAATCAAGCATCAAACTTAATGCACTCAAACATTCTAATAACAATCAAATGCATACCTTCTAGGATAACCATTCATGTTTCCCATAGAGTTGTTCACCATGGGAACACTTCCAACAGGAGCCACTAGGTTTATCCCCACCATCTCTATTTTCATCGGCTTCCCATCAAGCTGGACATTATTATACCTCTTGACCGCTGCTAACGCGTCTTGTCGTCTTGCATACACAATCTCAGCCGTCCCCTAAAACAAAACCAAACCATAACTTACAACACAACATAACAAAACAAAACCTTCTCCAACACATACACAAACATTAAAACACACCTTCGATCTCCCACTTCTGTCATAATGTATAGAATACTTCTTCAGATCACCAACTTCAGCAAAAAGCTCCTGCACAGACCAAATTAGCCTCATACATATAAGATTAACAAACTTAAATATGCATCGATCAACAAGTAAACAAAGCACCAATTACCTTAATATCCTCATTCGATACTCCGTAATCGAGATTCGATACGTAAAGCTTCGTTCCAGTTTCAATAGCAGACGGCCGGCCACCACCGTTCCCCATGCTCTGATCCGCAATACCGAACATATCATGACTCCAAGCCGCATCAGGTGCCTAAATCAGACGCACGAAAACCTTTACAAACACACTACTAACCATCACCTACATCTACTTTTCCAACCAAATAAACTTAACACAAGCATCAGATCCATCCGATCTAAACTAATCAATCAACCTTAGGTCCGCCGTAAGGAGTGGCTCTGTAAGCACCGCGGTTGTTGAAGCGACGTGCAGGTCCAGGTCCGGAGGCTCGACCACGGCCGCGGCCGCGGCCGCCGCCATCGCCGCCGCCATCGCCGCCGCCGGACTTCTTGTTGTTCTTGATGAGATCATCAAGAGACATATCTAAAGCAGCACCAGCCATTGATCTGGACACTATGTTGATAGAAAAAGTAGATTTTTGAGAGGATTTGTGGTGGCAGATGAGATGAGATGAGATGAATGAATTAGGGTTTGAAATCGATGGGGGATTTTCGGGAAGATGCGTATGATTGAGATCCAGAGATTTGCCCCAAGATTTGTGTGTTTTTAAAAATATATTTTAGATATTTCATATAAATTTAAGAATGAGGAAGAATTTGACAAATTGGTTTCGTGGTGTAGTTGGTTATCACGTCAGTCTAACACACTGAAGGTCTCCGGTTCGAACCCGGGCGAAGCCATATGTTTTTTTGTGCTTAATAAAAGGGCATTTTTTTTTCCATTTACGTGGCCTTAACTTCGATAATTAAACTTATTGTCCTTTTCGTTCATATTCACAATCGATTCTGTTATCAATTCTATCATTAATAGTAATCTATTCTTGTAACCTATGTGCATACAAGTATCAATTACCCATATGTGATAAACATGTGTTATTTCTGCAAATTGTGCAGATACTTTATTTTGTTAATAACGTATGTGACATAGAAAGAAAGATAAAAGAACACTAGGAAAAATCATATTGTTCATAACTCATGTTTGGCCGACATTCATATAATATAGTAATACATAGTGTAACCTGAACATATTGTCAAGTCCTTCTAACAGGGGTATAATGTTTGTATATTAAGTACGGGATTTATAACAAGAAACTCTTTCTACCCTTTAAAAATATACTTATTCTCTCATATCTTGAAGCGACAACCACCAAATTATTAATTGTGACGGTTGGATTGGTTGTCGACCACCACTTCCACCTCCAGATCTTCTATATCCGTGCTTTTTTTATTCGGTTTCTCTGTTTGATCATTACCATTTTGCTTATTTGAATCCTTATATATGCAATAAAGTATCATCTGAACGATCCCAAATAAGAATCCAGCTACATTTGGCACCTATCAACCCAAACCAACATGATAGATCATAGTCTAATATCAGATTAGTGACGAAAAGTGGTCGCTAAGAGTTCTTTACTTACCGCTATGTAAAAGTCATTTACAAAGAAACCATAGAAGAACCACGCAGTGGCGCATAGAGTGAGCGAGAACGAGAGCATGAACGGCATGTACTCCACACTCTTTGTCCGGATCACTCTCCTCTGCATAAACGGATCACACTAAGAGACACAAAAATTTGTTCTTTTTGTGACTGTTTTTGTTTAGTCGCTATATGTTCAGCGACGAAATCCAAACCGTCAGGATTGTATAAGTCTTACCATGATGCTTAGAGGAGCAGCAAACACTGCAAGATTGATGACAGCACAAATCCATCCTACAAGTTCAACTCTTTTTGGGCCTTTCACCAAAATCATAGAGAACACCATCACAGTACCGAGCCCACCGACATTGAATATTGATATAAACTTTATAGTGGATATCTGCAAGCAACAATGTTAGTAACACACTGTAAAGTATCTTTGCGACAGCAAAACATATGTCGCTAAAGGAGCCCTTTTCGTTGCTAACATTGTAGCTAGTTTAGATTTTGTACCTTGGAACTTTTGGGTGCATAATATATGTATATTGAAAGGTAGGCTATCTCAATAAAACATCCAATGCAGTTGATGCTGATGATCATGTATGCATTTGTCTTTAGAACCGCGTAGTACAATAACAACGCGGCGCTGAAGAGAGCCACCATGTATGGTACTGCTTGATAACCTTCTGATGATTTCTTTCTGTAAATCTTGTAGAACGTTGGCCTAAGGATGCAAAACAATTAATATTTTTGCAAAAAGTCATGATTCTAGTACTGGGTGATACAAGGTTTTAAGTTTGTGACACTTACAGAGGGGCTAGGAACACAAGAAATGATATAATATTACCTGCATAAGCAAGATATGAAACATTAGAATAAAAAGTAAATTAACAATCAAGAATTATTTGAAGTGTCACAAAGTTAGTCACTAAGCAGACATTAACGGTCACTAAGCATTAGAAGATAGTTCTAATAATACTTTTCATCACTTTTTTTCATTGTTTAAGCAAATTTATATTATATTTATAGGGGCGTTTAAAGTACTAGTGTGAACTATGGTTATGCAGTTATATGACTAGTTTCGCCTAAGAGGCTAAAGGCATCACAAAATCGCAAAAACTATTGCATGTCGCGATCTTTGTGACGCCTTTTGTGTCTCAAAGCAGAAGGGTATTCAATTTCTTTTAAACATAGTATAGTTTACTTCTATTAATCACCTTTATCTGTATTTTGTAAGATTTAAACACCTAATCTCTTGCATAGGAAAAACACCTACCCTTTAAGGATAGCTATTCAATTCTAGTGCTTATAAACTAGAAAAGATGAAGTACACATTTATTACTCATATAAATCAATACCTAAGAGACCGAATACGAAAGCCAATAAGCGAGCGTTTAAGAAGGCCAACATATTGTTGAAGGATCGACTCCTCAAAACGTTGCTATATTTAAACTTGAGACGTTGAGAGCGAGTGAGTTTAACACTAAACTCTAATGTGTTATATATACTCATAGTTTGGCGGGTGGAAATTGCTCAATATCGGATATAACTTAGATTGTTTTGAAGTTTTGGTAGCCATAAAAATGCTAATGAAAATTGGATCCTTTTTAATATAGGGTTAGAAATGCATGGTGTTAGGCAGTGTTTTTTTTTCTTGTCATTTTGTTCTAAGTGAAGCCACGTTTAAGAAAGTTCACAAGGAGATAATAAAAGAAAAGATGCGTAAGAAAATTTTATCTTGATATTTTAGCCAATCCAAATCTAGGGAATTCATACTTTGAACTAATTATTTATTTGCAAATGGATTTAAGTTAAATATGACATAACTTTTGGTTTTTTATTGATTTTTTAAAATAGTTAAAACATTAATTAAATTATACTCTCAAATCTACACATATGTTCATCATAAGACTAGAACCTTTAACATCACGGGAAGTGATATCGTTTTAACAAACCTTGATATCATCTAAGATATGAGTCATTCTGTAACTTTTACCATTTGGGGAGTTGTGAGGTGAAGAAAATATCACAACGGGCCGGATCATGTGAGCTATTGGTGGTTTGCACTTCGCCCCAACCATCAAATCCTAATTTCATTATCTAAGGTCCTAATTTTGCATACACAAATGGATCTAGCTTAAAAAAGTTGTAACTTTTACTAATTTTAAAGTTAAGAGTTCATAAGTTTAAAAGTATATAAATAGTAGGGTCATGTAAAAAAAACCATATGCAGTTTGCTGCAAGTGTTAATTTCGTCATCTGAAATCTCAATTTCATATTCAACGGTTTTTTCCTAGTTTTAGCAATTCTAAATTATATTTTAAACTATAAAAACACCTGAATGTTTTACTTAAATATTTTTTTGTGCTATTTAGTTTCTAAGCAATTAGTTTTTTAAAATTTGTCTCCACACATTTTTCATGAATTTTCTTTTTTACACATGTTCTTTCATTATATGTCATATATATCCTTTCAAAGCAACATACGAGTTACAAGGTACATAATAGTCCATTGTTTGTCACACAAACTCAAATTTAACTTCCCTCGACAATAGATATTTTAATTTAATTGAATTGACTAGCTGACAAATGTAATAATAATTATTATCAAATAAGTCAGAAAATATGAATTGTGTGTTTGTTTGAGTTTATTGTGGTTTTCGGTATTAGAACCTTATGGTTTTTAAAGATCGAGCCCGTAACCAATGTGGGATTCCAAAGAATGTTTCCCGCATGGCAGGGGTCCAGGAACCGCCCCCGTAGCTGGGTCCAAAGGACGGAACCCCTGGCTAGGGTAAAGCTATTTTTTATTATTTTGATAAATTTTGTTTCATTAAATTACATTAAAAATTGATTATTCTAAAATTTTCACATATAAAATTCGGACTAAATTGTGGCTCAAATTAAAGAGAATTCTAAACTTAAAACTGGACAAATATTAAAGTAGTTTTGTCGTTGATCCTGAAGATACGAATTTTGGATTTGTTCATTCTTTTCTTCTTTTGGTTCATGAAAAACACAAGCACAGATCATATTTGTTCTTGATCAAATAGACAAATACTGTGATTTATTTGATTTATATATTCGGATTGAACCACCGAATAACTTCAATCTGAAAGTACAATTCACAACTCTCAGCTTCATCCAAACATCATCTGATCATCTACCAATACAAATACCCTACGCCGGCAACAAAACATAACAACCTTAAGAAATGGATCAAACTCGTTTTCAAAGTGGGAAATTAAGTTTGTCATGCTCATATCAGGGAACACACTTCACATGGACAAGCGAACCATGGAACTTAAAGAGTGAATAATAAAAGCATTTGTTACCTATCCATTGACACATTCCTGATAGTTTACTTATTGTATAAATAGGGCATATACGTGTTTGGTAGGCTACAAGTTTGCGGTTTGTCTTCATTGCATATTCTTTGCAATACAAATTGTTTGTTTTCCGTTGTCATAAGTCTCTCTTTAGTTTGTCGTACTTCTATTTTAATCTCTTTAACCATCAAAACATATCAGAATAATTCGTCTTGCAACATCTTGTTTGATATTATTGGTTCGTAACATGGCTGAGATTGATAAGATGTGGATTGATAATTATGTGTTTATGGAACATGTGAACACCTGTCGTTACAAAGTTAACCTTAAGTTACTTGAAACAAGTTAAAAGCTGGTTTTTGCGCTTTTGGATTGAGCTTGATTGATGTGATGTAACGAACATGTTTGCTCTAACGGAGGAAAAAGTAGTTGGTATCTAGTGATTTCATGAAATATGATCTCTTTTGATCCAAACAGAAACTATGCTATTTTGTTAGCACGTGCTCTCAAGTTAGGGATGTTTGGTCATCCACAAATATATACTTTAACTAAAACCCTTTAGGAGAACTCAAAACTTCTCAAGGTTTTGGATGAAGGGTCGTATAGCATATGTAACTTTGTTTTACTTAGGGATGTCTAATCGTTCTTAGCCACTCATATTTTTTTTTCTAATAACAAAAATTAATTAAGTTGCAATATTGTTTCAGTTTTTATAACTTTTTTTATAAATGTTAGTTTTTTAAAATTAAGTGACCTACATAAAAAATATATAAAGGTTTATTACAATATAGTTTTTAAGGTTACCATAAAATAGGAGAATTCTTATGAATTTTTTTTTTTCACGAGAATCCATTACATATAAACTCACAGGATCCATCAATATCATGCTAACAGTAAAACAAAGTTAATCACAACTTGTGCTAAACAAATGATCTTCAAAAAGTTATGACAAAAATCAATAAAAACATAAATCCAATCTTAGGCTTAAAAGAGATTTATACCCCATTAAATAATAATCAACTTTTATAATCGTTCCATTTAAGTCAAATAAATAAAAACAATTATGATGTTTATTACAAAGACACACTAGCACTAACCACCACATAAACACCCACAGGCCAAAGGAACTACCACTTAAGAGCAACTGTCCACTAGCCAAAGAGACATCAAATAGAAGCATGCTTAATGCTTGCACATCGAAAAACCCTAGCCATCATCAACCAATTTCTATTGCTTACGAGTGATCCTCAGCCAAAAAGTAGTTGTAGCAAAAGTCAAAGGCCAAAGACCCAGTCACAGATCAAGCTGATGCCGAAGGCACCAGCAAAACAATAGAACTGGTAGCTGTTACTTATTGAACAATATAGCCAATTGTTGTCACCCAACTAACTGAGATTGAAGCAACCAACGACACCAACAAGCAAGCAACAGTCCACAATGCATAGAAAGTTTTAAGCATAAGCATCACAAAATATTTGTCGGGACTGAACCGACAAAGATAGAATACCAACAGTCATCAAGACTACTTTTAACAACAAACCATCATCCATCACTACTTAGGCAGCCAACTGCCAACCCCTTCAACCCAAACCCAAAAAAGTAAACTATTGACATCTCTCTGATGCAATGATCATAGTCATTACGAGCGCTGTCTAGTTAGTTGGCCCGGCTTTTGAAGACATCAAGATCCATCTCTGTGGGATCAGTTGCTTGAAGCTCTACCTGAATTCCATCCAATTCCCTCTTGAATCTATCCTTGGAGCTCGCGTAAATCATTTTGCTTCTCACCCGTGCAGTGTCAGGAGACCTTTGCAAAGTTAAGAAAATATAAGATGAATTACACCGTCATTTTCAAGTATAAATTGTTTTTAGTGTCTTATGATTACCATGCAATGAAAAAGATCCTGCTTTTTTGGCAATTCTCTTCAGTGACAAAGTCATAGTCAAAAACAGCATATCGACACTCAGAATCAGGAAGGCAAGCGGCAAGGTCCTGGTGGCTTTGAGTCGGCTCACCAACTTTTTCCACAATCACTTGCTTTTGTTTTTCCTCAATCTTGAACACAATGTAACGGAAGGTTCTTTTGGCCTTTAACTCCAAAAATCTTAGCTTGCATTCATCATGCACGGCCATCCCAGATGCTGCGTTAGCCTACATATAATCATGTAAAATATTAACAATCAGCCATATAAACCTCCAAATTTTGCATAGTTAAAAATGGTCCACAACACATGTTGAGATTTTTTAACCACGCATGTAAGTGTAAATATTCATGTTATCCTTCGTAAAAAGATGGGCAAAATCATAGAGGCTAGAGGCTGATTTTGAGTACGATATTGGGTATCACACTGGTCTCATTATTGAATTAGTATATATTATGGGTCTGGTAATAAGGTCCAAACATAGTATGTCGAATATACTGCAGCATTCATCCAGCAAAACTCCACATCCATAATGAAATGGTTTTTATAAGATATATTGGTAAGAGTTGAAATACGGTAATTTGGAAGTTGGTCTCACTCCCATAAAAATCATTCTCCACAACAAAAGAATGGTGTAAAACAATCAGCAATGAAAAAGGTAGTTAACCACATGACAATTAATTATGCTAACACGTATGAATATAAGAGTTTACTCATTCAACATTTCAACTAAATGATATATCATAAAAATGCTCTGAATATTGAAGCAAAACAGAAGAGAAAAGGAAAGAAGCACCGGAAGAATAGAAACTGCACCTCAAAGTATACAATGTGCATCAATTAAGCTACAACTGCATAAGTATTTTCCTTTTCTTGGTTAAATCTTATAAAAGGACAATTTATCATAGTAATTTCCAGAATATCCATAAATGTTACAGAATACATAAAAAAAATTTATATGATGTCATATGACACTATGCGCACCATTTCAGTTCCAACCTTCAGTCCTTGACATTGATAATAGCTATGCAATGTACATCATAGAAATAATTCAACACTGAAAATAGCATATGACATGCCACCACGAAAACTGCTTAAAGGTACAGGGTTATATAAGCTGCCCAAGAAGTCCAAGTGAAACTAGAATATATTTTTTCTTGGTTCAATCTTTTTATGATATGCCGTCCATTTTTTGAACAAGTTTCCAAGTGAATAAATATCTAGGCTACGAATTTAGCAAAAAAACTATATGTCAAGTTGAGTAAATATGTAGATTAGATATTACGCAAAATTATCCACAAATCAAAAGTTACAATTAAAGATATAACCCAACGTGCGTATTAGCAGCAGTAGCGTCAGTGGCCTGGATTTTCGAACTGAAGGAAGAATCCTAGGGTGGAACCAAAAATCAATGGATAGAACCGATTCAACAGAGACAGAAGCTGACAAGCAATAGCAAAGTATATATTTTATCATCAAATGACAATAAAACATACATGTATGTACTCCAGGAAACGCATTTAGTGTTACTATGTTTTGAGATAGAATATGTTGAGGCATTGCACAAGTTGCCAATTTCCTTTGTAAGCAGGTCACCTTCCAATACTTTAACACGTTCTATAACTTAGAAGTATGAAGCAAAATATTTATATTTTTTTTAAATACTTTAACTCGTGCTATTGCTCATCAATAGAAATTGATTAAAGTAACTGATCATCAGTGGAACTAAGCATCAGCAGCAACTTTATAAGCAACAGTGATTTAATTATAGCAGCAAGTGTAATCAGCAGCAAATAAGTTGTTAAAGGGCAAGCCATGATGGAGTTCGTGCTGATGGTTTTCCCACTGATATAACTGTTCAATTATAGGTGATTATAACCACAACTATCATAGTTTTCAAGAAGAGGTGCACCGTTTTGTTGTGTTGGTTCCCCGTCTATATAAGGTCCAATTACTTGTACATTTCCAAAACAGAACTTGCATACTTGTTCTTGTTTCTTTTATGTTCTCCAGTTAAACATTTTTGGTGTACCATCAAAATTACTTTAATCTGAAAGTGATTTCACATGTTTCAGAAGACTATCCTGAAAAACCCAAACATATATAACCTGCAAGCAATTCTTCCATCCCAATATAGGTATCCTTGAAATTTTAGCTCATGCTTCATGAGAGCCTATTACAATGTCAGTCTTGTCAGTAAGTGTACCACTTTATTAACAGTAGCCGCTATGGTCAATTTCCTAATAACACCGCACATAATACAGCCTACCTTAAACAACTATTATTCATGCATAGACATTTAGTGTAAGATATTAATAGTATCATGAGCCATCACAATTGAACAGTTTTGAAGAAACCAATAATTAAATACCTCTTGTAGCAATAATGTAAAGCATACCAAAAAAAATAATAATCTATTTGTCAGATCCTATTTATGATTAAATATTTCTAAAAAGATAAAAAAAAAACAATGTAACGTTTGCTGTAACCATCCATATGTCTAGTCACCTACACCATGTTAACAAAATCCATCTTAATGAATAACATCAATGAAATAACAAGTTTTGGTCCAGACCATCTGCCTCAATTAAGTAATTCACAAAATTGTAAATAAATAAATAAATAAGCAGCTTCTTACCTACTCAGATTGTGGCTTAATTAATCCCTAAAATAATTCAAAACTAAGATCACGCAAAAACAACAAGATCGAGAACTCGCAACCGTCAAACTTCGGCAGAAATCAGATCTAGAAGCTCAAAAGCCAACAATTCGGAAGCAAATCTAGGTCCAACTAGAACACTAGGGTTTCAAACTCAGAGAAAGTAAAGCGATAACAGTATCATAAATGATTAATCAACGATCAAACAACAAAATACAACACGATTCAATTTATACAGTAACCACAGAAGCAAAATTGCTAATAAATTACCAACCAGTACACGAATAATCAAAACAAAATACACAAATGGAGGAAAGTAAAATCTGTAGATTAATGAGTAGATAGGTTGAACTAACCATGGCCGATGATCAGAGGAGGTGGAGAGGGCAACCAAACGAATATTGTAGAGAGAAAATTTAGGGGGAAGAGGATATAAAAATAAAAAAGTGTGTGAATAAATGATTTCTAGAAAGAGATATTTGGGAAAATGCTCATGTCTCTAAAATATCTATGATATTTTTAGAGTCTTAGCTTGTATTAGTTTGAGTCTTTGAGAGATTAGGTTTAATAAATGAGTGTTAAGGTGAAACAATGTTTATCTCAAAGGGTTGGGTGACTTTATGGGGTATGCTTTCATGCCCGTTGTGTGAAATTTGACGTGAAGTGTGAAAGAGGTGATGTCAAGTATAATAGAGTTAATGTTTTTTTATTTTGTGACAGGAGATAGCATGTGATGAAAGGGTCGCAAGGGGTATAAGGGGACATCATTACGCCCTCAATTCGTGATTGGCAAAGGAATGGACGAGAGGAGGGGAGCATGGTCATTCTTGCATGAGTGGGAGATAGCGGTTGGTATGGTTATTGGCAACAACACTTTTGATAAATGAAATTAAATTAATATTTAAACTTATAAAGAACTAATCTTTCTAACTTATCTTTTCACACCCACCTCTAAACGTTCCTTGTATTCTCGATACCAAAGTCTTTCTTAAAAAAAATGACTACTTCGTATTTTCAAAAGCACGGATCAACCCATGGCGAACATGTTGGTGTTCAAGAAACTCAAACTACAATGCCCGATCAAACAACTTGGTTTGCTCCCGACTATTTTCAATGTCAATCTCAATTTCAAATGTTATACTCGTAGTTATATTTGTAACAAAATATTTGTAATCAATAAATTAGTTAATTAAATTCAGATTCTAAAGATAAAAATTAGAAAAGTCAAACTCGTAATTAGCGGGAATTTGAGGCGTTAGTTGTGTTAATTTTATTAGTTTGTAACTGTCAATGTAAATGTATAAATATCTCATATGTATGTCATATTATGTCTGGAAATTTGTGAGTATATTGATCTTGTTTTTGACGTTGTGTTTCCTTCGGTTCCCTACACACTTGTGTAGAACCCAAATCAATTGTTCATCCATTATCATGATCCTCTATTGCTAATTGATCCAGAGAAATAAATGGTATCAAAGTGTTGGTTATGAAGAGGATCAAAATGAAGCGGTAATTATCAAAGAAAATAAAAGAAAGAAATACTCCATGACAAAATGCATAATTATGTGTAAAGAAAGGCACATAAAGATGTGATTCAAGTCCCAATCCTATTTAGGCAGAAGGCCACGATGAAGGCGAATGAAGACTTTTGATGTATGTAGAGGCAGAACACATCAAATTTTAAGAATAATGATCGAATATGTCAATCACCAAAGAAATAATAAAAACAGGGAAAGAAATTTAAAGTCAATAAAAGGAAATTATAAAGGGTTTTGTTCGCATGGAAAGAGATAAACAGATTGAACTTGAAAATCATAAAAAATTCAAAATCAAAAATCAAGAGACTGTTGATCATAGGCCCGAGAATATTGAATTTATGTGCAATATGAAATCTGGTGAACAGTCGTTCGAAGAATCAAAGCAATTAACCTTCAAGATAGATTAGATTCGATCTTAATTCAACAAGATAGCGTCAACGCTACCTCAATCTTGATCAACGGATTTGAATAGTCAAAGTCAAAATTGTAAATCGGAATTTAAAAGAAAAAGGAAGAAGATGGACTGCATATTCAGATGAACAACAACGAGTTTATGACTTTTTGATTAAGGGAGTGAATGCTGGAATATTTGTAATCAGGAAATTAGTTAATTAGAGTTAGATTAGTAAGGTTAAAATTAGAGAAGTCAAACTCATGATTAGCATAAATTTAAGGTGTTAGTTATATTAGTTTGTAACCATCAATGTAAGGGTATAAATACCCTATATGTATGTTGTATTATGTGTGAAGATGCAAAAGTATTTGTGTGTATATTGATCTTGGTTTTGACCTGTGTTCTGCCGCGTTCCCTACACAATTGTGTAGAACCCAAACCAATTGTACAAACTTGTAAATTATCCACTCCGCGCAACGCACGGGTTACCCACTAGTTATTTATGTAAAAAATAAACTACGTATTAGATAACGAATGAGTGATGCCCTCAAAAAAAAGTTGTTTCCATCAAGTCATCAACAAATAAGAGTATACTGAGAGTTGAATAAGTGTGACACGATGCTTAGGTAGAGGAGAGATGCGATAAATAGACGTGGTCATAAATTGACCACTCCCCCTCTCCTAATGGACACGAGGGTGCATGTTAGTATTTCAATGAGCATGAGTGGTGTTTTTTGTTTGTGTAAATTGAATGAAAAAGTGTGGTGAGACGGATTGAAAGGGAATGAAATGATTTATGTGGTTCAACGAGTGGGTGAAATGAGTGATTGGGTCATGTGTGATACTAATAACTTAGGTTTAAATAGGAAACATGATATCAAACATGGGGCTGGAAGAAGTGCGTGGTGGTAATTGATGGTGTGATGGGGATGGGCCTGGGTTGACTGAAATAAGCGAGGTGGTGGTGTGATGGCTATGGTGATGACGATAGTTGTGGTTCTTGGCCGAAGAAATGTGGTGGTGGTGGTCATGGTGATGGTGGTGCAACTAGATGATGATGATGGTGAGAGATGAAGACGACGATGGTGGCGTCGGAGGTCGTATAAGATGGTGGACGTTGGCGGTGATGTGGGAGGTGGTGTGGGGTGGTGGCGGTGGTTGTTGCTATTGTTTAGGGTTGTTTAGGGTGTGGAAGAAGATGACAAATAAGCTTTTATTTACACAACTAGTCCCTTTAATTAGTTTGAATAAATTACACAATTAGCCCTTGTATTGTAAAAAGACTTAAATGCCCTTATTTTTAACAAACATTTTTAACGAAATTAGTGGGTTGAGGTTATTTAAAATAAATTAAAAACCATAAAAAGTAAAATCAAGATTTTTAAATTTTTTGAATGAAAAACGTTATTTAAGCCATAACACAGTGAGTAAAAACAAAGTTTATTCTAATACATATTTCAAGAGAATAAAATCCTATTATAATAAGGGAATATTTATTTTGAAAATTAGCTTTTTACTTGTCTAATCTTGAAAACATGACAAAGTATATATTTTCAAGAGAACAATGATAATTGAATGCTTACTTTGAAAACAAGTTTTTACTTATCCTGAAAAGGTGACAAAATATACAGCTTCAAGAAAATAACATCCTAATATACTAAAATGATAATAAAACTTTATTATGAAATCGCTCATGCTATTTTTAACAACAAAATCACGCAAGTATTATTACCGTACCACTGTTGTGAAATTTTATAACTGTCCTCACCACATCGAGTCAGCTAACTGAAGCAATTATAAAACTTGATTATCATTTAACAATATTTTCTTAACAATCACCATCAATATCTGATTAAACTTAAAACAAAAATCATTAAACAATAATAAAGATGTACATTATACTGCCTCACTTAACTTTTAAAAACCTTAACACTTACAAAAATATTTAAAACAATAGTAAAAATTTCAACGGTTCTTAATTTCTTATGATATGGCAAAGAAAAAGACATAACTTGTTGTTAGGCGGGAAAGAATAGAAAACCTCAAAAAGCTTCAACCAATTCAAAAAATTCACCAACACTTCTCATTGGTCAAACACACCCCACACGGATCCCCCAAAACCAAAATCCCATCGTCCGTCAACCCCAAATCCAACAGCCATAAACAATCCCACTCACCAATGACCACTATATAATCACCAATTCACCACCGGTGACTCATAAAACCACCGAAATCATCCATCTTTATATTCACAAACAGCAATGGAAGCCACTGGAAAAGCTAAAAAGGGCGCCGGAGGTCGCAAAAGCGGTGACCGGAAGAAAGCCGTCACTCGTTCAATCAGAGCTGGCCTGCAGTTTCCCGTCGGAAGAATCGGCCGGTACCTCAAGAACGGACGTTACGCGAAGCGCGTCGGCACCGGAGCTCCGGTGTACCTCGCCGCCGTTCTTGAATACCTTGCTGCTGAAGTAAGTTCTGTAATTTGATTCTTGAGGGCTTTTGTTAATGTAATTCAATTTGCAATTTAGGGATTTGATGTTACAATTTGGGCGTGTTCTTGTTGGATGATCTTGATTTGTGATTCTGGTGTTGATTTGGGGTTTGCTTTAATCGCAATCTAATTGGGGGTTTGTGAATCTTTGGATTTAGGTATTGGAGTTGGCTGGAAATGCAGCGAGAGATAATAAGAAGAACAGGATAATCCCAAGGCATGTGCTTTTGGCGATTAGGAACGATGATGAGCTTGGGAAATTGTTAGCAGGGGTGACGATTGCTCATGGTGGTGTTCTTCCGAACATAAACCCTGTTTTGTTACCGAAGAAGACAGCTGCAAAGGAGCCTAAATCGCCGGCTAAAGCTACCAAATCTCCGAAGAAAGCCGCTTAGGGTATTGTAATTGGTGGTTGTTGTTTTTGGTGTTATTGTAGTTAGATTGAAGATGGAGTTTTAGGTGTCTGTGGATTGTTATTTTGTTATATTAATGGAAGGAACATCTTGTTTCTGTTATCTTGTTTTCCTTGTTATTGTTACATTACAATAGTCTAAAGATGAATTCAAAGGTGATTATAATATTTTACTATAGGTAAAGAATACACTGTCATGTAATATGATCAGGTTGGGTCCTAACAGGTTGGTTAAGACACCATTTGACTTGATAACAATACCCACCCTCTTCATGAACTAGGAGAGGCAAACCATACTATAGGATGAATGACTTCCATCTGATAAATTCAATACAGTTGATGAACTTCTATACAAATTCATAACCAATAAAAAATATTGAGAAATCAAGCTAATATTTTGTAAAACTTTTCTTGCCCAAGAAAAGTTAAACTACTCACAATGTTCTTGTTTTAAGTAGGTAATTAAATAGGCAGAGTTAGAAGATGTGATCTTGAGGTCATAGGTTTAATTTATAAGAAACAGTCTCCTATACAAAGTGTAAGATAAGATTGCATACATCAAATGCAAAAAGATCCAGTTCCTGCGCAAAGCAGGAACTAAGTCAAACACTGAATACGTCCTTTAGAGTGAGAAGAGTTATATAAACTATATGCGTAAGGTAAAAAAATGTAGGCATTTGGAATGCCATGTGCATATAAAGTTCATAACGTGTGAGAATTCCATCTCCATAAAAGAAAACGAGTATGAACTTGAGCTTCTAGTTATACGAGTGATCATAAGAAAACAACCGAGACAAATACAGTCAAGAGTTTCACGATTACATCTGTGCTTTTTTCAGAAAATGATCACTCACATCGTTTTAACTTAAAAAAAAGGATGATAAAAAGGCCAAGCATAAGGTTAACTTGTGTGAACCTCATCATCTGGGGAAATGGTAATAGTAAAAAAGACACAATGGTCGAACTCCTAACTAGAATCTTAAGAACACTGGACCTCATGATACATTAGCTGAATATAAACAATAGACATGCAAGAAAAATAAAAGCATCATACCCAGTAAGTAAAGAATCATTTCAGATTTATAACTCTATCTTGGACATAATTCGTCAGTACTTGTCATATTGTTTAATTCAAGTTTGCATATTATTTGTCATATAATTTTAACTCAAATTTGTCATATTGTTTCCAGGTTTATCATATATGAGGAACTGGATATCCAGATAAGTTCTTGCTTAATGCATATTTTATATGAAGATATACTGATATGATCGTTTGAAATCCTTTAACTGTGTTATGAGCATGCATGTGCAGGTCTTTTACATGATAAGAGTATAATGTTAGAGAATGAAGACTTTTTCACTGACTTGTAAACGGAGATTCTTTTCTCGTAATTCAAATGCCTATGTTTAGGCCTGTGAATATGTAAAACCTTCAAGTTTAGTCCACCCATCAGGATCACAAGTTTAAGACCATCCCACATGAAGCTCAAGAAATACATGATTCATACAAATCATCTAACATCAATTTATGCTAAACAATAGGTTTTCTGCACAATAACTACAAACTCAAATAGGTCCGTCAATTACTCGGTCCAAATCAAGTGTACTCTGACTCCAAATTCTGAGATGGAAGATTTAAATTCTTTCATACACCTTAAAACTAGATAACCTAAGAAGATGATAAAATACCTTCCCATGTATCGCTTTCAATGCATTCAGGGCATCAATATCTGATTCAAATGTAACAAACCTAAATCCCGTTGGCCTCTGAGTTCTCTGATCAACATGTCTAGCTGCAAAATATGAATTACTTGTGTGCTTGAATTTAGAGTTATGAAGGCTGATAAAGTAAACAAACAATGATATCCTCATTTGATTCGTCAATATGGAACCATTTCATCCATAAATTTCAAGATTTCCATGAAAAGTACTTCAGTTAATATTGTCATCTTCTTCTTTAGGTGTTATAGTCTTGGCAACTTCAACAAAGATCAATCTACCATCAATTATCTGTGCCCAACAAATTTGAAAATTAGCTCAAGAACAGTAGTTAACCATTAAAGTAATCGTACCAAAATACAATAATTTGATCCATTTTATAGGTTTTTTCTTCTGTTCAAAATATAAATGTGTATACCCAAATTGGCTATTTGAAGCAAATGATTAGACAAGGGGCATCAAATGGCTGGGGTTTGGGAATGCTAAGCCAATAATTAAACAGAGATAATGTAGATGAAACTGCATATATAACTCTAAGTGCTGGCATCATGAAAGCCATAGCTAAAGAGTAACTACTGATTTTATCAGATATGCTTAATGACTAGCAGATACACAAAGGAATAATTGTATAGCAAATGGAAGTTGCCATGCTGACTTGATGGATCATGATCTGAAGATCCCCTTCAACTTCGTGTTAGAGTTCATTACACAATGAATCACCTAAAAGCAAGGATTCTGCTTACATGACAACAATGTTTTCTTGTTAGCATGTTTCATGAGTGGTTTGTTGCAACGACCTGATTCCAACAGACGAGAGACTTCATAGTTAATACTCGAGTGTTTACTAATAAGTTTTCGATCAACAAGTATGCTAGAAAATATGTTGAATAGCATCTAAATCTAGGGTGAATAATACATGGCCATATAGTATGTAGGTTCCTACCAGGTTGATTTGATAACAAGATTCACCTGCTTCATGAATACAGAATGTATAAGTTCCATGTGATTTCTATACAAATTAATAACCCATAAAATTTATTGGAAAATCAAGCTAAGAATATGTAAAACTTTTGTTGGGCAAGCAAAGACAAAATACTCACAAGATTTTTGTTTCAAGCAGGTAATTAAGTAGGTAGAGATGGAAGAGTATATAACTATAAGCATGTACTAATAGGTAAAAAATGTAGGCATTAGGGATTTCATGTGCATATAAACTGATATCAGCATTTTGGTTTCGTGAAGTTGCTCCATGGATTTTAAGAAAGAATTGAAATATGTTATTTTATATGTATTTAATTTGAAACCAACAATTAGTTGGAAGAGCCCTTTGTCGACAAAAAAACTCACCACACCCCTTATTTGGGTAATCATGTAACCTATGTATAGGTTGAATATGAACAGTATTTAACCTTTTGCCGACCTATCTTCAAACGATTTCATTTTGACCTAGAAAAGTAGAACAGTTTTTACTTAAGAGGCTCTGCAAAGACAACAGAATCCTATATAAAGAAATTTCCCTTCAAAATCCTCTTTTCACTACAAGTTCCAAATTTGTCAACAGACCTTGATTTGTAGGAGTTATCTCAACTCTCAAGTCACTCTAAAGTTCCTAAAGAAATGAATATTCCCTTATTTTAAAAAGTTCTCACCAAAGTATATATGGAGTCTATGGATTTCAAATGCCTTGATTCGTAAGTTTTCTTGCTGAAGGCCCTATAAAGTTTCCTAAAATATAAGAATTCCATCTCCGTGAAAGTAAATAAGGACAACTTTCAGTTTCCATGAGAGATCCCAAGAAAACAACTGAGACAAATACAATCAAGCGTTTCACAACCGCATGCTTGCTTTCTTCAGAAAAATAAAGTAAATGGTCACTCACATCATTTTATGTTTAAAAAGGGAGACCAAAGTAAGGCTCAATTAAATTTATAGTAATGCACTTGTAGTGAACCTCATCAATCAACCTATCTGGAGGTTTGGTAAATCGAAAAAAAGACACAATGGTCATAACTCATAAGTCATAACTAGAATCTTAAGAACACTAGAACTCATTACACTGCACTTACGAATATAAAAATAGACATGTATGACAAATAAAAACATCATAACCAGTAAGAATCATTTCAGATTTATTATTCTTTCCTGAGCGTTGTTCGTTAGTACTTGTCATATCATTTAGTTCAAGTTTGCACATTATTTGGCATATTATTTAATTCAAGTGTGTACACTATTTGTCATATTGTCTCCAGGTTCATTTCATGAGGAACAGGATATCCAGATAAGTTCTCGCTTAATGCATATTATATATCAACATATATTGAAGTGGTCGTTTAAAATCCTTTAACTGTGTTATCAGCATTCATGTGCAAGCATTTACTCTCGTAAGCATTTCATGTGCCTTTTAAAAGTAGAAGAAGAAAGTAGGCTATACAGGTCAAAATAATGAAGAAAAGAGTAGACTTTTGTGAGCCGAAAATGATAATGATAATGATGTAGGATTGTTCTGATTGCATGTACATTAATATAGTCAATAATATTGTCGATCCTGTAGCTAGATTATTTAATTACTGCAGCGAAATACATAACATACATAGTACAGAAACAGAATTAGTCCAAAAAATGTGAAGAAAATCAATATCAGTTTTGCATTTGAAAAATACTACGTATAAACACAGAATAACAATGTACAAATTAGAGGATACAACAACTAAGCATATGATCATCACATAGAAACAATGATAGTGATTTACCTATCATGATGATTACCGAGCAAACAGATTTTAAGTCTGGCAGAACAATAGGCTTCCACATGATATGATAAAATGTTCAATGATGAAGTCTTATTTACTAATCTAAGAGCAGAGCTCCTTTCCTCACAGTTCATATTTTGGAAGTTAATTCACTTGAAAATACTTTTCCCCAAAAGAACATAGAAATTGATCTTGCGTGATAACTAATTCTTATGTTTGAGCTTGGAATCGAACTTGAATTCTTTTCCCTTATTCCACTAATAGAACCCCACCCGAAAACTAACAAGTTTGATAGATAACGAACGAATATAACGTTAATTTTTGGGGTTGGATCAATTTCTCCTTCTAAATGGAACCATAATCACATCTTCATTTCCTCAAGCAAATATATAAGTCATCAGGGGATAAATATCGATATATGCTCGTAAAACAATATTTCATTACATTATAAGAATATAATGTTAGTGGACGAAGTCTTGTTCACTAATTTATGAACTGAGCTTCTTTCCTCGTAATTCAAATGGGACATTTGACCAATATATAATCCCTACGTTTGAGTCTGTAAGTATACACCAGCTGAAGTCTTTACACATATTCCACCCGTCAGGATTATGTGTTTATGTGTTTAAGATCATCCCACATGAAGCTCACTAAATACACGATTCATACAAATAATCTTAACATCAATTTATGCAAAACAATAGGTTTCTGCAAGATAAAATTAAGATTTTTTAAACTAGTTGGAACCCTACTATCATCTTTATTTCTTCACATCATATAAACACAAACTCAATTAGGTCTGTCAATTATCTAATCCAAATCAGGTGCATTTTGACTCCGAATTATGAGATCAAATATTTAAACACTTTCATACACCTTAAATCTAGATAACCTACAAGCAATAAAATACCTTCCCATTCATTGATTTCAATGCATTCTGGGCATCAACATCTGATTCAAATGTAACAAACCCAAATCCCTTTGGCCTCTGAGTTCTCGGATCAACAACAAGTCTAGCTGCAACATACGAACCACTCGTGTGCTCAAAATTAGGGTTATAAGGGCCGATAAAATAAACATAAATTGATAACCCACAATTGATTCAACAAATTCGAACAATCTTGCATGAAATGATTCAGAATTAGCAAAAAGGTTTATGCAAATTAGCATGTACCTTCGGTGATTGCACCAAAAGGTGAAAACAATCTTTTCAAGTCACTATTTGTAGTGTAAAAAGACAATCCTGCATATTACAGTCTTCAATTACTCGTATCATAATGGGAATTAGGGATTCGAAAGAGGATTAGGGAGAAAGATTACTGCTCACAAATAACTGGGAACCAAGCAATCTCTTCGCCATTGTAGAACCTTAAAGCCGCCAGCAAAACCTCTTCTTTTCGGCTATCTCGTTTTCCACATGTTAAACATTTTACGGTCATTTCCTAGTTTGGCAATTGAAATTTTAGAACATCATAAAAGTAAAAAAAAAACAAAATTTTATAACCTGTATATTATACAATAACTTATTTATGAAGGTAGGTGGATCAACACATATTTGTAGTCTGTTAAATACTAAAGGCTGTAAAAAATTCACCAAATTTAGCTTTGGCGTGGTGGCATAGCCGATTTTTGCACTTTCATGATACCCGCGTTCGAACCCTTCGGCCCTTCTTTTTCCACATTTTACGTATTTTTACCTCTTTGCATTTATTACTTTGTGAGACGGTGCGCACTATACTTTGGTCTATCACTTCTTTGATTTTTTATTCCAAGAAATAGAAGTGGATCTCCAAGTTATTTTACAGTCACTTTTTCTTCAAATTAAAATATCTACAAGTCTTGAAACTAGATTTTATGTAAAGAGGATAAAAATTAATTAAAGTAAGTATGCATAATTTTTCATTAGTAAGGATGAATATGAATAACAATATTTAAATATTAAAGTAATATATTTGTCGTTATGTCGTGTTTGCTTTGATTTACTTTTAGATATAAATTTTGTTTAAACTCTAGACATTCAACGCACGAGCACAATGTTATAAATAAATGTTATTGCAGTAATCTATATTTAGCCCGCGGTATCGTGCGGGTGGGTAAACCATCTACTTGTATAACTTAAACTATAACTTAAATATAAAGGTCGGTGGTCCAAATAACAAGCCACCGACGTATTTTCTAGTTAAGTAGTTTGTTTTCTGCAAATCATATAAATGTTTGCTTGGTAGGAGTGGTAAAATTATTTGGTTTTAACACCAAGTTCGGGGGTTCGAGTCCTTCTCATTGCATTTCTTTTTCCTTGGTGTTTTCCCCTTTTTTATCTTTTCTGTCCCTCCCATTTAACATTTTCACTCCCTAGTATTTTTAAAACTTTGTAAAATATCACTTTAACACCTTAAGTTTCTAAAGTTCTTGGTTTACCCCTGTACAACATAAATTCGAGTACGTCTACGTTGGACTTAATCAAAACCCACTTTTGCAACCACTGTCATCACCTCCACCTCATGTCTCAATCAAAACCCACACCACCGTCATCGCTAAAATAAAGGGGATTTGTGGTGACCTCTCTTCATCATCATCTTCACAAATCGACTGCCAAACATCCGAACTCCAACACCACCACACCACACCTGTAACACCACCAAAATAACACCTTCACTACAACACACAGTCTCTCTCTCTATCCCCGGCGTTTTGATCTGTTTATGTGGCCTAACCCATTTCACCAAAGCATCACCAAACCATCTAGTAGCGGGTTGAAAACCCCACCCAAATCAACCAGTAGATCTGTAGATGGACCCTAGATGCCTGTAATGGTGGTGGATGAGCAAAAACATTTGAAAAAAACCTCCATTCATGTGGTTTGGCCATGGAAGGGTATTTGTCATTTGACAACAAAACTTTAACAGAAATCATGATGGTTTTAATATTTGTCATTTGACAACAAAACTTTAACAGAAATCATAATGGTGTTAATCTAACAGATGTAAATAGCAAAATCTTGGAAATCATAACAGTAGTAAGGGATGATTTTCATTGCAAGTTAGACAAACACAGAGGTGAAAATCATAGTTTACTCAACATCAAATTTAAACCCTTTACATCAAAATAGAAAAAAAAAATGTTAAAACTAGCAATAAAAACTAGGCCTATGACGACTCATGATATGGATCCTGTTCCTTAGTTATAAATTCATGAACAAATAAAACGTCATGAAGGTCAAAACCACACCTAACACTCTGATCAAACGGTTAATTGTACATATTCGCTTCATATGTCAAGTCTATTATCAAACATAAATTTCTCCAGAAAAATATCGTCTGTGATATTCTGATAAATAAAGCAGATGCATATGCTTTCGCATCACATTCAAAGTAAGATAAACACTTTATCAAGCACCAAATCAACGGCCTAAATTTTGCACACCCTTAAAAGAATCATCACCCACATGACGCAAAACAATCAGACTGAATCAAAAGAACAAACAGATAATAATAGATAAAAGATAAACTATAGATATCATAATACATACGCTTCGAATCCCACAACTTGAACCGATCAAATCGAGATCCATAAACATCACCTACAAACCCTAACAACCTAAATCAGAAACCCCATTAACATAACTAACACGAAATCAACATAATATATGAAGATCTAACAGAACATTAACAGAAAGATAATCAACCACTCAAGAGCTCGTGAATTTCGTCACAGCCTTGGTCCCTTCCGACACCGCATGTTTCGCCAATTCACCAGGAAGAACAAGCCTCACAGCGGTCTGAATCTCCCTCGACGTAATAGTCGGCTTCTTGTTGTACCTCGCGAGCCTCGAGCTCTCCTGTGCAAGCTTCTCGAAGATGTCGTTGATGAAACTGTTCATGATCCCCATCGCTTTGCTCGAGATCCCGATGTCAGGATGCACCTGCTTCAGCACCTTGAAGATGTAGATCTTGTAGGTTTCAACGCTCTTCTTCGTTCTCTTCTTCTTCTTGTCGGCAGCACCGGCGCCGGCCTCCTTCGGCAGTTTCTTGCCGGCCTTTGGCTTCTTCTCCGCCGGAGCTTTCTCGGCGGCCGGAGTTTTCTTCTCCTCCGCCGGTTTCTTCTCGGCGGGCTTCTTATCTGCCTTTGGAGCCATTGAATTGAGAGGAATTTGAGGGTTTGAGTTTTTTAGGGCTTGAGAATTGGGGAAATTGGATGAATGGAATAGAGTTTTGGGAGTTGTTATATAGGAGATGTGAATGGTTCGTTATTGGTTGGTTGGGCATCATGCGGATCGGTGACGTGTCGTTTGTGTTGGCCGTGGATGGGACGGATAAAATAGGAAAGTTAATGGATGGTTGTGATCTGAAGTTTCTGTTCGAGGATTATGTGGTTTTTCTTTTTGTGCTTTTAAATTTATTTAATTTAATTTGTGTCTTGATTAAAAAACCTAATTGTGTTATCTATATTACTTTTAGGGGGCGTTTGGTTGGAAAAAATAAAATAGAATGGAATTGAAAAACTAGTATAATTTTCAAGTAAAATTGTGTTTCAGTGAGCAATTAAAAGTAAACCCAAGGGAATGTTTCACCTCAAATTCCCTTGGTTGTGGATTTCAAAATCCTTCCACCTGGAGAGGAAATTTGAAATCCCACAACCAAGGGAATTTGAGGTGAAACATTTCCTTGGGTTTTACATTTTATTACCCACTTAAACATAATTTTGCTTGAAAATTATACTAGTTTCTCAATTCCATTCCATTCCTTCCAACCAAACGCCCCCTTAGATTATTTACGTTAGATTTTCAAAAACAAACTTTTATACTTTCTTTAATTTAAAGGGGTAGTCATTAAGTATACACCTTCTACATGCCTTAAAACTAGTTTACAAACCTTTGCATAGAAATTTCAGTCGATCTTTATTTAATCAACTAGGTTATAACCCCGTGTATTACACGTGTTAAATAAAAAAATATTAAAAAATAATGAAAAGCTAAAAAATATAAAACATTATTTTGATATAAAGATATAACTAAAATATTTTTATTATTTTTTAAAAATTTTCATTTTAAAAAAGTGTTTTTTTAACTCTCGTTTTAGAAATATGTTAAGAGACATTTCTTTCTAAGAATATTTTTTTTGAAAAATATTTAATAAAAATCTCATTATTTTAAAACTATGGGTTTTAGTTATTTTGTTTTATAAATAATTTTTCTTATTTAAGAAAATTTTTATTTGACAAATATCATTTTTATAAATATTTTATTGTTTAAAATCTCCAGGTTTTAGTTATTTTTTAATTTTTTTAGAAAAATATTTTCATATAAAACCTTTATTATTAAAGAAAAGATCGGTTTTAAAATATTTCACATGTGCAGAAAGATAAGTTGTTTAAAAAAGTTCATAGTTTCGAAAAATCTTTTTTTTCCTTCAAAAAAGAGTATTTTTAATCAAAATGTTAAGTTTTTAATTAAAAAAAATATGTTTCATAAAAAAATATTAATTTTAGAAATAATTGAAATGTTTAAAATGAGAGAGAGAGAAGGAGATAGAAAAAGAATTTAGCAATTAATTATTTTAACTTTTTTAAAATTGATAAATGATTTAGGCGAGAAAATAAATGGTAGAGTTAATGTAATGGTGATATGTGTCCATCAAATATAATCATTTATTAGTATAGATTTTTTTTTGAAAAATATAATTTTTAATAAAAAATCTCATTATTTCAAAACAATGGGTTTTACTTGTTTTTGTTATATAAATAATTTTTCGTACTTAATAAAATTTGCATTTGACAAATAGCATTTTTATAAATATTTCATTGTTTAAAAACTTCGAGTTTTAGTTATTTTTTAATTTTTTTAGAAAAAGATCTTCATATAAAACCTTTGTTTTTAAAAAAATATCGATTTTATAATATTTCATATGTGTAGAAAGATAAGTTTTTTAAAAAAATTCATAATTTCTAAAAAAAAATTTTTTTCAAAAAAAGTGTATTTTAAATCAAAATGCTTAGTTTTTAATTAATAAAAAATATGTTTTATAAAAAATATTGATTTTAGAAATGATTAAAATGTTTAAAATGAGAGAGAGAGAGAAGGAGAGAGATAAAAAGAGAGAGAATTTAGCAATTTATTATTTTAACTTTTTAAAAATTGAAAATGATTTAGGCGGAAAAACAAATGGTAAAATTAATATGATGGTAACATGTGTCCATTCAATGTAATCTTTTATTAGTATAGATATGTGTAATTATATTTTTTAAACATTTATTATTATAACTATAGTTATGTTTTTTTATGGGTTAGGTTATACAAACATACATTTTTGTTATTCAGACACTCTTTTGTTTGGGGTGAGCAACGGGTTGGAACCGAACCGGACCGACTAGCCCTTGATCAGAAACCGATAAGAGGTATATATACAGACCGAGAACCGGACCATTTACATACGGTTCTGGCCAGATCGAACCGAGTTAAACGGGTCGGTTCAACATGATATGATGGTTTGGATCGCGAACATTTTTTAGGCTCGTGTTTTTTTGCGGGAAAAAAATAAAACTTAAAAATATAAATGAAACCAATCAATGTGTTTTTTAGACTCGTAATTATAACATAGACAAATTGGTAACGTAAAAAAATACAAACCATACACTAATTTTCATCATGACCTTCTTTTGTGAGCTAATTTAGGTGTAACATGTAATAGATTTCATCTTTAACCGACTAAAAATGTGTTAACTTGATAACTTCTTTTATATGCTAGTAAAACAAATTTGTACTTTTTAGTGTTTAAAGCCAACCCATTTGACATCTAAAAAACAAAAACCAACTTATTTTTTCTATTACCTAATCGTAATTGGGCCGAACCGAAACCGAGCCCTACCCACGGGTTTGGACCGAAACCGACCCGTAACCATTTACACCAAGAAAGCAGAACCGTGGACCGGAACCGCTAATCTATACACGGGTAGGTTCACGGGTCATAACAGGGGTCGACCTTCGAAGTGCACACTTCTAGTTTTATCTCTCTCATTGTATCTATATGTATGCATCGAGAGTAATAAAGAGAATGAAAATAAATATGGTATACCTATAACAAACAACTTTTTTATTAGTGATACATGTGTATCTGTTATGTTTTTATGGTTTGAGAATAGTGACTATATGATAATTTATACCATACTGCGTCCAAGTGGCCAATTCTATATGAAATGATGTTATGTTTAAGTCTAAGTGGTGAGTGCGTAATACTGACCTAGTTCGAATCATAACTAGTTGGCCACCGGTACTATATTTTTAAACGCCGAAAGGGTTTAAAATGGTAAGTGTTATGTGCGTGGCATTGTTAAGCATGTTACGGTGTTAATACTATGATGTGGTGTAGATTTGGGTATCTTAACTAATATGGTTTTGAAATTTTTAGGGTTTTTTCTAATAAAACAAGTATGTTTTGTTAAACATAAACTCACAAGCGAAAGCCAGCTTGTCCTCGTATGTGTTTACGGTGAGTGCAAGTGAGAAGTGACATGACATCCCTCGACTATCTAAGAAGGATAATAGACATCATCGTGCGATACTGAGTTTTAATTTTTAAAAGTTTTATACTTGTAATATATATTATGAAATGTTGGGCTTAAAAATTATAACACTTTCTCTTTTAAAAACTCTCCCAACATCATTCCACACCAAACCATCATTATAGTCAAAACTCCATAATAATTCCCCTCGAAGGTTCATAATCACCAACAAACCTAAGATTTGTTATTTTATCATTCGCAATTTCAACATCGAATTGAAATCACAATTACTGACAAAACCTACTGTTTGTTCTATTATTAATGTTTGTTCTATTATGCTTGCTATTTTGATGCTAGAATTTAATTTATTCATGAAACACGCTACACGTGTTCGATAACATATATACTTATGACAAGAGTTGTAGTTAACCATACGAGTTTACATGATTTATCTCAAAGTGTTACATTTTCTCACCTCAAACAAACAATAGCGGGGTTAGGATTTTTTTAAAGGGGTCACTAATATTTGTTATTTGAATGAAGCACGCGACTATGAAAATTTCAGCCCTGGGTCGAAGTATGGTCATACGTTGAATGAAGATGCCTTTTGTTGTGTTTGGATGTTTTTGAAGGCAATTTCACAGATTACTTTGGGGTTCAAATCAATTTGATAATTTTATAAAGCTAGACCATATTAGTAATAAACTTAAATCATTTATAACTTTAACGAAACATTGCAGGCACATGGGTAAACAAAGGATGCAAAAAGACGGTTTGGTGGATGAACGTGATTGGCCAATCAAATCACTTTTAAATTTACTGTAGCTGTAGAAACGAACAACTTAGATTTCATTCCTTCTCATCTATCGCTAGTACAACATGCATCACAAACCTTGTCTACTAAGATAAAATGTTAATATTCATTTCATTTTGAAATTAATAATATATAATTAATTATATATTTAATATAGTTACATCAGTTGATGTTTAGGTGATATAATTCACGAAACATACAAAAATATAACTGAGCTTAAGAATTTCAATATTGAAGAAAAAGCATGCATACTATGTTGGCATATCGAACTAACGGGTGTATTGACCTTCATAGATGAATTGATTTACAACTGTTGTGACATCCAGAACTTGTGCAAATCCAAGAAGTTAAAAGCAAGACCATTGTGCCATTGGTAGATTAGTGCTATTGGTGGAACTAGCTCATTTGATAGAGATTTTGTCTTTTATAAGGTATGTCCTGGGTTCAAACACAAACATGGTGTAATTTAATAGTAGGAGTATGATAAATTTGCCGTTAAACAAAATAACCTTGATGGTTTTGTCTTATCCACAATTTAAATTATCCATGAATGCTTTTGCATAATTTTGTGGTAAGATCACGCATATATTCTATCGAGCACGTGACTTGAATACTTTCAACACAATTTGAAAGGGTCTAGTTTTATTCAATTCAACCCCAAAATTACAAGTATACACAAATACGTTAATGAATCCATTTGAAATATATGATGTGTTGGAGAATAATGAAAACAAAATATATGAAACGTCCTTGAAAGCATGCATATGGGCCTATGCTAATACCTAAATTAGGGATAATAAAAATGAAGAAACCCATTGATTACTAAATCTAATACGTAACAAAATAGAAGAAACGGACATACTTGTGATCTAAAGAAGATAGAATTGTGGGTGTCTAATCCTACATTGAAGAGATCCTTTTAATGAATCTCTAATAGAGGGGGCACACATGCAAGCGATGAATACATGTGATGCTAAAAGATGGGGTAAACTGGATAAAGGGTTAGGGACTTAGGGTTTGGAGTTAGAGTTGGTATCAATATGATTGAACGATAAAATTATAAATCAAAACTATCAAGAGCAGAGAAAATGACTGGGGTGAAAAGTACAAAAAATGAACACGAAGATTTCGAACTTGGGCGCTTTATGTGTATGAGATTTAGGTAACGTATGATACACAATAAATCATGAATGAGAGAGAGAATAAAATGAATCATGGAGAGTGAATTAAAAAAATATGTTTGGTTGGTGAAGAGAATACAATGATGAATGAACCATCACCTAAGTAATCTCATTCCTTCTAAATACAATAATTTCATTCTATCCACCCTATTCTTTTTTTTTTTTTTTTTTTAATTTCATTTTCTTATTCCATCTTAGCCACTACCACAACAACCACCACCACGGCCACTACTACCATCACCATTGACCACCAAGTTCGGTTGCCACCAGCCACCAGCCACCACCACAGACCACAACCACCACCCACCACCACGAATCACCACAATAACCATTTTTTTTTATTCCAATAAACGACATAAAGTAATGATTTATTTCATTCCTATAGAATAATCAAATGAAATAATAGAATGTAATGATTTATTTTATTTTATCATTCCTTAGTCATCCTATCTCTTTGTCTTATCTATTATCACATACCAAACACACTTTTAGTTTCAAGCATTAACCAATGAGATACAATCAATCATTAAAGTTTTTTATGAGGTCAATTTTGAAAACATATCGAGTCACCCAAATTTACATTACATAAATGTTGTATATTATCAAAAAAAATCATTAGGTCATTTGATTCCGTTTCTTTAAACATAGCTCCATCCTAAAATTAAATCAATAAGATTACCTTACGCGTTGTGATCGAGAACCGGATACATGTACAAATGCCAAGTTGTTGGTGATCACAGTGGTTAAGAATGTTTTTACCTATAAAAAAACCTTTTTTATACGTCACATGTTAAATTTAGTATCTTAGTAAGTGGGTGTTTGGGATTGCTTATTTTGAACTTACTTTTGACTTATTAACTTTCGAAAAATTAATAAGTCAAAAAAAGTATTTGGCAAACCAAAAGGATTTTTCAAATTGATTTTTCATATAGGTAAAAAGAAGGTTTTAAAAAGTAAGTAGGAAGTTACTTATTAATTTTTGAAAACAACTTTTAATCTAATTTTCTATTATACCACTCTACTACCTCCTATTAACTCACCTCATTTTAGAAGTATGTCTTTTTTGATCATTTTACGACATTTAAGTTTATAAAGCTAATCCAAACATTTTTTTAAAAATTTCCTTTCAAAAGTCATAAATTAATAATTTTTTTATCAAAATTTTTTTTCAACCAAAATAAACAATCTCAACAAAAACCTAATTTCTTTTCACACCTCCATAACTATTGATGGTTTTGTTTTATGCTTTTAGAGCATTCACATCCCACCCTCCATCTCCATCTCTATAATTACATTAAAAAACACTATTTTTTCTCTTTTTTTTTTAATAAAATAATATTTTTTATACTTTTATCATTACATTCTCTCTCTCATCCACTCACAAATCACTTTCAACAAATATTAAAAAATTAATAGAGATGAACAGTGTTTTATCAAATATAAAGATGAACAGTAACATATTCTCTATCCTCAAATCACAACCACTAATAACCATTATTTATAATATAAAAAACGCACTCACAGATTTATGTAGATACTGCTGTGAATGCTCTTAGAAAAATAATATACTTTCTGTCAAGCTGTTTATGCCATTTGAGAAACTTACAGGACCAACTTGTAACCCACCTTACATTCTTTTCCCTTTGGCTACAGCAACACAACCGCACGGTGACCATTTACAAATCTCCGAGGTGCTGCAAAACCACCATTGATTCGATAAGATCGAAGATCAAAGATGGCTTGGATCGGACAGTTATCGAAGAATCTGAAAGAGCTACGAGTTCTCTTTTGTCAGACTTCACCTGCCAGTTCTTCCACAAGGTATCCTCAAAATCAAACCATCTATTCAATCGATTCTGTTTGATTTCCTTAGATCTTCACCGTAGTTGCTCATGTGTCGCTATCTGTTGCCTGATGGTGACAGGGCGTTTATTGAGAAGAATTATAAGGAGCTGAAGAAGGCTAACCCTAAGTTGCCGATACTGATTCGAGAATGCAGCGGCACCGAGCCTCAACTCTGGGCAAGATACGGTACGAAAATCTCCCTTATGATATTGGACCGATTGTATGTTATGGTTTAGCTTGAAATTGAAATGATATTCCTGTTGATTTTTTTAGAATTATTTAACTAAACTTTATCTTTGATATGAATTGTGACTTTGAGAAATGGAGATAAGAATTCGAATAAACAACGCAGAAGTAGAACAAATGTAATTAGTTCAGAAAAAGCAAATTTTTATAAGATATCAGCTTCAGTTTAAAAGGTCAACGTGGCTTCTGTATGCTCTTTATTCAGTTTCTGAAGCCTCTTGGTTTGTTTAAAGTTTAAACATTTTAACAGCATATGACAAGTGCCATAACTAAATTAGAAGTCAGATAACAGCCTTTAGTAAAAATCTCCTAACTTGGATGTCTCTTCGTGTCACGTGATAAGAAGTTGATTAAACTGCACATGAAACTATTGGCCTAGTTTATTCTTCAAACTGTCGTTGAACACGGTTCTGATTTATAGTTTGACTTAGGTCTATGTGGCTTGTTGATTGAACTATGCAAACCGTTTGTATAACTTAAGTTATCAACCAAGTAAAGTTCAAAATTACTGGTTCATTTGGATATTCAGGCCACAATTCATTCCTTCACGTCTAGGCTTCTCTCATGATCACGAGCAATGCTTTATTCTAAAATAAAATGATTTGTATAGTCTATATTGGGGTTGGATAGAGTTATAAAAATTATTTCAAGAGATTAGAGCAATAACTACACGACAAGTATCCTCGTATAACACTGATATGTACCACTTGGAATCGAGATAATCTTAGAATGGAGATTGAAGATGACCAGAGGAAATTAGAAAGAAAACAGACTCGAATCATATTAGTTTCATTCCTAGTTAATACTCTAAACAAGATGGCCTTTTATAGGCTTACAATCGATAACCAACCCGTGACTCTATAACTAAACTCACAGTATCCAATGCTTAAGGAATATAACTACTGAACAAAGAAACTACATGGAACATGCAGATAATAATTAGACCCACATTGCTTTGGTTCATGGAGTATGGACATCATGGGTTTTCTTAGGAGGGCACATATCAGTGTATCACACACTATTTGCATGAGAAGTGAAAAGATCTAATTTTGCCTTTTCTGTTTTGTAGCTTAGTTAAATAATGCAAGCCTATTCATGCCATTTAAACATAAGCACAATATCTGCTAAATTTCTGAATTGAGATAACATAAGCTCGTAAAACCATTTTTTCTTAGACTAGAGACTGCTTAATGCCTTAAACTCTCTGTATATTTGAGTCAAGAATCATATATTTGAACATTACTGGCTAGTAGATTGTTTTTCCTTTAATAGATTTTCTTATTTCTTAAATTTTGAGCAAAAATCCTTTGATTGTTTGCAAGAGAAACCAGATTTAACTAAAGGCTTCATTCCATGTGGGTTTGAATACATGAAAATCTATATTAAGATTCTATACACATTATTGAGAAAGACTCAAAGAGCTCTGGATTATAAAGATTCATACATCTTTGATAGCACGTCATCTGTAATCTCAGTCCCCTGTTTGCAGTGTCATTGTACTTTACTTATGTTGCCATTTGGTTTACATACAGACATGGGTGTCGAGAGGGGTATTCGACTGGAAGGGATGACAGAAACACAGATCTCTAAAGCACTAGAGGACCTTGCGAAAGTTGGGGCATCCCTCAAATCCTAAAGCATCTGCACTCAAGCTGTGTTCATTTTCTTGAAAGCAATAAGCCTAAGATCAACAGGAGTCGCTTCTCAGGTGACATGAGCATTTTAAAAATCGAACATGAATTGCATTGTATCACACCCTTTACACTGTGCATGATCCAGTGAAGTGGGTAGTTTTTGTTTTCCGAACGTTTGGTTTCACACTGTCATTGGGACAACAAATTATTCAGAATTACTGATAATGATAATAATGAATTTCTGATGATTGTCTATATCTTCAGTCATTTTTAGTAATGGTGAATATCTAGGTTCCCAAGTAGTTGAAAGACCCATCTCAGGCTTCTTGCTATCTTTTAGAATCTAGTTGGACTAACCTATCCTATATATAGTCCCGATCTCTATTTGGTAGTACAAAATTAGCCCAAGCCTATTTCATGAAGTAATACACTAGATAATATAGAGCCGTTTTACCCAAAATTTAGTGTTTGGGTTACACTTCAAGTTCGAAGAGTCGAATGAAGGTAAGTGTGTAATCATCAAACGAGCTAATAATGAATCAGACGGGTTACGGGTAGAGCTAAAAATGAATTGAACTGTTGTTCCAAAAAAAGTAAAATAAAATAGATAGTTTAATCTGATACGATCCAACTTGTGTTGTATGCTATCAAAAATATTATTCTGACTTGACCACGTTATCCAACCTTTTCGAGGTGTCTCTACACGTCCACTTTTGTTGTCGAGATAAGCACTTACGATTTTGAATACGTTTGGTTTATAAAAGTCAGTGGAATTTGAATTCTATCTTTTTATTATATTTTGCTCATGTACTTTGTTGGAAATTGAATCTTAATCTTATTTTTAATATGTTTGGTTGAAGGAGATTGGAATTGAAATTAACATCCTATAATATCATTCAAGTAATAACTGATCATTGTAGAATTTTTACATTTCCGGTTAGGTAGGGATATTCATACCAGATAATAAACGATATGCTAGATTTTATATAAAACACAAATTCAGTAACTTTTTTTTTATTGGTAGGGAATTCAACCAGATAATTGATGGTAGATTTTATATAAACACAAATTCTAACTAGGGATGAGCATTTGGTACCCGGTACCCAATTGGTACCGATACCGGTACCCAATTGGTACCGAAAATATGTATAAGGTACCGGCACCGGTACTTGATTTTCTTATATTTCGGGATCGGTACCCACCGGTACCGGTACCGGTATTTTACCCAAAAGTCCCGTATAGTCCTGCTAGTACCCGAATACGAATATATTATTTTGAAATATTTTGTTTTGTAATATTTTTCACCCCGTTAACTAGTATTCTATTTTGACTCTTGAAGGTAATTATTATTATTTTTTTAATATCATTCTTCTTATTTCACTACAATGTCAATATATATATTATTTATGATTTTAATAGAAATGAATGATGGACTAGTGTGTGAATTGAGTTAGAATAAAATGAGAAAAGTAAACAAACTATCATTTTATTTGAATACTTTTTTGATATTTTACTTTGTTTAGTTATTATAAACTTTTTGAGATATCGGGTACCAAACATATACTGGGTAACAGGTGTGAAAACAGGTACTAGGTACTGTAACCAAACATACACCATGCAGTAAGCCTAAAAAATAATGTTGTGTAGGAAATGGGTACCAAAGAGGTACTGGGTACCGAAATACCGGTACCAGTACCTGTACCCATATACCAAATTCGGTACCGGTACCGGTACTCGTTTTTTATAAAATTCGGGACCGGGTACTTTCGGTAACGGTACCAGTTCGGTACAAGTACGGTACCAAACTCATCCCTAATTCTAAAACCATGTTTGAGTACTTGAATCGACAAATCATAAGTCCTTTCCTACTTCTATGCCAGGTCACTGGGAAAACTTGTGACTTTTTTTTTTTTTTTATCCTGTCTAACTAACCTGATGGTATTTTGTTGGACCTGTTCAGTCCAAACCGTCTAGTTTGTTTGGAGTTTGATTTTCGAAGAAAATTGACCAACATACTTAGCGATTTCTTGTTAAACCGACATGCTTGTTTCGGTTTAGAAAAAAAATGTTGTAGAAGTGAAAATTGAAATCCAAAGATAAATCAATTTCAACTTAAATAATGATACATCAAAGGTGACGGAACCCAATATATTTCGTCCATAATTTTTCTTCACACATGTTTTGTTAAAGAACCACAATAACACCATCCAACAAATTCGTTCTAGCAACATGTTGGAAGAACTTATTTATTTATCAAATCATTTCCAACCTCAACATTTAAAAACCTGATCATGAGATCAGGAGGATCGACTCAAGGAGCTTAAAAACAATGAGGATAAAATACGAATTAGACAAATTGAATTTCAATAATCTAAATTATGACTTTTTGGCTTATAATAATTCATGCTACCAATTTGACTTATAATAATTCTAGCTTTCATTTCGTTGCCAAGGACAATCTCAGTAGCATAATCATCATTGATTTACACTTGATTTTTAATCCGTTTCATTGTATTATTCCCTATTTCACTCACAATCATCATCATGAGTAATATATAACGAAAATCAAGGAATGATTATGTTATCCGGATTGCCCTATGAAACAAAAATAAAAATTAAGACTATCGTTAGCCAAATTGTTAGTAAAAATTATTACAGACTATTGGGTAATAGTTAGGATTTTTAATTTCAATTTGCCTACGCGCTACATCATTTTTTTGGTCTCACCGGTTTTTCCTAACATATTTTTAATGAGACAATATCTCCAAATATTGATAATCAAAAGTGAGTGTTATATCAACACCTGAAAACAAAGTAGACTTGTTTCACACGTTTTCCTTATATATATATATATATATATATATATATATATATATATATATATCTACTTGTATTACGTAAATGAAATATATAATTCTTTCTTTCTATGCTATTATGTTAGTTTTACAATAAACATTTTATAAATTTAATGATTAATTATAATCCAGTTTTGTCAATATTTCCCCAACTTTATCAAATTTTCTAACTTATTTACATTAATTTTCTTAAAGTTTTTTCAATTTAAGACAAAGCTATATAGTTTAGGGGTTTTATGCGACTTAATAAAATTTCCCCTAATTGTCGTGCCCTATAAAAACCCAAACCCTAATGCGCACGTCCCTCTCTCCAACTCTCCACTCGCCTCAAGCAATCAACAGAAACGCCGCTGCAATTTTTGATTTGAGGTAAACCCTAATTTTCTTTATCAAGCACTCATCCTGCAAGAGTATCGACATATCGCATGTATAGCCTTCATTCTTCTGTTGTCATTTTTGGTTTTGATTAGGTTTTATGTTTGTGCGATCTAACCTTTTCTTACGTTCTTAATTTTGATCTGATTTGAATTGGTGATATTTTAGTTTCCTCAAATCAATGGCCTACTTTTTTCCTCTGGTTTGAGCGTTTTTAATCCTAAGTTAAGAGCTGAACTGAAGTACCGAGGTTGAATTGTGATTTGTAGATAAATGGACTGATTTCAAGCTGTAGTTTTCAGTTTGAATGTGATTTATTCGAAATTTGGATGCTTTGTTTAGAATGTCATAACGAGGCACTGTGGATCGTTATTTATATAATAAAATACTTCTTGTATTCATGTTATGGATTAAAAGGCACGAGGCTACAACATGATTATTAAAGCAAATTCAGTATTTGAAAGACAACAAACTGAAGTTGAACAAAAGCACCAATTTTAAGTGCATACTGTTGGCTGTAATGGGATAAACCAAAAATGCTTAGGGTTGGTCATCAAATTTAAGTGCATATTGTTGGCTGTGTATTTATCTCCTTCTAACTTATGGATATCTGTTTCTAGCTGGAAAATGATCTTTTCATCTCAAGTGGGGTGTTTATGACATGCATATCTATTTTACGACATAGGGGTGCATACTCCTTTGTAAATATAGCATTTAAAGTGCAACTGTGCGAGGTTAAACAAGTAAAGTTTAATGCTTTACTAGTGGATGAATATTTTGTTTACTGTCGTTTTGCAGTATCTTGAATCTGCTAGGATGGTTAGGGTTAGTGTTCTAAATGATGCTCTTAAAAGCATGTACAATGCTGAAAAGAGGGGGAAAAGACAGGTCATGATTAGGCCATCTTCAAAAGTTATTATCAAGTTTCTTATGGTTATGCAAAAGCATGGTAATTTTCTCTTATTGTTTATATTTACTCGCACACGTTTTAACAGGAAATGAATAAATGATGTTTGTTTTGTTATGTAACTGCAGGTTATATTGGTGAGTTTGAGTATGTTGATGACCACAGATCTGGTAAGATCGTGGTTGAGTTAAATGGACGATTGAACAAATGTGGTGTTATCAGTCCTCGTTTTGACGTTGGTGTCAAGGAAATTGAGCCCTGGACTGCAAGACTTCTTCCATCTAGACAGGTACCCTTTCCGTTAAAGTTACTATATTGTTCGGGTGGATAGATTTATGGGTCGGGCAATGGGTCAAAATAGTCTACAAGTTGAAAAAGATCGTTTATATAATGTTTCATTATTGTTAATTATTGTGTTGAACACATTTGCAGTTTGGTTACATTGTGTTAACCACATCAGCTGGGATCATGGACCATGAAGAAGCTAGGAGAAAGAATGTTGGTGGTAAAGTGCTTGGTTTCTTCTACTAAGGCTTTTGAGATTTTGGGGATTTTCTTGGTAATGGTTCATTAGGGTAGAGAGTGAACGAAGTTATATTTATGTTTTGAGATCGGATTTTGTTAAACGCGATCATGATTTGTATTGATTCGTCATTTTGTGTTCTGGTGTCTGGATTATGCTATAATGTGTTTTCTACCATCTCTTGTTTAATGGTAACATTGAGTACACATCACATAAAACTAATAGGACCTCTTAGTATATGCTAATCAACGAAATCAAGTAAACCCTGTTTGCATGGTACATACTAGATTTCAACTTGAAAGCAATACTTTTGTTAAAGGATTCAAATGTTTATTATTGTGTTATATTCTTGAAGGTTCTTCCTACAACCTCTTGTGGATATGCTTGAAATCCTCGTACCGTATCTGGCTTCAACATCAAACCTCTTGTTGGTTTCGGAGAACTAGAACTAAGCATACGAAATAATTTCTATACTCATTGTGGGGTTTGTTTACATGAAAAACATAAAGCATGACAAGTGAAACATACCAATAAAAAATATAGGCGTACGAGACACACAGGATCTTTCTAAAAGGTGTTACATTTAGCATCGAATACGTGCACATTGTAGAAAAGGTTACACCATGGTTCATATCAATAATGTTACAGGAAGAAAAAGAAAAATAGCATCCTCTTCATGTAGCTTGCCAAAGGTTGTGTAGTTGCCCAACTATTCAACATAGTTTCACTACTTCACCACCACAAAACTTGGTTTTACGACCACCACCGTAATCACCACCATCCTCTTCTGCCTCTAGTCGCCGCCTCTGGCGGCGGTGACAATGTTTAACTTCACCAGAGCCTCAAGTATGCGAATAAGAAGGGTCAAGAAAGTGATCAAGATTTGTTTGAATATAAAGAATGAGTTAGTGGTAGAGCATATGTGAAGCATATTCTTCAAGCATTAACTTTTGAGGACATTATATGCTTTTAATACATTTTCCATGTTATATTAAAAAAATATGTATAAATGCATGATAAATAGTTATACTTGTATCAATAATTATGTAACAGTTTCATGATAATTCGTCAAATTATTTGCACTTTTATCCTGTTTTGATCTTTGATCATGCAGCTTCAGCAAGTGAAACTGTCACTACAGTTCTTCAATTACTTTTTTAACTTATCATCATGATCAATTTTATAACTACTTTATTGATTTATTATTTGTGACAGCATAAACACTAGTTTCTTGTTAAATTTTGGTGTAGGCTGCACCAACCTCAAAGGGCCAATCACCTGCTAATGAATATGGCATTAAATTAAATTTTTTAAAACAAAAATGGATTGAGTAACAGGTAAAAACACATACGTTTGTATGGGTCGGGTCCTGTTGACGGTGAATCTTTTGTCCAAAATATTTCTACTAACTAATTAACATGTTAAATATGATTAAAAATTTATATTATTTTACCGTTAAAATATAGATGTTGGCTATTTTTATACATGCTTTAGTTTTTTTAATTACTAAAATCATATCCGTTAATGTCAACTCAAATCTTCATATTTTTAGCACTCATATTAAACATTCTCTCTCAAAATTCTCATTTCATTTTAATTTTTCGCACGCTTCAATAAATTCATCCCAATGTAATGTCAAAAAACGAAACCTGACCAGAAAACCAATGTAAAAATAAGTTCATTTCTTCAGTTGAGGCTAAAAACTGGTTCAAGTAGGAACAAAGGCAAAGCTTAAGCCTAGTTCTTGTAATATCAACCCAAATCAAACCACAACCCTTTCAACACTTTTCAAAAAATCAATCACAATTCTTGCAATTTTGACAATTTCCAACACAACATTAATGCTATAAATTCCGTCTAATTTTGATCAATTGAATTATCAAAACCCAAACGTAACTGTCAACCTTAAATCCAACAATCTGATGAGTTTAGCGATGAAACCTTACTTGCCAGGCATGCTTGGTGGCGGCGACGACAATGCCAGAGTAGTGGTGATTGCATTTGCGTTGACAATGGGTGCGGCGACGATGACAATGTGACTATTGTTGGGTGGTGACTGCATTGACGGAATGAGAGACTCTAATTCATTTGGTTTAATTTCTTTACGGTTAATGTTAAATTTCTTTACATAAATAATTACCCATATATTAATTGAGATAGAAACAAACAGTAATATTATTATCTTTTTTATTGAATTCAAATTAATAATAATTGTTTATTAAAATTCGATAATATTAATAATTAAATAATTATAAAAATTGTTTATTGAGTTGTATAATATTAATAATTAAATAATTATAAAATTTGTTTATTGTATTACCGATCAACTTTGACACGTCTCTTTGACTCTTTTAAGTTTCTAAAGTTTCGAGTTTAGCCCAGTAGAATTTTTACTTAAAAAAATGACTTTTTACATTCGTATTTTTAGGTACGAGTCGTCACTTTGACCTTCTTAAGTTTCTAAGTTTAGGGTCTAGCCCAGTATAATTTTTTAAGTTTCGACATAATTTTGTTTGAAAAAAAAAACGGCTCAAGTATAATACGTTTTCGTTCAACGGTATAAAATAGAGTTACTTTACGGTTCAACGTAATGAATTAGTCCGAAGACAATCGGGTTGATTGTTAGTTTATACTTGAATTCAAACTTATTGGTCTACGTTTCAACTATAATACGTTATGGTTCAACGGTATAAATTCAAGTTATTTTAAAGTTCGACGTGAATTTAGTCGGTAAACAAGTCAGGTCGATTGCTTTATCATATCGTGTACGATACCGTCGCAACACGCTATCGATAAGTAACTAGTTTGATAAATTCATTTTAGTTATGATGTTCATTTTCTACCGAAGTATGTTATCATTCGAATTCAACTTATTTCAACAATATAGATTATGAATGAAATATAGAATCCAGTTATACGAAATTACAGCAAACCAAAGCTCCCAGTAATTATATATAATACTAATTATCAACTTATATATGCATTATAAGTTGTACTTAAGCTTTAAAAGATTGTACCCATTTTTGTTTTTTTTTCTTTTTAGTTTTTCTTTCTTTTAAGTTTTAACCCCAATACTTTATATCTTTTACAATTTAACCCTTATATTTTTTCACTTTCAACTTTGGTTTCCTATATTTTTCATTTTTAACAGACTTTTCGTTTTACGTTTCGGTTTAAATTTTACGAGTTAACACGCCGCAACATGTGCGTGCAGTTCAACATTTTTACGCTTATTTTTTTTACGTTTAACGGTGCGTCATAACGTGCGGGTGTTAGATTGACTTAGTTATTGTTTCTAATATTTTATGTTTCACGTGCGTGATTTAATGTTTTTATGTCTACTTTTCGTTCGGTTTTAGTTTTCCATTTTTTATTTCTTTTTGAATACAACTTTTTCCAGTTTCGTGGTCGGCGATGGTGGTGTGAAATTGCTGCTATCTTAACCCCCTTATATTTTTTACTTAGTCCATTCTAACCCACCTTTGTTTTAAAAACACCCATTTTAACCCAAAATCATATGTTTGGACCTCTTTTGCCACCTCTAACCATCACCCTCCCTTCCATTGCCACCACTCCACCACCTAGGGGTCGCGGTTAGTGCCACCATTGCCACTGATGTCATCGCCTATCGTGATGATCAAATCACTTCAAGCATTGACTCTAATCCCGTTGACTTTCTATTATGATTGTACATCTATAACTACTTGTATGCTTGCATATTTTGTTAACACATACCTTCACACTCCTATAGAGGCCTATGGACACATGTTCGCCTCTCTCCCCTCTTCCACCTTCACATTCTTGAGCTCACGGGTATCCGCATTATAAATGCTCTTAAGTTTTAACGTGTTAAGCTATATGTATAGCTGCACATACTTTGACAATTATATACCTTTCGCCTTATGTTTATATAAATAAATATTTACCTATCCTCACAATCCAAAGAGTACAAAACCGAAATCCAAAATCTACAACAAAAAAAATATATAAAAAAAAATAAAAATAAAAATTTACATAATTTCAAATAGCAATTCCCGCGGTTCCACTAGTCCGACTCCATAACTTCAATTCATTCTGAAACGGCGTCAAATTCAGATCCAAACACAGCCCTCTCCGGCCACCGTCCACCGCCTCCACCACCACCACCTTCGCCGGAATATTCTTCTCCGGCTGACTATCCCGGTGGCGCCTCATATGACCACCCAACGCCTGGCCAAGCTCAAACTCCAATCCACAGATGGAACATTCATGACTCTTGGCCTTGGGCGGCGAATCGTCCATCGATTTCACCTTCTTATGGCTCGTCCGGTGGCCCCCGAGCGCTTGAAACGACGAGAACTGCTTGTTGCACGTCTTGCAATGGAAAACCCTACCGGAATCCGATCCCGATCGGCTCACACGGTTCAGGAGCATCAGGCAGTTCGCCATAGCTAAGCTCTCGATCTCTCCATCATCGTTCCAATTTCTCTTCATATTATTATTTGATTGTATAATATTGAGGTTTAATATGTAAGTTGTTCTTGTGTCAATTGCTGTTTGTGATCGCATATTTATAGTATATGGATCCGACGAAAACGCATATATCATATCATAGTGTGCTCATATCATATGTGACGGTAGGTAGTTATGGTGACGGTGGCGCTCGTCAGCTATGACGAAACTTCGACTTTTGTTTCTAGAATTTGAGGGCATTGACTTTTTAGTCAAAGTCCGCCGAACCTGGATAAAATCTTCAAACAAATCTCACTTAAGTGGTTAATATTTTGTTATTTTATTTTATTTTTTTTACGGTAACAACTAACAAGTACGTCATATTATATTAGATTTATTTTAAATACTGCATATAATTAATAAATGTAATAAGTAACAGAGTAGTTTAATTGGGAATCGGAATTAAATGTTGTGATGATATATTTATCATTTATGGTAGTTTAGTGGTTAAATTGGTCGGAGCCAAAGTTGAGTTAGTTGGTCGTTTGCATGAGTTTCTAGATGGGGGTTCATATCACGCCAATTCATATTCTAGATGGGGCTATTAGGCTATATATGTGTATATATATTTAAGATAAGAATAATAATAATAATAATAATAATAATAAGGGCCAGAGGTTTTGAAAAATCAGTGAGGTGGTCTACGTGGGTCGACCTTCCTGGACACATCCATCGTCAGATATTTCATGGATCGTGGGCTCGATGAAAGATGGGGTCCAAAGGGGGTGGGATATGGTTGGTTTTAATTTTTAATTTTTTATAGTATATTTTATTATTATTATTTTTTAATATTTCTACAATTAATTAGAGCCGAAGGCATGCTAAAATTAATATATTAATAGAGAAAGCTAGGTCGGGATGGGATGATGCAAGTGTAATGAGTATAGATGTAGAAGAGATAGTATGTGTGCGCTTGCACCTTTGCAGGAGTGAAAATGTGACAATAATATCTTTCTATTCTAATAAAAAAGTAACTAAGGTTAACACATGTTACCATCACATTTCTCCTAATCATAATTTTCTCGTTTCTCTCTCTTATTAATTACTTCATTAATTACTAACAGTTTTATTTAATTGTTTTAGATTAAAAATAGTTTTTAATGAATTAAGCAATAAATTTTTTATTAATGTTATTTCGAAAAAAAAAAATTTGTTAAATTTTTTTTTTAAAACATCAAACTTTTTAAATACGAAATATTTTAAAACTGGTGTATTTAAAAGAGTAAAAATTCATAAATAAAAATAATTAAAATTAGGAGTTATAGTAAGGAAATTATTGAAAATGATAATTTTTTTAAAAACGGTTTATTTTGAAAAAAAATGTTTAATTTATTTTTTGAGAAAACAAAGTTAATATCATTGTTTATCACTTAAAGTTCTTACTCATATTTAATTTTAATTTTATCTTAACATGAAATATTATTTTATAATTAATAAAGTTTTATTTTATTTAATATTTTATTATTCAACCCGTGTAATACACGGGTTTACTAAAGCTAGTTAAAGTATAAGCATGTTTGTGAAATATAAACCGTAAAATCATACGTAATGAGGTGTGGCGATGGTGCCACATTACCCTATCACGTTGGGTACACCATCCCTTGGCTTGAGAGCGGGTGTGATGGGGTTGTCATTGAGTGTGATCACAGGCTGAGCGGCATGCAATGGATGGTGAGTTTAACCCCCTCATTCCACGAGCCTAGTATTGGAAAACAACTTTTTTTTTTTTTTTTTTTTTTGATAAAAAAACTTTACTTAATTAATTTAAATCTTACCCTATAAAAATTATACACATTTATAAAATTTTCACTATAGTTTCATACTACTCTACAATTTCAACAACTTTTTTTCTACTCTCTAGAAGAAAATTGCATGGATATACATAATAAAGAAATACATGAATAAAAAACATTGCTTAATTAATTATAATGAAATATTTATCGTCAAGTTTGAAGTATTGTTTTTTATTATTTAAATGTTTAAAAAATATTATTAACATGAATATTCTTTAACGTTTATTTATAGTATATTTTTTTAATATTAAGTTTAATTAAAAGTAATTTTTTAAATAAAATGTGTATATATAAATAAAATGATTAAGCAATATATACAAAACACATAATGGGAACATTTCTACTATTGAAAAATGTTAATACTGATGACGTAGTGTTGTTATTTAATGAATGACATATTAAATCTTATATAATTATTATAATTCAATTTATTTTGTTATTTAATAAAATATTATTTAATAAATGCCGTTTTTGGTAGTATAGATATTATGTTAAAATCTAATTTATAAATTTTATGCATTAAAATAGATACATCAAAAAATTCATGAACAAAAAGTTATTACAGGTTTCTCAATGTTTTGTCTCAAAATTGATCTGAACCATCCGATACCAATCTAGGTGTTGTGTTTCTGGTCGCATTGCGCGGGCTTCAAACTAATTATTACGAATGGATGACTATCACTAATTAATGGTTCATTATTGGTACCGTACTGGTACTTGGTAAAAAACAAGTGCTCATCTCTAGTAAGGAGCATAGATTTCAACAAATTAGCATAGTTTCGAATCCTGTTAGACAACATATTTTTCTTTTTTCTTAGTTTTCCCTCTTTTTCAACCCTTTTTTTTCACTTTTATTTTGATTTTGTTTTCTTTTAGCTCAAATACATGATTCTGGAAATTAACATGATTGAATAAGGTTAAATCTTGGGTTTTTTAGAGTTTGATCATGAACGTTTTGTTTTTGCATTTTGTGATTTTGTTATTTTTGGCTAGAACAAATAATTTTCTCATTTTTACAGCGGACTATGCAGCGTTAGGGTTTTATTGCAGAATACACCGTTACGATATTTTTTTTGTACATCTGTTGATGTTTTAAGGTTTTACGTTGAAAAAACAACGTTTACGATGTATTTTGGTATGCGCATTTGATGTTTGGGTTCATGATGAATTGAAATTCCTCATCCCACGAGGAAAAAGCTAGTTTTATGAAAAATGTTTATACTCTAAATTAATTGCATATCATAATCACGCCCCAAGACTAATAAACAATTTGTAGTTTTTCCGAAACGAACATAATGCATGCACATCCTCGTGTGTGATGATGTATGTATGTCTGTCTATACGTGAGTCTATTTAAAGAAAATGCAAAGTTGTGATAATTTCAAGAGTTAATTATTGTGATATGCGAATTATTTTATTCGTATCAGGTGGGTAACACCTCAACTACATCCTTCAATTCTCTTAGCCTAAGGACCAAATATTACCAGTATTTACCACCTTCGGAAAAGTGCTCACGACAACAAAATCACCAAGGGCAAACTCCATGCAAGTATCGTCAGCGTGACGACTCCTAAACAACACATACACACACTGCCTTCGAAGCTACGGCTCAGGAACCATACGCCTTCTAGAGCCGCACCGAAGCCCTGACTCTAAACCTTTTGCGAAAAGATGGAGGTGTCTGTTTTGTGTTAAGTACATGTAAAGAGAGACGCAAGAGTTATTCCGGGGTTGTAAAAATGAAAAGAGAAAAAAAAACGTGTGGAATTCTATTTCTCTTGGTTGTTATTTGTTTGTGAAAATAGCTCTTCCGGTTTGTATAAATTATTAAACTACTTATCTTATACGGATTTAAATATATTTTAAATAGAGTCAGTGTTGGTGTTAGGATTCAAAAATATTAAAAATTAAAAGTTAAAATAACATATCTTAAACATACAATTTTTAAAAGTTAGATCACAAAGTTGATATTTTACAGTTTTTCCTACAATTTTTACATAAAACATTCTTTTTTTACTTGAAACCTTACAATAACAATATACCTTAACTTATTTGATGTTTGATATTTTTATTTACGCTCTGCTTATTTGTATTTACCATTTCAATATACTTCTTTCAGTTTCATATAAATTATTTAGATAATATAATAATAAATAAATAATATATTCATCAATTAGTTGGTACTATGAGGATTCTCTTAAAATTATTTAATAGGGTGGTACACACCACGATATACTCGTGCTACAGAAAAACCACACGAGAATTCAATCGGGCTAATCCACACAACTCTAAGATACAAATTCACCACCTTAGATCGAATGGCTTCAAGAACACCACACAAATATGCCAATTTAATGCTAGCAATGAAGGATACCGGTTAATATCGAGAGATAATAACACAAAAAAAGAATTAACCAACTAGTACTACTGTACGTACTACCCTACTAGATAAAAGTACATAAGCAAAGCAGAAGAAATGAAATAAACATAAAACACATGAAATAAAAACAAACTAAAGAAAATTAAAAATAGCAAAAAGCAGAAGAAATGAAATAAACATAAAACACACGAAGTTCAAACAAACTAAATAAAATTAAAAATAGCAGATAGTGGAAAACATGAGGCTGTACTCCTGCATGGGTTTTTAACCTCCATAATCATGGGCTCCTCTTGATTTATGCATGCACCCGGATAATTTGGCCCGACCCGCTTACCCGATCCATTGCTACAAAATAACTCGGATTCGATCTTGAATTCGATCTTTCTAGTCATTGTAAGGATAACGGCTATGGGTTTTATATAAAGTGGGTCTTCATGGCTATCATTTGGTAAAATCATTTTTAATATAATATTTTATTATAATTATTTATTAGAAATAATTGATAAGTAGAGTGTGAAAAGAGAGGAGGTAAACATAGAAAATTAGATATAACAATGACCAATTTGATTCTTTTTGACGCAAAAATAACAAGGGAAACATATCTCATTGTTTTCTTTTTTACTTGTTATACACCCACATCAAGCTGTCACATAATTGATTATTTTGTCTCGAGCCTTTTGGTTTAGTTTTGTATGCGGCTCAAAATTCATAGGAAAGCCAAGGGTGCCATCATTCATTGTAGTTAGCTCCTATTGACCACTTTTCCTTTTATTTAATTTGTTCACCACCTCGTGTCTAAGTACAAAAATTCAATATTTTATTTCATAAAGTAAATATTGAAAGCACATTGTAAAGGTGAAAAAGAACATGACAATTACTTTTGTGACATTTTCAGATGTGGCCAACAGATAAGAGTAGAGACTAAAAGGAATTACATTTCATATTTTTATATTGATTTTATAAAATATATATCCATATGCATAATGACAATGACATATATATATATATATATATATAAACTTCTTCTATATATAAATTGAAATTCATTATTAAAATGATTGGATTATCATTTATATAAAAGTATACAATATTATGTATATAAACATAAAAGATTGGATTATCAATTATCATTTATGTAAAAGCATACAATATTATGTATATAAACATATTTGTAATATTAACATTTTCAAATTATTATTTAATTTAAATGATACTATAAAATATGACACATATATTTGAGAGTATAACTATTTTTCTAAATAATAGATCTTCCAACTTTATTCAAACACTACAAATATTTTTTTTAACTACAGAATCACAAGCATATTATTGTAACTAAACAATAACATTTACAAATATGTTTTTGAGATGTTTAGATTAAAATCACATTTAACTTTGTTTGTGTTAATATTAGTCGGTTTGTGACCCTATATGATCGCAAGTTCCTAGTTAGGTTGTTGTGAGTTTTATTTTAAGAATATATATATCCAATAGTCTCTCATTTGCACAGGGTTTAACATATATCAAACACACATAGCAACATTTCGCTATCCCAATGACATATGACGAAGTGCCATCTGCATCGGCCATTGCTTCAACACAATGGTATATGATAAATTATTGATATCCTCTTACATTTGTTTAATATGAGAAACTAAATTTAGTAAACGCGTGTATTACACGGGTTGAACAAATTAATATGTTAAATGTAATAAAAATTTATTAAGTATAAAATAATATCTATGATAAAATATGATTGAAAATATGTATGTGTAAGAATAATTTGTAATAAAATAATTATATCAACTTTTTAAACTTTTAAAACTTTTTTTCCAAAAAAAATAAATATTTTGTTTCAAAACAAAATCGTATTAAAAATATCATTATTAAAAATTTTCTTATTATAATTATTAATTTTAATTATTTTTTTATAAAAAAATTCTTTTTAAAAAATACTAATTTTAAAAAAGTTGGTGTTTTGTAAAAATTTATTGTTATTATTTTTTTAGAAATAACATTAATAAGATCTTTTTCTAAATTTATTTAAAAACTATTTTTATTCTAAAAAAATTAAATAATATTATTGCTAATTAAGGTAATTATATAATATGAGAGAGAAGCGGAAAATTTTGGTGAGAATGAATGTGATGCTGGCACTTGTCACCCCAGATACTCTTTTATTAGAGTAGAAAGATAAATAATGATCAAGCTTATACATCATTCAATAATTAATAATAACTCTGTTACGCGTACGAGAGTGGAAGTGATTAAACAAACATCATTAAGTAAATCAACCACACATTTTTCATTAGCTTGAGCCATCTATGGCCCTATAGATGTTAACTTCTCAACAACAACGAGGAACAATTTTCATCTTAACTAAATACCCTCATTATATTGAATCAATTTTATTCTAACAGATGAACAATTATATCTTTTACTTTATATATCATGCGATACGATTACATAACCTAACCGTTTCTTTTTAAAATGCAGTTTTTTACTTAAATTTAGTTATGTGTTGAACGCACGACCGCGTAACAACATATTATTCACAAATTTAAAAAAGTTTTTTTTTTTACTACACTGTTGTATGTATGTCGAACCTTTTAGCAAAAATGCAAAACGTAATAAGCTTTATAATATATGTAAACAGAAACCTAATATCTGAAACTTTAACCATTTTACTAAGTAATATACAACTTCTCAAACCAAATGTATGAAAGTGATCAAACAGACAGTCTTCCAGACAAGTAAAGAGCCAACTTATCTCTCGTGATTGACGCATTCGTATCCGTCACGTCACAAAACTCGGGGCGATACCCCGAGTCATGCTGATTAGTCAAAGTCAGCTCATCTAACGCGTCATCTTCCATGTCAATCATGATGTTATGAAGGATACAACACGCGAGAATAACTCTAGGTAACCTATTCTTGTCGGGTCGCCACATCACTCCATGAATCATCCTCCACACTTCTTTCAAGCGGGCCAAAGCCCTCTGGGCCACCAACTTTGTCGCAAAATGGCGTTTGTTGAATTCGGTTTTTGTTTCGGGTAGGTCTCGACCTTGGTATGGAGTTAGGAGCCATGGTAGCAATGGAAAACCCGAGTCTCCAACTATGTATTCTCGAATCTCAGTTCCTTCTGGAAGCTTTAGTTTCTTCCCCTTTAGCCTTTCTCCCTTCTCTGATAAAGCAAAAAAATTTGATTTTTGAAGCACTGATGCATTGTCCATTTTCCCCGGATATCCTGTAACTACATCGCGGAATCTCATGTCGGGGTCTACAATCACCTGTATATTTCCATAAAGCAGAAAACTTAAGCACTTAATACACAACCATGAAGAGTATAATGTCAGTTATTTTGGATACATTATCTTCTTGTTTAAAGCAGAACTATGTATTTAATGATACAGTTATGGTTAAATACTTTGTTCCATTATATATAAAACATACATTCTACATACCTGCAAGATCATACTGTGGTTGTCCTTACGGTCAAGCCAAACATCAATTGTTCGATCCGTTGCTGACAGCAGCATCATGATATGAGTGGTATCAATCGCGCCACAACAATTAGGAAGGCCTCTGATATTCTCAAATTTGGATTTTATCTGCACGATTTCATCTTCTGTTGACGGCCATTGGAGGTGGTGGAGCCCACGTTCTTCAATGGCCTCCACGAACCGCCACGTCACCTGAGAGACTGTGGAGTGGTTTGTACCAAAAAAGTTGGCTACACTTATTAACGAGTCACCAGAACTTAATCTTCTCAAAGCCAAAGCTACTTGATCATTAAGAGACATTGACTTTCCATTTAAGAACACAAAGTTTGTTGTTTTGGCCATCATGGGCTCGCTTACGAGTGAGCATACGTAGTTGAATGTTTTTCTTGAAACCTTGAAAACAAACTCAAATTGATCTAGACCTTTTGAGGGAGATAGCGAACCTGCAAAGAGTTGGAAACAGGTTAATATAATTTCTACAAAGTTTTTCATATGATCCAAGAAAGTTTTCATCATTTTCTCAAAGTTTTAGTTTCCCTATTTCCATATGATCCATGAGAAGTATATATTGTTTCATGACACACCGCATCTAGCATCTAATATTGTCTCGGTCTCAAAAGGACTGAAATAATTACTATTAGAGATGACAATTTTCACCCTTAATCTAAAACTGGTCGATTTGAGTTGTATTTTTAGACCCAATTAGGGGTGTAAACGAAGCTCATGAATTACTTGAGATATGCACACTAAAAGCTTAACTTGATCCGACTTGAGTCCGATCCTAAAATGGAGCACAGTTAACAAATGAGAGATTGTACAGTAGTCAAGTAGGTAAAGTTTAGAACATACTTAAGAAAGAATCAAAAAGACAGACCTGCTCAAAATGTTAATTATCAAATTCTCAATACCTCAATTTCTTTACTAACTAGATACAAAACTAATACTTTAGCAATAGAGATTATACAAATCATATCGAACAATAACAAAATATTGAGAAAGAAGTTTTGACGGGTCGGCCTAACTTGGGCTGGCTTGTTTGGATCCATATTTAGAAATTACCATTTAAACCGGATATCCAACCCAGCCGCCCTGCTGGTTTATCACCTTTAATTTCTGTGCTGGGTTGTCCCAGGATACTTGCCATCTTCCTCACATTGGGAAATACTAAAGTAGCCCACTTGCCCCATTTTATCATCAACATAAATTAAAAGATCTTGATTTTGGGGTCTACTCTATTGAAGGGCATTAAGACAGATGACTATAAGCCCACCTGTGTTGAAGTAAGACTGTAGGGTAAACCACAAGTGGTATAAAAAGGGGGTATTGGAAAATGAAAACCGAGCAGTTCTTAAGGAACAGAGGAATTCTTACTATGATCCGAGATTTTACTCAATCACGTCCCGTTTGTAAGTCACTTTGTCCCATTACACTCTCCATAATCTTTCTATATGAAGAAAGTTCAAGTGTTCTGAAATGTTTAAGGTTCAAAACGTGATACGAGTTTACAATAAGTCAATAATTACTTTTTGATTTTAATAGCTACAATCCTAATACCACGTGTCAAACCTAACGGATTAACATCTTGGCATGTTAACCACTTCAGGTTTTAACTTACAGTTTATGTTAGTCTTTTAGCTAATATAGAGCTATTCTCCTCTTTACCAAGGAAGCCTAAAGGTTGCATTACTTGCAAATAAATTAGCAGAGAAAAGTTTTAACAGAATTAACTTGAATGGCTTAATGAGTAAACTCTAAAGTATTATATTAGAAATTTAGAACCTTAAAAGGACTAACATTTTGGATCATATCGAGTAACATTTATCCATCGTTATTGGCAAGTATAGATCACAAAGATGCTAACCTGACAACTTAAGCCATTGCAAACTTCTTGCCTAATACTGCCTTTATCCAATGTCATTAGTATACAATAAAGTTCATCCAATGTTATTAGTGATAAATGTCGACCAATCAAGATGAACATTTTGCTTGATTACTAAAAGACTGCCTTTTAACTAAAAATTCTGCATAAACTGTTCAATGCTGAGGGCAAAACATGAAAAAACTGCAGGAACTAGGTAATACACACAGCAAACTAGAATTTTTGGTATTTAAAGAGGTATGGAATTCTTAATATAACTACATATATGAAATTCAAGAATTTGACTTTTAAAACTCACATGTCTGACTCTTAATCGAAAACTGAAGAATCATATATGAAAGTGTGCATAACTTCTACAGGTCTACTAGACTTGAACTTATCCAATCTCTTTCAAGATAAACTTTAACAGAGTTATTATGATGTTGAGATGATAATTGATACTATTATTAGTTCTTTCCATGATCACATAACATATAATTGGAATCACTTGAGGGGCATAAAAAAAACTTAACATTACCCAAAAACGATCGCATCTAGGTTTTCAACTTCACATTCAAGCTAAAACAGAACAAATAAAGCTCCCCAACAGAAGTCAAACAAAATCTCATCCACCAATCATAGTTCTAGGTCAAGAACATGAACTACAAGTGCCAAAGAATAAGCAGATTAGGAATCGATTCTTACAACAATCATGACGCATTTGCGATCAACAACATAGAAATCGATCGAATATATCAAAACCCACAAATCAAATTCACATAAACTGATTATAACCGTATACCGAAGCAAAATTAGCGATTCAAAAGGGCAAAAACAGCAAAACTGAAAGTGTTCGATGATATTCAAGAAATTACCAACAATCCGCTTGGAGAATTCATTCCACCAATCACTAGAGCCCTCTTCATGAGACCCATAATCGAAACCATTTTCAGCATCGATTTTCCTTCTCTTTTTGCTTCCTCTTATAGGACCCATCAACGAGCAGATGACCCGATTGAAACAACCCACGAATATTGCAATCTTGAAAAACAAAAAGCAAATATTTTTAGTTAAAATCAGCGAAGCAACATCATTTAGTTATAAATCAGCAGAAGATAATAAACAGCACGTAAGCATTTGGAGCGAAATATACAATCAAAGAACAAAAGACTGTGGGATGATAAAGAGATCGTAAGCAAGTAATGGGAGCAAATAACATGCAAAGAACTGTTATGAAAATCCTGTGGGCAGAGTGCAGAGGGGGTGTTAGTGTGTGTTCTTGGTGTATGTGCGTGTTGTTTTGGGTGATTGAAGCATGCAAAAAGAAGGGTTTTGCGATATACTTGGCAAAGATGGATGAAAGAGATGATTGAAAATCTAAATGGCAGAATACGACATACATACATACATTACGGGGTGGGTTGGTGTTGCCTAAAGACTGTGTGACAATGAGATGATATAAAGAACGTAAGGCCTTTGTTTTTTCTTCTACTGTAAACTACTCGTCAGAATAAGGTAAACATACTTTCCAACCATATGTATCTTGATGTCAAGGGTATTTGATCCAATCATATCAAGATGTTAAAATTGTATTATCTTAAAATGCTTTTGCTATTGTAGACAAGTAATATAAATTTAAAAGGGAAATTTAATAAGTGTGTGAGTTTGGTTGAAATTATACCTTGATTTCATCTTGGGTTGCACATGACCATAACTACATATGTATATAGCCACTTTTCTTGTTTGAGGTTAATTATGGAGAAAATGATGATGATGTTAACATTTACTAAGGTGAGGTGATTATTTAATTTGTAGAATGATTATATTGTATTGTTATAATAAATGGTATAATTTTTAATCCAATGGGTTTCAAAAGCATTTTTTTTTTTTACCATCGTGATGCAATTTTGATTCGGGTGTGATATATTGTTTAGTTTAAGACGTATTGCCCACTTTTATACCTAGGAGACTAGAAGTATAAATCTCTCTTAAACTTGCCCAATATTATATTTATTAGTTTAGAAATCAGTGTAATACATAGTTAAATAAAAAATTTTAATTGATAGTTCTTTATTAATATTTAAAGATTATAATATACATTTTGAATCAAAATATGATTATAATTACGTATAATTAACTACTTTAGGTAATAAACAATAACATTTTTTTAAACTTTCATCTTTAAAAATCTTTTACTTAAAATTTTTTGAAACACTTTGAAATTTTTTAAAAATACAAATTTTAAACTATGTCATATTATAAAATTCTTTGTATTTGAAAAACTTCATATTTCATAAAATTTTGTTTTTAAAATAATTATGTTCTTTTATAAAAAGAAACATGTTATTAGTTTATAAAGAAATTTGTTTATAATTTGAAAAATATATAAATAACCATTAGCATTTAATGTATCATTAAATGATTTATTTTTATTCTAGTAACGACACGTATTCAAATCGTAGGTTGAGCCTAGGTTTATAGTGTAGAAAAATAGCATGCTGCTTCTAAACATTTTTAATTTATTAGTATAGATTTACTAGAACTCATATATAATATATATCTAACAACCCCTAAAATTTCATATTTACTAAATATATAGATTTCATTCAATACAAACTTCTTTTAATAAACATAAAACACTTTAACTTTGATATACATAACCTAAGCATTAAACCCTTTTAAAAAAATCGAAAACCGTCGCGAAAAATTATATATAAAATAGTATCTTTGGTGACACGTGGCGACACCACATTCATTCTTACCAAAATTTCCTCGCTTCTCTCTCTTATTAAATAATTACCTTAATTATCAATAATATTATTTAACTTTTTTTAGAACAAAAATAGTTTTTTTAATAAATTTAAAAAAAGATCTATGTTATTTTTAAAAATAATTTTTATAGATTAAGTAATATTTACAAAACATAAAAGATTTTTTAAAATTAGTGTTTTTAAAAATTTAATTTTTTATAAACAAAAAATAATTAAAATTGAAATTTATAATAAGAAAATTTTTAAAAATGATATTTTTTAATACGGTTTGTTTTGAAACAAAATATTTTTTATTTTTTTTGGAAAAAAAAGTTTTAAACCAAAAGTTTAAAAAGTTGATATAATTGTTTTATTACTTATTTTTCTTACTATACGTAATTTCAATTATATTTTATCATAAAATATCGTTTTATACTTGATATATTTTTATTATATTTAATATTTTATTTGTTCAACCCGTGTAATACACGGGTTACTAAAGCTAGTATATAAATAAATGAAATCACTGTTTATGAATGTTAGAATCAAAATTATCAAACATCTTAATCTTAATACAACTAACAAGCAACGTTGTACTAGAATGTTTATCAAAACAATTTTAGATAGTGAAATACCTAATAATAGTAGAGTAACTTTAAAGGAAAAATTAGGTTATTTTAAGGGGGTGGTGGTGCCCAAGCCGTAGAGCGGTGGGGGCCAGTGCCGAGCGGCAATACTGTTTGTGTGGTGTGAGCGCCCCCAAAATGATATTGTGTGGTGATATGTCGTTGTGTGGTATGATTGGTGTGTATGTGACGTGATGTGGTTTGTGTGACGTGGGCACCCAACCAGCCTAATAAACATATAAAAAACTGATTGCAAGTTATCCATTTATAAATTATTTTTTTATTTTTTATTTATAACGCTCAGTTGCTTTCTCATATATTTTCAACTTAGTGGGATATTTATATATTATATCCCTAACTCTTTCCGAAATTTGAAGGTATATATTTGTTTTAAATGACACCCAATTGTCCTAAATCTAATTTTATCGGTAGAAGCACCACTCTAAGTAGAGTGCATACCTTGTATGGTTTTTTTCCCTAGTCTCTCAGTAACGATAAAAAAATACAAAAATTATAGATAATATTCAGATTCAGATATGTTCAGTAACATTTTTATATAAGAGGAAAAATCTTACTGCCAAGTTATTACCTTTACCAGCTAATAAAACTTAGGATCATGTTTTTACGTTTAAAAGATAATACAAAATTATACCTAAGAAAGTCTAATAGTCTATAGTATTTTGAGGTAAAGTAAATCAACCCGAGAAATATGGGCCCAGATAAGTCCAAAAAATGGAGTCCAAAACTAATGCTAATATTTGTTAAACAAGCCCAACCCAATTTTAGGTACAAGTTTAATTCGGCCTATGCGGTAGTGCGAAACTGCGAATAGTGGGAGCTTTTGGCACTCTACTGTCTACTTTAAAATTCATTTTAGTTATACATATTTCACCAAAATATTCACATGTTATGCTTCCTAAGTCATGAAACACATGACATACATAATAACGCTTGAGAATGATGTTGGACTATTCTTTTGGTAGTATAACACGTTGAATCTTCCACTATTGTCTTGTGTCTTTTTTAGCATAACTTCCACATTTACTCCCGGCATTCTTCTTTTGCTACAAAATACAAAATCATGCCCGAAAATAGAAGCATATATATTAGTGGAAAACATTTTATAGAAAATAATATAGAAATTTTAAAAGAAACACTTTAGGGGCACCGTATTATAACAAACCCATCGTAAGGCCATTGTATCTACATATATGTTTTTACCGTCTCATGTTAAAACACCAAAAGTACCATAATTATACAATATTTGTCATCTAGTGCCTATTGGTTCTAATTCCATTTAACGCTTTGGTCACTAATTATCGGTTTATCACAACCAAACAATGTATTATGAATTTGATTTAATCTTATACATACCCAAAATCATATCTGCAAATTGTATTAAAAATATATTTGGGTTAGTGGGGAAAAATATACTTAGAACCGTAAAAACCGAGTTTTGAATTCTTCGCTTTGCCAATACAATTCCGCATCCTTTCTCTTTGGTTATCAAAAGTAAAGGCAATCAATATTTAATTAATGAAATTAATGTTTATTATTCCATTAAAACCTGATTTTAAATAAATTTTATATATCTCTCTATTATAATAAAAAGTTATTTAGGAGAGACACATGTCAATATCATATTCCCCCTCAATAATTTTTTTCCGCTTCTCTCTCCTATTAATAATCACATTAATTACTAATAATATTATTTATTTTTTAAATTAAAATAGTTTTTAATAAATTAAGTAAAAGATACTTTTACTAATGTTATTTCTAAGAAAATAATTATTCATAAAATTAGAAAACTTTTAAAACATCAAAATTTTTAAAAAATACAAAATATTTTATATTTGGTGTTTTAAAAAATAAAATTTTTATAAACGAAATAATTATTGAGAGTTATAAGGAAAAAGTTTTAAGTATGATATTTTTTAAAACGTTTGTTTTGAAATAAAAATTTTATTTTATTTATTATGAGAACATTTCAATCATATCTTATTTTATAATATTGATTCATAATTAATAAATTTTTATTTTATTTAATATTTTTTATTCAACCCGTGTAATACACGGGTTTACTAAAGCTAGTAAACATATATAGAAGTAAACATATCATAACAATATATTTGAAACAAAAACAAACAATATGTTTTCATGGAAAAAAAGCAAAAACAATATTATATATAACCCATAAGTTTTAGCGACGCAATGTGGGGACACAATGTTATATCAAATTTATATCGAAACGTACGTTGATATGATGGCGTAGCAATGGTATATTTAGAATTTAGATAACATTTTTTTGTACTGAAAAAGAATTAAAATATACTATATTTGACACGCATCGGTTTTAAATGAAACTTATACTGACACCTAGATTAAAATATAACGGTGTATTTAGGGATTTATTAAAAAGTACTTTAAAACTTACGAGAAAAATTAAATATATCAAAAATAAATTCTAAAGATAAAAATAATATTAAATGAACACCTCAAAACGTATTCACGCACGGACGCTAATTTGTTAAATTTTTTTTTTAACTAATTAAAACTAAATAACCTCTAATTCCACGTATATGTATTCAATAGTTGTGGTTGTGGACAATTTATTCCTATTTTGTTTGCTATCTAGTTTTTTTATTCTTATTATGTAGCATTTGTTTTATCTCTTGATGTTTCCTTTAGAAAGGTTAATGAAGCTCTTAAGTAAATAATTTAAAATATCTAAGTAAAGAATCACGAACATTATGTAATCAATTTGTTCATCTACCAAGTTATCACATCATTAGAAAACTATATTATCACCAACAGAATGTTTCTAATTGAAGTGGTATTAAGAAGACTATCGAGAGCACCCATCAAAAACATATAATATCTTTATTAAAAAAGATTTAATGACTAGTCGGAAATTCGTCTAAAAAATATTACCAACGACGTAAGATCTTGTCGGTGACCGGAGGCTGATAATACCCCGACATGTTTTTACATTTTTAGTTTTCGTAAAATTGTTCGTTAATGGTCTCCGACGGACGGCCATTTTGTCGAAACCAGACACCTTCCATGAAACATAGTTCTAGCTTTTCCAGAAATGATTACCATTTCTCTTCAATTGACATTTTTGATGTAAGTTCATCGGAAATTCCGTCGCTAATCCACCGGTGATAGTCTATATAACCTATCGAACCTATTTGAGCATTTTTTTGTTCTAAAATAATACTTTGTTCATTTTTCCATTACAAAGAATATACACCACACATAATGATCTTATTGTAGGAATCAATTGCCTTAGTAGTTAAATATGACGAGTGCAATATTGAATCCGTAATCGAAGCACCAAATATGGTGTTAGCAGGTAGTTAGAATTGGTGGTTATGGAATATGAAAAAGTTTCACTGGCATACGCCTCTATTCAATCCACCTTTGCATGAAATCCTTCGGTGACGAAGCCTTCATCAAAACAGAGTTGAGAATCAACGTGCTAAGCTAGTAGGATTCCTCAACTCTTGATATGGAAATGCCACCTCATAATAGGAGTTGAGTTATCACGTGTGCATAATTCTCCCATGCACACACATGTACGCATTATAGTAACTAATATTTTTCATGTTAATTTGTTAGATCAATAAATGTAATGTAGTTTATCTATAACCAATGATACGAACTTGTTTGTCAGACAATGAAATGGCCCGAAGTAAAAGTATTTCTTCTATGAGTAACCACCAGTTGAATGAGTGGTTTCCATGACCTGTTGATGTACAAACTTCGTATTTGATGTATAAAATTATCTTTTGTTTACAAGGTTTATTGTCTGATGTTTGATTGATTGTTTATTATATAACGTAATAAATTTGACTACTTATGCAAAAAAGTACCAAATTAGTTCAAATATATAACGCGACATAAGATTTCTTGAATATGCATGCGTTATATTTGACACAATATAAAATTTTTTGAGGTAAGTGTGAATTATGTTGACTCGCCGTAAGTTTTCTCAATATACGTGTATAGTATTTAACCGACGTAAGAACTTGTAACAAAGTTTTAAAGTAACGGATCACAATCTCTATAAATTTATCAAGATAACAATAAGAGCTAATTACATGTTTGGTCCATGTGGTATATTCATATTACAGGGTTTGTATTAATTTTTAAAAAATTACATCATTGGCCGTAACTATATGAAAACTCGTAACACGTATGGTCCCCGTAGTGAATGGATATTAACCTTTTCAATTAACTAAGTGTGAAATGATAAATATACCCCTAATTATTAAAAAAAATAGAAATTATAAAATTTGATCACCACCGTCACCGGTGTTTCCATTGAAACACCAACCACCTAACCACCACCATCACCAAACCACCACTGTCACCGATCATTGGAACACCAACCACCTAGCCATCGTTGTCACCAAACCACCACCATCACCACTGATCTTGTCTAATCAGCTTTAACTAACACCATTATCACCAAAGCACCACCATCATTAGTGTTTTTGTTAGAACACCAAACACCTAATCACCATTATCACTAAACCATCAGCATCACCACGAATCTGTTCAAACACCAGCAGCTATCCACCATCGTCACTAAACTACCATCAAATCCTAAGCCACCATCACCACTATTAAAGCTGACCACCACCATCACCGCAGCTGCCCATTGTTGTTATGATGTTTGCTACCATCGTGACCCAAAATCTCCATTATGGCCTAAAGCGATGATGCTCAAAGAATGTGATGATAATGATGATGACGCTAACAATGTAGATGGTGTTGACGATGATGGTGTTGAGTCGATGGTGGTCGATTCAAATAGAGGAGGCAGATGGGCGATGGTGGGTTCATATCGAAGGACCAGGGGTAGTTGGGTTCATATGAAATAGAACAAAGAGAAGGTAAAGGGGAGGGTAGTGTGCCGGCGGTGGTGTTATGCCTAAAAGAAAACGAAGGGGAAGTGGATTGGGCAGGTTGGGTTTTTAAATAATAATAATATAATAATAATAATAATAATAATAATAATAATAATAAAATAATATATAATAATAATAATATTAATAATAATAATATTAATAATAATAATATTAATAATAATAATAATAATATAATAATAATAATAATAATAATAATAATATAATATAATAATAATATATAATAATAATAATAATAATAATAATAATAATAATAATAATAATAATAATAATAATAATAATAATTTTGTTATTATTATTATATTATTAGTATTATTATTAGTATTATTATTATTATTATTATTATTATTATTATTATTATTATTATTATTATTATTATTATTATTATATTAAGGAGTATATATGTCATTTTATACTCACTTAATTGAAACTTTTAATATAGTTAGTGTTAAGGACCACTCGTATTACAATTTTTTAAACAGTTGAAACCAATAATGTAATTTTTCAAAAATTAAGATTAGTTCTGTAATATGACCTGGACTAACCATGTAGTTAACTCTAATAATAATATATCGAAAGCTTATAGGATTTGTATAGGTCTATACAAGCTGCATTATATAGCCTCTAGATATGACATGCACACCCCTAGATATAGATTTCGAAATGTCTATAACTTTTTTTTACGACCCTAATTTACGTTTTAACTAAAAGCATGAAACTACCGTTTTAAAAATGAGGGTCATACGTATTTATCACGAAACTATGGCATGTACACAACTATCGTGAGCGTCCCTTTAACCCGGCCGTTTAATTAGGGCCGTTTAATTAGATGAAAGTGGATGACACGTCCCATTCATCTAGGATATTGTGGCCGTCATTGTTTGATGATGTGAGGTGATGTAATCCTCTTTGGTGGCACTAACTTATTTTTCTTTTTGACACTTTTAATTTTTCTAAAGGAATTATTCTTTTTATAATTTCACATTACATGCTTCTCAATTTAAAATAATATCTTTTCATATATGTATATTAATTGTCATGTGGTATAAAATGAAGGATAAGTAGAAGATTATCTTTAATCTTAAACAATCTAATATACTTTTTATTAAGAGTAAAATGCTATTTTCGTCCCTGACGTTTTGCTAAATTTGTCATTTCAATCCAAAAACTTTTTTTTTTTGCCATTTCAGTCACTGTAGTTTATCAAATGCTGTCATTTTCATCCACTTCACTAACACCGTTAAAACTTCGTTAAAACCCCGTTAAAACTCCATTAAAACTTCGTTAAAACTCCATTAAAACTTCGTTAAATATGAGGGTATTTTAGTATTTTCGAACACCCTAATTATCCAATTAAAACAAATTAATCAATTAATATTCAATTAATACTAAAAAAATACATGAAACGACTAGTGAGACCAAGACCAGATGCTTCGGTTTAAAAGTTTCGGTTAACTCTAACCCATGTTGTTCGATTGAGGACTGCCGTGGGATTTCAATTAATATTCACGTGTTGTTCGAACGTGTACTGTTATTTGATTGAGGTCTGTTGTGGGATTGAGGTCTGTTGTGGGATTGAGGTTTGTTGTTGACATGCTTTATTTGATTGAATTTTTTAAACGTGACAATAGCAGATCTCAATAAAACAAAATGTGACAACAATAGATCTCAATAAAACAAAACATGATAACAGTAGACCTCAATTGAACAACAGTACACGTTCAAACAAAATGTGAAGATTAATTGAAACCTCACAGCGGATCTTAATCGAACAACATTTGTTATAATTAATCGAAGCAGCTAGCCTCACGAGTCGCTTCATGTGTTTTTTAGTTTTAATTGAATAATAATTGATTAATTTATTTTAATTGGATAATTAGGGTGTTGAAAAGACTAAAATACCCTTATTTTAACGAAGTTTTAACGGAGTTTTAATAGAGTTTTAACGGTGTTTTAATAGAGTTTTAACGGTGTTAGTGGAGTGGATGAAAATGACAATATTTAGTAAACTACAGCGACTGAAATAGCAAAAAAAAAGTTTTTGGATTGAAATGACAAATTCAACAAAACGTCAGCGACGAAAATAAAATTTTACTCTTTTATTAAATATAATATATTTTTATTAACTATACTATGTTAGTATACATGTATCACATATGCTGAATAAATAAAATACTAAATAGTTACTAATAAAAATTTATTAATTATAAAATGATATTTATAAATAATAGATAATTGAAATTACTCATAAGTAAGGACTATAAGTAATAAAACAATGATATTATATTTTTATACTTTGGTTTTTTAACTTTTTTTCAAAGAAAAAAATTTTACATTTTGTTTTAAAAAAACCATTTAATAAAATAATTTTTAGAAAAAATTTCTTATTATAAATTTTAGAAATTTTTTGGTCTACAAATTTTTTTTAAAACACCAATTTTAAAATACTTTATACTTTTTAAAAAGTTTGGTATTTTAGAAAAATTTCTTAGTTTATAAAAAATTATTTCTTTATAAATTACATTTATAAAAAATATATATTTCTTAATTTATTAAAAACCTATTTTTGATCTAAAAAATTAAATAATATTATTAGTTGTTATTTGTTAATGTAATTATCGAATATGAGAGAGAAGTGATAAATATAAAATTAGAAGGCCTACAATCATAACAAGTGTCCACCTAAATAGATGAATTATGGATATGCATGTATCTTCTAGAATATGAATAATCAACTTTTTAGCTGAAAAAAATGAAATCTTATCGTTAGAATGACACATTGAGAACAACTAGAAAATATAATTGTCCTCTTTTACTTTTATGGATGAGTTACTATCGAATTTTATTATCTTTCAAATTTTCTTAAGTACAAAGTATTTGTAGTTAAAAAGGAAAATTACCTAAGAGAAAAGTACTATATAACATTTTTGTGTCTAATTATTTATGTATATGGGTTTTCAAATGACAACCCCTATGGTGATACGCAATACATAAAGATATATGTATCTAGAGAAGCAAACTTGTGCATCAACTTGATTACTATACATTCACAATACCAAAAGAATGAAACATTTGCCGAATTGAATGGTGTATTCAATCTTGTAAGACTTAATTTGAAAACAATGAAACATTTTTCGTATACCTTAGTCTATCAATTATTGAAACTATCAACAGTTTTATCAATTGTAACAACAATTGACAATTCATAAAGCTTGCAAAGTTAGATTTGCGTAGTTGAACGATGGTTATTTTAAAACGTTTGCTGCTTTTATTTCGTAGAAAAAGTATCACTTAACAATCTATAAAAATCTATAAAATTAAAGATGAAGCTAGTAGAGAATAATCATGTAAAATAATTTATTCCTTTCATGATAACCTTACATGTTTAATTAAATTATTCATTAATTTAATTTCAGTGATCTAACCTAATAGTCGAAAATTCTATAAAATTAAAAATTGATAGAAATTCAAAAATCAAAATGGGCATCATAAAACACACCACTTTTTACATGTTCTTGCCATGTGTGACTGACTGCACTATTTAGTTAGTGCATGGCATTCTTACATCATAATTGAATACAATAAACTTTGCTCCTTTTTGGCCGATCCTAGCCAAATTTGTCACCATCTAAATGATGGAAAGTAGAAGCGATGTAATACTGCAGCATATCTTATCATGACTTTAAAACGCATACCACTTATCACCAACAAGAATGTAAAAGGATGGTGAATATTGTTTTCTATATTGTAATTAGATTATACTATATTACTAAGCTAAAAACTCGTGTACAACAATACGTAAAAGAAGGAACTGTCATTTTTATTTATTTATTTTTTTTTTTGTGTTTTGATTACATTTATTATTTTCATTCAAAATTTTCTTTTATGCATCTAGCTTTCCAAGGTTTTAAAAAATTATCATTTTCAATCATCCCAACAAGTCAACTCCATTAGTTTAAATTGTTAAACATGTAAATTGATAAAATTACCTTTTAAACTAAAAAACCAAATGCCTTAATTACATAACAATAATCGAGTGGAACTGAATCAAGATATAAGAAAAGTAATGACTAGAGGTGATAATCTTTATTTTACAACCCCTTCATAATGAGTTCCTTACCACCACAAAAAATGAGGTCTATCCTCCTTTTCAACTGATGAATTCGATAATCTCATGATTCAATCATGATAAAGATTCGAAGATAAAAAGATGAAATATCCAATGTAGGTTTCGTTAATGAAATAATAACAGATGAATGGACTTTAAATAACAATATGTTAACATAAATTAGAAATTTATCTTTATTTGTAAAATTACATAATTACCCCCTTTAGTGATAGATGATTTAACATTTTAAATTAACGGAATTAACTTTTTGGATGAAAATGACAATTTGAAAACCTTGGGGAGCAAGATGCAAAAAAAAAAAAAAAATCTTTTTTGAATAAATGAAAAATATGATCAAATCACAGGGAGGAAAACACTAATTCACACTAAAAAAATAATAAATAGTTAATAATAATTTAGAAAAAAATTAGAAAACAGTTAAGGTTTTTAATTTGATCTTCGTTAGGTGATAAACATGAAAAATGTGAAAAATAAACTTATATATATATAACATAATAAAATTACAAATTAACACTATTTATTATAAATTTGAATTACATTTGCATGTTTGTGTAGGGTGGGATTTATATTCAAAACACTAAATTATTTGTAGAAAATACAAATGTTAATCGTTCAATTTTTATTATTAGTGATAGTTCTTTTATAGTACTTTACTTATCCTCATACAATTGTTATGATATGTGCATAAAAACCGTTAAAATAATTGGTTTCATATGTTTTTGAACTTTTAAAAGTTACATACATGGAGGTTCTCCAAGTAAATAAAATTTGTTCATATATTTTTTTAATTTTCAAGATAGATGAATAAATACTGTATTTCATTCTTGCTTTTATTGCTCTTATTGTTCATATTTTAATTATGATATGTTTATATATATGGGTGAGTGATTTTACAAAGTGAATTTAGCGTATGATCATGAATCATATGTATATGAAACCACTAGAATCAGACTCGTGGAATGCAATTTATAATTATGCAACATAATTACGCACGCCATCACATAGTACATTGAAAGTTTTTTTTCAAGAAAATTGATTTTTATAAGATTTATATAGTCATACTATACTTAAATAAAATAGAAGAGTTATATATATGAAAGGTCCCTAAAGTATGGCCTGATTTAAGATAAAGGTCAAATTAGACCATAACAAATTACTTTAGAACTAATGACATGTGTATAATGTAAAGGTTTATCGATGTGTCATAATAAGCTTTACATGTGTTAGTGAGTTGTTTTAGGTTATATCATGTCACATTACGTTATAACATGTTATTATGGTGTTCATGACTATTATATGACGATAAGTCCACCATCCGGCTCTTAATGGACATTTATTATGTATTAATGAGTTGTTTTAAATTACATAAAATTACTTTAGTTCATAATAAGTTAATTATTTTGATGTTAATAACACGTTTACATGACAAGTACACTAATTTCATGTGCAGCATTGGTTTCCATATCCTCATGCCATGTTTACATGTGCACCGTTGGTTCATATATTGGTCATAATGCAATCTTAAAAGCTTGAAAACATTGGGACATATAAGGTATTTCTAACTTTTTTTCACTCTAGAAACTTATCAAGATTAGATTATTTCTAGAGGAGGAAAGATACATATGCCAATGATGTATACCATAAGTTTCCCAACTCTTACGTTCTCAAAACACACAAGTACAAACCATATTCGGGTTCTCATAGGTCCAAATATCTTAAGACCACCCATTCTAGCATAATTGGACCAACCAACATACATTGTTGTACACCTTAGATTTCCAAATACACATATCTTTTAAACACACGGGAAACCATGTGGACCCACAAACAAGTCAAGAAATTATGTTTTACAATGAAACTTCTGCCATGTGCATGTTCATTTCCATATCCACCAAGCTTTATTCAGAATATGTGAAAACCGATTGAGTTATTAGGTATGATTGTAGCTCTATTTTACTCGAGGAAATTGTCAATAAAGGATCACGTTCATAGTTAGATAAAAATTTATGCAAACCAACCATGCGTTCCCGAAGATGCTAGAACAAAGTTACCATGTGCAAAAATAGGCATACGTTACCATGTGTGACTTTAATATCAAACTACCAAGTTGAACAAACTCGTCGCCACCACAATACCTCAAATGATGGATTCAACATCACATTTTCTGTGTTTAACTTTCAAAACCATTAATTCCAACAAACAGTAAGGTTTGAAAAGCATGTATAGGTTCAACAAGGATATATGTGAAAACCATAGATGTATGTGGTGTGTAGATATGCCAAAAATCCTCACCCGATGGTAATTACAAAGCATGACAAGAAATCTCATATTAAATCTTATCTTTGGCATCATCTAGAAAATTACCAGTTAGAAATATTCTCACGAACAACCATTGAAAAAGCCTGATATGAAATCTAATCCAAAAAAGTATTTATTCATTCCGTCTCATATTTGTCAGCGGTTACCGACAGGTTAGTGAGGGTATTTAACATATACTTTTTTTCTTCTTTTTGATATTTTTTCCTATTTATTGGTAATCACCGTCGTATCAACGATTAGTTATAGATATTTTTATTACTTTTTGAAACATTGATAGATAGTTACAGACTTTTCATTTTATGTTTAAAATTATGTGGTATCCGTCGTTAATACATCGTTAATCTCCTATGGTTATGGTTGTTGATGATCCTTCTTAAATAAAAATCGATTTTTAGTAGAGTATGATACCTTTAGAAAAACATGATATTATCTTTGTTATAAAAGTTAAAAGATTGAATATACTTGGAAGATGCTGGATACATGGTAGCACGTTGTCATTTAGAATGGGACAAGTCCAATCACAATGTGTCAATTATGCTTTTAGACCATATTCCACTTCCTCAATGTCTTCTTATCAAAACATTGGTTAGTGCTCTTTGCATATGTAATACATCCCGCCTTATCAGTTTACTAAAATAAACTAGAATTCTCGCATATCATTAATCGTAAGAAATATTAATTTAAGTTATTTTATTTTATTTTGCTTTGAATAATAGATTAAAGAATGAAATAATAGAGTGAATGAAATGAATAAATGGATCATTACCATTTTCTTATCATGCTTGTTTATTACATGAGAATTGAATAAATCAATACTTTATGTTGTTTCTTAGACATGAAAAGAAAAAAATGAAATACAAAGGTGTTGGTGGTGGCCGGTGGCAGATGGTGGTGGTGTAGGTCGGTGGTGGTGTGGTGGTGTGGTGGCCGGTGGCAGTGTTGGTGGTGGTGTGGTGGCTGCTAGCGGTGGTTAGTGTTGTAAAAATCGGGATTATTTGGTAATCAACCGATAACCTTTGCGATTTCAGTAATCGGCGATAATATCGGTAGCGGTAAAAATCAGTAAAAATCGGCAAAAGTCGGTAAAAATTGGCCAAAAATTTTGTTAAAATCGACCAAATTGGAACATTTTTATAAAAAACATAAAAACTTGTGTGTGTATATATTACAAGTTCGAAAAATTACATACAAAATTCCACTACAGTTAATCATAATTAATTGCTAATTGGCACCCCACCGCCTGACTGGTGTCTAGGGATTTTTACAACCATGGCGATGGCAGCTGGTGGTGTTGGTGTTGATCAAGGTGGTGGATTGGGTTGGTGAAAATAAATGGTGAAAGAATGAATGGAATGAAAAAAAAAACTCGAGGGGAGGGCGAATGAATGATTTTGGAGGGTTTTAGAGGGAATTATTACTTATATAATAGATGATTTCATTTCTCTAACCAACAAACACTTTTTTTTCATTCAATCATAATGGTTCATTCCATTCCGCGTGTCATTCATGCAATCTAAACACTATATATTTTGTAACTAATGCCTTGAATATCTTTATAAATCTTAAAAAGCTCATTTTCACATTAGATATTTCATTATTACTCGCTTAAGTTTAATAGATAATTTAGAAAGTAATCAAGAATAAATATGTGAGTGAAAACATTGTACCCAAATTAAACCAAAGACTATAATTATATAGGGGTCGACCTATTATAACGTACATGTTGGTAGTTGACAATTAGCTATTAAAATTGTTGGTTGTCGCACAATTACATCAGTGGGAAAAACCTTCAAAGACTGACAATGTTGCCAAAAACATTGTACATCCATTGTTGCTTGAGGCAATAGGAAATCAAGGATAGACAGGATCGCCAGAAGGGGCAACGTGAGGCTTAGAGTGGGGGATGAAGAAGGGGGAGGGCAAAAGGTTGGCATTTGAATTTTTGTTTTATACTTTTTTTAAGTATAAGAATAGTCTGGTCTTTACACATGATCCTAATAAAAATATTTAGCGAACGTTTGCTTCAAGAATCAAATTTGTTCTAGTTGAGCAAAGATTGAACATCAAGCCGGTAATTGCCCATACGTATAAACAATATATAAATTACTAGTGGGTATGACCCGCTTATGCAGCGGGAGTTATAAAAGTTGAAAGATTTAATTTTGATGATTTATATGTTAGTAATAACCACACAAAAAAAGATTATTTGTGAAACTTTGATAAAAAGTGTAACAGAAAAAATAATATAAAAAATAAATACATCAAAACACAGAAGAAAAATATCGAATGCGTAAATTGTGACTTTATTATAATTAACAAGCTCTACTATAAATTGGTTAAAAGAAAATTTAACATAACTCGAATATTTAAGTATAAAACTTAAAAAAGTTCATGTAATAAAATGTAAATTTGACATAACTCGAATTCTTAAGTATAAAAGTTTAAAAAAAGTTCAGGTGATTAAATGTAAATTTGACATAACTCGAAAACTTAAATATAAAACAAAATAAAATAAAATGAGTAGGTATCAATTTTTGGAAAAAAAAAAAAGATAAAGTATTATGGTTAGTTTTAAAAAAATTCTTAGATGTTTAAATGTAAAATTAGAAAAAAAACAAAGTACTTTTTTATTAGTTTGGAGATAAAAAGTTATTATGGTAACATAGAGAAAATCTATACATTCACTACTCATAATTTTTTCTTTTTGTTATATATAGTGATGCGATTAATATTATCGAGTATATTTTTCGACCTATTAAACGCTAATACATTTGAGTATTATTATTATTATTATTATTATTATTATTACTATTATAATTATGTAAGTATTTAGTGATTATATATTATGTGTTAAAATAATATAATACTTAAACCAAATAGTATTAAGTTATAAATATATAAATAATAAATGTATATATTTTAATATGAGTTTAAAGTATTATAAATAAGATAATACTTAAAATAATTGTATAATAACAATAATAATAGTTGTAGTAGTAGTAGTAGTAATAATAATAATAATAATAATAATAATAATAATAATAATAATAATAATAATGATGATGATGAAAATATTTAGTAATTATATAGTTAAGTATTCAAATAAGATAATACTTACTTATAAATTTAAATGTTAATTTAAAATATTATAAATTATATAATATTTAATGTAGTAAGTTAAATAGTCTCACATTATTTAGTAATGTATTAGTTAATATATTAATTAAAACAAGTTTATTAAATGAGGACAAAATAAGAATGATTGCATATAATACTTGTATCTAATGCTTAAAAAGTTATATTAAATATTTTAATTTTTTTTACATAATTACACTTGTGTTTTAAGGTTTTACTTTATATAGTAATATAAATATTTAATTGAACAATCCCCATATTTGGCTTCTAGTAGTATTCATGCCTAAAGAAGAAAACTGACCACACACAGTAATGCCATTATGATCATCTAGCTTTTGAATATTTTCTCCCACTCACATAAGCAAAATCTTAGCTTCTTTCTTTGAATATTATTTAGGATTAGAATCGTATGTAAATTTTAATTGTGAATATACGTTTATAGATGAGGAATCCTAAAAAAATCACAATGTTATGAGAAAACTAGAGAAAACCAATGAAATCGGTCACATAATTTATAAAAGTTTTTATCACTACTCTATATATATGTGTGTGAGTATAAATAAATAAATGTATGGATCAAATAAAAACGGTAGCGTGGTTTTACATATACGCCACACATAGTTACGTATACATAACCATTTTTCATTCGACCTAGTGTTACGTATACGTAAGACTCTTCATTCTGGTATGTATGCTCAACATATATGTAACAAATACTTAAATAACATTTTCAACATTAGTTTATGTGGTTTTTTTTATTTCACACAAGTATTGATTTTCTCAGAAACCCACCCTTATGTTTATAATCCTCTCCAATTGAGGGTACCTTGTCTTAATTTTCAAATTGTGGGTATGTTGGTCAACTTAATGAGATTAATTTTATGGGTAGGGTTATAGTAAAAGTTGTATTTAATCTAAAGAGTCTAAGAATGATTATGAGCTTGACACGTGTACTTCTATTGTTTTAAAGAGTAGGGCATTTTGGTTATTGTGTCAAATGCATCAGCTCAATGTGTCATACACGTTCATTGTGTAATATATTTTACATAATTTGTTATATGTATTTATCATTATATTTTACGTTTTAGATTATTTTATGTTATTGTTATCATTGTTTCTATAGATTATATAAACTTATTATCTATCATTGTGTTTTACAATTAGAAGTGAACAATAATATACTTTCATCAATGTATTTATCAAAACTTATAGTGTTAAAATAACATAATATATTATATTTGTCATTGCTTTTTATACATGATATAAACTTGCTCTTATTTATCATTACGCTTTACAATTAAAAGTATACAATGATGTTATTTCATCAATGTATTTTTTTAAAACTCAAAGTGTTTAATATTACATAATGGCGATAAAAAGCACAATGAGACATTGTGTAGTTTTGTAATTGTTTTTAATGTATTAGATTAATTAGTTGTTAATTTATTATTGTGTTTTACATATTAGAGATGCACACCAATGCTATTCCATCATTATTTTTTTTAAATTCATCATTTTAGAAATAAACAATAGTATTTAAGAAAATACAATAATTAACAAAAATACACAATTAACCGCACTAAAAGATACAATGACGAGATATGAGATTAAAACATAAAAAAGTTTATTAAAATTTTATATAACAATACTATACACGTTTTAAAGATAAAAAAATCACTTGTTTTTATGGTGTAATGTTTATAAAAAAACATCGTACATAAAAGTTATGAACGTTTAAAAAAATGAAAGAACTTGCAAAAAGTCAACAAAAATGGTTATTCCTAAAGTAACCATCTAACAAACTTTTTCCTATAAATTTATCTCAACAATTGATTAAATAGATGAATGGTTGAGATATATTATTACACTTTTTAGTTTTAAAACTCTTTTTATTTGAACCTTCCACTAATTTCACTGCATTTTACAAAAGTTACTTATACTATATTTTCATATCACAAAATCAACTATAAATTACTAGTCATGTACATACATAACTTCTGGCAATAACATCAAATACATTATCCTCATTAAAACTTATTCAAGGTAGTAAAATATAAGAGCATCCACAACTCGTTTCTTAAAAACATATGAGTAGAATCTTTATATTATATGAAATGATTTTAAGTGGTTGTGAGTAGAGTAGAGAGAAATGTTACTGTTCGATTTATAAATTTAAAAAAATAATGTTCAATCTTATTATTATTTTAATATTTTTTAAAGTGGTTGTGAGTGGAGGAGAGAGAAAATATAATTATAAAGGCATAAAAAAATATTATTTAATTGAAGAGATGAAAAAAAAAAGTAATTTTTTATGTAATTTTAATGTATAATAATAATGAATTGGTTGAGCACTAGTAAAAGTTAAGGTGAATATTATTCTCTTCCTTAGTAAAACTCTCAATTCTTATTTTAATTTCAATTTAATTAAAGTAATAGTCATAACATAAAATATAACAAAAACGACAAAATTGGTATATTTCTTCACGATACTAATTAAAAATTTATAAAGTAACCTACACATGCTTTTTAAGTTGAATAAACTAATCGTAAAGGTGGTGGGAAAGGGTATATGAAAACTTGATCCACTTGTCAGACCACTTAAATAGTTAATGAATAGTCACTTCCAAACATATATACCTTTGGAGCCAGGGTCAGATGAATACGAACATCGTGACCCAACGCTTAGTCGAAAAGGTACATATATCTAATGTCCTCACTTATATTCGATAAATTATTAGATGGTCATAACGTTGAGATTAAAAAATGATTTTGGATTACTACGATGACTAGGCGTTTGAACGTTATTTTAATAATTTCAGGTCACAAATATCATAATAAGTTATATTACTAACTCAATATCTTGTGTATTACATCAGTTAGAAATAGATAAATTATGAAGCTAATCGTATTGGAGGATTTTGTTAAATGAATGTCTTTTGATTGGCTGACATTCTTGATTTAATTCAAAGCATGTCATAACCTCTTGCAACTAATTTAGTTATAATTTCTACTCGGATGTAAAGTGAGTAGTCTTTAAGATACTATCCAAACTTTCTGGATAACATAATGAGGGCTCGAGACATCTTTGATTCAACCACATTACCATGTGGTTCAAAGTTCTTAAGAGATTGAGTTAAACAACTCAAACGAAGATCCGTAAATTATTTTAGTCAATGTTTTCAAAACCAGACCCGAAAACAAACCGGTCGTCTTATTTGTCCAGTGGTCCAACTGGTCGAACCAAATTTAATACTGAATGGTTAAACACTTTTGGCTCTGAATGGTTAATCATTATACTGAGTCTGAATGGTTAAGAGCTTTTATCTGAATTTGTCAGACATTTGCCTCTGAATAGTTAAAGCAATATAAAAGCTTTTAATGATTCAGACCTCTTACTGGTTTAGCACTTAATAGTTCAAACCTTTTAATGGTTCAGCACTTACCCATTCAAAAGTTGCCAAACAACCCCTAAGGCTTGTGTCGCAGCAAGGAAGAGCGACAGAGCAAGCAAATGAGTTAGCAACTGAAGATCGAGAGCAGCAAGGAAGAAGATCAAGACCACATAAAGAAGATGAATCACATCTTTGTGTTTATGATCGGTGTAGTCGTTGAATAGATCCAGCAAAGGGATCAAGGAGAAGACCAAGAGAAGATGCCATCTGTGTGAAGGCGAGTTATGCAACATCGAATCTATGTGAACCGAACAAGTGTAGAAACAAAACATGTGACGATGCATAGCGATAGAAATCGATGGTATACTAGAGATTGAACCATCGCATCGTACTCAGTTCTTAAAGAGGAGGTTCACAACACCCAAACAAATAAATTCAATATATGTTTATGATCTCAAGTCCCTCAGGTCAAGGCTTCTTGGTCTGGAATCTTGGTCTGGAATACAACAATTGATTATTTGGTACGATTAAATCGATTCGTTTATGTTGGTTAATTAAATTACGGTTCGTTTAATTTAATTATTTGCGTTTAATTTAATTATTTGCTCGCTCCTAAGTTCTGTAGCCACTGTCACTGTTTTGACCTAATGTGTCCCATAGATTTGCCGATTGATATTCTATTAGTAATATGATATTAACTAGAAAAAGTCAAAGTACAATGTAATATTAGGTTACTGAGTTGGTTTTTTTACATAAAATCACATTAGGTAATAACAAGTTGCCATGGTGTTAAAAGACATGTCTATGACGACTAGCACGCTAGTGAATTTTAATGAGTTTGATAATGTGTTGGTAAGTCCTTTTTGTAGTTACACATAATTACATTAAACTATAACACATGTTGGTAAGTCTTTTCAATTAAATAATATTTTTTATATCTTTATAATTACTTTTCTCTCTCCTTCACTCACAACCACTTTAAAAAAGTATTATAAAATTTATAGAGATTGAATAGTATTTTCCCAGATATACAAGTAACATTTTTTTCCTCTACTCAAAACCATTTACTATAACATAGGAAACACACTATGAATTATGAAACACACTCATATTTTTAAAGATTCCACTGTAAATGCTCTTATACACATAATGTATTAGTGTGATTTGATTATACAAAGTAATATTTCGGCCATAACACATGTTTTTGGTGTTATGAGACATGAGGTTAACGACTAGAAGCATTAATGGGCTTTAATGTTTTTATTATATTCTTGCTTAAAAAAGATAAATAACACTAAAATTAAAGGACGGAATGGTGTTTCTGGGTCTAGTACCGGGCTCCTGGAACGAATCGGTTTGGGACCGGACCGAATATGGCTAATTTCCATGATGAAGGATTGACCCTTTTATGCGTAATTTGGTTACATGTTCTGAGGCTCGGGTTAGGTTACACGGTCCAACCCAAATGCATTCATTCAACTTGAATTCCACTTCGGTTCCAACTTTAAAAAAGAGGCAATTGCATATTTCACCCTCTAAGAGCATTTACCATTTCATATTTTTTTTACTTGTTATTACATTAAAGTCATTATTTTTTCTCTTCTTCTTTCAATTAAATAATATTTTTTACATCTTTATCATTATCTTTTTTTTTTTTTCCTCCACACACAACCACTTTCAAAAATATTAGAAAATTTATAAGGCTTGAATAGTGAATCCTTAAATGTACATATAAACAGTAATATTTATTGTCTCGTCCACTCAAAATAATTTCATATAATATAAGAAATTCATTCACAAACCTTTAAAAATGGGCTGTGAATGCTCTAAACTCGTGACATAAAATATTCTCTCAAAACATGCTTAATAAACATTGCACTTTATGCATTTAAACTTGCATTTTGGAAATATATATAATTTTTTTGGTGAAGAGGAGGACATATATATATATATATATATATATATATAGAGAGAGAGAGAGAGAGAGAGAGAGAGGAGAGATCCTAAGAAAACCACAATGTTATGATAAAACTAATGAAACCAATCATATAATTTATAAATTTTTTATCACTACCCTTTATATATATGTGTAAGTATATATAAATATAGGTATGGATCAAATGAAAAACCGTAGCATGGTTTTTTTTTACGTCACACATAGGTTACGTATACGTAACCATTTTTCATTCAACATAGTGTTACGTATACGTAAAACTCTTTATTCTTGTATGTATGCTCAACATATATGTATCACATACTTAAATAACATTTTTATAATTAAAATAACAAAAAAATTATGAATTATGTTATTGGTTTCCGTGGTTTTGTTTGGTTTTCACATAACTATTGGTTTCTCAGGAACCATATATATATATATATATATATATATATATATATATATATATATATATATATATATAAAATTCTCTTAAAAAACATCAAACTATTTAAATAAACCTTCCAAAAAGTATCAACCAATCTTCATGCCAATTCAAATAAAACCAACTTCATTAAATCAAATAATCACATGTATAGTTAAACGGAATAATAAATCTTCAATCTTTTGTCTTCATTCTTTATTCATGGTCAATAGTCATTGACCCAGTTTTCTTGAAACATCAAAAGGAAACCAGTAATGATTACTGATTAGTAATCCGAAAATTTCGACCCAATGTGATTAACAAATTAAAAACAAGTAAACAACCGAATTAGGTTTCTTTTAATTTATTTTAGACCGGACCAGAACCGATTAGTATAATTCATTTATAGAACCTAAAGAACTGTCGAGAATGTTACTTGTCCGGATCCTCACAGGTCAGTCGGGTTTCGTGGGCTTCGCAGGCCGCGCCTGTTTAATGCTCAACCCTAGCCCCATGTATCAAAGACATAACCCGGATACGGGCTTAACAATTGCATCATGATAAAGAACAAAACCGTTAGCAATATGACATAATGCATATTCCTTTATTTTCATATACCACTGTGAAGACACTTTGTAGCTTACATTTTATAACGATTTATTGTTGACAAATATACAACAAAAAATAATAAAAACACACACATATATATTTACTCCATTGTGGTGAATGTACTCTCCTTTCCTAAATGAACATTATCATAAAATTCCACATTCAACCCAAATAAGAAATAAAAACTTTAGTATAAATAACTCCACCAAAGCTAACTTCCAACACACTTGCAAGAACTTACAAAAACTAGAGAGAGAGAGATCTAGTGAGAGAAAATGGCCGGGAGAGACGAGGAAACAACGCGAAAGGGTCCGTGGACCGAAAACGAAGACTTCCAGTTGGTATTTTACGTTCACATGTTTGGGGACCGTCGGTGGGACTTCATAGCCAAAGTTTCAGGTTTGAAGGTGGCGGGAGTAAAAAAAACAAACTATAAGTTGTTAGGGTGCAAATTTTATGAAAGGAAAAATATCAAACTGTTAAAATTTTAGTCACAAATTAACGTTTTCTCTTGTGTATACCCCCAAAAAACATACTTTTGGGGATTATTTTTGTTTTTCTGGGATTTTTTGATTCTCAGGTTTGAAAAGAACTGGAAAAAGTTGCAGGCTGAGGTGGGTTAATTATCTGAATCCCGGGTTGAAAAGAGGGAAGCTAGCTCCACATGAAGAGAGACTTGTGCTTGAACTTCATTCTAAATATGGCAACAGGTTTGATCCTTTTGTTCTTATTAATCTTATTATATAGTTTTAGAGAAAAACAGACATATAGTAATTATCAAGAACTTCATAAAATTATCGGTTTTTTTATATGTTAACTTGTGCTTGTTATTTCACAATATATCATAATTCAAAACCAAACATTTAATCAATTATCTATGGTTTTAATATATATTCTCCCTGTTTTCTTATGTTTCATAGCCTTGAATATGATTTTTGAGGAGAAGAGTAACATTACTGGTTGTTTCTTAGAGATTACTATTCTTATTGTAAATTTAATTCTTCAAAGCTATGATTGTGAAAATTTTTTTATTTAGAAAGAAATAAACTTTTAATAAAGTTGTTTATTGTTTAGAAAACGCATTAAGAAAACAAAACACTATTTGGATCCCCTTTCTATTTGTATCTTAGTGCTTGTCTTACTATGATAAGAAATATTCTTTTTGATAAATACATGTAAATACAAAATTACCTCTTTTGTCTTCAAATTATAAAGTTATCCAACTTCGATTACACTCAAACATGTATTTTATGACGTTAAAATTGTCACAAACACATGTATTAGGACGGTTTTCCTAGATCCATTAGGCATTAATTAGTTAAGAAAATGAGTGTTCCATCGCAACATATTATTATCACTATTTTTTTTTTTTGTAGTAGCGAAAGCTTTAACATGATCCTATTCAATACATGAAAGATTTTTTAAACTAGAAATTGAAACAAACATATAGTTATTATATGGTATATATGTTCACTAAATTTGAATTTTCTTTCGTTCAACTTTAATGTGATAATGCTTTCAGGTGGTCCAAGATTGCACGTAAACTATCAGGACGAACAGATAATGAGATCAAGAACTACTGGAGAACTCATATGAGAAAAAAAGCACAAGAAATGAAAAGGACAACATCAGGGTCTCCGTCTCCGTCTCCATCCCTCTCATATTGCTCTTCCTCTTCATCAATATGTACTAGTCACCCTACTGTCACTTCCATGCCTATGATCGAGACGAAAGAAAGAAGCTTCTATGACACTGGTGGAGTTGAAAAGATGATGAGCACCGTCACGAAAGGCAAAAACAATAACAATTTCAAGAGTGGCGCTACTAGAGTTAGTGATTCAATTGTGGAACAAGAAGGGTACTACGGGATGGATGAAATATGGAAGGATTTAGAGTTATTAGAAGATGATAGTGTAAAGCCATTTTTTGACCCTTATAGTGAAATAGCACCTTCACTGACATGGGGTAGCGGTCTGAGCTCATCATGGCCGTTGGATGGTCAAAACGAGTTCGGTGAAAACACCTTTCATCTAACAAGCCAACAATTTAGTTCAGAACTAATTGACTAATTGTGTTATTTGATTTAAGATTTGATTTGGTGTTGATATAAACAATAACCGATCTGTAGTAATAAAGTACTCTAGTGATCTCCCTACTCTTCAAGTTTAGATTAAGGAAGAAAATGAAATAAACTTTGCTCTAAGTATGTATTTTATCACAAATTATTTGTTGTAACGGGTCTTGCATAACTTCTATTATAATAAAAGAGTATGTTAATGCTAATGTTTATTTTGTTTTTTTATACTTCTGGGGTTATCATGCAAGGCTTTGTTATCATTTTAGTTTATCATACATATTTACATTACCCATTGAACTTTCAACATCTAAATGATCTAATTTAATCCCGCTCTTAACAAGATAATGATAAGTCCTCTAAGTTTAAATAATTGGTTCTCATGGAAAAAGAAAATCTAAACAATCTTCATAATAATAATATTTACACTTAAGTCTTGTAGAATGTTAGGTTTTTATTGTTCCAGTAGTGATCAAAATTTGCAAGCAAATATAATAAAACCAATATTGGTTAAGTTTCAAATGGCCATTACTATACATATTAATTTTGAATTCTTAATCCCCATTATGAATAAAAAATTGTACCAAAATATTTAAATTAAAAGGATAGACTGTTTTATATGGTGTGTATCCACTTTAAAGCGCATATCACTTAGCTTTTGGCTTGTTATTTATAGAAGTGTAGTGGAATGATTAGTAGGAGTTTGATTATAGTTTTAATAAATACAAGCATGCACCGCATATTCCCTATAGTTTAAACTTAAATTAATTATTTCTTTAAAAATACACATGATGACGAGAAACATAAAGATAAACAAATATAAAATTAGATCAGCAATTGTTTAATTTCTGGTCCTATTACAATCATCTTAAAATGTAATTTGAGTTGGTGGTTAGAATTATTCCATACGTCAATGACGAAATAAGAGTTAAAATGGACATAAAACATGCTTAAAAAAATTCTATTTATTCTTCATAAAAGTAATTAACCCAAAAAGAAAAAGGTGATAAGACACTGATGTACAAACAGATTTACAAGCATTCATGGTGCCCTCCACTTTTGACGTTTCTATATCACCCTACTCTTTTGCCAAAAAGGATAAACACGCACTTATATCATCTTATTCATAATAAGCATTAAAACTTATCATCATGTGGAAATTAAACACCAAAATTACCAATTAAATAACAGCTCGGTGTAATTTATAAGATCGATTAACGGTAGTAATTTATAAATTTATACACAATGACTTTCATTTTTATTTTTTTATTATGACTATCAATAAAAAAAAACACCACTATGTTTTCAAATTTCAAGGGTATTTGACATAATGTTAAAACTGTTTACTTTCTAGTATTTTTAAATAACTTAAAACTCATTATTTTTTAGTATTTTTAAATAAAAGTATTGGAGAAAGTCTCCACACTCTTTATTCAAAAAAGTAAGTGATGCATCAAAGTAGAAAAAAAAATCAAAAATAGATAAACAATTTCAAATTAAAAAATAACAAACGCTCATTTGGTTTAATATGAAAAAAAGAGAAACTAAGCTTAAATGTTAAGTGGTAGCGCTCGAAAAGGCAATGATATAAATCATCGTCTAGACTTCAACCTATCCGTTTCTAGCATCTCCATTCTCCAAGGACCAGTACGTATTTAGTTGGCATCTAGCGGGCAAACAAGTCGAGTTATTCGTGAGCTACTCAAGACCGGGTCGATAAAAAACTCGAAACGAGTCGATCCTTATCAAGTTCGAGCCGAGCCCGAGCCTGAAAAAAGCTCATTTAATTTTTGAGCCTAAGCCTGAGTTTCACATATCGAGCTCAAACCGGCTCGCAAACCTAAATGAGCTTTTAACTTATATATATTTTTATATAATTTATTAAATATTTTTATGTAAATAACTTTTATTAATATAAAATTATGATAAAACAATTATATAATATGTATAATGTTATATATAAAACTAGCTTTAGTAAATCCGTATATTATACGGGTTGAACAAATAAAATAGTAAATATAATAAAAGTTTATCAAGTATAAAACGATATTTTACGATAAAATATAATTGAAATTACGTATAGTAAGAACAATATGTAATAAAACAATTATATCAACTTTTTAAACTTTTGGTTTATCCGAAAAAATAATAAATATTTTGTTTCAAAACAAACCGTATTAAAAAATATCATTTTTAAAAATTTTCTTATTATAAATTTTAATTTTAATTATTTTTTGTTTATAAAAAATTAACTTTTTAAAAACACTATTTTTAAAAAAGTTTGAAAAATTTCTTATTCTATAAAAATTATTTTTAAAAATAACATTAATAAGAAGATCTTTTTTAAATTTATTAAAAAACTATTTTTGTTGTAAAAAAATTAAATAATATTATTAATAATTAAGGTAATTATTTAATAGGAGAGAGAAACGGGAAAATTTTGGTGAGAGTGAATGTGGTGTCGCCACGTGTCACCCCAAGATACTATTTTATTAGAGTATAAAGATAAAGATATATTATTATAACTATATATAAATTATAACGAGCCGAGCTTGAGCTCTCTTAAGCCAAAACGAGCCGAGCTCGAGCCTACACGAGCTCGGGCTCGGCTCGGATTGTTTGCACCCTTATTGGCATCATCTAAGGGTAGGTGAATGGGGCATTCGCGGATTGGTCGATCGGGCAATTTAATTTTGACGGATACACCATCGCAACCCATGTGGGTAGCGGTGCCAGGTTGACCTGTGGCTTCACGGATCCGTGAATGAACTGTCTTCAATAGCTGTCAATGTGGGGCTAGCCCACTTGGTAGAGGCTTTGCCTCTTAGAGAGGAGGTCCTGGGTTCAAACCCAGACATTATGTAATATGAAGTAATTTAGTAGTGAAAGTAGGATAAATTTGCCGTTAAAAAAAATGTATTCAATAGCTACACATTCAAAACAGATTCAACCATCAATCGCAATAAGGCGTGTGTCCTTTTCTGTTTTAACTTTTAATTAAATATTTAACTTAAGGCCAGTTTGATTTTATTATCCAATATTTAACTTAAGGCCAGTTTTGATTTTATTATCAAATAACTTGTTCTCGTTAATCTTTTAAACAAGAAACTAAATGTTGCATCTTTTTTTCCTGAACATATGGTTGCATATTTTAACAAAAACGGAGATCATTGTTTTAAAATTAAACATTTTTGTTCTTGTAAGCGGTTTGACACTCTTTTATATGTTTCAAATAAGAAATTTTTTTATTTCAATGTTTTTTATGTTTTTAAATATATAATTTAATTTTATTCAAAAAAATATTCAGGATTCAAGTGGGTCAAGAAATGAGTGGTGTAACTCTTGAGGATAGTAAATGATTAAAATAAGGTGACAATTTATAAATTAGATGGGGTTGATAGTTCATGATGGTTGAGAAAGAAGTGACCCTTCCACCCTAATGGCCTAATGGATGTTATTATGCGAAGATGTGGCGTCGTTGAATCATATCATAACAAAATTAGTTTTACTAAACCTGTGTATTATACGGGTTGAACAAATAAAATATTAAATATAATAAAAGTTTGTCAAGTATAAAACGATATTTTACGATAAAATATAATTGAAATTACGAATAGTAAGAACAATATGTAATAAAATAATTATATCAACTTTTTAAACTTTTGGTTTAAAACTTTTTTTTCAAAAAAAATAATAAATATTTTGTTTCAAAACAAATCATTTTAAAAATATCATTTTTAAAAATTTTCTTTTTATAAATTTCAATTTTAATTATTTTTTGTTTATAAAAAATTAACTTTTTAAAAACACTAATTTTTAAAAAGTTTGATGTTTTGTAAAAATTTCTTATTCTATAAAAATTATTTTTAGAAATAATATTAATAAGAAGATCTTTTTTAAATTTATTAAAAAACTATTTTTGTTTTAAAAAAAGTTAAATAATATTATTGATAATTAAGGTAATTATTTAATAGGAGAGAGAAGCGAGAAAATTTTGATAAGAATGAATGTGATACCGTCACGTGTCACCTCAAGATACTTTTTTATTAGAGTAGAAATTTTTCCACCTCAATAATATATGGTTTCGTATTTCGTGCGTATGAAATTTTAACCATATAAGTTAGAAAATTCTACAAGAACAAAAATGTATTTATGTGTAAAAGGAAAGTTCTAGAGTGTATGGTCAAAATGCTGATATCCTTGTAAGTTATTATTGACGGGCCAAGTTACTATTGATTAGTGTACTAATTTCCTACTAAAGACGAGTTACAACTGATCATACCTTCTAACTTGATACGTACTGCAATTTCACTATAGTATTATGTAAATCAAATGACACTAAAGTAACATTAATAACATTAAAATCGTCAAACATAAATCGTGTGATTCATAATATACACTCTTGCCACCGGCCTAAACCATCGTGAGATTGAGTCCAAAGACCCGGATTGGGCCAACCAGCTGGAAAACTATATCTAGAAGCCAAAATTATGCTCAGGATACATTTAATACAACACATCTTAGTTTGGCCATTTTCTCAAAGTATTATATTTATTTATTTATTTATTTATTTTCTGAAATACAGAAGAAACTGAATTAAATTCACCTTTTTGTTAATCATCTTCATTATGAATTACTAGTACTAGGACTGTCTGCCGACAAAATCCAATTATGATATCTTTGTCCAAAAGGAAAGTGTGAGTGGGCCGGGGTGGTGTTAACCAAAGCGCTAATCTGAATAAGAGAAAAGCAAGGAGTCAATGATCATGAAAAGAAGATAGGTTTTTAGTGAGGACGCTTTTCGTGACGAAATTTGGTCATCCATATGACGAAATGAAGTCGCTAAGGTGTTTAAAGATTTTTCTGATTTCCAGACTCTACAACGACTAAAAGTAGTCGCTATAAATTCATATCAAAGCCTGCTACAATTAAGTGAAACAAAAAACAGTTTCATTATTTGCACATCCAGCCATAAGATAGAACACACGGTGTCAAATACACTTAAATTATAAGGTCATAAAAGAGAGAAATATCACGGCTAGAGAAGGTGCAACACGTGCAGAAATAACATGAAACACAGCTAAAAAAGTCAATCAGTCTGTAGGGCTTACGATGACGATCAAAAAGTCAAATTTTGAATGTGAAAACCGGTTGCACGAGGAGTACTAAGGTCACCCATTGTCTAATTCCATGTTTAAACGCTTTAATTAGCTGTGATCAGTATGTATAATGAGTTGAGCTGAGCTCTTAGAGCTTTAAAGCTCGAGTTTGGCTGTAAGTAATTTTTTAAGCTGCTTGATTCATTTTCTATTTAACAACACTTAATTATGTTATTTAAACACTATCAAGAAATGAATCATGCCACTCACTTTGCATTGTATTAGAATTATATTTTATATTTAGATGATATTTTGAGAGGTTATTGTGTTTCCATGTTTACATCCTGATTTCACTCTTTTCCTGAAATCATTATTAATCTAACACTTGAAGACTTGCAATTTTTGTATATACACATCAAACAACATAGTGAAAATCATAGTCTAGTATTCAAAAATGTGAAAATCTTAGTCTAGTATTCAAAAATGTGAAAATCATTGTCTATACATGACATCAACTTAAGCTTTCATGTATTTCAAGTGAAGATCTTAGTTAAACACTAAATGGTGAAGTTCACTGACTCTAAAAAGCACACTCCACATTTTAATTGTAAATGTGAGGCTTCAATTTTGAGAGTTAAAGCCTACAACACACTAATGAGATTCATAGATCTCAATTGTGAAAGTCTAAGCTTTTAATATATTTGCAAGATTTATATATCTCAGTTTTGAAATTCTATGCTTTCAGTATTCCACAATTCCTTCGTCCATTAAATTAATGTTTGGCCTATTTAATGTTTGATAGTGATTGACTATGTTAGATCAATATTGGGATAATGGGTCATATTGGATCACACGTCTTAATGGACAATAATAAGTCATATTAGGTCGTTAACTGACCCAAAATGAATAAAATTCACAACTTAATTCATCGAAAAGTATTAACATAACAACATAGCCAAAAGGCTAGCTTCTAACCGGACTTAAAAACAAAAACACCCCACAAACATCAACACAATTCAAAACCTACATCTGATTCTTAGTAATCTGTGGTCGGGAGACGATCATGAGTACTTGACCCGATAAAGATATTCTCATAGACAAGTGTAGCTATACCCGCCCCCAAAAACGGGCCGAGCCAGTAGACCCAGTGGCTGTTCCAGGTCCAGCTGACGACAGCTGGGCCGAAGGACACAGCAGGGTTCATGGATGCACCATCAAATGCACCACCAGCTAAGATGTTTGCACCCACTATGAAACCAATTGCTATTGGTGCAATAGTTCCCAAATCGCCTTTCTTAGGATCAACTGCTGTTGCATACACAGTGTACACTAGTCCAAACGTCATAACTATCTCAAACACCACTGCATTCCATTCACCTACACCTGATGATAGAGCAAAAGCCGATGTTTCCTGCAGAAAATCCATACAAATTAGTGTGTTCTCACTCTAGTTTTAGTAGTTATTTACTATTGTTACTTGAATGTCTTTGTTTAGAAGCTTACCAAACCACCAGTTGCAAACTTCAGAAGCAAACAAGCAACCACAGAGCCAAGCAACTGCGCGATCCAATACAAAAGACTCCTGAAAAACGAAATGTGGCCGCCAACAAACGCCCCGAATGTCACAGCGGGGTTCACATGACCCCCTGATATGTTGGCACCAACTGAAACCGCCACAAACAGCGCAAAAGCATGTGCTAGTGATGCTAAAATGAGTCCAGTCGGTGTCGCTGCTCCACCATCTGTTAGCTTGCCTGCGCATATACAAAACCTCAAATCATTATGCCATTTCATGAAAACTGATAATGCAATTTGCATAAGTAAGACTATGATCTCATCTCACCAAAGGCCATGCCAACGCCTTCACCCGCGAAAACAAAAATGAGCATGGAAATGAACTCAGCAAGGGTGGCTTTTAGCGCATCCGGCGATCTTGCATCCTCTGGAGTTCCGATGGCGATATTCGAAATCGGCATGTTTCGCACTTCTTCACTACCTGCTTTCTTCTTTACTATGCTTGCATTTCACTTGGTCAGTGACTGTAATATATAGAAGTGTACTCTGCAATTGTTGGGTGTTAAAATAACCGATTGCAACCCGGTACCCGGTTTGGGATGAGGCCCCATATTCCATCATACCTATAAGGCGCCTCCAAGCTGTCTAGATGTTGCCACATGGCTTAAAAGGAGAAATTGAGACTGTTGATTGAGAGTGGTTGTAGTGTTAGAACTGTCCAGATGTGGTCAACCAATAATGGTTTAGTTCTTTTAAACCGACTTTCGGGAACCTTTTATAGTGTGTGACTCGGCCCTGAAGTTTCATGATCATTTGGGTGGCAGCACTTTAACCTTTTCACCTCATAATTATTCGATGGTTAACATTTTTTTTAAAGGTAAACTCACACGTTCATAATTTATAATCAGTTAAATCTACATAATTTGTAAATTATGAGACTTAAACATTTAACGATTTAAGAAAGAGCACATTTTATGCACAATTTGGTACCGTAGGCTACAAACCCTTTGATGGAGAATTGCTTTTTTCTCGTTGATTTATGACTTTACGTTTATATCTCAGATGTTATAAAGAGGTTTATAAATAAAGCCTGGTAAAACAGGTAAGTCGGGTTACTAGCCGAAACAGGTTTTTAAAAAGTATTAAACTGGTTCGTGTCAAAACCACTTGCTAGCTTGACTAACAATAAGAAGAAGAATCATTTTATATATCTGTGCAAATAGAATGTACATGATGATTTACAATGTAATGTTACAGAATGAAACCTATAGACAGAAACATTACAAAATAAGCTATTTGCAGAATAGTATCATAGATGCATAAAGTTACCGTGCAGAACCAAGAAAGTGTGGCCGTAGTCCTTTTATGAACCGCGGCTGTGTCAGTTTTGCGTAAACACCATCCTTCTTTGCTGCAAGAGAATCATGAGTCCCACTTTCAACAATCTGGCCTCCATTAACAACCAGTATCTTGTCAACTCGTCTCATCATCGACTCTCTTCGTGCAACTAAAATCGTTGTTTTGCTTCCAATTAAAAGTGTGTCAAGGGCCTCTTGCACCACACGTCTTGACTCGTGTTCAATTCTACTGTCGGCCTCATCTAGTAACAATATGGGTGCGTTTTTCAGCACCACACGAGCAATCGCGATCCTAAGTTTCTGTCCTGGTGTTAACTCCACCCCACCTGGACCCACTTTAGTTTCATACCCTTTAGGCAAACTGCTGATAAAATGATGTGCATTTGCGATTCTGGCTGCTTCTTTGATTTCTGTTTCGCTTGCGTTATGTCTGGCGTAAATGATGTTTTCTCTGATGGTTGTTGAGAATATTACAGGTTCTTGTTGGACCAAACCAAGCTGGCTCCTTAACCATCTTAGATTAAACAGCTTTAAATCTTTTCCATCTAAAAGTATATGCCCAGAAACCGGATCATAAAATCTCAAAATCAAAGAAAGTAAAGTACTTTTCCCAGAACCGGAGACCCCAACTACACCCACCGTGTGTCCACCGTCAACTTTAACGCTGAAATCCCGCAGCACCATAATTTCAGGACTTTTTGGGTAACAAAAGTGGACATTTTTAAACTCAATAGTTCCATATGCATTAACAGGTTTAAGAGCAGCAGAGTCATCATGGTTAATCTCGGGAACATGATTGATAATATCGAAAACATGAACAAGATCTTTTCGTCTTTTGTCCATGTTTGGCGTCATGATCCCAAACGGTTCCACAAGGGCGAAAGTAACAAAAGTGAAGACGATGTATTCTTTAATAGCAGTAGGAAGGTCAATGTAGCCATTTTTTATAGAAACAGCAGTGTACCAGAGTAGAACACTGTTGCAAGCGAAAAACAAAAATCTTGAAAACCCGAAGATGGATCCAATTATTATTCCATGTAGTAAAGTTTGTTTGTAAACTTTTTTGAGATATAAACTGTAGAGCCTTGATGCTTCATTTCCAGCACAATATGCCATTACAATAGAGATGTTCTTTACCAAATCTTCCAGAACCACAGAAGCCTTCTTGTGAAGCTCCTCAATGCACCTCGAGAAGCCAGAAAATCCCCTTCTCTGTATAGTGAAGATTGTCATTAACATCATTTCTATGGATTAAAACAATAAGAAGGAAGATAAATTGATAATAGAGTAATAGACAAGAACCTGCGCAATTGTAGACGCCGTAAGAAATGGTATGGTGATTAAAGCCACAAACGCCAACCTCCATTCTAGAGAGAATCCAATAACTATAGCAGCAAAAGCAGCACAAAAGTCTTGGATAAGACTACATAGGCGGTCGCTAAAAGCTGCACGTGCATATGTGGCATCATTTGCTAATCGTGATAACAAATTGTCACTTGTGTTTTCATCTTTATCAAACCATCCTACTTCACTCTCAAGCATGGATGAGAACATCATTCTTCGGATCCTTTCTGTCATTTTTTCTCCCACGATTCCAAAGTAGAAGTGGTGTAACACAGTGGCTACTAAAACAACGATAGCCATACAAGCAATTATTAAGCACCATTTGTCAACATCAAAACGACTTCCATCTTGTCTATAATATGCAGTCACTATCAGCCCAACAACATATGCAAGGATTGATCTAAAAGATCCAAAGATCGAAGCCCCCACACTTCCCAAAAGTGCATACAGCCAGTCTGGTAAACTTAGCTTCACAAGTATCCCTAAAGATGGCATAATCTGATGTTTACTATTGAATTTCTCTATTAACCGAGCCACATCACCAACTTGCTTAATAGAATACGGGGTGCCTTTACATTTACGGTCTATATTAGACCTCATTCTAACACCATCACCCAAGTCATTGACATTCTCATTCTTACTTGGCAACCTGACAAATATCACAAATTCACAATTCATATAACCATCAGTCCATCACAAAAATACACACAAAAGTACAGTAATGTACCTTTCAGGAAGTTTGACCACTTCTTCACATCTAAGAAGCTCTGAATACAACCCGTGTGAGCTAAGCAGTTCATCATGTCTGCCCATTTCGACACAATGACCACCATCGATCACAGCAATCAAATCAGCATCTTTCACAAGATTTATTCTCCTGGCAATCATTATAGTTGATCTCCCAAGTGTAATCATACGTAAGGTCTCATGAACAGCATTTTCTGCTTCCAAATCAAGTCTGCTGGTAACTTCATCAAGCAACAGAATTGGAGGATTTGACAGAACTGCTCTAGCAATTGAAATTCTTATTTTCCGTTCGTCTGTCAATGCTAAACCGATCTTATCCACCTATTCAACATCAAATTTGATGTTTTAGAATAAAAAGAAGCGTAAGACAATGGTGATTGCTGGACAAATAAAAATCCTTTATACATACCTGAGTATCATATCCACTTTCAAGAGAGCTTATAAATGCATGCACATTTGCTATTTTAGCAGCCTCCTGAATCTGATCCAAAGTTATGTTGGGACGTCCATAAGCAATGTTATCTGCTATGCTTAAACATGCTAAAGCAGGTTCTTCTGTCACAAGCCCTATTTGTTGTCTCAACCATTCAAGCTTCAGGCTTTTAATATTTAATCCATCCAAAAGGACCTCTCCTGCTCCCCATGACAAACATTCCAATTAAAAAAGATTGGCATTCTGAAAAATGTAAGGAACTATGGTCCGGTTACTGTTTCTCAGAACCAACTTATTCACCGACAAAAGTTCTCAAATTTTCGAAAAAAATTTGATTTAGGGCAATTTGACATAGTTAACAAGTAAAAGATGATTTTTTAGTAAATTTGACCATGTTAACTTCTTTTTTATGATGTGGAGCTGAGATGGTACCTGAAAACAAGTTAACTTAAAGATTAATCTAAGTGCGTTGCCTTTTGTGAGTGCAAATAAAGTTGGTTATGAGAAAAGAAACCAGGGCAGCCTTGGTTACCATTTATGCAGTAACACTTTTGAAAAATAATAAAGATTATATAGTTGGATAATGTTACCCAAGTTAGGTTCATAAAGGCGTTCCATGAGGCGAGTCAAGCTACTTTTTCCTGAGCCACTTCTTCCCACAAGTGCCACAACTTTTTTGGCAGGGATAGTAAGGTAGAATCCATTTAAGACAGGAATGGCAGGACAAGAGGGATAACTGAAGAAAACATTTTGAAACTCAATCTTTCCTTGCACAGAAACTAAAGTATTTCCATCTAATTCAACAGCAGAACCAGAGTGTCTTATAACCCCATAAAGCCTGTGTGCGGCTATACGACCTTGCTCAAATGAATATAAGTTCATAGAAGCCTGATTCAACCCACTACAAGATAATATTAATAAACAAGTGACCATAACTATAAGCCTGTTTGTATGAAAAAGTTAAAAAAAAAAAAAAAAAAAAAAAAAAAGGTGCTTACAGGCCACTTAAAACTATAGCAAAAATGGCAGTCAAGATTTCAGCACCACTTGATTTTCCACTTGTAACTAAAAACCTTCCTACCCAAAGTTGCAAAGCACAAGAACACATTCCAAATCCATATGTGAATCCAACTCCAAGTCCTTTTACAAGGCTTATCGTGATACCATATTTTAATGTTTCGTGAAGAGAAGATGCATAAGAATGTTTGGCCAATGCTTCATTTGTATATGCGTATAGTGTCCTAATGTTCGATAATGCCTGCAGAGAATGTGTTTTATTCAATAAATTATAAATCCATTAGAAGACCCTCAAATATATGTAAATAGCACAGTTAAAGGTACATGCACACACCTCCTCGGCAACATTTGCAGCATGACCATAAGCATCATGAAGGTTTTCTTCAAATTTATGAACGAATACATTTGAAATCCAACCTGCAGCAAAAACTAATGGACCTGTTGCTAATGCTAGAAATGCAAGCTGCCAGCAGTTTATAATTGCAAGGACAAGCCCACCCAAACAAGCTGCAATGTTGTGAATATAATTTCGAACCTGACAATATAAAGATTGTTATCTGAATCGAATATGCAACAATAGAAGAAGTAGAAACATATACAAATAGTGAAAATTTTTAATACCCTTTCACCAAGAGCACATTGAATTACTTGAACATCAGTCAACACTTGGTTCATTATGTCCCCATTGTTACCATAAGTATCAAAAAAGCTCATGTTCTGGTTTAATATTACTTGAACATACTTTGTCCTTATCACGGCAGCTTGTCTTTCAGCCGTAAGAATCCAACACCAAACCTCTGTAAGACGAATGCAAGTTCAAATTTAAACAAAGAAATCAACGCATAACAACATAATTCCTTCCAAAATCTAAATATGTAACTATGATTGCTCGAAACTGATGTCGAATTATTACAAACCATTTGCAGCAAGCTGACTGCAATTCTTAAACTTTAGCGGAAAAGATTAATACGAAAGTTAGAGTTTCATCTTACCAATCCACCCAGCAGCAAAAACAGCCAAGCCTATATACACAATATACAGAGCATACTGCATATTACAAACAACAATAACATCATGTGAGAAGCTCCTAACAAATCTACAACCATTGACCTAAAAAAACATTTGACAAATACCCGAGTAAATTGGTCGAACACTTCATCTGCACTACTATTGAAACTCAATAAATGAATAATCTTTCCAAACAAATGCAAATAAACCGCAAGCGATGCACCATGAACCACGGCACCCAACGACCCCACCACCATAAGCAACCAATCAAGCCCATCGGCGCAATTGAACAACGCCATAAAGGGCACCGCAGACGGCGGAATCACTTCATCTTCTTCAACATCACCATTCTCTTCTATACTATTCTGGCGGCTGGTGAAGTAGGATATCGGAGAGTCCGGAACCTCGGAGTTCTCCGACACCGGCGTCAGAGGTCCGACGCCGTGCGGCGGAGCCCACCCAATATCAACCATCATTCCGATTAGAAGCTCGATTGAGGTGGGTGAAAAGTGATTAAGGAATTTGATTGTTGAAAGTGGAAGATTCAAGATTGTGGATGATAACAGAAGATTGATTGGAGATTATTAAGGGGTATAAACATGAAATCAAGAATCAAGTGGTTGACTGTTTGATTGTAATTTGGGTTGATCGATGATTCTGTTTAGTGTATGTGTATGTTGATCGTCTCTAGGTTCCCGCCAATACGGCAGTTTTGAGTGTCTCTTGCGTAAGCGTTAAGTCAGAGGAAAGAAACGGTTAGTTTTCAATTTTTTATACATGATTTTTGGAGTTTCTTTTTGTAGTTATTAGAGATTAAGATAAAAATTAGGCAAACAATCACAAACAAACAAATATACACATGAAAATCTAAAAACAAAAGTAGTCAAAACTTAGAAAGTACATTTTAAAGTTAAAGGCAAAGGTTTGAGGCGCACGTACAACTAAAGGCACGTCTAAAACTAACGAGCTATGTAAAAAATAGCTAACATCTACACCTATGGTTAAAAGTCAACGCAAGTTATATGCAAATTGATATACGAATCCCTATCAATATCAAAACTGTACGCCCTCCACGAGCTCCAACCCCTACGAGTCAAGGCCGCCCAGGTAAATAATTGTGTTTTTTTATTAAAAAGAGTTAATTATTAATTATGCATGTGGTTTCATACAAGAAGTTGTAAGTGTTACTAAAAATAATAACATAAAAAAGTCGTGATATAAAACCATAATTATTAATTTTAAGTAATAGTTACTGATTAAAAAGTAAATTATTTTAAAAACTAAATACAATTGAAACGAGCTAAGTATATATATGCAACCCAAAATGAAAATGAAAAAGAAAAAGAAAGGAGAGAAGTATATTGTCGTTTAATGTTTCTTTTAACAGTACATAAAAATAGTGGATTGAAATGAAAACAACGGAGTGTGTTTGCTAAGTATAATTATTTATAGAAATTTAAATTTATCAAAGAAAGTGAAAGTTACAGTTACTGGAATTTTCTGAAAGAATTTTAAGTTTCTTTATTAAAAATTGAAGTCTCATATATTTTAAACAAACTACAATGTGTTAATTATAACTTTTGTCGTAATTTCCTTATTTTTAGTAGGTTACTTTGAATTTTCAGGTGCGATATATTGTTTTATAAATTATAAACTATTAAAAAAAAAGTCACTAGAGAAAACACGCTTAGGTATATTTGATTAGCTGTGTGATTCCCAGTTTTGATTTACCATTTTGGGCTCTTAAACGTGGGTCTTAATTTTTGAAATTAAAATTTAGTTTCGATCCCTTCAAAACGTAAAGTTTATTTTTTAAGCTTCTAATAAAACTTTTAATTAAAAAGGTGAATTTTTTGTTAAATTAAGTTTTTACTTAACCCTGTAAATGAACTGAATGTTATTCATGAAGTGTTCATGAACTTTTTGACGAAAAATTCGTTTATGTTCATTCATTTAGTTAAATGGACAAACATGAACAAAAATAATTTGTTCATTTAAGTAAACAAACAAACATGAACACATAGTTTATTAGTTCATTTACGTTCATGAGCATTCGTTTATGTTCGTTCATATATGTTTGTTTATTTGCGTTCATTTATGTTCGTTTCTTTACGTTCGTTTATGTTGGTTTGCTTACGTTTGTTAATTTATGTATTGAAACAAAATTTCATATACATTTTTTAATTGTTTGGGTGAATCATTATGGATGATTTCTTGATGAACCATTATGAATTTTTGATAGAATCATATTTTTTTGATGAATTATGTATATATGAACCATTAATTTACATGTGTTTTTTTTTAATATATTATGACGTGCTAAACTTGTTTGTTTATTTTTGTTTATTTCTGTACATTTGTGTTTGTTTACGTTCATGAACTGTTCGTTTAGCTTTTTAATGAACGAACATGAACAAAAAAATATGATCAAATATGTGTCTGTGTTTGTGTTCGGTTAAAGTTAAATGAATAAACACAAACATGCTGATATTCGTGTTCGGTTAAAGTTAAACGTACAAACACGAAATGAAGATGTTCGTGTTCGTTCAGTTCGTTTACAGGCATATTTATACTATAATATCTAACCCTATCATTAATAAATTCGTGCATTACACTGTTTAAATAAAAAAATATTAAATATAATAAAAATTTATTAATTATAAAACAATAATCTAATACAAGATGTGATTGAAATTGTGTATAAGTAGTATAAGTAACAATGATATTAATTTTTTAAACTTTTGTTTTTAATTTTTTTTATTCTTTTCCAACAAAAAATAAACATTTTGTTTCAAAATTCACAGCTTAAAAAAAATATAATTTTTTAAAAATTTTCTTATTATAACCCCCAATTTTAGTTACTTTTTGTTTATAAAAATTCTACTTTTTGAAACCACCAATTTTAAAGTATTTTGTATTTTTAGATAAGTTTGATATTTTGAAAAATTTTCTTATTTAATAAAATTTATTTTTTTAAAAATAACATTTATAAAAAATCTATTTTCTAATTACTTCAAAAATTATTATTAATCTAAAAAAATTAAATGATATATTTAGTAATTAATGTAATCGTTTAACAAAAATTTTAGTGAATATGAATGTGGTGTTGACGCGTGTCTCTTTTAGTTATTTTTTTAATTTAGTAGAAATATTTTATTTTTTATAGTATATTATTCTTATATTAAACATGGCTTCTCAAAAGGTTGATGTATTGTATGTTACGGTGTGTTTCCCCGTAACATACATAATTAATAGGCGTCTAACTGATATGTTTTCATGATTAATAAGAATATATAAATTTTTTTTAAAAATTAACAAAATTTCAGTTTTAAAATCAAAACTTAAACTGAAGTAAAAACTGGAAAACCAAAAAATAAAAACCGAAATATTGGTTTTTGGTTTTAATATCAGCCCAAACCAAAACCAAATCGATCGACACACATCCCTAATGTTAAGTCTTAATATCTTCTCTTATTCGTTACTACTTTAACCCTTTTAAACAAAACCGCATTTGTTTGTATATTATATACGTGTTTATGTATTTATTTATATGACAATGTATAATCAAATCTTTATTCTATTATTAACATGGTCATGTAAGTTTGCTGAAATGTGTCGGCAAGAAAAGTTGAAACTAATCAATAATATTACATGCATACTTGACAAAAGAATCAATGATTATTACTATACAACAAATAAACAAAATGGAAACAGATAACACATATGTGGCTGTAGTTTAGTGGTAAGAATTCCACGTTGTGGCCGTGGAGACCTGGGCTCGAATCCCAGCAGCCACAATTTTTTATGCAACTAGCTAATCATTCATTCACGTCTTTCTTTATATGTAATCGTTCATATTTCAAGTAGACTTTCTCGTTAGATGTAAATAGCCTTTGTTCATTGACCCGATACAAGTGGTTTTACCTTTTTGTAGTTGTTGAGCTATTACTAACACAAGTTTAGTTTACTAACTATTATGGCACCTGCTCCATGTTATCAACCACATCATGTTTTATCCTCCATTTTTTTTCCTATATATATGCACACATCACATTTTCTACATAAAGCATCAATCATTCAACTTTAGCACTTGATCAAAGTTTCCTTATGGCAACCTCCACCTTCACTTGTTTATCACTCCTCGCACTTCTTTTCCTAGCCTCTTCGGCTCGAACGCTTGTCGAGGACCCAGAACCCGGGGCCCCTATGGTTGCACCAGAAGCAGGCGATGATGTGACTCCCCTAGGTGCCATCCCACCTAACCCTGCTTCTGGTGCTGGTGTGGTACCGGTCGTGGAAGGCCCTGATCACACACTGACCTTCTTCATGCATGATATCCTTGGCGGGTCGAACCCCTCGGCTAAAGCCGTCACTGGAGCCGTGACTAACCCAGCCATCAACGGTCAGGTCCCGTTTGCCAAACCAAACGGTGCCAACCTCCCGGTGAACAATGGCGTCCCACAAGATGATGCAAACAATGCCATTATCAACAACAACAATCTCCCCTTCCTCACCGGCTTAGGCGGGACCGCCACTAGCGTTTTTAATAACAATAACAACAACAATAACAATAACAATAACGATGTGTTTGCTGCCATCAACGGTGGACAGCTACCACAAGGCAACGCCTTACAACAGTTTATGTTCGGGACACTGACAGTAATCGATGACGAGTTAACCGAAGGGCACGAGCTGGGGTCCGGGTTGATCGGAAAGGCGCAAGGGTTCTATGTATCAAGCTCCATAGATGGCAAGAGCCAGACAATGGCTTTCACTGTGATGTTTATGCATGGGAGTTACATTGATAGTTTGAGCTTCATGGGGGTTCACCGGAGCGCGGTGGCGGAGTCGCAGCTGGCGGTGATGGGTGGCACCGGAAAGTATGTGAATGCTAGGGGCCATGCTGTGGTGAAGACGTTCCAGGGTACAGACCAGCAGAACAATGATGGTATAGAGACACTGCTTCATTTTACTGTCTATCTTGCTTATTAGTTTGTGGGTTTGGTTTGTAGTTTTGTTATCTTTTAAAAATCTTATGGTTATGTGATTTTAATGAGAATTTGTGTGCACTATACGAAAGAATTAATGAAGAGTTTGTGTTATGTGATTCAAAGTTACTATTTGAAATGTATGGGAAATTGATCACCAATTTATTCACTCATTCTACTAAAGATATATATTATTCCTAATTTGTCGATATTTTTTTATCGTAAACTTACACACCCACTAAATATATTGCAAAAATTGATTCTAGTTAGCCTAGTTGAAACCGTAGCCTCACAAAACTATGGTTTTGGCATGTTTCTTTGATGTCAACGACTTTAACAACGATCAATCTCTATTATTTAATGACATATATATTAAATGGCACCGGCCCCAAATTTTTTTTAAGGTTAACAAAGTATAATACAAGCATGTATATTATCTGGATACCCAAATGATGCTACTTTGTGAAATCATTTGATACTAAATGAAATGGTTTAAGGTTGCATAATAATCAACAAGGAAGATGTGAAATGGTTTTTTTTTCCCTCAAAAGTCATTGGGGGTATAGTTAGAAACATCGTATGAGCAATGAATTTTATAAAAATTAAAAAAAATAATATACGTTTTCACTATATTACACAATATAATAATAAAAGAGGAAGGCCAAGGGTCACGTCTCTTCAAGAATACCAACTTCCAACCCCTCAAGAACGTCTAGAAGTAATTCAAGACACGTTCAAAAAACTACATTGCCAGCTTACCACAACTTACAATCAAATCTCATGGAGTACGTTGCAAGAGTCCACATACTGAACCTTGACAACTAATACTTTCATTTAGTTCTAATTCATATTGCCGCATATTATGTAATTGTATATATTTATTAATGAAATGCTATTTTTATTATTTTCCTCATATTTAAAGATATATATCTTATATTACTAGTTCCTATTTTCTAATTTTAATTTAAAAACTTATGAAGTGTAAAGAATGAGAAATATTAATATTTAGAGCAACTAGTAATGTTATTTTGTGATCGATCATAAGTTTAAGTTGTAAAAACAACTTTTTAAAAGAAAAAAAAAAATTTGTAAGATAATGTTAGTAATCTTCTCAAACCCTACATAAAAAAGAAACGTGCCAATATGATCTAGGGATGTGAAAGACAGAAGAGGTGAAAGAAAGATCCAAAGGCAAACACCCTGAGACTCCTGGTTAACCCGTCAGCTCAAGCCGTTTCAACTCGCTCCAAAACCCAACTCGATTCGCCCCAACACCCAACCTGAGATCGTGTTACATGAATGGTGTGGAAGATCTGAAGGAGATAATGGAGAATGCATTCAAGCTGCTCCTTTCATGTCCCGCTGGTCTCTCTTCGTCACAGGTCAACTTTCGTTTTTTTCTTTTAACACATTCAATTTTCGATCCCTTAGTTATTTGTCGATCCATTAGTCTATAGTGATCTCTTGTTGTTTGAGCTCGTTTATCTTTAATCTGTTTGTTATTCTAAGCAATTTTGTTTATAGTAATTTGTGATTTTTTTGAACATTTTGATACAGGTGTCGGTGAAATTTGATGAATCGTATGATAGAGTTCCTCATCCGGATCCCGACTTAGAAAATTCCGTTTCTGAGGTGTTCTTACTAATGCTATTCTTCTTTTTGCATCATATATAATATATTACCTGTTAGTTTGTTTTCCCCTTCATATAACTTTGCTTTATTTGCATTTTAGTTGTAAGTCTGTAGAGTTTAGCTAGTTGTGGGAGCTGAAATTGGTGCTCTGTGATATCATCCTTTGCACTTCTGCTTGTATTCGTGATGTTGCACCTATTGTTGAACACTGCTGTGTGTTGTACATATGCCTTAATTCTTTCATGGTGGAAGATTTTGGAGGGAAGATATATAATTAGGATGAATCGGTTAGGATTATGGAGTCTGGTTTGATTTTGTTAATTGATTCATCATTATATTATAGGGATATCTATTGTGATATAATGTGAACTCTACCTAAGGATCAATTAGGATTATGGAGTCTAGTAAGACGATTTACTTGTCAATAAAAATATGTTCTAAGAAATTTAGTCATGTGTTTGTTTAGGGGCATATCGAATTCTTTTTGTTGATCCTGGTGCTTGACTCAGCTCCTTCTTTGCGCAAGCGCCAGGGAGGGGTCGGATCGCTTCGCGATCTAATGTATGCAGCATTACCATACACTTTGTGCAGTAGGTTGTTTCCCACCTCAAGGTCACAAAACATTGAGATAAATGGAGAGCAAATGGCTTAAAAAGTACAAGCTGTATGCATCAAGGTCATAAGCCCTATAGTTGAGTAGCGTAACTTATGAGATTTCTGTCAGCAAAGTAGCTAGATTTCAGACTAATGAGATCTTATCTTACAGCTTGCGCAGCAAAATTGGGATGTTCTTGATTTATCAAATATATGGTTTTGCTGTGTGTAGCATTCCCCTAGATTTTCTGGGTTCGACATATATATTTTATGGTATTTTAGTGTTATGAATTAGTTACTTTTCATTCAGTGGCTTCTTTCTGTTAATGGAAATTGAGGTTGCATTAATATTGATCTGGTATACATATCTTCTTTATACAGCTAATATGCCTCTTCTTTTTCATTTCAGATATGGGATAAAAGGGTTCAACAAAGCTCATCACTGTTCAATGGGAAAAAGTTTAGGGTGAGTTGATTTATATAACAAGTCCAATTATTGTAACACATTCACTTGTTTAAGTAATCGAATTCATAATGTTACTTTTAACCGCTCAAGTAGTTGAATTTATCATGTTAAATGCATCAATAATTTGGATTAATAAAAGATATCAGGATCTTAGGTTGCACAATATTCTAAGGGCAAGTATTATATACATCACGCTGACTATTTTTCAATGGTTGTTGCAACTTAGTATGGAGGACATGATGGTGTCAGACCCAATGTATGCCTTCACCTTGGTCTAACAGATTATAGGTTCTCACTCATTCTCTGTCTGTGTATGCCTTTTTTGTATAAAAATTAACCTTTTGTATGCCATTTCAATGGTTCAGGACTTTTGTGGGGACAAATTTAAATCCTCAATGGGAAAGATTTCTTGTTTCATCTGAAGGTAGAAAAAATCTTTCTTTTTAACATGCTATACTACATCACTTCAGCTGCAATATCCCCAATTTGATATTTTTGTAGATGATTTTAAGCAGTGTCAACACACAGCTAGTCCATTGGGTAATGGTGCAGTTGTAGAGACAGCTGACAATAAGATACTTGTGCTCCAAAGAAGTAATAACGTTGGTGAATTTCCTGGATACTTGGTCTTTCCAGGTGGCCATCCTGAGGTACAATTTTATTAATTTTCTCGCAATAATAAATGGTAGCTTGTTTCTTTCACGGGGTATGTTTGTTAGTTGAGTGGGATTTCACAGGGGTGTGTTTATTTGCTTGTTTAATGAATGATAGTTTGATGGGAATTATGTTACCTTAGAAAGTTAACTGTTTGTAGGAGGATTGTTGTATATAAGTTTTTCCTTCTTGCCTCCGTTGTCAAAAGCCCACAAGGTGCGCGCCTAGGCCCTCAAATGCAACCTAGCGCAGCCTTGTGGCCTCACTTCAAAAGTCTCATTTTCAGACCCTCGGATGCATTTCGGTCCAAGTTTTGGCCACATCCTGGCAAAAAATTGTCTAAGAGGTCAGAAACAATTACACGACCCCTAAAGAGCCAGGAATCAACATAAAACCGCCTAAATGGCTACACTAGCCCAAAACAAGCCTACAACATGTATAAAACCCATAAAAATGGTATTTTTATAATATGAGCCTAGCTTAAAATTGCAACTCTATGTAAGCATGTATAAGGATGTTTTTTCTTTTTCTTTTCATTTTTTTATGTTTTCTTTAACTGCAACTTTGACAGTACACCTGGAATATTATAACTTTAGCTTATTATATATTGTTCATTGTTGACAGCCCGAAGAAGTTGGTATTACATCCCATAAATGTGAAGAAGGGTTGCAAAACTCAGAATTGAGCAACAGCAAAGTCTCTCAGGAGATGTTTGACAGCATTGTGCGTGAAGTGGTTGAAGAGATAGGAGTACCTGCTGCAACCCTGGTTAGAATTTAACCAAGTTCACTGTTATATATAAAAACCTGTAGAGTCTGCCACGTTATATATATGTATAAAACCTTAAATTGCAGTGTATCATATCATTTTTTATTAATCTTGAGGTTTTAACTAAACTTAATCGTGCTTAATTTGGTTTGATGCAGAGCAAGCCGTTATTGATTGGTATATCCCGCAGAGTATTGAACGTGAGACCAGCTGCATTTTTCTTCATCAAGTGTAATCTTCAATCATCACAAGTTCAACAACTCTATTCTAGTGCACAAGACGGATATGAATCAACAAAACTCTATACTATACATCCTGTGAGTCATTAAATACTTTCAACCCCAAACACAATTATTAACTACTTCATCATGAGGGGCGGGTTTGGGTAACAGGTCAAGACATGTTTGGGTAGAAACAAGTCATTTTTAGTATTGTTTGCCCAGGGTGGATTGGTTTGACCCGCATAAACTTTTTAGTTGATTATATTTTGAAATTTTTATAAATTCAGAGCGAATTGGAGAATATGTCATCCAAAATGCCCGGTTGCCACCAAGGAGGTTTTGCACTTTACAAGTTAATGTTAGAAGCTGGGAATAATATCAACTGAACATATTCAAGTTACCAACGGTTATTATCTTTTTTTTTTTTAATTAATCATTGATTTTGTTATATTGTTTGGTAATAACTAGTTTCTTTTTTTTTTTTTTGTGGTTTTTGTTTTTGTTGTATTAAGGGAACAGATGTCCAGGTTAATTCAGTTATTTAAACGATCCAATCTTTTGGTACCATTTTTCTAAATTTTTCTTGTTATAACTAACATGTCAAATCTTTAACTTTATAATTATTAGCAAAATGATAAATTAGTGTGAGAATTCGAATATGATTACTCGATCCGGTTATGTTATACGCCATAAATTTCTACTAGTTTCTATCAGTTGACTTTAAATGTCGAATAAATCATCTTCACGTGTAAAACTTATATGAATATGAATATGTTCAGCATTCACAATCTAGAATTACGCAAAAAGAGAGAGTACAATGAATATGAAAAAATGAACGAATAAGAATATAAGATGACGAACAGATAAATGTAATTCATTTTTTTTTATTTGATGTGCATAATTCATTTTGGGGGGGGGGGGGGGGGGGGGGGGTGTTATTAGTTGGGTGTGCGTTTAAAAGTGGATGGGCCGATAAATAAAACATACTACACAAATTAAACAGTATGACTAGGTGGTAAAACGCTGTGACCAAAGTAAAAACGCCATGTATAAAATTGACTATAGATTTTACAAAATTAAAGGTCATGTTGAAACATGGTGTTAAGATGTAAAACATCATGGGAAGTTAATATATCATGTAAAAACTAACATTGTGATAATAAAAGTCCATGTATAACAGTATAAGAAAATAAACACCTATGTACAATAATATGAAACCCTTAGTTCAAAAAAATAATTTTTAAAAAATACAGCAATATCATACTCGTTGGAAGATAAAGAAAAATGTTTGTTTCTATGGTATAATTAGAAATAATAATATTGTATAAAAATTTTATAAACGTTTAAAAAATGAAAAGAGTTTGACAAAAATCAACAAAGGTTAGGTTATTTCTATTATACTCCTCCAACCACTGTAAATCTCCTTTAATTTCTCTCATATGGCGTGACACGCCTACAACTCTTCATTTTCAAGATCAATGGCTTAAATCTCTTCTTATTATTTCTAAGGTTTAATGTCTTTATATTTTAACTTGTATCTATAGTTCTTTAACTTTTATTTGAAATTATAAATCATGTATAGAAAGATAATCAATTTGAAACAAACTTAAAAGTGTTCTTAAACATAAATAAAAGGTATTAGCTTTGTTTTAAACTATCTTTGATACATAACCATTTTAGATAGAGAATAGTGACAAAATACTTAAATTACCCAAAGTTATCTAAAATTACTTATTTATTAAACTCGTCCTATAAAACTGTGGGAAAAGTTTTGATGAGAAAAATAGGAAACGTGCCGAGAGCTATTTTTATTTATAGATTACATATTAAAAAATCAAATAATTTAATTATAAATTAAAAGAGAGACAAATTCTATCATATAAACTTTAAGCAAAAAATATATATAGAATATCTAAAAACCAAATTCCATTTAGGTGGGGAATTAGAATCTTAACGGCCACATAACCTAAATTCGGTTGTAGCATGAGAGAATTTTGGCACTTGGTTTTCGGTGATTATATTATTTAATCACATGGCCGCAACTTTAAAACAAAATACATTGCAATCGTATTGGCGTTAATATGATCTTCCATGATTGAAGTTCTAAATTCACCTCTAAACCATTTTAATCAACAAATCTTTTATTTTTTTCTCTTACTAGGTTATAACCTCATGTATTACGCGGGTTAAATAAGAAAAAATACTAAATATTTATTAACGAAGAGTTAGGAACTGTAAAACGTCAAATATAAAGGTACTTTGATTAGCTGATAAAATACTTTTAATATTTTTAAAATTTTCGTTTTAAAAAGTTATTGCTTTGAAAAAATTTCGTTTTGTTTATCAATATCTCACTCTTTAAAAACTATGAGCTTGTTTTGTAAATAATATTTTTATGTAAAACTTTTATTTTTTGAAAAGACTGATTTTAAAATATTTCATAATTTAAAAAGGTTTTGCTGTTTTAGAAAAAAATCATAGTTTTAGACAATTTTGATTTAAAAAAAAGTATATTTTTAATCAAAATACTTAGTTTTTATTTAATAAAAAAATGTATTTTAAAAAGTTAATGATTAAAAAAAACATGGATTTATAATATAGAGAGAGAAATAGAAAAAATTAAAAATTAGTTATTTTATTTTTTAAAATGAAATAAATAGTTTGGGCGAAAAAATTAAGATGAGAGAACTTGTTAGAATGCCATGTGGCACTACATGTAAAGGATTATTAGGTTAGACTAGTGTTTAATAGATTTATTTGGTTCGATTTACTCAATTCTAGGCCATTTTAATCACACTTTGTCTGTCTCTATACGTTGGAACTTTGAAGAGATTAAGACACTTACATTGCAAATGAATCAGGCTGTAGGTATTTTTGTTAGAATATGAAAAACGTCAACATAGACCGTTAATATACGAAGGCGTTTAATTATGTTTGATTTGCCATGTATGCTATTAGATCACATTGTAGTTAGTCATAGTTGAGGATAGTTTGTGTAAATATATTAATATAAGAGTAAATTACACGTATGGTACTTGTGGTATGTTTAAATTAAAGTTTTTATCCCCAAGTTTAAGAAACTACAAGGTCGGTCTCAAATTATGCATAAACGTAACATGTATGGTCCCTAAGTTGACTGGGGGTTAATTTTTCTATTAAATATTTTTATAATAACCAGTTGTAACATGTCTAAAAGATATTGACACGTATTTTACATCGATTATACTGATCATACTGTCCCATACAAAACGTACAGTAGGGCTTAATAACACAATTTCATTTATTCATCGATACACTTTTGTGTGTACATATAATGTCCATAGAAGCATAATTAGCAAACACATAATAAAATCAAGACACGTCAATGATCATTATATATAGTTTCATCGCTTTAAATAATATCACATTTAATATATTTATACATATTTATACATATCTGTGTATGTATCAACAAAACATTGTTTGATGAATATATCGTATTTGATCATAACGAGTATGTTGTATAATACATGCATATGCATGTAACAATAAACATAGCACTGGTTGTTTTACTTCACGGACAAAGACAAAGTGTAATTTTTTTAACGGCTAATTGGATCACTGACAGGACATTGGCTCACCTGATAATTTCCATTACTTAAGTATGAAACTTGAGATCACCCTAAAAAAAAACTCACATTAGATGAGAAAACCTCTTGGCACACCTGAAATCTCTCATTATTTTTTATCATAGCTGAGACTTAAACTCAAAACTCAATCTAATTTTATAAAATTACGAGATATTTTATATTAATCGCTTTAGCTAAGAAAAATGTTAGTAAAAAACAAAGTGTGTGATTATGGACCAAAAACACATGTAGGGCCCATCACTTGTCTACCTCTTTTCTATATTAAAAAGAAAAAAGAAAAACCATGCATTATCATTTTATTATATGATACACGGTTTTAGTAATAAACTTTATAACTTTGAAAATAGCCTCATAAGAATTCGAGTTAAAAGCCTTTTTATAAATCTATATTTAATTTTATATACCGTTTTGGAAATAAATTTTATAAACTTGAGTATTTTAAAATTTTAATAACTCGATTTACTATAGTTGTGAAAACTAAATAGCTTTTATGAAATTAATAAAACTCTAAGAGGTATAGTTTATTTATAACTATAAAAAGAACTAAAAAAACTTAATGAAAATACAATGACTGTAAATAAGAAGGAAAGGCAATTATATCATATATCCTAATCAAAGTAGAGATAATTACGATAAACAATAACTAATCTATATTCTATCCAAAATATATACCGATAATATATTTCTCAAGCTGGACCTAAGTTTTGATCGATGTGTAGTTTGAAATAAATAACAGATTTAGTAAAAAAACCCTCAAAGAATATTCTCATAACTATTTAATATGTATTGATAGTAGCCAATGATCTGTTGACCTAGTGAGTAGTGATACATGATGTTTATACTTATCAAATAGATGCGAGATCGCGTCCTAGAAAGTAGATAATAATTGAATTTTAAAGTAGATTTTGTTCATTATTTTGTTTTTGAATTACAAGAGAGATGATTAAACATTATATTTCATTTATTTTTTTTATAACACATAATAAAAAATTATGTGGTGATAGTAGATCTCGTAGTTTTAAAGATATTTATGAGAATTTTTTTTTAAATTAAAGTGAGACCCAATTTGGGGTGAATGCATGTTGATTTTTTTTTATTTAGTGTAGTTTTTGAACTATCAATGATTTTTGGTGTATTTACAGAGAGAATCTGGTTTTTGTAAGTTCTGTGAATATGATTCACGGAAGTACCTATGTGACATAAAAGTATCGATACTAATGACTATGTGTAGTAACCTTTAAAATTCAAAAAGTTTTTAGAAAAACACCAAAATCCATTATTTCTTTAAAAACAACACCAATGTTTAAAAAAAAGATTCAATGCATGTACGAATCTATATAAAGATATAATAACATTTAGAAAAAATCCAACATATATGAAAATAAAAATTCCATCTATATCATTTCTTCTTTTTGATTAAAAAATAAAAGCCCTTTTTGTGTGTGATTCGAATTCTATATTATGAAATATACAAGTCCACAATACCATTGTTGCATACATGTGAATCTCTCTCTCCCCCTCATAAAGATACACGTACAACCGGAGATAGCTCTGCAACTTTTCTCCATTGATACCATTTACAGATTGATTTGATCTCAAAAAGCCATTAACAATTCATGCCCTTTTTCCTTCTAAATGGACGATAGCAAATTAAAGCTCCAACCTTTCTTCGTCCCTAGGTAATCTTCTTTTCTCACCCTCTGTTTTTCTACAAATTCTCAACAACCCATTTCAATTTCATGCTAAATTCCCCCTTTTGTTGAATCTTTTTGCCATATTGTTCGAATGCACACCACCTGTTTGTTAATATGCCCCTGAGAATCTCATGTGTTCTTTGTGTGTAAACAGGGCGTAAATTTGAGGCACAAGATATTCCAACACGTCTATAATGGAGTTTGGGGTGTAATTTGTGAACAACATTAGCGTTCTGTGGTGAAATAATTGAATTTTTGTATTCAACATTGTTGATTTGTAGAAGAAGAAAGATTTGCAGAGTTTGAAAACAATTGAAAATGCTGTTTTTGATTTGGGTTTTTGAAGGGAAGAAGAAGAGAATTTATGTTGTTGATCAATAAGATTGTATAAACTTCCACCAAAGGTTCGATTTTTATTAGGGTGTATACAGATTTTCTCCGATGAAATCGCCACCGGAAACAGGGCAGCCTCCGGCCATAACTCCCCGGAGAAAGATGTCAAAGTTATTAACGGGAAAACGCGATGATACCCCTTTGCATACAGCAGCTAGGGCCGGGGATATCAACGCGATAATAAATAGTTTAGGGGACTGTTATGGAGAGGAAGAGCTGATTTCGCTGCTGTCGAAACAGAATTACGCAGGCGAAACGCCTCTTTATGTGGCTGCAGAACATGGTTATGTTGATCTTGTTAGACTGTTGATTGATCAATGTGATATTGCAACTGCTAGCATCAAAGCTAACAATGGTTTTGATGCTCTTCATATTGCTGCTAAACTAGGGGATTTAGGTAACCAAATGGTTTCTGATTGATTATACTTTCATCATGTTATGATCATCAGACTGTTGTTTTTTATTTTAACTGTCTTCTTTCTTTTGATTTACAGAGGTGTTAAAGGTATTAATGGAAGCTCACCCAGAGTTAGCTATGACGGTTGATATATCGCACACTACTGCATTGCACACGGCTGCAATGCAAGGTAACATTGAGGTGATGAACTATCTGTTGGAGAGTGAGAGTAGTTTGGCGTCGATAGCGAGAAGTAATGGGAAAACGGCTTTGCATTCGGCTTCGAGAAATGGGCATCTTCATGCGGTGAAGGCGCTTTTGGAGAAGGCGCCTGGGATATCGGCTAGGACTGATAAGAAGGGGCAGACCGCCCTTCACATGGCGGCGAAAGGGCAGAACCATGAGGTGGTCGGGGAGTTGATCAAGGAGGATCCGTCGCTGATTAATATGGTTGATGCAAAGGGGAATACGGCTTTGCATATAGCCGCCCGCAAAGGGCGGGTTCAGGTAAAAGAACTATGTTTTATGTTCTTTTTAACGCGGTGATTGCATCTGACACCTTATGCAGTTTTTGACGTTAGATGCACTCACTGCGCTTATTGAGCGCATTTGACGTTTGAAATGGTGCATTTGATGAATATTTTGTGTTTATGCAGATTGTTAAGATGCTACTAGCTCGTAGCGAAACAGACACGAGAGTCGTGAACAGGTCAAATGAGACTGCCTTCGACACGGCCCAAAAGATGGGCCATCCCCACATTGGATGCATCTTACAAGAACACGGAGTCCCAAGCGCGCGTGTCTTGAAACCTCCAACAACTCCGGCCCGAGAGCTAAATCAAACCGTGAGCGACATAAAACACGAGGTCCACCACCAACTAGAACACACTCGCCAAACTCGAAGAAGGGTCCAAGGCATAGCGAAACACCTCAATAAAATGCATGCCGAGGGACTCAACAATGCAATAACCTCCACCACCGTTGTGGCGGTGTTAATCGCCACAGTGGCTTTTGCCGCCATCTTTACGGTCCCCGGCCAATATGCTGATGACCGAAATAATATACCCAATGGGTTTTCCCTAGGCGAGGCGAATATAGCCCCGCAACCACTATTTATAGTCTTTTTTGTTTTCGACTCTGTGGCTCTATTTATTTCGTTAGCCGTGGTCGTGGTTCAAACGTCTGTGGTGGTTATCGAAAGCAAAGCAAAGAAGCAAATGATGGCGATAATAAACAAGCTAATGTGGTTAGCGTGTGTGCTTGTGTCGGTGGCGTTTTTGGCGCTTGCGTTCATTGTGGTTGGGGAACATGAAAAATGGCTAGCGGTTTGTGTGACCATTATAGGAACATCTATAATGGTCACGACTTTGGGGTTAATGTGTTATTGGGTGATCATGCATCGGATCGAAGCTAAGAACATGAGAAAATTGAGAAGAAACTCGACATCGGGTGGCGTAAGTAGGTCAAGGTCAAGGTCTAGATCATGGTCAATGTCTGTACTATCGGATCCAGATGCTGTAAGTACTGAATTCAAGAAAATGTATGCAATTTGAAGAAGAAAGTCATTCTAAACAAAATCTTTACAAACTCCGTGTTTAAATCTCATCTTAATAGGCCATAAGTAAATGGAGTAGATCACATTGGGTACAAATAAAAAGAGATGGATCATCTGCATTTGGCCCACATGATAATGGGCCATGTCCATCCTCCCTTGGCCTAGGATAAAAAACTTGTTAGGTGAATCTTCAAAACCTTTTTTATATACTGATTACTTATATAACCTGTAGATAAGAAATATTGTAGTAGATTATTATACAAATTTCAATACAATAATAATAGACCGTATTGTGAACTTGTAATTTAAAGAAAAACTAGTATTATGACGCCGCGTTGTGGCGGGGGTTGCAAACCTGTATTTTGAAGGGACGTAAAACCATAAATAAATAAAAAGTTGAACACCAAAATGTTGTGAATTTGTAAGTGGAAGTTAAAACTGTTTATAACTTACATAAGTTTATATAATAAACAAATGTTGTCGAGAATCAGCTCCTAAAAAGAACATTGAAGCTGTTTATAACATATGTTTATTTATGAAAAACAAAAAATTTGGCGTCAATAATAGTTGTATATATATGTTTTGTTAAAAAGCAATACATTATGTTATATTATTTATTTAGAATAAAAATAGAAACATATAAGTAAAAAAACCAAAAAAACAAAAAACACTATCTAATATAAGAGAAAGTGTATATAAAAATTACAATTTTGCCACATGATAGAAGGCATAATGGAAGACCTTGAAAAAAGGCATAATGGTTGATAATTATAATTTTGCCACATGCAAAGTATGCGCTACTTACTTGTAAATAGAGTTTTAAGAGCTTTCAGTATGCCTTTTAAAGTATATTACAATATGATAATAATGACTTTTTTATACCGCAAAATCTCCGTAACACTGTTCATTGTCTTTCTCTTTCTTTAAATGTTAGTTAATATATATAATATAATAAACCTAAAATTGAAACCATCCGAAACAATAAAAATAAACACCAAAAACTAAATTCTGAAAAGAAAATTGAAAGCCCAGAAGTGAACCAAGCATAACTAGAGAAGTTCTGGTTCTGGTTCTGGTTTGGTGGTAAAAAAACATAAGACGCATCATGAACATAAGAAGAGCTAAATCGTAGAGTGCAAAACACCCTTCAACGCACGTGAGGCACAAAATGTTCATATATATATTTTTATATTTCTTGTAGTTTAGGGTTTAGGGTTTAGCATTACATACAAAATTTAAATATAAATAAGCTTTATATATAAACCTAATATATAAATAATCTATATGTACAGCTTAAAACACTCTACGTATAACTTCCCGATATACAAACTCTTCTCATGTACCAGACACTCCTCTTGGTTGTGTTGTCTCCTATACAGTCATTGTCTCAAGCAGCCAAAAGCATTAGGAATTGTGACTAAGTATTACGGGTGTAAATGAGTCAAGCCGTCTCGCAAGCTACTCGCGATCGACTAAAAAAATCTTGAATTAAGCCGAGCATAAACGAGTTCGAGTTTGAGCTCGAGCTCACATTATGGCTTGTTTAGTAAACAAGCTCGAGCCCGAGCTTCAGATATCGAGCTCGAGTCGGCTCGCGAGCCTAAACGAGCTTTTTGTTTATATAATTTTATATTTACATATTAAATATAAATATATATTCACTTACATAAACCATATTATAATATCTATTATTATGATAAAAATAATTAAATAATATATGTTATGGTATATATTAAAATTAAACAAATTGGATTTTAATAATTCAAACTATTACATATTGGCCGATAATAATCCATACTATTAATTTGGCCAGTAATACTCTCAACTTTCACTTTTATAAACAACAACAATCCTAGTGACATAATTTTCAATTTTTTACGCTTAATTTGCATTTATTTTAGTCTAAATTTAGCTTGTATGTTTTTTAATTTCATTTATAATTATTGTTGCGCACCGAAGAGTCCAAATCAAACATCAAAAATTGAAAATTATGTCATTGGGACTGTTATTGGTAATAAAAATAAAAGTTGGGAGTGTTACCGGCCAAATTGATAGTATGGATTATTATCGGGCAATAGATAATAGTTTGGATTATTAAAATCCAATTAATGACCCAAGCCCGAGCCGAGCTTGAGCTTGAAAAATTTTCTGACGAGCCGAGCTCGGACTTTAGAAAGAAAACTACAAACTAACTGAGCTCGAGCTTGAGGTTTCTAAAACCAAAACGAGCTGAACTCAGGCTCTGCTCGACTCGTTTACACCCTACGGTAAGTATGCAAGGTCATTTAGAACAAGCTTTATTTAGTTTTCTGATTTGGTCTAGCCCAATTTTCACACAAAACATTACTTACATTTTCAAATATCTCTTAAACTTGCCTACAAGACTAAGGGTGTACAAACTAGACCGGCTCAACATATTTTAAGGTCTAAATTAACATTTGAAATAGAGTTATTTTTCATAAAAAAAAATGCCCTATTTATTGACATCTGATGGATTTTGTCAAAAGCCACCACCAAAGCAGCCTTTCCACTTCCAAACATCATCAGATTCATCAAACCTAGCGGAGCGCAGAACCAAGATCAGGTCATTTAACTCTTCAAATTCAGAAGGAGAATTCAACCTTCTTTTCCATCTCCACGACCATTCTATAGCACCCAAAGAGGATGAGAAGCATTGCTCAATAAAAATCCATTTAGTTTTTTCAATTGTGAACAAAGACTGGAAACGAAAAAAAAAAAAAAAGAAATACCTTAAAGAATAATTATAATAATCCAATGCCCCCATCCAATAAAAGATTGAATTCCCCCTTTCAAGATTACACAATAATGTACTTTCAGGTCAACTTTTCATCTGGAATAATCAGAGTTAAATTTTTACACCCGATCCAAGAAAAACAATTTTACTGGAATACGATTCCATATGATCTGGATGACTGATGGAGAGACCATATCAAACGAAACAGAAACATTTCGGCACGATTATCGATCTGAGTTGTCTGCTTATGTTGACTTTAGTAAATACAAAGTCAACGCTTTATTAAATGTATAAATGGGTATTAGGCAAAGAAAATGAGGCCTCATGATCATGAATATTCCCCCAGAATCGTTTACTTGCCTACCAGGGTTCAACGTTAAAAACATTTAGGGATTTCTTTTATATTCTTTATAACATGTTGGGGAAAGGATATAAAAATAAACAAAAGGATATAAAAATAACCTTCTGATAAAGAGCATTCACAGCTTATTCCCTATATTATGTGAGTGGGAGTTCTTAAATTATATGAAATGGTTTAAGTGGTTGTGAGTGGAAGAGAGAGAAAATGTTACTGTTCATCTGTAAATTTAAGTATTCATTGTTCAACCCTTATAAATTTTTTAATATTTTTAAAAGTGATTGTGAGTGGAGGAGAGAGAAAAGGTAATGAAAAAGATAAAAAAAATATATTATTTAACTGAAAGCAGAGAGAAAAAGTAGTGATTTTTAGTGTAATTATAAGGTAAAAATAAGAAATGGGATGTGAATGCTCTTATAGTTTTGACAAAATCCTTAGGTTAGACGGGGAAAAAGAAAACATTAAAACTTAGAACATGTTTAATCTTTTAAGGTTCCCTTGTCTTTTTAATAAATTTTAGAGTTAATTTCAGTTTTACTATATAAGGTTTAACTAAATTAATTATTTTCCTACAAAAGATTAAAGACATCATCTGACATTTTGACGACGTCTTTGGACAACATATATAAGAGTTGTATAGTTTATTTATCAGGAAGCTTATTATTGTATATAGATAAGATTTATAGATCTTCTTATTGCAATAAAACTTTGTAATATGATCATAGATGAGTATTGGTTATGAGATTTTGTTCTCTGTTTGGACTTCATTTAATTGTTTGAAATTCTTCTTTACATCAACTTATATAAAAGGAGCAACTTCTTTATTCAACTTCCTATAAACTTCAAGTTCAAAGCAAATAAAAATTGTTTATGTTGATTATGACACGATTAACGTCTAACAAAGATGACTAAAGATGGCTTAGTGTCACTAGAGATCCAAACATGACCTTGACAAAATATAAAGAAACAAAAAACCAATAACATCCCACTCATAGAAGTAAGGTATCAGGTGGATGAAATAATTATAGACCTTAGATCTATTTCAAGAAAGAAAGAGATCGACGTAAAGACCGCTCCTAGAAAAACATTGGCGAAATATGGTTTGCTAAAAAGTGGCGTTAAGTAATAATTCATGCACGACATCATAACTAAAAAGAATTAACGCTTTTACTCTTTCATATAAACACCCACAAACAAACCGAATAAATCTTTTTGGTAATCAAAAAAAAAAAAAAAAAACAAAAAAAAAAAAAACAAAACAAAATATACATTAAATTATACAACCAACAGATTATGGATCATGTTCTTCCGTTTGTCCATGTCGATCGCTAGTTTGCCCAGAGTTATCAAGCAACGGTGAAGGCGATCCGATTGTTTGTAGTACCACTTCTTCACCGATCTTATGCGCCCCGTTGACATCCCCATTCGTGCCTCCGCCTGAGTGCCACGACATGTGTTAGTATGCTTAACGATAAAAAATAATCACACTAGCGGTTCCAAATAATATCTAACCTGTAACAATCGGCACATTCGTGTTGACCAATGTTCTTTTCCTACGCAAGATGATAAAAACACCAGCTGCAACCCAAATAAGAAAGAAGGCAGGGATCGTGGTGCCGAGTATTATCGGTAGCGAGCTACTTTTCTTCTTCTTTGTTACGGGGGTGCTACCCGGGGACGAGTTTGTGGTCCCCGGGGTACTCGAGCAGGACTTGCCCGATTTACACAATGAAGGATTTCCGGTAACACTATTCATAATTTTTAAAAAATGGAATATAAATTTCAATAAAATAATATGTAAGTAATTTCAAAAAATATATGTGTATGAACTTACGTTAGTTTTAATTTGTTGTTCTTTGATAATGTTGAGGGGATGCCTCCACTAAAGTCGTTATCTGCCAAATTCCTACAAAAATAAAGTTAGTTTTATATCGTAAGATTTAGTAGTACCCTTCTTATTTTATAAAAAAATATTTCTTTACAAATTGCATTTGTAGAAAGATCTATTTTTTAATTTAATAAAAAATATTTTTAATATAAAAAGAATTAAATAATATCATTTGTATTTAATGTGATATTTATTAGTAGAAAAAAGAGGAAAAATAAAATTTAGGAGCTCTAAAATTGTGATAAGTGATATACAAAAATCTTCTTTTATTAATATAGATAGATCATATTAATTACTAATAATATTATACAACTATTTTTTAGATTAAAATAGTTTTAAGAAATTAAGAAAGAGATATTTTTATCAATGTTATTTCTGAATAAACAAACATTAATTTAAAATATTTTTTTAAAACATCAAACTTTTTTAAGATATGATATTTTCTAAAATTAAAGTTTTTTAAAAATAAATTTTTTATAAAAAATAATTAAATTGAAATTTATAATAAGAAAATTTTTAAAAATTATATTTTTGTAACACATTTGTTTTGAAACAAAATTTTCATTCTATATATAATTAGAAAGATATCAATCATATCTTATCTTGAAACATCATGTTATAATTTATAAATTTTCATTCTATTTAATATTTTATGTATTCAACTCGTGTAATACACGGGTTTATTAAAACTAGTTATAAAATAAAATAATACTTACAATTGTTGGAGCTTAGGCATGGTGCCAAGGAAACTAGGAATTGATCCAGTCAAGCTGTTATTGTGCAAATCGCTACAATAAAATAACAAATGAAATAAGCAATATATTGCATAGTTTGAATGAAATAATTAGATGAAGGTTAGTTGTTTAACACACATGATCTCAAGAGCATCCATAGAGCTAATGTCCGGAAGTGAACCCGAAAGATCAAAACTGTCAAGATATCTGCAAATTTGAATTTCCATATAACTTAATTAATCGAGATATATACGCTTTGTTACAAACTAATAGCCTGTCACATATATATTGCAAATGATATAACCAAAATATTATCCTAGAAAACCATAAAAGTTAAGATAATATGTTACAATGCAGTAACGCGAGGCGTGGCGTCGTTGCTACAGTTGAGCCAGTCCCAAGAGTATGGTGCCGGAAGGCACGGGTCGCCACTCCATTCTCCTAACACATCGAATGTTGATTGCAACAAAGCTAGAGCTTCAACTGTTTCATCATTTAAAAAAAGTTATATAAAACAACATAAAAACTCTATTTTAACAAATCCAAAGCATTGCTTATACGTACCATCGTTGCCATCGGTACCATCGGTTAAAACTCCGCTAATATTAAACGCCTCGATGGCGTTTATGAGAGGAGGAAGGTCAGAATCCACGGTAGCGACTAAAGAAATGTTGGTAACAGAGTCAACGGTGTAACTATTAAGTTCTCGTACAATGACACCTTCGTATGGCGGTAAAATAGGGAGTTGTAAAGGGCCGCTTCTTGTGGTCGACGTCTCGTAGATCCTAAATGATCTTCTTTGAGTAGAATCGAGCTCGGTAACTTCTGAGAAGTACATAGTTACGTACACAGGCGTATTTGTCGGAAAAACTGTGCCCAAAAATAAAGCATCCAACGTGTTCTCCACAGTGACTGCATTATCCAAAATCCCCGCAGGGGGATTATTTGGTGCATCCGGGCTGAAAATGATCGCTTCAGATGCGACTTTTTTCGACCCGGCCACAGCAGGTACCCATATTCGGTCATAGTCATCGTCTGGGTACCTGAAATATTAAATCTCTTATTTATAAATCAAATGTGCAAAATAATTTAAAAAACTAATTACTTGAAAATAAAGAATTGAACATCACACCTTAAGGCTTGACTTGCACCATAAGAAATCCTAGTGATCAAGAACAAAGCCCGATTCTCGTCAACGTCGCTGTAAACATCCGAGTCGAGGCTACGGATTTCAAGAGCTGACATGAACGGGAACTGGTTGGGCTTCGTTTGAGCCACGCACACGCTAATCGTGTCTCGTTTAGCAACATAAGTTACTTCATGCATTATTGGTCCACTATTGGAAGTCACAACGGTGGTCCAATGGTTTCCATCAAAGTGGAGGTTGAAAATCGGGGGATTCGACAATCGATCGTAGTTCCCGTAGTGGAACCACGCTCGAACAAGGTGTTTTTCGCCCTGTGTAACCGAAGAGGTGTAACAGTTCTTTTTACGAGTTGTGAAAACCCTGAGAGTGTCCATAATCGGGGATATTGAGTTGGCAGACTGAACCACTCGAGCAAAGCCATTTGAGATTAGAGTATCGTCTGGCATCCATGTTATGAGTGTCGAATCAGTTGTGATCTCCGATTCGCCGCAGTTTATGCTCGCAATCACTGCATTCAGAATAGCACATTAACATGAAACAATAAGACGAATGATTATGGTTTGCATATCAAACAATACTTGAAAAGTAATCATACAGGAAAGTCGGTTTCAAAACCAATTAATACTATGTTTAGGATTGCAAGAAATGTATAATACAATTGTACATACTGCTTTGAATGTGATACATGAAACGGTTATGTAACCGCCCGTTGTCTCTCTTCCACTACAGAGAGTACTATATTCTATGCATAATGTATAAATGCATTATAATATTCTTACGGTTTTTAATATATTACTGGTTCTGAAATGAACTGTGCTAGTAATGATATTGATATAAGGAGCTTACGGTCGCCGGAAACCGAAAATGTGAATAGAGCAAGGAGAAGAATTGGCAGCAAACGGAGAGGTGCGGCCATGGTGATAGAAGAGGCGATAGAGTTGAATTAAAGCTTGATTTATGAGGTTTATATACTCCATCTCTAATCTCTATCATTGGTTGACTCTTTAATGGGAAGACTTGACTTTTGAGCGTTTACAAAATAATTCTTATTTAAATTGCCCTCTTGCTGATGAATATTTCTTCTTCTTTTGTTAAATGGTTTTAATTTTTCATTTGAGGTGCTTAATCTTTTAATTTGTTTTTCAATATGTCTATTGACGGTATGATGTTCGTGACTTTTTTGCCATTTTCAGTAAAAGAAAATCTTATTAGAAAAACTCTTATTATTTGGAAAGAAAACCTTAAATGTTTCTCTTTACATAACTAAAATAAAATATTGTAAAAACTTTTGTAGATATGATGGAACCTAGTTATATTTATGCATGGGTAAAAATTCTACTACAATAAAACTATATTATACTAATTTGTAACATTTCTATGCATTGGTATTGTACCTTATGCTTAATTGGTTTTATAAAAATAATTTGATTTTTCACTTTTAACCTAAAGTTTTTTATATTTTATGAATCAACACAGCTAACGTGCGTGTATGGTTCAACGTTTTTACGTCTATTTTTCCTCTTTGACAGGTTCGTCACAACGCATTGGCCTTAAATCGACTTAGTTATATTTTTCTATATTATACGTTTTTTTCTGTTTTCTTCTTATTAACACACCACAATTGCAATGTTGGTGGTCGTTAGTGGTGTTGTGGCATTTGTGTTATTTGGTATGATTTTACGACCCATCGTAACGCAGAAAGCTTAATTCTAGTTGTAATAAAAAAACCAATAGTGACCAAATAAGGAGAGAGGGTGGGGTCCCAATTAATCCAAACGTTGCCTAAGCACACATTTTTGCGGTCCTCGTGTCTACGAACCTCATGTCGTTATTGTGTAGCCTTTCCACCTCCAGTTGCAGTTTATCTTATAAGCCAACAACATACAAACATTAAATGAATGATTAGTAATGTGTCCTCTAAGGCACATATACATCTGGTGAAGGACGAGGAACGCATGATCTCTTGCTGCTGAAAGTACTGGACTCACTGATCATCACGTAAATAGAATCGTCACAACTCCCGAAACCAAAGAGGCACCCTTCTTTCGGCCTCCAGAACTCTCTGCCCCTTAAGATGTGCATCTATATTAAAGATTTACTAGGAGCCTTGAGTATATATGAAATAACCGATTTTAGGTCGTAATATATTATTTTTTAAGGCAGTTTTTGTTGGATGACATTGAATAGCTTTCCAAGCATTACTTCTCTAGCTCCATGATATTTTTGTGCTTCTGAGATAATAGCTATACAGCAGAGGAGAAAGCAAAATAGAAAGCTTCATGCTTTTTTTTATTATTATTTCTTACGAAAGTAGGCAATACACAATATAGAGAAATAATGCTTAGTTGATTTGGTAACTTGGAAGCAATTTGGTTCAACTTATAGATAATTATCGCTTGATGAAAAATGGATTATACAGTGAGAATTTAAATAGGTGTTTCATATTGGCATGGCTAAATGTGTTAAAATGACCAGTTTCATAACTCTGTTGTTATGCTTGTATACTCTAACAAGTAACAAGTTCATATTTCATGTATTTTGCCATGAAAATAGCACTTCTCTTGTAAATAAATCCAAAATTGGGTTTGGCATTTAGTGCAAGTAAAATAAGTATTAACAAATATACAACATGCAATATGTTAAATAAAAAAATTGATAACAGATAGGATTAAATATAAAATGATTAAAGTTATTATGAATTTATGTACAAAATTAAAATATAAAATGATTAAAGTTATTAAGAATTTATGTACAAAATTAAAATATAAAATACTCATGCGCTTATTTTTAGAATAATTTGCTTTGCTCCAGCCTTAAAATAAATTCTTTTGGCATATCATTGGTTTTATCGTGGTCCTAGTTGTTGAATGGCAAGTGTTATTATTCCTCGACAGCTTCGTTTGTTGGTATTCAAAGCCTATTTGGTATAATTCTTTGTAGTCAACCCATAAATTTGACTTTTAATAACAGAGTCAACGTTGACTTTTATACGTGCTAGTCCAGTTTTGTTCAGGCATCTCCAATGTTTCTTTATTTGAGTTAATTACATAATCGGCCCATGTGCTATACTCATATTGCGGGATTGTTCTCAACTTTTAAAAAATTATATCATTGGTCATAACTCTTTACCAAACCGTAACACAATCAGTTCCTGACACTAACTTTTGTTAAGTTTTTTCGCGAGTTGAGTGTCAAATGACAAATATACATTTAAAGTGTTGTGGAAGCTAAGAAGCATGAGACAAACTATTTGGTTGATAGAGTCTTCGGCTAATTTTGACACTTCTGATTAGCAATGAAAATATTCAAGAATCGTATTGGTAATAAAATGTTAGATGACTATCTCACGAATAGCTTGATGATTTACATTGAAAAATAAATTGTGAAAGCTTTTATTCGATAATCCATAATATATGATTTTAAAAATATTAAAAGTTGTCGGGCTGAGTTGTAATTCTTCTTCAAGGTACTCATCATTCCCTCGCATCATTATAAATATTGTAGGTCTATCTTTGTTTATTAAATATCTATTTTTTTGGGTCCTTTGAAAATAACAATTAGATATTTATAGTTTTTATTGTTTGACCTGATCACCCGAACCGAATTGTCGACTCGAACATATAACCAACCGGAAAAAAAAATTTTGGGCCCCATGACTTCCCCACCCCTCACCCCATAATTTGGTTCAAGCTCCGCTATTATAGTAATCAGCATGCCGAGGCACCAATTTGTTCAAAACCTAAACCGGGTTGGTCAATGTATATCCGTTTTGGTTTCACCAGATATGGACAATGGGTCTGCAAATATGTCTGGGATATTCATAATTTGATTCCTAGATGGAATAGCGTCTTTGCAGCTTTAGCAGTTGTGATCTCAGCATGTATAATACTTCCATCTTTTTTTTATGCTTAATACATCATATTAGACCTATTAATGAAAGAACATATGCCCCAAGAAGCATTGGGTACATCCATTTCATTGAAATGATCCATAGAAAAATGTGTATTTATCAAAGTTAGACCTATTAATGAAAGAATATATGGCCCAAGAAGCATCAGTTTCCTATAATCCTTAAACCAACCACTAAATCACACACCAGTTAGAAATACTTATATTTTGTTTAATTCTAACTTAATTGTAAGACAATTTAGGTGTTGTGTGTAATGTATGGGAGTTGCTATGTGCTTCTGTTTAATGAAATTTTATTTTACTTATGAAACAATTAGAGTCTTGATGTGTGAGAAAAATGCCATGTACTTCAAAAAGGCATATGTAAGTACTAGAATTTCTTGCTGGTTGGTATATGTTAAAAATAATAATGGTATGTTACTATTAATTCATGGTTGGAACGACAGAAAAAATGGTTAAATTCACACAGGATGCATGTTTTTCAACTTGAAACCATAGAAACCATTCCACTGATACTTAGGTGATGGTCATTACAAAAAAAGCTAGTCAAAAGTTATACTTCTAAGCATAAAAGACATTAAGAAAAAGAGTACACCTAACAAAACCATTACAAAACATAGAACACCTAATGCTCAGAACAAGATAAGCATGATAAAGTTCTTTCTAATCTCAGATTCAAGATATTGAATTTTCGATTCAAGCTTGTACTTTGCCCTTAGTAGTTTACTAATTTATGAATAACCTCAAGTGCACGAACACCCATAGTGGATCGACCCATCCAAAAAAAACCCACAAATTCAACCTCTATAGATAAACACAAACTCAAAGATTTCATTTACAATCGAAATCGAAATCAAAATCAAAATATAAGATTAAACTCATGTGAAGAATACAATTGTAGAACAGACGACCACGGTTCAGATCAATCCAAGAAGTTCAAACCACAAGTTCTCTTCGACAGTAACATACAACCATTGAAATTATTAACGTTGAGGAATAGGAACAAGGAAGGAGTCTCAAATGCATTCACGTGTAATTCACGTAGGCTAATTTTCTGTTAAATGTAGACACTCATGTAAGCATACTCATCTTTCTTGTGTAAAATAACCACCTTACTTAATTTGTAATTTCTCTATATAAAAATATAGCATTTTATTGGAATAAGTCCAAATCTATTAAAAAAAATTTTTTTTTTTGTCTCCTAGTTTGATTTATATGTATCAAACTGTGCTTAAATCAAATTTTAAAAAAGTATAATATTGATAATCTAATAACAAAACTTGAAAACACTAACATTCATACCATATATATACACACACTTGTCATTCGTTTACAGGTGTTTAATTTGAACAAAGAATCTTTTATTGTCATGTGAAAAAACTACAACCTTAACAACAATCTTTAAAAAAATATGTACACGTGTTCATCAAAATTCCCAAAATAATGGAGTTTTTTTCCAAAATAGTGTATATGTAAAAATTATTTACTAAAATAGTGTAGTTGGAAAAATATTTATCAATATAGTGTATTTTTGAAATCTTTTGTTTCTCTCTCCTATTCTTATTAGATACTTTACAAAGGATTTTTTTAATGTTTTTAATTATTTTAAGGATGATTTTTTTTACATTATACAGAAACTTTTTTTTAGTTTTCTGGATTTTTTTTATTTCTAAATGTTTTATTAGATTATGTTTTTATAATGTTTGATTGTGATATTAAAAATTAAAATCTTTATTTTTTAAATCGAAATACTTTTTATGTATATTTAAAAAGCTTTGAATATAAATCTTATATTGTTTTACTCGACTTGCAAACAGATCTCATTTTGAGGAACCAAGTTTGTTTTACTTTTAGTTTAGTGTTAAAAGTTTTATAGAATTTTTTTTTTACTTCAACGATTTACCAAGATGACATTAAAGAAATTCGGTTTTTGGTAGTAGATTAAACTTTAATACCTTAAGGAAAGAACTTAAATAAAAATTAATTCAAAAGCATCGTATTATAAAACGAAAACGTAAACTGAACTAAACCATCCGGTCTCCGAAAAAGCAATCCAAACCGAACCGTCAAGTTACAAACCGGCTAAGCCAACCAAACTTCTTCGGTATGTTCTAGTTCGATCAATTAATGACCACCCCTAAATAAATCATTCAAAAATGAAAAATGCATTTTAAAGAAATACTAGTGTTAAACATCCACGCGCGTTGCGCGTTGGAAGAACCAGTTACATTGACGCTCGAAAACCAGAATATAACCCATATTAACAGCAACCTAAGTGAACCGGATTCAAAGACGTTAACCACTACTTAAACAAATGTCCTAAGCTCTTTTAAGCATCCTTTTTGATGAGCCTGCATTTATATAAAAGGTATAGTTGGTCGGATTTTGTGGAAGAAAAATCTTTTATTCCTTTTGCTACAATATCACTCAAAAGTTACTTTGAGTAACTTATTTTTCCAAAACAAATTTTTAAATTTGGTAATCAAAACAGGTCTTACATTCTTTGATATAGCTAACTATAACAATAAAAATGTAAGATTCAAAGCACAACATAAAAGCATATTCAAAAGCTACGACATTCAAACATCTCAAAAGATAAACTGAGACAAACATCAAACTAATTATCTATTTCATAAGCCAAGAATACAAAAACATTCAAAGCACATTAGAACCAAAACACTAAAATCCAGGAGATAGTAAACTAACCATAATTAAATGTAGGTTGTAGCATTTCATCTGAAATTTTGGATCTTTTACAAGCCAATCTTCAGGAGAACGAATACAGGTTTCTTATATTCCCTCTATGTCAGCCAAAGGATAGCAAATAACACCCGAGAAGAGAACCAAGTTGAAAGTTGTGCACCACCATACATGCCACCAAAAGTGGCCATAGATGGTCATCTACATCCATTGCCGGCATCCCTTCCATAACCGCAAGGTCAAGAACCTTAAAATTAGAGGAGGAAGATAGATCGTGGCTACACTGTGGGATCCCTTCAATAAACCCAAGGTCAAAACCCTAAAATCAGAAGGGGAAGACAGATCATCGCCGCCGCGCCGGCGGCTAAGGCACCCACCCGAGCAAAGGTCCGGTGGCGTCTGTACCCCTTACGAGATGTTGATTTCTGGCAACATGGAACGATCGGAACCACAACAACCACCAAGTTGGCCGAGAACACAAACCCGGTGGCGTTAGAGAAGAAGAAGAAAGATACATGCAGCGAGCCCACCACCTCGGTCTAGCCGCAAACCAACGGGCGGCGGGCAACCTCCCTGACACCCGGCCCCCCACATAAACTCCTCTCTCTCTCTATACAAATGACAAATGTAGGGGACCTCACCTTAATTCCAAAGCAACCTGCAACAAAGATTGTACAACGCGCATTAGCAAGAGTATTATAATGTGTCATTAAATAAAAGGACATAAGGACTAAATTGCAAAAAACAACATAATCCGGTGGTCAAAATATAAACATCACAAACCAACCTATTCATTCCCATTGCTAAATTAATATTATGTAAATATTTTATAAATATCACAATAAATTTAACATATGTTTTTAAAACTAGTTACAAAAATGAAGAAAACTTATGTTCAAATTATCTTAAAGAAAAAAAATCCGACTTAAATAGGTTGAAGAAATCAAAAGCAATTTTAGCAAAACGGAGTTGCAGTATATCACGATTAAAAATTTTGAAAAAATCATTATTATAGAACATTTCAAAGAAAATTAAACAATATTGCGCAAAAACTAAAAAAAAAATCATCCTTAAAATAATTAGAAACATTAAAAAAAATCCTTTGTAAAGTATCTAATAAGAATAGGAGAGAAAAACAAAAGATTTCAAAAATACACTATTGGTAAATATTTTTTCAACTACACTATTTTAATAAATAATTTTTACATCTAAACTATTTTGTAAAAAAACTCCAAAATAATGACAAAGGAGAAGTAAGGCAGCGACATCTTTCTTGTTTTTTTCCTTATTTAACTTCAAACCAAAATGTTAATTAGCAGCAGCACACTTACGCTACCATATTGAAATTATTATTGTCTTTTTGAAAAATCTTTCCTATTTAACTACTATTTTCCACATTTGATATCATCAACATTCAACCATTAAAGTTTCAAACAATCTGATTTACTCTTTGATCAAAATGAACTTCTCTAAATTTCACATTGTTCTATTCACTCTACAAGCTCTTTTATTCATGGCATCAACACAAGCAACCGCTCCAAAATCCAACCTTTTTCGCGAATACATCGGAGCAGAGTTTAACAATGTGAAATTTTCAGATGTACCCATCAACCCAAATGTCGAATTCCACTACATACTCGCTTTCGCGATAGATTACTCCACTTCATCTTCTTCATCCCCGACCAACGGAAAGTTCAACGTGTTCTGGGACACTGATAACCTCACCCCTTCTCAAGTCTCCTCCATCAAGAGTAAACATTCTAATGTCAAAGTGGCTTTAAGCTTGGGAGGTGACAGTGTTAATGGAGGAAGCTGTTACTTTAGCCCCTCTTCAGTGGATTCATGGGTCTCTAACGCGGTTTCTTCACTCACAAACATCATCCAAGAGTATAATCTAGATGGGATTGACATCGACTACGAGCATTTTCATGCAGATCCTGAAACTTTTGCTGAGTGCATTGGGAAGCTTATAACCACCCTCAAGAACAATGGAGTCATCAAGTTTGCATCTATAGCTCCATTTGACGACGATGAAGTTCAACGCCATTATTTGGCTCTTTGGAAGAGTTATGGTCACATCATAGACTATGTCAATTTCCAATTTTATGCATATGATGAGGGCACCACTGTTTCTCAGTTTATGAAGTATTTTCAGACACAAAGCTCGAATTATGAAGGCGGTAGCATCTTGGCTAGCTTCATTAGTGATGGAAGTGGAGGTTTATCACCACAGAATGGGTTTTTTACCGCGTGTAGCAGGCTTAGAGATCAAGGGAAACTTGGTGGGATCTTTGTATGGTCTGCAGATGATTCAAAGGCTTTAGGCTTCCGCTACGAGAAGCAATCACAAGCTTTACTGGCGGCTCACCGTTAGTAAATATGTATACATATTCTGTTTTGTACTTGTGTGTTTTAGTGGTTGTCGGTCTGGCGTAAAAGATTGTATGTTGTACGATATGATTATTATCTACCAGTGAAGTGCTTACAAATCTTCTTTGTGGTCATAAGTTACTTTAAGTATTGTCAAAAAGATACACAAAAGTCAGCATCATAAGACAGAACAACACCTAATCCAGCTTATGCTACATCATAATCCAAGCCTAAATCTTTATCAAACAAGAAAATTACAAATCATATCAACCATAGTGATCACAAAACTCAATAAAGCATCATCAATTATCAATCACAGTTAAGAAAACATGATGTTTGTTAGTAATCTAAAATTTACACTCTTTATGCTCCACATGCCATCTTGCAAAGGTAAGTCTGGTTCAGATTATGGTATTTCTATTGGTCTTTTATTCAGGAAGTAATATTTACATCTTTCTTTTAATTTTATATTATTATACAGCTGCAAACTCGAATATTTTCCACTTGATGCGAAATTTGATCAATTTGGATGGTAATGATATGTACTATGAGCATTTCGATTCACATGATGAGGACACTTTGCTGAATGTAAAAAAGTGAGTGTTAGAAGAAGATAACATTCATCGTCTTCTTGTTTGTACATGAGTTGTGTGTATGTGTGTTTGGGGCCTGATCCAACATATCTCCTAATGGTGGACTCTTTGATGCCTGCAAAGAATCCGAGCCAAGGTATGCTTCAAGGCATATTCGTCTGTAATTTGATGAATCCAAAGACTTTGGTTCTAGATATGAACAAGAATCTAAGGGCATATTGGCAGCATGATCAATACTCTTCTTGTGCTAATTAATGTTTCTTTTCTTCTCCTACAGAAACGCTTAATAAGGTACAATCAGTTGAATCAATACAATTGATATTCATTTGTTTCTAAACAAAATGTATCAAATGATCAATCCATCTATCGATGAATTTATATTATTTTTTATAATCGAATGAATACATTATATATATTACGTAACTTTCAAAAGATGCCAAGAAGTACTTAGCAAAACTCTAGACCATCTATAAATCCAAAATTTTCTTGTTTCTACTATGACTTCAATAAAAACAAGATGTAGTCAACGAATGGAACTGAATAACCATACTGCATCTTTGGTTTATAAGACAAGAAAACCATGAAACAACGAAAAACAAGGAAAGACAACGGCAGTGTTTGTGTTCTTGTACAGACTACAGACGATTGATATGACAAAAACTTAGTCTTTGTGACAATGTGTAGTGACAGCTGAGAACATAATTAATATTAATTTGATCCATATAATAGCAGAGGCAAACTTATGCCACCTTAAGTTGGTATTAATCTGATCACATCCTTAACAATTTGTATCTAAAGAATGGGGTTCTCTAAAACTTCCATTGTTCTGTTCACTCTACACACTTTTAGCAATGGCATTAACACAACCCATTGAACAAAAAGTGCATATGTTTCGAGAATATATTGGAGCGGAATTTAATAATGTGACATTTGCAGACATACCCATAAACTCACATGTCGAATTCCACTACATACTTGCATTTGCAATTGATTACACCAATTCATCTTCTCCCCACCCAACCAATGGCAACTTCAACGTGTTCTGGGATACAAATAATTGCAGCCCTTCTGAAGTTTCTTTAGTCAAGAGTCAGCACTCTAACGTCAAAGTGGCGTTGAGCTTAGGAGGTGACAGTGTGGGAAACGAAAGCTGTTACTTCACCCCTTCTTCGGTGGATTTGTGGGTTTCTCACGCTGTTTCTTCACTCACTAAGATCATCAAAGAGTACAATCTAGATGGGATTGATATAGACTATGAGCATTTTCAAGCAGATCCTACAGTTTTTGCTGAGTGCATTGGTAAGCTTATAACCACCCTCAAAACAAATGGTGTCATCTCGTTTGCATCTATCGCTCCATTTGACGATGATGACGTTCAAAGCCACTACTTGGCTCTTTGGAAGAGCTATGGTCACATGATAGACTATGTCAATTTCCAATTTTACGCATACGATAAGGGGACCACTGTTTCTCAGTTTATGAACTATTTTCAGATACAGAGTTCAAATTATAAAGGAGGTAATATCTTAGCTAGCTTCACCACTGAAGGAAGTGGAGGACTGTCTCCAGAAAACGGGTTCTTTGTCGCGTGTAATAGGCTAAAGAGCGAAGCGAAGCTCCATGGGATCTTTATTTGGTCTGCAGATAATTCTAAGGCTTCAGGTTTTCGCTATGAGAGGCAATCACAAGCTCTGTTAGCACTCCCTCATTAGCATTTAACTGTGTGATCTTTAAGGTTATATGCATGCAATTATTATCTAAATTTCATTTCAAACTGATTTAAGTAGAGGCATGTGAGAACCGCATAGATACTTATTTAGTTATTTATACATGTTGCTTTAAATGCCATCCATAATACAGTTTTTATGTGTTTATATGGTTTCTCGCATGTTTAAAATTGGTTCTGTATTGAATGTGTCCTAAGTTCATTAATTATACGTTCTTTTGTAATCTTCGTCTATTGTCTGTCTAAACGGTACCACCAACGTTAGCCAACAAGTTTATGATAAAATTTGTAGAATGTCCTTCAAGACTTCTCACTGTTTTAAGCTCGTCTTCTTGATATGCAAATGATCAAACTTTGATGATTAAAACATGCATTAATCATAGATGGTTCAAATATGATACAACTTCAGTTGACCTTTATATATTAACCTTTCATTATGATTGTTATGTATCAATTATTTTTCATGAAGTTCAATTACGAACATAAATATGATTTATGTTTACTATATAGTAATCCTATTAGTTATATAATGATATTCTAAAATAAGATACAATTAAAATTACATATGAGTAATGACTATAAACTATAAACAATGTTATTAACTTTTTAAACTTTTATTTTTAAGTTTTTTTTTTGTTTTTTCAAAAAATAAATTAAATATTTTTTTCAAAACAATCCGTTTTGAAAAAAATATCATTTTTAAAAATTTTCTTACTATAACTCCCAATTTTAGTTATTTTTTGTTTATAAAATTTTTAACTTTTAAAAACAACAATTTTAAAATATTTCGTATTTAAAAAGTTTGATATTTTAGAAAAATTTCTTTTTATAAAAATTTATTTCTTTTTAATAACATTAATAAAAAAAATTCTTGTTTAATTTATCAAAAAATTATTTTTAATTTAAAAAAAATTAAATAAAATTATTAATAATTAATGTAGTTATTAATAGAAGAGAGAAGCTGGAAAATTTTGATGAGATCAAATGTGATGGTGACATGTGTCACCCATAGTTATTTTTTTATTAGGGGGCATTTACATATTTCCCCTTTCTAAACTCTTTAATTACATATTTACCCAAGTTAAAAAATTAATTATGTATTTCCTCTTTCTAAAACAAATATATTACATATTTACCCATTTTATTAAAATTAGTTATTGAATGATTATTGTATTCATAATTTTACTAAGTTATTTTTACGCATTTCCCTTCTAAAGAACATTAAACACATATTTCTTCAAGTTTGAGTTTTCTATATAAATAAAAACTATATAATGATAACTCCAAATACAAAAGTTTATTTCAAAACAATAATCACCGTAATCCAAGTTATATCTCCAAATACAAAACACAATTACCAAAGGTTCAAAAATTATAATAACAAAACATTAATACGTTAAAATCTTTATAGTAAAAACAAAATAAAATAGTTACTTGATAGGTTAATACTAATAAAATGAATAAATATGTAATATATGTGTATTAGGAAGGGAAAATATGTAATTAATTTTATGCCTTAGGAAAATATGTAATTTAAGATCTTAGGAAAGAAAAATATGTAAAAATCCCTTTTATTAGAGTAGAAAAATTTAGAAGTGTCGGTGGGGTTCCACAACGGCACGCCACGTGTCACTTTCTAATCCGTCAATTGCTTTGGTATTTTTCTTTTTTCTTTTTACTTTTAATGACTTTTATTGTATAAAAATCATACAATCAAAGCCAAATACAAGGTGTCTTCTAGAGCCGCTAGGAGCATTGTTTTAAAAATCTGATCGGACCGGCCGGTCTGACCAGTTAGACCGGGAACTGGACTCCTATACGGTCAGGTTTGGTGGTTAAAACTGTTTTGACGTTGAACCGGTGGTCGGACTGATTAAACTGGTCGAATCAGAGGTCAAACCGGTTGAACTGGTGTTATATATATATATTATAATCTTTTAGTATTTTTTGTATATATTTATTATAATAATTATAGTTTTATCTGGTTCTTATGTCCGGTTCGACCGGTAGAACTGATCCGACCTGCGGGTCAGTAAGACGTTTGGTTCATTGTCCGGTCTGGTTCTGAAAACATTGGTTGAAAGAGTGCCTTATTGGAGAATTGGGGGACACGGGTTCAAACCCTACCCTGCCCCCAACATTCTTTTTAGGTGTGATTTTTTATTATTATTTTTATTGCCTTTTAGTTTTCTTGTATCCTTTTATGGTTTAAATTACTTTTTTTAATAATAGCCGCAACGAACGATTACATAATACTATTTTCTATTTATATTTCAATCTCCAAAATCAATCTGCAATAACTTTATACTTTTCTTTTATATAGTAAACCCTTTAATGCATGTCACCTTCATAATATGTGTAAAAAATTTCTCAAACGTGCCTTTTAACCACGTGAGTGACATTGCATGGCATTGCGCGTTCTCGTTATATATGAAAAGCTATATCACTTAAAAGGTTGGAACACGTATTATAAAAATCACCACAAGGTACGTGTTTAGATTTGTAGTTGGATAGGGTTAGACTTATCATGTTATAATTTATTTGAAAAAAATTCAGTGTTGCACATGATTTAAAAGAACCGATGATATGTCTAAAAGTGTTGCTTCTTCAGTAAGCTTGTACTTGGCTTTGTATACACTCATGAATGAAAAGTGACACTTGGCTTACAACAGTTTCAAGTATAAACATGAGATAAATGTATCAAGTAATGTGAGTATTATTTAAGTATATAAACGAGTTGGCTAGTTTAACCCATGAAAAATACATCTTCTTAGATATTCCGAATGTGTAACATAAAAGATAAAAAGTTAACTTATAAGACATTTTCATTCGGCCGTTAGTTTTGATTATATGTTTGGCTACATGTGATTTGTAAATTAAAGATCACACTAAAATGAAAAAAAGGAATGTTAGATGGTTTTAATTAACATCACTATCAATTTCATTAATTATAATACGATTTCATAACAAGACCAAAGAGGATCGTAGTTGATCATGTTATGGGGTTGGAGGTACACTAAAGGTTCAAAATACTTATTTTGAAAATTGTCTACAATCCAACTTAATATTCATGACTCGATTGATCATCTTTACCCTTTAAGTTAACATCCAAGATCGTAATTGATTATTTTCACTCTAAACCGGACAAGTTATTTTAGTGGTGGTTGCAGTGGTTGAAAGGTATTGGTTGACAACGACGACTATGTGACATCAATGATCGATAGGAGGCGGTCACGAGTCACGACTACAACGGAAAGGTAGCGGTAGTGACAATAACAACATCACAATGGTGGAGATTAACAATCAAGTAAATAAGTAATGGTGACAACCATGGTGACACGGTTGTTGGAATGAATATTGTATTCAAGATTTTTAGAACTAAAATAATTTCTTTGAAAAAAAGAATAGTAGATAGACATCATGTCTAATATCATGGTGTGGTTATGCATCCACATCTACGACGTTTACATTTGTTAGAAGTTGGGAGGTAAAACAAAATTGGGTTAAAACAATTTATAATAAGATAATTTACGTAAACTTAAAGTTTTTTTTTTTGCCTTCTATAGATTAAACATATTAAGAGCTTTTTTTAACTTCCTAAAATCATATGTTAACTATGAGACGAGTCACCTATATTTATAAAATATAAATGTTAGCCGGTATTAGTAATGTTCTATACTCCGGTTTAAAATGTCAACCATTTATTAGTGCGATAGTTTAGTCTAATACCATTTACCCAATCTAAACTCAATTTAATATAAATTTTGATCGAAAACAAAAAAAAAATACTAAGGGAACTTTTCAATTCGCTTAAGTAAATTAGATTATTTTCATACAATACTTTCGTTTTGTTTATTGGTTATAACAATTATCATCGTATAATAATGTTTCAATATACAAGTACAATGTTTTTTAAGCATGATTTGAGAATATATATAATTTTATAAGTTTAAATGGGGATATATGCAATTGCCTCAAAAAAAATTTATATACAAGTTACTCAATTTATACTTTTTTACACGTCGCATTACAGGGGCTTATTTTTTGTTTTCGGCTTCTCGCCCAGTGCCCAATGTCTTTTGGGGAATTCTTGGGACTAGCCTTGGTGTTAACTATTTAACATCAATTAAAATTATTATTTATAAATGTAAGTGTAACTTACAGATGTAAATGTAACCTACACTAATGTACACTTTTTTATCATTACGAATTTATACATATACATAAAATAACATAACTTTGTATATATGTGTGTAATGATGCTATTTTAACCAAAAAATAATAATAATTTTGATTGATCACATGATCACGAAGAGTTAACACGACTATCGCAATGATAGGGGGGTTAACATTTGAACATTACCCATGTTCTATATATATAAAGTTTACAGTTGTTTTAAACGAGCATTTTACCCGCGTGTTGCATTGGATTTGTAAACTCGTGAGAAAAAACCAAAACTGGAACTTTAAGACCAACGCATTGCACTTTGTCCATTGACACCGGTGAAATAAGTTATTTCGTTTTGATTTTTGAGATTGAAACATAAAAATAATATGATATTATTTCTTGTACATTGCGGCATAGTAATTTAGTTAAAAGTAAATTAAATGGACAAAATTAATAAGCCAAGTAAAATAAAATTACAAAAAGAGTAAAAGAAATAAACAACATTGGGAAAAATAATGAACGGATGTAAAACTAATCAGATTCGAACCGGACAGTGAACCGGAGTCTTACTGGTCCACTGGTCGAAGGGAATATAAGAATCGGATAAATTATAATTATCTCAATAAATATATGCAAAAAAATATAGAAAACTTACAAAAAAATATATAAAAAACCGGTTCGACTTGTCTGACCCATGGTTCGACTGGTTCAACCTGCCCGACCACCGGTTAAACGTCAAAACAATTTTAAACATTGAATAGGTCGGAACGGCTGTTCCGGTCCGGTTTTGAAAACAATGTGTAAAACTACTTATGACACATGGTAGCCAGGTGGGTGGACCCACCGACCCTGGTTATAAGGGTAAGCAACCAAGTTACATTTTATAAACATTAATGTATAATTTATATTCACAATACCTCTTTACCAAGACAAGGGATTTAGTAGTAGAATCTTCTCTTTCCGTTTGATGTCTTTGTATCTCACTTTCATAAAATAATATTATATTATATCTCACCAAAAAATTCGACTATTTTATTATTATTTTAAAAAATTGGATTGCTTTTTGTTTTCTTGAAGGTGACTAAATTGCGAGAATCATGTGCCGGCAGTGCATTATTCATTTTCCTATGGCCCAGTCATTCCCAACCTGCCGCTAACCCTACTTGTCCCATATTTTGTTCAATAATTTTTGGTTTTAAATTTTAAAACTAATTTTTAAAAAAGTTAAAATAATTTAATTTTCCCTCCTAATTATTTTGAAATTACTTGCATCTAATCTAATAGGATTTTCCAACATAAAAAATATTTTATTATTATAAAAATCAAAAGTATCATTTGCAGTTTAAGTGTTTAACATAATAGTAAATTGAAAATTAGTATTCTTTTCATAATATGAAATTCTATTACTATGAAAACCAAAAATATCAACGAGCTCTTAGCTCTTAACGTTATTAAATGTTGTAAACGAGAGTAACATTGTAAACAAAGAAGTTAAATAGTTTTCTAATAGACGCGAGGCAATATGTTTGATTCATCCAAGTGATACTCGTCAATGTTGTTTATGGTTAGTAATACATAAATAGATTGAAAATTATAACGATTTAAGGGTAATCCGTGGGTAAAGGAAGAGGTAAAAGGTTAATGATTTATGGCTCGTGTCATTAGGCTATTAGTAATGAGGAAGGAACATTTCAATTCAAGTGCATGTGACATTTGATTTGGACATATATACACTAATCAAAACGAAACATGTAATGTTGAGCTTTTCCATTTGGATTTATGTCACTTTGTTTTCTAAAATCATTTGAAAGTTATAGATTATGACGAGCAATTTAAGACGAAATATGAATCTTCAAATATTTGTACATCTTTTTTTAATTGAAGCACTATTGTTATTCACTCGCTTTTAAATAATCCTTCATTTGACATATAATTTATCTAAAAAAATCCATAAACCAACATTTACTTATCTATATGTACGTTAAAATAAGGTTTAATAACTAAAACATAGTAACTTCTTAAATTCTTATTAAAGAAAATTATATATATATATATATATATATATATATATATATATATATTGTTTTCAAATAGTTTTAAAAGTTTAGATTGAATTTGTTAATAGTTTTTTATGAACGAAAAATATGTGACATTGCTTTAGAGTATATGTGTTATTCTAATCGTATTCACCTATTCGTTTCACAATCGAGACCACATCCCAATCTTCTTAAGAATATACTCACAACTAGAAAAACCTCACGCCTCAACCCTAAACATTTTTATTTAAGTAAGACTTGAACACAAAATCTTCTCATATTTGTATGTATTATGTATCTCATAATAACCATTTAGTCTAAGGATTATTGATGATAAATTTGTTGATAGTTACATTCTCAAAATATAAGCAACTTTACTACTCTAGTTTTAGTTTTTTTCAACGCTGCATTATTTATTATTTTCAATTTCGATTGATGTACCTTTATTTAATTTGAAAAAAAAATATAAATACGCTACCATCCATTGTAAATCAATAAAATTTAGAAAAAACACATATTGATTAATCACTTGCTAAACATTTTAACGGCGATATATTATCGTGCTAAATCTAACGCTCTCCGTCAATTTTAACCCCAAACTTCAAACGCTCCATTAACGGCCATAATATTTTGAAGCTCCTTACCTTCCTCACCTCTCTCTCTCTCTCTCTCTCTCTCTCTCTCTCTCACACACACACACACACAGAGTTACTGTGTGTGTTCACGTTAAAGCATCACCGTTTCTTCAAGAAACTGCTTCTCGACTCTACTACTACTCTCTCAATCGGCGACATTTGGAGCACTCAACTGCCGGCGATTCAGGTTTCATACTTATTTTATTGAACAAATCAGTTGTTTAGATCGACATCTGATGTAAGTCAATGCCATTCAATCGGACCAAATCAGAGGTTTTCTGTTGTAATAATGGTCTTAAATGCGTACATCTGTTGTTTCTACTACCTAATGTTCTCGTCGGAACTTTTTTTCCAGATTTGGAGTGAGTCGACTCACTGAGTTCAACGGAGTAACTCGTTATAGTTCGAAACACTCAGCAGCTGGTGATTGGATGTGTACTGTCATTGATTTTTAAGATTATTATACATTGCTGTTGTTGGATTTGATTTGGTTTTATTATAGTTAGGTAAAGGCTGATTTGATATTGGATCTCTGTGATTCAGTGGTTGTAAATTGTAATTGAGTGAATTATTCAGTCAAATTCCGCACGGTTGGTGATTTGAGTGAGTGAATCTTAGATATGGAGAGAAGAGGAGGAAATGTGGTTCCGAACTCACCTTCGAACACCCCTAGGTCTACTGACAAGGGGGCTAGAGATATCAGGCCTGCAGAAGGGCATGTGAATGGTAGGCATGATAAGGAAAAAGGGGTGAATGTTCAGGTCATTGTGCGATGCAGGTCTGTAGACTTTAAATCAAAGCATTGATGAGATTTGATTTTGATTGTTTTTGCAAGATTTACATGATTGTTGTTTTTTGTTATGAGTAGACCGTTGAATGATGACGAGGTGAAATCGCACACGCCAGTGGTGATTACATGTACCGAGAACAGGAGAGAAGTTTGTGCGATACAGAATATAGCGAATAAGCAGATCGATAGATCGTTTGTTTTCGACAAGGTAATACTCTTTTTTAGTTTCATTCAGGCTTATTCATGTAGCATTACCTTTATTTACCAAAGAGGTTGTTTGTGTCACTTGAACCTATGATCTTCTAGTTATGAGTTATTAAGAAATGACCTTATCAATTGTCTAAGATGTGCCATATGGGTAGATTATGCATGTGCAGATATTTAATTCTGGTTTGAGTAGGATCATAAAGCTTATATTATTTCTTTCTTTTTTGTAACCTAGTTTACATGTAAGAAAAGTTAGAAATAAACAGTGAAGTGATTATACAAATGTGGTCAAGGGTCAATGCAAACATTTTTGCTAATAATGTCAATGGTACCACAATCTCTGGACCATATATTCAGAACACAGTGCATAATATCTCAAGTTTCAGTTTTATTTTACTTGAGAAGAATGTCTCTGATATTGTTTCCAAGAGCTAACAGTGAAAAATCTCTACAGGTCTTTGGTCCAAACTCACAACAAAGGGACTTGTATCATGCAGCTGTGTCTCCCATAGTTTTTGAAGTTCTTGAAGGATACAATTGCACTATATTTGCTTATGGCCAAACAGGAACTGGGAAAACATATACAATGGAAGGAGGAGGGAGAAAAAAGGTGTTTTTATATTCCATAGTGAAATGTTAAAATCAACTGAATTTCTTTTCTTTGGCTTTTACTGAACCAACAACCTTATATTCTGTCTAGAATGGGGAATTTCCAAGTGATGCAGGTGTTATTCCCAGAGCCGTGCGACAAATATTCGATATATTGGAAGCTCAAAAGGCAGAGTACAATATGAAAGTTACATTCTTAGAGCTGTACAATGAGGAGATAACTGATCTTTTGGCTCCTGAAGAATCTACAAAATTTCCTGATGATAAATCAAAGAAACCCATTGCACTTATGGAGGACGGAAAGGGTAGTGTTTTTGTAAGAGGCTTGGAAGAAGAGATGGTTTCCACTGCAGATGAAATTTATAAAATCTTAGAAAAAGGTTCTGCTAAAAGGCGTACTGCAGAAACCCTTTTGAATAAACAAAGCAGTCGATCTCACTCAATCTTTTCTATCACAATTCACATTAAGGAACGTACTCCAGAAGGGGAAGAAGTAATCAGATGTGGCAAGCTTAATCTTGTTGATCTTGCTGGTTCAGAGAATATTTCTAGGTCTGGTGCTAGAGAGGTAAACGCAAACTTCATAATTTTGTTCTCTGTTGTAATAATAATCATAATTTAGTTAAATGCATCAAATTCATATCATAGGATCATCTTTAATCTTCTTAAATCCTTTTTCCTGCAGGGCAGAGCAAGGGAAGCTGGTGAGATAAACAAGAGCTTGCTTACACTCGGCAGAGTCATAAATACATTAGTTGAGCACTCAGGCCATATACCTTACAGGTATTACTTTATCAGATATAATATACCAACAGTGGACACAGACATTATTTATTTGGAAAATAATTTAACTGCATAAAATTTTGTTTCTAATGACAGGGATAGTAAATTAACAAGGTTATTGAGAGATTCTTTGGGAGGGAAAACAAAGACATGCATAATAGCCACTATCTCTCCCTCTATTCATTGTTTGGAGGAAACACTCAGTACTTTAGACTATGCACACCGAGCAAAAAATATCAAGAACAAACCAGAGGTTAGTGCTGTTGAGATTAGTTGTTTACTTAGTAGAAAAGCTTATACTCCTTAAGCAAGTTTTGATCTTCTGTGTGATTTTAATTTCAGATTAATCAGAAAATGATGAAATCTGCATTGATGAAAGATCTGTACTCTGAAATTGAACGGCTTAAACAAGGTTGGAGTCCTCTAACATCCCTCTCTACTCTATCATTAGATTAATGTATATTTTATACTCTTACATGGTTTGGCTTTTGCGTTGACCAGAGGTATATGCTACTAGAGAGAAGAATGGAATCTACATACCAAAAGACAGGTATCTACAGGAAGAAGAGGAGAAGAAGGTACACCCTATCAATTTGTAATATTTACATCCAACATGATTGAAGCTGTCTTTCACCATAGAATGTTACATAAGTAGCAATCCAAATTAGAATTCTTGTATTATAAATTTTTTAATTTCTTATTTCTTTCTCCAGGCAATGGCAGAAAAAATAGAGCGGATGGAACTTGATGCTGAGTCAAGGAGCAAGGTAGAATCAAAACTGATTTCTTTCATCTCCAGGTTTTCTTTGTTGGACTGTATTACTGATAGTTGTAATATAATACTGTCAACAGCAATTTATGGAGCTTCAGGAACTTTATAATTCTCAGCAGCTGGTGAATGCAAATTTAACTGGGAAGCTTGAGAGGACAGAGGTATTGTTATTTGAGTTTTTCTGTCCATGATCATTATCAAAACATTAGATCTTCAGTTTTTTGGCATGAAATAATCATATTTGCACTTTGCCTTAGACAAAGCTCCAAGAAACCGAAAATTCATTGTTGGATCTTGAAGAAAGGCATAGACAAGCAAATATAACAATTAAAGAGAAAGAATTCCTTATCTTTAATCTTCTTAAGTCTGGTAAGCAATATTTCAAAATATCAACTATTCATAAAAAGTTTCTGAATTAACATGCATCTGGACATAAATTTAACGGTTTTCTAATGCTTATCAGAAAAAGCGCTTGTTGAACGGGCATTTGACCTTCGAGCTGAGCTGGAGAAGGCTTCATCAGATGTGTCTAGTCTGTTCACCAAGATTGGTATGTAATGCCCTAATGCCAAAAGTCAAATATAATTATCAACTTTGGCCAAAAATAATCCTAATGTGTGTAACATGTTTGTTGCTTTAGAACACAAGGACAAAATAGAAGATGAAAACAGAATTCTTGTCCAACAATTTCAATCTCAGTTAACTAAGCAGCTTGACATCTTGCATAAAAGTGTGGCAGCTTCTGTTACACAACAAGAACAACAATTAAAAAGCATGCAGGGAGATATGAAATCTTTTGTATCAACCAAGGGCCAGGTGTGAATTTCACTTTAAGCACACTAAACCATATCTTATATATTTAATTATGTGATTATGATTTGTTGTTGCTATTTGTGGGTCTAATTTAAATGAATATACTACTTTGGCGGGTCACAGGCTACTGAAGAACTCCGGCTTGGTCTAGAGAAGTTGAAATCATTGTATGGTTCTGGCATTAAATCACTGGATAATCTGGCAAATGAACTTGATGGAAATTCACAGTCAACACTCGAATGTCTTAATTCTCAAGTTTCCCAAAATTCTTCTGCTCTTGGGGATGTATGTTCTTAATTTAATCGTTCTCTAAAATTTTATGTTCTTTTACATTTATTTTTTAATATATTGACATGATGACATCCACAAATCAACACAGCTTTTCAAGGGTATTGCATCGGAAGCTGAGGAGTTACTTAATGATCTCCAAAACATTCTCCATATTCAAGAAAATAAACTAGCCACATTCGCTCAACAACAACGAGAGGTTAGATTTGTTAACCAACATAACCATAGGAACTTATTTAATTTGGTTATCTCCTCAAGAAATAAATACTCTACTTGGTCTTTTCTGAATTTTTCTGTAGGCACATACCAGGACAGTTGAAACCTCGCGGTCAATTTCTAATATTACAGCAAACTTTTTCGTAACTCTTGACATGCACGCAACCAAATTGACACAAATTATCCAGGAGGGCCAGACTGTCAATGAACAAAAGTTATCTGAACTTGAAAGAAAGTTTGAGGTAATGTTTATGTTTGATATGCTTTTCCTTAAAGTATTTTCGTCTTCTCATTTATATACCTTCAGGAGTGTGCTGCCAATGAAGAAAGACAATTGCTAGAAAAAGTTGCAGAACTGCTTGCAGGTTCAAATGCTAGGAAGAAAGAATTGGTATGATCAATATGCCCTTAGCTCTACTTTATAAGTATTTTTAGCATCTAAAGATTATCTTTAATATTTTCTGATATCATTTTGACCAAACCATAGGTTACAATGGCAGTAAATGGTCTACGAGAAACTGCAGCTAGTAAAACCATCAGGTTCCAGCAGGAAATGCTAACCATGGAAGAATCAAGGTGCTCTGTGAAAGCTGAATGGACAGATTACACTAAAAAGGCTGAAACTCATTATATTGAAGACACAGCTGCAGTTGAAAATGGAAAGAAAAACCTAGATGAGATTCTTCAAAATTGGTAGGCCCCCTTGTTAACACAATTGTCAATATTTCTCCAGAATTCATTTTGTTAATGTTTTATACATGCAGTTTGCAAAAGGTCCAAATGGGGTCACAACAATGGAATAGTGCTCAAGAATCTTTGCTCAGTTTAGAGAAGAACAATGTGGCTTCTGTGAATGAAATAGTTAGGTAAGTCCATATATGAAGAAAATGAACTCTATAAATGGTTTTATGAACTATTTATATATTCCTTATTCTATTTCTGAACCTTTTGTAGTGGAGGATTAGAAGCCAATCAAAATTTGCGTTCCCAGTATTCAGTTGCAGCATCATCGACACTTAAAGATACAAATGTTGCAAATAATAACCTCCTTTCCTCGATTGATCGTAAGACTTAGTTTTGGATCTTCAATAATTATGTTTCTCCTGTTGAAACAAACTTTTAGCTTTTTCATTGTTTAATACAACTACTTGCAGATTCTTTGCAACTTGACCATGATGCATATCGAAATCTTGATTCCATGATTGTTCCTTGTTGTGGAGAACTGAGGGAACTGAAGGGTGAACACTATGATAAGATTGTGGAGATTACCGATCATGCAGGAAAAACACTCCTAAACGACTACACCGTAAGTTTCTTCATACAACCTCCATATATAATATACAAATTCATATCAATTGATTAATTTGTTTTTTCCATTTTCACAACTTTTCAAGCCTAACCTCTAATACTAGCCGCCTTGCTTTTATGGTATAACTGTATGCGTTCATATTGAACTGGGCCAATCAAATTACATGATACAAAAGAAAAAAAGATAAACGACAAAAGGCAAACAAATAAAGAGCGTCTGGCTAGTCCGATTAGTGTCACGTAACTGTTTATGTTTAAGGGTTAACTACACCAAATTGTCCTGAACCACCTTATACTTGTGTGTAGCATATTAATATCGTTATCTACGGAACCTGATATTTTATCAATCTATGTAATGATAAACCTGAAAGCAGGAAACTGTTCACGTAGCATAAATTGAACCAGAATGTACCGGACACCTTGTGTGCATCCATATAATAATAATTTACAAGCAAAATTTTACACAAATAAAAGTAATGTTTTTAGTAATTATTAATAACAATAATAATAGTAGTATTGTTTTTTCAAACTATTAAACGAAAACAATAAAAATGATAAAAACAGATAGACCACCTTTTGTTCAAGGTATCAGGTGCATCTATGTTATAGTGAGTATTTAGTTAAAGAATGACAACACAAAGGTTTAACCATCACTTTCACTTTTGAAAATCTAACCTCCTGGATGCTTCCATGTGTAAGTAAAGTAAATAATAGCACTATATAATAGAGAAGTTAATGTATGTAGCAAAAATATAACAATGTGCTTTATGGTACAAAATCATAGTCATCTATTGCCACAACAACCATCACAATGATTAAGTGTATTTGTTAATTTTCTATCATACGAAAGCATATTGTCAATTAGTATGCCTCAAATTAGAAATTATCGTTTTTATTTTTAACCTTTCAAGTGAAATTCTTTCGCCCGACACTAGTGTTCTTTTTTCTTTCATGGAGGTAACATGTTTCTGATTAGACGGGTATCGTGTATGTTGCAGGTTGATGAACCATCATGTTCAACACCAAGAAAGAGGTCATTCAATCTACCAACCACCACCTCCATTGAAGAGCTACGGACCCCGCCATTTGATGAACTGCTCAAATATTTCTGGGATTCAAAATCGTCGCCTTCAAGGCTACCAAATGGTGATGCAAAGCATGTTGAAGCTGGAGCGCATTCCATTCGAGACTCACGAAACCCACTCACTGCTGTTAATTGAGTAAAATAAAAGATAGCCGATTTCGAAAACCTTATATAGTGTACATATACATATTATTTACTAGAGAAAAATATTCATTGTTCATTGGACAAATTTATACAATAGATTCAAATTTAGGTTTGAATGTTGAGAGTTACAGAGTTGTGGTATTGTACTATTGTTTATTACTTTAATACGGTTTTGGCTGAATTATTTTACTGGAATATAACCACCTCATGGCTGTTCTTATCAAATCCCTATTTATTTTGAGGGTTTTCTCTGTTATCTGCATGTGCTTTTACACATGATAAAAACGTTTGGGTTTTAGACCTCAAAATTTAAAGCCACCTTTAATCACATCTGGCTCAAATTTTCTTAATTAAATTAGTATGTGTGGCTTAAACTGTTTATAAATTTAGTTGAGTTTTACTGAAACCTGAATCAATATTAGGTGGTTTGAAATTGTGTTTCTAAGTCTTTTTAAAGAAAGAATTGTAAAAGCCCGGAAAGAAACTAAAAAAATATTCATGCTCTTAAGATTTTTAAAAGAAAGTGAAAAGAAAAGAAAGAAATTTTCCCTTCTAACTTTCTTTACAAATCATGAGAAAATGAAAAGTAAATAAAAGAAATAATATTTTTAATAATTTTGATGTTTACCGACTTCACTCAATTATAAATCTTGAAAGAGATCCTGAGACAACTTTCTTTTCTTACTCTTTCAAATCTAGAACACAAGAATCTTTAATTTTCTTTTTTTAAACGACAAATCTATCGTACTCCTAAATTACTTCATATTACATCATGTCTGGGTTTGAACCCAGGACCTCTACTCTAAGAGGCAAAGTCTCTACCAAATGAGCTAGTTTTATATTTACCACAAAAATCTTTAATTTAATTAATTTTTTTAATTCTGATTTTTTAAACACGAGATTATATTATATCATTATTATTTTCCTCTCCCTACTTTTCAAATCTAGATCTTCGCCTTTAAAAATCTTTCCTTTCATTTATTAAAGTTGAGAACACTAAAAGTCGAAGATCTTTCAGAGAAATTCGATCATCCATTTCCCAATGGACTCCTCGAGAAATTCCAGAAATTAGTAGTATTCGTTTCTTCTTCATTGTTTTGATTTCAGCTTGTGACCTGGCAGTATAAAGGTGTGTAGGAAATGTGTTTCTTCTCAAGTGGTTGATGTTTTTAGATTCATAGTGGACAAATATGTAGATTTTGGAGTAGGATTAGATTGGTGTTCAAGTTAGTTGTCCTCTAAAAATATAATAATAAATAAATAAAATTACCTCTTCATCATTCAATTTCAGTTATCACTTCATCAACGATGTTTGTGTTAATATTATTATGATCTTTATTAATTGTTCACTTGTTTGCGAGGTCCTTGTATTAAGTAAGGTTGTTAGGGTTTGATTGTCATCACACTACTCTAATGTTGTTCACTTGCTCCCAGGGGCAAACTTACAAAGGGGTGGGGATGGTCAACCTATCCCGCATAATTTTTTTAGTATGTAATATATATTAACTTTTCTCAGTCGACTTCGTGTTTTTTGGATGTTGACCCCTACGAAAACTTTATGATCATAAACCAAAATAAATTTTAAAATAAAATCTCTAACTCATTCAGAAGTAATTAAGAGGCTGAGTTTGTTTTTTTTAAAGGTAATAAGCTCGAAATCTAATCACCACTTAGCCCAATGTAATGAAATGGTTTTCACAAGATAAAAACACCTAAATAACTACTATATAATGTAATATTTATGTGACCCGATCCAACCTGTCATTGCTTGCTTGCAAGACTTTCGGCCAAGGGGCTTGGATCTAGCAGATAGTGCAAGTAGATGGCAAACACGGTGAATTAGGCTGGAGATGGATTTGCAAAACAGATAACACCGAGTCTTATTACGGATAAAATTTGATAAACATCAAACACAAATTATTTGCAAAAATTAGAGTTTATACAAACATACATCAATAAACGTCAACATCACATCGTGCGTGAGTCTTCAAGAACCCAATACGTTTTAGATAATCAGTTGATTTTGTATGAATTTTCTTTTTCTCACTTGTGTTAATTCCTCAATAGTTATTCAATGAGTTCCAATGCGACTAGTTTATTTGCAGCTTAGAGCATTCATGTTAAGTTCCTGTTATCATTCTTATAATTACATTAAAAATTATTATTTTCTCTCTCTTATTTTTAACTAAATAATATTTTTTATACATTTGTCAGTATTTTTTCTTTCTCTTTCACTCATAAGCACTTATTTAATATATTAAAAAATTATAAGGGATAAGAACATTGTTTTTCTAAATATATAGATAAACAGTAATATTTTTTCTCTACTTCACTCACAAATATTCTCTGTTATATAAGAAACACACTTACTGAACTATAGTAAATCTAGTGTGAATGCTCTTATGTTCATTTTAAATTCAATAATGATGGTAAGTCATCACTAGAATTGCATGCAAAATAATTATGTTTGATAAGTAACTACCATATTTTTAGGATTCTCTTCTAAGAAATAGTTGATGGACGATCGTCATTCTTTTAGATTGAACCACACTAATCACTTTTTGGTCTATAGATTCTTCCCCATGGTAAATGTACTACAACCACAATTTTAGAGAATGTAAAGACAAGAAGTAGTCTTTTCTTCAATACTAGTTTGAAAATATTTCTGGTTAAGTTTTTTAGAGAACCTAAAGTGTAGGAGTACATCCTTAATTTTCTCAAAAACTAATTATAAGCATTTCCCCTCATTAGTAGTTGGCTATCTCCCATTCATGTCCATAATCACATCTCACTCAATTTAACCAAAAGAATTCTTGAAACATATGTCCACAAGAGAATGTAAAATGCAACAGTCAGTTTTATTTGCATTCTAAAGGATATAAGATAACATTAAAGATGGAACCCGAAGGAGGCTCGGTTTTCTCTAGAGACGGGCCAACCCGATCGTTTCTAAAAGAAGATGTGAAGTTGTCAGCCTCAGGCAGGCTAAGCAGGAACTCTAGCAAGGTGGGCTCTAGCCGAAGGAGACTTGGGTCTAATGATGAGCCAAGGTTGGAAAGGCAAAGATCAGGTGCGGCTAGAGGCCTTGATGGGCTGCGGTTTGTTGATAGAGTTATGACCGGGAAAGAAGTGGACGCGTGGATGGCTATTGAGAAGCGTTTTCAACGATTTTCGACAGATGGAAAGCTGCCTAGAGAAAAATTTGGGATTTGTGTTGGTTGGAATATATTTTTGTTTCACTTTTGGATCTTGAATGATTTGTTTATAAGCTTTTTGTGACTATTTTGGCTTATTTCTTTGTAGGAATGGGTGATGGTAGCGAATTCTCAGGGGAACTGTTTGATGCACTTGCGCGACGAAAGGGAATAGATGGATCCGATGGGATCACGTTAGAACAAGTGAGAGAGTTCTGGGAAGATTTGACGAAGGAGGACCTTGATACTCGAATTCATATCTTCTTTGATATGTAAAGTCACTGTTTGATATACAACTTTTTTGCATGATGTCAAACTAGAAACTCGCGGCTAATAATAAATAGGGGTAACTTTGTAAAATAGTAATCATGTTTCAAGATTGTTCTAATTAGGTCACTCATAAAGTTTTTTGTCCCAATCAGGTCACTCACAAAATTTTTTGTCTCAATCAAATCACTAAAGTTTCAAAATTGCTTTAATTAGATCATTTATAAGTTGCAAAAAGTTTTAAAAATTTTGAAATGTTTAAAAATACTAACAATATTTATAAAAAAACTAAATTATTTTAAAATTTTTGTGAATTATTTAAAAAATTATAAAAATATGAGTGACTTAATTAGAACACTTTTAAAACGATACTGACCTGATTGGAATAAATAAAAATATTGGTGAGTAAATTGAAACACTTTTAAAACTTTAGTGACCTGATTGAAACAAATAAAAATATGAATGATCTAATTAGAACACTGCTAAAACTTGCTTGAAGTTTTCCCTAATAAATAATCTATTTAGGTGTGACAAGAATGGAGACGGGTTACTAACAGAGGACGACGTAAAAGAGGTACACATCACCACCCTACAAATAGCAAAATGGTTAAAGCGGGTTAGATAACGGGTCAAAACAGATCCAACCATGCAGGCTTGATTGACCCGTTAATAATTAAATTTCATAGTAACCATTATTTTATATGCAATCTTAAATTTTCATGTTTGTTACCAAGTATAATAATATGTGGCATTAAAGCTGCTAAACAGGTAAACTGATTCTGAATACACTGGTAATATAATGGGTCAAAAGTACTCTTACAACTTTGGCCTAAATCATTTGTCACATGATTAGATTATGATTTTAACAGTCTTCAGGGTCATCTTAACCTGATCCGGCCCGTTTTAATGCGTAAAGTAAGCTCTTAACCGTTTACATTTCTGCTTCATTCTTTATGTTCTTTTCTGTTTCAATCTTAAATCTACGTTGAGTTATTTCGGTTTTACACACGTTTAAGGTCCTGATAATGAGTGCATCAGCCAACAAGCTTTCAACTTTCAAGAAACAAGCTGGTACATATGCAGCTTTGATCATGGAAAGACTCGACCCTGATCACTACGGTTACATAGAGGTAAAAAGAACAAAACATACACTCAACATACGTATTATAACTTCAAACTCCTCAACACATATCTTTTGTATCTTATGAAACAGATGTGGCAACTCGAGACGTTGCTGAAAAGCATGACGACATCAAAGCAAGCTACAATGAGCTCGGATGACACAACCGATCTAGCCAAAACGATGATCCCAGAAGACTACAGGAACCCATGGAGAAAGTTCATGACAAAAATGTTTGAATCAGGACTAGAGAACTGGAAGGTGTTTTGGGTATTATTTCTATTTTGGGAAATGAACGTCGCGCTTTTTTTATGGAAATTTCACCAATATACAATGATGCCGTCGTACCAAGTTTTGGGGTATTGTAGCTGCACCGCAAAAGGCGCAGGGGAGACTCTAAAGTTCAATATGGCTCTCATCCTCCTACCTGTATGCAGAAGAACACTAACAGCCATTAGAGAAACTTACCTTGGGAAAGTATTACCTGTAGATGAGAACATTAACTTTCACAAGATAATCGCGCTCGCGATAGTGATAGGGACAGTGGTTCACACCGTGGCTCATATGGCCTGTAATTTTGTGAGGTTGTCAAAATGTCCTGCTAACCAATTCGCGGCTGTCTTTGGAGGTTTATTTGCGAGACAACCAAGTTACATGGATTTGGTACTAAGCATCCCGGGGTACACTGGCATTATCATGATTATTTTGATGGCTATTTGCTTCACCTTCGCGACAAGTTCTTTTAGGAGAAACGTTGTTAAGTTGCCTCCACCGTTCAACAATTTAGCTGGTTTTACGTCCTTTTGGTACACTCATCATCTGCTGATCATAGTTTACTTCTTGTTCATCGCTCATGGCTACTTCTTAGTCCTCACTGTAGGATGGTACAGGAAAACTGTATGTCACTTCACAACTTGTCTTACATTCCCACACAACTCCAAATACGCGATTTTGACACACTTTAAAGTGTGTGCAAATTGCATATTTGGTTTAGCGAGTGAAACATAAGTTTGACCGTTGTTTGTCAAAATGACATGCTTGCAGACATGGATGTACCTCTTGCTTCCAATGTTGTGTTATGCGAGTGAGAGAATCCTTACAACTGACTACACGATGCAAGTTGACACCATTAAGGTGACCCTATGATGCACTTGTTATCATCTTTTCTTCGTTATTCAAGACAAATTCCTGATTGTTCATGTATGCAAATATAGGCTATCATATATACCGGAAATGTGCTAGCACTCTACATGACCAAACCTATAGGATTCAAGTACAAGAGTGGCATGTACCTCTTTGTGCAGTGTCCACAAATATCACGGTTTGAATGGTAAGTATATTTATTTAAATCTTTAATGACAAATATTAGTTAATTGGGTTACTTGAAGATGTTGATTTACTATATATGATAGGCATCCTTTTTCCATCACTTCTGCACCCGGAGATAATTATTTAAGTGTACATATTCGTACTTTGGGAGACTGGACGAAAGCTCTAAAGGAAGAATTCGCAAAGGTCAAACAGTGTTTTCTTGTGAAGGGGATTCAAACGGGCTCGGGTTAAAACAGGCCTTGACGGGTTGGATTGACCCACTAACACCAATTTTCTGTTTTAAGAACATTTTATAAATGATAAATGAGTTAATTATGAGTTATGACTCCAAAGACAATATGTTTTCTATTTTTGAAAGGTATCAAAGGCAATATTATTACAATAAAAAAAAGACTTTGCCCAAAACTCACCCCGTTTGACATCTACCCATTTTACCTTAATTTTTATCTGACCCGTTTGAGGTGAAACACAACCCAGATCAACGCATTTATAAGTAAACGGGTTGAGATTGCCACCTCAGCTCTTCATCAACCGTTCTATCTTAATCTAATTTCTAAAACGCAGAAATGCAGGCCTGTGAGCCTCGGCAGAAGAACCCAACAGAAGGAAGTATAGCCAGAATGGAAATGAGTAAGAACTTGACGATACAGGAATCACAAGCAATGTGAGTACCACAGAAAGTAAACCTATATGACCCCTCTTTTTTACATAAACTTTAACTATTGACCTATTGACATAATATTAATTCTTTGTTTCGGCAGCTATCCTAGAATCTACATCAAAGGTCCATATGGCGCACCAGCACAACATTACAATAAGTATAGTGTTCTGTTGCTGATCGGTTTGGGTATTGGAGCCACCCCATTTATCAGCATATTAAATGACCTCCTACAAAACCTAAAACAATCAGTAAGTAATAAACACAATGCCTACTTAGATAGTTTAGTCCTACATGTGTGCAAGCGATAAAATGAAACATTTTAGATAAATGAAAACTACATAAGAAGGATAACTAACTTCAAAAAAGTTTGTATAAAATTCTCAAGCTGTCAAAAAAATATATTAAAGGTAAATTGACCTATTATCCAGATAAAATTGACGATGTGACAGCTGATGTGCCAACAACTATGACCATATTGTGTCACTCACCGGCACCAGCGAACCGGTTAACTTAGAAGATTTCTCTAAATGAAAACTTTAATTAGAAAGTTGAACTTTTTGTGAGTTTTCACATATAAAAGTGTCACCCAAAGAGAAGTTACATATTATGCAATTTTCCATTTATTTCAAAGCCTCAAAGAAAATTCATTTCTACTGCAGAAATTTGGTGGAAGTTTGGACAAAAGAGCTTACTTTTATTGGGTAACAAGGGAGCAGGGTTCATTCGAATGGTTCAAAGGTGTAATGGATGATATTGCAGAAAATGATCACGACGTGAGTAGTTAGCCCAATAGATACCATTTCATATGTTGCATAGATAATATGAATTTAAAGAATATTATTTGTTCTAATGGGGTTTTGAATGTGAATTTCAGAACATAATCGAAATGCATAACTACCTTACTAGTGTGTACGAGCAAGGTGATGTGAGATCTGCACTTATTTCTATGGTGCAGTCTCTGCAACATGCTAAAGATGGAGTTGATGTTGTCTCTCAGAGTCGGGTATAAACTTTCTTCAAATATATGATCAGCCAAAACCTGATTTTAAGTTTCAATTTCAAGAATTTATTATTCTAATCATAAATAATTCACAACAGATTAAAACACATTTTGCAAGGCCTAACTGGAGAAAGGTATTCCATGAGTTGGCAACTAATCATGAAGGCGCTAAAATAGGTAAAACATCACACTCATTGTGTTTGTTGTGATTAGATGTTGCAGTAGGGGCTCATTTACTTGTAAGTAAATTAGTTTGGGCTGTTTTTATCTCAAACAGTCTACTAAAAAATTAGCTAAAGGAGAATGGGTCAAACGGATAAAAAATCATACAAAGTCTTGAATGTAGTTATATTGTTTCTATAGCCATGATTAGCACATTCACTACTTATAAATAAAAATGGACACGAAAGTGTTAGTGGGTCAACCCAACCCAACTTAACACCACTGCTTGTCATCATCTTGTGACCTTCGTTTCCAATGAACTGCAGGTGTTTTCTATTGTGGAACCCGAGCACTCACAAGAACACTAAAAGATCTCTGCAAAGAATTTACCCTTCCGACCACGACTCGCTTTGATTTCCACAAGGAGAATTTCTAAAAAGAAGTGGAAACATATAAATCATTTTCATTCCAGCATAATGGGATATAGAGTTCGCTCTTAGATCCGCAGGTTTCTATAAAAGTTCTGATGATGCTACATTCCTCATTTCTGAAAACTGTAGCTTTTATCAAAGACCTTTGTAAATCCAAATTGGCAGAATAATCAAGAACACTAAACACCACAAAGGAAACACTCTGCTCCAATGGATGGTCTACAACCTCACATACTCTTTTGTTTGCTTCCAATAATTAATGCACATACATATGCAGTATGTGTGTGTGTGAATTCAGCAGTTTTTGGCGTAGATGCCAAAGGGTCCTACCTTCCAGGTAGTTATTTACCTTGGTTTTCAACTCGTGTTGCACAAGAGAGTCAAGGCCACATGTTTTTAGCTTTTTTGCAGTGTGGCTTCAATCTAAAACCTCACTCATCCTTTGTAGTTTTCAGCTTTTTGTAGCCTATATATGGAGGCTTATTGTTTGGCAAGCGGCAATTTTGATGATATGAGAAAATTAATAGAGATCAGTTTCTGTTTCCTACCTTCTTCATTTTCCGTTACATATTTGTGATCGTGGAGGTGTGAAGTGTTCCCCGTTAATCTTGATGGATCAATTCTCTATTAAGATAAAAGTTTTACGTAATTTTATCTTGTTACAATCTCAGAGAAACAAGTTAATCCAGACAAAAAGCCAGCTTACCTGATAGAAATCATCATATGAGACAATCTCCAGTTTTGGTAACTACCAGCGTGGTGCCATCTGTATGCGCCACTAGAAAAAACAACACTGCAGGACATGTTCACGAATACTTAACAGCTCAGTCAAAGTTAAGATTAAGAAACATTTGTTTTGATTATGATTCAATCCAAATCCTAACTTCCTCAAAATGCTAATCCCAAAATCTCATATATAGGTCTGTAGTTACAACCGAACAACACACGAAGTCATGTCTATGTTCATTTGCTTAACTTTAACCGAACAAACACAAATTGTTAAGATTCTAAACGAACAGTTCAACAACATGAACACATTTGGCCTACCACAAAATCAGCATAATACCTAGATAAAAACGATCAAGAACTATACGAAGGGAAGACGCATCTTACGCAAGATAAAGCATCACTAACACATATATAGCTCTTAACCATGCTAATGAAACCTAAAGTAATGGATCAAAAAACAGCGACACTTAGACGTATTAATGTTTGATTACTTTTAAAGAAAGATTGATCGGTAACATACTAACCTTTTCAATCGGATGATCAGAATGAGAGACACCTTGAAAGTGTACACGATCATGTATGTCACATCATTATAGGAGCGTGATCACTTTCATGCATATCCAAACCATTCGGCGGTTTGAAAGCACACGATTGAGCATCATTTATTTATTTATGTGCCATTGGTTGGTGGGGTTGGGTATCAAACTTGATTTTAGTGTAGTAAATCTTACCTTTTTTTAAGGTTTTTTTTAATGACAAATGTACGACTTTCTTCTGAGAATATATGTTATTTTAATCAAGCCCATCTATAGGTTTTTCAGTCGGGACCGCACCCCCAACCCCCTCAATAGTAAACCCATTAGTAGGAAAACCTTCTGGCTTAACTTTAAGTATTTTAATCAGAGTAAGAATTGAATCCATAACTTTCTCTTATATACATATCATGGTTACATCACCTTAATAAGTTGTGATAAGAATCATTGATTTTTAAGGTTAGGTTAGTGTATGGATTAATTTATATTAGTTTTGGTGCTACCTGCGATCTTTAGCCCAAATGATTGAGATGAGATAACTCAAGAGTTCATTAAAATAGATGAGATATTAGGTTCAAGTCTTACCGGTAACAAAAAAGGGGTTCCAAGTTAGGCAACGAGGTTTTCTCTCACTTATGGTGAGTTTTCTTTTAACAATGGTCTCAAGTTACGTACTTAAGTAATAAAGATGATTGGATGAGTCAGTGGCCCATTAGAAATCCAATTAGCTGTTCAGAGAAAAATTAGTTATGTTGTTGACAGTAAGCTAGACTGATGTGTTGGTATAAAAAAATTATGTGCTGATGGCCACATTATTTATCATACTTTTAGCTGTTAGAAGATGTAATGTTTGGTGATTGAAGGCATAGGATTGCAAGGGATTTGGTATATATCCAGATTAAAACAAACTAGAAATCATGTCAAGACAATATGAACTTCGTTACGCATGTTACAACGATTACATTAACGTGATTAAGTAATAAAAGAAATGTATGAAATTGTAGCGCCTTGATGTTGAAGTTTTGGAACACAGATAGAAAAGAACTTAAATTGAAATGAAAATGTCGTTAAATAGTTAGAAACAAACAAGAATTAAGATAACCAATATAAAAAGGTGATTTTAAGTATTAAAAAAGAAATTTTAAAAAAAGAAAAAAGAAAAAATAGTAAAAAAAAAACCCACATCACTGGGTTCAACAAAACACCACCACACCATTGATCGAGTTCGTATAGAATCTCATTCTTAATAGTATATATAGAAAGTGGTGATGTTGTTTGTAGTTTGTGAGCGGTCATCAACATTAGTAAATAAGTGAAAATATAATATTATTTACAAGTAATATATTTTATATCATTTTAATAAAAACAAAGTAACCTAATTTTGTTTTTGAATGACATTGTAGCGGTAAAACGTTTTTTTTTTTTTTTTTCTATCTTATGGATCTTGTATCAGAAAGGAATGGAGGATGTGCTGTGGTTTGTGATGGGAGATGATGACACTCTGTTTATTGTGGAGAATTTAGTAAGGATTTTGTCTAAATATGATCATTATCAGTTCTATTATATCAGGATGACGTCAGAGAGTCATTTTCAGAACATGATGTTTTGTATGGAATGGCGTTTGGTGGCGGCGGTGGAGTTGGAAAAGATGCAGGATAGTTATCTTCAAAGATATCCATCCTGGTTATTATGGGAGTGATGATAGAATGCACTGCTTGTATGTCTGAACTTGATGTCCCACTAACCAAAGAACCAGGGTTTCATCAGGTTAGTTTTAACCCCATCTAACTGTCAAAATGTTATGCATAAACATAGAAAAGTTAGCTTGAAAGAAAACGGGTGGGTCGAATGGGTCAAACATGTGGAAAGCAACCCAAATAGTGTATTTTTGATGAATAGAACCTCTTAAACCAGTTTAACCAAAATAACTAGATCATTAGTAAATTATATAAAATACCTGAATTTTGGAAGGAAAGCTTTTCGGGTCAACCCAACCCGACCCATTTTAAGCCATTAACCAACCTGCCCAGCCTAGCACTAGATTTACTAATTCTATGCTACTGAATTTGCAGTATGATGTGTATGGGAGTCTATTACGCCTATCAGTGGCCCATCCAGTGACTCCATTAGTCTCACTTCACCATTGTGATGTAGTGGACCCAATATTCCCGGGGATGCCTAGCATGCAAGGCATCAAACACTTGCTAGAATCAGCCATTAATGATTCTGCATGTATCATACAGCAGTCCATCTGCTATGACAAGAAAAGAGAATGGTCTATTTTGGCACCATGGGGTTTTGCAATACAAATTGTGAGAGGAATTTTGTCTCCAAGGGAGCTTGAGATGCCTCCTCGCATATTCCTAATTTTCACAGGAGGCTTGATTATACTGCATAAGCGTTTAATACTGCGCCTATTACAAGGAACCCGTGCCAGAAGCCTTTTGTGTGGTACATGAGTCAACCAAGTATGATAAAGCCAGGGAGAAGATTATTCGTGTTTATACTCTTCATAGAGAACGCTACCCTTATTGCAAATGGAAATGTAATCTCCTGATAATATTGATACTATTGTGGTCTTAAAGAAGGAAGATAGTAGTTGGTGGACAAAGGTACCCTTTTCTCTTTCAAATATTCAGTAATATGTAAAACAGTACTTAAACATTTTATGTTACTGATCAGGCAAGTATGAATCTTACATATAAACAAGTAAAAAGACCAGAGAGGGGTGGTTTATATAAGAACATGACATTTTTGAATCTTATCACATAGTTCTATGATATTACATTCATATTTTAAGAGGTTCTTTTATGATGCAGGCACCAAGAAAGGATTGTTGTCGCGTCTTGCCTGCTAATAAAAGAGGAATTCTATACTTGTGGGTCGATAATCGTCAAACAAATGAAGTTATTGAGTTGTAGACAACTATAGTGTGCCCTAGTTACTATAGATGTTCCTCCCCTAATCATGTACTTGGATGGCATAGAATGATAAGGATCAAAGCTACTTTTATATTTCAAAAAAGCTGAGACTCACACGAGTCAAATGTTTCCCAGATTCCAAATAGATTCATCAACCCAAACAACATTGTAGTCATTGTAACAAAATGTTAGCAACTTCTTGTTTTCTGTTTCCCCCCTTTTCTTTTAGTATACATCTAATGTGTAAGTTTTTCATCAAACTTTGTGTTGTACCTATGATGTCAAAATTTTACATGTATAGTCCATATACCATTGATTTATATCCTTCAATGCTAAGGTATAGCAAAATGAGCTTGTCTACTATATCTTCTGCTCTGTATACTCCAGCTTTAGTCTAATTATAGCAGAAATGAATCAAATCAAAAGAGTCTAGTAGTTAACGGTTTCCCATACTACAGTTATTGGGAAACCTAGAGGAAGTTCCATACCTTTATCAGCCTTCTCCTGTATCCTGTGGTGCAACTTTGTTGCTTTTGCTTGGATTCAAGAGTCTTGGCTCATCAGAAACAGGGAACAAGAGTTTTACATCACGGAAAATTGAGATTGATGCATTTGGCTTATGGAAATCCGTAAACGACTCATTGCCACCATTGGAATCAGATTTTGGGGCACTTGGTTCATTTGACATTGACAATGGGGCTTTTAGCTCATGAGGAACAGATAATGAGGCATTTCGCACATGTAAATCTGTTGACAAGGCACTGTGATTATGAGAATCCATGAATGACACATTAGGCTGATTAGAAAGAGCTAATGAGGCATATGGCCCATCAGAAACCAACAAGAAACCATCCGGTGGACTTTCTAATGCCAATACAGTTAGATCAAGATCTGCCGCTTCACTCGCTTGCTGTGACGTCTTGTTCTTGATTCTCGGCACAAATGTTGTTCTCCCATCCTTGGTCTCCAAATCCACTAACAAAAATAACAGTCACCATCACCAGTTATAAATTCTGAATTTCAACAATTCCAAGAGTTGACAAACTTCATAGCAGAAAAGCTTCAAACTAAAACTAATAGCATCAAGCACCATAAAATAAGGATCAAACATACCACAGCTATCTCCATAATTCATATCCTAGGGTTTAAACTAAATCAACGCATTGTAATCAAACTACAGTAACAACAATCAATTACCAGTTACAAAGACCTAACTACCTCTAAATCAACGCATTGTAATCAAACTACAGTAACAACAATCAATCACCAGTTACAAAGACCTAACTACCTCAAAATCAAACTAAAACTAAAACAAACAAGAGGAATGCTAGCACAATTAACAATATAAACATATAACCAGAATTGTAACTCAAATTGGCGCTGAGACGATACAAGAATACGGATGAAAAAGTAGAACGATACCAGGAGAACTGAAGAACCATAGGATGAAGAAACACACGATGACAACAAGAGGAATGAGATGAACGAGTCTGTACTTCATTGGTGAACTGAAGGTTTGAATCTCTCTCCAGCCAACGGCGGAGGCCGGATTGTAGATAGGGAGATCGCCGGTGATGTCCGCCGCGGACATCGACCTCTTCCGCCATGACTGTTTACTCATTTGAAACTGCTGCATCCGATCGGAGGTCTGTGTGCGCAAGTGTTTGTTCTGGTTTTATTTGAGCAAATCAGGGGAGAGGAAGATAAAAGTTATGGTAATTATTAATCGTAATAGACTCACCGTCATTAGGCGCCAATTTCATTGCTTAAGAGCTCACCAGTTGGAGGGTTCTGGTTCGGTTATAAAAGTATCACTGATAAAAGACACTAAAAACAATAAAAAAAATACTAAGTCCCTGTCACGTTAGAAAAACACTTGTTTTTTAAAACTCTTAAAAATCTTTCCAATAAAATATTTTTAAAAAAATCAAAAAACATTGTCACATCATCACTATTTCTTATATTTATTTCTAATTATCAACCCATCCGGCCCCACCCTCGTCCCACCTACCCAAAAAATGACATTTTTTCAAGTTTATATGTATGAACATGGTTTATAAAAACAAACCCCTCCAATGGTTCTTGATCTAAAAATGGATGATGTGACGTTTTTTAGGGCTAAAAACGCCCTATTAGAAATGCTCTAAGGTTTTTTTAGGTTAAGTTTTGAGACGAATCCATAGTAATGGTTTTTTGTTGTCAAACACGAAAAATATCGCACAAGTTTTAAAAATGTTTAAATTTGATTAATCATATATAGTTTTCTAAATTGAAACATTAAACCATCAAATCAATATCATCGAATTTTCTTATGTTAACAAAGTAATGAAGGAGAATTTGAGTGATCAGAATTTTTAATATAAAAAATTATATTAAAAACTATAGAAACATGTTAATTACGAAAATATTATATACGCCCTTAAAAACTTCGCAAATATCATATGTATCATTATAAAACTTTACAAATATCATATATGCAAACTAAATTTACGCCCTTAGTGAAACATTTGTACCAATGAACTCATCGCTTAAGAGAGATTTTTAATGGAGCAACTCTCAATAGAAAAATCGGAGATAACGTAAGGCGAATAAATTAATATCCAATGATATAAATGTGTTTTTTCTTCTCAACTTTTTACTATTTAGTTACTGTACTAATTTTTTAATTTTTTTCATGCAACTCAAAAGTTCTTTCATTCTAAACCAAATAACAAAGTATGTTTTAGAATAAACATATTCACCACTCATAGTTTTATACAACTAGGATTTTTCTTCCCGCGCGTTGCGCGGGCTCATGCTCGGACTCATGTGTGTGTATATATTATGTCTTAGTTTGTAATCCATTTGGTAACCATGTTATATAGGCCAACGATGATTTATGCCAGTGGTTTTGGAATTAACATATTTATACTTTATAAAGTAAACATTTTTGATGAAATGAAGCAAGTTAGACAAAAAAGTGTTTATATAATGAATATATAACTGTTCAACTGTAATTAACATAAATACAATCAGACATTCAATGATTCAAATAATGTGATAAATCATTTTAGAGAAACAATTAAGGATTCAATGATAACATAACTAACCTAAATAAACAAATTAATAGATTCACATGAACAATCAATGGATGTTTCAAATTACCTGCAGGAATCTTCACTCTTCAAACAATAGCAAAAAAAGCTTTGAAGCTGCATCAAATGCAGCAAAAAGAACCAATTACCTTTGAATAATTGGAATGGAGGTTAGTAAATTCGAACATATGACAACAACAATTAAGTAACCTAGAAACTGTAGCACCTGAAAGACACATTATGACTCCATGAAATGACTTCAATCATAATGAGATTAAAAACCGATGCTTCCTTGGCCAACGTCATGTAAATTGCTTCAAATCAAGAACTTCAACAAATTTACCCAAACACAGCTTCACAAACAACCCTAATCGGAACAAATCAGCTACGTAAGAACCAAAAGGCATAGGTTCAAATAGCATTCCAAATAGTTATATGCTCAAAGAAACAAAATTTAACAACTTTCATAGCGTATAAGAACAAAATATATATTTGTTGTCATGGGTAAACAGACAAACTTCAAAATTACCTTTTATTACAAAATCAAACAAACAAAACGACTTTCCATGATCCTTTAATCATATAAAAAGAAACCTAAACAATCAACCCAGGACTATGAACAATGAATTTCCATGACCCAAAAACTTGAAAAGGAAAACGTAGAAACCTTCAATCCCAAACAATCCAAAGCAAGGTCAAGAACCAAAGCAGCCGGAGGAAAAAAAAAGACAAAAGTTTTAAAAAGAGGGGTAAACATTTGCAACTAACCCCTGCTAAAAGCTCCTGTATCAACTAAACCATGCAAGTAATCAAATACTTAAAAGATTTAGACATGCATCTAACCGTAGTCCGGATGCAATCGTATGGCCTACAATAGCTGACCAGGAGCTTAAAGTTAACAGCTTTATAAAGAAAACAAATAATGGGTTCACCCCTGATTTCGATCGACATTCAACAAAATCGATATTACTCCTTGAACCATGCGATCAACAATCTGTATGTGTATATTGATAAGAGAAAAAAAGCCGCGAATCACCACCATATCCATCTTTTTTATTAAAAACCCTCATCACGCATTTCCTTATAAATCTGTAAGGATGTACCTGCTTTAAAAATAATTCGGTAGAGATATTTGTAAGAAAATTTAATTCTAATTAATGTATATTTAAGTGTACAAGAAATTCTCAATTCTAATTGATATGCAGATCCATTAATAAATTTTTATGTTCATCATTGCAAATCAAATTCCACAAAATGCATCAAACGAAAGATTATTAATTAGCAAGCATAGCTCCAGATTTTTTAAGATTGTGAGTAAAAGCATAGCCAACCTGTAAGAACAAAACATAAAACCGGAAATATAAATCAAAATTGACAAATATCTTTGTAGATGAATATGATTGCTCACAATGAAAACGAACTGGATAAGGCCTAAGACATCTCAATAGTCATAGTTTTTATCTCCACTTCCACAACCAGAACCACCACATCTGCCGTGGAACACCATCAACTCCTTCCCCTTGTTTCCACATCGCTACCGCCACCGAAGCCAACCAAAAACCAACTTCCTGTCGACATATCTTCCAACCTATGATGACCTAGAAGGTCGTTGGAGAAGAAGAGAAAAACCAGTAAACTCGAATTGAAATTGCAGGAAAGACTCCTCCATAAATCTCTCTCTCTCTCTCTCCTTCTATCTTTCTAGAAGGCATACACGTAGCTTCAACATGAAACGTGGCCTCTTCTGTGCACTACAGTATATGACTCAGCTACACAGGTGTTGACCAGATACACATGTTGACCAAAAATAACTGTTCATTGCCTTTGCTTATTAATAATAGAGTAATATTCATTCCTCCCTCCTCTAGGTTCTTACAAATCTTAACTAGAAATTTTTATAAGAGCCAAGTTTTTTTTTATAAGTGATTAACAAATCTCAAAGCAACTTTGTTTATACTAATCGTAGAGACATAGAAACATGTTGAATATATAGATTCTTTTTAATAATTTAAATGTTTAAAAGATTTTTTCTTTTTGAAAAAATATTCCTTCTAAAAATGTTTGTTGATATAAGTTCATTGTAAGAGAATTCATTCTAAAAATGTTTAACAAACTCACCTATTCATTCCTTGGTATCCACAAGAGTTTATCTTCACTGATATTGTCTTGCTAAACAAGGTAGATGCCTCTTAAATGTCTTACTAGAATCACAACATTAGCTTCCCATTAAAATGATAATGATCACCCTCTCAAATCTTCCCCATTCGTATTACCGTTTACCTTTCTAAAGTGTAATCGCTTGAACATAGATGTTAAAATAAGCTTATCAAACGATATTTCTCTTCCATGAGAATATTGAGGATAAAAATGAATAAATATAATCACTCAAAAATATACATTTAGTTTTAGTTTTAAATACACAAACCAGAGGCTGGTCAAAATGTCAAAGGAAAAATATGCTTAAAATCTCTAAGTGGAAAGAGAGTGAAAAAGATAGACTAGGTTGTCAAAAATATAAACAAAAACAACAAGAACCTTTGATTTATGATTTTGAGATAGATCGACAAGAACACAAAGTTAAAAAAAAAAAAAAAAAAAAAAAAAAAACAATAAAAACTCTGTAAACAAGAAAAGAATGAGATGTAGATGTTGTAAGATAACAATAATCAGAATGTGTTTACCCCTCAAATAGTCTGCATGACGACGAGCAAGATATCCTCAATAGGATGAAGACGATGAACAAATGATTAGAGGATGATGTTGAGCAAAACTAACTGATCATGTGAGCCAAACTTTTTTTTTTTTTTTTTTTTTTTTTTTTTTTTTGGTATTTAACCAATATGCGCAGCTTGTGTAAGGCATGTGGCCAAATGCTAGTCCAAGCCCAAAACATCTTTTAAGATAAGTCCACCAGACCAACCCTTCTAATCCAAACCTCAAATTCAATAGCTACAAACTCAGCAACATTCAAACACCTGTATCTAAATATCAAAACAAGCAGCTCAACATAAAAGAAATCAAATACTACAATTAAAATATAGTAACATGTAGAGTTAATTACGTAAATGATTCATGTGGTTTGTAGAATTACTAAAGGTTTGTTGTAACAAGTTGGGGTATTGTGTTTTCAAATTGTAACGAGTTAAGGTATTAACACTAACGGACGTTAACTTTTCTGTTAAATCTAAGGGTATTTTCGTCTTTTCAATTTAAAAGGACTACTAATGTAACTTAAGGTAATGTTTGTGTCATTTAACATATATATAAAGGAGTATTTGTGTAATTTATTATATATATGTATATACAGTGTATATATGTATCTTTATCTCCTTCATGGGGAGAATAATTTCACCTCCTACTGTCAGTCACCACCGCTAGCACCACCGCCGGTCACCACCCCAAGCGACCACCGCACGGCTTCCACCATTGGCCACCACCCCATCACATCATCCTCACCACCACCACTTTCTCCTTGATGAAATAACAGCACCGTCAACACCATATTCATCACCGCATCATCACAACAATCTCACCGTCATCATCATCGAGTCGCTACCACCATCGCACCATCCATCGTCGCTTGATCTCTATTGAACCACCACTGCAGCTAACAAGCCTTAAATCAAGAAACCCCAATCAGGTAATTCTAAATTAGGGTTTTGAGAAAAACTCATAGGGGGAGGAATCAACGATATGTTTGGATCTAGTTGTGGTGGTGTCGTCGGATGGGTGTCGACCAAGGTGATGGTGGCGGCGTTGGTGGATTTAGTGGTGGTGTTGTACTGAATGGGAATGGGAGGGAGGCGACAACGGTTGGGATGGGGTTTTTTCTTACGGGGGGCGGTGGTGGGTTTAGTGGTGGTTTAGCGGCGTTGACCAAGGTGGTGGTGGGTGTCGGATATGGCAGGGTAACAACATTGGTGGTGGGCGGCAGTTATGGTGGATAACAATGGTGGTGGTTTGGTATTTTGAAAGAGACGTGGGTAGGGTGGGTGGGTGTGGGTTGGATATTTTTAAGTTGTAGGTAATTACACAAATAGTTCATGGATAAATGAAAAATATAAAATTATAAAAATAATCTCTCAAAGGGTATTTTAGTTATTTTGTTTAAATTTAACAGAAAAAATAACCTCAGTTAGTCTTAGTATCCATTCTCGTTATAAAATTGAAAACATATTATCCCAATTGGTTACAAAAAACCTTAATAACCAAACCTGTTATTTTCAATAAACCACAAGTATCATTTATATAATTAACTCTAATATGTATATTTATTTGACATTAAATTGAAATAATGCACATATTTCAACACAGGTTACTAGCGGTCAATGACAGTCTAGTTATGTATCAGCAATAGATCCTTTTATATGTTTTCTTTTTAAAACGTTATAGGTAATCTAAAACAAGTTATTATTTTTTATCATGAACAACCTTCAACACACGAAAAATATCATCAAATCAAGACGATAAAAGCGTCGGCAGGGTCCTTGAAAACAATTCTCATGTGATTGCACCAATAATTATATATAAAAGTCAATTATCATTGCTTATAAAATTCTTTAATGTTTGGTGAGCAACATTACATGATTATCGTTTATATTAATATAATAATACATGCTATGTTTACTTGACTAATACATTTTCACCACATACGTGTTCTCATAGCACTTGTTAATTTATATAATAATCGTTGGCTTGTATATATAATGTAGCATTATTTTGCGAATGATAATATCCCAAGTGTAGAAATAAACACTAGAATAATATCCAATGTCGTCTTCTTCAAGCTACATAACTTTTGCAGCTTTCTTGATGTTGTTATGGAGTGGTAGGTTGTATGCTAATGGATGCTATTCATCCATCATTAGTTTCGGTGACTCCATAGCTGACACGGGAAACCTAAAACAACTCGCTTCCATATCTGATGTGCTATTTCCATGTGTTCCTCCTTACGGCCAGAATTTCATTGCACAAGCTACTGGTCGTTGCTCTAATGGTCGTCTCATTATTGATTTCTTAGGTAACTTCTTTCTCTGTCTACTGAAAATATTATGATATGATTGTTGGATTGAAACGATCTAGGCCTAGACGGACTCGTGGTGTCCTAACATAGTTACAAAATACGCCTAAGGTTGATTGTTTGATTGATGGTTTTTATTTGTTGCCCAGGATCAATATAGATTAGGATCTGAATTGGATGAAAATGAAATTGAGTTATGCACAAATGTGCAGGGAACACGGTGGAACACACAAGAACAATCGAACATACTGCTATTTTACACATTCAAATGGCAATATGTTAGGGTACTTATACACATACATTGACGGTTAACAATTAACAAAACTAACATAATTAACCCTTTAAATCCTGCTTACTTACATCAATTGGTTTTTATGAATTATCTAATAATAGTAAGTTGAAGATGATTCTTGATTAAATCACTTCCAACAGTATTAACCTTAAAAACTACTTCGTTCTGAATCTCATATTTGAAGACTAATAAATTGCAAAAGTTGTATATTTATGGTTATTTTATATTTTGAGTGTAATTGACGGATTAAAGTGTATTAGTTTGAGCTCTAAATTTTCTTACAATATCAACAGTTGTTTAATTTGAGTTTACAAGCGTTGTGTTTGTAACAAAACCAAAATTAATTTTTATTTTGAATAAAAAAATTCTTCGATCTAATTGTATATTAAAGTCTCTAGACAAAAACAGGCGCACTTATTCTTCAATCTAATTATAGTAAGTGAATTTTATGTTTTAATGGATTTTTGTAGCGGAGAGTCTTGGGTTGCCGATGATACCGCCATATACCAGCATCAAGAGGGGTGGTAGAGTAGCGGCACAGAGACAAGGAATGAACTATGCCGTTGCGGGCTCTACAGCACTGGATTCATTATTTATTGAAACCAAATGGACCGGAAGTGTTGTGATTAACGCATCTCTAGAAGTTCAATTAGCATGGTTTAGAGAATCGTTGCCTTCTATTTGTGGCAACACTACCTCTCTAGGTATGGCGTGTGTTGTGTCTTCTTTAATATTTTCGTTTTCTCTTATCGAAAAAATCATTAACTCACTAACTTACTTCTAAATTCGCATAATTTTTATAATTAAAAATAAGAATTTAACTCATCATGTTATTTTATTTAAATCACTAATAAGGAGATTTTCTTCTTTTTATGGTAATTTACGCTTTTCAAAACAATAGTATATGCCCCAGCCTGACTTTATTCGCTCAACTATTTCAACTTTTACATAATTTTTATAATTAAAAATAAGAATTTAACTCATCATGTTATTTTATTTAAATCACTAATAAGGAGATTTTCTTCTTTTCATGGTAATTTACGCTTTTCAAAACAATAGTATATGCCCCAGCCTGACTTTATTCGCTCAACTATTTCAACTTTTACATAATTTTTATAATTAAAAATAAAAATTTAACTCATCATGTTATTTTATTTAAATCACTAATAAAGAGATTTTCTTCTTTTCATGGTAATTTACGCTTTTCAAAACAATAGTATATGGCCCAGCCTGACTTTATTCGCTCAACTATTTCAAACTTTAAAATTTTAATCTGTTGTTGACTTTTTGCATTTTTATCTTTAATGTATTAAAATTTACACAATTCTTATGTGCATATACATATATAACTAGATTAGTATCTCGTGTATTAAACAAGTTAAATAAATATAATATTAAATAATCAGTTATGAATAATTATTAATTATAAACAATATTTTAAAATAAGATACGATTGAAATTACATATTAGTAAGGATATAATTAATAAAACAATAATATTATTTTTTAACTTTTATTTGGTAAACCTTTTTTATTTTTCTTTTCAGAAGAAATTAAACAATTTGTTCCAAAACAAACCATTTTAAAATATTTTAATTTTAAAATTTTTCTTATTTTAACTCTAAAATTTAATTATTTTGTTTTATAAAAAAATATTTTTGAAAAATTCCGATTTTAAATTATGTCGTAATTTTAAAATGTTTGATGTTTTAGAAAATTTTCTTATTTTTAAAATTTTTGTTTCTTTAGAAGTTACATTAATAAAAACATCTCTCTCTTAATTTATTAAAAAGCTATTTTGAATTTTAAAGAAATAAATAAGCATCATTAGGATTTAATATAATTATTTAATAGGAGAGAGAAGCGGAAAAATTAGAATTAGATGGTTTAGAATTTTGCCAAGTGTCATCTTTAAACTTTCTTTTATTATAATAGATAGATTATTTCAAAGAATCAACGTATTTCGGTATTTGTAATTTCAACAAATTTTGAATGCAGGGTTAGTTTAAAAATATATACATATATATATAGATAAAGGAGTGATCAACAACAACATTACAAAAAAAGAATGAATGGTGAGACTTTAATAATAGTTTCAATGAGCTATTGAAGGGCATGTTTGGGATTGTTTATTTTGATTGAAAATGATTTTTGACAAAAAAGACTTATTAACTTATGACTTTTTAAAATAAGTTTTTAAAAAAGTGTTTGAATGAGCTTATAAACTAAAACGTAGAAAAATGACAAAAAAAATACTTTAAAAATGATGAGAGTTAATAGAACGTAGTGGAGGGGTATAATAGGAAATTAGATCAAAAGTAGTTTTCAAAAGTCAATAAGTAACCCTCCACTGACTTTTCAAAACCTATTTTTTACCATATATGAAAAGTCACTTTTAAAAGTTTTTTTGACTTTGTCAAACACTTTTTTTGACTTATTAACTTGTTAAAAGTTAATAAGTCATAAGTAACGAGGAAATAAGCAATCCAAAACATGCGCGAAAACTCATGTTGCAAATTGGTGAGGTGTTGTCAGTTTGTAGCTGAAATCTTTACTTCACTGATATTAGAGAACAACATAGTTTCGGTTAAAGACTAAGAACTTCTTTTGAGTACAAAGAACAATGTAGGATTACTTATGATGTAATTACTTTTATATTTCACAATTTATATAATAAAAAGTATCATGTTTGGTTTTATAGTCAAAATTTATTATTTAAATATTCATTTATGTTATGTTATTCTAAAAAAAATTTGGGGCCTTTTTATAACATGTGCCATTACTCATCCATACATACCGTTAAAGACACCCTAAAGAGAGGGTGTGGAGGAGATGCACATAGGTTTTGCTTTGACAAAGTTTGTCGGAGTGTCTTGTATTGAGTATCGCTACTGATACCGTACAGCCGGTACGAACCGAATAAAAACGATATTGCCACCAGTACTTGATTTTACCTAATCTGTATTGATGCTAGTTGGTACCGGAAAAAACCCGAAAAGTACCGATTGAGTACCAAAAAAATAGTTTTCATTTACCATTTTTATATACTTTTTGGACGTTGTAAATGTTTAATTTTTCAAGTTCAAGATTACAAATATCTATAAAATCCCGAGTCATTTTTGAATGTTTTTGTTTAAGATTACGAATAAGTTTGATACTATTTTAAAGGCATTTTCAATTTTTAAGCTAAAAGAATGGAGAGCAAAAAAAGGGTACCTAAAGAGGTAAAGTACCAAAACACCGGTACTGTACCAGTACCAAACCGATAGATTCAGTATACTACTTGGTACCTACTTTTTCTTAAGTTTGGTATCAGTATTTTCGTTACTAGGACTAGTACTAAACCAATCTCGGAACCAATCTCATCCCTAAAGTGGAGGGGTTGGTAGTTTGAGCTTGAATATTTGTTAAAATTTTGTTTTTTTTATTAAATCGTAATGAGAAAGATACCCTTACGTGGAGAGCATACATGTTTAAGAAAAAAACTAGACGGAAGTTAGTGCTAGATCCGAAAAGTGTTACAAAATTGAAAATACTAATACTAAATATGTTAGTTTTCATAGTAAAAACCTAATCTTATTATTTTTGTCAAACCACATACATTTATGTAATTAACTCTTTAGTTTATGTTTGATCAATCACTCTATTCAAGTTCTCATTATTATTGGTTGATTACAATTGTTGGCATTGTTGGCAGGTTGTAGAGAATTTATTGGAAGTTCTTTGATCTTAATGGGTGAAATTGGTGGTAATGATTATAACATTCCATTATCTATGGGTGAACCCATTGATGATGTCCAGTCATATGTTCCTCTTGTTATTAATATCATCATCTCAACAGTCAATGTAAGATGCTACTCAAATAATACAAAACACATTTTAAACAATGTAATATAACTATATTTATAACCAATTTACGTGACAGATAATTCGCTGTATTTTCAAACAAAAAACATAATAAAAGTACCAAAAAATATAAAGAATAAACAAAACCCCAAGGCTTGACCTCGGAGGGTATAAGGGTCACGGGACGCGTTTCCGTCTCTATGATAAATTGATAACCAACGCTTTTGTATTTAACCCCATAACCAAAATTTTTATTTAAATGTTAATTTTTGAAAAAACTAAAGAAGTAAAGAAAACTATTTTTGTTTAATTGTGGCTGTCACTTGACATACCGTCCAATTAAAACAAAACACTATTCATTAACGTTTGTATTTATATGTGTGTTAACATTTATCACTACCAAATCTTTTGTCACATAAAAGACGCTTCGTTGGTCATTGACGAAACTAAGGAGTTTCTTGAGCTTTCACAGAATCAAAATTTCTTTTTAGTAGTTTATGATTAAAGTAAATATATAAGCAAAACTCATATTTTGACATGTAGTCAAAAAGTTTTGGTAATCTCATTGTCTTTAGTAGTTTATGATTCAGTTTTCGGTTTGAATTTAATATTTTAAGTACAGGAGTTGATTGGGATGGGGGCTCGAACTCTAGTTGTTCCGGGAAACTTTCCAATTGGTTGCTTTCCCTCGTATCTGACAACATATGTGTCTAATGATGAAGAGTATGATCCTATAACCGGTTGCCTCATCAAGTTAAATGAGTTTGCCGAATATCATAATAACATGTTGCAAACAAAGTTAAATCAAATAGAAGAGCTTAATCCTAATGTCGTCATCATCTACGCTGACTACTACAATGCCGCAATGCAAATTTATCATTCTCCGAATGAATATGGTATGTAACATGTTATAAAACTCGAATCATGAATATGGTACAACTAAGTTCTAGAGTTGCAAAAAAAATCTTATTGCAGGATTCACGAACGGGGTTTTGAAGGCGTGTTGTGGATGTGGAGGGCCATTTAATTACAACACATCAGCAAGATGTGGAGATGTATCTACGGTCTTGTGTGATGAACCGGATACATATGTTAGTTGGGATGGAGTACACTTTACCGAAGCTGCATACAAAACTATATTCAGGAGTCTATTTCAAGGGTCATTCACTTCACCTAAATATTATTCCTTGTGTCCGTCAACATCACAAGCAAAAAGTGGATTATCGAGTTCTGTATAAGCAATGAAAGCTTAAATGTAATTCGCCGCATCCATATAGCTAGTTGGCGTAATGCGTGATGTCAAATAACCAAGTGTTCAAACATAATGTGAAAATATAATTTATATATTTAAAGCATTCACACCATATTTACTATCTTTATCATTATAACTACATTAAAAAACACTAATTTTTCTCTCTCATTCTCAATTAAATAATATTTTTTAAAACTTTTATTATTATCTTTTCTCTCTTCTCTACTCATAACAACTTTCAAAAATATTAAAAAAAATTATAAGAGTTGAACAATAATTCCCCAAATATACAAATTGAACAGTAACTTTTCTCTCGTCCCCACTCACAACTATTTACAATCATTTATTAAAATATATGAAACACAGTGACATAAATATAAGAAACCTACTGTGAATACTCTTAGTAAATATTTAAAACTAGTATTAAGACTTACGTGTAACGACAATGAAATAATAATTCGGTTTCAAATATAATTCATTTCACTTCAACGTGTTAAACTACGGAAAAAACAAAGAAACTGAATAGGATAATTTGGAAAATAAATGCAACAACTGATAATCGCATTCATTTTAGACAACTCACGATCAAAAATTCCCTATGAAATTTGACTCACATATTGTTTATTAAGTCGAAGATTCTTTAATTTTCAGAGTAGGAAAGTATACCTTTTTTCTATTACATAATAGTTTATATATCGTATAATACACGGATTTAATTAATAAAATATTAAATAGTTTATAATAAAAATTATAAAACCGATATTTTTAGATAAAATATGATTAAGTTACTTATAAATAAGCATTTCAAGTAAAACAATAATAATATCATATTAAACTCTCGTTTTATGAGATTGTTTTTCTTTTACATTTTGTTTTTTAAATATAATTTTATTTTTTAATCACCCTTAAAATAAAAAAGTGGTTTCAAAAAAATTAGAATTTCTAGGAAAGTTTTTTGTTTAAGAAAATTTCTATATCTTATATTTTTTTAAATTTTGTTTATTTTTCTATAAAAATCTAGTTTATAATTTTTACAATATATTTTAATTTGGAAATGTTTTAAATAATATAATTATTTATTATTATTATCATTTATTATGAGAGAGAGGCGATAAAATCAATATGAGAAAACATAATATTTTGACACGTGACGCTTTAAAATCTTTTTATTATTATAATTGATAGATTCTAACCTACAACCATAATCGTGATTCGGTCATTCGACAAATTAGTAAACATCTTATAAATTCTTTTGTGCATGAAAAAGGCCTCTTACCTAACATAAATTTCGAGATTAAATAGCCATCATATGAAAATAATTGTGATCAGAACAAAACATCTTTTGGCTTTAAATTATTAGTGATTCAAAAGACTATATTTAAATATATAATGTTGATAAAAAATAGTAGGGCGTTACGAAAAAAACGAAATCGTAGAGAATTTTCATGCCAAAACGCTTATTAAATGATAACGTCGTAATGGAAGATTAAATAATAATTTTATGTAACATCACAATTTAAAATCGGTAAGAGGAAAACAAAAGGAAACAAAAAATATGAAAAAATCAAAACCATAAATCAGATATTGCGTTTGTATTTCTGTGCTTTGATTATTTGTATATTATGACTATAATTCTATTTTAAATCATTACATAAAAAATAAAAATAAGTATGTCGCAACATTATATTCGAAATTTTATAAAAAATAATTTATTTATTTTTTTAAGTTACAAGAGGAAAACAAACGGTTATATTTCTGTGCTTTGATTATTTGTATATTATGACCCATAATTCTATTTTAAATCGTTACATAAAAAAATAAAATTAAGTATGTCGCGACATTATATTCGAAATTTTATAAAACATAATTTATTTATTTTTTTAAGTTACAAGAGGAAAACAAACGGAGTAGTGTAAAGAATATGTTTTTTATTTTATTTTTTTACCTAAATTTGAAGAACCATAAGTTTGAAGCCCTTTAAAGCTTGTATGGTAAGTTATATTTAATCCAATTTAAAGTGTTAACTTCTATTAAAAAAAACAAAAGCATATAAAACTTGTACTCTTTATGTATAGTATACACCATAGTTTCTACTGATTGTTATTAGTGCTGTTAAAATAGTTTGCGCCTCGAAGTTCGCTTGAACTTTGTTCAGAAAAATCTTGAAAAAAGTTACCTCAAAATGACTCGGTTTGAAACTGAACCGAGCGGAGCTGGCTCGGTATGAAAACGAGCTGAATTCAGCTCGGCTTGTAACAAGCCTAGCTGGCTCAGTTAACTCGTTTGTTAGCTTGACTCGGTATGACTCTGATTATTTTACTTGTACCATACATTATTTTTGTGCATATAACATATATATTGGCATTTGCTCATTCGCTAAGAGCCTAAGAGTAATATGATATTGTGTGTTTTGAAAATGCAACTTTTCTTTTGAGAACTATACACATGTTATGAATTATGTATATATAGGGGACAGTTACTATCTAAAGTGTTTTTTTCGTGATAAGCGTACGAAGTTTGAAAAGGGCTTATTATGCAAGAACAAGTAATAATCACACAAGACGGATTACACTTGCGTGGTATTATCACGCATAGATGTAATTATCACACAATAATACTTTCTTACGTAATAATTCCACCACTATGTTGTTCTCACGTAAACATAAGTTATGTGATATTTTTATGTGATGTTATCACATAAAACAACACGTTATGTTTTGATTTTCATGTAAAACAACACAAAAATGCAAAAATACACGTTTTAAGTTGTTATTGCATTAAACATGTTATGTGCTGCTTTAACATAAAATAACACGTTATGTGTTGATTTAACATAAACAACATGTTTTGTGTTATTTAAGATTAAACCCCCATGTTCTAGGTAAAACGACACAAAATGTGTTGTTTTTTTTAAGGTTTTGACGTCACTTAATAAAGCAACAAAAACAACACACATATAATAAAACAACAAAAGCAACAAAAACAAATAAGTAGCACATACTAAACACCAAAACCAAAAAATATAATAATAAAATAATTATATGATAAAATTAGTTGTTGATTCGTACATGTCACATCTAAGATAATAATGTTTCTTACAATACAACTCAAAACAACAAATGTTATCATTTTCAAAAGAGAAAAAATAAGATTACAAAACAAAATAAAAAAATATAAAAGGTTAACAATAGTAAATCAACTTAATTAACATAAATGAATTATCACTTTGGCTGAATAAATGGTAGCATGAAGGTAATCTTTTTACCGAACTCTTAAAAAACTAAATTATACTCATTCTATATGTAATTTTATTAAAATTAAAATAAATAAATAAAACTTAAATTCTCTAATACATCCAAATCTAGTTAATATCTTTAGTTAACAAACAAACCAATACAAAGTTCAATAAAAATAAAAACAAAACAACAAATCAAAATCACCATAAACAAAACTCCAATTTTCATTTCAAAACCGATTCACATCTACAGCAAAAGCGAGCAAATAGAATAAACAAATAGCATATAGCTTGATCCGTGAATCTGAACATGAAACTCATATAGAAGAAACGACTCTTACAAAACAAAGGACGATGATTTTGTTGTCATTTCTAACCGTGTTACAGAAGTAGTGCTATATAAAAAAGAGCAATTTGGGTCAGGTTGGGTCACAGCGACTACGTCGGTGCTCATATAATATGCTGAATTTTATGAGATACAAAAATAAGAAATCTAATTATACAATTGACAAAACTGAATTTTTGTTAGTTTTTCTAATATGTCACTTCTTATTCTTTTATTATTTCTTATTTTTTTCAGGATCATTTTGTAAATGAGATATTTGTAAAAAGTATAGGAAACAATTTTAACCTTTGATTAAACTAATTAAATGATTGAGATTTACAAATGGGAGTTTCATAATTAATTAAAAATATAATTATGGTACTAAAGGCAAAAGAGGGAATTAACCACCTTTTGTTGACTTTATAAATTAAATACTAGTTCCACCTATTTTTTAAAATCCCAATAATATTTATATACTTTATTATTTTATTAAAAAAAAAGTTATATCATAAAATTGAGTATTTTTTTTCTTTTTAAAACGTCCATAATATTGTTATACTTTTTTTAGAAAAAAAACCCAATGTTTTTTTAAAAAGTTTACAACATTGTGCGAAAACAATGTTGATATATATCAACACATAGTTTTTGAACTATGTGGAAATGGTGTTGATATCGTTTTTAATATATTTTAACTTTATTTAATAATTTACATGGTGTTTTTATCACTTTTTAAAAATATTATGATGTGAATCGTGAATATAGTAGATGTATTTTATTCATACGATGTTAAAATTTATGAATTTTGTTTTTATGCTTTTTGGTGTAAAATAAGGTGTTGATATGTGTTGTCTAAAACCTAATTTATAAATATGCACAAATTCTCTCTCTCATAGAACACATGGGTGTACACATGTCACACCCTTATTGCTTCCTACACTTTTTATAAAAATAACACTTTATACAGAAAATACACCCTATATATACATATAGGGGCTAGGTGCCGAATACTATATAAAGTGTAATTTTGATGCGAATGGTATGAAGTCACCAGGGCGTGACACTTGTCGTTTGGGAGATAGGTAATTTCGTACGCGCCACAACTATGCATATAAGATGGATAGTTACGCAAGTTATATTCAATATTACACAAGTTATATTAATAGTTACGCAAGTTATATGATAATTATGCAAGATATTTTCATACTTACACAATTAATAATCACGAAAGTTATACGCACAGTAAATATACGTTTTTAAAAAATGTTAATTTTTTCTAAAAATGTATAGCAACACTATACTCAAATCAAAGAGAATAAAATGCTCGATTTTATAATATATATATATATATATAGATATGTTAAAATATAATGTTGTATAAAAAAGTTATACGCGTTTAAAAAAATTGGAGAAATTTGAAAAAAATTAACACTTGTAATCTATTTTCAAATCTACCCCTCAAACCCCTTTCTTGCGTGATTATTCAGATCTTTAATCTGAACTGTTAATTTATAGATCAAGAGTTTAAATTACTTTTTATACTTGATACATAAACAAAGTTTGTATCGTAAATTTTTCCTATATATAATTAGGATTAAAGTCCGATTTCCGGTCTACCAGGCGGATAAATGCTTGATAACTAGGTTCTTCACTTCTTCCTACGACCGAAAGAATGTGATTAATCTTATTCATTTACGGACTAATTTCAGTCCATATTCAAAGGAACTCACACCACCGTCGTCGCACACTCCACCACCACCCTCCGGCGTACGCATAAAGGATTGTTTAATATGTGGCCAAATGCCCACTGTTCATCTTTATATTTATTTGATATTGTTTTGTCATATGGAATTTAGGGTTCGGCATCTAAATTTGATTTCAAATTGATATTTCTACGATTTTAATCGAGATCGTAAGCGTGAAATTGGAGTTCAAAACGTACCCCTAATTTCTCCAAATATTCAAACAACGTTCATCAAAATGATGATGTAGTTCTTAGAACTGGACATGTTTAATTTCTTCTGAATTTTTGATTAGTGCAGGATGTTACCTTCAAGAGGAATAACACAGCAACAACAGCTCCGCTTTGATCAATCTGCTTATGCTCAAAATGTAAGATTTTTTTATCTTGAGTCTTATGTGCAACTTGTGGGCATCTCATAGATTGTCTCAAACTACCGAAGAATAAGTAAACTTATTCATATTTAATTGTTTGCCAATGAATCTATTGCGCTCTAGACGTATATGTGTATGAACTACTATTTATCATAAGAGCTTTGCACCTAAGATAGCCAAGGAATCTCATGAAAACACATTGAAAGAAAAAGAAATCAACCTTTTTTATTGAACCATTAATGATAAGCCTAGGGGATTACATCCACTGCATACAAAAATAATGATAGATCACAGATGTAATTAGCACCTCTGCTAAAAGGGGATAAGGAGTTAATACTAACAATTGGGGAACAATTGTAAAAATAGTTTCAACAGTCTTCACAGACTTTCAGTAACTATCCTTTTGATAATCAGAATGTTGTTAATCTAATAATATTAAAAACATAACTAAAGTTGTATCCGAATTAAAGCTTGTTGGGCAGCCTGTTATTTGACCTAATCATGCGATTCTGATCATATGGGAAACACAAAAACGAAAGAAAATCTGATTCATGATTCGTTAGGATAGATTAATTGTAGAACAGATATTAGGCAATTTATAGCAGTGTTTTGCTAAAACAGATGGAAGGATTACTTTGCTGATTGGTCTGAAAAATAATTCAAATAAACCCCCGGGTACATGTAGAACTTCTAATTATTTATTTTATGTATGCTATTACAGAATGTCATATGAGATAAATACCTGGTCTATTTTAATTGCATATTACGTTCTAAAGATGGTTGAGAATACAGAATTTGTTTTCTATACATGTTATGCTACAGCAAAAAGGCATGGCATAATGGCATTATGGTAAAATACCATATTTGTTTTTTTCTAATTGATGAATGTTTTTCCTAGAATCTCTATTCTCAATGAAAGAAACACTTCACAGTACAAAAGGCCCTGAATTTTGTAAGGAATCAAGTTAACAATCTCTTTGTATAGTTATTGTGATCCTTCCTCAATTTTAATATGAAAGAGACAATTTATACTAAGGTTTGTTAGGAATCAAGCTAGAAATATCTTTGTATAGTTATGGTGATACTCTCTCGGTTCAAAATAGAAAAGGTATATTGCTTGAAATGTAAAGGTTAAAAAATAACTCACCATTTGAGGTGTAAAGGACATTAGGTTACTATTGAGATATCATTTCCATGAATTATTATATTATTGTTAAGGAACACTAAGTAATTCCTTCAAAACATACTTTATATAAATTACGAAGAAAAATGTGATTTCTCTTATGAAGATAAATTGAATGGCATTTATTCGATTACCACAAATTATGAATGATTTCATCAAGAAATTTAGATTTGCATCAATGCCAAAAAGCTACTTTATTTGGTGAGATGTGTAACTTTGCTATCAACTTGATTTATGAAGTTGGGTTCTGATGGTGGGGCCTTGTCATGTTAGCTGGTCATCCATCTGAAGTAGCTCATCATGGTGGTGAATATACTTCTGTGTATGGTTTGATGGCTCTCTGCAGTGCTCTGTCAACATATGCTATGGTATTTAGGATGTTTTTTCATCTCTTACCTATGGTAAAAAGTAATAGATTTTTATATATCTTTTTTAAGAATGTTGTGTTTGATTTACCCAACTTAAGTTCATATAAACGCCATGTTTACTTTTGCAAGTGCTATGGTTTGGAAGGTCAAACTAGTCACGATTCAACTTTGCATGGGCCGGTTGAGTAATGGGGGTCAAACTGAGTTTTGGTTGAGCTGGTTCTATTTTTTGATAAGGGTCGAGTTAGATCAGATAGGGTCGGTTTGTCCCACAAACACTTTATTGTTCATTGTTATAATCTAGATATTTGGTTCGAGATATTGCAGAAATATATCAAGGTTTATGTCTTAAAGATAGTGGGGCACTCTATGAAGATGAGAAAATTATTATGTTCAGGTGATTTATACTGCAACTTAATATTATATTCTTCATTACACTCCAATAGATTTGAGGTAACAAATATATTAAGTCTTTTTTAACCAATTTGATATTTTTGTGTTTTATTGAAGAAATATGCATTGTACCTTTACTACATCAGAAGTGGAAGAGCTGGTGGTTGTTATAACTTGTCTTTTGTTAATCGACTACTCTAGGGCAGGGGCGGAACTACTGCCAAGGGAACGGGGTCAAGTGACTCCATTGATTTTTGAGTGCGTAGTGTACCGTATAATACCGAAAAATTATCTGAACCCATGTTATTTCATGGAGGTGAACCCTTAAATATTAATAACTTCAAAATACAATCCCGTCCTAGTTCACTGGTTCCGCGCGCTGTACTTCTTTCTCGCATCCCTTAGGTCACGAGTTCGAGCCTTCCAAGAGTCTTTTTCTGTACTTTTTTTAATAGATAAAATTACTTTTTTACCCTGAAATATAAACATCTTAACCCTAATTTAAAACCATCCCACCCACACAAACACAATTGCTGCTCTTTAGTCTGGGCATCTCACATATGCTCGCATCCATCAGACCATCAACGATTCACCGCCGGTTCGCAGCTGCCTTTTTGAACTCCGGCGACTCTGGCTGTCGCCACACCGGCCCGCTGTGAGGCTGTTGGCTGCAAATCTGTGATTTCCTTTGAAAGAATTCAAGGTTAGTTTCTAACTTTTTTGGTTTATTTAGTTTTTGTTTAGATTAGAAGTTTTAAACCTTTATGGCTGTGATTTCCATTCAACAATCTAAGGTTGATTATAGTTCACACAGTGGGTTTCAAACTGTTTCTTTATCCTCAACTGTGGGGACTAATGGCCTTGGTAGGGGTGGATGTTCAATTTTTAAGGCAGAAATTGCAAAAGAATCAAAGGAAATTGAGGCAGAAAAAAGATCCATGGAAGATGCCCTTGAAGTCAATACAGTGCACGAGCATGTACAAGAAAGTCAAAACTCTGAATTTGTGGATAGTCTTAGTGAACCTGAACCAAAAAAAATTGAATAAACTAAAGTAGATAAAAAGATGGTGGAAAGTGAAGTTGATGATTCAATAGATAGCGACAAAGTTGGATCTTCTGAAATTATGGTATATGAAGACTGTGGTAAGTTGTTGTCTGATCAAGGTTCTGGTGTAGATGTAAAAGCTAAAAACAGCCTCACTGATGTGTTTATATCAGCAAATATTGATGAGGTTTTAAGTGAAGTTGCAAAAACTGGTCTTGGAGCTATGGGATCATTATAACAGTTTGTGAAGTTGCAAAAACTGGTCTTGGAGCTGCAAATTGTATCAATTACAATGCAGGTTTGGTTGTTAGAGAACAAGTGTGGCATATGGACTCTCATGTTAAGACTGTTAGACCTTTTCAAAAGTCACACATTTTAATTATATTAAGACCCGACCCGACCCGACCCGATCAGGCAAGTCGAAAAATTTTATATTGTTTCGTTAAACTTCAAATCACCAAAAAAATAGTGACCCCTTAGGAAAATATTCCTGGTTCCGCCACTGCTCTAGGGTTATCCATAGATTTAATTGCATGCATGCTGGCTTTAGTTAAATTCTTCACGGATGATAAATGGAGTTTTCGCTGTGTGAAAGTGGCAAAATCAGTAGCTTCAAGGTGTTCAGTAACATTATTTTTCTTTTGTTTAGTTATTTAGCAAAAGAGAAAAGCCAATTGATGAATTTGCGGCTAATTGGCATTCATAATATTTGCTTAAACTAATGCTTTGAAACTTTTTTCGCGCTACATCCTTTGCGGTTGTTTGAAGACAGGGTTCCTGAGGACTGTTGAGAGTACTCCAGCAGTTCATAGGTCACCAAGCTTCCCAGAAGTGGGATTGCATTCATATTCTTCTTGGTTGTTTTGACAAGGTACATAATTTCGTTAATTATCTGGCAAAGAAAACTCTTATAATTGCGTATAGAAGTGGCTACTTGGTTCTATTTATCTGTGAATGAATGGATTGATTTGGGTACTGCTTTATCTATACCGGAGTAACGCGTCAACCTGTGAAATAGAAAAAGACCAGCTCCTAAAAAGAAATAGAACACATGGGTTGAAGTCTCTCAGAATGTATCCTTAATGTATGAATTCCAAGTATAGATTATTGTTGAAAATATGTCTTTTTCTCGGGTTATATACACGGGTTTTAATATAATCTAAGTGTTATATTCATTCAAATAAACAAAAAGATCTTGAAGATATTATCATTCTTTATATTTTTGGTAATTTTATACCATCTTATTCTACTATTAAAAAAAAATTTGAAGCATACAAAAAAAGTAAAAAGTATACACACCTGGTCTAATAGGGACACATGGATGACATGGTCAAGTGTTTAAACAATATACAATATATACATAAGTGGTTAATATGAGTAGATTATAAGTTATTCTTAAATATCAGGTCGGGTTGGAAGTGTAGAACCATCACTTTCTTCATCATCTTTCTTGATCAAACCAAGAAAACCACCGGTTCTACCGGCTGCATAGACCAACGACTCTGCAATCCCTTTAAAAATCCGAGCTCTAACCTCCCCCCTTTTGGGTGTGTAGTAGCTCTTCATATCTGCTTTTGGTAATGTGGTCTCCATGCGGCCTATATCGGTCCAGATATTAAAGATTTCTTGCTAGATCAAGGTTCAGTTTCTATATAAACAATGTATGTCTCTGCTTTCGATCGTCGAAATTGAGATATAAGATGAACTTGTTATTCAAGAGAGAAGAGGAAACGGCTTGTTTTAATGGAGATTGTAAGTGGATTTCTGTCGATGAAGATTTTGAACAGAGGATCAACTGGAGTATGGTGTCTTAAATAGGGAATATAGACGTGTGAAATTAAGGTATATTATTCTACGTTTACTTGAAGCTATGAGTCAAGAGTTTCATTACTTGATCTCTAAGTCTTTCTAAGTGCATGTACCTCTTTTGCTCAACGTGCGTAATAACTAATAAACAAAGATTATTATTTCCAAAACATAAATACTATTAAAATATAACGAGCTAATATACCTCACAAGCCCCAAATCTAATCACTCCGTTTGTTGACATGTCAAACAACAGTTTGAGATTTTTGTCAAACAATTGTTTAAAAGTTATATTAGATTTCATGAGTGTCTTTTCTTTCAAAAGGTCGTTTGAGATGACATTCAAGCAACTGTTTGGGTGCGAGATTAGATGAGGGTGATGTAACTATAGCAGGACCGAAGTGTACACACCAATGTTCTCTAATTGGGATGATCACCAAACTTGTGGCTTTATTGGTCCATATGTTAAAAAAATCAAATGACAACGAAGTATTTCAAAAAGTAGACTAAATAGATATGCAATGAATTTAATAGAAAACAAATAAACTACTTTGTATTTTAGTGTGCCTATGTAACTTTAATAAAACATAAAGTATAAAAAAAACATGATGAATAATAAATGAAATGGTAAATAAGATTTGAAAAAAAAGTATTAAACTTCAGTTAGATTCATCGATCCACTAGTAAACCAACTAATTCAAATGTAAACGGTTCAAATATATTCAACCTGACATGTTCAATGATCGGCTCCCAGTTTGAACGGCCGGTCTGATACCGATTCGGTATCAAGATGTTTGTATTTATATTAATAGTCATTCAATCATCTTCTTGGTGTTTGTATTAACATTAATAGAATTAAACTTGATTAAGTTCGAGCCCAAATAGACGGTAGTGTAAATATATAAATAGAATTAAACTAGAATTCAGACTATTAAGCTCCCCGTGTTGCGGTGCGCGCATAAAACCATGCCAAATAGCGTCAATGCCAAATACACAAATCTTGTTCTATTTGTGCTGGTTTTTATTATGTGCTAGCTTTTGCTTTTATGTTGCTTTTACTGTTTTTGTATGAGTTTGTTTGTTGTTTTATTATGTGCTACTTTTGTGTTTTTTACTATACATTATATGTCAAAATATCACATAAAAACAGCATGTTTTGTGTTGCTTTTATCCGAAATGTGCTGGTTCGCCCTAATTCAATTAGAAACATATTTTTTTATGTTAAAAAACCACATCGCATATTGTTTTATGTAAAAGCTACAGATAATGTGTTGTTTTACATGAAAGTAGCACGAAATGCGTTTTTTAGCACGAAAACAACTCATAATGTCCTAAATTACATGAAAACAACACAGAATGAGTTGCTTTACTTGAAAACATCTTAAAACATGTTATTTTACATACTACTAAAACATGAAAACATCAAAGAATGTGATGTTTTACGTTGAAACCATATAGATCATGTTGTTTTATTATAAAACAACATAGTATGTGATGTTTCACCTTATTATTTTACTGTAAACAGCATAAATTTATGTTGTTTTATATAATCTTTTACACTAAACAAAACAAAACATGATCTCTTATCATAAAACAATATATAACCTAATAACCTAAAACAATATATAAGATGGTTTCTTATCATGCAACAACACAAAATGCATTATCTTATCGTAAAACAACACTATTTTAAAATAATTTTAATTGACGTTTTAACATTAGACAACACAAGCCATTATGTTTTACACTAAACCAGAACATAACATGTTATTTTACCCTAAAACAACACATAATGTTGTTTTACCCTAAAAAAGTACATAACATGTATTAACGTTAAACAGCACAAAAAGTGTTGTCTTGTGACAAAACAGTAAATAATGTGTTTTTTTTTTTTTCATAAAACAGCATATTTTCGTAACAGTGATTTTTTTATTTAAAAAAATATTGCAATACTATACTCAAATTAAAGAGGATAAAACGTTTGATTTTATGATGCGATTAATTTTAAAAAATAATATCATATAAAAAAGTTACGAACGTTTAAATAAAGTGAGAAATTTGAAAAAAAAAAAGTTAACAAAAGTGTCTTTTCCTATATTACCATTGGGACTATTTTTATACATAAAAACTGATCTCAACCATTGATTTATGATATAGAGAGTTAAGATCTTTTATTAGGCTTTTTATACAAATGTATTTTTTTATTTTAACAAGCCCCTATATATATTTATATATTGAGTGTATTTATCGTTTAAAAATGTAATAAAATAACCACAAATGCCGTTTAAAATATAATCTATCTATTATAATAAAAGAATATTTAAAGTGGACACTTGGTAATTTCTGGTTAACTCTAAAATTATGTTTCCCGCCTCTCTCTCCTATTAAATGAGAATTAATTTAAATATGTAAATTATACTATAAAATATTTAAATTATAAATGTTTTTTTTCTAATAATTTATTAAAACATACTAAATCATATGATTTATATTATACCTTATCTTAAAATATAATATTAAAACTTTAATTTTTTATTATTTTTATTTATAATTTCTTAGATATTTATTATTTTTAATTTCATCAATGACTAATAAGTAATAACATGTAAGATACAAAATTTTTATAAAAAATCATAATTTTAAAATATTAAATTTTATTCCACTCATGTATTACATGGGTTTTTAACCTAGTAATAATAATAATAAAAAAATAAATATAATAAAGCACGCATGTAGGTTTTTGGCTCACCGCTCATGTATTTTTTTTCTTTGTTTCTAGAAGGCATTTTAACCTTCTAAAATTTCCAAATATATTTCTTGTTCTAGATAAGATTCTTCAACACGTATGTTTTTCATTCGTTAAGAATATATAATATTAATTTAATACTATCATGTTCGAGAAAGGAATACTAAATTATTTGTTTTAATTTCATCGGGAGTTTTACACACGTACAACATAAACTATAATTTACTAGTATTAAAAAACCCGTGTATAACACGGGTTGGATAATTAAAAAATATAAATAATAAATCTGTATATATTTATAATTACTAAAATGCCTTAATATATATATATATATATATATATATATATATATATATATATATATATATATATAATACTTTGAGAATGTATGATATATATGTATATTTTTATTTAGAATTAGGAAACATGATTGAATACTTGATTTAAATAAACAAAAATTAAAAAGATAGTCATAAAGTATAAATAATTTATTACCTTAATTACTAATTGGCATAAAATAAATAAAAATAATTTGGGCGGGAAAATGAAAACCTTAATAGTCTAGAATTATGATAAGTGTTCATTTGAGATACTTTTTTATTAGATTAGTAGAATAGGATAGTATAAGATTCATGTATAAAATCATTTTTATCTCGAGATCGAAAAGAAACATTGATTTACATACATGTAAATTAAATCTGGTGATATCTTAGTTTTTTTTCAAATGTGTATGTTAAACATAAATAATAAATTATATAAAAATGATTCCATAAAGATCATAAAAGATAATAACTTAGAAAATAATTCATATTAGCCATAAAATTTTGCTATCATGTTTCTTTTACATGTAAAGATCAGTTAAGTTTTACTACCATGTTCCGGTACCAATAGTGTGAGTTTAAATATTTAAAAGGAATTAATTACGTAAATGGTCCCTGTGATTTATTAAAAATAACAAGTTTGGGTTAAGCAAAAAAAGTAACAGATTTGAGTACTCAATTTTAATTTTGTAATAAGTTTGAGTATTAACACTAACTGATGTTAGATTTTCTATTAAATATATGGGTATTTTGGTATTTTCACATTATAAGACAATTTATGTAAATTAGAGGGACTAATTGTGTAAATTAATTAAAATAATATATTAATATATAACTCTCTCTATACACACACACACATATATATGCATATATATATATCAAATTATATATATCACTAATATTTTCACCATCGCCGCCGCCGCCCATCAACGCTGGTAATCGCTGTCGGCCATAACCTTTGGTCACCACCGTACCAATACCCTCACACCAGCGCACCCATCTCCAATACCTTCATAATCATCTCCATCAGGCATCATCACTAAATTCCCCTTCCCATTCCCCTGTAAAACCCTAAACCAAATCAACCACCCAACACAAGCCAACTCCACCATGTACCTACTGTCACCATCACCGCCATCTAGCCACCATGTTCCACCCAATACCTTGATTGAGATCAGAACTCAATCGCGTTAAGATTACCGAAACACCTCAAATTTGGGGTTTTTTAACTTTTAGGGTTATGGAGGGGAATTTGGTGAGATGATGATGATGGTGCGATGGTGGAGGTGGGGATGATGATTGATGATGATGGTGATGTTGCGATGGTGGTAATGATGTGGTGAATAGTTTGTATAGTAAACTTTTCACGTGTGTGTGTGTGTATATATATATAGGGTAAAGTTTCTTTGTTAACCTTTGTTTATTGCGATAACGCGTTAACCCTTATGTAGCGAACACTTAACCATAATTAGATAGTATAACTAACTTTTACATTACGTTACACCACTGATATAACAATTTTCCTTCAATTTTTAAATTTCCCTCTCTTTCTTAAAAAACTTAATAATTTTTTAAACATTCATAACTTTTTTGTATGATATTAATTTTTTTTAACAAATTACACCATTATATAGATCGTATTAATATCTTTAACTTGAGTATAGTTTTGCTATATTTTTTTAAATTCTTTTCTAACGTTTGTTGTGGCCACTAGTTTTACCACTGTAACTCTAACTTAAAGTGGTTATGTGGTATGTTGTGAAACATTAGTTGGGTTAATAGGTTATTGCAATAAACAAAAGTTAATAGGTTATTGCAATAAATAATAGTTAATATTTGATACTTATCATAAATGGGTTAGAATCATTACAGAACCACTTTTTATTTTCAGAACTACAGAACCATTGATTTACATAAACGTAAATTAAGTCTGATGTTACTTGAGTTGTTTTACATATGTGTATATCCGACATGAACAATAAACTATGTGAAACAACTAAATATTACCATTTTTAACTTACATATATGTAAACCAGTGGTTCGTAATTTATATTTATGTAAACCAATGGTTTTTTTGGTTCTGAAAATAAAAAGTGGTTCTATATATATACATATGTATATAACAAAGGCCGGTATGAATAGTTCTATTATTTTCTATAAGAAGATATAATGTCACTTGCTGAATTCTAAGCACCACATGACCAAATTGCAAAGTGCAAATCTGTAAAAATTACATGAATGGAAAAGTGTCCATTAAAGAGTAAAGACACGTAACATAGGCAAAATGATTGGGCTCTAGAGTAGTAGAATGTGATATGGGTCTGGGCAATGAGAGGTTCTGTTTGATTTGATATATCAGCCCAAAAGAACTGGGCTTTAGCAATAGAATCATAAACAAGAGATGCTGGGTGCATAAATGATAAATCTGGTTCCCGGCTCAAACCATTCCAATCGAGTATTTGGGTTAATGATGGTCAAATCGGGTTTTCTCCAAACCGGTTTATGTTGAAACCAGGTTTTAACCGGTTCAAAGTATAGGGTTACAAACGGATTTTAACAGTGGCTTAGTTTGGGCTAAACCGGAATGTAGGCTTAGTGGGTTATCTGTCAATCTATCATGAATTGAACTTATCTAGTGGGTTATCTGTCTTCACAGCTGGAATGTAGGCTCAATTTTACCTCCAAACATACCGCTCATAAACTCTATCCAACGGCCCAAATCTATAGCCCATTATATAGCTTGGTTCTTTCGACCAATCGAAATACAGCCTATATTGCGGCCCTAATTGATAGATAGTATTAATTAATTAATTTGATATGTAGTTTGGTGTTGTTTTAATATAAAAAGATGATGCAAATTGGTCATGTCTAGGTGTAAGATATAAGATGATAAAATACTGAATGTATTACATTATATAAAATTTACAATAAAATTTTAACAACCTAACCAGACTCGTGGGCTCATACTAATAACCCTGATAATATATTATAGTCTAATACTCCCCGTAGTCAGAACTATAGATAATCGGACTCTTAGACTAGAATCAATAATTAAAATTAAACATAAAACAAAAAACAATAAAAAATATGCTCGATTTTGGTTCTTGATTTGTAGGTCCAAAATCCTTTCTTAAGAAAATCCACGAGCTGCTTTTATCTTACTAAAATAATAAACCATATTCTTCAAAGTAGTGATCCTAAAGTGCTGGAAAGGGTGTGGTAGAAGACCGTAGTACTGCAAAGAAGCGGCAGTGTAGTACTACAAAGAAGCGGCAACGTGATCATGGTTTGGTGGCGGCTAGACATAGTGATAAAATTGTAGGATCCTAAAAGCTTAAATTAGGATTTGTTGACTTGAGTTCAGTCTATGATGTCCTGATATTTTGGTTCATTGTCCCTGGAACTACCAATATGATTTGTATCCCAATGAAAAAAAAATGAAAGGTAAAAGAAACAAATGGACACTTGCGACTGTGGTCATGCAACGGTGTGTCATACCGAAGGCGGGCAAACATGGTCAGTCGGTGTTATTCGGTGGTAAGGGACCATGATCCGGCTAGAACAAAAAAAAAAAAATTGACACTCGGCGACCCTGGTCGTGTGGCAGTGTGTCAAACTAAAGGTCAGTGATTGTGGCCAGGCGACGTTCTTTGGTGGCTAGGGGAAATGGTCTGGTTAGAACAAAAGAATGAAAAAAAACTAAGAAGATAGGATAGCGGATTAGGAACGAGAGAAAAACCAAACAACTGCAAGTAAAACCGACGCAGAAGCAAAAACTACACTAGACGGAATTGATCATCCTTGAAGTCTGACCAAAACATGAAAAACCGACGGTATAACGACGACTAACGCACCTGCACGCACTGGTATAAGGTGTCGTGTGAGTACAACTGTGGTGGCGTGAGGCGACGCATGGAAGCACTGTTCGGCAACGGCTTTACGCTGTTTGCTAAACAGACGACAGTGGTTTCGATGGTGTTGGTGGTGAGGCGTAACATTGTGATGAAAAAATATTTAGGATAAGTGGCTTTGATCTATAATCGAGACGGATCTTTATTTAAAACGAAAAATATAAAAGGGAAATAAGATAACTAAAAGAAAAACAAAAAGAATGGACATGGCAGCGGCGACACGCCGCCTTGTCTAGGTTTTGAAGCGTAGACGACAGCTAAAATTTGTATTTTTGTGGTGGCGCGGCGGGGGTGGTAGAGAGCCTCGGGTTGCTCTAATACCATGTGATATGGTAAAACATTGAATGAATATTATTGATATGTTTGGTTATATTATATAGAGTTTTAAAAAAAAACCTTAAAAACCTAATCGGATCCGCGAGCTCATATTAATAACCTTAATTATAATAAAATAGTCTAATACTAGGTGCTCTTTGTGTTCTTTGATGCATATGGTCCCAAATCTTTACATGTGACCCCTTTCTTGCTGTTTACTCTTGTGCAACTCTTTCATTTGTCAATTATCTTGGGATAATACTTGCAACATGTTCAACTTGAACTCTTTACGTAACTCATTGCTTGCTATTTACTCATGCACTCTTTCATTGGTCATCCCTCTAGGGATAATGCTTGCACATACATCATATTTGTTGAAATATGAACCTTTTATGATTGATTTAGGAATTATATGATCGATGTAAGATATAACTTGTAAGTAGAGATGGTTGGTGGTAATACTTGGGACCGACTAAAGAATATAATGATTGATCAAAAGCATGTAGTTGTGTCTACCCAATTAGCCAACTTGTATAGTAACATAATCCAAATATTATTATTTGTAAACAAACTATAACATGAACTAGATAAAGTAAGGAGTGATCTTAAAAAAAATACTTGATCATACATGGGAAGTGTGCATCAGACTAAACCAACTTGAAACCAATTACAACTGAAAATATTTTAAAATCGAAACCGATGATCAAACCTTTACATTATTGGTCAGTCCGGTTCCGTTTATTAGGTTTTTTTTTGTCGGCCAGCGAGATGCACACCCCTCTTATATGTATCAAGTATGTTTAAGTCTAACATACGTTAAGATATATCAATAACTGGATCTTCATGCAAGATCTTTTTATTTTTTTTATTTTTTTTGTATATAACTGAAAGTTTATCCTATTGGTTATGGATATTAATGGGACCCACTTGGTTACACAAGAATATCTTAGTACTCACACCACCAAGATTCAAACCACTTGTGTCTTAACTTATTCTTTGTTGCATCCAATAGACAACGTTGTTATTATTAGCTGTTTTTTAACAGTCTTTTTCTCTCTTCCCTAGGAAATTTTAAGATCTCCAATCAATCCTTAAACAACTTAAAAGATTATAAGAAGTAAATAAAAATAATATCCATAAAGTCTTTATATTACTTTTTTTTTTGAACGGCAGTCTTTATATTACTTCCTTTGATTCTTTCCCAATACTCAATCCATAGCATGCTGTTTGACTCATAGATTCCATGATGGAAACAGAGTTGTAAAGAAATATTTTCTAATGATTTGATTATTTTTAGTTTGAATATTTCATATATGCTCATATTTCCATATATATCTTATTGTATAAAATCATATTCTGTAAAAAATAGAAATAACTGATGTGATAAAACAGCATGTGATTAACAATATAGGTTGTATGTTTAGTCCAATATATTTTAGTTTGAAATACCTCATACAAAGTGTCAATAACATATAGGTGTTAGCTCCTAAAAAGATTGGTTTTGATAGGATTGGTGGCGTAAGGTTTCGAAGCCCCATAATATTTTAGATGATGAATTTCTAAAGAGGTGTGCTAAAAATAATAATTATTATTAATTATTTACTTATTATTAGATTTTAATAATTTAAACTATTAACTATTGGTCAATATTAATCATATTTAACAATTTGATCGGTATTAATCTTAATTTTTGATTTTGTTACTAATAATAATCTCGGTCTAATTGTTAGTTAACTCCGTTAGTTTTTAATGACATATCACATGACGTTGTTCGTGACATGACGTATAACATAGTGTTAATTTAAAAATATAAATATATTACTTAATTCTTTTTGTAATATTTTTTGAATTTATTTAACGTAACGTTTTTGTCACTGTTTAAGTAGTTTAGAGACAAAGAAATGCAAAATTTGAGTGTTATGTTTATATTTTTTTATATTAATCATGTAATATGTCATGTCACATGTAATGTCATGTGTAACGTCACGTGCCACGTCATAAAAAACCAACGGAGTTAATTAATAGTTAGACTGAGATTATTACTGGTAACAAAATCAAAAATTAAGATTAATACTAATCAAATTGTTAGTTGAGATTAATATTGGCCAGTAGCCAATAGTTTGGATTATTAAAATTTAATTTTTCTTACTTATTTAATCTATGTACACTTTTATAGCTATTTTATATATGATTATAACTAGTAAATATAACCGCGTGTTGTGACGACGCCGTACGCGTGTGATAAAACGTACACTATAATTGTCCCGACTCATACGTAGAGTGACTTGACTTTATATCGTCGAACAAAAACACATTATATTTGACCTCACTCGTTTTCAAACAAGAATCTACGTCAAAACCTAAAACAACTCAAATCGTAATACAAATTAGCACGAAAGTGTCTTATGTTTGACCAAACTTGTATCTGAACAAAGTTTATATGAAAACGTAGATAAAGTTAAATTTTTATCAACATGTATATAAAAATAAGAACGTAAATGTAAGATGATTCCATCATATCATATGAAAATATAAATATAAAATGATATGAAAACCACTTTAGCTCAATGAATAAAACCATTTTCAATAATATAAAGAAAGTCTCGTTAATAAGAAAAAAACATAAAAAGAATTTATATAAAAAAACTAATTAAATAAAGACGAGATGTGAAAAGTTTCTAGTCGTAGATATACAGGGAGAACGTACTACAAACCACTACTCCTATGGTATTTTATTTTTTATTTTTTTACTTAACGACCAAATATATTAAAACAAGGATGGGACTAACAAGATACTAGACACCACCCCAACACCGAATACAACAATTTCAACCAAGACAACAACCAACTGTTACAATTTGAAATTACACCAAACCATCCATTCCAATAAACTAAAGTTTACTGTATTCTTCACCCACATGAAGCTCAATGACTTTATTTCCTTTAATAATCCATTCACACAAGGGGCCAAGGGCTCTTCGTTTTATAGACCACACCATTGGACTTTCATATACACCAGACGTAAGGATAACCGCATGGCGCGCCTCCTTTTTTCTTTATCTTTTTGTTTTACAATTCTCTATACTTATCTAAGAGGAAAAGGTAAAAAAATTGTAAAAACTCATCGACCTTAGTAATTGATATATAGTTTAATTATAATTTATATATACAATATGATGTATTATTTAAATTATTTTTATCATAATTTTATATAATAATGATTATTATATTAATATATATTATATACATAAAATAATTTTATTATATAAATAAACAGACCAATAATCCTCAGAAGACTCTAAGTGGTTAAGATAAAATACCCTAAGATTTCATTAAATTAGGAGGAGACATTATGTTCAAGTTTCACCTGTGATAAAAAAAGGGTTCCCGGTTGGGCCACGAGGTTTTCTCACCTAAGGTGAGTTTCCTCATAAGGATGACCTCAGGTTTTGGACTTGAATTATGATTTATGAATATGATCGGGTGGGCCAGTGACTCGTTAGTGATCCTTTAGCCGGTCAAAAAAATAAACGGCTCGTAAGGTTCTCGAGCTTGATATGTGAAGTTCAGGCTCGGGCTTGTTTATCAAATGAACCCAGTATAAGCACACGCTTTGGATCGAACTCGTTCAATCTCAACTTGGTTCGAACTTTAACGAGCTGGTTTCAAGTAGTTCACGAGTTGCGATTCTCGTTTACACCATATGTCCCCTCAACAACCTTTTCAATTTACTACAAATTTAGATAGATAGTTGTAGTTTGAAGACTTGGAGAGGAAATTCACAGCACAACTCACCGTCCACATACTACATTGTCAACAAACGGCTATCTACTTAAAGGAAAAAACGCACGCGTTATTTATAAATAGAAAATAAAGTAAAATCCACAACCACGAAAAGTTACATTTTTTAATAAAAACATAACCGATTAATTGTATTGCATTTTCTTACATACTAATGAAGAGTAATACGTTTACACGAGCCAAGGGTGTTTTTAGGGTAACATGCACCAAAGTTTACTTAAAATTTAGTGTGAAAAGGTATGTTTAGATCAAATTTTGTTGTAGTTCAAATTGTACATTAAATAGTTGTACCAAAATAATTTAAATAAGTGGTATATATTGTATTTCAACTAGTTATTTTTGTTAAACCAAAGAGATTGTATTTCTGAATAAATAGTGTTCTTTTATATGTGTATTTAAACTAATTTCTTTAACTAATTAAAACTGATTGTTAACAAAAACTAAACTACTTATGTAATTATGTTCTATATAAACAATATTACATATACTCATACCAAGGAGTTGGCCGGAATGATGTTATTCTCAAGTGGTTAAGGGTTTAAGTATTATTATAAACAAATGATGTAAATATAAGATATGTTTAGTGAATGCATTAGTCTTTTTTTAAAAACACCCTTAGTAATATATATGTTTTATCCAAACAATTATAAATGCATAAATAAGAAGATAAAACTATATTAAAGTTTTGATATTTTCAACCTCTTATAAAAATTGTTAAAACATTACATTTTATGTAAAGTAACTTTTATCTTTCCATGTAGAGTATCTCAAAAAGTTATAATGCACCTCTTGTGGTAAATTTTATTTTAGGTTAGCTATGAAAGTTAAAATTTTCAAATCTCCTACTTACACTATATGGAGTAAATTACTCCAAAAGTCCATGTAATATGTTTTTTTTAGATAATTGGGTCATTTTTATATTAAAATTAATAATAATATAACAATATCAATACTCTTATAATTCATAGGAAATAAGTAAATACACTGCTATATGCAAAACCATATGATCAAGGGCGGATCTTTATAGGGGCCCCGGGGGGGGGGGGGGGGGGGGGGGGCGCCGGTCCCCCTGTTTTTTCGCCCGTAGTGTTAAATTTTAGTCCGGTAGTATAAATTTTTGGTCAGGTAGTGTAAATTTTTATATAAATATCAAGTTCGCCCCCCCTAAAAAAATTGATTTCGCCTCGGTCCCCCCTACGAGAAAGTTCAAGCTCCGCCACTGCATATGATAACTAAATATAAAATATAATTTATATGTTCTAACCATTGTGTTATTGAGCTATTCAAGAAACCATCTTAACTCGAATCTTCAACCATGTCCCCGGAGATAGGAAAAGAAGGGGGAAATTCCAGGGAAAGCCGGCGCCGCCCGTTTTTGAACCTTTTTTTTTAGAGAATGGGGAAGTATGAAAACAGGGAAACATAAGGATGACATCATATAAAACGAGGAAAAACTAGAAAAAACTTAGGAAAATAAGAAAAGCTAATGTGTCATATAAAAAAAAATGACGAAAACAGTACGGTTGTCAATGGCCTAATAAACATTTGTGATAGTTGTGGTTGAGGATTCGTGTTTAACATAGGTCAAAACTCATTTCACTCCTCCACTTAGATAATGTGTTGGTACCAATGATCCTTAACCCAACTGGTTAAAGTGAGGTGCCCATGACATGTAAATATTAGGAGGTCATGGGTTCAAGTCTCACTCTGAGCAAAAATGCTCAGGGTTGAGCCAGGGGGTTTTCTTAGCAATGGGTTTCCTCCTAAGGGGGTTGGGGGTGCGGTCTCAGCTGGGAAACGAATAAGTGGGCCCGATTAAAATAACATCTATTCTCCGAAGTTGGGTCGCACATTTACCGTTAAAAAAAAAAAGATAATGTGTTGGTCTCACAGGGTACAACTATTAAAACAACATGTAGGATTTTGGTTGGATTTATGCAACAACAACACTAACAACGAGCGGATTTGAAGTTCATTTTAGAAAACCACTCGACGTACTCAGGATCTATATTAAAAATTGTTCTACTACAAAAAAAAAATACAACGTTAAAGATGCCAATTCCCATATTGCATGTTACTTTATTTTTATTGAATAATTCTATAATGTGTTTTTTTTTAATTTAACAAAATTTTATTTTAATTTTCCACTTTAGTTAATTTAGTTCTGAAATATAAAATCTAAAATGTAAATACAAATTTAAAAAATAAATTACTTTGTAAACAATTGAAAGAACTTAAACGATGCCTTTAAACATGAAAAGTTTAAGATAACTAGAAAATATAAAAAAATTACATGATTTTAATGTGCATCTAAAAAAATAAGAGTAGATTGCGACACGATCCCCATTAGAAAACGATTAGAAAACGAATAGATGGGTCCGAACAAAATAACAACAATCATTCGAAACGGAATCACATGTTTACAGCTAAAGAAACAAACGGAGGTATTTAAAACAAGTTGAATTAAAAAAATCTAAAATCATTTTTGATGAATATGTTTCTTTTTTTTTTACTAAAAATAAAAATGGCTAATGAGTAGTTGTTCACCTTTAAATTGGGACTGCATGTTTCCCCCTCCATACGTCCCATCTCTCTCTCTCTCTCTAAATCATCTACAATGGAGTCAACCACTCGCCAATGATCCTCTTTCCCCGGACATTCACTTCTCCGGCGAACTTCCGGTGAACTTCCGGCGACAATTTACCGTCACACACACCTTCCATCACCATCACATCACACCTAATCACTTTCTAACAACTGTAAAAAATGTTGGATCTCAATCTGACCTATGTTCACGAAGACATGATAACAGCTATCCGAGGAGAAGTAGAAGAGCCAGCCACTTCAAATTCATCGCTTATGAATGCCGAAGGTTGCAGTTCCAGTAACGTCGGCGACGACGACTCCGTCTCCGTCGCCGGAGACGAAGACAACTTCCATTGCTTCAATTTCGACATCCTGAAGGTCGGAGACACCGGTGATCTGCAGAGAAGTGGCTACGCTGAGGATCCGACGAGTCAGAACCGGTCCGAGTTCGTGACTCGGACGCTTTTTCCGGTGAGTCGCGGAGAAGGAAGGTTCGAGCCAGAGAATCAGGTGAACTCGTTGATGCTGTTATCTAACAATAACGAATCGATGGAGATGAGATCGGTACATGTACAACAAAATATGCCTGCGGTACAACAGAATCATGTGGTGAGGAAGAGTAGGAGAGGACCTAGGTCTAAAAGCTCACAGTACAGAGGAGTTACGTTCTATAGAAGAACTGGTAGATGGGAGTCTCATATCTGGTTAGCTTCTGCTGCTGATTTTTGTTCAATTTTGGTGATGTTTGTGTAGTTAATTTTATACTTATTACTGTAGTTTTGTGTTTGATGTAGGGATTGTGGGAAACAAGTCTATTTAGGTAAGGATATTATTAATTGATTGATAGCAAACACTTTGATTTGCAAATTGCAATGTTGTTCTTTCAAGTTTCTGATTATTTTAGATGTTGGATTCGACTGTAGGTGGATTTGACACAGCTCATGCTGCAGCTAGGTATATTAATATATGAATCTGATGTAAATTAACCTCTTTTTTTTTTTAATGATGTTCTCTTTGAGCTTAGAAACTGAGTTTGATATATTGTGATATGTAGAGCGTATGATCGAGCTGCGATCAAATTTCGGGGTGTTGATGCTGACATTAACTTCAATATCAGTGATTATGAAGAGGAGATGAATCAGGTTAGTATTTGAAGTTTGATAACGTGGGGAATTTGAATCAATCTGTTGGTTTTTTATTTTGTTATTGTTCTGTTATAGCAGCTTAGGAATCTTTCTAAAGAAGAATTTGTACACATTCTACGTCGCCATAGCGGTGGGTTTTCGAGGGGAGGCTCAAAGTACAGAGGGGTGATGATGAACAACCGTGGCCTTGGGGAAGCGCGGATGGGGCAGTTTCTTGGAAAGAAGTGAGAAACTAATACCTGATATAATTAGGTTTTAGATTATGCATTGTCTATAGGACATTCAGCTAGTAACTATAGGAAATCAAATGAATGTGTTAGGAAGCTCCAGAATTCATATCATAGAGATCAATATGCTTGTGCTGCAGGGTCCTCCTAATGCTCATTCTCATGATCATGATCATAATCAAGATCAGGAATCACAAATTGTTTTTGGTTCTATCCTCATTTCCAAAATCTAAGAACCTCTATTGGGCACTAATCAGCATTCTTGATCTTTCTTGAAATAGGGCTTATGACAATGCAGCCATCAAATCCAACGAACAGGCAGTGGTTACGAATCTTGACGCCAATGCATATGCAGGAGAAACTGTTGCACATCACTGTGGTAAACTTCATGCACCACCATTGTAGCTTATGTTGTTACTTGCATTTGACATGTCAATTTACAGATTTTAATAAGTGAGAGCTTGAGTTTATGTACAATGTGATGCAGGAAACAGTCACAGTTTGGATTTAAACTTGCGCGTATCAACCCCTTCGTGTCTTGGAATTGGTTCAAGCAGTAATGGGAACTTGGAGCATATGCAGTTGAATCATGGTTTCCAAAACATTAGAAGTTTACAGGTAATACATACTCCAATGTGTACCATTTTTAGAACTGTTACTAGTACCTCAGTTAGTATTTTTGTTTGAAATAATAATCTATAAACACATTAAAAGATTTCAAACCAATATGTTCCATCAAACAGTTGAACACCATATGAAGCTAATTTTAAAACCCCCCTCTCAAACAGGCTGGAAACCCTGGACTACCGATAATATCCGAGCACGGTCAATCATGGACGGGCACGGGCATGTATCCTCAAACCATTGGAGGGTCATCACAGGGACCTTCCAACTGGGCCTGGCAATCTCATGGTCAAAGTCAACCCCCAATCGCGTTTTTCCCCGCAGCATCATCAGGATTCCCAGCTCAGCCGCCTAACTCTCTAAACTACAATTAGCAGAAAACGCCACCGCGGTCACCGACACCATCACCATCACCTATGCCTTAATGTACCATGAGTCTAGCTTGTAAGTTTTGGCTTTAATACTACTTGTACGTTATGCATAAAAAGCTGTACATAAGCTTTGTATGAATGGCACTAGTTTGTCGGCCTTTAGACACTACATCCTTTTTGACCCCTTTTTGCGTTGCTGGCCAATGGATGAGTGGATAGGTCAAGTTAAATGTTGACTGGAGAGGGATTTGCCACGTCATTGTTCTTGATTTATGACGTGGAATTTCTAGTTTTGTTGTTACAAAAACTTACAAACTCTATGTAACTATATAAGATTGAAGTCCTATGGTAACTTTGATATTCGATATTATTATTGTTGTTGAAGATAGAGATATTCATCAAGATACAAAGTTTAATAGATGATTTTAGTAAAACTGAAAAAAGAAAATAACGAGAATAGTTATTTATTGGGTAGGTTAATATGTCAAACAAGTTTTTACCCATATAAATTCATGAATTTATTTGAGGTATTGATTTTGTATTAATATTTCTAATGTGAATAGACAAACATAACAAACTTTTAATGTGACGATTTTTGTCAAACATCTACGTTACTTTTTCATGTGTATGTTTTTAATGTATCAAATTTAATTTTTATTAATTGGTGGTTCTTGATTATAGATTTCAGAACATTTATGATTATACGTAAAGAAAGTTTTATGAGCGAATTTGTTATTGTATTCATAATATGAAGTTATAATTTGGTGATGTACAATTGAATCCAAAAAAACTATTTACTTTTTATGATCTAAATGTATCACATCATTATAGCTATGTTAGAGAATGAATACACGTATAAGAGTGGGGTATGTAAATACATGGCTGTATATCTATTTTAGCTTTCATATCTTAGTTTATTATCAGAAATCATGTCCTATTGAAATCATCTTGTGTGTCAACAACATACATAAGATCAACAACTAACAAAACTCGATATATACACGACATGGACTATCTTAGTACTATTTGTTCATGTGCCTGGACTAAAATAACAATATTATTATTGAGTTTTATTTAAGAAATGAAGTTTAGACGACTACGTAACTAATTTGTAACTCATTTAAACAGATACGAAGAAAGATGTTATGTATAGGTGGTTCCACGACTATGATCTAAACATATTGGAGGTGGTTATAATCACAGTACAATATTTCTTTTGTTTTGTTTGTAAGATTAATCATTCTAGTGGTGTTATATAACGTAGTCAACTTATTAAAAAGTGAAAGTCAATTATTGTGGCACCGTAATTGTAGACATTTATGATGTCTAGCAAAACGGTATGATCTTCTTACCCTTTAAATAAATTGAATCTTCACAACCTTCATAATTGCGACATCTACAAACTGTTAGGTCTTTTATCTTCTTAATATATTAAGAACTTCAACATTCAAAGATTAGACAAATCTAAACATAACATTTTGTACCTTTATCTCACATACGAATATAAATTACAACACATTACATAAGGAATCTAAATAATTTTGTTTCAAGAATCTAAATATAGCATTTCGCACCAAATAACTAACATAATAATGCAACACTAGCTCTAAGTTGTTTGTAACTAAATTTGTGTTGGACCGAAAATTATCACTCAAGTTAAGTATAATAGTATATAAATTGTCAAAATAACTGCATAAATAGTATTCACATGAAAAAATAAATAGATACTTCTGTAATTCCTTTTTATTATAAAATACACGATTAATCTTGAGATTTTAATATTGTTCTCCACTTAGATTTGTTACCATATCTGTCTAGCATGTATTTCACCTTAAACAAGCCTTTTTTGTTCACACATTCTTTCTCTCTCTCTAATGATTCATGTTTGTATAAATAAGGAGAGCTTTTAGATGTCACATGGTGGGTCGTACGTATGAATTTACAGACATGGACCCCATTGTGAATAATTCCAAATAATATTTTTCTTTCATGAAAAAAACTATTTTTATTATTCCAAAGTATGGCAATCTAAAATATCTTATTTATAGTTGGAACAACTCAACGTTAACATTACAATGATTTCGATCCAGGTCCAATATTTATCCGTACTCTCTGTATCAAATATAATTTTTAATAGGAAAAATATCACAAAATAATAATTAAGTTTCAAAAATATTAAAATCGAGTCACCCATGCATATTTTCTTCGAATTGGACCATCAATTTCATGAAATCGAGTCACTATCGAATTTTCTTATGTCAACAAAACAATTAATGAGAATACGTGTAGGTCGAATTTTCAATATATGAAATTATATTAATAAAAATGCATGTTAATTATATTAAAAAATTAAAAATACCTAAACTTCACGCCACCGTTCCCAATCAGTATCAAAAGAAAGAAAAAAAATATTTTCTAATTGAAACAAAAAGAAAAACATGCTAAAAAACATGTTAAAACTTATAATTTAAATAAAACATAAAATCCGAGTGACCTAATTGTAACACTTTTTAAACTTGATTTATCTAATTGAAACATTTTTAAAAGTTGGTTACTATTTTACAAAGTTACCGTTATTAATGTCACATAATATATAGCAACTTACTTTTTTTTATTAATAGTCACATAATATGCAGCAACTTACTTTTTCTTTTATCAGTTTTGGTAATTAGTATATCTTAAACTGATAGATGTATATTGTTAAATGAACTCATATAAAATTATACAAAGGTGACAAGTCTAATAAATTGATGTTGTTGGGCGTGGTATTTTGTGATGATTTGTAGATTCAATTAAATAAAGATACTAACGTGAAAATATTTATTATTATTATTATTATTATTATTATTATTATTATTATTATTATTATTATTATTATTACTATTACTACTATTGTTACTATTATTACTATCATTATTATTATTATTATTATTATTATTATTATTATTATTACTACTACTACTACTACTACTACTATTACTACTGTTATTAATACTACTAATATTACAAGTACTATTAGTATTATTGTTATAAAACAATAAAAATAAACAAATTATCAACATTCACAGTTTCACACTACAAAACATAGCGTTTTCGAGACAGATGTGTTGAAGCTTCACTAGTAGAATAGGGTGTTGTCACTAATTCATCGGCAATTGTCGATGGATATTAGTCATTGATGCGCTTATTTTTCTAGCAATGTCACTTTTTCGGCATCTCATTTGTGACAACCCTAGTTTCAGGGTAATTTCCATACGAACCTTCAACGTAATTTCGTAGCATAATATTTTGATAGACTTAATTTGCATAAGTTAGGTCTTTTGAAATCTAGCAAGACCATACATGTCATGATCACTCTCTGGATAAACTTTGTGAATTTACTGCTCACACACATGATTAGTCAACCTATATATATACATATATAGATGTATATATATGTGGTGTGGTATTTATGAACTAATACCATATACCCAAGTTTAGGGAAAGCTCACGCCCATGCATGTGGTCGTGCGTGAATATTTACCAATGTTTGCATGAAATTGTATCGCATCTAGACTATATTTCTTAGCAAAACAATACACAAGTGACATGCAACATATTAATAAATAAACCTCTAATGAATGGAACTAGAGAAGATTTTACAATATAGAAAAATTAGTACTGAAAAATCCATGAATTTATCACGCATAATAACTCTCATATATGAGAAAAATCAAGTTTAACTATCAGTTTAGTAAGAAAAATAATCAAACCTTGTGTTAATAATTTATTCAACACCGAATAACGTTCTAATGAATAGTAACTAGATCCGCAGTAGGGGCCTTGGGTTGCTTGGTGGGTGCTGCTAAAACAGCCTCGAAGACATCTTTTAAATCCCTTAGTTACACCCTAATCACCCTTGAACTAAACATAAACTAATACTTGACTGAACTGTGATCACCAACCTTTCAATATTAGTCAAATGTGTCTGAAGGCAAGTACAAAAGTGAAGATATGATGTTGTTGTCTTGCCATAAAAATACAATTGTTGGCTGCCCAAGAAAGAACCATCCATCAAGGCTCATCTTGTTCAAAGATGCTTAAGCAACTCTTGACTATATTCCACCCCAAAAGCCTTATATAAACACCATGATTCCAGCTGTATTTTCACACCAAAAATACATTCAAACATGTTCTAAAATAGCCTCAAGAATCTCCCTGCTGTTGCTGCTACGATTGAGAGAAAAGAGGAACAAAGGAGCACGATTTTAGATCTTTACCACTCGTTTCTTGTTACACTTGCTTCTACCACCTGGGATGGTCTTGAAACAACTCAAGCTAAACCTATTACACATCATTATACTCGTTAATAAGGTCATGTAACAGCCTGAAAACCATATCTTAGAATTAACAAGATATATAGACAAAAAGATGTTTTTGGATTATATTGATGTTGCAGAAGTTTAAACCCTCTAAGAACCACACCTAAACGACGATTTGAAACATGAAATAAATACATTTCAAACTTGGTTTTAGTGATTTAACAAGCATATTGCTTGTTTTCTAGTCAAACACCTCTGAACATAGTGACAAAACTGAAACGGTAGAGTAGACAGCAACCCAACAGAACCTCAAACCCGAATTTGGGAGGCTGTATCTTGGTCAAAAATAAACCAAATAATGTTTTCTTGAGCCTAAAATTATGTTTAATAAGTTAACTTTCTAACCCAACTGGTCTTGTGATTTTTTAAAGATTTGACCTCCCAAAAACTCAAAACAAAATGAAGTGTCATAGAAGTTATGGTTTGGTTATGTCTCATGAATGTTATATATTATTTTTATTCATTGCAAGTTTACAAATTGGTTGTATGTATTTTTTTGATTATAGCAACTATTAATGTTATCAAATAATGGATATGCTTTCTAAAATAATTAAAACATGTGAATTACCAACGCTATGTTGATATTGTTTTTCAGGTAATTAAGGCATAACTTCAAGAATCGTGCACCTAGATATATTTTTAAGAGATTTTACCTGTATAACTCGATACAATTGGGTCATATGAGCCAAATATTAAAACAATTTATTTTGGTAAACAATATGATCGTTAAACAATTGATTTTGGGATGTAATACCCTAAGATTTTAAATTGTGTATCTAATTTTATGTTTGTGTTTGCAATAATCATATGCTTTGAAAGTCATACGTCACGTCTCGTGGTTTCGTCGTGGCGGGGTGTGACATCATTGATGAAATATCAATTATAAATAGTCCATTATCATCGTTGCCATTCTCCTCTAATAAAACCAACCCTCCCCTAGTCTCATATTTTCTTAGTTGCTTAATTTATCTATTGTCACCGGTTCTTAATCGTTGAAACCGATCACCAACTGTTAAAAAACCACCACTGCTCAATTGTACTTTCCATCGATCATTTCTTGTATGATATGCAACATCTCTAGAGAGTTTTTGATTAAAAATGGTAGCTAGTCATTACTTTGCATCTTCATCTTCGACTCTATATATGCTAAAGAATTTCAAAGAAGCTCCTGTCCTACATGGTCATTAACATGAGAAGGATCATCTTTTGACTCAAAACATGCTTATGATATATATCTTATTCTCTATATCCAACGTCTTTCCTATAATTTGAAGAAAAAAATTAAGGTTTTTCATATAATTTGATACTCTCATCCCCTAAAATGAGAATGATATTTAGAGACTTCTCATCATTGTATTTAGATACACTCTATGTATTTCTCATATTCATAAGTAGTTGTTAATGAAATAAAGACATAAAAAAATAAAAAGAATAAAGAAATATTGTTTAACTAAATAAATAAATATAATAAATGAGATTTAGGATGTTTTTAAAAGAAAAACAATTATAGAGATCAAATGTGTGAATTGTTAAGTTATAAAAAAGATGATAAGAAACCATATAAATGCTCTTACACGTACCACCCATCTCCATTTTTATGTAATTATGTCTAACCTTTCATATCTCCACGACTCCATCTCCATGACTCCATCTCCATGACTCCATCTCCATATGCTAATGACTGATTAGGGTTATTATTCTGGTGGTTACTGTTTGCGATTTGGGTTGTGTATGTGATGTTGGTTTAAAAAAAACGACGACTCATACACTTGTATACTATTACTCCTAAATTGCATTAATGTGTAACACCTAGATAATTCAGAATTATTATTGACTAATAATTCTTAGCTCAAATGGTTAAGGTGAAGTACCCAAGACATGTACATATAAAAAGTATTGGGTTCAATTATCAATCTAAGTAAAAATGCTTAAGGTTGAGTCAATGGATTTTTACAGATGTGTGTTTCATTCTGAGGAGTTGAGGGCGCGGTCTCAGCTGTGAAACGAATAAATGAGTCCGATTAAGGTAACACTTATACTCTAAAGCAGGGTCGTACATTTACATTTTAAAAAAAATCCCTAGAATAATCCAGAATACATTGTCACCCAAAAACTCAAACGATACATTTAGTTAGTTTAATAGCACCATGTATCACTACAACCAACCTCACACTGATTTTTAGATTACTTGTATATGCAAGTATAGCGATGGCAGTTAGCTTTATTAGGATGATAGATAGTGGTGCTCGAAATTGCCTATGCTACAAAGATAGTCATTACATTTTAAATTATTACAATTATATATGATGATGATTAGGATAATAATAATGATGATGATGTTAGTAATAACAATAATAATTAAAAAGATGATATAAAATAGGAAATTAACATCTTGTAGCATTTAATTAGCAAGTCACTATCGTTAATCACATGCTAAAGCTTTAACTTGCTAAAGTGCTAATCTCATAGTTTTGACTGACTTACCGTATCAACAAATAATATTTATAGATAAGAAAATTATTAAATGCGATTACATAATGCACCACTATTTTATATTATCAAGTATGAATTGAAGAACATAGATGGACCCAATATTTGTGGAGATTTGGTAGGTGGAATGGGGATCTCATATCTTTTATATATATGCAGAATCTTTAAAAAAATGATTTAAATTTTGTGGCAAAGATTCAGACAACTACGAAACGTCCACTCGACCACAAAATACTCAAAAAGTGGTAATTAATGTGGTATTTTAAAAAAAATTTATAAAAAATCTCATTGATGCAAATTGTATTTTATTAATAACATGCTATTTTATTATTCAGGTCAAAATAGTACAATATAAAATACTTTTGAAAAGTTCAGTTAAAGTAGTCGAAAACATCATAAATATATTTCTAGTAACCAACTAGATTAGCTTTTTTTATAAATGTCATTTATTACCTAAAAGGTGACAACTTGAATTTAGAATATATCAATCGTCTATATTAAGCGTCAGACAGCGGTAGCTAACATTTGTAATCAAATAAACAACAAACACTACATAATATTCCTGGCATTGCTAAAACCATCATAACGATAAATATAATATTATTTAAAGACTTAAATGTTTTTATGGTCTTTTGATTTTATATCGTTTTTATCATTTCGGTACTTATAGTTTAATTTTTTTGTTGTTTTAGTACTAGTGTTTAAAAAAAATTATCAAAACAGCAATGCCGTCCAAATCCCTAGATAACGTTTGTTATCACCAGGAGCAAGATTATCATTTCCTTCAGTAAATTACTATTTTCATCTTTGATTTTATACCATTTTTGTCATTTCAATACTCGTGATCTATCACGTTCATGTTCATCATTTCTTCTTCTTTAGCACGATCATTTCTTTTTTTTTCAACACCATTAATGATAATTTAGGTATGATTATTATCTCTATTTGAATTTAAAACTTTTAAAAACAATGACAAGCTGTTAGTTTTTGTTAATGGTTGTATAATTTATAATTAGGTTTTGTAACAATTTGTTTGTCCGGAAGAATTACAAACTTTTGTAGAGTTGGATGGATCGTGTTGAAGAAGAAAAAAGAATGAACTTGAATATGATTAATCACGAGTATTAAAATGACAAAAGTGATACAAAATTAGGGATGAAATTAGCAATTTATTAAAGAAAATGACAACTTTGCCCCTGATAGTAATTGATGTTATTTAAAAATTTGGACGGAATGGTTGTTTTGACACTTTTTTAAAACACTGGTAGTGAAATAATAAAAAATAAAACATGAGTACTGAAATGATAAAAATAACATAAAACGGGGATGAAAAAAATATTTAACTCTTAATTAAACTTTATATACTAATAAGATATCTTTTTATAAGATATCATTACACCTACGCTCGGCGTTCTCAAAGTGAGGTGGACCGTGGACAAGCCCTTGAGACGGCCACTAGGCAGGATTATGAAGGTTTTAGTAATGATAAATATTATTACTTGTTTTGTCAATTGTTTAATGGAGATTGTATAAAGTTAGGATTTGGTTAGTTTATTTTTTCATTACTAGTTTAAGAACTCGTGTACTACATGGAATGAAAGCAAATATTAAATTAATTGTTATTGTTATTTACTAATATTTAAAAATTTAATAAAAAAATTTGAGATTAAATATGATTTGCGTATAGTTAAGTACTTTATGTAATAAAACAATAACAACATTTTTCTGAACTTTCATTTTTTTAAAACTTTTTCTTTAATTTTTTTTAAACACTCCAATTTTTTAAAAATACTTTTTTCTAAACAATGTCATTTTTAAAAGGATCATGTTTTTTAATAAAAAATGTTTTTAATTTATCAAAAAAAAATTATAATTTGAAAAAGTATATAAATAATCATTAGCATTTAATATATCATTAAATGGTTGATTTTTATTTTAGCAACGTGTCCAAATCTTAGGTGAAGCATAGATGGACAATGTAGAAAAATGTTATGTGGCTTCTAGAAGTTTTGGTTTATTAGTATAGATTTAATAATGGTTGAGTTGGGTTATAGCATTCCTAACAAGTTTCCTATGCTCATATTTATAATTTATCATCTTTTAAATTTATTTCAGATTTTCTAACCACCTTTCACGTTTCATTTCCCATACCTATAATTATGAGATTTGTGAGTATGTGACCCCAAATTTGAGGGAGAATGATGTTTTCCCTAAGCTTTAGGTGATGATGATGAGATATCTGACGTATGATCAAATTATATAAATTACTATAATTCCTCTTAAATGTGAAGATGAGGATAGCTCTGAAGAACCAAATACGAATGCTGTAAGCACAATATGCATAATAAAAATATAGGGTTAACATTCATTGTAAAGTATGGTCTTTTGATATTAATTAAAAAGGATTAATCACTTTTATGCTATGCGGTCAATAACTTTTTAAACAAGTTTCCACAAATAATTTGATAGAGAAAAAAAAAGAAGTATAAAAAGTGACATGGAAATACAGGATACATAATTAACAGGACCGCTTCTGATGATTTTAGTGCCCAGGACAAGTCGAAAAAAAAGGCCCATTGGCCCTAACAAATTAAATTATATAAACTAATTTTTTAAACAAATACAAACGTTTTAGAAATCAGCATAACAAAATCATAATATTACAATGATATAGCGTAATAATTCAACAATAACTCGTGAGGTTTAAGTATTACAATTAACATAGTAAAATCATCTATTTTTTAGACTGCGCAATTGACCATATAAATAATTAAAAAAGGTATAATGGACCATGACCCATGAGATTTAAATATTTTGTTTTCTAAAAAAGATGTTTATAATTGAGTAATTGGGTTGATAAAATGGGGTCAAAAAATTAAATTTCGTTTAAAATATAATTGAGTTAAGTTTTTTATTGGATTATAGTTTATAACTATTTTTTTTATAAATATATATATATATATATATATAATGTAAAAAATAATTTTAAAAAATTTATGCCTCCTAAGCGAGTGTGTCCTGGACGGAAGTCCATCTTGCCCCTCCTCAGGGCCGCCTTTGATAATTAACGTTCATAAGATTGGAATAGCCAATTAGACATGTTTATAAGTGTTTTTGAGTTTTTGAATCAGAGAATGAGAGACCGGTACCAATAATTTAGTTGAGAAGTATAGAAATAATTCATCCGTGTACTTATATTATATCTAAGGTTGTTCAATGATTGCCTATCGTTATAACAGTTACATATTATTCGAGCAAGTATTTTATCTCTAAACCTATCATATCATATACTATATATATCGTATGAGTGTCTTGTGTGGACCTCACATTTGTCAAACCATACCTACCTTGGGGAAAAATGAAATATATATTTTGTATTGTCATATCATAATATCATATTCAACATGGTTACATTGTAGAGAGTTACCTACCCTACTTCATGTTCATACACCCTTTCACCCACGAGTGATACATCATATTCGAAATGCGTGGACCTATGTCCAACACAGATTATGCACATGCATAACATGTAGGAGTAAATATCCTAGGTGGAGAGGGTCTCTACAGTACAAACAACTAAATCAGCTATTTTGCATTCCCAAATTTCAAAGGCGTTAAAATAAAAAAAAATACTTTTATTTATATTCTAAGCTAAAATATATGTGATAATCCAATTATTATTTGTGTGTTTAAAGATAAATGAGAATGATAACAAAATGATTGAAGGTTTATCGATATACACTTATAAAACTTGGTTCATCGAGGTGGACTTGTGAAACTTGGTTCATCAAAATTTCTTCGACTGTTCACTGTTCACTGTTATTTTAGTTTCATCAATTCTAAAAATCTCTTTTGTAACTAATCACCTATAACATTAACTATTAATGTCTTATCTTGATTAATGCTCAATTGCTTTAATCTTGTATCGTTCTTTTGCCAATTTAGTATATTGTTGTCTATTTTGATTTTTAACTAACTTTTACAATTAAATTTTCTTTTTACCTTAATCGATTGTTTTTTTTTATCATTTAATCTTTTCTTTTGCAATTGATTTTGTTTCAGTTAATTAAGTTGTATTTTGCCCTAAGTTGTTTTCTGCCAAAGTATAAACAATTTTGTTTATGTCGTTAATTCAAGTCAAAAGTCTTTATAAATAATATATAAACAAGACCCCCACAATTTTGTCTCGCTTTAGTCATCCAAATATGTTAAGCTGGCCCTGCCCAGGTGATTTTCTTTTGTATACATTGCCAAATGATCACCAACTATTATTAGATAAGATATTTTAGTGCTTTTCATATGGGCACACCATTCGCACATTGGATTATTATGAGAATAAATAATATTAAATTTTACTCAGCTTCCATGTTTATTCGGATTTTACGTTGAGCTTACGTAGTTTAAACTAACTAAAAACACTTAACAAAGTTAAAAAATCAACAACACAAATCAAATGTCACTGTAATTAATTTGATGTGTGAGTACAAAACCAAATCATAACCTTTTTCCAAATACAACCCTAATTTTCAAATCGCCTAGAGTTTTACAAATGAGATGGTTGAGTTGTTTGGGATGTGATCAATGATGTTTGTGAGGTCGTAGTTGGCGAGAACATGGTTGCAAGGGTAGCTAGGATGACTCTAGAGAGGATCATTGTGGTTGTGAGGATGGAGGAATAGAAAGACGGACGAGATGATAGGAGAAAAGGAGAAACAGGAAAGTAGAAGAGGAGGATAGAAGAGGATTACACTCGTACGATGGTAATGATGTTTGAGAGCATTGGAATAGAAAACAAGACTAGCTTGGGATGGAGTTGGGGTTTCGCTATATACCGTTATCTTAATATTACTTGATTTATCCAACCCGTATATTACACGGGTTGAATAAATAAAATAAAATTTTTTATAAAATATTATTTTAATATAAGATATGATTGAAATTACATACGTGTAAAAACTATAAGTAATAAAACTAAAATATCAACTTTTTAAACTTTTTTTTCCAAAAAAAAAAAGTTAAACGTTTTATTTTAAAGCAAACCGTATTAAAAAAAAATTATTTTTAATTTTTTTATTATAACTTTTAATTTTAATTTTTTTGGTATATAAAAAATTTATTTTCTAAAACACTAATTTTAAAATATTTTGTATTTTTAAAAAGGTTTGATGTTTTATAAAATTTTTTTTTTATAAAAATTTATTTCTTTAGAAATAATATTAATAAAAACATCTTTTTCTTAATTTATTTAAAAACTATTTTTAATCTAAAAAAGAGTTAAATAATACTATTAATAATTATGGTAATTATTTAATAGAAGAGAGAGACGAGAAAATTTTGATAAGTAAAAATATCATACTGTCACGTGTCATTCATAGTTAATATTTTATTAGATTAGAAAAATTAGATGAACATATAGTGTATAATTGTATATGCATGACTATAAACATAAAAAGATAAAATGTGATGTTTCATGTGTGTGAGTTAAGGTAAAAAACGGTAAAAGGTAAATTAGATTACGTAATTACAGCATTTAAGTAATTTATTACTCAAGTATAAATAAAAATCGCAAGTGAAGAAGTCAACGAAGCCCAAAAGTAATGTTTTCAGAACCAGATCGGACGTCGAACCAGATGCCTTACTGGTTTGGTGGTCGGACCGGTCGGACCGGATTTAAGAACCGGATGACTTCATAATTATATATATATAGTATATTATATATATAGTTATATATATAATCAAATATAAGTAATTTATATATGTATTTTATAGTTATATATAAAACTTAACTATATTTTTATATCCAACACACTAATTTATGTGTGAACACCCCGTTTTTACCCATTGAAATAAAAAAAATACAAAATCCCGTCCGAACCGGCCCGGTTTCCCGGTCCGACCAGCGATTCGAGATGAACCGGCCGGTTCGACCGGCCCAAAACGATTCGATGTGAACCGAACCGGCCACCTAGCCGATCCCCGGTCACACCGGCCGGTCCGATCCGGTCCCAACAACATTGCCCAAAACATAAGAGTAGACAACCCTTTAAAAGGAATAAAGTTTAAACTTTATAGCCTGATGACCTAAACTAAAGCCAATTAAACAAATAATATAATGAATACCATTTGCGATAGCTACCAGCCCAACAGGCCTCAAAAACCTTCATGGCTGCAATGTGTCTTGTGTCATACTACTAGCCCATAATGATGCAGAATCCGGGCCTTGAAGCCCAAACAAATTGCTCTATACTTCTCTGCACTTCAAAAATTCATGATGAATTTAAGCCCACAAAAACAGCAGCCAACTCGGCCCAACCGTTGCAATTAGTGAACAAACCAGCCCACTAAACAAGCTTTTGCATTTGTTAGTAGACTTTTTTTTTCTTTGGATAATGGGATTAGCCGGCAAATATTATAAGGTGTTTGAATTGATATCCCTCACAAGTGATTGACAATTCAAATAATTACTAGGTGATGTGAGTTTATTGTTGAAAAAAAATTAATATTCTAATATTTGTCCTCTGGTTTTTTAGTGGAATTAAAATTTAAATATTAGAATGAGTTTTGTGTAATTAATCATTTGAAAACAATAACATGATAATCAAATAACCCGAAAGATATGATGGGCACTCAACAAATCAGTGTGAACCATGGTTTATTTTATCCGGGATCCGTTTTATAGATGCTCAAATTTCTAACTCGACTTCTAAATTTCGGTTCTATTGGGCCGAGTAAGATAGATAATAATAAGTTACGTTTAACAGGTAAAATAAAAAGTTACAACCAACTTTTGAATGTAACTGTGATCATGAAAAATATATGCATCATTCAATAACAATTGAGAAAGAAAATTTATAATGCTTAGTATAACTTTTAGCGTTCAAAAATCATAATGTTGACTTTCAAAAGCCCAAGGATTTGATTGAAAAAAAAAAAAAAAAAAAACATAGCATATGTTACTTTTAAAAAAATTGCAAAGTCAGTTGACGCAGCACATTTTTTTTTCAGGTCAGTCCCTTCATCAATCTTCTCATTTATTATCATTATATTATGCAATAATATGACTATAAAATATCCTAAAAGATATGTAACATTTTATAGCGTCATATTATCATGCCGTTAATATCATTACACGTGATTTATTTTGATACTTAAAAGATATATTGACATATTTTACCAAACAGCCATTTTAAGATCCATGCGGGATGTATTGGTTGTCGTTTTACTACTATTTTCAGAAATTTATTTTAATTTTTTTAATAACTTACTATTAAATATAAATGAAAATATTTTACTAGTAAATATATATAAATATATATTTAAGCATTTAATTAAAATAATACTTAATTTAAATAGTATTTAGTAAATATTTTTCCAAACTGTTAGTTTAAAGTATTATAATACGATAATACTTAATATAATGATTAACATAATCTCGTATGAATTAAATAATATATTAATTATAAACAATTTATTACATAAGAGCAAATTAGTAACTATTAAATAGAGCTAATAAAATTTGTTTTACACCTCTCAAAATTAATAAAATTACTATTTTGTCATCAAAAATAGTATAGATGTATTTTTTTAATCTTGCTACTCTAATAAAAGAGTAACTATGGTGGACACATGTCACCACGACATTTCATTTCACCAAAATTTTTTTGTTTTTCTCTCCTATTTATATCACATTAATTATAAACAATAAATTAAGAAATATATCTTTTTATTAATATTGTTTCTAAAGAAACAAATATTTATAAATTAAGAAACTTTTAAAACATCAAACTTTTTTAAAAATTTTAAAAATTCTAACATTGATGTTTTAGGTAAAATTTTTACAAACAAAAATTAATTAAAATTAGGAGTTATAATAAAAAGGTTTTAAAAAATTATATTTTTTTAAAATGTTTGTTTTGAAACAAAGTTTTTATTTTTATTTTTTTTTGAAAAAAAAAGTTTAGAAACAAAGATTAAAAAGTTTATATCATTATTTTATTATTTATAGTCATTAGTTATACATAATTTTAATCATATTTTATCTTAAAATACCATTTTATAACATTTTTATTATATTTAGTACTTTATTTATTCAACTCGTGTAATACATAGGTTTAATAAAGCTAGTAGACATATATAATGTAATATCTCTACTCTAATAAAAAGATATCTGGGAGGGACAAATGTCAACATCATATTTCTTCTCAATATTTTTTTCCCGCTTCTCTCTCCTATTTAATAATTACATTGTTTACTAATAATATTATTTATTTTTTTAGATTAAAATAGTTTTTAATAAATTAAGTAAAAGATACTTTTACTAATGTTATTTCTAAGGAAATAATTATTCATAAAATTAGAAAACTTTTAGAACATCAATCTTTTTAAAAAATACAAAACATTTTATTTGGTATTTTAAAAAGTAAAATTTTTATAAACAAAAAATAATTATTGAGAGTTATAAGAAAAAAAATTTAAGTATGACATTTTTTAAAACGTTTGTTTTGAAATGAAAATTCTATTTTATTTATTATAAGAAACATTTCAATCATATTCTATTTTAGAATATCAATTTATAATTAATAAAATTTTATTTTATTTAATATTTTTTTATTTAACTCGTGTAATACACGAGTTTAATAAAACTAGTATAAAGTTATAAAGCAGTCACAGGAGAAGACGTTACCTAATAAAAAACAATTGATATGAAAACAAAAGGTGGGCAGGTTGGGGCGTTGGGTTAAGTATTTGTCACGACATGAAGATTATTCAATCCATGTTTTCTTGAATTATGCCAACCCTGCGACCGTTACACGTGAATGACACTTGTTTGGAAATATAACTAAATAAATGTAGTTGTTCTTCTGATTCAATAACATGTAAATAATAGTTTAAGTTTGGGATCTTAAGATTTTAAGTTTAAATCTCACTTAAGAAGTCTTTTTTACTATGTAGGTTTTTTTTTTTAATGATGTTTTTGTATGAGTCAGGTCTGTAACGTCAAAATCAATAAAAACGAATGATATCAAGTCTCAAGAAAGCTCACTCGAGTATTGATGGTAGCTTTAAATGATGTCAAAAAAAAAACTAATATTCAGGGCCGGCCCGGGGGGGGGGGGGGGGGGGGCAGAGTGGCCGTACGCCCAGGGCCCGATCTCCTTAGGGGCCCAGAATTTTTATAAAATTATATTATATATATATGTATTTTTTTTTTAAAACTATAAATTATTAATAAACTCACTAGAGAGGCCTAATAACATTTTAATTATTTTTACCTATTAAACCTTACCTTAGAGCTCATTAACATTTTAAATAGTTTAGCCCAATACCATTTACCCGGTCTAAACTCAATTTAATATGAAAACTTGATCGAGAGCATTGTTTTAAAAAAACGCTAAGCGAACTTCCCGATTCGTTTAAGTATATTAGATTATTTTGATACATTACTTTCGTTTTGTTTATTGTTATAACAATTATCGCCGTATTATAAATTTTTTATATACAAGTTATTCGGTTTAAACTTTTTTTTACGTCGTTTTACAGGAGCCCATTTTTGTTCTCACCCCTGGCCCAATGTTTATTGAAAATTCTTGGGACCGTCCCTGCTAATATTTAAGAAGTTCTTATGATAAAATAAACACGTATATTGTTGCTCTTGGTATTTGGTATCTGGTAGACTTAAAAAATTACAACAATTATTATAATGGAGCGGGTGTGTTTTCTTCCCATTGCTTCGATGCCCAAGGCTTCTTTCTTCAACTCTAACGTCACATTAAATTATTTTCAACCCTTCGTTTGTATTACTAAACTATGATATCCATATTACTTTTACTTGAATAATTTTTAAATAATAAATAAAATAACTAATAAGAGGGAGAAGCGAAGAGATAGATAGAGAAGTATAGAGGGTGAGATGCGGTATGAGTTCGGGAAGCACACACCGATTAAGGATGACTTTTATAGTACAATGACACCCAAGGCGGTGTTCCTACCCATAGATACCAAAAAAATGTCATGTACTCAATCCATACTTTCCTCGATCCCTAACCATAATTTGTTTTTCAACTTTAAAGTTAAATAATCAGCATTTTCTTCAAGATTATGCAATATAATATTTATGAAGCTCATGGAAGTTAAAAGGTAAAAGATGAAAATATTGAAAAATTCGATAGAAGCTATGATTTTTATAACAACTTTGAATAAAAGTAACATATGTAATTATTATTGATATGACTATTAAACAATTAGTTAACGATCTCTTTGATTATAGCATCAAAACTAGCTAAAAGGTGTTCAAAATTAAGATAAGGTAAATAGGATATCAATTCTTAATATGATGTGTCTAAAATAAAAAAAAAATGTAGTAAGAACTTATCTGAGTAAACCTTGAAATGGTTATAAGTAATAACCTAAGACACTTGGTAAGCATTTTTAATTATGTTTTACTTCACCCATATGCACAAACACGAGGTGTAAATTTAAGTTGTAGTGAGAGAGAGAGAGAGAGAGAGAGAGAGAGAGAGAGAAGTAGATAAAAAGTGAAAATCAAGTTACAATTTTCCTTTAAAAATAAGAAAAAAGACAAACATGATTACATGAACTTTAAAAGCGATACCAAATGCATTGAAATAAAAACGATAAAAAAATCCTACCTTAAATTCATAGTATATGACTACACAAATCAACAGATGCAAACCATGCAAAGATAGTAGCAATTGTTGCTAAGCACCTATGAAAACTGTATCTGCATGATACATATAAAAACTTAAAGAAATAACTCAAAATAAATTATTATACATTATTAAAGAACAATCCTTAATCACTTATCGACAAATTCATTCATATTAGAGAATCACAAATCATGAATAGTATTTTTTAGCTACGTACTTAAAGAAGAATAAAGAAGAATATGGATTAAGTTACATGGCATGAATTGTTTATGGTCTAAAGCATGGTAATTGTAGAACATCTTTATAAATTCTTAAAGCTTCCCAGGGCTGGAAAACACTAATGATGATATAAATCAAATTATATATATAACATTTATTAAAATTTTGATCAGTCCATAAAATAATCTTCACCATTTATATCATTTTTAAATTATATTCAGTTTTTAGTGAATGGCACCAGAACAACTATAAAGGCAGAAGATCATTACCTTAAATAACAACGGTTCCAATAACCTTAAAATAGTTGAATGTAACGTATATCCATACAAAACCAAGTTATACAATCCAACAATAGAGTAGAATTAACAACAATTAGTAAGAGTGGGTGAGTGGTAGTGGTGGTTTTGGGGGGGGGGGGGGAGTGGATGACGAGTGAAGATTATGAGAGGTAGGGAGTTGGTGGAGTGAATGAGGAGGTAACAAAAAATGTAACAATTTAATTGCATACTTTGAATGGTTGGTATCCATCTAGACTTGACGGTCAAAAGTTGTAAAAGAAACGCTTAAACTCATCAGAGTCAAGATCATACTTTGAATGGTTGGTATCCATCTATACTCAAGTGCTTAAATGAGTTATTCAAAACAATTAAAAATAAAGATGTTTTAAGTTCAAGTATCACTCAAAGCAACTATACTTTAGGTTAAACAAGATGGTTTCCTCAATCGTGGGTTTACTCCTAAGAGATTAGGGTGCGATCCTGATTGAAAAATTAATTTTTGAATTTGATTAGTATAACATATATTTTTTAAAGTAGGGTTATATATTTGACGTTAAAAAAAATTAATATGTTTTTCAACGTGGATGCTTTTCACACACAAAACCAATGCTTTTGTGGCCGGATTTTGACCAATAAATTACTCACTCCATTCGGCCATTAACGCACCAACGAGCCTCTAATCCTCTAGTCTTCTTGACTCCAATTATCAATTTATCACCGCACCGGCCATTTTAATTTATTTTTCCACAATTTCCACTAACCCCCGTCTAAATCAATCTCGTCCGTTGAACAACGCTTGACCACAGATCTCAAACTATCCAACGGCTGTAACAAAAGATCTAGAACCTTCTATTTCTCTTGCAAACCCCCCTATATAAAATGGTAGTGCTTGTGGCTTACTCACGCTCATCGTATCACTCATCCTAGGGCTTATCGATCGTTGGGATTTTTATCTTATCATCCGATTGTAAAGGTTAGTTGTTCATCGATCTACTATTGTTTATGTAACTGAAGACGTGTGAGACTTGTGGTAGTGATTACTTGATTTGTAATTTGAATGGCCATCGACTGTGTGTGATTGGTCAACGCACTGTAGATTTGGTGTAAATCAGGTTGCATTTTGTAGTGTATGTCGAAATCTGTTTTGGTGATGTATTGATGGGGGGAATTTTGACTTGTGATTGGATAATTTGGGGGTTTTTTTGGTGATTTTGACTTTGGAGTTTGGATTTGGTAGATGTAGTGGGATTTTGGTAGGTGTGAATGTATCTATGCTTGTTTCATCTCAATCGATGTTGAAATTTTGAAATATTTGTGTGAAACTGATATGTAATGAGGCTTTGTTCATGAACGGTACAGATTTGTGAAAATGTTGAACTTTTATGTTGTAGATACGATTAAAGCTGGTTTGACTACGAATCCTGTGTTTAGGAGTTGTGTTTTTCAGCAATCGGATGATCGGACTGGTAGATTGGTTTTAACTTATTATTATTTTGAAATGCTGGTGCAGTTTGAATACCATGGGGAAGAGCTATCCACCTGTTAGTGAGGAATACAAGAAGGCTGTTGACAAGGCCAGGAGGAAGCTCAGAGGATTCATTGCTGATAAGAGATGTGCTCCTTTGATGCTCCGTCTTGCGTAAGATTTTGTGTTCCCTTTGTATAGTTCAGGTTCATTTTTATATAGGTATTGTGCTGATTTTGTGAGGATTTTAGAATATGATTGGCTTGGTCTTGCTACTGCATGTATGTGATGATATCTAGAAACCTTGTATAGAGTAATCAGTGTTGTAACCTGTCACTTTTTGTATTTGAACAAGGACTCTTAAGTCTTAACCCTTACTTTGCTATAATCTAAAATTGGATGTAATTAGCCAAAACACTGGCCTATTTGAATCATAATCATGTAATTACCTGAACAAATGTTTCTTAACTTGAACTGAGGTGTAAAGTACTAAACTTCTATGAATTATGATCATGTCCTGAATGGTTTTTATCTGTGGAGTACAGATGGCACTCTGCTGGTACTTATGATGTGAAAACCAAAACTGGAGGTCCTTTCGGTACCATGAGGTATAAGGCTGAGCTAAACCATGGTGCCAACAATGGCCTTGACATTGCTGTCAGGCTACTGGAGCCTATTAAGGAGCAGTTCCCCATCCTCTCATATGGTGATTTCTATCAGGTAAGTTTGCTTTGGTGCAAGTTTGCAACATTTTTTTGTGCGGATTAACCGTTTGGTGCTGATAAGCTTAATGTTTTGCTGTAGTTGGCCGGTGTTGTTGCTGTCGAGGTGGCTGGAGGTCCTGATGTTCCTTTCCATCCAGGAAGGGAGGTTAGTTGTGTTTAATACTCAAATTCATCTTGTTACAGTTCTTCTGATCTCCATGATGTTGGTCATATTTTAATTAATTTTGTGTTTTATACTTAATTGGATAATTAAATTTGCTTCAGGACAAAGAGGAGCCCCCAGTTGAAGGCCGCCTTCCTGATGCAACTAAGGGTTAGCGAATTTGCTTAACTTTGGATACTCATCATTTGTATTATGATATGATAATCTTATTCATTTGGTGTTTAACTTTAGACTTTCATCATGTGTATGCATTTCAGGAAATGACCACTTGAGGGATGTTTTTGTTAAGACCATGGGTCTTGATGACATTGACATCGTGACGCTATCTGGTGGCCATACTCTGGTTGGTTTCAATCACTACATTTAGTAATATTTGAATTTGATTGTGCAAAATATCTAATGTGGAAGTTTATAGGGAGCTGCCCACAAGGAGCGATCTGGATTTGAAGGACCATGGACTTCCAATCCACTTATCTTCGACAACAGCTACTTCACGTATTATTTAGTTTTTTAATATCATTTTGTATTCTATTTATATATTTATGCAAAGCTGAATAGAAGCTGTATGTTTTTCTTAAACAGAGAACTTCTTGCTGGTGAGAAGGAGGGGCTCTTGAAGCTACCTACCGACAAAGCTCTTCTTGAAGACCCTGTTTTCCGACCCCTGGTTGAGAAATATGCTGCGGTGAGTACACCTCTTCAACCCTTGCCTTTTGTGTCCACTACAAATATAGCACATTAAATACTCAAATAATTAATTGTTTTGTTATTCTTATGAATCACAGGATGAAGATGCTTTCTTTGCTGATTACGCTGTCTCCCACATGAAACTCTCTGAGTTGGGGTAAACTTTCTAACTTATATAATTATATAATGGCTTTTGTGTCGAGAGATGAAGTTGTTGATTTGTTATTTGTGTGGAATTATGACCAGATTTGCAGAGGCATAAGATGGTGCTTGGGGCCACTGGAGGGTTGATCTCCTTGCTGCTACTGGATCTTTTGTTTTGAAATTTCAAGTGTTTTTGTTTTGTTGACTAGAGGTTAGGATTACAAAAAACACATCCTGTAGCAAGGAAATCCCTCATGAGGTGGGGATTTCAGTTTTAATTGATGAACTCGTTCAGCTTTTTTTTCTATGAATTTTACCCATTGGGTGGTGATTTCGACTCTCTCATACATGCATCTGATTTATGCTGGTACAGTGGTACTTGTCATTTACCGCGCTACGCAGAGATTGCTGGGAAAGTTTGGCAAAGTCGTAGTTTAAAATGGTGAATTTACCTGGCTGAAACATGTAAATAAAAGAAGTAAGAAACAATTCTGCATTTTTAGAAAGAAAAAAAACATGGGTCCTAAGTTATTTAAAATTTATATGGAGATTAGTATTAGAATTGCCATTCACAAAATCCCATCCTCTCATGCACGATAGAGAATATGGGGAGCAATTAAATTATGGCAAATTTTTGAAACAAGAAAACAAATTAAAGATTATTACGGGATGAAAATTAGGGACTTGGGGTTTGAATTCATTGATAATCTTACAGGTTTTGATTAATAACAATAGGAATGAGTGTTGATTATTATAACATATTGAATGTTGCCAAGACCGTCAATGATGATGATCTGAAGAAGGCATACAGAAAGCTTGCTATGAAATGGCATCCTGACCAGAACTCTAACAACAAGGAGGAGGCTGAAGCCAATTTCATTCGAATATTTTAAGCTTATGGGGTAATTATGTCACCCCCTATTTGAATTCTTGTTAACTGGAGGTGTTTATGTTAGTCGTTTACAAATGAATTCAACATCCGGTGAATTGTTTGTTAGAAGTTTGTTATTATTTTAATAGACGAATGAATATGAATAAAAACTCTATTCATTTAATAAAACAAACAAAGAGCAATGCATTCTTTTACGTTCGCAGACGATCTTTTAAGTTCGTTTATGGAGGTCCGTATATGCTGATTTTGTAAGTTTTTTTGTCTATATATTTATCCTCGTTTATATGTTCACTTACATCATCAGGCGGGTCTAACCAATATTATTGTATATATTTAATAAAAGTTATTGACATTAGTTAAGACTTTAATTTAAATATTATTGTTTACTTTAGCTGGTGCTTATTTGAGTTGCTTTGTGTTTGTTTAGAGTATCAATATAGGAACGCAAACACGTTCAATTTCTTAATAAAATAATATAAACATAAAAATTTGTTTATTTAAGTGTTCGTATTTGCTCATTTGCTATACATTTTGTGTTTCTTGTGATGGTTTAACATCATACCCGTTTGAATACATAAAATCTAATTCGGATATTACATTTAAAACAAATGCTCTAAAAATACATGTCCTGATGTGTGTTGCTTTGGCCAATGGCTGTTTTGGGAGTTTTTTTTCCAAACTACTATAGTTAGAAAAATTATTTACTAAAATGGGTGATTTCAAAAATATTTACCAAAATGGGTGTTTTTTAAAAAAAAAAACTTCTCTTTTCTCACTTTCATTTGATAATAAAACATTTTTCAAACAAAAATGTTAGAAAAACATATGGAAAAAGCCCTAATTTTTGTAAATTTCCGTATAACTTTAAAAAAAAATTATTTTAATATTTTTTGTGCTAGCATTTAATTTAATATTCCAGTGTGTTTTCTAATAAACTAGTGGGCATTCCAGTTCGCGCGTTGCGCGAAATGCTAAACTGGTTCTTGTTACGTAGGTTTAATTTGTTCGAGCTGCCTAATGGTTTGTTTTTTTTTGTTGCGTATTGTGCGTGTTGCGCACGACATCTTTATAAGACGTGGCTTCGGAGTTGAGGTTTGTTGTAACTTTGCTACATGTTGCACATCGGCTACTACATGACACTTGATGGGAGGACTTGCGCCACGTTTGAGATGGCGCCTCAAAAGATGAATCGGGTGATGACACAGAGTTTGAGATGACAACATTCAAACGCCTGCACTTCTGTTGTGATTGCTAGAATAACAACACATAATATTAGAAGCAATGTAGCAGTGGTACATATAAGACTGAAAGTCAAGCAAAATAAAAAGTAAAACCCGGTTACCATGTAAGACATCAAGCAATTATACACCTACGCACTTTATAACAAAACAAAGAAACAGACAAAGCTTGACAAACAAAACATGTACTCGTTGAATACATGTCATAAGGAAACACAAAAGGAGCACACGAATAACAAAACATACCTGCATACAATGAACGCAAGAACACGTAAACAACCGTTAGCCTGAAACCCTGCTAACATCAGACAAAGAAAACAATGATTAGGTCAATGTTACTCGATCATAAACCTGTTTTCAACACATATATAGCCATTGTTCAAGCACCCAACAAAGACTATTAACATACATAAACACCTTAACACAGAGGTTGAGTAGCACTTTTTAACAGAAGTCATAATCTGCATTAAAAATATGGGCTTGATAGATTGTAAAAATTATAGCTCATACAAAATCTTTATTAGTTTTTGCAAACACCTAACTACTGTTTCAGCATATCCAAACCACCCTTAAAACACACCATCAAAATGCTCTCCACGGTCATAAATATCCCTACCCATACTTCGTGTATATATCTCATTAAGAGTTGAATGTATTACATACAGAAGTTAAAAGAACAAAGCTAATGATAGTTAGATCGTGAGGCAAAGGAATAAAGGATACAAAAGAAAATGCTCATTTTGAAAGAACAGTCTCACCAGAAAAAGTGTCACGAAGGTTCATCAGGTAATACAATAACCACATTTACACATACTATAATACATATCACTAACATACTAAACACAACAAACATATATAATAGACTGCATAAACAATGAGGTATTGTTTGGCCTCCCAAAGGCAACAACGTCAACTGGCCACAAATCAACAAACTGCATATACACATATACCACCTATTGATATGGTCCAATACTGGCAATTAATTACCTAATCCCCTGGTGCCAACTACCTTTTCTAACCTACTATTAAACTATTTCTGGTTCAAGAAAATCCATACATCAATCTTGGCCTGAGATTGATTGTCATGTTCATTACTCCCATAAACCAAAGATACCCATATAGACTCTCAAGTGAAAACCGAAATTCCACCATAATTAAAGAACCCAAAATCCCAAACATAAACCGAAACCAACAAAAACACAGGATGGATTATGAAGGTAGTAAAATCCTAGGTTAAAAGATTAGATTAGAAGTCAAATCGGTAGACACAATTCCTTTGATCGAACCATTATCCTCAAGCCTGATAAGACCAAAATTCAAGAAGCAAGCAGAAACTCATCTGATAGTTAAGTGCATGCCAAACATAAAATCAAATCCAACAGAAAAGCCCCCAACTAACAACAGATTAGAACAACAACGATGGGAAAAAGGAAGAATATTGCAACCGAGCCGATATACACTGGAAGCTAAATGAAGACAACATAAGTACATGCAGAACCCAGCAAATCAGAAACGAAAACATAAAAAAACATACTTGCACAGTGGATCCAAATTCGTAGTTGATGCATAGAATGGAAAGGAAGAAAGAACAGAGCATATAATAACCGGTGTCAACAAAGGCTCAAACCCAAATATTTTTAAGCAGGGATCGAACCAGGGCCCAACACGAAGAACAAAAACCCAATAACCATATCAACTAAAGCACAAACGTGAAACAACGTTGAAAGAAAAAGCTATTGCCGAAAGAGGATCAAAGGTAAATTCAGAGGTAACCGAACGCCAATAAGGCGCGGTGGCCCTGGCACCACCAATGCACTCAAGTTGAGGAGATGACCGGCTGCGATACGGGCTGTCACCAACTGTTTACCCCTGCCGGCAACACACCATCACTGAACACTTGACCGCCGGCAGGGAGGAAGGGGTAAACGGACCGGAAGTTGAAAACCATCACCGTCGGTATCTTCCAATCCCAAGTCTCCCTCTCTCTGAAGCACCGGCCAAGAAACCCAAGAAAACTCATATAGGGGTGTTTAAATTGACATATATATTGCATCACTTTGTTGTACTATTGCCATTAACAATTGTACATGTCACTATTCATCAACTTTCTTTATTAACATTATTATATATATATTATATATAATTGAACTTTCTCTAATTTTTAAATGTTTTTTAAATTATTTATTAAATACTAAGTAATTTAATTATTTTAAATGTCTTTAATAATTATAATTTACTTTCAAGTGTTAAAAGGTTTTTTTTGTATGGAATTGATTTATTAAATATTATATTATTTTTGTAAACGGTTCAATGTAAAAAAAAATTCATGTTTGGACGTATATTTTTTTCACATGGTTAATAACAACATACAGGTTATTTAAACCGAGTGTTGCAAATTTTGTCACCCCTCTTTTAATATGGCTTATATCTACTAGTTTAAATTTAAATTAAAAGTTGATGATAGGTATTGTAATAGGCAATATATATCATTAATATAAAATTGATAAGTTAAATTTCAAAAATATATTACCAACTTAAATCAAAATATTAATTCCAATTTAATATATCAATAAAATCCCTTAAAAGAAATTGAATAAATCGATAAATCAGATGGAAGTTGAAAACAAACGAAAAGTAATAAATTTATCTTAAAGATAATATTTTTATTGTTAACTGAAAATAAAAAAAATATGAAGTTTAAAAGTTTATATCAAATACAAAAAACCTTACCAAAAAACAAATTTAAATATAAAGTTTTTTATCCAATACAATTAGAAGGGAGAAAAAAAAGTTCTTTAAAAAATACCCATTTTGGTAAATATTTTTAGAATCACCAATTTTGATAAATAATTTTTACACCAATACTTTTTTTTTTTTTGGGAAAAAACTCCTGTTTTGAATCTAAGTTAAGGATATCCAGGTATTGAGTGATCCACATAAGCGGTCGTTATACTATCAGGATGGTGAATAAGGGCTCAAAGAAATGCCACATTGTGGTTCTAACAATAACACAAATGGATTCAGCGGTCAAATCACTGAGGATATCTTTGAAGAATTCTTCGGTAATGGCGATTTTTGATTTTGATACAACTGGAGTTGTCAACAGAGGCACCACGTATGATAACAAGTTTAGAGGATCAAACGATGGTGAGAGTGTAAGGACGCGAAAGAAACCGCCATCTGTAGAGAACAAACTGCCTTTTTCGCCTAGAAGAATTGTATCATGGATCAACAAAGAAGATGAAGGTTTCAAGAACAGTTGTTGATGCCAATGGGTATGCATGGTATAGTAATCTTTTTTCATGTTCATGTTTTCTTCTCACATAACAATAATGTTATGAATGACCATTAATTTTAAAGGTGAAACCAAGGAAGGACAAGAGGGTCTGCTAACCCAAGTCTTTGAAATTTGTTATTTTTTATATTTAAAAACTAAATTTGATTATGAGTTGGACCTCTCAGTTATAGTTGAAAAGAAACAAACCTTATGATGACACTCGACTAAAAATTCTGGTTCCGTCACGATAACGACATATCACAATTAAGTACATACATGACAGACGAACAACACTAGAAACACAGATATTGACTATTGATGTAAAGCCAGGGTGGAAATGGGGAACGAAGATTACATTTCCCAACAAAGGTTACATTAGCAGAGGCACTTCAAGGAGCTACAATTAAGATTACCACACTTGATCAAAGAGAACTAGCCATCACAGTAATCAGCATTATTAGCCCTGAATCACACTTGTGGTGAGCCAAGAGGGGATGCCTCTCGGTAAGGATCCTGGCTGTAAAGGGGATCTAAGTCCGGTTTGAAGTCAAGTTTAATATAAAGTTAGCATTGGAACAGAAAACGGCCTTGCGACATACTTTATCTAGTTAAACCCTTGTCTACGCATCTATTATATGATGGTTTCTTCACAAGTTTGTGTGTCGTATAGTGCCATTCTATTATTTTCATACACTAAACAGATGTTGCTCAACGTATTCTCTCTCAAATTTGATGGATCTTTTACTAAAGCAGTCACATCTCTCTCACATAAAAGATACGTTGAGCACATAATAGGGTACGCTTAACTAATCCTACTAAAATTGTTTGACTTGTGATTGTAGGATAATTAACTCCACATATTCACATGTTTATATCTAATGACGTTTTTAAGAATTTCTTATAAATGCCGTCCTTCGAAAATATTAGACAGACTCATATTATTCTAGTTAGATATGTACATACACATAGTAAATGAATAATAAGATGCTAACAAAATATTATAAGAAATTCAGAATTCTTTTCATATTTATTATTATGAAAATATTAATAATCTCACATACACATACGCATGATCTTATAGTTTAATGATATTAATGATTATCTTTTACTCACAAAACGGATGTGGCTTTACATCTAATTTAGGAGTTGAAAATTTTGTTAGTTCAAAAGAAACTCTTACATATTTAGCAAAAAAGATTTTTTGAGTAACACAAATTAGCAATTAACAAGATATTTTCCATTTTAGAACCAGCTTATTTTGATCAACACAGATGCTAACTAACAAGATTATTATTTTCAACAGATTAGCTATCAACAAGCTTAACAAAATTAACAAATTTGCATTTAACAGTATACCTTTTTATGTGTATTGGGCAAATTGACGGAGTTACAAAATGGTTAACTTAGTAATGGCAAAACAATCAATTTAGAACAACTAACCTTTCTGTAGCCTCATAGGAACCATCAAACCGTTGAAGTAGCAAAATTATGGCAGTAGAAACCGACGAACCAATTTTAGCCATACTTTGGAATTATTGTAGCCCTGTAATTTAGAGGAGTCGCTTCATCTTTTGCAACCATTCACGCCTCACGCATGTGCTATAAGTGTCCTTTCTTATTTCAGAGTCCAAGATCTAAGCCTAGTATTAGATAAACAACTTTTTTTATAAACAAGACTTTGAAAATTTAGGACCTAAAGCTGTTACTTTAGTACCGAACACATTGGATATGCCTAGGGGTATTCAAAGGTTATCCGAAATTTTGGATTCGAATAGCGTCTTTGAGGATTTGCAGATATTCGGATTATCCGAAATATTTTTATAAAAATTATTAAATAATAAATTTTAATTAGAAATTTTAAATATTTTTAAGTTTTTAGGATATTTTTACAACAATTTCGGATATCCAAAAACTTTTTTTTAATAAAAAGTATTATATTTTTATAAACATTATTAAAAAATTCATATTTTTTTATAATTCCAAATACGAATCCAAAATTTCAAATATCTTAATAAATTCGAATTTAAATAGTAAAATCCAATATCTTAAATTATCAAACATCTGAAATTTAGATATGAAACTATGGGGGTCCTAATATAAAGACACCAACTTAGATAAATCAACACCCCCCTATACGTCGTCGTGTATGGGTTCATACGCGATGTATAGGGTTGAAAACATTAAAAACGAGGAAAATTCAGGGTGGAGGGGAGTTGTCAGAGGGCTATACGCCCCATAGAGCCCTATACGACTCCCTATACGACGCATATAGCAAATTTCGACACTGACTACGAGAAAAAATTCAGGAGGCTGCCAGATAGGTTATACGCCCCGTATAGGACTATACGACGTCCCTATACAACACGTATAGAAATTTAAGACGTAAATTTATAATTTTTGGGTATTTAAATATCCATACCTGTACAACATACAAAGATCACAATTACCCAGGGTTATACTGTAAACCTCATGATGTGAAAAGAGACCAGCGAAGCAACATCAACACTTCAATGGTCAACTAACTGGCGGCTGCCTTCTAAAAATAAATAAAATAAAATAACTAACTGGCGGCTTTGTTGGTGTATTAATTGAAATCCACCTACAAGATTGATTTTCTTCTCTTGCATGATTAAAATCTATTATTATCATTATAAAAGGAGTCATGTTCAATTGTTCATTATCCATAAATTAATTATTTAATTTATTTGTCTTGTTAGATGGTCTTTGATGTTTTTGTGTTTCATTACTCCTCATTTTAATTTCATAATATTAAGTGTTGAATAGAACTCTTTAGTCTCTTAAGACTTTGTGCTATCGGATTATATATTTTCTTTATTCTCAAATAACAATTGATGCGATTACACATATATCCCTTAATCTTACGTATAAGAGTGATTATTAGTACAATTAGGAATCATTTTTGTTTAACATCAACGAAACTGTATCATACGCCGTTCATTTTAGTAGTATAGTGTTAAAAGTTAAAGGACTGTTGAAGAAGACCGAAGCTCGAATTCTAAGATGAGGTAATGTAAAAAGAATAATATAATTTGAAAATATGAGCAATGGCGAACCAAAAAAATATTTTCATAGGAGGCGAAAAGAAAGTGGGACGGTTGTATATTTTAAGAGGGGCGCTCGGGATTTGTGCACATATATAATACTAAAAAAAAATTTACGAGAGGCGGCTGCCCCCTCACCTCAACCTAAGTCCGCCCCGGAATATGAGTAAATAAGCGTGTTATATTTAAAAAAATCCTAATACATCAAAGGTTTTGATATTTGTGTATGAAGAAGTATATATAAAGATAAGTGGTAGCATCAAATATCGACAAAAACGATACAAAATAATAATATTTCCATGTGTAAACGCGTAATGGTTTGTCGTTGGCATTTTCTTCCTTGATTTCCCCAAGCCCCCACTCTCCAACTCGCTTCACCTTAACTCAGTAACTCACTTCCAATTCCATCTTCCCTGTGCTCAAATCACCATACACACATATAACCACATAACAGAACTTCAACAACAATCACCTTTACTGCAACAACAATGGCAGACGCTAGCGGCGGAGGTCCGTACACCGAGTTTCCGGCGGTGGCTACTCACGGCGGTCAGTTCATAAAGTACAACATATTCGGTAACGAATTCGAGATCACCAGCAAGTATCGTCCTCCGATTATGCCTATTGGCCGTGGTGCTTATGGAATCGTATGGTATGCTTGTGTTTGATTCGATTTTTCTGGTGGATTTTCATGTTCGTTGACTTTGTTGTTTTTGCGGTGATTGTTTGTTGATATGTGATCGGTTGATTAGGTTTAGTTTGTGTTTGTGGTTGTGATTGTGATTGTGATTGTGATCAGTTCGATGCTGAACGCTGAGACGAACGAGATGGTTGCTGTGAAGAAGATTGCGAATGCTTTTGATAATTATATGGACGCGAAGCGGACGCTTCGTGAGATTAAGCTTCTTCGACATTTAGATCATGAAAATGTGAGTTTTACTTTGATATAATCGCTGTGAATCTGTAATCACTATGTTAATTCGGATCAGTTAGCTGTAATTATCATAGATTGATGAACTCTGAATGAAATTCTTATGAAAGTATGTGTTATCAGAGCAGAAACTTCGCAAATTGGATCAGTTTTTTGATTGATCAATAATGATCTGCTAATTTACAAGTTGATGAACTTTGAATAAAATCCCTATGTTAATTCAGATCAATTAGCTGTAATCATTATAGATGATGGACTCCTGGATGCTTAATTGATGCAGTTTTGTTAAAAACTATTGCTATTATGAACTATCTTATATTGATTGTGATGATTGTGATTTCAATTAAAATCAGATAATATCTATTAAAGATATAATTCCTCCACCTGTACGAAGAGAGTTCACTGATGTCTATATCTCCACTGAGCTTATGGATACTGATCTTCATCAAATTATTCGGTCTAATCAGAACTTATCAGAAGAGCATTGTCAGGTATTGATGGTTTTGAATTGATAAATGAAATCTGCACCGAATTATATGGTCTGGCTAACTGTTGTTTTGTGTAATATTTGCAGTACTTCTTGTATCAACTCCTAAGAGGCTTGAAATACATTCACTCTGCAAATGTCATTCATAGAGACCTCAAGCCTAGTAATCTGCTGCTGAATGCAAATTGTGATTTGAAGATTTGTGATTTTGGGCTTGCGCGAACAAGTGCTGAAAACGACTTCATGACTGAATATGTTGTCACCAGATGGTATAGGGCTCCAGAGCTGCTACTCAACTCTTCAGATTACACAGCTGCCATTGATGTGTGGTCTGTTGGTTGCATCTTCATGGAACTCATGAACAAGAAGCCTTTGTTTCCTGGTAAAGATCATGTGCATCAAATGCGCTTATTAACAGAGGTATGGTTCTGATCTTAACTTGCATATCAAGGTTTATAGGTGGTCTGATCTTACACCAACTGAATTGAAATGAAGATGCAAAAAGATATCTTGCTCAGCTTCCTCAACATCCTCGCCAGTCGTTATCAAAGGTTTTTCCACATGTTCATCCCTTAGCCATTGATTTAGTTGACAAAATGCTAACATTGGATCCAACTACACGAATCACAGGTACCCACCATATATATTTAACTTTGCAGTATATAAAAAAATATAAGAAAAGCTGAATCAACATTTATTTTGCGATTACAGTTGAAGATGCATTAGATCACCCTTATCTTGCAAGACTACATGATGTAGCCGATGAGCCAATCTGCACGGATCCTTTCTCATTTGAGTTTGAGCAACAAGTTCTGAGAGAAGAACAGATTAAAGACTTGATTTATGAAGAGGCATTAGCACACAACCCGGGTTTTGCTTAACTAATGGTATTAGACTATCGATTATTTTAAGACATGCTAAATAAACATGCTATGCAATTACAAATATGTTGTAGTATTGATTTTAACTATATGCAGATGAACCCAGTGGCTGATCAGTCATCACCGTCATCATGTGTTCGTTCTCCGGTTTGAAATTTGTTGTTTTATTGCCTTTTGGTTCACAGGCTGGTATTCGGGTTTTGATTTCCTTTTGGTACCTTGTGATTTGTAATGTTCAGATTGTAAACTAGACCTTTAGAATGATGTGATGTAATCTATAGTCAATTGTTTAAGTATTTGGAATCTATTTGTGTATTTGTTGCATAAGATATCCTTATGAGCAGAATCCAGTTTGTACAAACCCAAAATTCGGCATATATTCATTTAAAACGTGCTTAACTTGTTATAGATATGCCATAAAACATGCTTTTAGTGATACAATTAGTGCACATCTACTTAAAAGCTGAAAGAGTAAAGTTCTTATTTCTCCAATATGGTATCACAGCAAACCGGTTGGGGAAGGGACCGCATACTCTACTAAAGGACACGTGTCAACCTATGGGCAAAGATGTTATCCTCACCAATAAGATGCAACGGCAATTGCATAACCCTCCAGGCTCAAGCTCAGTCTCATTTGAAAACTGTAAAGCCTATGAATTTTCTACCAATCATTTATTATTTTTTATTAATAAAAATTTTGTTTTTGCAACATCTCAAATGGAGACCGTACTCGCTAAAAAGAAAAACAACTTTTGCCCCACTTTTACTATCTCAACTAGCGAAAGTGTCCGCATCACACGCAAACTCATCACAATGTCTGAAGGCTTGCAGGGGGCGTGCCACGTCAGGTATTTCCGCTAGTTAAGATAGTAGAACACCTAAAAACGAACAATACCTAAAAATAACTTAGCACTTCAAAATAACCTATTTTAAAAGAAATTCTACACATTTAACAACCCAATTATCCAACTGAACTAATTAATCTATAAAAGATTATGTAACATACACCAATATAGCTCTAGTACGTGCAACATAAGTTATTTGTGATTAAAACATTTTTAGCACACATTAATCGGTCACAAAATGGATTAATATACAAAGGTTGGCATGTTATGGCACGCGAATTTCATTTCCAGATCTGTGTTTTTGATCGCATAATAGCGCGAATCATATTTCTTATACCAACTCAAATCTAACCATTTACCATTAAAGTCGCTAAAGTCGACCACATCGTGATAAGTGTTGTGAACAAGAACTTGCATATGAATCAACAATTGGCTAGTATACTGCCTTGGAACAAAACATATGCTAAATTAAAACAACTAGCGCTAACACCGCTAATTTTTTCCCACTACATGAAATACTAATGCTAAGACCCACTACTTATGAATTAATCAACAAACATGAGCAAATGAAAGAAGAAGCGATAACCCTTGTTACCATCATGGAGGAAGGTAGTGGTATACTAGTACGATCATTTGCGGACTAAAAATCAAGTAACATCAAAATTTGGTGTTATATTAAAGAGGAAACCTAGCTACAGTGTCAGTTGCCTTTATGGCAACTAGCGACTATGTTTTTTATTTTAAACTAAGAAATAAAAATAAATTTTTTTGTATAAAAACCGGTAGCTTAGTGTGATAAACCAAAGAGGTCGTTCTCTCTTTTTTTTTTTTAATGGTTTTGTTGGTTTTTTTTCTGTTTTTTTGTCCTTAGGTCGTTCTCCGTCACGTAACGATTCTGTCAGCTATGCTTTTTTTTTATTTATTTATTTATGGTTTTCCTTTATTTATTAACATTATTTTTTTTCCATTTCGTGTATCTTCGTTTTGTGTTTTTTTTTAAATGTGTAGGCGTCGGGACGTAGGTTTGCAATTAGGTTTTTTGTTTGGACATCCATTGTGACATGTATTTTTTTGATATTTGTGATTGCGATAGAATTCTTGGCGCAACGCTTTAGAGGAGTACTTAGTTACTTACTAGTTAATATGTTTAAATCAATGACATGTGACCATGTCCATGTTACTTCTCTTAAAAGCCTATTTACGAGACCGTTTAAAAGGCCCATTTATCAGCCCACAAGTATACCATGAATTATGAAGATATTAAAGTTTTATGGAAGTTGAAAATTGGAACAGCCGCTAGAAATCTACAACACCGACTTTCAGTTTAATCTTCGGGTCTTTGATAGTTGATTCTTATTAATCTTCTGGCCATCATTTTCCTATTATTGAAAGAAGCTAGGCAGATCGAAGACTTTACATGTGTATAACTAGATCTGTGAGAGTAAAATCTCATCACACACGGTTAGACCTCTCACTACGGTTAGGTCGTAACCCTCAAACACCAACTGGTTCAAAGGGTAGCTAGCCAAATACTCGACGGGAAAGCTTATGCATGCAGGTTGAATAAGCCGGATTGGTCTAAAAGACTTTAGTCTAAATGAACTAGAGTTGAACCTTAAATCGTAGCTCATTTAATAAATGTCTTAAATGCGAACTTCACATGCGAGTTGATATAGGCTATAGATGGTTCTACTATATGGAAATACAATTATTTATTTGTTTATAATAAACTATTATTATATAAAAATATAAATATATATGAATAACTAGACATAATTATAATATATATGTATGTATTTATGTATAAATAATTAGACACACATTTAAATAAATTAATAAATAATAAATTTTTAAATCTACATCTATACTAATAATCTTTTACATGGGATGCCACATGGCATTCCCACAAGCCTTCTCAACTTTATTTTCCTTCTCATCTCATATTTTCTATCGGGTGGGTTTAAAAACCCGATTTCACTTCCCCGTCTTGACTACCCAAACTCTAATTTTGCTCAACAACCTCGCGCATTTATCTGAGAACCTCCAGTTCGCACCCAAATCTAATCACTGAACCCAAATATCTGGAAAACCCATCTTTCAAATGATAACCCAATATGCACACTTGTCACTTACACGTTTAAAGATCAAATTTTTTCTTCGTTTGTTGCTTCAGGGTTGAAAAGGTAATATGCATATGAATTGAATCAACGCATGGAAGAAGATTTGAGAGTCACAAACAACAATTCTGTTCATATCTAAAACATTGACGGATCTCGATATGGAAGTTGATTGATCTAAGTTTAAGTTTTTTTTAGTCTTTTGCTATCTTATTCTGATACAAGATTGAATGCGTATTTGAGCATTGTAGCTTTACCTTTTATATACTTTGAGTGATTCTGCAGTTAGAATCTCACTTACAGATGGAACTGTGACGGGAAGGATCCTCCTCCCTGAATTAAGGTAATAAAAATATAACACCAATATTAATCACCACAACAAGCATTTTTCTTCTGTTTTTGCATTGCAACAAAATTACAAAATTAAAATCTCAAATGGTCAAATCTTTTACTTTTTTCTTTTTCTTTCTAATATTTTTAGAAAGGATTGATACTGGCCGCTTACAATGTAAGTATATGATATTGAATTGGGTTTAACTTTAGTCATGTGAACTCACTTAATATAGTTGTTGATTCATTTTTTACTCATCCAATTTTTTGTTTGTTCATATTGATGTTTTATATGGAATTGCCTGGGATGCTCATGAAAAGATCTCATGAAGAGCAAAATGATTACTGCTACTAAACTCTTTAGCATTATTCAACGACAAATAGCAACTACTAACAGCCTACATACTACATAAATGTGAATATAGACTCGATAAAAACTAACTCCTACTTATTTGCCATAGACTCTATTACTTTGACTTAACCCGTGACTCATTCAATAAAAACATGTGACTAAAACAATACTTCTCATGAAACGTATTCATGACCCGACGATTTGTACCCATCAATATTAATCTGACAGAACTAACAATCGTCTTTAATATATGCTTTAGATTATTTAATTTGAATTGAATCTTATTAAAATTTGAATTGAATTCAAATTTAGTTTTTAAAATTCCAAATTTCAAATAATTCTATTCGAATAACCCGAATTTGATTCAAATAACCATCCCTACTTTCAAAAAGATAAAAGAATACAATTTTAATGCTATATTACTCAAAATTCTACTACATTTAAACGCTTAAGTTTTATAGTTGAATGGATAAGTAACACATAAACGTTTAGTTGGAGATAAATGGATTCAAGAGGAATATGCCAAAAGTAAAGTCCCCTATAGATGTACATAAATACCATAAAGTTTTTATAGATTTGTGAATTTAAAATTTCATTTTTATTTATATAGTATATTTAATATCAATGATACATTTTTAAATAATTAAAATTTTTTATTTTCAACTCGTGTAATACACGGGTTATTAACCTAGTATAATATTAAAAGAGTAACTTGAGGGAAACTTGTCACATTCATAGGCCCCCTAAGTTTGTTTTTCTCGTCTCTCTCTCTATTTTAAATAATTACCTAAATTAAAAAGTATTAAATAATTTTAATTCTTTTTTAGATTACAAATAGTTATTTAATAAATTAGAAAAGATGTCTTCTTATTAATGATAATTTCACATTCTTTCTCACTATTATTTTTCCGTTTCTCTCTCCTATTAAATAATTATATTAATTACTAACTATATATTTTATTTTATTTTATTTAGATTAAAAATAGTTTTCTAATGAATTAAAAAAAAGAACTTTTTAATAATGTTATTTTTAGAGAAATAAATTTTTATAACATAAGAACTTTTTTCAAAACATTAAACTTTTTTAAAAATACGAAATAATTTAAAATTTATATTTTTAAAAATAAAAAAATTTATAAACTAAAATAATTAAAATTTGGAGCTATATATGAAAATTTTAATCGTATATTATTTTAAAATATTGTTTAATAATTAATAAATTTTTATTTTATTTTATATTTTATTTTTTCAACCTGTGTAATACACGAGTTTACTAAATCTAGTAAATGATAAACGAGTCGAGATTAAGTCAATGTGATGATGATAAGTTTAGATATAAAACATTTGTTCTATCTTGTATCTAAATTGGAACGTATTGTTGTAACAAATTGTATATGTACATTCATCTTGAAATTCAATCATTTTATGGTATCAAAGCATTCTGCTTTATACTCTATAATAATAAAGACACGATCTATACGACTAAGTGGAAATTAAAATGAACAATATACAAATAATAATCTTGTGAATAAATGTAATCGGCTAATATAAAGTAACTAAAATAAATAAACCAAATTAATTAGATAACTTTAAAGCAGTATATATGACCGTTGGACCTCAAAAAAATTGCTGGCTTCTCCCGTTACCACAGTCATTTTGGGCGTGTCACGCCTCAGTTACTTCTGGTGTCATGGGGCTTGCGTGACTAACTCACTTTTTTTCTTTATATTCTTCCAAGCACATTCAATAACTAGTTCTTGAAACAAGTTACCATTAAGTGGTGGAAGTGAATAAGAGATGACACGACAAGAAGACCAATTTCACATCATACCAAAGAAGGCGGGGCGGTGTTCGCACTCAACACACATGCCGTATCAGCTTCCATCCCGACCGTCCCTCTCATTTCTCCTTCTCCCTTCTTTATTTCATCTCCCCTCCAACACCACCACCGTGACTCGCCAGTCTGAACCGTCATCTCTCACCTTCTATCTTAGCCCATCTCACTCTGGTTGAACCCTTATGACACCCCGCCCCTCACCCTATAGATTCCACTCCCTTTGCCCTTAAGGTGATTGGCGTTGGTTCGGATCACAGAGCAACAAATTCCTATTGACTCTTGGTATAGTTTATTCTGATTTTTACTTGGCACATCTATCTGCTTGCATATGCGTAATAATATTATCTGATTAAATATTATCATAGCTATTCTCTTGATTTCTAAAACAAATTGTTAGTACATTTAGGCCTCGTTTGGTTCACGGAATTCTTAGGAATTGAAATTGGAATTGAAAAATTTTTCATACAAAATCATATTTGGTTGGTCAATGGATGGAACTAGAATTGGAAAATTTTTCCTCATTCATTGAAATTCACATTCATTTCACTTACCCATGAAATGTTTAACAATCCAATAGAATGTTCAAAATTAACATTTTAATTTCACTCAAAATTAACCAACCAAACATGTTTATCAATTTTAACAAGATTTCAATTCCAATTCCAATTCCAATTTCATTTTCAATTCCATTTTCAATTTCAATTTCAATTCCTTTGTAAAACATCAAACGGCCCCTTATTATTACATTTTCTATTTTACTTAATCAATCTTAATATATATAATAAAAGAAAAGAGCTTTTGCCACATGGCAAGATTTTAGCTAATGCATTGTCACATGACATCTTCACAACATACAAATGTCATGTGTTATTTTATTAGCCATATGGTTTTAAAAGAAAATGCTTAAATAATATTTAATGTCTAATTAAGCAACATTTCGAAATTAGATTTTAAAATTTAATAATTGAAACAAGAAATTTAAAAACTTTAAATTTTAAATTTCAAATTCAATCTGCAATTAAATCTAAGATTTTATTAAAAATAACTAACTAAATTTGTTAAAATTTTAAAATTTAACACTAACAATTTGAGTATTCAAATGGAGCATATGTATCTCACAAATTTTAAATTACATTGGTAACAATACATTTGAGTATTTTGGATTACTAATTTCAAATTTTAAAATCTTTTATATTTTAACAATATCGTATAATAATTGTCTGTATTATATAACATAATATCATTATTTTATTATATATATATACAACAATTTTTTCTGTTTATTATTCTTTCATTATCAAAAATATTTCAAAATTATACGAATTAACTTCTTCTATGATCAAAGAGTACGTGTATTGTGTATGAAAATTTTCTCTTACTTTTCCATTATTCACACAATTATTATCTTCAACTTATTTCGTATTGCATTCATTTACAATATTACATACACTTTAAAGATTTTGAATTTTAAAATATCTCTCTTAAAACTTACTAATTTTTAAAGATACTTTTTAAAAGAATTATTGTCTTTTAAATTTAATTTTTGTAATTATTCATTTTCTGAATATATTTTTAAAAAAATATATTAAAATGCTATTTGAAAATTAATTGTTTCTAAAAACTATGTTTAAAAAAGTAGTTGTTTTTTAAGGATGCTTTAAAATATAAATGGTTTAAGAAAAACTTTAGAAAACCAAATAGTTTTATAAAAATATTTAAAATATCAAATTGTATCAAGAACAACATTTCAAAATGGACGGCTTAAACATGTTAAAAGCAAACATTTTATAAAATATTTTTAAAAATTTATTCTTGTATTTAAAATATATTTTATTATATAATAAATATATTAATAATAAAATAATAAAAATATTAAACATTAATAAACTTTTGAAAAACAAGAATATAAAGCTTTCCTTAGTAAAAAAAATACTACAGTTTTAAAGGTAAATTAAATTGATATTCCGACACGGATAAAATGTCAATTTCATAAATTTAACATTATTAATTGTTAACTAATAATACTTGGGACCACATATGAAAAAAAAAATATTGGGAATCATATTCAGAACTTTTAAACTTTAAATACCATATCTAAAATTTTTACATAACATAAGAACTATGCATGTAAATTATTTTATATTAAATTTAATTTTTTCAACCCGTGTAACACACGGGTGTTTAGGCTAGTCTATTTATAAACCCTCTTTTATAAACAATGCATAAAACTCCAAACGAAATACCCGCGTTCAAGTCCCACCAACTAATAAAATAAATTAGAAAAGAGACTTGTCGGGTTTATAAATAGCTGATGCCTTACATAAGCCTACGAAATCATGAAATATGGAGTGAATACCATGGTCTAGAAATAAAAATTAAGAAATTAAACAAAATGAGTAAATATACGAGAAGTTCTAACATATTACTGAAATGTTGGAAGGAAGATTTTTGTTGATTCGAATTAAATTACTTTAAATTCTGGTGCACACATTTTGATTTGTTGATCATCATTTATTGTTTACTTTTGCCTTGAAAGCTCAATTTTCAGTCGCTTGTCGCTTTTCTTTTTCTTTTTCTTTTTCTTTTGGGAGACTAATAATTGAACATGACCCTCAATAAATTCTTTTGGAATTTGGACTAGTGGTAGGTGTTAATTGTATTTGAACAAAATATAATCAGTTCTGTTTATTTTTATGTAAAATTGTTCAAAATTTCGTATTTTTACACATCTTCTACAATAGATATTTTATATTTTAAAGCATATCTACACATTTGAAAGGTATGTATGTAGAATGAAACTACAAAGTGTGTGCTTAGCATTTTATGAAAAAATATTGTCAATGATGATTTACTTTCAAAACTTTATGTCTTTGGTTGTATAGAGGATTGACTACAATATTAGCAATTTACTGCCTTTGCTTGATTATGATGCAAGAGCATTCACGGTAGAATCCCTAAAATTATATGAGTATGTTTCCTATATTATATGGAATGGTTTTGATTGGTTGTGAGTGAAGTAGAGAGAAAATATTACTGTTTATCGGTATATTTGGGGAATAATTGTTTAATCCCTATAAATTTTTTTAATATTTTTAGAAGTGGTTGTGAGTGAAAGAAAGAGAAAAAAGTGATGATAAGAGTATAAAAAGTATTATTTAACTAAAAAAAAGAGAAAATATAGTAATTTTAATGTAATTATATGAATAAAAATGAAAAATCCATTGTAAATGCTCTAAGCATTTATACGTAATTATAGATATGAAAAATATAATTATTTCTACAAAGATAAAGTATACTTGTTTAAATAAAAAAATATTATTATTTTAACATGACGACATGTATAGTTAATGTTGTGATGTACAATATTCACAAGTGACGGACGTGAAAATAAAATAGAGGAAAAAGAAAAAAAGAGATTGTCAACCGGTGAACACCATCTTTGTTCGGGTTTGGCTGCTTAACGGAATAGCTTCGGAGACGGCCCTAAACTTGACAATACTTTTTTTCACTCCCTTTCATCTTTTGAATTGATGACAATTTTTAATCTACAACTTTCGGTTCAACTGGTTAATAGGTCAACACGTATATAACCCATGTATTTATTCATGTCATGTCGTGCCAGACACTTTTGAAGTTGTGTCGTGTTTGGGCCATCTTTAGGTGGACCAGTGTAACAAACATCTATACCGTATTACATCACTGATCTAATATTTTTTTTTTTTTCAAAACCCTCCATATCTTTTAAAATCCTTCTTAATTTTTTTATATAATATTATTTTTTATATAAATTACACCATTAAATAGATTGTTCTTATATCTTTAATTTAAGTATAGTATTGCTATATATATATATATATATATATATATATATATATATATATATATATATATATATAAAAGAAACTAACAAACACCTCTTAATGAATCATTAAAAATAACCTCTTAATAACAGTTAAGAAACTAACAAACACCTCTTAATGATGAGTAAAATTTAAGCAACTAGTTACTGCGCTACAAATGCTTTTTTGTAGTTAGTATTCATTTTGTTTGAAATAACAGATGATAAAAAAATTCAAGGCTTAAAGTTAATTTCACTTCTAAATATTAGTACTTAGAGGGAAGATTAAAAATAAAAATATCAAACTTTAAATTTAAACAATCACTTTTAACATCCAAATATTGATTTTTTAGAAACCCATAAATGCTTTTAATACATTAACTTAGTTATTAGACACGTCGTGTTCATAATCCCATTAAATAAAATAATTAATCTATTTAATAAATGAGTTATTTTATGTAGCCTGATTATTTTCGTATCATGTTAGAAATTGTCACCTTAATCTTAATTCATAGTAGAGTAATAAATTACTATTTTATTCCCTAGACTATGGTTTGATAAAAATTATTTCAAAACAATAGTTTATTTATTATATTAACAATTAAATAGTTTTAAGGTTAAGGTTTGTTTTAATTTTGATTCACACGACTAACACTTTTAAATTTTTCTGTTAAGTTAATATGAAATAACAATTTTACTCTTACAATTAAAACCTCACATTATCCTACTGCACTCCAATCTCTCTCTCTCTCTCTCTCTCTCTCTCTTCATAAACACTTAACCCTAACCTCAAAATAAAGTTGCGCCACCTCAACCGCCAAGCTACCTGCGTCCTCTCTCTCTCTCTCTCTCTCTCTCTCTCTCTCTCCTCTTCTTATCTCTTTTTTCCTCTTTCTTTTAATCTCTTTCTCTCATCTCAAGAACCATCAGCCACCTCCAGCCGCCACTTCGACCTCCACCCCCAAATCACCAACTCCCGCATCCCATTCCACCCCCAAACCAGATCTACTCCTACAATACAAGAAGTGACGATAAGTTGAGGGTACACAAGAAGTGTGTGTGAAAGATAGAAGAGAGAGAGGGAGTGGGTGGGTGGGTGGGGATGAGGAGGGGTTTTTATTTAATTCAGGGACACAAAAATCATTTTACATTATTTAACAGAATAAAAACTAACGGTTTTAACGGTTGTGAAAGAAATTAAAAAAAAATTTAAAAGTATTGAACTGTCATTGTATAAATAAAGAACTTGACTGAAACCATTATTTTACTAAAATAGTAATTTACTTCTCATATTATAATGCGTAAAATTATTTAAACCGAAAAGACTCAATTATTTGGGTGGAATGAGCACCCCTTTCCCAACGCTCATGAATACTCGACTCCCAACTTGCCACTTCATTTGCCAACCCTAGTCAACACTCAACTCTGCACCACTTCTTTCTCGATCCATTATAACCTTTAACATTTTAAAATAAAACTTAAAAATTTATTTTTAATAACATCGAACATATTTATTAACTGAAAATAACTAAAATTACAGAATTAATAATAATAAAACCTAAAAGTATGAAATTAAATAAACAACATAAAATAAAAAAATAAATAAAAGTCTAAAAATCACAAAGACCAACCCCACTTCACGGCTATCACACGTTATGTTGAAGTTTGATTGCGAAGTACTGTTCGAACAAACCGTCATACGGCTGTAAAAACATTTTTGACATCACGGTCTTTTTTGTTCTTCTTGCATCACAACCATTGTCATTTCATCTCATTTAATTTTTTTTCCGCTACCCATCGTAAATAAATAAGATTATACAATTTTGAATAAACTCTATAAAATTATACCAATTGGACGTAGATGTCGTTGAACATGGTCATCTTACAATTCAAGCCCTTCATCAATGAAAATTGAGTTGTTGTCTCGAGGGGTTGCTTCCACGAACCTATGAACTAAAATGTTCAACAACTCTAGCCCAAAATGATTTATACTTTTGTTGCTTTCTCATGTTGGAGTCTTCGAAAATATGAACCCAAGCTTCGGCCAATGCTACCTCCTCGACGGCAGTCCAAGGCTTACGAGGCACCCGAGTTGGAAATTTTCGTTTGGTTCCAATAGGGATCTCGTCCTTCTCGTTGTATTCTTTCTCTTCGATTGGTGTCTAGATGTAATCTTCTGCTTCATCTGAGTTTGGGAATGAAGCGGGTTGGGTTACAATATGGTTGGTTTCGTTAGGGAAGGGTTGGGTCAATATGCATGTGAGATTGAAAGGATGTATTTTCGAGTGGTTCAAGTGTGAATTTACCTGGTGCAATTTGAGTAAGCGTGTTTTATAGGCGTAGAGGTTGCAAGTAGTATTGCGAATATTGCTATGGTTAACTAGAATCGACCTTCAGTTTGCTTGGTTTTTCTGTTGGATTTTGTTTCTTTATAGGATCCGTTTGAGTAGAAATTTTTCTACTCTAATAAAAGAGTATCTTTAGGTGACACGTGGCGGCACCATATTCACTCTCACCAAAATTTTCCCGCTTCTCTCTCCTATTAAATAATTACCTTAATTATTAATAACATTATTTAACTTTTTTAGAACAAAAATAGTTTTTTTAATAAATTTAAAAAAGATTTTCTTATTAATGTTATTTTTAAAAATACTTTTTATAGAATAAGAAATTTTTACAAAACATCTTATTTTAATAATTTTAATAATATCTTATTTTAGAATATCGTTTAATAATTAATAAAATTTTTATTATATTTAATATTTTATTCATTCAACCCGTGTAATACACGAGTTTACTAAATCTAATATAGTATATAATAATAGAAGAAAATTTAGAAGCTTTTAGGTGTAAAAAAGGTGAAAAAATGTGTTTATTTATAGTATTTAAAAAGGTTTTTTTTTTCTTTTTTCTAAAAAAGCTGCAAAAGGTAATTTAAAATGACTGTGTAACCGTTCCCATCTGTCACCTCATCGCATCAAGCACAACTTTCGTGACCCTCAGCACAACCCGCCCATCATACCCATGGGACTTGTGACATGGTACCCGCCCTCCAACACGAGAGTGCATCTTCCGGATCACTTTTATAATATTAATATAGAAAAAAACACCATTAATAGTCGGACGTCATGTAAAAATGCACACCAAAGTTTTTCTGGTAATTTTAAAATAAATAAGATACGCCTTTATTGGTGTGCTATTTGATTAGATGAATATAACCCAAAGAATATCACCCGGTCATTTACCAATAATCCTAAGCCCAAGTGATTAAAGTGAGGTACCCCAAGACTAGGTTTTGGGTTCAAAGTCACATCTATGATAGAAAAAAAGGGATTCAGGTTGGGCCAGAAAGGATTTTTTTTTTTTTTTTTTTTTTTTTTAACCTTGGGTGAGTTTCCTCCTGTAGATGGTCTTATGTTCGGGTCTAATAGGCACGGATTTATGTACGGCATCTCCTTCAGGGACGTGCCAGCTTAGTGCCCCAAAGTTTCGTACTTAAATATTTAAAGATGATCGAATAGGCCAGTGGCCCGTCAGTAATCCCTTTAGCCGCTGAAAAGAAATTAAATCACCCGGCCATTTGGCTGCTTGTTTTAAATACAATGTGACCAAAAGTCAAAACCAACTAAATATGAAGCCTTTGATTAACTAGATGACGACTGAAATATAATATTACAACTACAAGTCTTGCACTTGAGGTCGTTTTGCTTATGGTGTGTTGTTACGTCGAGTTTAAAAAGATTGAGAGTTTAAATCTGTATAAATTGCATAGATTTATGAGTAGACAGTGTTAAGAAAACCAATATAACCAACCAATCATGAAATTATAATTTTAGGTTATAATTAAGCGATTATTATTTTTCTTTATATTTCACTCCAAAAATATCTTTGTATTAACTAGATGAAGACTATATTTTATAACCGAAGCAGCCTGTTCAATATAATCTAGTTTTGTTATATTAAGCCTTTAATATATTTTTTCCTTTTTTCCCACTCAAATATATAATGTTTACAAATATAATGTAGAGAGTCTCTCGTATGATGGAGTAGATGGAGAAAAATTGTGTGAGCACCCCACAACTTTATCTCCAACTAAATATATACATTAAATTTCTATAAAATCTTTAAATTTATGTTTTCTTTATAAATAGACAACTTTACACGATTAGTCTAAGAAGATAAGTTTTTTATTAATCTAAGAAAATAAGTTTTTTATGTTTCATTAAATTTTTTAAAGTTGTAATGTTTTTTTTTTTTTTTTGTCTTTTATTAGGTGACTTTCATGTGATGCTTTTTATAAATGTTATATTTAAAAAAAAAATAAGTGACTTAATGAAACATATATGAATCCTAATTACCATTTAGTAACTCTTTTTTGTAAATTAACTTGAATTAAAGGTAATATTTATAAAACAAATTACTAAATTACTAAGTATTATAACTTTTTAATCTAAGTCAAATTTAACAAAACATTATAATATATAAAGAAAGTTTACCATACAAAGTGGAGAAACAGTGCGAAATGTGGGAAGCAACATTAGGACACAGCGCGGCTTCTGTGCGTTTTTTACACAGAGGGGTATTTTCGTCCCCCAACTTGTTTTTGTTCTTTATTGTCTGATATTATAATTGTTGTGTCGGGTGGGAGTTGAATGTTTTGAATAATCTTGCATAATTAAAATTCTCATCTGCATAACTTAATTAAAGAACATTGAATGGCTTATCGAGAACCTTGCTTAATTTATTAAGAACCTCAAATGACTTATATCTAGTTTTGAATTTATTATGAACCTTGAATTACTTAGATATAGTTTTGATTGGCTTATGACTAGTTTTTGAATAGTTTTCATAATACATTTAGAACCTTGCGTGATGAAAATATAACTTGTGTGATCTTAATCTAATTCTTGAATGGTTTAGGACTAGTTTTGAATACCTTAGAACTAGTTTCTGAATGACTTGAGTAATATATTTAGAACGTTGTGTGATAAATATATAACATACGTGATTTTAATCAAACCCTTGATTGGCTTAGTATTAGTTTTGAATGACCTAAAATTAGTTTTGAATGGTTTGCATGATATGTTTAGAAATTAAAACATTACGTATATATTATTATAAATTAGATAATAAATTATATAACTTGCTTGATTTCATAATTTATTACGCAAATCATTTTACAAAAGCGTATTTCAAGTTTTTATTTGTAAAATGACAAAAGTGCCTTTTTTTAAAGAATGAATGAAATTATCACGCAAAAAAATAATAATAATCATGCAATAATTTCATACACTTCACACGAAAAACACACTTAGTAACAATCTCCAACTTAATAGTAACAAGAATTTATATATGTCCTATATAGTTAATTTATTTTAAAATATTTTAACATTTATAAACAATTTCAAAAGATTAAAAGTACTTAATGCAAGTTAATTAAGTGATTTTTTAAATGACATAAAAGTTCTTTAAGCGACTTTTACAGTTATTTGGAAAATCTGATTATAATTAAATAAATTTTTGATATTTTAAATTAATTACACAACTTAGGGTAATAAATAATTAAAACATTAAGTAGGTATCAAAATTATTTTTATTTAGAAAGTTACTTCTTTTAGAAAACTTTTGACCATATTAACCTTTTCTAATATATTCTTTTTTAAATCTTTGAACAGTTATTTTCTTTATAGATTTACAATTTTATTACTTTTAAATCTCAAGTTCCCATGCTGTCGGGTAAAAAGTAAAATACCAACTTGACGTTACTAAATGCTAGCGATCCATTACATAAAAAAAATCTATTTTTAACTTTAAATTAACCTATGAGCTTGTGGTTTAACAACACCAAAACTGTTAGGATGAAAAGGGTGATCGTACAATACACACCACACAAGATCATTTATTCACTAATTGTTAACGTAGGACTAGCCTATTTTTTAGAGACTTTGCTTTTTATAGAGAGGTTCTGGGTTCAAACCCAGACATGATGTAATATGAAGTAATTTAAAAGTAGTAGTAGGATCGATTTGCCGTTCAAAAAAAAATTTACTCACTCGCTAAATTTTATTATGTCATAACACGCTACACTACATTATACATTTAAATTTGGTAGGAACGGTGTTACCACACCATGCTGGATTACACCACACACACACACAACCTCACAGCAAGAACCTGCTGTAAAAAATGAATTTTGCAACATGAAGGGACGACAACGATGTTGGTAGCCTCACGGCGACTGCGCCCCGCACACCCTTAGCAAAATCAACCTATCAAATACACGAGCTAAGATCAATAGGATTCGATTGGGTTGATTTTGGCCAACCTGTGTGCACCCTTGGTTCCACAATAAACAAAGACACGTACCCTTGTCACACACCACACAAACACACACTCTCCATCGACGTGCATTCATACACACCTCACCCCACCCCCCAAAAGAATCCCACATATATCTTCATCTTCTTCTTCTCCAACACAACACTTTCATCTTCAAAATCAACCACACACATCTCTACATCTTGTTCTGGAAATTAACATCATTGAAACCAAAACAACCATCAAGATCTCATCTTTCCCATGGATTCCACCAAGAACCCTAATCTTGAAACCACCCACAACCACCACCACACAATATCATCAACATCTTCACGATCTTTAAAGAGAACCCATGAAGAGTTTTGCATTAAGAAGGAAGAAAACCCTTGTGATGATCATGTGGTGATCGGAGAAAGTTCTCCCACGGCGGCGGCACGGCGGCCGGAGAAGATGGTGGTGGTGGAGGAGAGTGGGAGGGAGAAGTTGAAGAGACACAGGGTGGAGATGTCGGGTCGGGTTTGGATACCGGATATATGGGGTCAAGAGGATCTGTTGAAGAAGTGGATAGATTGTACGGTTTTTGATTCGTGTGTGGAGAAGAGTAGCATAATGTCTGCTAGAGAAGCTTTGATTCAAGAAGGAAGATCAACACTAAGTATAGAGAATAGTTGTTGAGATTTAAAACTTAATTGTGTATTGTTTTGAAAGGAGGAAGAATGGAAGATTATTGTTAATGTATTATTTTTTAGATATTTTTGAATTACAGACTTTTTTTTTTAATCTATTATTGTGTTTATTGTAAGTCATCAAACACTTCTCTACACTAAATCTACATTATGATTGAGATGCATATTAGGGCAGAATTAGCCTAGCCCGCTAGGTGTGTTAGGGCTCAATGTTAAACGAGTCTGCTTGGGTATCGTATTTTGACAAGAATTAAGGTTGAGCTTGAGTGTAGCAAGTAAAAAACTCAGTTAATTCATGACTTGTGATTTGTCGAGCTGTCTCATTTATTTTTAAATTTCGTATTTTTTACACATTGATAAACAAAAACATATGTTTTTGAAATTCATACTTTATTTGTTTTCTCATTACAGAAATACCATAAAAATACAATTCCTATATATGTTATAACTTTAGGGGTCATAAAATCTTTTATTAATTTGAGTTTTAATCTAAATGAAGCAAACGAGCGAGCTGAACTTGGCCGCGAGTTTTTTCTTAATCCTTATACATGTGGTAACAAAGCATTTTGTAATTCTAGTATAAGATGAAAAGTTTGCTTTTAGATTTGAAATAATATTAACTATTATTTAAAAATAAATAAGTTTCGTTATATATATTTTACAAAGTAATTTTATCATTGAGAAAAAATTTTGTTACTAAAAGTGATTTGAAAAGGACAGTTTTGAAAGTACATAAAAAGTGCCGGTGAAAAAAGATAGAATATACCGAAAGTAAAATGTTTAGATTCTGATTCATTTAACAAAAACTTGTGACGCGTTTAACTTAAAATAACATCTTATTTAAAACTTTGAAAGTGCATATAGATGTTATAGAAAACTTTCAAAATTCACACGCTTTATTTTATAGCAACCAAAATCTTTCATTTAAATCGATTCAAAAGAAATTGGGTTTAAGTGCATAAATCTTAATCAATTGGAAACGTCATAAAATTTAATGTCTTTAGTGGAAAATTAATTTTTTAGTGAAAATTTAATAATTACCAGATAACAAGAATTTTCGACTTGTGTAATAATATAGTGGAGTAACATGATCTTGTACTAAATCCGTAACCAAAAATCAGAAATCAGCACATTAAACATCAAAAGGTAGGAATATCAAAGTATCGAAATAGCATAAATCTAATATAAAGCAAGTAATTGGAAATTGAAAGGAAGAACATTAGATTTGTGAAGGTCATATTATCATAGTATGACATAGTATAAAACACAACAAAGTCTAACGATAAAGAATTAACAATAATACATTATATCATCAACGCTTGTTTATGAGTTCGCATGCGCAATACGGAGAAGGAAGCAAGAACCGTTTTGGGGAAAAAACACTCGAAAAGGATTATAAGGGAAGAGTAGGAGAAAGAATAGGACCCTTTTTTTTTTTTACCGTAGAGGATTATATGAAAGTTTTTTCTGAGAGCTTCTATTGTAGATGCTTCGATAAAAATCAATGCAAACAAATGAACACCACTAGTTGTACAGGATGAAGAAAGGTCATTCATCAATCATCAACCATCAAATCCAACTAGTAATAATATTGAAATATAATCACCAATATAAAAATGTAAGGTGTCAATGAGCCGAAATACCATTCGTAAGTCACTCGATATCGATTTATTAAAAGCTCGAATCGAGCTACGCTTAAACAAACTCCAACTTAAAATAAACTCCAACTTAAATTGAAGTTTGTTTCATAATAGAGTTAAGCCCAAGCTCAACACACCCAGCTTGATAAAATGCCTATAATTCATATAAATATAATAACTCATGTCTAATATAATATAATATAATATAATATATAATTACATAATAATAATTATATATATAATAATGATAAAAGTACTAAACAATACATATTATTTTAATATTTAAAATAATAAAAAAATATCTATATATGTATATGTAAATTAATAATAAACAAGTCAAACTCAAGTCGATCTCAAGGTTGTAAAAATTTTTCACGAACCAAACTCGGGCTTAAGATGTAATCGAGCTTAAGATGTAAAGCTCAAAATGAGATGAGTGTAAGCTCATGTTTGAACCTTGTCAATTAAAAAAAGAGCCAAGCACAAGCTCAGTCGAGCTTAGGTTCTACTTGTTTACGCTCCAAATAAAATACATATGTAATATTTAAGTATCCAAGCGAGGGAATTGACATTGAAAAAAAATTGTCAAAAGAAAAAAAAAAGATATAAATAACATCTGGTAACCCTGACTCCACATGATGCGTTGGATGGTAGCATCATGTGAGGATTTGGTCACTTGGTGTGTTTTTTGAACGGGAAGTTGTGATTGTGACATTTTGTTTCTTGCAACCAGTAAAGTTAGGGAGGACCAACATGTACCTAAGCAGCACCACAATCAATCACAATTCACAAGTACAATATGGTTTTGGGCAAACCACTATAATCCATCAAAACTAAACCCATATGCAATTGAGAGTACAAAAATCAACGCTTAGAAGGAATAAATTTAGAAAGTGTTAAAAGTTAGAGAAAACAGTATGGATTGTCAAAAGGTGATAAGAGTAGTGGGAGAAAATAGTACGGATATCATGGCATGTCTGCAAGCTTGTAAGGTTAATGGTCAGAGCCACCATGAAAACATAACTAATTCCAGATCGTGTCCTGTTTAGCTAAAAACCTAAAACTTAAAGCTACTTGATAGACAACTTATTGAACTTTGTGGAATAATCTCTGGAAACCATATAGCGGTTTTAGGATCTAAGTTCTTTTTAACTAAAGAATTTAGATGATCTTTAAATTGAATAAAATGAACAGGGAATGTATCACAGATAAAAGAGAGTGTTGATTTCCTTAAATGAGGATAGACAGTTTCAAGATAAAATGAAATTTGGTCTATAACTTCATTCGTCAAAAAGACACAAGTAGTCAGTAATTAGGTGCGGAATACATGTACAAGAGGACGCACACAAAGAGACATCATAGTTGCGCTTTTGTACTTCTTACCAGTAAAAACAAAATCCGGTAGTGTTTCAGCCCCCTTGCGTTATCATAAAGTGTCCGGTGAAGAATGATTTAGTGTTCACTGCATAGATTCCAACTTCCAAATTTTGATGGTCCCGTCATCACTTGCAGAAGCAAGAAGCATGTTACCCTGCAAATAAAGATCCACCCAAATATAATTACAAAGATTTATATTGTGTCAAAGGATTGAGGACTTTCAACCCATTTGTCCAGTTTCCTTTTTCGTTAACGTTTTTATTTATATCTTTATTTTACCCGTTAATGATTAAAAACAATAACCAACAGACACATTCATAAGTGAATGGGTCAAAATCACCACCTCTATAATTCATCATTAAACACACACTAAAATTGCTCTAATATAACTTTTTTGGGCCTTAATAATAGGGTTTGTACAGCTCTCAAGTTTGTGATTATATGACTAGGATTACCGTAGGGCTCCATTGCACTGAATTTATGTCCATGGTGTGCGCCTTTTCTTTCTTGAGAAGCAACTTATATGAAGGCCCATCAACCTATACAAGTGAAAAACACGCTTATCATGAAGGTTTCCAGCAAAGACATAACAACCATGTGAAAATTCCATAAACCTCTTTACTTTTTAGTCTATTCCAGAAATAGATTATATACCCACATCAATATTACTCAGCACAATAAGCTAAAACTACAATGGCCACCAAGTTCCTGTTGGTTACATGGTGGTGTAATAGGAGAGAAACACTTTAAATCTGATCATTTTACAAGAAAGGCTCAAATCATGGAACTATAATTAAAATGATAAAATCAGAAATATATGAAATTATATCATGATGTGTCATGCTACAACTTCAGGCATTGTTATTACTAACTAACAAAAAAAAATCTGTACGTAAAAAAAGGTCTGAAAATCAATGGTAGCATGAACAAAACAGGACATATATTGCTACAATAAAGCACTAAAAAAGCATGCACCATCAAACAAAAAACTAACCCATTTAACATTTCACACAAAGAAGGTTAAGTTATGGTAAAAGCTTAGCAGAAACTATAATTTTATGACTTTGAACTTGAAGAGTACACGTGAAATATGAGAATGTTCTCCTTTTTTTCAATATATTCAAAAGCAAAATGAATGCGCAAATGAAATGCCTACCGAATGATCTTCGGACTCGCCAAATAAGCGTATAGCATCATCAGCTGCTCCAGTAGCTATTATCCCTTCCCTGTCACACTGAACACTATGAGAATAAAATATCTACACATCAACTATTGGAGGAATTGATCACTAGTCAAATCCCCACCTGCTTGGCCAGTTTTCTTTTTGGACCTCTCATATTTACTTTTCACCACATTTTTTTTGGCTTTTTTTTTAAAGATATTAATTAATCTTCAAATAAAGTGTTTACAATAGAGTGGCAGGTAAACGAGCAACAAGTTGCGCCGCGACCCCCTTTTGAATAGCAAACCTAATTCTACTAAAAACAAAGTTTTGAGAAAATTATTTATAAACTTACACTACCTTGACCAATGGACTGAGAAAATGGTCCGATCATGATAACCAGACATAGTGCAAAGGTGGCACCTGCCAAAGAAAGAAATATAATATATCAGATAGCACCCAAACAGGTAACTGGATATTGTTCTTAAGAACAATTATTCGGAATTCATTGTCATGGCTTCTATAATCATGAAACATTTGCAGAAACTTGTCTATTTTGACAGTGCATGTTCAAAGAAAGATAAGCGTGAGTCCTTAGATAATTAAATTGATTATATGAAAATGAATTTTAAATACCATTAGATGATTAAAGTATGCTCACTCATTCACAAGAAAATGCAGTGTTTGACTTGGCACGCAGTTTAGCAAAGGTCTTTGACTATAACCAAATACCTTAAATGCCCTTAATTAAATATATCTGAGAAACATGCAGACTAAATTCAATTCACGTAATATCATATACTGACCGCTAATAGGAAAAAAAAAAAGATAATTGGATTAAGATTTTGGGATATATTTACAAGACAATAAATTAGGAATATATTTACAAGACATGAATGCAGCTAGTAAAATGCCAGAATATATATTTTATAGTAATTACTGAAAAGGTGTTTGGAAAAGTTGTTCTCCTTCATTGATTGAATGGGTATATATACACAACTACAAGTCTATCGAATACTATAAAGTAGGAACTATCTAACTAACAATCCTTATCACAATATAACAAACATAATTATCTCCAAATAACAAACTATAATGTTGATGATTATCGGCTGGCTAAGACACCCCCTCAGTATGAGCCGTAGAGGAGCGAAGCCGCAGACTGGATCTGAATTGAGTAAATAGTTGGCGCGGAAGACCTTTCGTAAAAATGTCAGCATATTGATAATCCGCTGGTACGTGAAGTACACGAACTGTTCCGAGGCGAACCTTTTCACGCACAAAGTGAATGTCAAGCTCCACATGCTTGGTCCTTTGATGTTGAACTGGATTTTCGGACAAATACACTGCTGAAATATTGTCGCAATAAACAAGAGTAGCCTTACGAGTGGGGACATGAAGTTCCAAAAGTAAATTTCTTAACCAACTAGTTTCAGCCACTGCATTTGCAACGCCCCGATATTCTGCTTCGGCACTTGAGCGCGAAATAGTAGGCTGTTGTTTTGAAGACCACGAGACAAGATTATCCCCAAGAAACACACAATACCCGGATGTGGATCTTCGTGAGTCAGGGCATCCCCCCCAATCAGCGTCAGAATAGGCGACCAGATTGTGCGATTTTGAGGGTGCAATGTCGAGTCCAAAAGAAAGTGTACCCTTGAGATAACGGAGGACTCGTTTCAGAAATTGTAAATGTGGATCACGAGGAGCATGCATGAAAAGGCATAGTTGTTGGACAGCATAGGTAAGATCAGGGCGCGTAATAGTGAGATATTGTAAGGCACCTGCTAGGCTGCGATAGAGAGAACCATCCGGTAAAAGAGCACCACTGGTAGCACTAAGTTTTGAGGCAGTATCGACCGGAGTTGCAGAAGGTTTACAATCGGACATGTTAGCTCGTGCAAGTATATCACTTGCATATTTGGTCTGCGATAAGAATAAACCACCATGTTTGGCGGTTTCAACGTTAATCCCAAGAAAGTGGTGAAGGGGACCGAGATCGGTCATAGCAAATTCGGATGAGAGTGAAGTGATGATCTGTTTTAATAGTGTAGTAGTAGATGCTGTGAGTATAATATCGTCCACATAGAGCACTAAGTATGCCAAGCTAGCACCCTTTTTGTAGACAAATAATGAGGTGTCACTAACAGATCTGCGAAAACCACATTTGAGAATAAAATTAGCAAACCGATCATACCAAGCTCTCGGTGCCTGTTTCAATCCATAGAGTGACTTCTTAAGAAGGCAAACATGTTTCGGATACTTGGGATCGACGAAGCCTGGTGGTTGAAACATATACACTGTTTCAGTCAAGTCGCCGTGTAAAAAAGCGTTTTTCACGTCGAGTTGATTAATTGGCCAGCTTCGGGAAACAGCCAAGCTTAATACCGTGCGAATTGTAGTCGGTTTAACAACCGGACTGAACGTCTCATCGCAATCAACCCCTACCTGTTGACTTTTTCCATTCACAACCAAGCGAGCCTTATACCGTTGCAAGTCACCATGTACATTAAATTTGTGGCTAAATAGCCACATGCATCAGATAATATTCGTGTCCGGAGGCCGAGGGACAAGAACCCAAGTTTGATTATCCATTAAGGCTTTGTACTCGTCGGACATTGCTGCGTGCCAATTTGGATCGGATAAGGCTTTGAGGTGAGAGCTGGGAATAGGGGAGATGGATTTGGTGGAAGTGGCCGAGAAGGTTAGAGGCTGTTTTGGTGGGAGGGAACCCGTTTTGGAGCGGGTGGTCATGGGATGGCAAGGAGGTGGTTTGGTTGGGGTTTGCGGTGGTGGAGTTGTGGGGTTAGGGGGGTTCGGGAAAGGAGGCTGGGTAGTAGAGGGGGACGGTTGAGAGGTGGTGGTGGGTTTGGGGCGTCGTTGATAGGTGAGGATGGGTTTGGTCAGTGGGGGGGAGGGGGTTGGAGCGGAAGTGTAAGTGGGTTGTTGGAATAAGATGGGGGAGGGATCGTTATCGAGAAAGGAGTAGTCATGGCCATTGTGTGGGGAGGCAAAAGGGAAAGTGGTTTAATCGAATGTGACATGACGAGATAGAATGATTCGGCCGGAGGACAGATCGAGGCATCTATAACCGCGAAAGTCGGCGGGGTAGCCAAGAAAGACACACCGGATGGACCGAGGGGAGAGTTTGTGAGGACGAGTGGAGGATGTGTTGGGGTAACACGAGCATCCAAAGACGCGAAGGTTGTCATAGGTAGGGTGTTTGCGATATAAGATGGAAGTCGGGGTGTGGAAGTGTAGCAATTTGGTGGGCAAGATGTTATGAAGGTAACACGCGGTGTGGAGAGCCTCGACCCACAAGTTTGGTGGTAGGGAGGCATGATGGAGGAGGGTAAGCATCACATCATTAAGCCGGCGGATCATCCGTTAGGAAGTTCCGTTTTGTTGAGATGTTTGGGGACACGAAAACCGAAATTGAAGACCATTTGAGGAGGCGAAGTTTTTAAAAGTGGAATTATCAAATTCACCCCCTAAGTCACACTGGAAGGATTTTATGGAGATGTGAAATTGGGTTTTAATGTACGCATGGAAGTTTGAGAATTTGGTAAATGTTTCTGATTTAAATTTGAGAGGGAAAACCCATGTATAAATCGTCAACAAGAACTAAATAATATTTATACTCGTTTTTGCTTTGAATAGGTGATGTCCAAAGATCACAATGAACAATGTCAAACGGCAATAAAGTTGAGGAACTAGAAGTAGTAAAAGGTAAACGTTTATGCTTAGAAATTTGACAAGAGTTGAAAACTAAATTTCTAGCACGCTTATTACACGAAATAACTTTATTGGAAACTAGAAAATCAAAAACAGGTAAGCCCGGGTGCCCCAAACGATCATGCTAGTGGTCTTGAAACGTAGAATGCAAGATGGTGGAGGTGTTGACCGGATAGGAGAGTGGGTACAACTGACTCGAGCTATTGTGGCGGGAGAGAATCATTCCACTCTTGTAATCCTTCACAGAAAAACCAAGCGGGTGAAATTCAACAGATACATTATTGTCAATCGAAAATTTACGAACCGAAATAAGGTTTTTAATAATGTTAGGGGTATAAAGTATATCGTTGAGGTGAAGGTTTCGGTATTTGGTAGGGAAGGTAGAGTGGCCGGATCCGAGAATTGGCACGCGAGCTCCGTTACCTACAAGAATCGAGCCAATAGGGATGGTCAAACCGGGGTTAGTGATCTTACCTTGGTCACCGGTGATGTGATCAGTGGCGCCTGAATCCATAAACCAGTCATTGTTGTGGGGTTCTAAGTTCATAGCGTGAAGTGCCTGGCCAAGTTGAGTGGGCTCGAGCGGATCACAAGACATGAGGTTGGCCTGATTTGAGGAGGGGCCGGGAGACCGCTTCGGATTGGGCCCAGTGGGGGTTGAAGAAGACCACGAGTTAGGCGGGCCGGGCCATCCTGGTACCCATCCAGATGTTGGGTTGTGAAGGCTTTGGGCCGAGCCGAACGGGGCTCGGGCCTGTTTTGCTAGGCTAATGATAAACAAAAGAATGGGCTAGCCGGCCCTAATTAGGGTTAATTAGTTAATTCTTGGAGCCTAAGTTATTACCTTAATTACAACCCTAATCTAGCATTATAAATAGACCCATGATGTAATTGTATTCTTGAGCACAATAATAATATAAACCCTAGTTGCAGAGTAGACGTAGGTCACCTAGACCGAACCACTATAATTCTCTCGTGTCTACTTTATATATATATTGTGTGATTGTGTGTGTTTGATTGCTTCCGCTGGAACCTACTCTGATTGTGATACCTAACACCAGATTGTGTCGGGTAGGGGCAAGGGGGAGGTGCCCAGGGGGCCGGCCAGTAAGGTGACTGGCTGGGGTAAGTGAGCCAGTGGGCCTGTGGTTGGGATGGTGCTCGGTTATTGTGTGGGCCAGAACCAGATGGTGGGCCGCGAGAACCGGGCGGGCCACAAGAAGGGCCAGAGCTGCCGAAGTTGGGCTGTTTGTTAGTGCCGCGACCTGTAGGCCGACGGGCACTATTGGTGTTGGCGGTGGCAGCCATGGCCGAGGGTGTGGATAAGTTGTCCCGAGCCGATTAACGGTGATGCTCAAGTTGCAGCATACTGCAAGCCGCCTCCCAAGTAGGGAGGGTTTGGTTGATATATGAGGCAACCGTGTCATATTCTGGAGGTAAGCCCCGAACGAGCTGCAGCACAAGGCGTTGTTCATTCACGAGGCTGTCAACATCGTTGAGTTGTTCCGAGAGTTCTTTCAGCTTCTGGCAGTAGGCGTCGAGTGACGGCATGGATTTGAGTGCAAGGTTGGTAAATTCATGTTCGAGTGCCGCAGCCCGGGCACCCTTGTTGTTAAGGAAGATGGTCTTGATGCGGTTCCAAGCTTGATGAGCCGTGGAGTCAGACTGAAGCACCCGAACCAAAAGTTCATCGGAGAGGGTGCCATAGATCCACTGGAGAACAATGGCATCTATTTCAGCCCATTCCGGATAAGCAGGATCGGTTACGGGTGGTGGTGGGCTGCCATCGATGTGAGCTGTGACCTTGTAGCCTTTGGCATGAAGCTGGAACAGTTTAACCCACGAGGAGTAGGGGACTTTCACACCATCTAAGACTCTGACTTTGTTTTGAATGTTTGTCACAGTATAGACAGGATGAATGGTGTTGTGGGTTGATGATTGGGAGGGCTCGGGTTCTGTGGTCTTGGGTGGGGTGAGTTCGACTTTGTCAGCCATGTTGACAAGAGAACAGAGGCGGAGGGCTAGGTTTGATCTAGCAGGAGTTCAAGCCGTGGCTTGATGGGCAGGCAGGCGGGTATAGAGCCGTGGCTCTGATACCATGAAAAGGTGTTTGGAAAAGTTGTTCTCCTTCATGATTGAATGGGTATATATACACAACTACAAGTCTATCGAATACTATAAAGTAGGAACTATCTAACTAACAATCCTTATCACAATATAACAAACATAATTATCTCCAAATAACAAACTATAATGTTGATGATTATCGTCTGGCTAAGAATTACAACTTTTTAAATGCATTTATCTCATTCTAAGAACATTCAGAAGATCTTAAGAAAAATATAAATACATAAAACAAGATGGTACTCACCAAGATGCATTAAAATCACCAGATTGTAATCTTATAATGTCCACGCCCCAAACCTTAATGGTGAGATCATCACTACAAATTTAAATCACAGTTATAGATTGTTAAATTAGTTTATAAGCAACAGAATTACTGGCGAAACAACACACTAACTATCATACCTGCACGTAACCATTTTATCTCCAGTGACATTAAAAGATAATGACCATACTGTAGATGTGTGTCCACTGATATGATAAATTTATTAGATTCCAACATGATGATGCTACTAAATCAGGACTCAATGCTAACAAAAATGATGCTTTGTACTCACTAGAACTTCTTTAACATAACAGTAGTAAAAACACATTTGTGTTAAAACAACGTTAAGCATCTTATTGAACTGTCACCTGTTTGATTCGCTTAGAGTCTGCACACAACGCCAATCATCACTATCACCATCCTCTGCCCAAACCTGAAAATGCAACGTGAATGTGTTTTAAAGGTCAAATCAATTGTATGATTATCAAATAATTGAACACAAATTTAAACTTTTAGGTGCGAAAAGAGGTGGCAAATGATGGTGTCGGTCCGTACGACAAGTTGGTTAATGGTTCAGTAAGGTAATTTTTTTGGCATGGGAGTCTGGTTGACAAAAAAAACTTTGCGGCCAAGATTTTTTTGGTTTCGTTTATAAATCACTAGCGTGTCAAATGTGATTACAATAAAATACGCTATTTGTATAATAATCTAACAATTAGATTGCAAATTTTGCCATTGTGGTGTGGTCAAAATTACATTAGTTCCTACACTTAATTCATCACGAGAATGGTCAATGTGGTATTTTGGTCGATTCAGTTGGAGGGACAGATTCGTTAAAATTTTAAATACCAATATACCACAATTACCATTTTCGTAATATACGAATTGCAGGAAATTTTTTGTAATTTCAACGACATGACTAGAGAAAAACAAATGTCATTTGCTCTAATCAAAATTAAAATATATTGAGTTAGGAATTTCGATACATTAAAAATACACTTTGGGCAACTTTTGACCTCCTTTCTAGCTAACTTTTTATGATTTTAACCCGTTTGACCCATTACAGATAAAACATAGTCTGAATTTACCCATTCATATGTAACTGGTTTGAATACAAGTTCAAACGCAGGACTATAAGACCAGGTGCATTACCTTAATAGTGTTATCATAGCTACAAGAAAATAAAATATCAACAGTTGGATGCCAGTGGACCATTTTAACATCCTGTGTATGCCCAGTCAGCACAGAAACACAATCAAACTCATTCCCGGGTAAAACTTCCCATATCCAAACACATTTGTCTCGGCTACAAGTTGCAAGCAGTGAACCAGATGCATTCCATGACACACTTTTAACTTCATTTTCATGGCCCTGCATAACTCAAAATTCAAATCAAGATTTGCTTAGCAAGAAGTACAAAAACAAACTGGAGTGATGTAAGGTATCATAAATACTAAGCTTGGTTTTAAATCGCGTGATGCGCTCCGATGCGTTTGGTCCAAAATTCTGATGCGTGATGCGCACGCATCACGTATGCGTTGTGTTTGTTAATAATAAATAAAAACTGAAAATTATATGCACATAAAAACATTAAGTTTCACAATAATTTTAAGAAACACAAAAAATATACATTGGCAGCATGATAGTAGACTTGAAAACGATTTAAAACATCAAAAAGAAGTCTGTGAATGCTTAAAAAGTATCTTGGATGCTTAGAGAAGTAAAATCACAAGCTTAAAATGCTAAAAAAAAAAAAAAAACACATAGATTGTTCAAGAGAGAAGTCAAATCCAGTTAAAAATTCCTTTGCATGCATCAAGCGCTTCTTGCAATTGCAGCGCATCATGTAAACGCATCGCAACACCCGCGGCGTTGCGCTCGGGACATCGCATCAGCGCATTATGCGCCAAGATGCGCGCATTTTAAAACCAAGATACTAAGATAGTGTTACTATATAAGTTACCTCCAAAGTGGACACACATTCAAAGTCACTGCCATTCTCTTCCCAAATAGCAGTGGTGGCATCAAAACTTGCAGTTGCCAGTTGTTTACCAGATGGTGACCAAGCACATGATCTAACCGTCCGATCATGTCTGTCTTCTAATACTGCCTAAACAAAATTCAAAACTTTATTATTCTTAAGGATCAGAATCCACATATAACATAACTATTATCAAACTACAGAAGGATAAGATCTTCAGGAGAATAATAAAAACATGTAAAAACTGATTTCATAGCTCCATATAGCTGTGAGTAGATATAAAACATATAGAAATGAAACATCTTCTTTCTTAATTTTCCTCATCGAATTTGAATATCAAACTTATAATTCACGAAATTGTGATTGCTATTTATCCCTTCACTTTTTGACACTAATCTTTATGTATCAAAATGTTTGTTGTACTTCTTAGTGTCTTCACTTTATTCTTCTCAGAAGTTAAATGCATTCATATCAAAACTTAAACTACTAAGAAAAAGATCATCAAACATTAAGAGTCATACTGGGACAATAAGAAGAGAGAATATATTTTTGAGCTCAAATGGCAAAACATGTACCTTTTTGTTGAAACAGAGGGGTAGTAGTATTAACTTTTTCCTTGTGTTTGGACATAAACTGCATATATATCCTTACATATACGTTCTTTTACACTAAACGAAGAAGTTATATAACTATGAAAAACTAAGTTCACAATCTACATTGCATATATAGCCACATAGTCTTGATTGAGTTTTCTGCAGCATAATAACTTAAGTATGCATTTCACCAACTAAGTGATTGATAACCAATCTTACTAAAATAGCAACTACCTATATGTTTTTCACTGGAATGCAAAAATATAAATTATGTAAGATGTAAGATTACAGACACCAAATGAATTCAATTACGATCGCAGTTCACCTCCCACAAATGCAGCTTATATTTAATAGAACCAAACAGTCATATAGAGACATATAGGCTATAGCGCTAAAGCATATAAATTTTGAACCCTAATATCAAAATTCAAAACCAAACCTTCTTTAGCACTAATCCTAAACTGGTTCATACAGTATTTAATTTTCCAAACAATAATAACACCTCGACAACTCTCAAACTCTATCTAACAACTTAAAGCCCTAATTCTCTAGGAATTGAACTTATTTAGCAAGAGAACAACAGCCAGACCTTGCAGTCAAACGAAACAGAGGAACCACTCCGCTGTTGCCAGATTCGAACAGTTTTATCGCCGCTACAGGAAGCGAGAATCGCCGGCACACCGTCGGCACCAGTAGCCGGATTCCAGGCGAGGCCCCATACCCTATCGGTGTGACCTTCGAGCCTTTGAACTTCACTGAGTTTCAACCCTTCTTCTTCGAGTAAAGGCATGGCGGTCGTACACGAATTGGTGAGATGCTAAAGTTAGTTTATGTGATTGGTGTTCGTCGGTGATGATTGAAGGTGTGATCGGTGGTGTGGAGACCGTTGGTTGGTGGTTTCGGTGAGGTGAGCACCGGAGGTCTTGACAACGGGAGTGTGGTGGCTCGTGTACTTTCCGCCAATAGAAATTGGCACACCGTTTTAAATCTCAATGTTTGTTTGTTTGCTCAAGGAGTCAAGGGTGTTCACGAGAGTGGCTGCTGGAATCGGTTTACCTTAAAAACTAGTTTAATTTGAACGGTGGGGCCAGGTTTAATAATAAAATCAATTAAAGTTAGACTGTGCGTCATTGTGTCTTTAAGGAACGTTAAAGTTGCTGTGTGGACACAATTGGGGCTTTAAAGTCACTACGTCGTAGTTAAATGGGAGCTTCAAACTCATTTTTAGCCAAAGTTTTAACGGGCGTAAATTTATTTTTTTTTTATTTTTAACTATATTTAACTAAAAAGGGTTTTATACCCATTACACTTGATTTAAAATGATTTTAATAAATTCATATTTGTTTAGGTGATATTTTAACTAAATAAATCACTAAACATAGTTTTAGAGTGATAAATTTTGTTTTTAAGATTAAAAGTTCGAATCTAATCTGATAGCTTATGATGGTCTCATCAGAATTATATGTAATGCATATACTTAAGCCTTCAAAAATATATATGAAATCAAAGCAGATCCATGAGATATTTGTATATACAATACGGCCTCTCACCCTTGGCCAAAATCAAGCTATTTGTATATACATACACATGTATATAAACCAAAAGATGGGACGTGTTTTTTCTTCGAAACTATTAATATGTTGAGAACTGCTGGATCCGTCAACGTATTTGTACATGGTGTATGAAAAAATATTAGAAATTGTGAGAAAGAGAAACAACGGTAGATCCGTTCACGTGTTTGTCCATGGTTTATGGAAAAAGATTATAAATTGTGAGAAAGAGAAACAAAGATGATTATTTATTTAACTATCTTGTGTACCACACTCAATGAAATAGATACAAATACATTATGGTTCTCACTTCTTCTCACATCTTAACATATTAATACTTCTGAGATTAACATTTCTCTAGGTAACATACTTTTAACTTCATAAGCTATAACAAACAAACATAATCGGTTGCAGTCAACAAATAAACTCCGAGAGGTGGGGTTAATGAGATTAGTCCTTAAGACAAACATTACCCCATAATCTCAATCAGCAATAGTAAAAGTTCTTTTCGATAATGATTCTCGAATTTATAGTCTGATTTAGGTTAAAAAATAGATTAAAATTAGAAAAAAAATAAAAAAAAATTTTTGCATTGGTAAAAATGAAAAGTAAAAGTGAAGAATGGACACCACCAGAAAAGTCCTCATTTTTTAACTAAAAAAGTGAAAACCTCGGGAACCATATCTGCGTCCGGTTCAACTTCGATCTCCAATCATCGTAATTCGATCTCCAATAAACCATAAAAAATCTCTAAACATTACTAAAACTAGGGTTTTCTCGCTCGATTCTTACTTCTGAATTCGATTTCAATGGCTTCCGTTGTGAAATCAGAGGAGGAATGGCGTGCAGTTCTCTCTCCTGAACAGTTTCGCATCCTTCGGAACAAAGGAACAGAGTAAGTTGATTCCTTGATCCAATCAACTCTTTGTATATTAGATGTTTCGATTCTTAAACTGTGAGGTTATTTATAAGTTTCGGTAGCACACATGGTCGTTTGAACTTTTGGACTTAAGGTTTGACACTAATTGGTTGCGTGTAAGCGACACAGACTACGATTGCCATGATATTGATTGGTTATGACCAATTTATCAAAAGTTTATATATTATTCTAAGCTGTGATTATGAGAATTGATCAATTTGACTATACAATCACTGTTATATTGATTGCACTTCAGAAAACAGGATTTAATTGATGAAGATTTATTTGTATTTAGGTGGAAAAAGAGAAAAGAGCAAAAGAAATATTTTTCCATATAAATTTTGGATTGGAATAACTGATATGATTGCAGAAGTTATGATATATCAAAATTTGAAGTGGGGTATCTTTGAATCAAGTATTTTTGTTTATGGCTTGTTTTTCGTTTGCATAGCTGATCAGTTATGTGTAAAGTTGTTAAATTTTTTTTAACTTTGTAAGAAAATAACACTCCAAGCTGAGACACATGAGTTTTGTTGATGAAAGGCTTAGGTTTAACCTCTTGGGATTGATTTAGTGACATGATAGGCTAATGTTCTTGATCATTTCGGTTTTAATTTCAGGCTAAAAGGCACTGGTGAGTATGATAAGTTTTTTGCTGATGGGATATACACTTGTGCTGGTTGTGGAACACCACTCTATAAATCAACCACCAAGTTCAACTCTGGCTGCGGTTGGCCTGCTTTCTATGAAGGTCTCCCTGGAGCAATCACCCGCACTGTAAGATTCGTTACTCTTCAAGATTCTCCATATTTCATGTTTAGTGCTTTGGATTTGATACTCTTTTTTGAGTCTTTGATAATAGATTAAATTTTTTTCATTGATTTTTTAGCCGGACCCGGATGGAAGGAGGACCGAAATTACTTGCACAGCTTGTGGAGGGCACTTGGGCCATGTGTTTAAAGGTGAGGGGTTCAAGACACCTACAGATGAAAGGCATTGTGTTAACAGTATCTCCATCAAGTTTACTTCTGATAGCTCTTCAGCTTCTCTTTGATATACCTAATCCAAGTAGTTCTGAGAGAACATGTAATCCTTTCTAGTCTTTATATTGTTCTGTGCTTCTGTATGATGAAACTCCTATGGTTTCTTGAATTGCATGCTACTAAAACCTTTCTATGTAGATGACTCTCTCTCTCTCTATGTGCACACACACCTACGGTAGGGGTGTTGATCGAGTTACTTATTCGGGTTTTAGGTTAATCGGTTTGGGTTGTTCGGGTTTTCTAGCTCCGAAAGTCTGCCTGAAACCAGAGACTAATGGCAATAGGTTTAATCGCTATCGAGTTGTTTGGGACGGGTTTCGGGTACTAAATGATGGATTTAAATTTGTGGACTTTAATAAGTTTTCTTTTCAAGTATTGTAAATTTATTGGACTTAAATTAGTTTACTTCAGTAAATTATAAAATGTGCTTAAATATATAATTGTATACAAACAATATGCTTCATTTTGACCATCTAAACAATTATATACAAACAATTTGTCTTATTGTAATAGGTGTTGATCGGGTTATTTGGGTTTCGGGTTGGGTTTTTGAGGTTAAAAAGTCTATCTGGAATTCAACCTTAATAACAAATCGATTTAATTGGATTTTGGGTATTCGAGTAATGAGTTTTTCTTCTGGTCGGGTTTAATCGAGTGCGAGTGAGATTAGATCAGGCGGGTTAATCGGGTACGGGTAAAAATCGATGACCTCCTACATCTAGGTAGTCAAAGACACCTGAAGCGTAAGGCCCAAAGGGTGAGCCTGTCACCTAGGCGCAAGGCGCTTAAAAAGCGCGCACCCTGGACAAGCAAGTGCAAGCTAGTTTTAGCTGTTGTAAACATGTTTTAGGTTGTTTTATACAACTTGCTTAAACCGTTTTAGACCAGTTTGGGTTGGTTAAGGTTGGGTTGGTTAAGGTTCGTTGCAAGTTTGGCTTGTTTTTTTACCCCTTTGTGCCTTGATGGATGCAAGGAGTTTTTGCTACTCTGGGGCGTCCTTTGACTACCATAATACATATAGATACACATTTTATATACATACATACACATGTACATAAATGCATATGTTTTTTTGAACGACAAACACACATACACTAAACAACTTTTAAATTTCCACCATATGCTTAGAGTAGGACCTGAATCCTCTTCGCTTTGAATGGTCACCAACAACACCTTGTTCCCATTAGTCTATAAGCTTTTGATACATCTTTTATTTTTAATAAATGAGTAAATAAAAAGGATGCGTGCAACACTACATTTCATTTTATCAAAATTTTCACCATTCTCTCTCCTATTAAATAATAATATTAATTACTAAGAATATTATTTTATTTTTTTAGATTACAAATAGTTTTTAAAAATTAGAGTAAAATGTTTTTTTCGTCCCTATCGTTTTGTTGAATTTGACATTTCAGTCCAAAAACTTTTTTTTTGCCATTTCAGTCACTGTAGTTTACCAAATGTTGCCATTTTCATCCACTCCACTAACACCGTTAAAACTCTGTTAAATATGAGGGTATTTTAGTCTTTTTGAGCACCCTAATTATCCAATTAAAACAAATTAACCAATTAATATTCAATTAAAATTAAAAAACACATGAAACGACTAGTGAGACCAGCCGCTTCAATTTAAAAGCTTCGATTAACTCTAACCCATGTTTTTCGATTGAGGTTTGCCATGAGATTTCAATTAATCTTCACGTTTTGTTCTAATGTGTATCGTTATTTGATTGAGGTCTGTTGTAGGATTGAGGTTTGTTGTTGACATTTTTTATTTGATTGAGGTATTTGAACGTGACAGTAGCAGACCTCAATAAAACAAAAAGTGACAACATTAGACCTCAATCGAACAACAGTACAAGTTCAAACAAAACGTGAAGATTAATTGAAATCTCACAACAGACCTTAATCGAACAACATGTGTTAGAATTAATCGAAACGATCGCTCTCACGAGTCATTGCATGTGTTTTTTTAGTTTTAATTGAATATTAATTGATTAATTTATATTAATTGGATAATTAGGGTGCTGAAAAAGACTAATATACCCGATATTTAACGGAGTTTTAACAGAGTTTTAACGGAGTTAGTGGAATGGATGAAAATGACAACATTTAGTAAACTACAGTGACTGAAATGACAAAAAAAAAGTTTTTGGATTGAAATGACAATTTCAACAAAACGTCAGGGACGAAAAAGGCACTTTACTCTAAAAATTAAAAAAACTCTATTTATTAATGTTATTTCTAGATAAACAAACTTTTATAAAATAAAAAATTTTCTAAATCATAAAACTTTTTTAAAAATACGATATATTATAAAACTAGTGTTTTTAAAAAGTAAAATTTTTGTATACCATAAATAATTAAAATTGAGAGTTATAATAAGATAACTTTTAAAAATTACATTATTTTGAAATAAAATGTTTAATTTTTTTAAACAAACAAAAAAATTTTAAAAATTAATATCATTGTTTTATTGCTTATAGTTTTTACTCGTACGTAATTTCATTAATATTTTATCTTACAAAATCATTTTATAATAATAAAATTTTATCATATTTAATATTTTATTAATTCAACTCGTGTAATACATTGGTTACTAAAGCTAGTATATACATATACACACACTTTACTATACTAGACGATCATCTAAATACATTTACATAAAATTATGTTAGCTTTGATTAGGGGGGTGGGGGCACCCACGCCGGAGAGTCGCAGCTGGGCCAGCGTTGCGCGGGTGCATTTTGTGGCACACCACCTCCCACACCAATTTTTGACCGTTCCAACGATCATTTTACGACCGTTGCCCACCCCCACCCTCAAATACTAACCTATAACTCTTATTTTTTATTCCATTCTCAAACATTTTTCATCTACTATTTCATCAAAAATATGGATTTTAATGAAAATTCCACAAACTGAGCTCAAACCTTAAAAAAAACATATACCGAAGGTGTGTTCGAGTCCAAATGAACTGGCGCCTTCTACCCAACTGTTCAACCCACCACCTCCACATACAATAGGTTGGTTTCAAAATCCTTATGAATCCACCAACAACAATCTACTGCCCAACTATGTCCGCGTTTCAATCTTCAAAATTTTCTTACTACCATAACATGTCAAACCCTTTTCAAAACCCATCTCAACACGTATAAGAAGAAGAAAAAGACGAATAAAATGAAGAACAAAATGAATCCTTCGATGATCTTCAAGTTTACAAAAGTAAAGATAAAAAAATTCGTGTGGAAGAAACACCCCCACCAAAGTCTAAGTCGAAAGGTAAATCGACAACCTAGGCTACTAACAAGCTTTGGGATGAAAGTGAAGAGGAGGCATTGGCAAATAGTTGGATATATGTATCCGAAGACTCTATACTTGGAGATCACCAAAAAAGTGGCTCGTTTTGGAAAAAGGTGTTTTGACACTTTAGGGTCAGCCGAACCGAAACATTGATAAACTAAACTCAAAGTGGGGGAGAACGAACCACACGTCGAGTCATTTTAACGGATGATATATCCATATGGTAACTTTATTGCTTTTATATTTATATTTTATTTTTATAATTATATTTTTGTGTAAATTGTTTTTGTTTTTAAACATGTAGAAACATCGTTGGACGAGTGGAAGCAACGATAAGGATATTGTCCGAAAAGCCTTAAGAGAATACAAAAAAGTTTACGAAAAAAAAAGCTTTACATGAATCAAAGCATCGAGGGTGATAAGAAACCATGTCATATGGGAGGCGGTGGATGTTATGACTCCGGAATTTGGTACTCAAAAAACAATGTGTTGGTACTAAATGCAATAAGAAACATGATAGATATTTTAAGTTTAAAAAACAAAGAGTTGGTACTAATGTAGTTTTTAATTTAAGTTTGTAATTTATTTATATTAATGAAGTAATTTTTTTAATTTAAATTTTTTTTATCGTGTAATGTGATGTAATATTATATGATTGATGAATATATATAATATACTACTTTACATATGTAAATGTTTGTGTATATAGTTATATACGTAACTTGTATATTATTCAACCTATATGGTTACACATATGCAATAAGTTATGTTTAATAGATGTAAATGATCAAATACATAGTTACATATATGGTAACAATTATATATATGCAAATCAGTCAATGTTTATGTGTTTGAGATTCTACATATCTGGTTTGTTTCTAATTAGGTAATTAAAAGATGTAATTCTTTTATTTTTTATTTGCTACATAATCGTTGAATGTTATAAAAGATGCAATAAAAGATGAAATGAAAATATGTAAGACAAGAGAGAGATTGTGAGTGATGTAGGAGACTTTGTTAAAAAACTTATCTAACAAGAAAAAAAGCACAATAGTGAAAATTCAAAACCAATTTTATTTTTTGTTACCTTTCTCACACGCTTATGAGATCACCAAGGGGGGACAAAGTGGACATGGGAAGAAGTCGTGTAATTCAGGCAAAAACAAGGCCGGTTGGGATACCACGCCTCTGGTTCATGGAGCAACATTCAGGTGAATATTCATGAGGGTTCATAGGCGCACAACCCATCTTTTGAACATTTCTTTTTTGAAAAAGAAAGGGGAAATGGGAAAAAAACTAGGATAACATCATGTAAACCGAGAAAAATTAAAAAAAAACTATGAAAAATGGAAAAAACCTAAGAGCATTCACAGTAGGTTTTGTATATTTATGTGAGTGTGTTTCTTATAATTTAAGGAATGGTTGTAAATGGTTGTGAGTGGAGGAGAGAGAAAAGTTACTGTTTATTTTGTATATTTGGGGAATTACTGGTCAACCTTTATAAATTCTTTAATATTTTTTAAAGTGGTTGTGAGTAAAAGAAAGAAAAAAAGTAATGATAAAAGTATAAAAAAAAATTATTTAATTGAGAAGGAGAGAGAAATAATAGTGTTTTTAATGTAATTATAAGGATAAAAATATGAAACCTGATGTGAATGCTCTAATATGACGTTTGTATGGAAAACGGAACGGTTCTCAGTGGATTAACGCTCAAAAAGTAAAAACTAATCATTTTTTATTATTTGTTTAATAGTGATTTCTAGAGTGAGGTGGAACAAGAAAACCAGATTTAACCACCTCATTTCATCCTCTCGTCTTCCTCAACTGAAATTCAAACACACCCTCACAAACCCACTCTACACCATCACCACAATGTCTCAATCATTCTCCCCTTCTACCGTAACCCTAATCTCAAATTCAACGGCCACCGAAAGACCACAATCATCCGTCGTCTCAAGAAGAAGAACAACCACCGCCACCAATACGTCCGCCCTCGAAGCTCGACTATCTCTTGTATTCGCTCTCGCATCTCAAACAACCTCCGTCTCTCAGCGACGTAAATGTCTTCACACTTCTCTTCACACCATTTTTTTTCAATTAAATTGCTCAATTTTACTTATGATGTTGAGTTTATTTGATTCGTTGTAGTTTTGGCGGATTTGGCGACGGAGACGGCGAAGTACGTGTTTCCAAAGAGGTTTGAGAGTCGTAATTTAGAGGAAGCTCTTATGTCAGGTGTTTGTGTGGTTAGAGTGATCGATTTAGACGTATTTTTTGTGTTCTTACTTCGGGAGCTAGGGTTTCTATTTGTGTGAATTTATTGGTTTTGTAATTGTAGTACCGGATCTGGAAACTGTGAAGTTTAAAGTTGTGAGTAGAAATGATCAGTATGAGATAAGAGAGCTTGAGGTATTGTTATAATTTCTCAATAAAAAAGCTATTTCATGCTTGGTTTTAAAATGAGTAGGGGCTTTGGGGCGTTTAGGCCTCAAAAGCCGAGACGTGAGGCATGAGGCGAGAGCCTCAAGTACATGAGCTGTTGCTTAATAAGTCTTATGTACAATCAAAAGCTGCATCCGTCGCAACATATTATTTATTGGCCTGTTTTATCAAGTAAACTATTTATAATCTTTTCAGCTCTTTGGTTGTTTCTCCTAGACCTTAATCTTGACCAATGTTGACTAATTCTGACCCAGATGTGCCTGAGGCGCCACCTCAAAGCCCAGAGGCATTTTCGATCGCCTTGAGTGCCTCACACGCTATTTTTAAAACCAAGTTTTCATGTTTTGATACTTAGATTGTTACAGTTGTTTACTAATTAAGCTAAATTAATTTTATCAGCCTTACTTTGTAGCTGAGACTACAATGCCAGGAAAATATGGCTTTGATCTGAACGGTTCATCACAATCCTTTAATGTACTAGCCGAGTACCTGTTTGGTAAGGTATTCAATCTTTCATCACAGGTTTCAGGATAAAATTTCCGTTACAAACTAAAATAAAGTTATTAATCCACCTTGTTTGATGGGTATATATATCTTTCCAGAATACAGCAAATGAGTCGATGGCGATGACTACTCCTGTACTCACACAAAGGACCCAATCTGGCGGTGAGACAATGGATATGACCACCCCTGTGATAACAAAGAAGGTATGTTCTTTTCATGTTTAGGAAGTTTTGATCTTTTTGGGTATCAAACTATCAATGTGTTACTGATGCTGTCATATAGTTATACTACTATCTGGAGTAGTGTTTCATACCTTTCTGTTCCCTTCAGCCAAGTTCTTTTATACTTTCATTCAGATTTATATTTGGACTTGTAACGATGGTAAATGTTAGAATCTTCACTTGCACATACATATATGGGGTAGTGCTCAAAGTAATTGTAGGCTGAAACCTCCTCAGCTAACTATATACATTTTCTATCGCTCCCCTAGAATCATCAATCCACCTTTTGATGGTTGAGTGATACATTATTTGGTAAGCTCATTGGTTTGACAACCTTATGAAAGGATACACATATTACATGTAAGAACTTTAGTTAGCAAAACAAGATGTACTTGTAGTTAACTAACATAGCCCAGAGACAATGTCAGTATGTCCTAGGGACGTGAATCTATGAATAGGGATGTAGGGTGGCTGGGCTTGGGGTTTTTATGCTTAATGTCATCACAAACACTGAAGTGACAGAGCATACTGGAGAGTTAGCTGACCTTTAACTTTGCCTGATTCTTGTTTACTTGTTTTTAACACAAGTTCGTCCAGTTCCTATAAAACTGAAAAAAGTTGACTGGATTTCTGAAAGGAAATGTTAGGAGGGGTGGCCCTCTGAACCATTGGTTGCTAAATCTCATATATTAATAATATAAATTTTGAAGAAGTCCCAAAGATTTAACTCTGGAGGTTGTAATCTACTAATGTGAAATGGTATTTACTATTTAATGTTATGAAATATTATTTAACAATAATCTCCCAACCATTTTTATCCTTCTCTCTGATGTTCTCAAATATCAAGCTGGCATAAATAGAAATATATGGATAAAAATCCAAAAAGTTTATAATTATGCCTTTATATGAAAAGACTTTTGATTGCTCAAACTTCTATCATCATACCATATCACAAAAAGTATATGGGAAAATAGTAGATCTAAATGTGAGAAAATTTGTGATTAATAGTTAAGATTGAATGACTAATAAATAATGAATAAGAATGAAAACGCTGAACTCACTGGTCTTCATCACTGGACATTTAAGCTCGTAAGGCTTCTTGGTATCACATGACCTTCACTCAGGTTTGCCTTTGCAACTTTAATGCATGCAATGTTAGATATGCAAGTTGAATCAGTTCATGGATCTGAATCTGCAATGCAATTTCATTAGTTGATCAAGTTTATGAACTGTAAATATCATGACTTTTAGACTAAAAGTTTTAGTTTTTATATTGAATCACTGATGTACGTGTAAATATTAACAAAGTGACTCATAAAGCCAACAAGACAATTTTCCTGAGTTGATTCATATTTGATTTTCCCTTATGTGATGACATTTTACATTTTGATTAATATTCAGATGGAAGGTCAAGATAAGTGGAAAATGTCTTTTGTCATGCCTTCAAAGTATGGCTCCAACTTACCACTGCCCAAAAACTCTGCAGTAACCATCAGAGAGGTGCCTGCCAGAACTGTGGCTGTTGTTGCCTTTTCAGGTTAGTGATTATTTTCTTCACTATATTCCCGTCTAGATAACAGCCACTAAGTATTCAAGAAAAGTATGGCTTTAAGACTGTCCTGAAGACCATATCAATTCAGGTTTTGTCACTGATGAAGATGTCATGCGCCGGGAGCTAAAACTTCGGGACAACCTAAAGAACGATAGTCAATTCAAAGTAAAAGGTGGTGCACTGGTGGAAGTTGCACAGGTAATTAAAAGATTTTTGAAAGAAATAAACTCATCCATACAACAGCAAATAACAAATATTATGCATTTTCAGTACAACCCACCATTTACTCTCCCATTTACACGGCGTAATGAGATATCTCTGGAAGTTGAAAGGAAGCAAGGGTAGATCCTCATTCCACAATAGTCAGCAGCATGATACACAGAAGTAATAAATTACCTGTCTCTATTGACACAATGACACATGATAAGTACAGCACCATGCTTAACTTGTGTTGGCTGTATATAATATATAGAATTTCTTTGAAAAGCCCATTTTTTATGTTTGTTAGCTCCCTACTGATTCACATTATATATGTAAAGCACACTACTATATCTTGTAACTAAATCATGGGTTATGTTTACCTCCTTTTTCGTTGGAGTTTTTTAGATGACTCAACAAGATATTAGATCACCAGGAGAAAGTGGCAACACTGGTGCATATCAATCTGCATATGCGCACCAAAACCCTTTACTATATTCATAAATTAAACCTAATCCATGGCACATATTATCATTTGTGAATGTTACACTGTTTTATTTGCTTGACCTAAAAATTAAAATGCTGCAGTTTCTGGTTTCTGCCATTAGTGACTGCAGTTAATGCAAGATGCTAAAATATTCTGTTAATTTATGAATAACATTGAAGTATAACCTTGGAGCCCATGAAAAGAACTTACAGAAATTGCAAAAGACAAAGTTGCCTGCAACAGAAAACATAGCTGGTTGGAATGAGTTAACCATTTATTTGACAGTGATTGTAAGTGCACTTTAACTGTTTCTTAGATCTAGTAAAACTTATCATTATTGGATGAGGCCCATTATTGTTTGTATTTCTAATTCCATATGGGCATGATCGACAGCACTAACACAGTTACTTATTGATTGCGCAGATTAATGACATTATCCACCATTACCATGAAGAAATTTATTCTCATTCAAGTTCCAGCTACTTATCGTTATCATGGATGCTATACTGCAACACATGGCTTACACAGTTCCTATGTCATTCGATTTTTCAGGTGCTAATCAGGAAAGATTCGCCTCTTACTAATTGAGATGATCTGCAATTATGAATTTATAACAAGTTTCAAATAATTAAGTATATAGACACTAGAGTAAGTGGCTCGATTAGATGAGAACAAAACATGCCTATAACATTAGGGTGGTCATGACCCAAAACAAGACAAAAAATAGTTAGGTTTTAGGTTGTCATGTCTAATCCGTTTGATAAACAGGTTGTGTTCAGGTTAACCACTTTAATTCTTTTACCTAAATAAGCCATCATCAAGTTGATTAGCTTAACTTGCTTACTTAAACAGGTTGGCTCGTTAACAAGTTTAATCAAGTAGATCGATACTAACACATTTAAAATAGAATAGAAGTATATATTTTATAAGGTCGATCCAGCAACTGTTTACAACACATCAACCTGTTTGACTCATTTACATAAATGGGTTACCAGGGTCATGTTTAGGTTACATTATTTTAACTTGTTTGAGATAGGATTGATGTCTTTGACATAAATAAATATGTGGGTCGTGTTCAAGTTCATCTATTCAACCCACCATCTTGCCAACCCCGACATCATTGACACCCCTGTATAAGACGCTCTGTAACAAGTAGTATGACAATATAGCCCATAACTTTTGTCTTTCCAATAACTTGCTTGAGCTAAATATACATATATATATATATATATATATATATATATATATATATATATATATATATATATCATTATCTTAGTATCTTTCATGTTATTACACTTTATGCTGATTCATTTGACTGTATCTGTCAAGGCTTGCTGACTACATATTCTTTGTATGTTACTAAAAAGTTGTTAAATTAGTTTAATTCTGGTATACTATCTAAAACAGGCTTCCATCTTCCACAATTTCTAGTGTCATCGTCTTCAATCACAACAGCCCTGTTTGAGCTTTCTTTCTTCATATGAGAAACCAAATCACCTATTGAAACTCCTTCTTTTGTCAACATCACCTGCAACTGTTGTTTTGTTAGCAGTAGCTTTATCCTCACTATTCCATTCCCAGCTTCTGTTTCTGCCTCTGATTCCGGATTCTCATTCAATTCCATGGAAGCTTCCTGAACTGGCACTGGATAATACATCTGACCACCAAAGACTCGGTGAACTTTCATGGATTCTGTATGTTCACCGACTTCTTGACCTATTTGCATGATCTTGTTTTGTCGAATTATACAATTCCCCATTTTTGCTGATTTTGTTTTCATATAAGAGGCGAACAAGAGTTCTTTTGCAGTAGAGACATGAAATGGCTAGATTTTAAGCAAGGTTGTTTGGATTAGATTTTTGTTGTATTTATAGAAATAAACCAGGAGGATGCCCTTGTAGTTTCTGATTATTACAGAAATGCCATATCTCACTTTGGACCCCACATAGATTTTTTGTTGGGGCTCATGCTTAATGGATCCTCCCATAATGACTTTTAAAATTCATTATTTTGCTGTTGCTTTAATAAATTATAATACTGAGCTAAGCAATGTGAAATTAGATGATAGTTGAGCATTTCCGTACAAGTTTACCTGAACTTGCAACTACAAGTCTACAACCCAACATATGCACGGGTTGATTCTGTTATGTTTAAACTCCAACAGGTCAAACAAGTAAAATATATAGCTTAAAAGGGAACTCATCAAATATTTCTAGCCACTGAAGCATCTTTTTATCGATTATAACCTCCTAAAATTTCATTATTGACATAATATAAAATTTTCGCTCATATTTGCATAGTTATTAATGTAAAATGTCCGATTTTGCATAGTTATTAATGTAAAATGTCCGATTAATTTTTAATAAAAGGTGTTTTAGGTCGACCCGTTTCAACCCATACTAAAAAATACCTATATACCCGAACTCGTTATCCAACCCACTTTGCCACCTCTTAAAAAACTTTACTATTAGATTGATAAATTCTGTTCTATATACATCCTGTTTGCTAAATTTACTCTGAAGTTCTGAAGGAAGCTCTATATGTAACATCTGCACATTTTGCAGCCACCAACAGTGATCCCCTTCCTTGATGAAGGTAACATATCTTGATCCCTTTTTTACTTTAATAATAAATACCTTAATGCTTTCCTAGCTGGTTGAAAGATTAAGTTGGCCATCATATTGCTTGGCTATTGGTTGTTATTACTATTATTGTGCCCTATACATAATGAAAGTGGTTATTGCGTATGGTTACCAAAGTGGATTGTTGTCAGACTCCAAAAGTTACAGTGGTAGATCAGTTAGAATCCTGTACAACCACTAAAGCTTTTACCAAGTGGTTGACTATTGCAGTTTATGATTATTTGTTGCAGCACTTCTACATCTGCGCACCATTGACTAATTTCGACTCCCCCTTTGGGCAGTAAACATGTTCTGCTGGTCTTTTTATTCAAAGGAACGCACGTTTTCTCCACAACAGTTTCTAGGTAAACATTGTGGCTAATGTATAATATCTCTTTTCATCCCTTCATTGCCATAACAAAATATAACCTTTAAAGGGGTCTCTGCCTAACAACTGAAGATAGAAAACCATAAGATATGAATAGGATAAAGCTGGCACACGGAACAGGAATTTTAGAAAAACTTATGCCTAATAAAGACAATTATGCATTATGGGAATGAATATGATTGCAACCTATACCATCCACTACACAAGGGAATGAATATGGGTAGGGGTCTTTGTGCTAAGTGATGTTAACTTGACATAAGCAATGATATAAGCCATATGAGTTTGTGGGTAGGAGCCCTTTTACTTTTTAAATCTTAAGCATAAATGCATAATTATACTTAGATAAGCCACAATGAAATCCTCTGATTTATTCATTGTCTAACTTGAACTTTGGTGAGCTTTAGCTTTTTGAGGGGGACCATGAATCATGACTTTATGTGTAGGTTGGAGATTAAACCTTTTTAAATGCTAAATTAAACTCCAATAGGAAGTAATCCTGAGTTCCTATTAGTTGGACGGTTAGTCGGTCAAGTAAGTGATGATGATGCTGATATGGTATAAATTTGTACAATGGATTATGAATCAAGTTGGCTTGAATTTCAACTGATCTTTTTCTAGAATGCATACATCTAACCAGATAATATTATCTTGGAATTTTTGTGTCTAAGCATGCAAGTTTTGTCTTTTTTTTTTTTCCTTTTCTTTGCTGCACTTACACGCCAATTAAACTGCGTGTTCGTATGAGCTCGTGGAATTGCTTAGAAAAGAAATTATACAAATTTTAAAGCATGTGTATTGTTATATCTTTATCATCACACAATATGTTATAGTTTCTTTATTTTACTCTAATCGATAGATTGCAAATCATCATGAATGCTAATGTTGTTAACTTTTTATAAGTGAAGAATAGGACTAATTCTGTTTGTTCAGAATTCAACTCAGAGTGTACTTTTTTTGGGTATATTTGTGGTTCCTTTTGAGACTTTTAAGATGATTGAAATTGATGAATGATCACTAGTGGGGTTATACACAGTTGAAGGTGGGGGTGTTTCCATTTGTAGGGGGCTATATGGCTAGTCCAGTAGTTGGAGGAGTGAAAGTGTAATATTGCAATAAAGTGATAGTTAGTCTCGCCTCCCTTGTGGGAGAGAGGTGGTGGAGTTGGTCTGGTCAATGTTCCATTATCATGGCAATATTATGTATTTCATATTGGATTAAATGGATGGTGATGGTGATCCCCGGTTAGGATTGTTGGGTTGATTTTACCCTTTTCAACATAAATCATACATGTCATGTCAACATAATATTCCCTCACTTTTCATATACACACACAAAAAGACACATTCAATACAATACAATATCAATATTAAGAAAACAACACCGGGAACACCGGTTAGCATTTGCATATAATGTGATGCTAGTATGAGAGAGCAAGAGCAGCGGTTATGATCACGTTTAAAGGAATAAATACATGTGGTTATACAGTTCATGTAGCTCTTAACTTAAAATTATTTGTCTCCTCTCTCTCTCTCTCCCCCCTCTCTCTCCCTACACACACATATCTTAGATGCTTTCAATATAATACTTCTTTTGAATATAAAACAACATAAAAACTTGTAACTGTTATTTTAACTATGAGACATAAGGTGATTATATAGTTATGTAACCGTTTTTCTTTCTCTCCCATTATGTTTGACATGTACCACATATAATGTTTATGATATTCTTATTGATCTCTATTTAAAATTGGTATTGTTTTAATGTGATGATGTGTGTAACCAAAGATCTATGAATTGAACATCTGGAAATACTGTTAGTTTTGGGTGTTCACGTGCTACTAACAAGGAAAAGGCCACAATCTTGATTTGTGGTGGTTGGCATATGATAATAACGATAAATATCATGTATTATCCATGCCAGCACATTCTGTTTTTATGTCTGTCTCTATTTCTTTTGAGGGTATGGTTATGGTGACATCATAACAAGCAAGCATGCGCAATTCATGCCTTTTTAAAGACAAAGAAAGCTTTCTCTTGCCTCTTGTGATTTCATAGCATATTATCGTTTCTTGTGTCCAGAATATTCTAGTTGTATCATGTTCATCGTCTGATGATATAATTATATAAAAAATGAGTTTACTGAAGTTGGTATATAAAATAATTTGTATGACAATATTCTAAAAATGATTTTTAATGTGATTTCAATTTACCTCTATCTTTATAGATCGCTATCTTGTGTTAAATGCTCACCTCTACATATAAGTTTTAAGTTTAGGCTTTAGAAGTATGCAGTCATTGGATATCAAAAGGCTTGTAGCTATCAGACGTATACGTGATGATAGTGATGTTCTTCCTATCAAGTTGAGGATTTGAATCCAACCATAATTGTTTAGAATCTAGAGAAGAATTAATGAGCGAGTGTGTTATGATTTGTTATGCATGAGTGCATGACTTCATTTGTGACATAAAAAACTAAAATTTAAAAAATGATTTTTCGACATCAATTCTTTATGACATATTATCAGCTTTATTTATGACTTAGAAACAACCATTTAATTGATGTACCATTTTTTAATATACGTTTTTGGATTAAGAATTTAGCGTTTAGTTTGAATTTGTATATTGAATTGTTTATTTGTAAAGTATAATATATCCCCGGTCATGTCGACTCAGGACACAGTCGCATCATAAAATTGTTTTCTATGTTGGTTTCTAGATCTTCGCTTTGCTATTTATTATTCAACCTAAGCACGTACATTATACGTCTGAAAAGAGAGAATAATACGTACAAATTATTGGATCTTACATTCTTACATCTTATTGATATTATGTGTTGAAATCTTAGCATAACTTCTTTTCAAATATTTAAATGATTTTGGTATAAACTTGAATGGGAAAATAGAAGCAATTAGTGTATAAAACACATAATACTCCCTGTTATCCAAACCTTAAAACCGTATAAACCAAAGAAGTTCTTGGGTTTAGCCAGTTTGAGAGCCACAAGGTTCAACACATGGTTTGATTTGATGGCTTAATGGTTTGGTACGGTTTGGAAATTAAAACTGGTCATTTAACCTTGATTATTTATATTTGTTACTCTTACAACGTTTATTGTTTATATGCATTATAGTCATAAAACACATAATTATTTTAATATTTTTAAACAAACTAGTAATTTTAATAAAATAAAAGAAAAACATTAAAATCCGCATACTTCAAAACCGAACCATTAAACAAGAAAAATCACGGCTCACCTAACCCATCCATAATTCTCAGTAATCATAGTAAGCGGTTTGTCTCAAAATCAATTAAACCTGACTTAAAATCAGTTTAACCATACTTTAAACATCCTTACATAGATATTTTTCCACTCTAATAAAAAAATAACTAAATGACACGTGGCGGTTTTACATTTCTCCTCATCAAAAATGGTTACATTAATTATTAATAATATTATTTATTTTTTTTAAATTAAAAATATTTTTTTTAATAAATTAAAAAAAGTTCTTTTTATTAATGTTATTTTAAGAAAACAAATAAATATAAAATAATTTTTTTTCCAAAACATAAAAAATTTTAAAAATACAAAATATTTTAAAATTAGAGTTTATAGAAAGTAAAATTCTTATTAACCAAAAATAATTAAAATAAGAAGTTATAATAAAGAAATTTTTAAAAATGATATTTTTTTAAACTATTTATTGTGAAACAAAATGTTAAATCTTGTTTTTGAAGAAAAAAAACAAAATAAGTTTAAAAACAAAAGTTTAAAAAGTTGATATCATTGTATTATTACTTATAGTATTACTCATATATAATTTTAATCATATTTTATCTTATAATATCATTTTACAAATAATAAATTTTCATTCTAATTAATATTTTATTTATTTAAATACAGGAGTTAACTAAAACTCGTATGTTATATATTAATAACAAATTACAAGACATCACCCACCAAACAATATTAAAAATCTATATAGTTGCATTTCACGTCCTTTGTTTTCTAAAATTTTCTAGATTGGGTTGGAAGAAGTCTGAAAAAATCTAATGTTCAATCCAATTAGGAAAAAAAAGTGCTTTTTAATATCATAAAAAGAAACGGTACGTCTCCATCTTCTTTTGCCATCCCCACTCCAAAAAAGCTAAAAAGAAAGACTATTGATTTTCTACTTAGTCTCCAGCAAGCCATGCTACACGTATTTTATACGCAGTATATATCTCTCTTATCAAAATTCATAAAACAAATGATATCTTAGTAAAAAAGTTTAAAGAAAAAAGATAAAATAAATATCTAAGTAAACTTGTAAAAATATAGTCTGGTATCTAAAGTAGTCTTGTGGTTTATTTGGTTTCATGAGAATTTTCTATCTTATTCAAAAGTGTGTAATTTTTATGTGAACCAACTAAATTGGTAAATTTAAGTAGTTTGTTGTTTATTTTATTATACGTAAGTTGTAACCATAGACAACGGCTTTGCAATCAATGTCCTTATTGTGTTCATCGTTTCCGGTGTCATGAAATCACGCATACTAATTGTCAAACGCAAATATACACACATAAAAAACAACTAGTAAATTCGTCGGTAATATGTCGATGATATATCCGTTTATGATCTTTTAATAATCTCCATTGATAAGCCATCGGTAAGTTTTTTATCCAGATCATTTTCTTACGGATTAATACTAACTGATTACTAATGCCAACCATTTTCACTGAGAGATTTCCGATAGATGTGTATGTTGCTAAGATCCCTTGTTTTTGTGGTGACACACATGTTTCGAGATTTGGATCATTTAGGGTTTGGGTTTTGAATCCAGTTTTGTACATGGTACAAAGTGGCAATTATAAAGCTAAAGTAGTTGTATATGTGTTTTTTATTGTTATCTCTAAAATAGAGTTACACATAAAGACTCTATATACAAAGTTTGATATTAAAGTTAAATACATAACTAGTTTAATAGACCTATTAGAGAGAGGAACTCTTTGTTCATAAGGGAGTGAATCTCTTTACTTTAGCTTCGTACTTGAAATGTATTAAAACATATATCACATCATTATCCCGATCTTATTTGTGTTTCGTTACTTGAACATGTATTCTGACTTGTGATGTGTGTAAAGTATATATATATATTTTTGATATAAAAATTTACACAATTTGTTTTAATTTTAAAGAAACGATTATCACCTTTAGACTAACTACACACAATAGGCAAGCGCACCTATCGTATAGCAGTATAGCTTGAGGTAAGAACCGAGTATCGATCCGTGGACACAATGGCTCCCAATACTAAATCATCATCACTATTTAACCGATCAATTGAGTTTGAATTTGCGAATATTAAATTTAAGTAAATTAATTAGCAAATTAAACTAATAAAGTAAGAAAATAAAGGTGAAGATACACAATCAATTAAATACACCACTTGGATTTCGATTCCACTTAGCATAGCAATAACAACTAATACAAACTCGAGGTGAGACCATTTTTACACATGATATATGGAATTAGCCTAAACCCCCGTCAAGGATATCTAGACATATAACCATTCGGAAAGCTAGAACGATAAACACACAATAGCCACCTAAAGTTATGCCATAAAGAACTAATGATATAGTTATGTCAATGTTAAAGATGAATTAGACTCCCGTTAGGGTTACCTAATTTCACAATATTTTTGGAAAGCTAACATGATAAACACATGATAACCACCTCAACTTGCGTAAAATAGATAAAACTACAATTACTCTTCAACTCATAAACTTCATACCACGATTACAAAACAATTCATAACCAATAACAAGAAAGATTCATGACTTACCCCATGGTTTTCTCAAACATAAGGATGGACATTTGACCAATTTTACTAAACCTTCAACTTTCATTCACCATTCCTAGTCAAATGTCACAAGATTACATACAAAAGATGCAACTATATGCATAAGTCTTGTAAAGACATGAGGTTTTCCAACATAACATGCTTACGACACCCACAAGGTTAAACATTTCATCAAATTAGAACAAACACACACAATTATTGAAGAATAATCAAGCTTCATCATAGCATCAAAATAAACATCACCAAGAATCATATACAAGTTGTTAAATCATGCTAAGTTTCATCTAATCCAAGTGATAATAAGTATTTAGCCCATGAGGCTTACAAAAAACACACCCAAACTCAAGAACATGGAAGAACCCATAGTAGATCTAGAGGAATTCAAACTAATTTTAAGTGAAAATGGGGTGGATGATGTTAGATTCTTCTTGAAAGTGTGAAATCTTTAATCTTGGCCTTCAAATCTCCCAAAAACTCTTGAGAAATGCTCCAAGTCACCTAAGGGTTTGAGGGAGGCTAGGGTTTTTAAAGAAATGAAAGTTGTTATGAAATGAGGGTGAACTAGGGTTATAAACCCGTTTTTTGCCCTAATATGACCATATCTTAAGCAATATGACCATATTCAGCTTCAACAATGAACAATTTGGGGTTTTCCAGCTGATATGGCCATATTCAGCTTCAATATGGTCATATCAGAAACATTTTTCTTCTTGAACTTCTTCAAATCTTGAGTTTTCTTCACAAAAATCACCGAGCTTCATCCAAAAACTACAAAATTTAAATAAAACACAAATAAGTGTCTAAATTATGAATTTTGTAATAAAAATTACTTAAAATGCAAAGAAAACTACATTGAAAATATATATAATTATTAATATATCAACTTGAATTTTGTTTTTTTCTATATTGTGCGTTTATACATGCAATATAATTATTTCTTAGGGATTATAAAGTAGAGATTTGCACGTAAAATCAAAAATATTTTTTAATCAAGAGATGGATATGCGTGGATTTCACCAATCGCTCCAATCTTATTAGTGCATGTCCCATTAATTGATACGTATAAATAATCGCATATTGATGTATTTTAGGCATATTGAATTTTTATTTATATAAACATGGATGTTATATTTATTATCATGTTATATATTTGGGAACGGTTCAAATGAAAAAAAAAAAATTCTTAAAATTAAGAAGTGTAGAAAGTAATCTCAACTGGTATATTATTTCTTTAAACTTTTTAGATTAAATATTTTTTTATTTATAATCCTATCCTATATATTTTAGGCACATTGAATTTTTATAAGGTAAAATTTTGAAAATATCCCTTTAACCATATTTTTCTTTTAAAATGTCTATTTTACCAAACCATCCCCATAAATCACCCTACCTAAAAGAGTCGTCTCCAACCATATAACAAGGCGATCTAAACCAAGATGAGTGGTTCAGATGAATACACGTGTCTAAATAAGGCCGTCCCGATCGTGTTTGTGTTCGCTGGGAATCAAGCCGATCGTGTTTTGGTTTCCCTGTCACGGTCACGGAGCTTGAATTTCAGCAATGTCACATTCGTTTCCAATTCTTAAATAAAAATATAATTTTATCTTATCTTACTACTGTAATAAAAGAGTAACGATAGTGGACACATGGCACTATCACATTTAACCTCACCAAAATTTTTCCGCTTCTCTCTCATATTAATATCACATTAACTACCAACAATAAATTAAGAAATATATCTTTTTATTAATATTGTTTTTTAAGAAATAAATATGGATAAATTAAGAAACTTTTAAAATATCAAACTTTTATAAAATGATAAATATTCTAACATTGATATTTTAGGTAAAATTTTTATAAACAAAAATTAATTAAAATTAGAAGTTACAGTACAAATGTTTTAAAAAAATTATATTTTTTAAAATGTTTGTTTTGAAACAAAGTTTTTAATTTTTTTAAAAAAATAAAAAAAAGTTTAAAAACAAAAGAATAAAAAGTTTATATCATTATTTTATTATTTATAGTCCTTACTTATACATAATTTTAATTATATTTTATTGTTAGAATATCGTTTTATAACTATTAAAATTATATTATATTTAATATTTTATTTATTTAACATGTGTAATACACGGGTTTAATAAAGCTAGTTATATAATATATAAGTTCCATTCAGCTGAACATGGTAATGGTCCAGTTCAAACGAACCAACTACATGGTCATTTGAGCATTACCAGTAGGTTGACTTTTTTTCCACGTAGTTGTTCGAACTATAAAACAAAAAAATCAATGGCGAATGTATACCCCAAAAGCATAATAGTGAGGTTCGAGCCGTACTGGCACAACCACACATACGAGTGTATCACCATTACCAATCACCATTTCAAACCAGGGCAGCAATCCCACATAAATTTTTTTAATGTTATATCTATGTGAAAATCTCGAACACCTCACCTAAAATTATGTAGTCGTCTCACTTTTACCAATAAACAAAAAGTTTTTTAGGTCCCTTACTGCTTCAAACTTCAAATACTATGAGTCTTAACTAATCAACCAAAGCCTAATATATGAAATTATGTGTATTCCCACCATCTATCAACACTAGAAAGCATGGTCACCAATCTTACCTTACAATCATACATATTGCTCGGCTTGGTAGATCCATCCCGTAGGATCATCACCAATTAACAGAGGAAAATAGAGCTTTAAATAGGGTTTCACCTCATCATCAGTCATGACCATCCTTCTCCCACCATAACCCGAAGCACTAGTGGACCTTTCTCTTTAAGGGGTTGGACTTCCGTCGTTAACCGTTCGAGCATAGCTGTAACTTTTTTGAAGTTTTCATGTGTCTCTTGTTGAAATTGTTCAAGAGATTTATTGCGACTTTCTAACCCATCGAGAAATTACAATGTACTTCCATGTACAAAACAAAAAAATTTAATGGTTCATTGACTTTATTTTTCATTCAATCATTCCCCTCTAGAGCTGAACTATAAATTGCATCAATGCAGGCCCACCTATCCAACTGGTACTAGACTCCTAGGCCCGTTTTATCTATCTTTCCTCGTAATTATTTGAATCAAATACCGTTTAATCATGGTTTGTTTAGGTTCATGTGTACCCTTGCGTCCGGGGCATAGAAGTTGATGTGGCCGCGGAAGGGGTGTTAAACACTGCTGCCTTTAAGCCGTTTAAGGCGTAAAGGAGCGTGAAGGGCAAGGGAGTGGAGGATTCAGCAAGCATGAAGAAGGGAATGTGATCAAATTGTGATTGTGTGTTTTACCATTAATTTAAATGAACTTTTTTAATTTTCACACCTATAAATACTAAAGTATTCTACAAATTTTTACACGCGATATACTTACTCTTTTACAATCTTATATAATTTTAGGGATAATTGCATATATACCCTTATAAACCTTGTTAATTGCATATTTACCCAAATCAAAACAAAAATTTGCATATATCCCCTTCCTTAATCTATTTTATTGCATATTTATCCAACTTAAAACTAAAATTATATATAAACTCTTCTTTAATAAAAATAATATTAAATTAACTTATTTTGATATTTTATTAATAATAAATTATAGGATGACTATTTTATTCATGACTGTTTGTGTTTTTGTCATAATTTGTTAGTTATGTAACAAATTAAAAGTTTGATACTTATATTGTGTTTTATTATTGTTACTCTAAAAGTTTGATAAAAAAATCAACATAAATGAATAAAATTATTAAAAAAACACAAAAAGAAAAAAAAAAGTTTAAGAAACAACTAAAACTCATTAGCAAAAGACGATTAGAAAACAGAAAAAAAAAACTAAAAAAATGTAAAAAGAAAAAAAAACAAGCTAAAAATGGGTGATTATGAATTTAAAAAATTTAATATTTTTTGTGAAGAGAAAGGTTATATTATCAATCTATATAAATCAAAATAGGTAAATTTGAAATTTTTTTCATTAAGAAAGGGGATATATGCAATTTTGGTTGTGATTTGGGTAAATATGCAATTAAAAAGATTAGAGGAGAGGATATATGCAATTTTAATTTTGAATTGGGTAAATATACAATTAAGTTATTTTATAAGGGTAAATATGCAATTGTCCCATAATTTTAACCACGAATCCAAACAATCCACACAAATTTTTCAGGTTTAACCAACCATTCTACAAATTTCTCGCTTAAAACATCAATCATTTAACGGGATTGAATTGTCAACTTTCCAAATAAATAAAACAAGAGATAACAGACTTTCTTAGTTTTTATACTTTAATTGTGAATGTCTATTTTAGTTTTTAAACTTCTAGAAAATTAGTTTAATATTATTTATTGTTTATTAAATGTATAATATTAAAATTAAAATATATGGATGATGTGGAGTGAAAGAGTGAGATCAGTTCCTTGATTTAGTGAATCGGAGAGGTGAAATGAAAGAAAATGAATGATGTCTCTACGTGACTTTAGAGTACACCCGTGACCTTATTTTAATTCTTTTTTGTTATTCATATTTTGAGTTTCTTTGATTCTTCAACTTTATATTAACAACACAATTCAAAATGTTTGTAATTAATTTATATAACATAATTCTATATTCACGACATAAATCATAATCTAAAAACGTAATGTATATAACATAGTTTTTGTTAAAACAACATAAAATGAAAACTTCTGTACTATACTAGTTTACTTGCATCACATTTTAACAGCACCTTAAACTTTTTTATCGAGGATTCGAAAGTCGAAACCAAGCCTTTGATTGGGCCAAGTCATATTTTATTGGGCTTTATTTCATATTTGAGGTCCATTTAGGGACAGGGGGCTTAATTGACTTTCGGGTCCAAAATCAGGCCTTGTAAATTTGATTTCAGGCCACGCAGAACTACAGGTCCACAAGTCAGTTTCTAAGCCCATATCAATTTGGTTCAATATTATGAGGCTTCATTGCTTCAATGGTAAATGTTACCAACCCAATTTCAAGTTTCAACCCTAAGGCATGATTCGGGTTCTAAATAAGCTTCAATCAAATTGGTTTCGGTTTGGGTTATAAATTGGTTCCTAACCGATTGTTTTTTCACCTCTACTTAGAACTAATAGTTAGATTGACTTGTCTTCTATAGTCGTGCTCCAATATGATAGGATGATAATGGGTCCGATTTGTATCTTTTCTGTTAAAAAAAAATAACTTTTGCCACATGTCAACTTTTCACATATATTTTGTCACATGTCATGAATATAACAAGTCAATCATTTAATAATGATATTAAATGCAAATGATATTAGTATTATTTCCAAATCATAAATAATTTTTTTTATAAATTAAAAGCATGTTTCTTTTTATTAAAAAACATAATTTTTTGTAAATAAATTTATGAAATATGAAGTTTTGTAATACAAAGAATATTCTTTTTTGAAAAAATATTCATTGTTTAATAATAGTTTTTTTAAAACATGGAATGGTTAAAAAAATATTCTTTTTAAAACATAAGTTTATTTCAGATGAAAGTTTATGGAAATATTGTTATTGTTTTGTTACTGAAGGTAGTAACTTATATATAATTTTAATCATATTTTCTCTCAAAAATTATTTTATAATTTTTAAATATTAATTAATTGTTAATATAATATTTTAATTTTACTCGTGTACTATACAGGTTTCTAAACTAATTAGTAATATAAGTATATAACTCTGCTATTCGATTGTAAAACTGTAACTTATATTTTGGTCTTATAACACTAGGTATTATGCTGTTTATGACATTAGGTGGCTAAACTTTACTCATTGAGATTATTAAGTATATCATTTAACAATATTAGTTTTCAAAATGCAAGTTCAACGACTAAAACAACTTTTAAATGCGATTTAAATACATTCACACGCATATATATCATCTGTCACTATAGATATCTAAAGTTCATGATACAAATCCACACACACAACATAACATACAAAAAGTAGAAGTAATATTCGTATTTTCGTATTTTATTTATCGCATATTATCATCAGTCATTTGTTTTCATCAAACTAGAATATCCACCATGTATGTTTGGTGACCAAACTCTCTCTTCAAGGTAACGGTCAAGCTCATCAGTCAAACTAACGCCTCATTAAATGAGCTTTTTATGTCTTAACCAAATTAACAGAACATGAATCCGATCACTAAACATAGTAAACATGAATTACACATGTGTTATCTCATAAATCATATATGATGCATAATCTTCAAAACAATCCACTTTACTCTTATTGACATATATATGATGCAATTATAAACTTACAATGGTTTTCAGTTTCAACCTTTGCACCTTCTTATGGTTATAAATACCTTATAAAGAATACTCTACAAACATATATAAGATAGTTTGAAATGCCATCTCCTTGACCGCATTCTTCTTGTCTCAACTCCACTTGTCTAATGTATATGTATTTCATATAGAAATTTTAAAAATATATTTGTCGTGGGATATTTATTTTTAGTAAACAACTAGGTGACATCATTAAATTCCTCTTAACTTATGACAAATATTAGAAGCTAACTCCTAGTTTTTCTTGGTTGATAAAGTACAACATTGAGAATCGATCTCCTTGTTTAAGATTTTTAAAAACATCTTTGTAAATAATAGCAATGCCCAACATATCAAGTATGTTGAATTCCAGCGGATTTTGTAATCAAGGGACAACATTTTTGATGATGGAATCATCAAATGACCATCGATTTTTTCAAACTTTTCAAGTAGTTTTTGTGTTGTTGTTGCCTGATATGTACCAGTGTGAATGCAAGAGTTACAACCTCTCTATGCATGCACATGCATTATGGACTAGTCTTGCAACTCACAACCCCGTTATTTCTTCTTTATGCATATATTTTTTTTGAACGGTAAACAAATACACTTAAACTTGATCACCCGGATAAACCCATTGGCGAAAGGCCACCCACGCCCACGAACACAGACAGCGCTGGTGACCTGACCCGCCCGCCATTCCAAGGGAAACCCACCACCCAAAGATCCATTGTGGTAAAACCACTGGCCCACTTGGAGCATATTACACAAAGTGAAACTCGAACCCATGAGCTTCACTTTGAAAAGCCATGGGATGCCTTAGCCCAAGCCAATTGATCTAGGGCTCAATTGCCTTCTTTATTCATATTGTTAGCAGTGGTATTAGTTATTAAAGTAATGGGTAGTTTTTTGTAGTTATTTCCTTATGATTGTAAGTCTATTTATAGCCGTTTATATTTACGTTTGAAGGGAGAGGATCAAGTCCCGGATCGGTAAAATAAGAACATGTTATTTGGATAACACCCAAACTCTTATTATAAACAAAGAAAAAACTTACTCAAAAACTTGGTTTCAACTCACCACAACATGGGTTTATATAATCTAGCTAATACTTATCTATCTATGATTCTTAATATGATATGAATTCTATCTATAATAACAAACCATATTTATCTAATCAAATAGATAGAACAAGCTAAATTTAAATATTAAACCAACTTGACCGACTTGTCAACTTAGGTCCCCGAAATTCACCGACTTGTGAATCAGGTTAGAAATTACCGCCAACAATCACCCCCCTAATTTCTGAACCGTATTAGGTAGGCCTTTTACTCCAAGCAACACCGTACCACCGAGGTCTTTTATCCCAAGCAACACTCGCAACTCTTCAACTTTGATTCTTAAATCATTGTTAAATCGCATCCTTCTCGAGAGAACTATAATATTGGATCTCAACCGACTTGTTGATGACCAATTAACTACACTTGGCATCTACTTGTGGCTTGGATTGTGAATCTTTTTTTTTTTTTGTTTCCATACTTTTCCACTTGTGAAGTTTTTTCCACCGCCTCCAATTCTATTATCATCCTTGCACGTATCACATGAACAATGCTTCTTAGTTGGAACAGTTTTATCACAATATGCAATACATATGAACCTCGAACAACAACTTCTGAATCGAGGATCTATGATTGGAGCTGATTTCCAACTTGAAATCTAATCCCCAAGATTAGATCGGCTAAAACTTGGAAGCTAGCTTAGGTTTTCTTTGCCGAGTTTTCTTGATTTTCTTGGCAGCAAACTACACGACCCTTAGTTCCTTGGTTCCCGGAATTGATAAACAAGATCGGCGGCGGCTTCTTGAAACAATCGCTCGATAGTCTCTATATCTTCCTTGGCTTCTTTGATCGGTTGGCCTTAGATCTCACTTGGTCGACTTCAATCGGCCCTAGATCTCTTCTTGACAAAACGATCAACCCTAGATCTTTTCACGACGGCGACAGGCTTCCATGCGACGACTAGATCATGGTATCAACCCCGGGTACCTTGAACTTGACTCTTGATTCGACCAAGCTCTGATACCAATTCAAGTCCCGGATCGGTAAAATAAGAACATGTTATTTGGATAACACCCAAACTCTTATTATAAACAAAGAAAAAACTTACTCAAAAACTTGGTTTCAACTCACCACAACATGGGTTTATATAATCTAGCTAATACTTATCTATCTATGATTCTTAATATGATATGAATTCTATCTATAATAACAAACCATATTTATCTAATCAAATAGATAGAACAAGCTAAATTTAAATATTAAACCAACTTGACCGACTTGTCAACTTAGGTCCCCGAAATTCACCGACTTGTGAATCAGGTTAGAAATTACCGCCAACAGAGGAAACATATGAACTGAATTATCTTCTTCTAAATCCCTCATCTTGTTTCTTTTCTAGATATCCATACCTTACTCTTGGCTAATACCCAAGTAGTCCCTGTCATTTGGTGCGATGAACACATTATCGCCCAAAAATAAACAGTACACATCCTTTTAGCAGTAATAGACTCGTCTTGAATTGTTAAATTTATATTGTAGACACAATAAAACATCTAAAATCTACCCCACCCCACCCCACCCTTTTAAAAATAATAAATAGATCGACTAGAAATAGTTTGTCTAACAATATGCGAATCAATCAAATCATTTGTGCATGTATCAATGATTTTGCTCATACCACACAACGACTCGTAAAAAAAAGTCGAATAAGCGCGTCATACCTCATTACTAGTAGACGGTTAGTTGCAAAAAAAATTATGTAAATAAGTCTTTTGAATTGATTATATAAACTCATCCTTTGATTAATATTCACATTTACATAATATTTAGAGAGTATTCTTTTGATTATAATTAACGCCACCACCACGATATTTTTAACGGATCCGTTTTTTAATATAAAGTAAGGATGTTATCTCCACATTTTATAACAGATTTGGTGTTTTATATAAAGATCAGATGGTATCGCTCTAGTCCTTGCGACGTGTCTATTTTTATCGGCGTGGCAACGTGAACTTTTTTTAACCGGTTCGTGACTTTTATATAAGCTTTGACTATCGTTAATACACTCGCTATAACGCGTAGAATTGTGTAAAGGTTTTTGTGCACTTCTTTTATCGACATCTCTACGTGAACTTTTTTAACTAGATTGAATTTTACATAAGCTTTCAAGTATCATGATTCAGTTGTTGTAAAGCATGAGTTTATATAAAGGCTTTGTTTGCACGCCACAACGTGGATAATTATTTTTTATTTGGTGTTATTTGAAAACTTATGTTGGTTTTGTGGTGTTATTTTCAACAATTTTTGGTTTATGAATGTTTTGTGAACCCTATTTAGGGAACCCATTTGAGAAGCTAACACGTGTTCAGTCAGTCTTCAAACCCTAACATCAGCTTCAATATTGTTGTCGCACATAGAATTGCTCCTTAAAAGGGGTTCACGGAACACGCATAAACCAAAAAGTTCTGATAATGACACCAAAAACCATCACAAGCTTGCAAAGAACACCTTCATTCATTAATCTTGTAAAGTCCACGTCTCCTCATCTCGTCTTTCCCACCACTAACGAATTCACTATTCGTTGAAACACAAGATGAAAAAAAACAGGACACTTTGAGATAGAAATTAGGCCATTACTAATGTGGTATTGTGTTTTTGATATCGTCCTCACATTGTTAGACATTTCTGTTTATGTACCCAAATTAAGTGGTTCGTAGGGTCCCCGTTTCTGAAGCTCAGATCAAAAGAGGTGTCGATCTAAGACATGCGCCTCGCCTCGCCCTTCTACTGCACTCTTGGTTAATACATCGACAATAATTCTGGAGACAATATATTTAAATAGGTTTTATGGTTTCTACGTGATTCCTAGCAAAGTTGGTATTTTATGGACCACCACTTTATGTGGAATATGCATGAATGGTGGTTATGCCACTATAGATGACACTAGAGTGATTGGAGCACTCCTTAAAGCAGAAATAATGAACTCAAAAGAATGCATCCACAAAATTATACAATATATAGATATTTAAAGACAAATTAGAATAATTAAATTTCAAAAGTCAAAACAATGACCCATGAATACATAATAACCTATACTAACCATTTTAATGAGTGACTTTGTATCGCTTCTGATGACGTGATAATAATTAAGAAAATTTTCAAACTAGATATCATGTTATTAGCACGTCATATGTCATGTTACCAAAGTAAAACGGAGTTACTTTTCTAGATATAAGGGGATCATCTCTTATCAACGAAAATGAAAGTCAGAAGTATCGCTGGTCAAATTCTCAGTATGATTTATTATCAGCCAATGAGTTAATGTTTAGTTTATTAAAATCTAATCTGTCATGCTTAAAAGAAAGTTTCAATACAAGTGATAATAAGGGGTTTAAATTCATGGTATCTATTTCTGCTACCTATTTGAAGTCAACATGGAATAGATACCATGAAGATTGCCCACCCCTACTTTATTTTGGCCTACCATGCACCAACAGCCTTAACATGATCACTTTATTCCTAGCACAATCACAAGACAACAAAATGACTAAAATATAACTTAATTAAAAGAACAAATTATAATAGGCCACCTGGCTTTATGGATGAATGTGACGTTAGTGTGTATGTGGGATGAGGAAGGTGGTCGTCGTCGTCAAATTATTATGATAATTCGTGGTGGTGGATGCACTGCAGTGGTGGTCACTGGTGAGATTATAGAAAGAGTTAAATTTAATTTCATTTCATGAAATATTATTTTTTTTAAATTTAAAACATTAACTTCAATTCAAAAGTTTTGATATTTATTTTAGTTAAAACTTTTATCATATGTATTTAAATTGGTACTAAAATAACACATGAGATTAAACTTTAGACTTAAATTGAAACAACTGATAATGTCTTTTAGTAATCAATTGTTGTTTTTAAAATTTAGAAGTAAAATTGTTGCTTTTATCAAATACTAAAGAACAAAATTGAATTTAACTATTATAGAAATTAAAACGTATTAAAACCTCTATTTAGAGAAATGATTGTGGTCGTATTTTTAAAATAGAGTAAAATATTATTTTCGCCCCTGACGTTTCGTTAAATTTGTCATTTTAATTCAAAAACTTTTTTATTTTGTCATTTCAATCACTTTAGTTTATAAAATGTTGTTATTTTCATTCACTCTACTAATTCCATTAAGACTTTCGTTAATTATTAGAATATTTTAGTCTTTTTCAATACCCTAATTATTCCATTAAAACAAATTGACCAATTAATATTCAAATAAAACTAAAAAACACATGAAGCGAGTAGTGAGATTGGTCGTTTCGATTTAAAAGCTTTAATGAACTCTAATCAATGTTGTTCGATTAAGGTTTGATATGGGATTTCAATTAATCTTCATGTTTTGTTCAAACGAATACCGTTATTCGATTGAGGTCTACTGTTGTCGCGTTTTGTTTGATTGAGGTCTGCTGTTGTCATGTTTGAACCACCGTGATAATAGTAGACCTCAATCAAATAAAGCGTGACAACAATAAACTTCAATCCCACATCAAACCTCAATCGAACAATAGTATACGTTCGAACAAAACATGAAGATTAATTGAAATCCTACAACAAATCTTAATTGAATAACATGAGTTAGAGTTAATCGAAGCTTTTAAATTGAAGCACTCGGTCTCAATAGTCGCTTCATATGTTTTTTTAGTTTTAACTGAATATTAATTGATTAATTTGTTTTAATTGGATAATTAGGGTGTTAAAAAAGACTAAAATACCCTCATATCTAACTGAGGTTTTAACGGTGTTAGTACAGCTGATGAAAATGACAATATTTGGTAAACTACAATGATTGAAATGACAAAAAAAAATTAAATTAAATTGATAAATTTAACAAAACACCAGACACAAAAATAATATTTTACTCTTTAAAATAATTGTCCTAAAACTAAGACATTTAAAATTAAAGACCTTCTTGTAGATTTTGCTTATTATTATTTTTTTACAGTCCTTAATCTAATTCTAATATACTTCACTTTTATTCTAAATCTTAATTGAAACTAGGAATACACATTTCCCGATATTAAAAAATAAATAAGATGATAACTTTGAATGAAATAAAGAAATCTAAAAACCAAACTTTGTAGCCTAAAAGCCTTCTCAAAGGAATCTATATATTATGTTTGTGTATGGGGTTTCATGGAATCATGAATAGACATTATGGTAGGGACTCCTGGTGAGGTTCTAGCAGACTAGTACCCATATTGAATGGCTTAGAATTTTTGGGATAAGTTACAATCATTAAGAATTTTTTATGCATTTTACTTCTTATATTAAAAGCAATTTCTTTACGACACCTAATTACACCTAATCATTTAATTGTAAGGATTTAAACCTAAATCATTTTTACAATGACATAAAACCATACCACTATGTATACATTTTTAGTTTTTAGTATAGAATATTTCTTTTTTAATGAATTATTATAGGCATAAGATTATATAATACATGTTCAAAAGGTCACATGCTTTATAGGCATTTGGCTATCCTCCAAAAGCATAGTGTGTCTATATATAGACAAGAATAAAAACATGTCATATGCAAGTGACATTATAAATACATTATAAGCCTATTCCAACCATCATCTTCATCAAGCCATAGGCAAGAATCTATCTCCATTCATCCATGGCTACTCAAGTTGTTTCCTTCTTTTCCATGGCATTCATCCTATTCTTTGGCACATGCGCTAATATCGGTATGATCTATATATCTCCATATATGTAAGTATTCATCTACAATATTTTAGATGTATAGCACATTAGTTTATCATAGTTTTTATAAGGTATTGTAAACCCAATGGTAGGAATCAAAAGAAGTCAATACGTAATATATAACTTTGTAAGTTAACAATGTGTTGTTCAGAACTTAATGGTCGACAAAGGTGCTAATTGCTTGTTTACGTATTATTTTCAAACTTTTCAAATTAGTACATAAAGTCTATTTACAACCATCGTCGTATCTATGTACAAAAATCCTATGTCAGATGATATCAAAGAAATATTTTTATGCGTTATACAGTATTTGATTTGTGTAATGTGTGTGTTTAAACCTTCGAGCGATATCGATTCACCGAACTTTTTGAAGAGTGATACACTAAAATAAGATTCTAGATCTACCACTAGTTATAAGTGTATAACGATTGTTAAGTGATGATTTATATTATATAATATGATTTTTGGGTATTTGATTTTTGATTGCTTTTCATTGATGGAGACAAATAGTGAATGGAGATGAACCACCACAGTTTACTTACATGGGCCGATCTGGCCCAGGGAAATGGGGGAGTCTAAGCCCAACGTATTCGGCCTGCTCTCATGGAAAATTTCAGTCTCCGGTCAACATAGTGAAGTCAAAATGTATTGCTGGTCGACACCTGAAGCCCTTAGACATAGAATATCATGTTGCTGTCAATGCTACTCTTGTTGATAATCTCTTCAATATCGCGGTTCGTATTCTTTCTCCCGTTTGCAACTCAATTTTGAAGTTCATCTGTTTTCTATTTGACTATGATCTTGTTCACTCTTGCTTTCGTAATTCTTCCTAGCCACTTTGACTTTTGAGCCTTTGAATTTGACTCTATATATGACTTTATTCTTTCTTGAATCTTTCATTTTTATATGTACGGTCTTACGATCATGATTGGGATAAGTGGTGCAGATGAAATACGATGGAAATGCTGGAGTGTTGAGAATGAATGGTAAAAACTATAGTCTTATTCAAATGCATTGGCATTCACCCTCAGAGCATCACCTTAATGGTGTTCAGTATGTCTTTCCTCTCTTTAAACCATGTATTTTGACTTTTAGAGTCAAACCTCAAAAGTCAACATTTAATCGTCAACAGGTATGCTGCTGAGCTCCATTTGGTTCACAAAGCCGTTGATGGCGAAGTATCGGTTATAGCAATTCTTTACCGCTATGGCCATCCCGACCCTCTTCTATCTAAGGTAAGCTGTCAGACGACTAGAAAATAATTGTCAGACGACCCTCTTCTATCAAGTTAAATAATATCCTACAATGGGAACAAATACAAGTAACTGACATTACATTTGTTGCACTGAATAGATACAATCCAAACTCGCGCAATTGATGAAAGTGGTTCACAGTTCGTCTCATGAACAAGCTCAAGTTGCCATCGGGACCATCACCACAAAGCAAATTAGGAAACACACACGAAAGTATTACCGATACGTGGGATCATTTTCAACGCCCCCATGTACCGAAGGCGTTATTTGGAACATTCTTGGCAAGGTATGGACACTCGCTACAACTTATCTTGCCTTGATTGTTTTATTTAAAGTTTTTGACATTTGGGAGTAATGTACATCATAGGTACGGTCAATCTCACGAGCTCAAATAGAGGCTTTAAAAGCACCATTGATTATGGGGTGCAAGCGTAACTCGCGACCGATCCAACCATTGAACGGGAGACGTATAGAGTTGTATGATGACGGGATGAATCACTTTTGATCGAATTTATATAATGCACAAGTTCAGAACAAAAGAAGTTGTGAACGTTCGACGTGACTCAAAAGTTATAAATAAAGTAATTGATAACTGTGACTAAGTGTCACTTGTTTCCCTTGTATCACGTGACAAAGATAGCAAGGTTGTCTCAAGACATATTGTACTCAACTGTTTAGGAAGATATTCCTTTTTTTTTTTTTTTAATTAAAATGTGTTTTTATTTCATTGAATGTCTTCTCTAATAAACTAAAATTACCATGAGTGATTACAGAGTCACATGATCAATTTAACTTATTCACCTCGTCTTAGTCTTACTTAGAATTGTTCATATATTCTTATCACAATTAAACTTACATATATTAGTATATAAAAATAATTTCCTTAATTTACTGAACATTTACTATCATGTTAATCCTATCAACTTTTTTCTAAAGATAGGTAAAATATTATATTAATTATATTTTAATGAGAATTAATTTTGTTAAGATTTAATATAATTTCTAGCTAATCATTGTTACAATTAAAATATTTTAAACATCATATATTTTAAGAAAACATGTTAAAATATCAAGATTCACAAAGTCAAACAATGTTACAATAATTGATTACTCACTATAAAGCAACATCTCCGATTCCATGTACATTATGATTCCATCTTCTTAAATCCATGCATGTTTTTCTATCTTACAATTTCATATTTTCGCATACAATGTTTATTATTTCAGTTCGTGTAACACACGAGTTTTTAACCTAATCTATAATTTGTGTAGAGTTAAATGGATTTCAGGATATATAAGATGGCCATGTCATATCATATTAATTTTTATAATAATTACTCTCTTTTAATATTTGAAATATATAAATAACTTTTAGTTTTACAGAGCTAAAGTTATATAGTGGGGTTTGTCGTAATTTCTAAATAATTTGTAAATTTGATAATAAAAAATTTTCGTAGGTTGTTTATTTTAGTAATACATGATTTTCTGTAGAAGTTTATTGATTTGCCTAATTTCTACCTAACTTGTATACCAATCATAATGAATTTTTCTATAGCAGTTTATTTATTTGTAATATTAAATTACTTATGTTAAGTTGGGATAACAATTCAATACGTATTATCAGTGTTTTCCGCCAAGATCTGATCAGCCGGTCCAACCGGGATTCGGTAAGGCGGGCGGTCCGATCTAGTTTGACTCATTTAGTATTGACATGACCGGCCGGTTGGTACCGAGCTACCGGTCAAACCGGGATTCAGGAGTGATGATCGAACCGGAAAGCCAAAACTTCATCTCTTTCATGCAAATTTCTAGATCTAGACTTGAAATGTAGTTTCAGCATGATCCTTTAATCAACAACTCCAAACAAGGAAACTTCAATTACACGAGGCTTCAAAGAGTCTAGATTAGACTTGCGACAAAATGAATGTATTTAATGAGAGAACGAAGTTATTGAAATAGTGAAAGAGAAATCACAAATGAAATAAGTTTAACGTTGTGCTATTGAGTTTACTTAAAAATAGAAAAGAAAAGAAAACTTTATTTTCTTTTGCTTCTTTTTCATTTTCTTTTTTTTTTATTTTCAAAAAAATTTGAAAGGATGGATTTTAATTTTTATTTTTCTTTCATTTTCTTTTTTTTTTTCTTTTTAAGTGAATTCAAGAACTAAACTTTCTTACTTTACCTTCATTTTCTTCCATTAAAAAAACAAAAGAATACAATTATTTTTTTATTTTCTTCCAATCTTTTTTTTCTCTCCAAAAATGAGAAGAACATAAACCCTAATCTTGATGAAGCTGAAGTAGTTGATAACAACATGACCCGTATTTAAACATTAAACCTTATTTTTGATGGGCTGGTTATTACTCAAAGACCTGATGTTTATTTAGGGCCAATAATCTGTACGCCAAATGGGCTTGTGTTTCAATTTTTAGGATTTAGTTGATTGTATATTTGTATTTATATATTTATTTTGAATACTTAAATGTATTATTTATAAAGTAACTAGTTCTTAAATCTAGCCCAACCAATTAACCGAGAAGGACGCCTGTTCGATATCGAATCTGGTTTTGAAAACATTACTTATTATAATTTTTTCGTTAAATCTTAGAAAATATTTTTGTATAAAAAATCATGCGGGCCCCAACTCATCACTCCATGGGGTTCTTTATCATGACTTGTGTAGATCACTATATAGTGTTTCTGGCATTCTCGCTACCGATGTGATTCAAATGAGCCTCAGAGACGTAAATAAACCAAACATTTAGTGAAGTACACTTGAAATGTGTTTATGTTTTTGTCATTTATGTTCGTTTATATTTATTCACTTATGTTTGTTTACGTTCAATCATGTTTGTTTGTTTACGCTCCATAAAGTTTGTTCATTAAATAATTATATATAGTAAATTTTAATTTCAATCTAATTTATTTCTCTCAAATTAAACTTTTTATATGTTTTATTATTTAGTTTTTACTCCGTAAACTTTAAATGACATATAAAAACTAACAAACCCTAGTTTTAGAAACAAAGCATGTCCATTCATTTCTAGTCTTCCAAGTATCTCTACACTTCCACGGTTAGTGTGTGTTCTTTTACATTTGTTAGTGTTCATTTACATTTATTTATGTTTATTTTTGTTCGTTTAGATACATGTAGAAAGAAAGCATATCTAGTTATATAAAGATTGTTAATGTTCTATGAAACTAACAACCTTTAGATGATTAAAAGGATCTAATCGACTTAAAACTAACAACCTAAAGTACACCACTTGAATCCACGAGAATGTTTAAACAATAATCCACTTATATAAAAACTCTATAACCCAGTTGACAGTATAAAAGATTTAATAAATAGACCCATCTATTTAAACTTTTAAAGTAGGAGATTCTAAACTTTCATGTATACAAAATTCATTAAAAACCTACATGAGTAAAAGTATTTACTCGATAACTTTTAATAAACATACTAATAGTGTTCACACTTTTGATTTGCATATCTATTATAAATCAAATGCAGTTAGTTTTTATACAAACATTAAAGCCAATATTTACTATACATTTTCAACTTTTGATCTTTTTTATATGAAATTGTTAATAGTTCTTTTTCACTATTATTATATCGAATAAAATTTAGTTATATATTTTTTTATTTGTATATAAAATTTAATAAGCATACCCAAAAGCAAAAAAGTATATTAAATTTATATAATAATTATCTATATAATTCTTAAATAATGTGAGTGTAAACATGTTAAAGTGCTTATTGTTTAAAGGTAACATATGAAACATTACTACTTCAATAGAGTAAATCAATAGTGAAAAAAACACTTGATGCATACCACACAAGATACACACGATTTTTCCTATGTGGCACACATGAGTTTAACCTTTCATAAGGCACAAAAACATCATTTTCATCTAAATTATTAGACACCTAATGATCACAAATCACAATAATGGCTTAGTTGTTATGTATTGTGATAAAAATTAATCATATAAACATCTAAATCATATATTTTAATACATAAACTTACATTCAAAACAATTCATAGCATATTTCGCTACAACTCTAGTCATTGGTGATCAAATTTTTGCAATCTGTTTTTTAAAAATAAAATAATACAACCTTTCAAAAATTAGCGTAAAACCTTGCTTCAAATCTGTATAAAATAATTATTTAAGAACACTTCTATGTATTTACGTTTATTAATACAAAACTAAAAGAACCAGCGAACATATACACTTTTTACCTTACACATATTATACTCTCAAAATCACCTGTAGGATTTAAACACACAATATTTAGTTGACGAGTACATTAATTTACTACCATAATATAACTTTGACACTATAATACAAATAACTATATAAACATATATTGATATTGATTTACTAATAAAGGAGTTTAAAACAGGTGGTTTTAACTTTTAACCTTTACCTTTGCAGGATTAATTTTTGTCGAGCCCTATCGACGAATACATTGCAGAAGAGTGGGACCCAGCGTAGCAAACTTCCATGCCACGTGGACCTAAATCCAACGGTTGACGTTCTGTCAAGTCAACAACTCAGCATCTCGGCATCTCGACTCACCGTCTTCGGCCGGAAGAGTGCCGACTCGGTGACTCACTCCTCGGAGCTGAGTTTTCCGACGGTTTGTTAACTTCCGGCAGCGATCCGTTAGGTTTTCTACCACCGTGACAATCAGATCGCAAAAACCACCGTATACAACACATGAATCCGCTTTTCTCACGTCGAGTTACAGGTTTTTCCGATTCGTTCGCCGGTGAATTCACCTTCCGACGACGAGGACACCTCTTCGACCTAACTCTACCGAGGCACGACACCTTCGGCGACGACGGTTCTCTCATCGAAGATACCACCGGCTCCTTCCCGATCGAATCAGATCTCTTCGGAAACAACAATATGTTCGCCAGTTTACACTTCCTCCGCTTCGAATCAACAATATTCATCTTCTGCACCGCTTTCGAGTTCAAAAACGCAGATATATGCAGCGAACTCGCGTTTGCGTTCAAGTGATTCAAATTTACGATCGGATTCAGATTCATCGAGTTCGAGTTACCTTTAATCGATTCCTTTCGTTCTAGAAACGCATTGCGATCAAACCAGTCGAATTCGGCGTCTTTTGATAGCCAAAACGACTCCGGCGGGTAGTCGGACGTGGTGCTTTCGGGAATATCGTCATCTCGGGGATCGTCGGCGAGTGGCTCGCAGGCGATTTTCCGATCTCCGGCGAAGGATACCGGAGGTAGAGGTTCTAAATCTGCTTGAGTCATGCTTAGGAGTAGAGACCGGAGAATGCTCAAGGTTTCATGAGATGCTTGTGGGATGGAGCGTTTTGAATGTACGAATTATTGGATATTTATAAGAGAGAGCTTTGGTGCAAGTGTAGTTCAATACAAGACAAAATATTGTTGAAAACTATGGTAAAAAGAAACACTTTCTATATTTCAAATGTTATGGAATCTTTTTAGAATTCATATTTTTTTAACATTGGACCATTAAACCCATAGATTATAGGGTTAATGAATTTAAATACTTTTAAATATTGAGAATTGATCGCTGCCACTCTCAAGTATCATTTTAACGAATATAACTTTCAAGTAAACACTTTGATGTCTGTATCACCCGCCGTTTATCAAAACCCTAACAAATTAGATAATTTATTTTGATCATTCTGTCATATACGTTCATTGTGTCATATATTTTATATCATTTATTAGGGTTTTGACAAACGGCGAGTGATACAGACACCGAAATATTTACTTGGGAGTTATATTCGTCAAAATGATACTTGGAGGTAGCAGCGTTAATTCCCAATAGTTGGGAGTATTTAAATCCATTAACCCTAGATTATATGATTTATCTTATTATTATTTTTAAGGTAGAAGCTTCTCACGTCATGTAATGAGAAATTTTATCATTTTCTTTTTAATTTCGTTGGAACATAACATGGTTTTAATCTTTGAACTTGGTTTCAAAAAATTTATTTACAGTAGTATTAGATTTTATTATACAAATGTTGTTTCGTGTAACCAAAGGAGATTATGTAGATATGACATATTATTTATAGCAACACTAGCCTTGTTGAGTTTGTACGAATTAACAGTTTTTTTTTACACGACCATTCCGTCTGGTCTTACATTAATACATGATCCAATTTTGACATTCATTAAGAAAAATTCTATGATCCGTCACCGTTGGTCGTATTATATTGGTTTTTAGTTATTTGTTTTCCTATTGTAATTTTTGAATTTTTAAAAATATAATGTCTTCTAAATTTTTGAGTATATTGATGTGATGTACTTAATTTTATATACAATTCGATAAAGTTTTATTTAAAATCGAGCCATATTTGTTTTCCTGTTATGATGTTTTATGAAATTTAACATATATAGTCCCGACATTATTTGGTTTTACTATGTTTAAACTTTAAATACCGAGCCATATCAACGCATACAAGGTTTATCAGATTTCTGTTGCATCACGTGGGGAAATCCCACTTTTTAATCTTCAACTAACGGATTAGATCCGCGATTTGTCGCGATTCGATTTTAAACATATACGAGACCATCACAATTATGGTTTTTTGGGTTATTTTGGTTTTGGTGATTTTAATGACATAGACACGTCACAATGATAGTTGATATATACACATGCTTTGACGATTCGTTATTATATCGTTATGATACTATTACCAAATATATAGTATTTGATAGGCATGAATATCAATTAAAACAAACATGTTATAAGTAAAAACTCTTATCAATTAAAATAAATATTTTAAAAGTAAAAACTCTTAACAAAGAATGGGTAAATATGAAAGAAATTTAAAGAGAAAGGCGAGAATACACTATGACTTTTCATATGGTGCCTTAAAACAAAAAGAAAATTACTATTTTATTCTAAGGTTTTGTTTTATATAATAGTAAAGATATTTACGATGCCGCGAATTTTTTTATACAATAATTGAGCATTCAATTCCCTACATTATATAATTTCAATAATTCTTCTATAGTAGCAAATTTTTGTGTTTATTTTGTTATATTTACACATATTTAAAGAAATCATCCATTAAACATACCCAAAGGTACAAGTTTTACCCTACAAATTCTACATTATTTTGAAAAATGAATCTATCAATACTAATAAAAGAATGTTTTCTAGTGATACATGACGTAATTAAAAATCTTTAAAATTTTCCGCTTCTCTCTCTTAATTAATAATTGTATTAACTACTAATAATTTTATTTAATTTATTTAAGATTAAAAACAGTTGTTATAAATTTAAAAAAGAGATCCTTTTATAAATATAATTTCTAAATAAATAATTTTTTATAAAATAAGAAATTTTTCAAAAAGATTAAACTTTTCTGAAAATATGAAATATTTTAAAACTTGTGTCTTTAAAAATAAATTTTTTTATGAAACAAAAATGATTAAAATTCAAACTTTTTACAAGAAAAATTTTAAAAATAGCATTTTTAAAAACGTTTTGTTTTAAAACAAAAAAAAACTTTCAAAAAATTAAAAAGTTTAAAAATTGATATTAATGCTTTATTATTTAAAGTCCTTACTTCTACGTAATCTTAATAATATCATATCTCAAGATGTTATTTTATAATTAATAAATTTTTGTTACTAACTATTTATATTTATTTATACAACTCGTGTAATATACGAGATACTAATATAGTATATAAATACAAGGGATGAAACGTAATATGATTATTAATTAATTATTAAAAATGTTGGACATATCGAATAATGTTCACGATGGGATCAATTGTTAGTTGATACCTAAATAATAAGATGAAAGTCACATGTCTCTCGATTTCGGAAATACATGTGTTGGAATACTTAGAATATGTTTCCGTCGTTTTGTTATTCTTTCTTCTTTCTTTTTTAAAACTTTCAAATCTTTTGACTCTAATAAAAAAGTAATTAAGAGAAACACATGACGCTATTATATTCCTTGTTATCAAAATTTTCTTGTTTTTCTCTGTTATTAAATAATCATATTAATTATTAATAATATTATTTAATTCTTTTTTGGTTTAATGTAATTTTTCAATAAAGTAAAAAAATATCTATTTATCAATATTATTTTTAAAGTAACAAATATTTATAAAATAAGAACCTTTGCAAAATATCATTTTTTTAAATATAAAATATTTTAAAGTTGGTGGTTTTAAAAAGTTAAAACTTTATAAATAAAATAATTAATTTGAAAGTTATAATAAGAATGTTTTTAAAAAAGATATTTCTTAAAACGTTTGTTTTGAAACACAATATTTTATTTTATTTTTAGAAATAATAAAATAAAGTTTCAAAACAAAAGATTAAAAAAATAATATCATTGTTTTATTAATTATAATTCTTATTTATACGTATTTTCAATTATATTTTATCTTAGAATATCGTTTTGTAATTAGTAAAGTTTTATTTTATTTAATATTTTATTTATTTAACACATATAATACGCGTGTTTACTAAAACTAATTATATTATATTTAAATCGGTTTTGGTGATACGTTGCATTGGTGACATTGACGTGGTTAATTATGTAAAAATAAGCGTATGACATTATAAACCTCATTTTGAATATTGAAACGTAAATTAAAAAGTTATTAAATAAAATAAAATGAATGGAAAAAAATTGCACTTCTCGTAAAGGTTATTAGATTTACGCATAAAATGATGGTTTAAACTTTCACGTGATAAAAATAAACGGCCACAAAGACCTTAAATTATGAGACGTGTTAAACGCATCTCCTCCTCTGCTTTATCTATTATAAACCCTCTTTTTTATTAAACTTTTCAAATCAGCGATATTTCTTTTCTTCCTTGAAAGAAAATAAAAATTTATTCAATGTGATGTTTTAGAGGGCTATAATGAAACTTGAAAGTAGTGTGTTTAACCCGCTCCTACGTCGACATGAGCATGATTCGAGGTTATATGATAAACAATGGTTACGGGGAACTTTTTAACAATTTTATTTATTAAAATTAAAATAATGATGCTGTGCCCAATAAATTATATCTCTCAATTAACAATATTTGTAGGATGAATATATATTCTATTATATAAAATTAAAATAATGATGTTGTGCCCAACTCATCTGATATGTTGACGCTCACCTATATATCGCGTATGGGTTTATACGTACCATATAGTGTAGCTATTCAAATCACAACATGATCAATTAAATCAATCATTTAAAAAACTTTATGCGCTTCATAAAGGATCATAAGTGACGTGTGGCTTTTCAGACAACAGACTACTGGTGGTCACATCATTCATTCGAAAAAACCTATATGTGATATATAGAATTGTATGTGTCGTATACGTGGGGGCAACACGACACATACAACACTATATGCCACATATATGCGCCACTAATACATTGCGTATGGCCTTATAATCATTTTCCTTTAAGAAAACTAAAAAGGGATATATTTAGAGAATGATAACCAAGTTTTAAAAGTATTTTAATTAGGTTATCAAGTTAAAAAGTATTTCAATTAAGTCACTCTATTGATTTTCATGGTTTATTTAAATTAAAAGTTTAACATGTTTTTAAGGGGTAATTTTACATCAATTTAACTTCAAAACATCTATTTGGTATTTCAATTCTAGTTTAATTTACCTTCAAGTGATAAAATTTATGTACTGATTTGAAACAAATAATAAACTTTTAAACTAAAATTGATGTTATTAAATTTTTTAAAAAAAAAATACTATTTTTATGAGCAAAACTTAAGGAGTAAAATCAAATTAAACTTTAGAATTAATAAAGAGTTGTTTTTTTTATTTGAACTTTCTACAAGTACCTAAGAAAAACATTAAATTTACAATAAATTAAATATCATATACTATATCATACTAGCTTTAATAAATCGTGTATTACACGGACGGGAAAAAAATATTGAATACGATGAAAGATTATAATTGATAAAATGATATTCTAAAATATAATATGATTGAAATTTTTCTTATTATAAATATAATAAAAATTTTACTTCAAAACAAACTTTTTTTGAAAAATATTGCTTTTAAAAACTTTTTTATTATAACTTCCAATTGTAATTATTTTTTCTTTATAAAAATTTTACTTTTTAAAAACACCAATTTAAATTAATTTTTATTTTTAAAAAGTTTAATGTTATAGATCATTTTTATAAAAAATTCTTTATTAAAAGACTATTTTAATCTAAAAAAATTAAATAATATTATTAATAATTAATGTGATCATTTAATACGATAGATAAGCGAAAAAAAATTTGATAAGTATGAATATGGTTTTGTCACGTGTCTTTTCTAGTTATTTTTTTATTAAAGCAAAAAGATAAAAAATCCAATATAATTGTTGTTAGACGTAAATAGTTAGTTGCATGCCTTGTTGAATGGGCAATTTCGACTTTATCACAAACGTGTCGTTGTGGACGATCATTGATATTAGTTAGTCTTGTTCAAATATTATCATCATGCGTCTCATAATTCTTGATTGGTCTTATACGTTATCTTTTTTAAAATCAAGTCACTGAAGTCGTTCTCACAATTCCATCAACACGACCAACTATGCATCAAGTGGAGCGACCACAAGACCAAAAAACGGTCAACCGTGTAGAAAATTAATGTTTTATGGTAAGACTGGACGTAGTGGTGCCCATAGGAGGCGCTAAAATTGCTAATGTGGACACAATTGGGACATTAAAGCCATTACGTTATAGTTAAAGGGAGCTTGAAACTCATTTTTAGCTAAACCTTTAACGCACTTTCAAAGAGATGAATGAATTAATTTATTATCACTTTTAAACTAAAAAAGGTTTAAACACACTACACTTGGTTTAAAAAGTCGATTTTAATAAATTCATATTACCTAAGTGACATTTTAACTAAATAACTATTACATATGGTCTAAGTTTGGGGCATTGTGCATCTAATCATTTACGTTACTCCATAGCTTTAACCCTATCCATTAATAAGTTTTATATATAGAGAAAAAAATTATTAGACGGGATGACTCAAATGGTAATACTGTTAAAGTTAAGTTTTACTCGCAACTATTTTTATACAAGTTTTAATAAACTCATGTAATACACGGGTTAAATAAACAAAATATTAATAGAAAAAAAATTTATTAATTATAAAATGATATTTTAAAATATGATATGACTAAAATTATATATGAGTCAACATTATAAGTAATAAAACAATAATAACCTTTTAACTTTTGTTTTTAATTTTTTTTTCAAAAAAAAGTTAAACATTTTGTTTTTAAAACAAATTGTATAAAAATATCATTTTTAAAAATTTTCTTATTATAACTCCCAATTTTAATTATTTTTTGTTTTAAAAAAAACTACTTTTTAAAAACATTAATTTTAAATTATTTCGTAATTTTAAAAAGTTTGATGTTTTAGAAAAGTTTCTTAATTATAAAAATTTAATATTTATTAAAATGACACTAATAAAAAGATCTCTTGCTTAATTTAATAAAAAAAATTTTGTCTAAAAAGTGTTAAATAATTTTATTAGTAATTAAGATAACTATTTAATATGAGAGGGAAGCGAGAAAATTTTGGAGATAATAATTGTGATACTGCCACATGTCCTTTCTAGTTACCATTCTATTAAAATAAAAATATTAAGAAAAATGAATTTTTTGATGGAAGAAATATATCACTGACATAAACAAGTTAAAAGAAACTAAAATCTGACAATTTATGAGCCAAAGATAAATTTGATTTTTCGATCAAGAATATTTTTTAGATTAACTATTATATATTATTAAAGAATCGCTAACTAAATGGATTTTAATATTGTTCATCAAAAACTAAGAAACAAAGTTTAAATAAAAAGTAAGTACTAATACATGCTTAGGAAAAAGTTCAAACGAAAACACCATTATACTTCTAGAATTTATGAAATCTCCTCAAGATCATTTGAAATTATTCAAGTTGTTTCACTTAATAACAATATATCAAACTATTAATGGTATCTTTTAATTCAAAGTCCCTATCGGCTGACATGGGTAACTCAACCATTTTAGGGAGTAATAACCAAAGATCTTTACCAAAGATGTTTTTTTTTATATGGCATCATTATAAACTACGACGGATGTAGGTTTTTTGTGACGGTAAAAACGGGTTTGTTAAAGTAAGATTGGATTATGAAAATAAAAAAATTTAGGCCTAGATTTTTTATTTTTAGATTTTATATTTTTAAGCTTGGTTGGACTATGTATATAAATAAATTTCTTTCAACAAAAATTAAAGACACTAAGCCCAAGCCTAAAAAATCAATGGTTAAAGCATTTTAGTAGGCCCTGGAAGGCTAAAGCATGGGCATGTTTTTTTACCCATCCTAAGATATACATATAAAAGCATTCACAACTTATTTTTTATCTTCATTTCTATAATTATATTAAAAATTATTTTTTTTTCTTTTTTTTTTTAATTAAATAATACTTTTTATACTTTTATTATTACATTTTCTCTCTCCTATATTCACAACCACTTTTAATAAATATTAAAATATTAATAGAGATGAACAGTATTTTATCAAATATAAAAACGAATAATAATATATTCTTTATCTTCCACTCACAAACACGCATAACCATTCTTTATAATATAAAAAATACATTCACGGATATATAAAAAATAAGAATGAGCTGTGAATGCTCTAACTTAGTTAATTTAACAAATCGAAAGATATTGATTAAATGTATCCCTTTATACTTTTATGGTACCCTCTCTCAGATAGGCTCTCTTTAAAAACATCAAATCAAGAGGATTTCGCATCATACACAATAGTGCTTTTCAGAAATGAGCTTATACATTTTGTATATATAAAGTGGTTCTAAACTTAAACATATGATAAAATAAACATTTTTTGCATCTGTTTTAAGCACTAAAGGTTTTAAGTATAGCATAAGAGGCATTATTTGTTCATAACTTAATAAACTTAGGGTCAGTTTGGTTCGTATAAAGTTTTGCAAAAAAATTGAAATTGAAATTGTAATTGTAATTGAAATCTTGTTAAAATTAATAAGATTATTGATTGGTAAATTTTGAGTGAAATTAAAATGTTAATTTTGAATTACAATGAATGTGATAAAAATTTTAATTTCAAATCCATCTGTTGACCAACCAAACATAATTTAAATGAAAAAATTTATAATTCTAAAGAATTCTGTGAATCAAACGAGTCATATGTGTTTCTTTCTTGTTGGCAGAATGGATGGGAAGAATTATAGGTCAAATGGTTAAATTTTTGTATAGATAGTTACGCTCAAACACGGTGCACATTGTAACTACAATCTCTGGTCATTATATGGTATGTCTATAGTAACAACAGAACATTATTGTGTGGGTTTGCAACGACCATTCGGCTAAAATTCTTTCATGAGGTAAGCTTTCTCCTTCTGTATACAGTTTGCTAGATGGTATTCTTGTCTCAAAACAACTAATGGTTTCATACTTTCACTAGTACATAAAAAAGTGATATTAGCACATATCGAAAGCACCTAACGAAAAGATATTCCGCAATCATGTCACTTCTATTGTAGGGCTAAGTGAAAAAATAAAGCCAAAAGTTTTCCTTTGGGTGAAAAAAGGGCAAATATTTCCCACCTATAGTGGTCAAGCTGGTGCAACTTTAATTTTGTTAATCTGGCTCCAACCTGATCTATTTTGCATGTTGCTTGTTTATTGTTCGTTTGTACGCTTTCTTCGCTGCTTGCTGGTTAACTTTTAAAATACTTTCAGTTGATTAAAAAATGAAAAAAATCAGTTGATCAATACTTTCTACCCTTATGTATTAAACTTTTTATAAATTCAAGTAAGATATGAAACATGGTTATATAAATTTTATAACTTTAATAATAATTAAACTTTAAATGAACAATGTAGATGGGCTTAGGCATTAAAAATCCAACCTCTTTTATCTCTTTCCCTTTACATTAATCGGTTTTTGCCATATATGGGTCAAAATTGAGATGTTTATTTTCAACAAGTCAAAATATTGAGAGAAAATTACCAAAATAACAGTTTACCAATCATTTTATCAAAATGTACATTTAATTTCTAACTTACTTTTATCCATTTTCAACCAATCATAAGGTGTCAAATAACCTCCCGTAGTCTAAGTCGGCTACTTCCTAACCGACCTAATCATTGACTTGGTCCCACTTGAGATTATTCGGGAGAAAATACATGTCCCGGCTAAAATAGGTTTAGCCTGACTAAACCCGGTTAAATCGTGGCTGCGTGAGACTCTTGGTGTTCCTGGCAGAACCCGACTAAATTTTAGCCGAGTCGATGTTTACTTTAGTTTTTTTTTTTTTTCGGTCAAACATTCATTTTCCCAAATGTTAGCCTACTTCTTTCATTTGAGGTCGTGTCAAAAATTGTGTTCTTAAGTCCATGTATTTGGATGTTAGTAGAGCACCCGTGAATAAAGCTACAAAAGGTACTAAAGTACTTCAGGATATGTAAAGCTTTCTGAGGATTGAGGAGGATGGAAGTAACCTCAGGATTTATGTAAACTATAAAAATCATGTTTAAACTACAAATTTGAAAACCGATTCTTAGATTAAAACAACTTTTATTTCCACAATTAACAAGAAACAAGCATTTTATATTCATTTATGGACACTGACGCAAAACAGAAGCAAACCATGTGAGAATAATCTCACAAGAAGAAGAAAAATCAATATAATAATTGAATGAAAGATATTAAATTCAATTGATAAATACTTTTAAAGTAGACATATGAATATAAGAAATTCAAAAGAAAAATCTAAGCAACCTACCACTTATTCAGCAAATAACTCCCTATTAAATAGCAAGGACTTTGACCTCCTTCTAAAATGCATGACTCTTAATAGTATTAACATGGTTTGCCATACATGGATTCATGCTTTCCTTTGAGGTGTGATATTCATCATTAAGTTATGTAAAAACATGAATAATCTAGATACGCTGGGTAATTAGGGTATCATCTTTACAAGAAGAATGTGATCAATATTACACGTATTATTTAATTCTAATGAAAATACAAAAAGTTTGATAGGAGATCTGATTTAACTAAATTGCAATGAAATTAAGACGTAAATAATGCAAAAGGAAATGAAAGGTTACGAATATGAGATCAAAAATCACTTATGATTTTGGGTTTGGATACTAAATTGCAAGATTTAACTAGTGATAACAATGTTTAATTAGTTATATAAACATGGCTTATTTTGATCTTACCACTGAGCTAGAGACAATCTATATACTTACATACCAAACTACCTTTAGTAAACTCGTGTATTACACGAGTTGAATAAATAAAATATTAAATATAATAAAATTTTATTAATTATAAAACGATATTCTAAGATATGATATGATTGTAATTTTTCTTATTATAAATAGAATGAAAATTTTGTTTCAAAACAAAGATTTTGAAAAATGTCATTTTTAAAAACCTTCTTCTTATAACTCCTAATTTTATTTATTTTTACTTATTAAAATTTTTTAAAAACAGCAATTTAAAAATATTTCTTATTTTTAAAAAAAAAGTTTGATGTTTTAGAAAATATTTATTATATTAAAAATATTTTTTTAGAAATAACATTCATAAAAAGATCTCTTTCTTAATTTATTAGAAACAATTTTAATTTAAAAAAAATAACAATATTATTAGTAATTAATTAGATTATTTAATATGAGAAAAAAAGCGGAAAAAATTTAGTGAGGAGAAATTTAGTGATGCCATGTGTCTCCTCTAGTTATCTTTTTATTATAATAGGAAGATGTTTAATTATTAACTAAACTAACTAAGGTGTATTGGGCAGGATCGGATAGCTTAATATAAACTATTAATAGTATTAACGAGGTTTGCCATACATGGATTCATGTCTTCCTTGAGGTGTGATTTTCATCATTAAGTTATGTAAAAACATAAATAATCTAGATACGCAAGGTAATTAGGTATCATCTTCACAAGAAGCATGTGATCAATATTACACATATTATTTAATTCTAATGAAAATGCAAAAAAGTTTTAGAGGAGATCTGATTAAACTAAATTGTAATGAAATTAAGATGTAAACAACGCAAAAGGAAATGAAAGGTTACGAAGATGAGATCAAAAATCACTTACGATTTCGGGTTTGGTTACTAAGTTGTAAAAATTAACCAGTGATAACAATGTTTAATCAGTTATGTAAACATGGTTTATTCTGATTTTACCACTGAGCTAAAGACAATCGATCTATATACTTACATACCAAATGTTTAATTCTTAACTAAACTAAGTTGTATTAGGCAGGATTGGATGGCTTATTATAAACTGTTTGTTAAATCAACGTACGCAAGAATCAATAATACCAAAACAAATACATGTTACATGCATATGATTATCAATCGTTCCAATGCTTGAACATAATTGTTATTCAAGTAATTAAGATTGTTGTGCAATATAAGTATTTAATTAGTAGATATTAATTGACTGACTAACTTAAGCTGCTAATTATGTAGATTCTTACCAATAATCTCTTGGCCTAGTGGTTAATGGGGAGGTGGGAGGCTTTGCCTCTCTTGGAGGTCCAAGGTTCAAACCTTGGTATTGGCGGATATTACTAACTTGATGATACTAACAACTAACCACTAACAAACAGTTCAAAAAAAAAATTATGTAGATTCCTATAACTTGTCTTTTCCTTAATTATGCTAATTGTGTTGAATTAACAATCTATAATGTAATACTAGCGGGTGTGACCCGTACTATGCAGCAGGGGTTATAAAAGTTGAAATATTTGATTCTAATGATTTGTACGTTAGTACTAACCACCCGAAAAAAATTACATGCTAAACGAGCTCTATAGTAAATTGATTAAAAGAAAATTTGATATAACTCGAATGCTTAAGTATAAAACTTAAAAAAAATTTGGTGATTAAATATAAATTTGACATAACTCTAAGACTTAAGTATAAAATTTTTTTTAAAAAAAAAGTTCAGGTGATTAAATACAAAATTGACATAACTAGGCTTAAATATAAATTTAAAAAAAAAAAGCCAAATAAGTAGGTATCAATTTGATAAATAAAAAAAAAACCAAAGAGGAAGAAAGTGTTGTGATTAGTTTCAAAAAATCCTTAGAGCTTTAAATGTAAAATTGTAAAAAAACAAAATAGAGTTTTAGTAGTTCGAAGAAAAAAAATTATTGTGGTGACATTGAGAAAACCTACATCTTCACGTTCATATGTGATGCGGCGGGTGTTATCGAGCCTATTTTCCAGCCTGTCTTAAACGTTCACATATTTTGGTATTATTATTATTATTATTATTATTATTATTATTATTATTATTATCTTTATTATTATTATTATTATTATTATTATTATTACTACTATTATTATTATTATTATTATTATTATTATTATTATTATTATTATTATTATAACTATATAATAATGTATTAATTGAGAGAAATTTATTAAATATATGCAAATTAGCTAGAAACTATTGTATATAGCACATGCACCTTATATTTAAAAAGTTATATTAGATGGTTTATTAGAGCTTTACGAGTGTGTTATCATCAAATGGTTATCATATGTATAGTTTATTCATAGATTATAGATATTATTATATATTATTATAAAAGTATTTAATAATTATATAGTTAAGTATTCAAATAAGATAAACTTATTAATAAATTTAAATGTTAATTTAAAGTATTATAAATAATATGATATATAATATAATGAATTAAATAATCTTATATTATTAAATAATATATTAATAATATGTATTAATTAATGTATTAGTTAGAAGAAGTTTATTAAATGAGGGGCGAAATAGAATGATTGTATAAAACGCCTGTACCTAATGCTTAATAAATTGTATTAGGTGTTTTAATTTTTTTGTAAATTTACACTTGTGTTTCAAGTTCTTGCTTTATATAGTAGTATAGATAATCCATTCGTCAATTAACACAACCAAACAATAATCCACATAATACACATGAACCCATTTATTTTATTACAATCTAAAGATAATCAAGTGTCAAATATGTTAGAAATCCGTTAATCAAATTATGGATAATCTAAGATTCGTAAAATACTTTTAGATTTAAACAGCTTGATGCTTTCCTCTGAATTTTCTGACCGAATTAAATTCAGAAATCTTCTTCAAAAGAAGTATGTATTCTATGTGATTTTTTTGTGAACCAAAAGAGAACAATGTGAAGATGATGCATTCTGAAATTGGAGGGCTGGAAATTGCTTTCGGGCAGTTTTCTTTGTAACTCAAATTAGCCCAGTTTAAAGTCAATTTTTAATTGGAATTAATACGGTATTTTTCTGAAATATTAAAATTCTAATGAATTTTTTAATGGTAATATTTATTAAAATAAACTTCAACTTCAGCCAAGGGACATTGTCCGCTTAAAACACCCCTATTGCTTAGGGACCCTCTGTCCCTATGAACCAATAAGAATTTTAAATATCAGAAATCATATTAAATTCAAATATATATGTGCTTCTTACTATTCTAACTTGTGTTATGTATAGTATGATGCACTTTGATCAAAATCAATTAGACTAAAATTATAAAAAGAAAAACATATATTATACATGAAAATTAAACACGTTAAACCAAACCGTAGTCCCGGTCGTAATAATTGTAAACAAGACCCACTACTCAACCATGAATATAAAACTACTTTTTAAGTTTGAATTATCAATTGATGAATTGAACTCCTTGTGGGCCATCATGAGTTCATGACCTCCTAATTCCAACATATTTTTGCTTTGCTTTTAGTGGCCAGCCCAACAGTATTAACTAAGCCCAAATGAGTTCGAATGCAGCCCACTTGAGTATTTACAATGGTACGTAATTTTCAGCAGCTAAAATAAAGGACATAAAAACGTCATATTATTCTTAGTGTCATGGATTTCTACTACAATATGGATTTGAGGCATTCAATTTTCTTCATGTATCATGATTTAAATCTGATCAAATCGATACTAATAAAATAAAATATCTAGAGATAGACCTTCAAAACCTAATTTTTTCGCTTCTCTCTCATATTAAATATTTGCATCAGCTACTAATTATATTATTTAATTATTTTGATATTAAAATATTTTTTAATAAATTAAAAAAGAGTTCTTTTTATAAATGTAACTTTTAAAAAAAACAATCTTTTTTATAACATACGTAAACTTTTTTAAAAATACAAAAGATTTAAAACCAATATATTTAAAAATTAAATTTTTTATGAACCATAAAAAAAATTAAAATTCAAAGTTACAATAAGAAATTTTTAGAAAATAACATTTTTTTAAAACATTTTGATTTAGAATGAATTTTTAAAATTTTTTAGATTTAAAAAATTTAAAACAAAAGTTCAAAGAAAATAATATCATTGTTTTTTACTTATAGTATTTACTCATATGTAATTTCAATCATATCATATTTCAAAATATCATTTTATAATTAATAATTATTTACTATTATTTATTTAATACTTTATTTATTCAACCTGTGTAATACACGGGGTACTAACCTAGTATCATATATTTTACACTATCCATCTAGACTCCACCTAGGATTTAAACTTCTGTCACTATTAGAATGAAAGTTAACCATTTAATAATACATTAAATGCTAATGGGTATTTATATACTTTCCAAATCATAAAAAGATTTTTTTAATGAATTAAAAACAAGCTTCTTTTTATTAAGAATACATAATTTTTCACAGATAGCTTAGAGGGAAAGAGAAAAAAAAAAAAACATTAAACACTGGTCCAATTAGAAGGTAACAAGTCACGGTGTGTTCCAATAAAAGATATCTATTATTTACCAAAGTTTACAAATGACAAATCATAATATCATATAGAGTAAATTTGTTCAACATCAGTTGATATACCTGTCAGACCACCTGAATCACTCTTCGGCCCACGAAACTGTGAAGAAGGTCACTGTTAGGCTGATGTAATGCTGTTCTGGGCCCCCTCTCTAAGCCCACCAATTAATTGTTTTTTGTTAGCCTGCATTCAATATTATAGCCCAATGTCCCAATGAGGTGAGGGGCATTAATCCTTATTCCTTATGCGGGGCCCTATGATCTTGTATATGAAATCTAGGAGTAGAAACTTCAAGAAATGAGTGCAATTATTTTGATTTTGTTTGTGATAATTCAAGAAATGAGCAAATAATTGAGAAGAAAGGAGCAAAGCATTTAAATTAATTGGGATAAAATATTTTAAAATATATACAATATGGTCCACCTTTAATGGTTTGTTTGATTATGCTGAATTTTTATGTTAATTTTTTTTATGTCAACTATTTGTTATGCGTCAATTTTCATTTTTGGCTTATTAAGGTTATAGAAAATTGTATAAATTATTCTTGTGGTTTGATCAGATTGTATAATTGGTTTTCAGACTTTAAAAATTACAAAATTAATCCAAACTTTTGTGTAGTCATTGCAAATTTGGTCCCCAAAATTTACAAAAGTGTAAAGTTAGTCCAAACTTTTATGTGAGTGTTGCACTTTTGGTACCTAAAATTAAATTAAAAGTTAGTTTAAATTTTATAAAATGCATAAAAAATAGATGAATTTAGTGCCAGAAACAAACATGTAATGATTGCACAAAAGTTTAAATTATCTTTATAATTTTTAAAATTTGGAGACCAAACATGTAATTTAGTTAAACTATAAAGACCATTTATGTAATTTTCTCTTAAGGTTACTTAGGTTGAGACGTTGAGTAAGTTTTATTTATATAAGCAATTACTTTTTTGTGAGAGACCTGGGTACAAACCCAACAAATGATATATTGAAGTAGTTTAGGGCACAAACTCGTATCGTGCCCCGTAATTTGAAGTTAATGTATTCACTATTATCGTTCACAACGGGGGTTGGCTAACCTAATTGTTGATGTAGACACGACTGGATTGGAGTATATACCGCATGCAAATATGCAATTGCAAATTGAAATCTCTTAAAAGTGAGCATGTTTAATTTATGTGGAACCCTAAATTTAGGACCGTAAATGAGTCAAGTCGACTCAAGAGCTGCTCGGAATTGGCTTGCTAAAAGCTCGAATTGAGTGGAGCTTAAACGAGCACGATCTCGAGTTCGAGCTCATACTATGGCTCTTTTGATAAACGAGCCCGAGCTTCACATATCAAGCTCAAGTCGGCCCGCGAGGTTTAGATTTTAAATTTATATAATTTTTGTTTAGTATATTAATTATATATTTATATAAATTGTTATTATTATTATATATTAAACTATGATATAAAATAAGTAATACATTCTATGTTATATATAAAAAGTATAATTATAAATAATACATAAAAATAGATAATATATATATATATATATATATATATATAACAATTTAATAATAAACAAGCCGAGTCCGAGCCGAAATCAAGTTTGAAAAATATATCATGAGTTGAGCTCGGTCTTTAAAAATAACACTCTAAACAAGCCCAAGTTCAAGCTCGAGTTCTTTTAAACCATAACGAGTCAAATCTAAGCCTTAACAAGCTTAGACTCGACTCGTTTACACACTCACCTTAGCCACAAGGGCGCCAAAAGTCCCTCATAACCCATAACTAGAGACGCTAGAGATAGCACCTATTTTTTCTCGTATGACAACATAATTATCATTTATATCATCTAATGACGACGTCTGTATATTTAAAAAAAATACATCTTACATCGTTTTTAAATTATTAACATGTAACATTAAAAAAGTTTGAAAAACGTTTTTTAGATGATATTGCTTTATTGCACAAATTATCAACTGCATAATACTTTAAAAAATCTTGTAACTAAATTAACAACTGCATATTACTTAAAAAGCATAAATGCTAAAATCTTGTAACTAATATTTGATAACCAGAAACGTAACGTTTATAAATAACATGGCAAACATATTTTGATTTTTTTGTACTTTTTTATTTTTATTTTTGAACAACAATGATCTGGTCATCTAAGATCACCCTAGCAAACGAATCATCCTTTCACCCGAAGAGCAGAGCGTGCTGACCTGGCTCACCTTGTTCAAGAGAAAATCCACAACTAAAAAAACTCTATGGTTCATCCTGAGACGAGACTCAAACACACAACCTTTTATTTAAAAAGTTATAGGACTATCACTAAACCTAAAGACTTTTTAGTAGTTATATGCAGTGTTGTCAGGGCCGGATCGGACAGGCCGGTCCGACTGGTTCGACAGGTAATCGCCATGGCCACCGGTCCGATCAGGTGTAGTTCGTTTTGGAGGCATTGAACCGACTGGTTTATCCCGAACTGGCGGTTCGAACCGGGGGTTTGGACCGGTTGGATCGGTTTTTTATATATTTTTAAAATTTTCAGTATTTTTTACATATATTCATTAAAATAGTTATAATTTTTTTTCAGTTCTCATAACCGGTCCGACCAGCGAACCAGTATGGCATCCGGTTCACTGTCAGTTTCGGTTCTAAAAACATTAGTTATACGAGTATACTCAAGTTGGCAACAGACATATTTTACTGTTTAGTCATATAACTATTATTATCTCAAGAATGATTATAAAGTATTATTAGACTAATAGTTTAATTCCTTTTTATAGATCTAACACTCTAACATAGAAAATTTTGCATTTGTATACAATTTTTCACATTATTCGTTAAGTAGCATTTATGACTCATAATACTTTTGTTAGAGGACACGGAGCAGTATTTAGGGCAACCCATTACTCGTGTTTTCATATTTTCCTTGAAATAAGGGTTGGTGTTCCCGGTTTTCCGCGGGTCCAATATTCATCGGGTTTCACCCTCTATTTTATTTTTTATGATTTAGGATAATAAATAATACAAAAGTACGGTAATAAATGTTTGGTATCAGAAACCATGTATAAATAATGAAGAAAACTCTAAAAGCATTTGCATCACATCCATTACTAGTTATCCCGGCCCCTATCTCTGGTTCATTCAACATGAAGTTGATGTCAAGTGTTCTTGTGTCGGCAACCTTGGCGGCAGTGGTGGTGCTTCTGATGGCGGAAGCGCAATTGATGAAGGCAGAAAGGTGTGATGTGAAAGTTTTGTTGCGTGCGTGTGGAGTTCATTTACGACTTGGAGGAGTACCATCGGCGGCATGTTGTAAGATATTAGGGATACAACATACGTGCATATGTCGTTACCCGCAACATAGAGAGTGGCCAGGTATCTACAAGATTTGTGGTTTCTGTCATGTTCCCATGCCACAATGTTGAACTACCGATGAATTTGTAACTTCAAATGTGTTTATATGAATATATGTTTTGCTGTTAGTGGGATTATGGAATTAGCTAGGTTTGCTTATTTGTTGAATATGATAGTGTCACCAGATCACTAAAACGGTATCTCTTAAAACCATGTTCTATTTAACGAATACATATATCCTCTTTTTAAAACAATATATGCCACTTCTTACACGAAAAAAAGTCCTTTTTGTTGGCATTATATCGAGACAAGAACATACCGAGAATATAAAGACAACTGGTCTCGACTCTAAAAATATTATTATAAACAAAACCACAACAAATACAATGATTATAACTCACAGTGGCGGACTCATAAATTTTTTTCATGGGTGTCGGATGATGTTTTGAGGGTACATTGGCTATAGTAAAATATAAATTCTTTCGGTATGATTCGGGTTGGGTCATTTCTGGTCGGGTCGGATCGAGTTGTGTCACATATTAAAACGTTCTGTAATTCTATTTACTAATAACTAAACATTAAGTAATTAAACAAATAGCAAGTAATGAAACAATTAGCAAATATGACATAAAAATTACTTTGTGTTGGTTGATTTTGATATACATCTTCAAATCCTTTAAGATATTTGATTCACAAATCAAAATTGAACAAATAACATCCAATCATAAACCTATAATATCATAAAAATATTAGTCATTAGTATAATGAAATAATACAATTTATAAATTATCATCATGCATACATGATACAATAATTTAGTTATTAGCAATTTAACATACAAATAACAAACTGACACTTAATAAATTATAATGTTTAGTATTAAAATAATCAAACAAAACAATCAAATAAACATTTAAACATTACCATTCTTCCTTGTCAATTGCCGACTTGCCGATCGACTTTTAAAACCGGAAGGGTATGCTCCACCGCTTCTACGAGTGCCCATTTGTGACGTTGGGTATACAAGGGTCGGTCCACCGATGGTTTAAATTACATTTTGTATTTTGTTAATTTAATGGGTTATGGGTATTGGCTTATTGTGTAATAAAAGTTGGGTTTTGTGTTAAGGGTATTGGTCTATTGGGTAGTAACTTGATGGGCTAAAACTCATAAGTTTAATGATCCAAAATTATTTTATAATAAGTTATATTAGTTATTTTTTATAACTTATCGGTTTATAATAATTTTAAGGTTGTTGGTAATAAAAAATATCATGGGGGTCGTTGCCAAAATTTTTTTGGGATCGGTCGAGAATATAACATATACACGACTATCAAAAAAAAAGTTCGCGGGGGTCGGATGAACCCCAACCACAAAGGTTGGGTCCTGCCCCTGGTGACTCCATATTTATACTACACTTATGATTATCCTGATCTAATTCAAACTCGATAAGAATTTAATAAACTAGTATTAATAATTATTTTTTATTTAAATCAAGATTAAATTTTCATTCTCCCTCTTAATTTTAATTTGTTACACCTAGATTTTGAATACCGTGTAACGCTCGCAATTCTTCAACCTTAATACTTGGTCTCTTGCACAACATCAAATCCATAAGTTTTTGTGCTTCTTTTCCCTATAAATTAACAACAAAAATATCTTTCCTTTTTTTCAATCATCTCCTTGATTAGATATGCCCAACTTCGATTTCTTCCCGGGTCCTAAAACTACACCGTTCCTAACCACCGATCAAAGAAAACACAAGCCCGCTACCCTGTTGCCTCTATTATTTTTCTTCTTTACCTGCTAGGCAAGACTAGTTCAAAGCCTCTTACTTTAACGAATCTTTTCCTGTCTACCTATCTGATCGGATATCTTGACGATCTTGTTAATAAAACCGATCTCACCTTGATCAACTTCACAAGAATCCACGCGAACTTTTTCTTTCACTATGTTTGATTGTTCCCTCCTAAATACAATCGATGATTTGTTTTCCAATCTCCTATTCGTTGTCTTCAATATTAGATTCTTGATCTTGATTACACTTAGTCTCTGATCTTCTTCCTTCCTTCCCAGGTATGAGCTACATCTTAACTCTGATACCAATTGTTAGCCCTGAACACATCGAGAATATAAAGACAACCCGTCTCGACTATAAAAATAATTATTAACAAAACAACACCAAATGCAATGATTATGACTCTCTATTTATATTACATTTATGATCAAAGCCGGCCCTTAGGAGGGGCGGGGTGGACTTTCGTCCAGGGCCCACTCGCTCAGGGGCACAAATTTTTTTAAATTATTTTTTATATTATATATATTTTTATAAAAAATAGTTATAAATTATAATCTAATTTAAAACTTAACCCAATTATATTTTAAACCAAGTTTAATTTTTTTGGCTCATGTTATTAACCTAATTACTCAATTAAAAGCCTCTTTTTTAGAAAACAAAATATTTAAATCTCATGGGTCATGGTTTATTATTGTTTGTTTAATTATTTAGATGGTCAATTGAGCAGCCCAAAAATAAATGATTTTGTTATGTTTATTGTAATACCTAAACCTCACGAGTTATCCGTAAACTATTACGCTATGTCATTGCAATACTATAATTTTGTTATGTTTATTTCTAAGATGTTTTTTTTCAAAAAAATTACTTTATATAATTCAATTCGATAGGGGCAAGGGCTTTTTTTTCCGGCTCGTCCAGGGCACTAAAATCCTCAGGACCGGCCCTGTTTATGATTACCCTATCTAATTCATACTCCATAGCATATTAATAAACTAAAATTAATAATTTTTTCTTATTTATATCAAAATTAAACTTTTAATTTTCACGTAAGCATAATTAAGTTCCATTATCAACGATAGTAATTTTTTTCTTAAAAAAACGGTGTTTTAGTAGTTTCTAGAATACATTCCACCATAAGGATTGTTAGCCGTAACTCGGTCAAAGTATTTTGTGGAGCAAATGTTGGGCACCAAAAAAGGAAACGCCCGAAGACTACCGGGTCAACTTATCGTGAGGTCATACAACCGACAAGACTTGGGACCCATATACAAAGATATTACTTTTGAAAGACATTTAAATGTTGAACACTAGCGATTTAGTTCGATTAACACCAAATTTGTAGTCGTCTTGTTTTTCTAGATTACTTTGAAATTCTATTTAAAATGAAAGGTAGAGAGAGGACTTTGGGGCTAAGGGAAGGGGGCGCCCACGCTAGGCCTCTCGACGTGTCTCAACGTGGCACCCCAACAAGGCCGCCAGTCTCGCAGCGTTTTCTCACGGCTTGTTTTTGCGGCGTGTACTCGCTGTGGGTTGCTTCCAAAATCTGACCAGTGCCCCCCCCCTCAACAACTACTTTTGCATGGTGTGGTGTGGCGTGGAGGTTTATGTCATGAGCCCATGAGTGCTTCCTCCACACTTGTAAATAATACATAGTGCGATATAGTCAAAACAAGATATTATGTCGCATCAACGACAAATCAATTGTTTTCTTATTTTCTTCAGATTTTAGTGGTATTTGTTTCTTGTTCTACCCAAATGCTACATCACTTAATTTTTTTTATATATATATTATAGATTTAAATTAATTATAAAACAAAATATAAATAAAAATAATTTTTCGTTAATTAAAACAATAAAATTAATATAAAAAAACTTATGATACAAATGAAATATAGTAAGTATCATCCTTGTGCTGCTTCACAATTTCATTGAAGCACCAGTTGCAACATCAGCTTAATTGTTTTTGTTGTTCGTCCAACGATTGTCGTTGTTGGGTGGCATGGGTTCCTCATCGTGTGAAGTTTGATGAGATTGTGTTTCAATAGCTGACATTCCCTCATTTGAATTAGACTTGTCACCAAATGGTTGATGATCTTTTTAAAAATTAAAACAAAGATAAACAAGTAAATTTAAATGATAAACAAGTAAATTTAAATAAGTTATAGATAAAAATAATTAAAAAATATAAATTATTATAGTGTGTAGAAAATATTGTAGAGAGATCATTGAGAGTGTATATGTAAGTGTGACTTATTATTTGAAACAATGAGTTTTCACTGGAAGTTGGCGTAAATTATTTTCTCAGGCCCGGGGGACCGGTGTTACAGGTCGAGAACTTTTTTTTTAACAATTTGGAAAATTTCTTTCCTCTGTTGAAGTACAAATGCCTTAATTGTATAGCTTAAAAATAAATAGTTTTAGAAAATATTTTTTATAATACTAAAACTAGCCAAGTTCATGATCTTCTTAGAACCAAACTTCACTTTGATTTGAAATTTGGTAGATTTTTTCTTGAATTGTTATGAAAACGGACAGAATAGAATCAAAAGGCATGTGTGGACTTGGAAAAACAGAGTTCATTGTGTTGAACTAGGGTGAAACTACCCGCGCGATGGGGCGGGGTGGTAAAATTGAAGCCTTTATTTTGACGGTGGGCTTATTAGTATTTTTCTCACAATCGACTTAGTCGTAACACGGGTGATCGCTCAAGTGGATGGATGTAAAGTTTGTGTTATGTTAGTATGAAACCACCAAAAATTTCCCCTAAAAATTAAAAAATAAAAAGCTCTTAAACTTAATAATAAATAACTACATGTAAAATTGACTTATAATAACACAATTAACTATCAGATATATTTTAATTTTATTAAGGGGTTATTGGATTTTAATAATCCTAACTTTCATTTATTGGTCGGGATTAATCTCAATTCAATAAATGTTTACAGACACTCTCAACTTTGAGCTTATTTTCTTCAAACGATCCCTAACTAACTGAGAGTTAACAACCTTAGTTTTTCGATGACATGGACTGTTTTTATGGCCAAAACACAAAGCACAAAATTGAAATCAACCATCTCGTCCATCAATCTAAAACTTCCGCATCCTAAAACCCGTCAATCTCCACCTTCTGATCTGAACCACTTAACTCATTCGAGGAAGATTTCAGCTGACGTTGAAGGCTAGACACCAAAAAACAGATTTGATGAAGGCTGGCGGCGGCGTAGTTGAAAAATAGCTCAATGTTGGCCCCATTTTATCAAAAAAAACTAACGGCTGTTAACTCTAAGTTAGTAAGAGATTGTTGGAGGAAAATAAATTCAAAGTTGGGAGTGTTTGCAAATATTTTCTGAGTTGGGATTAATCCCGGCCAATAAATGAAACTTGAGATTATTAAAATCCAATAACCCTTTATTAAATCACTGATTTTCAGTGACAATATAATATCTAGGTTAAAAATATTTCATATGCTGGTTTTAAACTAAGCTTTTTAACAATTCTAAAATTAAGTAAAATAAAATTAATAAATAAACCATTAACTACCAATGATCTTTAGCCCAACTGGTTAAAATAAGACGCCCATAACATGTAAATATTGGGAGGTCATGAGTTTAAGTCTCACTCTAAGCAAAATGTTTAGGGTTAATCCGAGGGTTTTTCTCAGCAATGGGTTCCCTCCAAAGGGGTTGGGTGTGCGGTCTTGGCTGGAAAACGAATAGGTGGACCCGATTAAGATAACACATATTTTTCGAAACAGGGTCGCACATTTACCGTTCAAAAATAATAATAAACCAGCAACTGAAACCATGTGTTGGTTTTGTAGGTTGTAGCTTTGTAGGTTTTTGGAAAGATTAAAACCCATTTAATTATATCCTTTTGTTTAGCTATTTTTGAAAAAAAGTTCATATCCCTTGTTAAAAACATCTTCCCGCAAAACAATTAAACACCCACAACCGCTCGTACTGTTCCGATCACAGTTCAACAGTTAAGATACAGTTCGAGCATCACTTCTTTCACTCAAATCAGAAGTTCACGTTTGCTTTACGGTCATCAAATTTAGACAGAAAGATAACGGTTCTCGCTCGGTTGACTGTCGGAGGTGGTTCCTACGTTTTTCTTCTCGGATGAAATTAGGAAGCAACAGTCTAGAGAGAGAAAGTACTGTATGTTGCGGCGTATGCATATTGACATGAGTTGGATTTCAAGTAAATTGTGAAGAGAAACAGATAGACGGGATCAATGGTGATAAACTCAACAACGACTTGCAATGTTGCTACGCTTAGCTGATCTATATGTTGCTTCTTCTAGTAAAGGTTAAAGAGAGGATTAAGTAGACAATGAGAAGATTAAATCATGAAAAAGAATAGTGAGTAAGGAAGATGGTATGCTTTAGCTTTACAATGAAATGACTTATAGTAAAAAATCTAACATCAATAAAAACCACCTGATCCAATAAAGTGAAACTACTGTTCACGCTCAACTTCAAGGGCACACCTCGATAAACTGAAAGAAAAAGATGAGAAAGTAAGTAAAAGCTTGTACCCTACGCATGATCAATGGTAAATCACTGTTAACTGAAAGAAAAAGATGGGAAAGTAAGAGCTTGTACCCTACTCATGATAAATAGTAAATTACTGTTAACAAGTTTCAAAATGTTATTATATACAATTATTTGGAGTACAGTTGTACGGATGCTCACCCCAAATTAGTCCGCAATTTCGGTCATTTCTTTTTCGTCTTTTAAGTCATAATATTCGGGCTTTTTTTTCTTTTTGCAAAATAGACTTTTTATTAATGGATCCCACAAGTTAAATAATATAGAGTGCTTTGTATTAAAAAATCATTAAATATTACGAGAAAAAAACTCTAATCCTGTTAGGTTTGTTATTAAGTATTAAATCCACTTTTTAATTGTATACTTATTACATGCACGTCTGTGAGTAATATGCATAAGACCAATCAATCTATTATGTTCATTTACGTTATTTACGTTATAATTTTAGGTCATATACAACATTTATAGGTTATATAAACTATTTTTTTTATTTTAAAAGAGAGTAGTGAAAACAACAACCATTAATTAATATTGGTTTCTTTTATTTTTTAATATTTTAAATTTAAAATAACTGTAAATATTAATTTATTATTTTTGTTTTTACAAAAGTTGTGTTCTATTTGAATCTCTTCCAATAAGTCTAAGCCAATCATGACGTTAAAAATAATTCTACCAGGTTAAATTGTTCATGTCTGGTAAGATCAAGTTTATGATTTTACAATATGTTGGTATCAAACAGGATTATTACAACTGTTTATTAAATTTAAAAATATAATTTATGATAATAACAACACTTAGAACAAATATATAAAAGAGCCTGAAAATCACGGGACCCATAAATTTTTTTTTTTTTGTCGGTATATAATTGAAAAAGAAGTTGTCATGCATCTTGCATCTCATGTTCACGAATCACGCCACACGGGGAGGAACATATCACGCAATTTTCAACTCACGCCAAATCTTTTTTAGCCTAGCAAGGATAAATAATGGGTGTCTTGCACATTCAAGCAATCAAAGTATTTATATATCAAATAATGAACATTACATAGATTTCAACGATTATTTATTGAAACAATGAAAGTTACAAGTTGTAGTTAAAAATGTATATAAAGGTGAGAGGCAAAGATAGTATCAACCAAAGTGCATGTATGCAACCTAACGATACCAATGTATGTTAAAAAAAAGTTTATTTATAATTGGTTGAGGTTTAAGTCTTGTGAAGAACACAAAAATATAGTTTTTAAAGTATGATATTAAAGTGTGTGAGTTATTCATTCTAAAAGAATAGATAGCAACATCAAAGAATGGACACAAGTCATAAACTCGTAATAATTCATATGTGAAGGATGGCAAGCCAATGTGTATGAAATTAGAGTCTTTCACGTTCAAATAAGGCTGCATAAAAAGTTCGTGGCTCGTAACTCGCTAGAAAGTTGCTCAAATATAGCTTGCTCAAAATCGGTTTGGTTTGTAACGAGCCAAGCTGGCTTTGCTCGATTTGTAAACGAACCGAGCCCGAGCCAAGGTCAGCTCGGCTCGTGACTCGTTCGTTGGTTCGTTTAAACTAAAGGTTGAATTATATATATGGATCATAAACCAAATTCATATCAAATTATTTAAATAGATTATAGAGATATAGTCAACTTAATATTTTCTAAAAAAAACTAAGTACAAAAATATGTTTTATGATTATAGTTATGAAATACTAATCTCGTATAATTATTTTAAGGCAAATTGGATTTTTATAATTCATATTATTACTCACTGCCGATAATAATCCATACTATTGATTTGGTCGGTGATGATCCCAACTTTTACTTTTATATTATCAATGACAATTTCAGTAGCATAATTATCATAGATTCACACTCGATTTGCGTTTATTTTTCAATCGATTTTGCTTGTATGTTATATCATTTTATTATAATCATTATTGTGAGTAGAATCGAGTGCAAATCAAGCGTAAATATTTGATGATTATGTTCATAGGACAGTTATTGATAACAAAAATAAAAACTGGAATTATCACCGATCAAATTAATAGTATGGATTAACATCGACCAACGCGTAATAGTTTGGATATTTTAATGAGCTAAGATAAATAAATATAAAAATATTATATTTTGGTTTTATATATGCTAATATGTGTAAAAGTAACAAAATTATTATTATTATTTTTAAACAAACAAGTTGGCTCATAGCTAGCTCGGCTCGTGTATAAACGTGTAGCGCCTAAGATCACATTTCAAGCTCATTAAGATAAACAAGTCGGTTCGGCTTGGCTCGATTTTTAAACGAGCCAAGTTTAAGCCCACCATGGCTCGGTTCGCTACACCCCTACAGCCCTACATTCAAACCAGATTTTGAAAAATTTGCATTTGATGTCAAGATTTTATTAGATTTTTGATGTGTTTTTATTGATATCCATTAATGCGAAGGATTGTTAGGAAAATTAGAAGGAAAACGCGTTTCTCGCTAACTTTAGACATATAATTATATTTATATTCGTGTCATATTATAATTTTATATGGGTTTGTGTTCTTCAATGTGACGGCTTCTCAACAAACTAAATCGTGCCTAAATTGGAGTTTAGATGAATGATTAATTGAAGTTTGAAGCCAAAATAATGAAAAATGAAGCAAATGAATGGAATTGGTTCCACGTTGGATAGAGAAACAAAACTTGAAGAGGTGAAATGAGTAATTAAAAGACCTTAGTCTCTTAAAAACCCCATAATTAATAAGGAAGACTGGAAGAGCATGTCTTGTATATTATTTCCTTATAAATAAGAAGGCACTAGTGGAGACATTATAAGGGTTTCACATCCTAATTCGCATAGACAAAAACGCACATGTGGTCGATGGGCACAATATGATGCATTTTTAATGTAAATAACACATAATATATTTAATATTTGAGTTATTGGATTTTAATAATATCAAGTTTCATTTATTGGTCGGGATTAATCCCAACCCAGGAAATGTTTTCTAATACTCCGAACTTTGAATTTATTTTTCTCCAACGATCCCTTACTAACTGAATGTTAACCTTCGTTAGTTTTTTTGACGAAATGAGGCTAACATTGAACCATTTTTCAACTACGTTGCTGCCTAGCCTCCAGCAAGTTCGTTTTTCGATGTCTAGCCTCCAACGTCACCTAAAATCTACCTCGAATGAGTTAAGTGGTTCAGATCAGAAGGTGGAGATTGACGGGTTTTAGAGTGCAGAAGTTTCAGATTGACGAACTAGATAGTTGATTCAACTTTCCACTTAGTATTTTGGCTATATAAACAATCCACGTAAACGAAAAACTAATGGTGTTAACTCTCAGTTAGTAACAGATCGTTGAAGTAAAATAAGCTCAAAGTTGGGAGTGTCTATAAATATGTCCTGAGTTGGAATTAATCCTAACCAATAAATAAAAGTTAAGATTATTAAAATTCAATAACCCTTAATATTTTAATGAATCACATAAGCTTACTTAAACATATTCAAAGACGACAATGAAGATATGAGTATAAACGATCATTTAAAATTGATTCTATAAATCTTTAATGTTAATTATCTAAAAGATCAAATGTATTAGGTAGTGTTTGTTTTTTTCAAAAACCTGTTCCCCACCTCTTCATCTGCGCGCACGCAGACGCGGGAAGAGGTTTTGAGTGCGCAGACTGTTTGATTTTTGGAAGACGTTTCATTAAAAAACGTCTTCCTGACATCTGCGTGGAGAAGATGTGGACCTACCACTTCTAACCTCTTCTCAACCTCTTCCCCACCCTGAAATCCATCTTCATCTTTCCCCGTCTTACCTCTCCTCTCACCACCGCCCCACCTCCCCAACCGCCACCGCGCCGCCGCGCCCTCCCCCTCCACCGCGCTCCCTCCCCTCCGCGACCATCCCTACGCCGGCCCGCCTCCCCCCACCTGCGCCGCCTCCCTCCCTCCGCCGGCCCCCCTCCCCCCACCTGCGAGGTGCACCAAATTGTAGATCTAGGGTTTCTATTTCGGTGGGAGACAGAGAAAAGATGATGAAGAAGAGAAGAAGAAGATATCAAGAAGTCATGGGTGGAGGAAATGCTCAGAAGTAACACCCACCACCACCACCACCGCCGCCGCCGCCACCGCCGCCTCCGCCACCGGCCGCCTCAGCACAGGCCACCTCCACCACCACCCCGGCCGCCGCCACCACCGTTCGCAGCCGCCCCCGTTCGCCGCCGCCCCCGTCCACCTTCCGCCACACCACCATCCGCTGCCACCCCCGTCCACCTCTGCAGACTTTAAAAAACAAACAGTATTCTTCTTGCAGACTGCAGAGGTTTGGTCCACCTCTTCTGCCACAGATGTTTGCAGATCTGGTCCGCAGACTGCAGACATTTTACCTCTTCAAAAACAAACACCACCTTAGTGACCATGAATATTAAGAAACATAATATGTTATTTTTTTTAAAATTTTTAAAGATGAAACTGTAATAGGGATTAAGAAGGTTCTTGTAACTAACTCAAATTAGTTGTTTTCTTGAATGTACGGTGACTCAACCATTAGATTTAAAGTACAAAAACACGTACGAAATTTCCACAGTTTTGTTGCGAGACAGCTTTCATAATTCTCTTTCACTCTTGCACGTCATGGAGACAATTTTAATTTTAATTTTAAAATAACATATCTATTATGTTTGACTATTTATAGTTTTTAACAACTTATATTAATTATAATTAATATTTTATATTAAATATTTCGTTCCCATTATCATGCCGCCCATCATTCAATTGAAGCCATTTCCTTGCTCACCTTCAACTCCGAATCTAAAAATATTCTCAAGGATTATACCACTAACTTCGATTAGTTTTGTTAATATTTTTTAACAGCGAACACACGTAAACTTTAAAATATACATCATTTGTCAGGATGGAGCTTAAACCTTTAATTATTTAGGATGGATCTATACAAGACACATGAGTACCATTAAATCAAAGGCATTTAAAATGTCATTAAATATGATTAGTTGATGATCATAAGTCACCTAATATAAACACTTATTTTAATTCGCTTTATAGAAACATCATGTTATTTGAAAAGTTATGTCTGTAACAGAAAACCAAAGGAACAACTGTTGATACCGCATCTATAGGACTAAATGATCAAACAACTAAACGAACAAATTAGAATGATAAAGGTTTCTAATACGGATGATGTAGAAAAATCCCGGTTTCCTCATTGATAAACATAGGGATGAGATTTATGACTGTTTATCGATCTCGCATAGCCATATGAACTGTATTTACATTAAGAAAATTAAAATAATGGTGGTTATCAATTGATTACATCATTATCATGGACGATATTAATTTTTTGGGTGTTTTTGTTCACCTGCATCACTTGTGGAGTATATCATTTTACAAAATTCAGTGAGGGACCTCGGATGCAAAATAATTGTGGTGAACAAGGTTTTCCATCATATATTTCTCACAATAATTTTTCCAGTATTTTCAAAAATGTATTTTATTCTTCTTATAATCGTGTACACACACGCTTATATTATAATTCTACATGCAATTAATTTGTTTAAATGCGGTTGTCTACACTACACATTTTAATCAATTTTTTTTGTTAATAGAAAAAAACCTAATCACCTTTTTAATAATTAAAAAAGGCTAACCCTTCAACGAAGGCATACTTAAATTTAATTAATAGCATCCACACTAGTCTACCAAGTCATGTGATAGTTTTTCTTCTAAATCTAATGCATTAGCATCCCATTTTTGGCTTTAGATAAACATTAGGCAATGTAAAATGTTATAATAATAATAATACTATATTATTATTATTATTATTTTATAAACAAATATAAATTATATAAATAAATAATCAAATCTCGATTGCCCCTAAAATAAGTCAAAAAATCAGAGGCCCACGTCCAATTTTTCAAAGATAAAAGTCCAAGGTTGACTTTCTTTAGAACATTCCCTCCTACCATAAATAATACAAATGCCCCCCACCCAATTTTACTCATCCAATGCCATTAAACAAAGCATCTATCTTTCTGTCAATACCAAGATGTTGGGGAAGAAGATAGGTTCAGTTAAGAACCTAGCCAAGAAGGCTAAGATTCGCGGTGACCTTAAGCGGTCACAGTCCGAACGATTACTTAGGAATACTAAAGAAGAAGAAGAAGAAAGTTTATCATCTTCTTGTTCTTCGCCATCTTGTAAAACCCCAACCGGGTTTTGCACTCTATATGTTGGCGAGGAAAGACGTAGGTTTGTTGTCCCCACGGGCTACTTGTCTCACCCTCTATTCAAGATGTTGCTAGAGAAGTCATCAGAGGAGTTCGGGTTCGGGCAGAAAAATGGATTGGTGGTTCCTTGTAGTGTCAATGCTTTTCAAGAGGTGGTAAGTGTTGTGGAATCTTGTAATGGAAAATGTGATTTGAGTAATTTGGTTGAAGAATTTATTTAGGGCATTTATGCACCTTAAAGAGTAAATAAATGGTATAGCATTAAAGTGTATTGGTCACACTTGATTTTGGTAGAAAATACTTTTTTGTTTGGCAATCTTTTGTTCGTTTGTTTGGTTTAGTGTGAGATAATATATCAAATGATGATGAAGGTGGTTTAATTTAAACCACCATTATGTGAATGTCGTCTTATATATCTTTTCCAAGACGACATTCAATCTTGATTAGTATTAGTATATTATCATCTCCGGTATATTTTATTTGCCTACTCAATAATTCACTACTCACACCCACATTTATCTTCTATGAAAGGAGAGCAATTTCCCATCCATCAATACTTTATCTAACTATATTTAAAACCATCTTTTGAGGCTAGTATTGTGGGCAGGGCTTAAGTTGTATATCTTAGTTCGATCATTATTCTTGATAAACTTGGTATAGTATTCTAAGTTGTGGCTTGAATAATGACTATACTCGGTTATAGGTTAGTTTAATACTTACTTTTAATTTCAGTACAACATGATAAGACTTTTATTGGAAAATTTAAGTTTGTTTATTAGAAGTTATTTTACAATATGTTGAACTTTGTATGTTCACATATCAATTTGGGGTTATATTAACGACTTATAATTTAAATTTTTTGTCTTTTGGGCCGTCTGTTATGCAATTTAATCAAACTGGTCTTTGGTAGTTTGGTCTAATGATACCAAGACGTATAATGTGTTGTCTCTTTCTAAAAGTTCAAGGGTTGAGGTCCCAGCAATGACATATTATTTGGAACTAAGTTTAGAGTATGTGAATCCGTCTTCCAATTTCATTTAGTTAAATTGCAAAGTAAATTATATTTCCTGAGTTGTTTGCTAGAATAAAAAATCTCAATTAAAAAATAAAAAATTTAACAGATCTGATAGGAGAATGAAACGAATTTTAACTGCTGTAAATTTGCAAGAGAGTTTGACTCGTCAAACGAGCAATAAGTACTACGAGATTTGCCTGGTTTGCTACTTAGTTCAACAAACTCATTCCATTTATGCATCAAATAGCATAAAATTATGCCTTACTTCCCATTATACTCTATATTAAAGAGTACGAGAAATAAACAGGAAAATACAAGAGTTATTGCCTTGATACAAGTGATTGAAGCTTTTGCTCAAGTATGTGGTAGTGAAAAACCACTGCGTTAAAACAAAGGGAAGAGAGAGTGGGAGATTGAGAGAAGAACGAGGCAGAGTCGATATATAAACAAGCTTTCATTTGAATAGTAGGACAATTGTAATCATCTTTGGTCTCCCTGTATTTCTAAACTCCATGTGTGCTTGAGTATGAATTATATTTGTGGAATGTATATGTGTAATTATAATAAGCATGAAGATCATTAGATGATGTGATATATAATTTGTGTGATCTAAGGAATAATTGTATTCATTGTGTGATTATAGGTGTTGGTTTTAGATGTTAGTTTAACTAATAATTTTTGGAGTTTGAATTATCAAACCGTTTTGGAAAATCTGTTTAATACCACCTGTAATAAACATGATTGCTGAGAGGTGAATTAGAATAAATGTTTTTAGACTGATAATTCATGCTCATTTTCATAGTATATATGGTACTTTGTTAGAGATTTATGATATTCTATCTCCTATTTATTATGAAAATTTACGGATTTTCTGTTTAGGTGACACCTCTAGTTTTAGTGGCCGGTAACATATATAACTTTTGTTGCACCAGTGTATTTGTGCTACATGACACAAGATATAGTATAAAAAGTGGTAAATTAAGATAATTTGATAGTAAAGTTTTAAAAGTGTTTTAGTTACATCATTTAGTTTTCATATTTGATTTAAATTAAAGATTTTAACATGATTTTTTAGCATGTTTTTTTTTTGTCTCAATTAGAAAATATTTTATTTTATTTTTCATGTTGTTGTGGAGTGGTGACATGACTTCTAGGTATTTTTTTTATTACAATTATTTCATTTTTTTTGATTTTTTTAAATATAATTACATATATTGAACAATGACTCAACCCTACATTTTTTTTATTACAATTATTTCATTTTTTTTGATTTTTTTAAATATAATTACATATATTGAAAATCTCAACCCACACATCTTCTTCTCCATTTCATTTTTGACACAAAAAAAATCCGGTGATGGCTCAATTTGATGATTTAGTGATTCAACTTGGGCATAATATGCATTAGTGACTTAATTGAAATTTAATTATTTTCTCATATAAAATAGAAACCTGCTATTACATACATCCCGCATGCTCAAGCCTCGAGGACATAGGCCCAGAGGGTGGCCACTAGGGGTGTGCATGGATTGGTTTGGTTTGGTTTTAGCCTGAAACCAAAACCAACGATCAATATTTTGGTTTCTATGTTTTTAAAATCGTTTGGTTTTGATGGTTTGGTTTGGTTTTAGCCTGAAACCAAAACCAACGATCAATATTTTGGTTTCTATGTTTTTAAAATCGTTTGGTTTTGATTTTATGATTTTTGGTTTTCTCTATGGTTTTAATTCAGTTTTGGTTTTATCATTTAGGGTCAAGTTTTTAAATAAAAAATTGTTCCAAAGTAATGAATTTGAGCTACAAATTTTATGCTTACATCATTTTGTAGATCTTTAGATATATAATCTATATATGCTTATAATTACTAGGGTTTAAAAATAATTACAGTCCATAAAATACAATAACAAAAAATTTGGTAAAACATTTTAATCTTCCAATTTAAACAAAAAAGTTTTAAAATTATTCTTCAAACATAAATATTTAATATTTTTTAGATAACATAAGTTAAGTAAGTAACTATGAGGCTAATTATGTTTATAAGTGTATGAATACACCGTTAAATCTATAAGTTTGGTTGTATAGTTTCGGTTCGGTTTTTGTTACAAATAAAACCGAAACCGAACTGCAAAAATCAGTTTTTATGAAACCATAAAACCAAACCGTCAATTACTTAATGGTTTTGGTTTTTACAATTTGGTTGCGTCAGTTATTTTGATTACGATTCGGTTATTTTGGTTTTCTTGCACAACCATGCTACTCCCCACTCTCAAATCAAACCTCCACTTAATTTGGACATGTAAGCTGGGCTATTATTCTTATTGGGCTCATCAAAACAATCAAAGAACTCAAATGTTAGACCATCTTGTGAACTCACTTATTATGAGGCCAGTTAGACAACCCATCATCCAAACGACCGGTGAGATCATAATCGAACAACACCACCACCACTTGAAAATTTGAAATTCATCCCGCTGCCTCATACTCCATTTTCATCAAATCTCACTTTTGAACACATCCACCCACACTCGATCAAAGCAATTAAACCACAAATCCCCTCTGTAACACACACGATCTGTGTGTAAGTATGTCCAGTCGTCATGAAAAAGGCGTTAATGTCCAGGTGCTCTTGCGTTGTAGGTATCGCCATCGTTTATTATACTCGATCGTTTTGAAGATGTTTGAAGCAGAAGATCTGTTAGAAATTGACACTTTTTGTTTTGCTTGTTTGGTAGGCCGTTTAGTAGTGAAGAGTTGAAGAACAATGCGCCTCAGGTGGTGACGTGTAACGAGTATCAAAGGGAAGTTGCAGTTTCTCAGAGTATTGCTGGGAAGCAAATCGATAGGGTTTTTACTTTTGACAAGGTACCCTAATAGGCATCTGGAATGGTGTTCTAGTTAGGGCTTTATTGAATCTAGCAATCTGTTTCTGTTTTTATGTTAAAATGGGATTGATTTTTTCTTTGGTTTTAGGGTTTATTCATGAATTGCCTCAAAGTAATACCATTTTAAAGAGTTACCTTTATAGCTTGTTGTCTATATGAGTCTCAAGTTTTAGGTTGTATGAAATCTTTTTCTGTAATACTGTGCTGTGTGTGATTAGAGACATACTATTATGATATCAAGTAATTAATATTGTGTTATGATTACTGACAACACCATAACGTTATGAATCTCGATAGAAAGGACAATCAAATTTGTTTTGCGATTGGGATGTTTTTATTAAGGTAATGTTGTATCTGTTTTTGGATGGAGGAGTATTAGACACCCAAGAAAAACAATGAACCTAAGTTACTCCATAGTGCAATTCCAACGTATCACTCACTCGTTTAAGGTTGATAATGCATTATCATAGTACGAGGAATTATTGATTGTGACTTTGCTATAATTATTGCAGGTTTTTGGTCCTACAGCTCAGCAAAATGATTTATACGAACAAGCTGTTATTCCTATTGTAAATGAAGTCTTAGAAGGATTCAATTGCACCATTTTTGCCTATGGACAAACAGGCACAGGAAAAACATACACCATGGAAGGAGAATGTAAGAGGGCCAAGGTATTATATCTTTTAATAGTAAATTTCTGTACTTATGTATTGAGCTTTTGTTATATTACTTAACATAACATGACGTATTTTTTCTCAGAGTGGGCCAAATGGAGAGCTCCCATCAGAAGCAGGTGTAATACCAAGATCGGTGAAACAAATCTTTGACACATTGGAGGGCCAAAATGCAGAGTATAGTGTTAAAGTAACATTTTTAGAGCTATATAATGAAGAAATCACTGATTTACTTGCTCCTGAAGAAACATCAAAAATTGGTATTGAAGATAAACAGAAAAAACTTTTGCCTTTAATGGAAGATGGTAAAGGTGGAGTTCTTGTTAGAGGTCTGGAAGAGGAGATTGTAACGAGTGCGAGTGAAATATTTACATTACTTGAGAGGGGGTCTGCCAAACGGCGAACTGCAGAGACATTATTAAATAAACAATCAAGGTTGTCATTTTTCTGCAAGCTATTCCCACCTCTTGTTATCTCACAATCCATTAATGCTTATCTATAAGGCTTATTTTTCCTTTTCAGTCGGTCACATTCACTTTTTTCTATTACCATACACATTAAAGAGTCAACCCCAGAAGGTGAAGAACTTATCAAGTGTGGGAAATTAAATCTGGTAGATTTAGCTGGTTCAGAAAACATTTCTCGTTCAGGTGCAAGGGAGGTAATAAATTGACAAATGTTTCATTAATAATTATTTGAGTTATTATTTTCAAGTTATGGAAAATAGTTTTCTTTTTGTAATATATGTGCTACTTTGTAACTTTTTAATTATCTATAGGGCCGTGCAAGAGAAGCTGGAGAAATAAATAAAAGTTTACTTACTTTGGGACGAGTAATAAATGCTTTAGTGGAGCATCTAGGACATGTCCCTTATAGGTTTGGATTATTTCTTGTATCATGTTTAGATTTCCTTTGCTTTGAGTTTTCAATTGTTATATATCATGTTTCGTCCCCTGTTACATATGCCTTTATTTATATGATAAAAGTTTTGTTTTTATAATTTAAATTCCAGGGACAGCAAACTGACTCGTCTACTTCGTGACTCGTTGGGTGGAAGGACCAAAACATGTATCATTGCCACTGTGTCACCTGCTGTTCATTGTCTTGAAGAGACTTTGAGCACATTGGATTATGCCCACAGAGCCAAGAACATTAAAAACAAACCAGAGGTATACCAGTATCTAGATCTAAAAATATAATATTTATCTCCATCTATGTATTTAAAATTTCTTGTCTACGTAAAGGTAAATCAGAAGATGATGAAGACAACTCTAATCAAGGATCTTTATGGCGAAATTGAAAGACTTAAAGCTGGTAAAAAATTTCATTGTATGTTAAGATCTTGAAGAAATATATGGGGATTTAATTTAGAATAACTAAAGCATTATTGTCTCTTTTGAGAACTTTTTCTTTCCAGAGGTTTATGCTTCCCGTGAGAAAAATGGTGTTTATCTACCAAAAGAGCGATATTACCAAGAGGAAATGGAAAGAAAGGTATCAAAATTTGTGAACTACACATTATCATTTTGATATATGATGTTGTCTATGTATGTTTATTTTATTTTTCATTATTCAGTTTTGACAAAGATACATGTTTTGAAATTAACATCACATGTTTATTCTTTTACCTAGGCTTATGATATTATCTTTTGTTTAGGCGATGGCAGATCAAATAGAACAGATGGGAATCAAGATAGAAAGCCAACAAAAGGTATTGTTTATATTGGTTAATGTAGTTCACATGTTTTAGCAATTTTTTAATTTACTGTATTGGCGACATATATAGCAATTTGAGGAATTGCAAAATCAATTTAATGCCCGGGTGGAAGAGTGTTCTGATTTGAGCTGCAAACTGGAGTCTACACAGGTAAACTAAAACTTATGATTGAGATTGACTTCATTATTATGTTATTTTAAAATATATTTTAATATTGTCCTTGATAGTTAATGGCCTCTCACTTGGTTATGTAGAACAACTTGAACCAAACCAATAAGGTATTGGCTAACACTGAGGAAACCTTGAAGAAATGTCAGTATGCTCTCAAGGAGAGAGATTTTATCATAGATGAACAGAAAAAAGCTGGTATATCTTTTTCTATTGGTGTGAATTTTTCTATTAAACAATTTCTTTTTTACAAACTGTTAAGTATTGTATACAGAAAATGCATTGGCACATCAAGCATGTGTTCTTCGTTCTGACTTAGAGAAATCTATTCAGGACAATGCATCATTGTTCATGAAAATTGGTATGTATTCTCTTTAATATGCATGCATACATACATACATACATGCATATGTGAATTCATACATATTATACTTTCAATTTTGTGCAGCAAGAGAGGATAAACTGAATGCTGGAAACAGATCAGTTGTAAATAAGTTTGAATCTGAGCTGTCACAAGATGTTGGTTCCCTTTGCAACATGGTGGCTGTGTCTGTATCCCAGCAAAATGAACAACTTCAGTGCATTGAGAAGTTCTGCGACACTTTTATCAACATTAATGATAAGGTACTGCTTGTTTTGCATCATCACATATATAATGTGTGATTACACATTAATTATATTGGATTGGTTATCAAATTTTATGGTACAGGCCGTCACTGATTTAAAGAAAAAAGTATCCGCATCAAGGAATTTGTATATTTCGCATATTGAAGACATGGAGAATGTTGTACGATTGCACAAAGCAAGTGCTAATGGAAGTTTAGAGGATATCTCAGCCAAGGCTTCTTCTAATGCTAACTGTGTTGAAAGTGTAAGTTCAAATAATTATTTAGCATCCTAAATACCTGTTTCTAACATTAATCATTTTTAAATTTGAATATAATTTTTATAATAGCTATTGGCTGAAGAAGCTGCAAAAGGACATGCTATATTTGATGAGCTTCATGGAACTTTATTAACTCAGCAAGGAGAGATTGCGGTATTTGCTAGAGAGCTTCGTAAGGTTTGTGTTTTTCTGTTTACATGAGTATATAAATTACATTTGAAATATTTCATTTTTAGTTTACATGAAATGTAATTTTAGGTATTTAATTTTTTTACAGAGATTTAATTATAGCATCCATCATACAACAAACATATCCGAGTTCATTAATGGTATATTTGATAAGCTTATGGAAGAATCCAAAGATATAGGAAATCATGTTAATCAAGTTGACGAGATGCAAACAAAGAATATCGATGACTTTCAGAAAGCATATGAGGTGCATTCAAAACTTTTTAAAATAGCAATATATAAATAACAAGCAATATCTCTAAATTTCATATAATAAATTCCTTTAGGAGCAATCAAGATCTGATGCACAGAAGCTGATTGCTGATGTCACAAGTTTAGTCACGAGTCATTTGAGTCGGCAAAAAGAGATGGTGGATGCACGATTAGCTGGTATAAGAGAAACTTGTTCTGGAAGTAAGACAGTTTTAGATGGGCATGTTTCTTCAATTGAGAATATTACAACAGATGCCAAAAGAAAATGGCAAGAATTTTCTTTACAAGCAGAAAATTATGCAAAAGATGGTGCTGAGTTTTCTGCTGCCAAACACTGCCGATTCGAATCTTTGCTACAAAAATGGTAAATAAGAAATTTCATGTAATCTTCTTAATTTTGATGTTAAATAGAATAGATTACATTGATACTAATGTACTGAACTTTTACATCCAGTGTTGATACTAGTGGAATGGCGTTGGATCATTCCAAAAAGACAAATGAATCTGTGATTGACATGGGTAACAAACATGTTTCAGCAATTGAGGAACTTGTTAGGTGAGTTATGTGCATATCTCTAGTGTTCAAAAGAAAATTAGAGTAATAGAATTTCTTGAACAAAGAGTAGTTCTTTTTATCTGTCTGTATCGAAATGCAAACCTGTAAATGTTTTATGCAGAACTGCTTCTGAGAGCAATGAGCATCATGATAATGAGATCAGCTCTGCAAGGAAAACTGCTGAAGAAGATGTGTTGAGGAATATGGAAGACATCATCAAACACATTGAAGGTATGTGTTGTGGGATTAAATGTTTACTTTTGCACATTTGTCATAAAGATTATAGTATTAAACTATTAATGCAAAAGTTAAAGTTGGCAATTCGTCCCATTGACTAAGGATGCATCAATTTGAGTCATTTGTCACTAATGTTCTACTTGTGTATTTTCTATATAGGTACATCTCAAGAAGAGCTAGAGGCGGTCTCTGGAATTTTAGAAACCACAAAAGCACAAGCTATGATTCTTGAAACTTTACAAAATGATCACTCAACACAATCTGGTGCCATAGAGCAGAAGGCTCATGATACTTTCCAGCAGAAATATATGGTAACATGATGCAGGACAATTCTTAATGAGTCATACTCATACATATTGATATTTTATTATATTTAATTGTATTTCTGTCGCAGGACTACGAACCAACTGGAAATACTCCTGTAAGATCTGACATTGATATCCCAAGTAAGGTGACTATAGAGTCACTTCGGGCAACGCCAATGGAGATCCTAATGGAAGAATTCAGAGAAAATATTTCATCTGAATCTATTGAAGTAAAGAAAGCAAAGATTTCTCATACTCCACGATCACCGCTTGCAGAAATCAACTAAACAGAATCATGATTTATTCAATGTTTTTGGCCCATTTGTAGTTGTTAGTATGTATATTTTCAAACACGGAAGAGAGAGTTTGATAGGTGGATCAGTCATTTCCCATAATCCCTGCTTGGGATTTGATGTGCTATTTTTTACCAATGTAGTAGAGATCGTTTCTTATTGCAGTTTATGCTTGCTAGATCTTGTTTTGTGATGTAAGATCTTTGTTCACTTTAAGAAATGCCCATTATTTGGTTTCTATTTGTTAATCAAGAATGGAAAAACACTGAATCTAATCAATGATGAATGACTTCAAGAAACTCAATTGTATTCAAGAGAAAAAGAACAATTACAGCAAAGAAGATGAAGAAGAAAATGAATGGAACTAACTTTTAACAACCCGATTCATTGGTTTTAAGCAAAAACACAATATGACACATTAGCCCCCTATACTTTCAAACATTGTACTATTAACCCAAACTATAAAATGGCAATTGACTTGTAGATCACACATAATACTCAACAATTTCCACCTTGAGCTCAAGTCAACCTATATTCAACTTCTCTAAACAATACTCAAACTTTGGACCAGATAAAGCTTTGGTAAGCATATCTGCTGCATTATCCAAAGTATCAACTTCTTGCACATTGATTTGCTTGGAGTTTACAATATCCCTTATGAAGTGCAACTTCACATTAATGTGCGTAGACCGTTCATGAAAAACTTGATGTTTTGACAGCTGCACAGCTCCTCTATTATCACACAGAACCTTCACATCATCCAGTTTAACACCTAATTCAGTAATGAATCCCTTTAGCCATAAACCTTCTTTAACAGCTTCAGTTAAGGCAACAAACTCAGCTTCTGTTGAAGATAAAGCAACAACATATTGTAAAACTGCTCTCCAACTAACCAGGCTTCCAAACACAGTAAAGGCATACCCTGTAATTGACCTGCCCCTATCCAAATCTTTGGCAAAATCTGAATCTACATATCCAACCACACTGCTATCAACAGCAGAATGTTTATCAAATATCAAACCAACATCTCTAGTTCCATTCAGATATCTTAATATCCATTTGACTGCATTCCAGTGAGCTTTTCCTGGGTTAGACAGATATCTTCTTATAACACTCACAGCATATGATATATCTGGTCTAGTACAGACCATCAGATAAATCAAGCTTCCAACTGCTTGAGCATAAGGAATATCAGCCATATAGACTAACTCCTCATCTGTTTTGGGACTATCCTCTGAAGAGAGCTTAAAATGCTTTGCCAAAGGAGTAATCACTGATTTGCTCCTGTCCATACCATAGCTGTACAAAATCTTGTTTACATAAGACTTTTGACTCAGCTTCAACACTCCATGATCTCTGTCTCTGACAATCTCCATTCCCAGAATTTTCTTGGCACAGCCAAGTTCCTTCATGTCAAACTCAAGCATCAATAAATCCTTGGTTGCTTGAATTTCAGCCTTACTTTTACATGCTAACAGCATATCATCTACATACAGCAGTAGATACAAGAACTCACCAGTATCACACTTCTTGAAGTAAACACAACTATCATAGCTGCTTCTACAAAACCCATGAGTGACAACATATTCATCAAATCTTCGGTACCACTGCCGAGGTGATTGTTTCAATCCATATAATGATCTCTGCAACAGACAAACCTTGTCCTCTTTTCCCTTAACTTCAAAACCCTGAGGCTGCTTCATATAGATCTGTTCTTCAAGTGTGCCATGAAGAAAAGCTGTTTTTACATCCAGCTGTTCTAACTCAAGATCAAAACAAGCTGTTAAGGCCAAAATCACCCTGATTGAAGAATGCTTGACTACAGGAGAGAATATCTCATTGTAATCCACAACAGCCAGTTGTGTAAATCCCCTAGCCACCAGTCTAGCCTTGTATCTGGGTGGCTCACCTGTCAATCCCTCTTTTATCTTGAAGAGCCACTTACAGTCCACCAGTCTTTGACTCTTGGGTTTATCAACTAAGATCCATGTCTTGTTCTTGTATAATGAAGACATTTCATCATTCATGGCTGAAACCCACTTATCTTTATTCACTGAAGATACAGCTTCATTATAAGAAAATGGTTCCTGAATGCATTCTTGTTCAGCAGCCACAAACACAAAGGATGAAATGTCTTCATTAGTTTGATATCTAGAAGGTAAATTAATCTGCCTCCTGGGTCTCTCTCTAGCAAGACTATACCCACTAGTTGAGGCACATGGAATACTAGTTCCTGCTGAATCACTCAGTGATCCTTCACCCCTTGTCACAGGTTCCAGCTCCACCTCAACTTGAGGCTCTAGCTCCACCTCAAATTGATGTTCCACATCATGAGTATCACTATTACCATCTAGACATTTCCTAACAACACTCTTGTACATAGTATCTTCTTTAAACACAACACTCCTGCTTATAATGACCTTGGACATATTACCATCCAACTTCCATAATCTGTATCCTTTAACACCTTCAGGATACCCTAACATCACACATTTATGTGCCCTAGGTTCTAGCTTACCTTGACTCACATGTGCATAAGCTAAAGAACCAAATATCTTCAAGTTTTCATACTTGGTTTTAACTCCTGACCATTTCTCCATAGGGACCATATTATCAATGGCTGAAGAGGGTGACCTGTTCACCAAGTAGGCTGCAGTAGCTACTGCTTCAGCCCATAACTTCTTAGGCATACCAGACTCATGCAACATGCATCTCACTTTATCTAAAAGTGTTCTGTTCATTCTTTCAGCCAACCAATTCTGTTGAGGGTTCCCAGGGACTGACAGATGTCTAGAGATACCATTCATCTTACAAAAGTAATTGAAATCATTGTTACAAAACTCCAGCCCATTGTCTATTCTTAATTTTTTGACCTTCCTGCCTGTTTGGGTTTCAACTAGCACTCTCCATTCTTTAAACTTTCCAAAAGTTTCATGCTTACCTTTAAGAATGTAAACACAAACCCTCCTTGAGAAATCATCAATAATAGACAGGAAATACAAACCCCCACCCAGTGATACATGCCTTGCAGGCCCCCATAAGTCAGCATGTACATAATCCAAGATACCTTGGGTACAGTGAGTTCCCTTCTTAAACCTGACCTTATGTGACTTGCCCATGACACAGTGCTCACAGAATCCAAAATCACACTCCTGCAACTCACTGATCACCTGTTGCTTTCTCAACTCCATCAGACCTTTATTGCTTATGTGACCTAGTCTCTTGTGCCACAACATAGCCTGAGTGACTTCAGTTGAGTCAGCTGCAGCCACAATTCCTTGGGAGGCCTGACCATCGAGAACATATATGTTGTTGTCTCTTCTTGTGCCTGACATCACCACCATAGAACCTTTTATCACCCTGGCTTTTCCATTTTTCAGGCTAACTGAACACCCAGCACTCTCAAAAGTGCCTAGTGAAATAAGGTTCTTTGTCAACTGGGGAATGTATCTCACTCCTATCAGTTCCAATTCTGTACCATTTGCTAATTTCAGCCCCACAGTACCATGCCCCTGAATTGAACATACTCTATCATCTCCCAGCTTGACTGTTCCAAGATCCTCATATTTCAGTTCTTTGAACAGCCTTCTGTCAGGTGTCATATGATAAGAGCAGCCTGAGTCCATGATCCAGTCAAATTTTGATCCACCTTTGATGATGGCCAACACATCTGCGCTTTCATAACCATCCATAGAACTTTCTGGTGATCCACCACCTTGACTCTTGGATGAACTCGGCTCAAACTTCTTCTTCTTATTTCTCTCTGGGCACTCTGTGCAACGTGTATAGCCTTTTCTTGAGGTACAGACGATTCGCCAGTGATTTTGTCATATACAGCCCTTCCATTTTCGACCAGATGCCGGCGGCACTTGTTTCCTTGGTCACTTCCCTGAGCACACGATCTCCCAGGCTCAACACAATCGCACTGTGAGCCTTATCCAGGATATCCTTCTTCTCCTTCTCGGTGAGAGTTGCAGGTAGGCGGGCTTCACCAGCAAGAGCATCCACGACTCCCTGATGAACCAGGAGTGCCTTCATCTTGACTTGCCACAAACCGAAGTCATTTTTGCCATCAAATTTCTCCAACTCAAATTTGGCGGACACCATCATGTAGATCCAACCTCCGTTCCTTTGAGACGACGAGCCTACGAATTGGCTCTGATACCAATTGTTAATCAAGAATGGAAAAACACTGAATCTAATCAATGATGAATGACTTCAAAAAACTCAATTGTATTCAAGAGAAAAAGAACAATTACAGCAAAGAAGATGAAGAAGAAAATGAATGTAACTAACTTTTAACAACCTGATTCACTGGTTTTAAGCAAAAACACAATATGACACATTAGCCCCCTATACTTTCAAACATTGTACTATTAACCCAAACTATAAAATGGCAATTGACTTGTAGATCACACATAATACTCAACACTATTGGTATGCATTGGTGAATGCATCATATAGATGGTTTTATTTTTTGCATGCACACAACAGATGTCATTCTAACCCAAGTTTCATGAAAGCCCATTGTCTAAAATATGTGACAATTCAAGTATGATGATATACACTGTGAAAGAGAGCTTGATTAAATTAGAAATTAGTATATAATAGTTGTTTCTTTGTCACACCATAAGTCTTGTCTAAACCTAATCTCCCCAAGTAGATTTTCGAGCCACATGAGATTACCAAGTACTTTGCACTTGATCTAGAAATAACACTCAGTATCTTACTCCTGTAAGGTACTAAATTACATCCTAGGAGAACACAACTAGTGTGGATCTCTTGCTTACTTTATCCCAATTATAGTATCTATAAATCCTTCCATGTTGTCTTAGCCATGGCTTTGATATAGGATGGTACAGTTTCTTTTTGGAATATGAGCAGCAACTTCCACTGTGAGGTTCTTGGAGATGGTGTAGATTGACCTACCAGATAACATAGTTTAGCTTCTCAACCATCCTTTACTTCTTTGGATCTATAAAATGAAACATGTTTTAGACTTAACATTTGATAAGAGTAACTATTCCCAACTTGAAAAATTTATAGATTATATGTTGGTTGGTGAATAATTGTGTATCTGTAATTGAATTTTGCTTTGTATAGATTTATGATAGAAATGCTTTAAGAAATGAATTTCTTATCTTTCTATTAAGTTATAGCCTGTTATATGTCTTTATATACCATATGTATTTTTATCTGGTATATGATCTAAATTCAATATTTTTGTTATTACCATTTACATACACTTGGGGGTGAACAAGCTCTCCGTTATGATGACACAATTAATGAAAACATGCTTAGACCACGGTGTCTTTATCTTTGCACTCCAACCCAAGATCTCATACCTTGTTATTTATGTTAAGAGATGTATGATCTATCCTAGTGTGCTCTAAGTATTATTGGTTATGATATCAACTCAATATGTATTTACGTATTATTTGATTGGGATCATCACAAGATGACATAATGATAAGACGTATGAAAAGTTTCACCATGTTCAAACCTTCTCGTAATCATCTTGGATAACTAATGTCGTTAAAAAATAAATAAAACGATAATACTTTGCATTTTCACTTTAAACATTACGTTTTTAATATTTTCATTTCATCAAACTCTTACTACAATTAAACCTCACTTCTTTTAAGGAAACAACCCTAGCCTCCATGTTCAAACTCAAAATTGAAAGATTTTTTACTGCTAATTCATCTCTAAAAGCCCAAAACCTCAGCTCCATTGCTTCCGCCTTATCAATTCTAGACGATGATCAAACAAACCCTCAATCCCATAAGCAAAAAACCTCAATTCCCAACACCCAAATTCAAGAAACATCGCATTTCGACCCAAAATTCTACCTTTCCGCCCTAATTAACTGTAAAAATCGACAACAGATTCAATCCCTTCACGCCCACTTATCTGTCAATGGCTTGATCAACGACCCATTTTTAGTAAACAAGCTTTTGTATATGTATGTACGTTACAATGATCTTGATGATGCCCATAAGCTGTTTGATAAAATGCCTGAAAGAAACCCTGTTTCTTGGAGTGTTATGATTGGTGGGTTTGCTAAAGCTGGTAGATATATGAATTGCTTTGACACATTTAGGGAGTATATTAGGTCTGTTCAACAGCCTGATGTTTACACATTGCCCTCTGTGATACGAGTTTGTCGCGACACACAAGACCTCAAAATGGGTAGGTTGATTCATCATGTTGTGCATAAATTTGGATTGCAGATGAATACTTTCATTTGTGCAGCACTTGTGGACATGTATGCAAAATGTGGTGTTATAGATGATGCACGAAATTTATTCGATTTGATGACAGATAAGGACCTTGCAACATGGACTGTCATGATGGGTGCATATGCTGCTTGTGGAAACGCTAACGAGTCGTTAGTTTTGTTTGATCAGATGCAAGAATATGGTATTGTGCCTGATAAGATCTCCATGGTGACGATTGTAAACGCTAGTGCAAAGTTAGGGGCCATGAATAAAGCTAAAAAGATACATGAACTAATACAGAAGCAATACCACTCGCTAGATGTGATTCTTGGTACTGCAATGATTGATATGTATGCAAAATGTGGCAGCATTGATTCTGCTCGTGAGATATTCGATAAAATGAGAGAAAAGAACGTTATATCATGGAGCACGATGATTGCAGCCTATGGGTATCACGGGCAAGGACAAAAAGCACTCGACTTGTTCCCTCTAATGGCAAAAGATCGAATCAAACCAAACAAAGTCACCTTTGTTTCACTTCTGTATGCGTGCAGTCACTCGGGTTTAGTTGAAGAAGGTCTAAAGATTTTCTCACTGATGCAAGAAAAGTACTTCATAAAACCAGATGTGAAGCACTACACATGTATGGTTGACTTATTGGGGCGCGCTGGAAAATTAGATCAAGCGTTCAATATGATCGAAAACATGAAGGTTGAGAAAGATGTTGGCTTATGGTCTGCATTATTAGGCGCGTGCAGAATCTATAATCATGTTGAAATGGCACAAAAAGCAGCTGAATCTCTTCTTGAAATCCAGCCTCACAACCCGAGTCACTATGTCATGCTTTCCAACATCTACGCGAAAGCAGGGAAGTGGGAAAACATGGCCAAGATTCGGGCACAAATGACTAACAAAAACCTTAAAAAGACCACGGGTTTTACATGGGTTGAAGCACACAACAGTGTTCATAAATTTAGCAGTGGTGATCACTCACATTGTGAGTCGAAGGCGATTTATGAGAAGCTTAAGAGTTTGATACAGAAACTGGAGGTTTCTGGGTATGTTCCTGATACAGAATATGTGTTGCATGATGTTAGTGAGGAGCTTAAGTTGGGGAATTTGTATGCACATAGTGAGAAACTTGCTGTTGCATATGGGCTTATTAGTACACCCGAGAGGACCGCGATCCGTATGACTAAGAATCTTAGAGTGTGTGGCGATTGTCACACGTTTATGAAACTCGTGTCGGTCGTTGAGCAACGCGAGATAATTGTTAGGGATGCTAAGCGGTTTCACCATGTCAGGGAAGGTGTTTGTTCATGTGGTGACTATTGGTAAACGATTGATTATTGTTGATGGTTAAAATACGTCTATCGGTATCAGTAGTCCCTCGGTAAAATTCATTAGGCAATTTTACCACGGACTATTATATCAATGGCTATCTCTTTTACGCTGAGATTTTCAACAGAATTGTCCGTCGATATTAGTCTTGTTTCGTATGAAATCTCTTAGTCTTTTTCATGCATTTTAGTTCAGCTCAATTTGTACAACTTTTTCAAATTTCATATTTAAAATATAATATTCTAACATCATGTTCTTACTTTGTATATAATATTTAAAAGAATTGCGTATAAAAAATACATTTATACAAATCATTGATGGAACTGAGAAAATATAAAAGTTAATTGTAATTTTATAACACGCACAAGTGTTATATATAAATAAACATAAGAATGCGAGTAAATAGTAAATACCCATTTAATAAAATAGAAAACTCATTAAAATTCAACATGTCATGTATCGACGTCCTGAAGACTTATTGTTGTTTGTGACTTATAACTAAAAGATTGTAAGTTTATTGTTTACATTTTAGGTTCTGACTAGAAAATCAATTTGCCGTTAAAAATCAATATATCTGTTTACACAAGTGGTGATGAATAAAATATTCAATCTAGTAAATAACAACATCATCCAAATACACGTATTTCTTCTCATCGTCAACAAAATTATTTTATTACTTATCGAATACGAGATTTCGGACTAGAAACACCATAAATAACTTCCTTTTTTAAATAAAATATATGCAGTATGATTTTTATGGCAGTTACACACTTGCACTCATGGGTCATCTTTAAAGTTCAATTAAAATATATTGTAAAAAAATTACTCAAATGTGAAGAATCTAAAAAAACTTTAAATATTTCAAAATTTGAATTCCCTCGTAAAATATTAAAAAACTTAAAGTTATATACTTTTTCCATTTAGTGTACAGAAAATACACATCTCATCTTTAATATTCATTAGTTACACAAATTATATTAATGTTTAGCGTGACAAGGTCGTTAAATCCAATCACGTACAATGACCAGCTTCTTCTATTTACTCTTTTAAGAATTATTTTTGTAGTTAACTTAATTATGTGATCTTATTTGTAAGTAAATATGTATTTAAGGATTGAGCATGTCAAACACACCCTCTCTTTATAACTAACAAAGATTAAGTACCAAATATACAATTTCTTATATACATTGGCAACCGTATTTTTATTTCAAAACTTAGTTTAACTCCTTCAGACAAAAAATTCTCGTTCAAGTTTAAAAGAAGACAATTTCAATTGGCTTTGCGTTTTGCTATGACAATTAACAAAAGCCAATGGCAATCATTTTCCAGAGTTAATTTATACTTGAAAAGTCTGGTTTGCACTCATGGTCAATTATATGTCGTTTTATCCCAGGTTAAGATGGATTCAAATTATTAATTCTAGACTAAAAGAGGAACCTTACAAGCACAACGAACATCTTCTATAAAGAAATCTTTTCCGATTTGTAGTTTTTTTTCAAGCTTATTTGTTTATGTAAGCATTTTATTAAAATTATTTTTTTTATTTTACTTTAATAAAAAATATTGTCCTCATGTTCTCATACACCTTCAAATCAACTTGTGTTTAGTAATAAAAATTATTTGCTAATGTTTTTTATTTACTACCCGTATATCACACAGGTTTATAAGCTAATGACTATATGTAGTGGGTATTTTGAGGGCTACAAACATGATGACATGGACACAAGTGGGGTTCTAAACACCATTATAAATTAAAAAGGGCTTTAAATCCATAGGGTTCCAAGCCTTTAACAGGCGCCTAACATAATTTTTCTTAAATTATTGTATCAATAGAGACTTCAAATATTAATTAACCACTACAATTGATTTAAGAAGTGTTTTAGTGAAACGATATCTACATGACATTTAGGTAGCGTTTTAACTAAACAACCACCACACATAATACCTCTACACATAGTAAATTGGAGGAATCCAAAGTAAAATTCTAAAGGTTGACTAAAACAAAGTAAAGATTTCCTAAGTGAAAACCGGCGGAAATATTTGAAATGTTATTCCATATATTAATTAGATCTTATCCACATGCGGAATACAACAACAACAACCTATCTCTATAAATACGAAATACCCCTTCAAAGTTCAAACCACCTTCATTCCTCCACAATTTCGAAATACAAGTTTTGGTGTGTGATCTCCTTCATAAAAACCTACTAAAGTTGTTGTTTTTCTTTATAACGATGTCGGTTTTCGGTAAACTATTCGGGCTATTTGCATTCATTGTGTGCTTGTTTCCATTGTTGGATGATATCAATGGAGGAGGAGCTATGGCTTTTCATAAGGATTATGTTAACTATAAGTTTTTGAGTGTGAAGACCGTTGATCAAGTTTACAGAACTGGATATCACTTTCAACCTAAGCAAAACTGGATTAATGGTACGTGTTCTTCTCTTAATTATATTCTCATGCAAAAAATGAGAAAAGAAAACTAACTAATGCTCCTAAAATTTGGTATCGATCCACCACGAAAAGCCATCCATTATTCCTTTAAAACACTATATAATTACACTTTTGTGAGTGAAATATGTCTTGCTAATAGCCAACACTATTCATAATCCCTTATTATTTGTTGCTCCGAAAAAGTGATTGATCGATCGATAAAAACAACCATAAATTTTCTCAAAATAGTTGTCAATTAATACTTAATATATGTTGCAAGAGAATGTGAATATATATGTTGCATGTTCTGTTTTCCTTGTTATTTAATATTATTGGTGAATTCGTCCATGCATTATCTTCTATGTTTGCAGGTATATCATATGCAATTAGACTATGTGTACTGGTTTATTTAGTTAAAATGCCACATAGACAAATATAAATTTATTAAAATTATTTTAAATCAAGTATAGTGGTTTAAAGCCATTTTTAGTTAAAAGTGAGAGAAATAAATTCATTAATATATTTTAACGACCGTTAAAGATTTGACTAAAAATAAGTTTGAAGCCCCCTTTAACTAGGATGTAGTGATTTTAAAGCTCCAATTGTATCCACATCAACAACTTTAGAGCTCTTTAAAGGCATCACTACGTTTAGTCTTAATTAGCTATTAGGTTTCTTTTTTACAATTTAGAAGAGATATGTAAAATTGCCTCTCGAAAAGAAAAGGTGTAGTATGCAAATATTCAAAGTCAACATTTTGAAATTTATTGCACAAAAGAAAAGGTGTAGTATGCACACACTTATCTTTTAAACATTTCATGCAGAGGGCAACATCGATACACATACAATTGTCTTTACTATTTTTAGATTTAAAATGTACGTTACAAAACTAAATAGAGCATCTTCAACGTCGTTGCCCCACAAACGGGGTCATGTCACCTTGTCGGGGTTGCTCCTAGAAACACGCTCCCTCCTCCTCTCACGAAATCTGTTAAAACCATGTGTATTGGTTGTTTAGTTAAAATGTCATCTAGGTGTCATCTAGACAAAAAATCATATCACTAAAACCCTTTTAAATCAAGTTTAATGGTTAACTAATGTTTTAAAGCCCTACTGATGCAATAGTATAGGCAAAGTTGTGTTTAGAGCCCTATTAAAACCCAAAAATCATAGGTTTAGAGCCCGTTTTAATGCATAGTCTAATGGGTGTTCGTCTTAAAGACACGTGTCATCCCTTCCACCATCTCTTATCTTTCTCCACATGAGCTTAAATACACCAAAAAAAAAAAAAAAAAAAAACAAAAAAACAAAAAAACAAGCGTTATAGATGCCCTGATATATTAAGATTGGACACAACACAAACAAATTAAAAGGATTTCATGTTTTTTTGGGCGTAATATATATTAAAGTTCTGAAACCATAAAGGTTACAAATAAAAGGTAATACCTCACATCCTATTACTATTAATAGTAAGTATGGAGTTTGTTTCTATCCACATGAATATGCAATAAAGAAAACGGATATAGTCTGAAAGGTCAAAAAAACGGTCGCATTAAGTCATTGACAGTTCCGATATACGGTTAGAATCGAACGTATCAATGACGTTGTTACGACCAACACTTCTTTTGAATACCTATCGGCCTTTTCTGTTATAATTCGTCATGTAAAAATGCGAATATATCAGGTCCAAATGGCCAAAACTTTCTCATTAAGCATGCGGGAGCCTTATGCAATAAGTTTATCCTTTTCTGCTATAAGTACTAAAATATTATTAACATAATTCAAAAATATTAAGAGAAATAGAAAACATATGCTCATTTTATATGTTTTATGCTTGTTTGTGTTATTGTATACTATTTCTTTCTATTACTGGTTTGTCTATATTACGTTACTATTTACTAATGGTTTTTTATTCCTTTTGCATGATGTGCTTAAAACAAACTGGACCAACATAGACCCTAATGGTGAGTTTATTTATTCATGCAAAACTAATTTAGTTGAAGAATATATGTTTTTTGGTAAAATAGTTTTAACTAACTTTTTTTTTTTAATTTATCTTGCCGGTAGCTCCAATGTATTACAAGGGATATTATCATTTGTTCTACCAGTATAACCCAAAAGGTGCGGTGTGGGGCAACATTGTTTGGGCACATTCTGTATCGAAAGACATGATTAATTGGATATCATTAAAACCAGCAATCGTACCATCAAAACCTTTTGATAAGTATGGGTGTTGGTCTGGCTCAGCCACAATCCTCCCGGGAAATAAACCTGTTATTTTATACACTGGAATAATAGCCAAAAATCCAAAACCAGGTTACCAAGTTCAAAATTATGCAATACCCGCAAACTATTCAGATCCGTTTCTTAAGGAATGGATCAAACCTGATGATAATCCAATAGTGAAACCAGTACATGAGAACGTGTCATCTTTTCGCGATCCCACGATGGCTTGGTTCAACAATGGCCATTGGAAAATGATAGTAGGAAGTAAACATAATCATCAAGGTATCGCCTATTTGTATAGGAGCCGGGATTTTGTTACGTGGACTAAAGCCAAACATACTCTTCATGACAAACCTGATACGGGTATGTGGGAATGTCCAGACTTTTACCCCGTATCTAGTTGTGGGACGAATGGGGTGGAAACCTCGGGTTTAGAAGGGGGAATCAAACATGTTTTCAAAGTCAGTCTTGATGCGACTAGGTTTGAATACTACACGATTGGCACGTATGACACGATCAAAGATAAATACTTCCCTGACAACACTTCTGTTGATGGTTGGGCCGGGTTAAGATACGATTATGGAAACTTTTATGCATCAAAGACGTTCTTTGATCCGGGTCAAAACCGAAGAATCCTATGGGGTTGGGCTAACGAGTCTAGCACAGCATTAGAAGACACCAAAAAAGGATGGGCCGGAATTCAGGTAATCAGATGAATTATTTTTATTTCCAACTGCTATGTGTAAAACAGTTCTACTATTATTATTATCATGGCTTCTAATATTTTATTTTGTGCAGTTGATTCCACGTATGGTATGGTTGCACCCTAGTGGAAAGCAATTGGTGCAATGGCCAATTCATGAATTAGAAAGCTTAAGAGGTGACAGGCTGCACCAAACCGATGTGACCCTCAACAAGGGTGAGATGGTTGAGGTTACTGGACTCACAGTTGCCCAGGTTTGTACTTTTATGCATTGGTTGTGGTACATTTGATTCTTTAGTTTATGATGGAACTTCTTGATATATAGTTGTAACTATTGATATAATATAGGCGGATGTTGAAGTGACATTTTCATTTTCTAGCTTGGATGAAGCTGAGACTTTTGATCCCGAATGGTTCAAATTACCCTCGGAAAATCTTGCAATGGAGATATGTGGAATCATGGGCACGAAACAAGGCGGGTTAGGGCCGTTTGGTGTTTTAACATTGGCCTCAAAGAAACTTGAAGAGTACACTCCAGTTTTCTTTAGAGTTTTCAAGGCTCTCAACAATAAACATAAAATTCTTATGTGTTCAGATGCAACAGTGTAAAATCTCTTTCCCTAAATACATATATATGTTGTGTGCGTGCACTTTTGTAAAATTGTCCTTAATTTTATCTAGGGATGGCAATCAAACCCGAACCCGACGGGTATACCCGAAACCCGCGGCATGTGGGACGGGTATGGGATCGGATAAGCGGGTATGGGATAAATTTTTATTTTTTTCGCTGGTATGGGATTGCATTGCATACCCGTTTACCCGACCCGATTACCCGATTTATCATACCCGTTTACCCGATTATATACCCGAAATTATTTTATTTTATAATTTATAATACCTAATATTTATATTATATATAATTATATCTTTTTATTTTTTTACTTAATATCTCTTATTTAATGATTATATGTTAATATAACCTATTAAGCTTACTATCATTTATATCATATAGTATCTTACAAAGTTATAATAAAATTCTTAAAATTAGATTGTAGAGTGTGGGACGTAAACAAATAATAATAAATAAGATTTAATTAAAAATATTGTTTGATACTTATATACAAATGTAACTTTATATATTGTCTTAATTTTAATAGATACCAGACAGGCATGCCCAACGGGTAATTTTTATTAGCTTAATGGGTATACCGATTACCCGTGGGTTTACCGGATACCCGATGGGTAATTACCCGCTACATACCCGACGGGTTTTGGGCCGGGTATGGGACACCCTTTTCTAATCGGGTATAGGGTTGGGATTACTCATACCCGTCCCAAACCCGCCCCGTTGCCATCCCTAATTTTATCCCTAATTGATTTTTAATATTGATTTTGTCTTGTTTGGACACAGGTCCTCCTTGAACCAGGATGTGTATAAGCCATCGTTTGCAGGCTTTGTGGATGTCGATCTAGCCGAAAAGAAGCTTTCACTTAGAAGCTTGATTGATCATTCAGTTGTAGAAAGTTTTGGGGAGGGAGGAATGACAGTTATAACATCAAGGGTTTATCCGACGCTAGCAGTGGGCAAAAATGCACATTTGTATCTATTTAACAATGGTACCGAGACAATCACTGTTGAGAAATTGGATGTTTGGTCGATGAAGAGTCCTCATGCCATGAATTAATTAAACTAAGTTTGATTAATTAGTCTAGGAATTACTAATTGGTTCATGTGACGTTATTGGCGTTGTTCTTTCTAGTACTTTTTGTAAACATTTTTTTGCTCTTAGATTTAGTTTGTTAAATATTAACACATTAATATCAATCGTGTAAAACATAACATGAGAATGGTTAACCTGCAGTTTAGTTAACGAGTAACTTATAAAAACAAAGAATAATTGCAAATGTCTAGATTCTGTGCAAATTTTACTACTCTAGCTTTTGATATATATATTTATAATAAAAAAAATCATAAGCAAAGAAAACAAAATAGGATTTTGGCTATTATGAACATGACTGCTCTTATTTTTGAGCGAAAGATAGGAAACCAGTTTTATGACTTAAGCTCCCTAAAATCTATCTGTTATAATAAAAGAAGGTTTTGAGTTGGCACTTGTCATGATATTAGACCTCCTAAAACTAATTTCCTCGCTTCTCTCTTATATTTAATATTTACATTAACTACTAATTATATTATTTAATTATTTTGATATTAAAATAGTTTTTAATAAATTAAGAAAGAGTTTTTTTTATAAATGTAACTTTTAAAGAAACAATCTTTTGTATAACATAAGTAATATTTTAAAATATCAAACTTTTTTAAAAATATAAAATATTTAAAATCAATGTTTTTAGAAATTAAATTTTTTATGAACCATAAAAAAATTAAAATTCATAGTTTAGAAATTGACATTTTTTTAAAATATTTTGATTTAGAACAAATAATTAAATTTTTTTAGATTTAAAAATTTTACAACAAAAGTTCAAAGAAAAGAATATCATTGTTTTTTTACTTATAGTATTATCTCATATGTAATTTCAATCATATCATATTTTAAAATATCATTTTGTAATTAATAATTTTTATTACTATTTATTTAATATTTTATTTATTAAAAGCTAAAGAAAACAGTATTTTAAACTACTATATTTTCTATAACAGTTATATTTCAAACAGTTTTATTTTCAACTCTCTAAAATGCTACTAAGTTTGTGATTTTAAGGGTATACATTGAACGGTTTAGATTAGTTTTGAGACAAGACCTCCAAATCTAGCGACAGTGATTAGACCTTATCCGGAAGAAGAGTTTGTACCATGACATGAAGTACAACCAGAAGATTATTAGTATGTATCATGGGATCCATAGGTAGTATATGATGATGTCAATAAGAAGACACTATATCGTTAGAGAAACCATGACTCATGGTGCAAATGAAAGTGTGTGCTAATCCACTCTCAAAACATTGATGAGCAGGTAATGGTACAAGATTTTCTGAAACCTCAAGGTAAAATTTTACTTAAGCGACATCTACTTTGACCATTCACAAAATTGGGATTTCTAAACTAGTTGGATTAGTTTTTGATAGTGTGTTAAAAATTAGATACTAAAGGTTATGTAGATTTAAAATTAAATATATAAACAATTGATTGGGTCTCGATGTTATATGGAGCATCATTACCAGGGTCACCGCGACTCGAATGAGATAGCTATGTACCCGTAGTCACCGTGCACTCCAAGTCTTTCACCATGCCCCAGCGCATGCGTTAAATATAATCTGTTGCGTTAAATATAATCTATTTTAGCATGTACGAAAAGTAACTTGTTTATAATTTATATATCATGTCACCTCTAATGAAAAAGATAGAAGATTTAATTGGACTTGAACAAACACTAGTTTTTTCCTCCGTGATACGTGTCGTAAGTTTGTACTTTTTCCCCTCGCATTACGTGGGGGAGTTTGGCCGTTTTTCCTCCGCGCTACGTGTGGGAGTTTGGTCGTTCTTCGCCCATGCTACATGGGGGAGTTTGGCCGTTTTTCTCCCATGTTACGCAGTGTGACTTTGATCGTTATCGGTAAACACTGATACTAGTTGCGATAATATCAATGCTAGAAATGAAGATGTTCGGTTATCATGGTACCGCAACAGTGACTACACTCATTATTGCCTAGGAAACGAAAATTTTGAATAGAAATACGTTTTCAAAAAAAGTATCATAACGTTGACAAAGAATTTTATATAGTAAGAGGGTGAGAATGAAGATTTAAGAAACTAAATTCATTAAACTTTTATGTCAAAATTAAATAAAAAAACTAAAAATTTACTGTAAAAATAAGAGAATTCTAGACTCTACTATTCACTTGATGAGGTTTAAATATATATGTAACTAGGTTAGAAACTATTGTATTACAAAGACTGAATAAAGAAAATATTAAATTAAATAGTTAATAATAAAAAATTATGATTGTAAAATGATATTTTAAAATAATATATAATTAAAATTAAGTATAAATAAATGTTTTATATTAAAAAATATATAAAATAAGAAAAGATAGTTTTAACTAAGTCAGAACCAAAAAAATGAGTCTCACTGAAGAAATAAATAAAAAAAATATTAAAACAAATAACATAGAATCCTATAACTTGCTCAATAAAGATTTGATAAAGTCATGATTGTTTAATCATTATTTTTAAAAAATAAACTTAAATACTTATGTATATTATAAATTAGCTTTAGTAAACCCGTGTATTACACGGGTTGAATAAATAAAATAAAAATTTATTAATGATAAAAGATATTATAAAATACTATTGAAACTACGTACGAGTAAAAACCATAGATAATAAACAATGACATCATTTTTTAAACTTTTTTGTTATATTTAAAAAATTAAAAATTTTGTTTCAAAACAAGCCGTTTTAAAAAAAATAGCATTTAAAATTTTTTTAATTATTTTTTGTTAATTTATAAAAACACTAATTCTAAAATATTTTATATTTTTTAAAAATTTTGATGTTTTAGAAAAATTTATTAATTTTTAAAATTTATTTCTTTACAAATAACATTAATTAAAAGATTTATTTCTTAATTTATTAAAAAATTCTTGTTAGTCTAAAAAATATTTGAATAATATTATTAGTAATTAAAGTGGTTATTTAATAAGAGAGAGAAGCGAAAAAATTTAATAAGAATAAATATGATATCGAAATGTGTCTTTTTAGTTTTCTTTTTATTAGAGTAGGTAGATTTATTTTCTAAAACTATAAAAGGAATATTTTATTGTCATATTTTCTTTTTACATGAATAAAACTTCATTCCGTTAAATTATATTATGTTGCATGTCAAATTTTTTTTCTTGTTACATTAAAAAACAATTGTTTTGATGTTTTCGAATGACGACATGTGTCCTTCAAAAATCTTTTTTATTATATAGCATAGATATGTATGTATTATGCTTATTCTAATATGGCAGCAACTGCAGCAATTTGCGTCCAATACGAGGCAAATTTTCGACCAAATATGACAATTCTGGTGAAAGCATTGCAGCCGCTTGTCAACTCAGAACCGGTAGCCTATCTTAATCCTATTCAACGCTTGAACATCAAGCACGAACAGCTTCGTCCGACAATGATCAAATCCTATCCTGACTTCAATCGAGACCAACAAGAATCAAAACTGTTTGATATCTTCTATGAGATAACGACCCCAGAAGAGGATCTGGTAAAAAAAGTGGTTTTTGGTGCCCAAAGGTTCCAATGTGTTCAAAGTTATAAGCTCTGCATTCACCTGATCACATCAATTGCTTTCTTAAACACATGTAAGAATCTTGAGATCCTTTTCCCCCAAACGTTGCACTTGTATCCCTTCAATAATATGTTTTTAATGGAATGCTCTAACAAAAAGAAGAGGTAACACAAAACAACCATGACAACCAACGTCCAGATCGCTGAGTTCTATTCAAATCGTCTGTCATTATTTCTACACATCCGAATATGTTAAACTGTATGCTTTTGTCATCAACAATTTGCTACATGAATCGACAGTCAAGAGATTTTGTCTTTGTAAATTGCGAAAGCTGAACCATTGCAAGTAACACTAAGCACACTGAAACAAGAACAATAAACAAAACGTCCTTGAACTTTCATATTCAACTTCATGTGGGCTATGCATATATGTAACCTATTTGAAAGTAACAAACAAAAAATCTCTCATTTACTTTTTCCTTCCTCTATCCCCCAATACCATTGAAAATTCATGAGATAACTTCACTAAGTTTTACTGCTGAATTTATATTTCTATCGAGTAACAAAACAAGAAATGAAACTGAACATGATCGATTTTCCCGAGTCAGATGTAGCATGATACAGAGTGTAGTAGATCATTGCACAAATTTCCTACAAAATCTACTCTTTTCACACTTTTCACTTACACTGGTTTCCCTTTAATTTTATCGTCATTAACTTCCTTTCAACCTGACCTGCAAATAAGTATGTAAATAATTACATTAAATTATAACATCATTAATATGAAGGACTTGATTTATTAGAAGTATAATTGCTTGCCTAAAACACATTAACGTCTAATGCGAGGCTTGCACCGGAATTCAGCTAAGAGTGCAATGTGATCAGATGACCATTCTGGAGAAGGAAGTGCTGTATCTTTCCTCAAGCTATCCTCATCCAAAAGTTCCAATAATGATTCAACAGTCAAACTATCAGCTGAAAAAAGTCAAACAAAGATCACCTCACTATAAGTGCATAAATGGGGTGTTTAAATTGTTTTTTCAAAAGTGATTGTTTGATTTTAAATACAGTTAAGCAGTTTGTAAGAGCTAGCTTTGGGATGTGCTTCTGCTGTTTGAGATTATAATAATCAAATAATCAGTTTGAGTGTTAGGCAAACCAAAAGAATATAATACCTGAGTAAAATATATAATCAAGGGTGCCAATGAAGTCCCTTGTGCAATTTGTAAATAAGGGTTCATTTGTGTTAGGGTCCACTCTCTTCTTCTGTTGTTCATTACCACTTCTAGCAAAAGACGAGTACGCACTTACCTGTATAAACATAAAATCATAATTTAGAAAAAAGTGCACATGATTACAAATAATGAGAAAAAATAACTTAAGCACTAGTTAAAGGCGATTTACCAAGGGGAGAGTGTGAGTCAATTTGGTGTCAGGTCGTAATATTCCAAGAGGGTCTACAGCTAAATCGGGATGCATTGGATCAACTTTTCCAATTGCAAGAAGTGCATGTGGAGCACTGCAATTGAGTTTAAAATTTTATAAGTAAATATTAAAGCAATAAAGTTGTTTATTTTACTAGATAATTAGCACATGACTCACTCACCTTCCAGGAACTGAGTTAAAGTCGCCACAGACTAACATAGGAATGTCTGCACTGGCAGCAATCTTTTCCAATCCTTTTAACAGCGTGTGAACCTTCACCATTATCCAACAAAACATGTTTTGTATTTAGTAATAATAATCACAAGAATGACAATATAAAATTTCTTTCTATGTTTGTGTGGTCAAAAAAGTCAAACCTGCCATAGTTTCACGTCCTTCAGCTCATGTTGAACGTTCACATGAGTATTTGCCTATACTCCCAAAAGGGAAAAAAACGAAATTGATGAATTCTCATACAAATTATGACTTAATTGAAGGTTGATAATCAATTCAAATTTTACATTAAATAAATTCTAAATATTGAAAGTTATGTGTCGTAGAGTCTTACCACACAAACAAGTTGTCGCTTTCCAGCAGCATCAACACCTTGGTTACTGAACTTCGCTTCTAAAACAACAATTAGTGCAACATTATCCTGTTATAAAACCAAAAGATTATCATCAAAAACGACACGTTCTACCCAAAAAATAAAAAAAGACAACAAAAAACAAAAAAAGAAAGGAATAAATCATCGGCTAAAGATATAAAGCTACCTTAACCAATCGATTTAAAGCTGTTTTCTTTTGGGCATTAGGAACCAAAGCATCAGTTAAAGATTGTGCAGCTTTATTAAACTCAACTTCATATTTTTTCACATGTGAGAATCTAGCTCTGCGAAAAAATGTAGCACAACCATCAATTGTCTGATTACTGCCATTGTGCATCTCAGTAGTTCTCCTCTTAAAAAGAGCCTGATATCCATGTTTGTCCAACTCAGGTGCAAAAAACTCCTCAAAATGATCACTTTGAACCTGAAATCAAATAAAAGCCACATCAAAGTCAAGCTTAGCAAAACCTTAAAGAGACAAAAAAAAAAAAAAAAAAAAAAAAGTTAAACTCACCTCTTGAAGACAAACAATGTCTGCAAGGTAACCAACGATCTCTCTTAACAAATTCTGTCTGCGATAAGGCCATGAAAGCGCCCATGAAGGGCAATAACCATACAAATCACTAGTAGCATACGAATCACATAAAACATTATATGAAAGAACAGAAAATGTTCCGGAAGATGTATCCAAATGGCCTGCCACGTCAGAATTGGTGACTGAAATCAATCGTCTTGGACTTGGTGAAGGAGCAGGAATCACACGAGATGTTAGTATAGTGTTTGCTTGGCCAACAGGCAATTTGGTCTCTGAATCTACCACAACACATTCAAACTTAAGAACATGACCAATATCCTCTGCTGTTGGTGTGTACGTTTTAGAGCGCCCAACTTCAAACCAAGTTTCACCACCATTTCTTTGTGTAACTGCACCAGGGAATAATGGTGCAGTACCATTGGCAACGGCTTGCCCATTTGTACTATTATTATTATTATTCAGCCCCGATGTCGAATTATTAAATCGTCCATAGATATCTTCTTCTTCATTTCCATTTTCATTAACAGCACTAGCAGCACGCTCATGTAGAACACGATGGTGTTGCCATGCATCAGAAAAGCATTTGGTTGTGCAATGGTAGCTTTTAGCAACAGGCAATTTGGCTTTAACACACCCTAAACACTGCAATGTGGCTTGCTCAGACGGATGTACACTGCATATAGCGACCTTTTTATCACTTTGTATACGATACCTACAACAAAAGTGAGAAAAAAGCAATACAATTGTGAACATAACATCTGAGTTCAATTATTAAAACAGTGTAACATCACTGATCATACAAATAAATGAAAACCCAAACAAAAAGAGACAAGTAACAAAGGAAAGTAAAATTCCTATCCCTCTTTAGCACCAAATAACACTTCTCAAGTAAAATACTTAATGGCCCTTATACTTGTCATCAAGCAAACTTCCAAAGATATTATAATTCTTGCAAACTAAATTATCTTCTAAAACACAATCATCTTAATCAAATTCAATAAACCTATAGGCGCTCGCCTAGGCTACCTTGCATCCATCAAGGTGCACGGGGGCAAAGTCCAATCAAATTCTAAAGACAAAAAAAATACTCAATGATATGAAACAGCTAAAACTGGTCTTAAACATCTAAAAACGGCCCGAAACCAGCCTAACAAACCTTAAACATTTCTAAAACCCCTAAAAATGGTCAACTTATAATGTGCATCCTGCTTAAAAAGGTCTTAGACTACCTAGAAATAAACATATCATGTTACAACATAGTGCATGTTTGGGATTGCTTATTTTATCCCAACTTCTGACTTCTCAGAAGTTAATAAGTCAAAAAAAGTGTTTGGCAAACCCAAAAGGACTTTTCAAACTGACTTTTCATATAAGGTAAAAAGGAGGTTTTGAGAAGTAAGGAGGGGGTTACTTATTGACTTTTGAAAACTCCTTTTGATCAAATTTTCTATTATACCCCTTTACTATCTCCTATTAACTCCTATCAACTCCTATCGTTATTAAAATCATGTCTTTTTTGGTCATTTTATAACATTTTAGTTTATAAGCTAATCCAAACACTTTTTTAAAAACTCCTTTTGAAAAGTCATAAGTTAATAAGTCCTTTTTGTCAAAAGTCATTTTCAATCAAAATAATCAATCCCAAACATGGCCATAGTAATGGGCAAAATACTAAACTGAAACAGTTAGTCATTCACTAAACAATATGCATTCATTACTGATCGGAGAGAAACGGCTAAAGATTAGCAACAATAACCAACGACTAACCACTTATATCTCAAGAAATGGCCCTCAACTGGCAAAGACTCAGGAACATCTTCGGTGGAGACAGTCTTATCAGGATGGCGTATAAGCACGTAGGGCGAAAGCTCGCAACCCACAATCGGAATATCGGACGGGAGGTGCACTCTCAGCACGCTCAGCATGCTTCAATCACATCAGCAATAACTACTCTCAAAAAACCCTAACCCTAATTCAACAAACAACGAAGACGAAAGTAAAATTACGATGACGAATTCGAGCAAGAAAACGCGACGGGCACCTGGCGAATCCGCCATTACATATCTTTGATCAAAGCCTGCATTCCCAAATCGTTTGATTTTCTTCCTCAAATAAAAAAACCCTTGCTTGATGTAACCAAGATTCCGATGTCGAGTAACAAGATTCTGTGATGAAAGATCAAGAACAAGGGGTTTTCTTGATTTGTTTAAAGAATTGATGGGGTGTTGAAATTGAAGGAAGAAGATGAATAAAATGAATGATTGATGGATGAAGAATTAGGGTTTGAAATGGAATTGGTGTATACGGGGGTTTTACAAACAGAGATAAGAAGACGACGTAATTTGGTATTGGGTCTGTCGTCTCAATTTTTGTTGTATATATCTATTTGTATGTAAACTTGGAAGGGATATTATTATTGTGTTATTAAATTGATTGATTCATTTTTGTGATGTTAGTTTACCGGTTTCAATATGATAAAATTTATATATGTTTTTTATTTGAGGTTCAAAGTGAATATTTATGTTTTAACGATGAGATGATTTTTTATGTTTTTGTATAGGATTTTTCACTTATTAAGTTTTATTCTCATTATATAGCCTTTAAAACTCTTTAAGACAACACGAAGACATGCGATTTAAGAAAAATGAGAACGAGAGATGAGGGAAATACAAAGAAGAAACCGGTAAATATTCACGGATTTGAGAGAAATACAACAAAAAAAAAACTAGCAAATTAGGGATTTGAAATTTGGAAAGACTGAAACATCGTCGCCCAGTAATCGGAGAAAGAGAAATGCAACCGGGGAATTGGGAATTCAGCATGATTTCGTGTGATCTAAAGAGTGATGTTAGCTATTATTGTAACCAATTGTTTTCAATTAAAAAGGTATTTTCGTTTATATTGATTAAAAGATTAATTAAGATCCAAAGAATGTCATAATGCTACAAGAAATATTTAACAAATAGATTTTTTGTCGGCTGGAAAGCAAAATCATTTTTTAAAAAATAATCATGAACCGATAATAAAAAAACAAGATAAAAGATAAAAAAAAAAAAAAGTTTGTAAAATTAGGCCAAAAAAATATGTTATTCTGGTCATATATCATATATAATTAAAATCTTAAAGATAAACTATAGAATTTTTTTTATCTTTCTATATATTATGATAATCCTATTTTGAATAAGAATCACTGTTTCATGGGATTCTAACAAACCTTTTAATATAAATAGAATTTAATTTATTTTTAAGAAACTTTTTTTTGCGTAACACTAGAAAAATGAAATTTTCATACACATATACACTATCATAAACATACAAGTCAAATAAAAGAAATTATCACTCCAACTATATACTTTTTTTTGTTTAGTGCCTTTTGTCACAAACTTGAATAAAGAATAATTGTTGATACACTAATAAGTCTATTTTGAAAGAATCTTCAATTTATTTTTCGTTTTAAGACATGAAAGAGATGAGATCGCCACTACACTAAAGGGATTATTTTAATAAGTTGCTTATGAATGCATACAATAATTACAATCGATGTTTTTAAAAAATATAACTATATAATATCTCAAAAGTCAAAACATCAAGGTTCTCATAAAGGAATTCCGGTATCGGTCTTGTCTCCTTTTTTTACATATCAAGTGTTACGGGAATAAAGCGTTTACCTTGATAAGTGAACTTAGTGTGAAGGAATAATTACTGTTGTTTGTTTTATGTACTCATGTTAATGACAACCTTATCCTTCAATTAAGAATATCTATTGAACATAATATAATTATTAGATAATTTAAATATATAGTTTTTTTAACACTGTTTCTGAGGATAGATATTATTTTAATCAGACTCATATATTCGTTTCCAATCAAGATGAGGACACTCATAACTGGAAAAACTATTTTGCTAAATGATAAGTATTTTTGCTTAAAGTAAGACATAAACCCAAAACCTCTCATATTTGCATGTTTTAGAAGTTATTCTAAAAAAAAAAAAAAAAAAAAAAAAAAAAAAAAAAAAAAAAAAAAACTTTACACACAATTAGCTAGAACACACGTGGTGTGAATACATATATGACACATTATTACCTGTAAATACACACGTTTAAATCCAAGACATAAACCCTATGGGGTGATCAACTCCCAATTACTTGAGAGATACCATCATGAGCAATGGAATTCATCCCAAACTCATACTCCTTAAAGAATTCATCCCAAACTCATATTCATCCGTCTGTTTAGCAATGAGCTCCACAACAATATAACATATCCACATTAACCATTAACGAGCTTGAGATCCTTAAGTTTAATTCTCTAGCTATCAACTAACATATTATTACACCTCTAGCCTAATCAATATATCATTTATATCAATGGAAGCATCATGTTTAAAACATAACTAGTTAGCCACATACTACAAAACAAGTAGTCTATTTGGCATATATTAAAGGTATTTATGCAAATTATGGCAAACACTTGCAATTGACAATTACTTCATGTATACTCGTTTACAATAGTGTTGTTGCATTACCATCTATCCAAATGAACTCACATTCCCTAGACTTCTTTTTTTCATTTTCTTTTTTCTTTATTTTTTTTTCAATCTCAATTTCTATTGGAAATATTTAATTGAGCAAACACGATAAATACCAATTTTATTACGCACAAAACCACACACATACAAAGATCATATGCGTCTATTTATAACTTGCATCCTACTTCAACTCTAATATTCCTATTCTAATAAAAATGTAAATAAAAATAACATATGACATCACACATTCATCCCCATCAAGGTTTTTCCGTTTTATCTCTTATTAAATAATCATATTAATTACTAATATTATTTAATTCTTTTTAATATTAAAATAATTTATAATAAATTAAGAAAACAAACTTTTTATTAATGTTATTTTTATCTAATTAAATCAAATCTAAAAAACAAATTTTTATAAACTAAAAATTTTTTATATTATAATCTTTTTAAAAAAAATTTATCTAATTAAAAAAACATAATGACATCACAATTATACTAAATATTTTTGGTTTTTCTTATTAAATAATCAATTAATTATAATATTATTAATTCTTTTTAATATTAAAAAATTTATAATAATTAAGAAAACAAACTTTTTATAATTTATTTCAAGAAACAAATTTTTATAAACTAAATATTTAAAATTGGTGTTTTCTAAAAAGTAAAATTTTTATAAAATAATTAAAATTAGGAGTTATAATAAAAAGTTTTTATAGATGACATTTTCTTTAAAACAAAATATTTTATTTTATTTATTATAAGCAAGATTTCTATCATATATTATATTAAAATATTATTTTATTATAACAAATTTTAATTTTATTTAATATTTTATTTATTCAACCTGTCTAATACACGTGTTTAATAAAGTTAGTTCCTAATATAACTCGATCAATATTTTATTTAGAATTAATTGATCAATTACTTCCAACTCGATCTCACAATTTCTATACAAAAGGAGGTTGTGTTTCTCAAATGAGACCATTTTGGTTTGGGTGTTAAGAGATTAAAAACTATTATAACTGCTTAATCTACAAACTCTCAAAAAAAAACCATGAACGCCCTTGTTTAAAACCAACGGGGTAGAAGATACTATTAATATGCTCATCTTTCTATTTTAATAAAAGTGTAAATAGGAATGATATATGACAACATCATATATATCTTTCTACTCTAATAAAAGAGTAAATGGGGGTGCCATGTGTCAGCACCACAATCATTCTGAGAGAAATTTTCCCGCCTCTCTCTCCTATTAAATAATTACCTTAATTACTAATAATATTATTTTAATACTTTTTAATATTTAATAACTTAAGAAAGAAATCTATTTATTAAGGTATTTCTAAATAATTGATATTTTTAAAAGTCAATTTAAAAAAAAAAATTAATAAATTTGGGAGTTGTAATAAGAAAATTTTTAAATATGACATTTTTATACGGTTGTTTTAAACAAATGTTTATTCAAAAAAGTTGTAAAAACAAAATGTTAAAAAGTTAATATCATTGTTTATTATTACGGTCATATCATATCTTATAATATTATTTTATAATTAATAAATTTATTATATTAATATTTTATTTATTCAACCCGTGTAATACACGGGTTTACTAAAGCTAGTATACTAATAAATAAAAATATATCCGGACACTTGTCACCATTTTAGGTCATCTAATAATTGGTTTTCCCGCTTCTCTCTCTTCTTAATTATGAATGCTATAATAGTTATTTATTAATTAATAACTATCCATAATTAATATTTTAAATATGTTAACTTCAAATTTTCAAATATGTAATACATGGTTTTATTCAATACGTATAAAACACAATATTTAAAACATAATTTTTTATATTATTAATCATGTAACAGTAAATTTATTTAGTCCGTGTATTACATGTGATTGTAACCTTTGTACATAATATTTAAGACATAACTTATTAATACATACTAAATTATATGATTTCAGACATATTTTATCTTTAAATATAGCGTAATCATTTTTAATTTTATTATTTGTTAAAATTTTTAAATATTTATAATATTTTTATTTCACCAATAGCTAATAACATCTAGAAAATAAAATATTCATAAAACTAATGTTTTTGACATGTTTTATTTTTTTCACCCATATAATACATGAGCTCTAACCTAGTTTATTCTTATAAAAAAATTTTCTCGTTTCTCTCTACTATTAAATAACTACATTAATTACTAATAATATTATTTTAATTTTTTTACATTAAAAATAGTTTTATAATAAATTAAGAATTAGATACTTTATTAGCGTTTCACTAAAGAAACAAATTTTTACAAAAAAAATTTTTTCTAAACCATCAAACATTCTTTAAAAAATACAAAATACTTTAAAAATAGTTTTCTTAAAAAGTAACATTTTTATAAACCAAAAATAACTAAAATTAGGAGATATAGTAAGAAAATTTTTAAAAATGACATTTTTTAAATGGTTTTTTTTTTTTTTGAAGAAAATGTTTACTTTATTTTTTGAAAAATACAAAAATAGTGTAAAAAGTTAATATCATTATTTTATAAATTATAGTCCTTACCCATACTTAATTTCAATTATCATATCTTAGAATAATGCTTTATAATTAATAAAATTTTATTTTATTTATTCAATACGTGTAATACACTAATACATAAGTTTACTGAATCTAGTAGTCTATAAATAAATAATCTGATCTCTAAATAATCAGTTTTTTTTTTTAATTACATATCAATTAAATGTTACAAACTTTGTAACAAGAATGAGAACTTATGATTCACAAACAATCATAAACAAACCCTCTTTGGCAAAAACTGAACTAATGAACCATTGATCCAACAAACAGTGGTATCAACAAGTGAATAAAACTAGAAAAAGGTAATCAATCATAACTATTATAAAAACAAATTATCAGATCTCAAACAAACATAGAATCTGTGACTGGAAGTATAACTATAAGCAAAGTTATGCTCCAAAGGTAATAACAGATTCAAAACTATCTCATCATTAGCAATTAAATCAATGAACTAATGTATCAAGCGACAATCACAACAAAAAGAGATCAAATTATTATCAACTTAACTCGCCTGATTCAACTTCTCTCGGTAAAATTTCAGGAGCCCTGGAGCTTCTTTCTCATACTTTTCCAATCTCTTGATGAATAAACTTTCAGTACACCTCAACCACCAGCTAAAGCAATTTTTATTTTTCACCAATCCCTTATTCAAACAATATTCAAACGCCGAACATCTAGGAATGATCCTTTTCTCCATACTCAACGATATCAGCAAAGAATTCTTTGCAATAACAGATGTCTCAAACCCCATTTTGTTAACAAGATAATCCATCACCGTATCGATTTTCTCTTCAGATTTCATCATACACCATGGATCGGTTCTAAACGCTAGCAAGACTTCAGCTTTAGACCAACCCCATTTGTTATAAGTTTCCATCTTCTTGTCCCAAGTGGATTTCGTCATCGATCTAATAGCATGAACAGCTAACATGAAAGTAGTTTTAGTAGGATCAAACCCCATTCCAACAACTTCATCTACAACACTTTTAAACTGTTCTGTACTAACCAAGAAATCTCGAGGCTGATAAGTTAATACATACATCATTTTCGCTACTGGCACACCAACATCGCGTAACAGTTGCATATTTGGGATCATATTCGACTGAAAATCCCAATCCAAGACCCAAGCACACCTCTTAATTGCAATCAGAGTTCTATCATCAGACTGAAGCACATCTCTAAGTAAACTCATAGATGGTTCTAAATGGTTCTTCAAGCTTCTACCTAAAGATTTAGGTCTTGCAGATAACACTTTCACAATATCTGAACTTGATAACCCTAAAGAACTAAAGAACTCAAATTTGGGCAAAAGGGTTTTTTGGGGATTACATGCGAGAGCCAAAGGGAATTTGCGAATCATATGAGCAATTTGGGTTTCTGTAAACCCTTGAGTTTTGAAAAACTCTTTTACAGAATCTGCTTTATCTGGGGTTTTAAAATTTAGGTATTTAGCAGCTGAAATCGCCTTTTCTGGAGGAAATCCACAGGAATTTATAAGGTATGAAACAGCAAACGAGTTTTTGATTGAGGAATATTTCGCTAACTTCGGTTTTGATGCTTTTGTTGATGATGATAATGAACGATAAACAGTTATACGAATCGACGTTGATTTGAAGACGGATAATGTTAAGTTCTTGGTGGTGAGATTGAACATTGTGACTTTGTGAGTAGAAATTGTGGTGATAGAGAGATGACTGACCTGTGAATTGGGTGTTGTTGAGTACGAACTGTAAACGATTGAAGCTTCAGAAATTTGGGTTTTCTCTATGGTTTTTGCTTGCAGAACAAACCCTAAAACAAAACCCTAACTTTTGAAAAATCGATTTCAAGTGCATCTATAGATGTTAAGAGGGTGTTTCAAGTTTTTCAGTTTTGAGAGTGATTATGGGGTAGAATTAGCCTACATATCAAGTATTATTAAGATAGGGTAAGCCTATTTATTTAGTATTTGATACATAAGAATTATGGTCGGAATTGAATAATCATTATGAAGATATGAAAAAAAGTTGTTTGGTTGGTTAATAGAATAGAATTACTGATTACATAATAAATCTTAAGATTAGATTAGAAAAAAATCATATTATATTACTTTTTATCATGCTCAAACTTTTAATCTTTGATTAATTTACACTTCATTAAATCTTTATATTTAATAGAAAATAAAGGGCAACACATACAAAAAAAAAAAATTTGAAAATTTGATTAGGGCTAAGGGTTGTTTTTAAATTTTAAACTGAGCTGTCGTCTTGACAAAAAAATTCTTAAAATGAATTGGATCAAATAACGAAAAAGAGTTAGGCTTGCTTAAGAGATTGAATGCTTTTTTACATAGGCTATAAAATGTTAATGTTTAAGATTAATTTAAACGAGCCAACGGGTATGTCATTCTTGGCTCGGGCTTACCCGGGTTCTGGCTCGGGCTTGGACCCGGGTTGTTTACAAAATGAACCAATTCAAGAAAGTTTTTTCTTCGTTATGCATATGCATGAGCCAATAAGCGAGCCAGCCTTGACCCGGGTTGTTTACAAACTAAACCAATTTAAACAAGTTTTTTTTAAAGTTTTTTCTAAACAAGTTTCTAAGCCATAACTTATTTGAAAGATTGTTGGCGTATGATAAAAGTGCATACGAGAAATTGATGAGAAAGAAATATAAGAGAATGTAAGTGATTATGTCCATATAACTTTGACAGAAAACGAAAGGGAACACAACACAATTCATTAACCATTTTCTTCCACTGTCCTAACCTAAATCAAAACATTCTTCCTTCACTTAAATTATGATACAAAACGCTTTCTTCCCGTTAGGGGACAAGAAACAATCTACACTACTATAGGAATCTTGTATGCCTCAATGTGTATTACGACTTGTAATCCTAAACCTCATTTTGACTGACCCGAGCTTGAAGACTGGTTTGATTGACTCCCGTTTTCTTCACTTGTTAACAAACGTGGAGGGCCTAAACTGAACCCGTTTTCCTTGATTGATCCAAATGGGTCGTCTTTAGAGTGTAATGATGTAATTTGTGGTGTTTCATTCTGGAGCATTTCCATCCGTTTTAAGGAGGGGATGTTACCGTTACAGTAACCTCGCCACATGTCCCGATAAGCAGATTCCAACCCGGTAATAAATCTGGATCCGTTGCACAATGGAGATTTGGACATGAGGTTTCTTAGATCCATTCTGAGGTTTGAGAGTGCCGTAACATCAGATGCCAGTTGTATTGCCAATCGGATATACTCGTCTTCTGTTTTTGCAACCAGGTGTTCTAATCCTGCAATTCAGGGTCATGTCATATATATAAGTAATTTAAGTGTGCGCTAGAATCACATATAGACATGCACACAAAGCCAGAGTCGGAACTAAAATGGCTGGCCTAACCAGATCTTATCTTAATTCTAATTTACTTATAATTTAAATCGGAACTTTTAACAAGAATTTTAGGAAAAATAATATATATATTTTCAGAAAAATATGTCAGGCTATATTTATAAAGCATAAACATATAACAAATTCACAATTACATTTACATGTACATCACCTGTAATTGTATAAATAATTAAGCTCAAAAAATTAGATAGTATTTCAAAATCAGAAATTTACATAGATATTACAAGAGTAATTATAATTTCATGTGTTGGGTTTTAAACAAGACCTAATTAAGCACCACCGAAATATTGAATAAATTGGTTGGTTGCAACTTTCAGGCCTAGGACAAGGTTTGTCGGTCTCAGCCGGGTTAGACCTAGTCAACTAGGACAGGTCTCAAACCAGGCCGGACCTAGAAAAGGTTACAGGCCCAGCCCAAGGGTGTGCATCTCTAAATCCCAAACGAAAAAGGTTAAAACACAATTTACCAACTGCATTTAGAAGACTGACACCAACGTTATGTGCATGTACAGCACCACCCATGGTGACACATGGAACTCCCATATAAAGGGATTCACATGTGGTTGTAGTTCCTGCATATGGGAAAGTATCCAAGCTACATATCACAAAGAAAAAAAAAGATAATATGTTAGAATTTAGAAGACATTGTACGAAAAAAAAAACTTGGCTACTTTACTTTGGTGAGTAAAAGAGCAGCCTTTGGTAAGCAATATATCTTTTAAAATAGATAACAAAATGAGAGAAGTTAAAAATGTATAGGATAATGACGGATTTACCTTATGTCCATAAGCGAATATGCTTGCATATGATCATGGTTAAGTAAAATCAAGGGCAAAAGATCAACACGAAGTGATTCCAAACCTAATTGCTCCAATGTTGATAGAAATTTCTGTCTTACACTATCACAGCAGAAAGGCTTGCATTTTACAATAAGCCTAGAGTTTGGAACTGCACATAAAATTTTGGCCCAAACTTGAAGCACTTTTGGTGTTATCTGATAGAACATAAAAAAATTCGAAGTCAAGAAAAGCCCACCATTGGTCAATAAAATATAAGAAACAATGAAATTAACCACCTTTGCTAAATTGTTGAAACTACCAAATGTAATAAAGCCATTGGAAAGGGCTGGTGCTGGTGATGCAGGGCCAGCCTCAGGAGATGGAGTGTAGCAAAGAAAGCAATCTGGTAGCCGAACAAGATCCTCCACATGCCTGACACCAATAGAATACTTCCCATAAAGTTTAGTATGTGTATTAATAAGAGTTTATTCTATTAGGTCTTGAGAACATTATATAACTTTTTAAAGCTAAAAGATCATACTTCTGTTTTGTATCAGGAGGGTCGGCCAGAGCATCAGTGATTCGATAGTCAATAGTCGGCAAACCAGTGGTATTTGGGTACCCAATCCAAGTCACCTATCAGTATATGAAGTCAAAAACTGTAGGAAACACTGTGTATTTATAGTATGAACTTCAACCATGTATTATTAATGTAATCTTACCACACAGAAAATATTCAGAAATAATGTAACCGGTCTTGACAAATTTTGTGATATAAATATACAATAGTTTAATTATTACAGATGTACTATTTACAAAATAGGTTCACTGGAAGTCAGCATAGCAATGTTAAAAATGATTATTGCTAAGAATGATGTGACGAGAAGGATGGTATTTCACGGCATGCAGTAGCAGCAAACTCTACTAACTAAGAGCTATATGATATAACATATTTATTGAATTATTTAATAGCTTTAATATAAAATTACGAGCAGATATAACAAATATAATAATTAATAACCTGAAGAGGTGCAGGGTGGCAAGCCATCATTCCCAACTTATTATTAGCAGTATGACCAGTTAGTTCCACCAATATATCAACCTTATCTTCTCTAACCATGCTTGCAACCTTTTTCTCATCAATTCCATAAATATCTCTCCATATGCCACCTCCCTTCAAAACTCTGTCTCTGAACTTATGAGTTTTTGCATCTGCCTGAAACATTTATGAAAATAATATATAATTTCAGTTACAGTTAGCTTTCTCAAACAATATATATATATATATATATATATATCATATAATCACATGTGGCATAGAAACAAACACTTACCTTAACAACCCCTGAGTAAACAACCACCTTGTAATTAACATAGTCATGATAGACAAGAGGTGCTTCGATGAAATAAGATACAGAATGTGTAAAATAATCTGGAGACACATATCCAATAACAAGTGGTCTTTCTGGATCTTTTGAATTCTCCCATGAAGTATATTGAGGATATAATCTCATGAACCGCCGGCCCCAATCCCTGCAAGAAGTCATATAAATTTTTCTTATTTTACTTATTAATCTAACAACATGCAAAGAATACATATTTGACTTAGTAGTTAAAGGGACCTGTGAGCTTCAAATAATTTATCATCTGTTCCCTCATTAATATAGTTCATTGCAAGTAATCGGTTCTGCAAATAATAGTCAATGTACAATAATAAGAACAGAGTTGAATGAAGAAACGTATGATAAAGATTTTTTAATCATCTTCATTTATTGGTTTAGTTTTAGATGCAATCATCATCTGCATTGAACCATAAGACATAATTAACATAGTACAAAATTACAAGCTCCAGTTTTGCAGCAAGTGAAATTGATTAAGTAAACTGACTTTAAAATGTAATCTATACTCATACAAAACAAAATGAACAGATATACCATCATTATTCAATAGGATTGTTGTTCATATAAAAGTGCAAAAAGTTAACTCGGAATCACATTAACGGTAATAGAAATGGTTAATTGGCTATTTGAGAGAAAGCTTAAAAAAACCACACTTACCTTTTTCAAAGTGCCAGTATAAATCTTCAACTAAAGGGTATTAGACACTGACTGGAATTACCTTAAGTTTGGGAACGGTAACATGGCACCAAATTTAGGGGTAGTTTGTTTGCTTGTTAATGAACCACTCAATAATTCAACTTCTTAATTGTTCAGACATATATTATTCAAGACTGATCCATACCATCTAGTGAGACTTGCAAATCTAGCTTGTCTTTATATGATGCAGACAAATATGTCTTAACCAATAATGCAATTGTAGTTTAGTTTTTGACACATACTGACATAGCTCTTTCTTCTTTAAACATACTATGCCATTAAGTATAACCTTTTCCTATTTGATTACTATAAACTTACTCTCTGCAGCTTCACAGTAACCAAGTATGCAATGTCATCGCTTTTCTTTATAATTTAGTAAATTTTAAAATACTTGCTGGCATCATTTACTTCCACTCCTAACCAACCTTTACATTTTCTTTTCATTTTGAGTTGTTTTTATATTAACAATAAAATATCTTATTGAAATTACTCTCACTTACGTCAGCAACTCTTTTTGTAGCGAAAACATGTGAGCTGATACTGTCTCTCTTCGTAATTGCATTCTCTTCTTCAAAAAAAAAAAGTTACTCCATCCCACAAATATTGTCTATGGTACTATTTTTGTTTGTCTCAAAACATCTATCCACTTTTAAGAATGTAAAGTTATTTATTTACTAATTTTCCCATTTACCATTAATTATCTTTGTTCTAAATGTTGCGAGTCAATAGCATCTTAAATGAATTAAGAGTGAATCTAGGTAGACAAAGGTTCAAGACACACTCAAGGCACAAAAGGTTTGTTTGTTGCCTAGGTGCAAGGCACAAAAAAACACATGACCCAAAAAAAAAAAAAAAAAAAAAAAACAATAATATACATGCACACACACAATAGGCATAGAAAACTAATGCTAATGTTAAACAAAAATCATCCTAACACAAATATGACAAAAAAAAAAACTAACATAATTAGCAATTAAAATCATCTGACTTATATTAAACTTATTAAAAATCTTCTATAAACATCCTAATATAAAAATAAAATATAACTAGTTGTATACTTATTAACGATACCCAATTAAACACTAATCAAGTGTACAAAACTACAAACCCCAAATAAAAAATCCAAACAGAAAAACAAGTAAAAGAAAAGGACCAAAACAAAAGAAGATTAAAAAATTCAAACAGGAAGCCCAAAAAAAGAAAAAAGGCCCAACGGTCACTTTATTGGGCATCTAACTTAAAAGAAGAAAAGAAAAGGCCCAGCGTTGCATAGAAGAGAAGAAAGAAGAACGGCTGCTGCCTAGAAGAAAGAACCTTGGCAACTACGAATACTAGATGACCATCTTGCCTCGCCTCATTGCCTAGACAGGCCCATACCTCCCGCACACGTTTCAAGACAGTCGCCTCGCCTCGCCTGAGTGCCTGGGCATGTGGTCGCCCGCTTTTGACAACATAGAGTGAATTTGGCATCTTACTAACAATAAATTTCATTAACTGCACATATCTTAGATATCTTTGTGCTTGTCATTATTTACTCTATTACTACTCCCATCAAGAGGCCAAAATAATCCCCCAAAACATAACTACTCATTACAACTTCACCCAATAACTAAACATGCAAAAGATTCTCACAGTTACCAAAAAAAATAAAAACAAATAACTAAACATAACTTCACATCATGTCTCCATTTTAAAAACTTAGAAAGATTATTCCCATTAAGGCATCATACCTTTTTATGGCAAATCACAAGTGCAATAAATCAAAATAAGTTGTGAAACAACAAGCATATAATGATACCTGGCCAGCATTGCGAGAATCTGGGTCAATCTTTAGACATTGCTCATATGCTTCAATAGCCAAAGATATACTCCCAGCATCTCTGTAAAGAACCCCTACAAGTAACAATTTCTAACAAATAATTTGTAGGGCTTTGCTGGTAAGCTTTTACTATATATTTGAAGCTTGTATAAAGACAATCCAGATAAACAGTGGTTTGATATACTAGAAAAGTGTCCTTCAAGTAATTGATTTGCGAACTTAACAAACTTTCATGTATAGTACACTCAAGTTTTCCTATTATATTTAAATGTAAGTAATTGCAAATCCCAACCAAACAGACCATCTAACATTTACTGTCATTTTCTTGGCAAAGCAATTAACCATGTATTTTAAGGACCTAGATGATCATGATCCCAATCTGAAAAAATAACTCCACCAAAATTCTGTGCAGAAACGACTGCGGTATCTGATAAAACAGTTAATGATATCAATGTATGATTATTGGAAACAAACCTAAGTTATTGTAAGCTTCTGCATAAGTAGGATTTGCCACAATTGCTTTCTCTATCATGCTAGCAGCAGCATCCATTTTACCCTATATATTAATTTAAATTACAAATTAAGTAATAGTAAAATCATATTGTCTTGTAATACTGATGGATTAAACTGCACCTGCACTGTGTAGACTACTCCAAGGTTATTCAACGATTGAGAGAAATTGGGTTTGATCGACAAAGCCAACTTCAATTAGAGAACAAACAATAAACAAAAAGAACAGTTAGAATTAGATAATCATGTGTTAGGGGCTGTTTGGCAATATCTGAATGATTAAGTGCTGAACCAATAAGAGGTCTAAACCATTAAGAGGTCTGAACCATTAAGAGCTAGTATATCGCTTAACTATTTAAAGGCAAATGTCTGACCAATTCGATAAGAGTTCTTAACACATTCAGCAGTAGACCTCTTAACCATTCAGCATTAGTATAATGCTTAAACCTTCAGAGGCAAATGTCTGAACCTTCGACATTTGCTCGCGAAACAAACAGTCTAAACCAGTTAGTGCGCTATCATAATCAGACATTCTTGAACCATTAAGAGGCTGATTAAGAGGCTGCCAAACAACCCCTTAGACATGTAACACAAATACTTTGCAATATTTACCTGATAACACTCTACTGCTTTATCAAGGTTGTCTCGGTCTTTGTATATAACTCCAAGATTATTGCATGCCTCTGCACAATGGGGATTGAAGTGGAAAGCAAGTTCATAGAATACAATTGCCTGCAAACAGAAATGTGAGCTTACTACAATTTCTAGAAAATAACACAAAGGCACTTACAGTTGACTAAATGTAATTCTTTAATATAAGAAACAGAAGATAATGAAAACGAATTAGCAGCGAAAATCAGTGTTACCATTTCAAACTTCAACATTTCCCCATAAGCAACCCCAAGATTGTACATGGCATCTGCGTAATGCCAGTTATAGTACAGAGCTTTTTTATAATATGCCACACCTTGGTTAATGTCACCCTCCAATTTCACCTAAAAACATACCCTGACTAATCATGACATCTAAAAGAAGGAATAACAAATCATGTTTCAAAAAGTTACCTTTGTGCCCAAATCTGTTAAGGCTATTGCCATGTTATTCTTAGCAATCTCAAAGTTGGGTGACACAGCCAAACACCTGAAAATCACAAGAAAAAAACCATACAAAGCCAATTAGCAAAACATAATAATGATTACCCTACTAGAACATGATAAATTAAGCATTCACAACCTCTCATAACAGGCAATTGCTGACTCAAGATCCCCGCGGTTTTTATAAATCACACCCATGTTACAATATGCTTCAGCATACATAGGCCTTTCCAAAGCAGCCTTTTCATAGCAATTAAGTGCCGTATCATATTGCATCAATTCAGAATATACAACTCCAAGATTGTAAAATGCAGGCTGCCGAAATTAAATTATAAACATCATCATCTAAATATGCAATAGATGGAATGAAACTATCAAGATGTATAAAAAACATGAAATTACAGCATAATGAGGGTCAATCTTTATAGCATCGTAATACTTCTGAATCCCCTCTTGAGTGTTGCCAGCAAGCTTTAGACTAGTTCCAATATCTGTTAGTACAATTGAGAGGCATTCTGCTGCTGGTTTATATGATGGGTCTGCCTCCAGAGCTTTTCGGTATGACTGCATGAACAAATAGCAAACTTAATTTATAACAAGATCTTTACAGCACATAAAGTCATTAGAATTGTGTGATAACATATTCATAATATACTAAGTTCAGGCAACACTATAATACCTCAGCAGCCTCTACCAGTCGCCCTTCATCCTTATACAAGATACCACAATGAGTAAGTGCACATGCATTTTGTGGATCTAATTTAACAGCTTCAGAAAAGCTCTCAAAAGCCTGCTTTCCCATATTTTGCATCTGCAAACAAATTCCTTTGCCAATATGAGCCTCAACACTTATATTATCTTTCTCTAGTACACTTTCGTATATAGCAAGAGCTTCCACAAATTTGTTTCTAGACCGTAAGATATTAGCATAACCAAGTGCATCTTTCCCGTCATAACGCTTTTCTATTGGACTAACACATGTTGTAGAACTACTGACACCTAATGAAGGCTCAGTCGTTTTCAAAAAACCATTATCTTCAATTTGACCCTTCTCTTTCCCTCCACCAACGTCTTTTTCTGTCAATGCCATCTTGTGGCAGCTAAAAAGCTCAATTCCTGGACCAACTGCAAAAATACAAAAACTGTATATTCAAAAACTAAGCAATAATCTTGGAACCTAAAGTGGCCACTTCAATGATCGACATGGTGCATACTACATGAAAAATCCTTTAAATCATCTGAAACGAATGTATGATGCGATACTAATTCTTCAACAATTTCACTAAGTAGCATCTTCTACCTGGTGAATTACTCCACTATCCTACTATGCCCCAAAACCCTAACACAAGCGCACAAAAATGTAAACGATCCACCCCAAACCCTAGCATAAACACATGACCTTACATCAAGTCACGAATCACGCATAAACCTCGAAAACACAAACTCACACAATACGGATCAAGGATTTCCCCTTACTTCCACTAATGCAAATCAAATCACCAAATAACAAAAACCTAAAATAACACGATTCGAGTCCATACACGCAATCCAGCAACTACAATAACAAACACACAGTAATGCAAAATTCAAATACCTAAATACGCATCCAACGCGGAGGTTCGGAGCGAAATAGCATCTCCGACGCTTACTTGTATCCTCTGTTGGAGATGATTGACGGAGGAGTGAGAGGCTTACGAATGGTGTGTTTTTGTGTACGCCGGTGAGGAGACGGTGGAGATGAATAGAGGTCGTTACCGCCGCTGCAACGGAGCGCCACCGCGGCGGTGTTGGTGGTGGTGGTGAGCAATCGAGCAGTGGTGGAAGAAAGAGGAAACAGCGAGAGATCGTTTGTAGTCAAAATGTTAACCCCCTTCGTCTGTGATTTTGCCCGCGTTCTACTGCAACCCTGGCCCGAATAATAAGTAATCAAAAATATCTACAAAAGTAGTCCTTTAAATATTGTGGATGTATAGTTTCAGTCCCTATAAGTTTTTTATTTTTTTATTTTAAGGTACGAGAATTAGGGGTGTTCAAAAAATCCGATATCCGAAAATATCCGAAATCCGATCCGTATCCAAATCCGAATAAACCGATCCGAATTCTTATTCGGATATTCAGTTCGGATCTCTTCCGAATCCGAATTCCTTATTCGGATTTCGGATTTCATAATTTTTTTATTCGGATTATTCGGATATCCGATTAATCCGAATAAGAATTCACCTATGTTTTTAGCCTAATACTCATTAGCCAACTACCTATTATATTTTCAACTCAATATTAAAGAATATTAACACATTTTAGTCATCTAATCCTAAATAATTATACAATAATCGATTGTTCTTCTAAATTAGAGATTATAATCTTCGGGTTTTATATAATTAGCTATTATGTTTTAATTTGGGTTCACATCAAATTTGTATTTTCATATTTTATAATCTTTTGTTATGATTTTAAACTTATAAAATGTTAAGAATAAAAATTAGCAAAAAAAATTAAGAATAAAAAAATAAAAAATTTTGTTATTTAGTTTATTCGGATTATTCGGATATATATCCGAATCCGATCCGAATTGAATTCGGATAGATTCGGATCGGATAGATATATCCTTATTCGGATAGGATCGGATTTCGGATGGGGTCCTGAAATTTTCATATCCGAATAATCCGTTGTCCGATCCGATGAACACCCCTAACGAGAATCACGGGGGCCCTGAGAGGGGGGCGAGGTGGGCGACCCCCCATGACCCGATCTAAACTTTAACTTAGAGCATGTTAACATTTTAAATAGTTTAGCTCAATGTCATTTATCTGATCTAAACCCAATAAAGATTAAGTAAATTAAACGATTCTGTTGCAATACTTTTCTTTTTATTTATCTTTATAACAACATTCGTCGTATTATAAATTTTTTATATGCAAGTATTTCGGTTAAGACTTTTTTATACGTCGTATTTTAGGGGCTTGTTTTTTGCTCTAGCCTTTGACCTGGGTTCTATTAAGAATTCTCGGGGCCAGCCTTGTCGAGAATTTTAAAAAAGAGCTCGTCACATGGCTTGACCTTCATGTTTTGTTTAAGTACTGATCATGGAAGGTGTTAGATACTGAAACTTCTAAGTCGATTAAAACAAGAACAAGCAAGATATTCGGGCTAATTCGAGAAGGGTTGGTCTTCAAAATTGGGATACCTTTTATTTTTCTGTTTCAAATGTTACCAAGTTTAAATTTTATGTATTAGAATCACCCTCCATATACGTGTCCCAAAAAAAGTATATAAAGTAATTAAACTTCTAAACTGTTAATAAATATATTTCTTAATAATATAACTAGTCGATTTTGACTATTTGAGAGTTAAAACTTGAGACTGAGTTTTGATGTCTAAGCAATGTTTTCAGAATCGGATCGGACGTCGAACCGGACGTCTTACTGGTTTGGTGGTCAGACCGGTCGGACCGGATTTAAGAACCGGATGACGTCATAATTATAAATATAGTATATTATATATATAGTTATATATATAATTAAATATAAGTAATTTATATACGTATTTTATAGTTATAGATAAAACTTAACTATATTTTTATATCTAACATGCTAATTTATGGTTCAACACCCCATTTTTACCCATTAAAATAAAAAAAATAAAAAAAAAATACAAAATTCGGGTCGAACTGGTTCGGTTTTCCGGTCCGACCAGCGGTTCGGGATGAACCAGCCGGTTAAACCGGCCAAAAACGAATCGATATGAACTGGACCGACCACCCAGTCGATCCCCGGTCGGACCGGCCGGTCCGATCTGGTCCCAAAAACAATGTGTCTAAGTACGAACTTAAGTTATAAAAATTTAGTTAGTGGGCTAAAATTAAAGCGAACAAAATAAATTGACAAACCAAAACACAAAGTTATATATAATCGAAAACCAAATTCATAATTTGATTTCATGTAGGAACTTAACCAGAAACCTAATTCATCATTCAATTATAGTTTTTCTCGATTGCAAATGTAGATATTTTTTTTTTCACATCCCTAATTGTTGTGTCGTAGTAAAGACAAACTCCATACAAGTCCGTACCTTAGGCTACCTTTCACACTTTCAGTGATTATCTAACATTAATTTTTTTTTCATACCATACATTCAGTTATACTGAAACATGCCAAACAAATATTGTTGCTCTCGCCCTCAATCGAAGCAGATCTTTAACCGATTCCAGACCCTCAAATATCAAATTGAATCAACACAACACGCCTATTTAATGTCACGAATCTCATCCACCGATGAATTTAATGGCTTCAACGTCGGAGCTAAATTGAAAACTATATTCTCATCATATCCTTATAATCTTACATCACATAATTCTCGTTCAAAGTATCAATAAGTTCAATTAAAGGGAATGTCCGGGCATGAGGTAAAATAATATAAAGTAGTTTAGGATTAATAGTATGAGAATTTTTCCTATCCATAAAAATGTTATTATTATTATTATTATTATTTTGTTTTAAGGTTGTGTTTAGTTCAAAAGTGAAAATAAATCAACCATTTCTGATTATCTTCTTTGAAACTGAAATCAGACACCCTATCAACTGCTAGACATACAGATTAAACCGTAATCCAAGGTCCTGAAGCCTACAACAATGGCGAGAATCATCAAGAACAAACCCATCTTCAGATTCTCCACCGAACTTCTGCACCCACAGAGATCGATCATCTTCCCATTTACGTCTACAAGGTTCATTCTCTCGCAATCTGTCTTCTTCCCTCTCCACCTTCACTCCACCTTCAGGTAATTTCCCGTTTTTTAAACATCCATCCGTCCCAAAAGAACCCTAATTTAATAATTTTAACTTCGATATGAAACTCGCTGAGTGTTACTCTTTAAGTTCCATATGGGATTGCGCCTATGTGTATGTTAATCGTTTAGGTGATTTAATTGTTTAGATTGGAAGATGGTTCTTGTTGATTTGAGGAATCATGGACAATCAGCTGGTGTATCTGGATTACATCCGCCTCATGACATAGTGAATGCTGCTAATGATCTTGCTGATTTGGTTAAAGCTAAAGATTGGAGTTGGCCTGATGTTGTTTTGGGGCACTCCATGGGTGGCAAGGTGGCTTTGCAATATGCCTTGAGCTGTGCCCGTGGCGATTATGGTAGTTCTGCTAAGCTGCCCAAACAGGTATTTTCGTAAGACACTTCGTATCGACTTGACAACTGATTAGAAACATGAAAAATCCATTGGCACATCAATTTTGCCAAATGAAATGATACAGTTTGCTGTTTTTATACAATCATGGATGTCTTTCATTTGTTCATTGATTGTTCAAATTTGTTATAGTGTAGATCCTTTTCTTAATGTGGGAACTCCTGTTAAACTTTGTATCATAGGTTAGTGTGGGTAACATGTTGCTTAAATTCTTTTGATTGTTCGTTATGAGGTTCGTGGTCTCTATGACATGCCTTTGGATTACCTAATGTCTAAACTGGAATAACATAAAGAATGAAGAACATAGTATTATGTTATGACCTTCATCCAACCTCATTGGGATCCAAGGTTTTGGTCAAAATACATGTAATAAGTTAAGGACACATGTTAAGCCAAAGATTACAGAACCGCAGACTTGATAAAATGGCATCAATATATTGTTTTTTATTTAAATCTCGGGTAACATATACCCAAACGAAGCAAACCATTATCATTGACATCTCATAAATAATGTACATGTGCTGCTATGTATACTGTGGATATCAATGGCTATTGTAATTTAACAACAGTGACTGAATCATTTAAAATAAAAACCTAATCATGCAATTATCCAATATCTAAAAGACCACATTGACAAAACGCGGATTTTTCCATAGGTGGCGTATTAGTTTTTACTGCCACAAGTTATAGTTTTCAGTTGATAATTTCAAACAAATTTCAGTTGTTAATATATATTGAATATTATTCTTATCTGACAATAACTCACTAAGACAAACGCATGATGCAGAACAGTTGTGGGTACTGGATTCTGTGCCTGGAATAGTAGACCCCGAAGAATCAAGCGGTGAGGTGGAGAAAGTTTTAGAAACTTTGCAGACTCTACCAAAAACAATCTCATCACGCAAGTATGTATTTAAATCTCATCAAACTACTTTTTTAGCATCATATTAATTGTTACGTCATGTTTGACTAAAATATATGATGTCTTAGTTAGGTTTTTGCAATCTACACTTCATTTAGGATCCTTATATATACAAAATATGTGCTTCATTATCATGATGCAAGTTTCTCTTGGATGCTTAGATTCAAGGAATGACTTTTTGTAAAACTTTCACTTCACTTTGGGCAAAGTGCATTAAAAGGTTGCTTTGGGTTGATTTCTACACCCACAAAAAGGCTTGAAGTTCAAGAGAGTTTTTATACTAGATAAACTTCCAAGTTAACTGGTTTCTAATGGCTACATTAGTGTCATGCCGGTAAAAAGTTCAACCTTGTCAAAGTTATTGTCATGTCAGTTGTCACATTATCATTAAGAGGGTTTATCAGGTTTTTTTGAAAGTTTCAACCTTTTTGTGGGTGCGAAAAGTTTATTGCCCAAAATAGTAATCAATTGATGTTGGTTATCTTTTTATGCACTCAGCTCGTTCAATTATTCTGATTGGTTCATTAGGAAAAGCAGTTCCACTTGATTTAACTATTAGCAAAAATATGCACTTTTTGTAATATTAAAGACTATGTTCTTGGCTACAGGTGGCTGGTGGATCACTTGACAAATCTAGGATTTTCAAGTTCATTGTCTGAATGGATCGGTACGAATCTCAAAAAATCAGGAGAACACTATACATGGGCATTTAATCTTGATGGAATCATCCAGATGTTTGATTCCTACAGGTTAGCTTCTATGTTCAGAAAAATTCATCTGTGATTAACCCAAGTTTAAAATGGTCTTTTGCTCGTTCCATATCACATTAACGCCATTGTTGATATGTGATACAAGTAGGGGACTATAATATTTACTATTTCATGTTCCAGGAAGATGAATTATTGGCCTCTCCTAGAACACCCACCTAAAGGGATGGAGATTGTGATGGTGCGCGCTGAAAACAGTGACAGGTGGGACCCAGATATAATTCAGAAGCTCGGAAGCCTTAAAAATCGCGTATATGACGAGTCAGAGGGTAAGCTTTCGGTTGTGGTTCTTCCGAATTCCGGGCATTGGGTTCATGTGGATAACCCAAAGGGACTTCTGGAGATTGTCATACCCAAAATGGCTTCTCTCAGTTAAACCCAGTTTGGTTCTATAGTGAACACTTAACATTCACGTATTTGTTCAGGATCTGAGATTCTCTTTTTTGTTTCATTTATCCGGCTTATGTGTTTTGTTTTAATAATATCAGTTAATAATAGTGAATACTTTTAATACATGTGATTGTTTCATTTTTATCATTTTTATCATTTTTAAAAAAACTTAAACAACAAATCTTAGATTTTTTATTTTTTATGGTGCAGTTAGAGTTATACTGCATAGTTAATTCAGTTATAATAATTCATGTATAGATAACTGGATTATCTAAACTAAACCAACAATTAAACCATCATTTATATTTGTCTTTATGAACAATAAGGCAATATGCCATAGGCCGAGAGAGTTTTGTAATAATTTTTTAGATAACATATTATTGATTATTCTTTTTTTTATAAATTAAATAATTTGATATTTTAATTTATCCGACATATGATTGGATTTGTCGATTAAAATTAGCTTGAATTCATTGACGTCTATAGCCAATGATAAACCTAAGAGTTAATTACTTAAATGGTCCCTGTGGTTTATCTAAAATAACAGGTTTGGGTACTAAGCAAAAAAAGTAACATGTTTGGGTACGCACTTTTAATTTTGTAACAAGTTTAATTATTAACACTAACAGACGTTAGATTTTATGTTAAGTTTAAAGGCATTTTAGTCTTTTCACATCATATGACTACTTACGTAAATTAAAGGGACTATTCATGTAATTTAGTTAAAAAAATAACTTTATATACAGTTATACACATACACACACATATATATCGTCTTCACAATCGAGTACCACCGCCGCCCATCATCGCCGACCACCATCGACGTCCATCACCGCCGTCCACCGCCCGCCACCACCGCAGTCACCACCGCATCACATCGTCTTCAAAATTTGATACCCTCACATTACCGCCATCCATCTCTGATACTCTCATTAACATCACCATTGGCCATCATCACATAAACACGACCACCCACCACCAGCTGCCGCCACCATCTCCAACCATCTCCACCGCCTCTCATGTATCAAACCCATATCAAGAGCATTTTGGATTTGTCGACCCAATCACTGCCGCCTCATCCCCACCCCCAAATCAAAGCTCCAAATGCTCCAAATCGAAGGTCTAACTTGACAAACTGCATTTTAATTCACCCCCACCATTATTCACACATCGATTTTAGGTGGTTTCCGGTGACGATTTTAGGGTTTTTTATGTTTACCCCTTTGTATTTTTATGATTAACTTCAATTTGATGGTGGTGGTGGCCTGAAATGGAGTCGATTCAATGGTGGTGAGTAGTTGTGGTGGTGGATTGAATGGCAGCGATGGTTTGAAATGAGAGTGGGTTGAATGGTGGTATGCGGCGGTGGTGGTGGTCTGAAATAGAAGTGGGTGGAATAATGGCAGGTTGTCGCGATGGATTGAATGGTGGTGGTGGCTTGAAATGGGAGTGGGAGACGACAGTAGGAGGATGGGTTGGGGTTGGTTGTAGTTAATTACCACAAATGGTCCCTAGATTAAAAGAGATTGATAAAATTACAAAAACAGTCCCTCAAAGGGTATTTTAGTCATTTTATTTAAAATTAACAGAAAAATTAACGTCTGTTAGTCTTAATACCCTATCTCGTTACAAAATTGAAAACGCAATACCCTAACTTGATACAAAAAACCCTTAGTACCCAAACCTGTTATTTTAGATAAACCACAGGGACTATTTATGTAATTAACTCTAAACCTAATTAACCGAACCGTTTTAACACTTGACTTATTGGTTCATCTGTTCAAGCCCTCTTTATAATCAAATTTAACATTTTCATTATCCCCTTTAATCTTAATTTATACCCCATAGATCTTGAGTTCCGAACAAAACCTGTAATTCTTCAATCTTAATCCTTTGGCCTTGCTTTCACCCCGCAGCAAGACCGTCAATGCAAGAATCACAAAGTCGCACCCCTTGTGATTAATCATCTTCAAATCCTTTAGAGTATAGATGCTCCCTGTGCTATGTCTAAATTACGGTTTTGGTCCTCAGGTTTGGAAAACTACAAGTCCAGTCCAAAAGTATACATAAACGTAACGGGTTTGGTCCCTAACATGGAGGGACAGTTAACTTTTTGTTAATTTTTTTTGAAAATAACAAAAATACCCCTATGGACCATAAATATATATGTCTGTGTGTATCCTCCGACCAACCACCATCACCATCTCCGGCCGGTCATTATCACCACCTAGGCAACCACCATCACCGCCACTACCGGGGGAGCACCACCACCGCCACTGTCGCTAGAAAAAACATATTGTGACAGTAGATATACAAGAATCGGACATAGCCCTCAAACAGTTTTTGATTAGATTCAGAAGTCCATGAGGATGTAATAAGTTGAATATAGACTGTATTCTTGTTATTGCACTACTTCCCATGGGGAATATTGCTTAAAGAAGTCTGTAAAACGAAAAAGGCTATTAACTTTTTGATGCACCAAAGAGCCAAAAAGACTCTTAATATTGAATTTCTCTTTTTCCTGGTTTATTTTTTTACACAGGGATGCAATTGTGAGTTGGGTGAAGAAGAAGATTGGTCCCGGTTTGCACAATCTAACAACGGTTGAGGAAGCAACATCTCCGAATTTTTCAGGAGTAATCATCTCCGAAAATAACCCTTTTTGTGAGATTGCAACATCTCCAGCGGAAACAACTGTTCCACAACCACTTCCAGAAGTGGTAGGTGGGGGTGGTAGTATGTCGGAAGTGGCGGTGGTGGAGTTCGATGCGACGGTGACGGTAGTGGCGGTCCAGCGACAGTGGCGGTGGTGGTGCTCCCCCGACAGTGGCGGTGATGGTGGTTGCCTAAGTGGTGATAATGACCGGCCGGAGATGGTGATGGTGGTTGGTCGGAGGATACACACAGACATATATATTTATGGTCCCCAAGGGTATTTTTGTCATTTTAAAAAAAATTAACAAAAAGTTAACTGTCCACCTATGTCAGGGACCAAACCCGTTACGTTTATGCATACTTTTGGATTGACCTTGTAGTTTTCTAAACTTGGGGATCAAAACCGTAATTTGGATATAACACAGGGAGTATCCGTGTAATTTACTCTATCTAAAATAAGTCTAAACCCTTGAATAAAAACACAAAATTAATAATCACTAAATCCACTAGTTTTGCGCTTCCTTTTCCCACGAATCCACAAAAGGCTTCTTTTATTTTTTAGTCACCTTCTTGAACAGAACTCCACTGCTCCTTTTCTTCATGGGTTTTAGAACTACACTATTTCTTACTACCGATCATAGAAACAAACAAGTCTATTTCCCTTGTTACTTCAACTATTTTTTCTTTTTACCTGCTAAGCAAAACTAGATTCAAAGCTGTATTTTTTAAATTTTAACCAATCCGCTCATATCCAATCTACTATGGTTTTCCTCAAATACAGACACAATTCAAACCGATTCGGTTTTTACTTCCATGGACTCGTTTACGCCGGTTAATACACCGCTAACTAGTAAGTAGTAATTAGTAGTGAAAATCTATACTAATAATCCTTTAGAATGTGGGACACATGGCATTCCCACAATGCTTCTCTTAATTATTTTCCCGCCTAAACTATTTATTTTATTTTTTAAAAATCAAGTAACTAATTTCAAATATTTCTCTTTCTCTCTCTCTATTATAAATTCAAGTCTTTGAATTAATAATTTTTACAAGATTTTTAATTAAATAAAAACTAAGTATTTTGATTAAAAATATATTTTCTCAAAAATAATTTTTTCTAAAACTATGATTTTATAAAAAAATGAAGCTTTTTTAAATTATAAAATATTTAAATTCAATCTTTTTATAAAATAAAGGTTTTATAAAAGAACATTTATTTAAAACAAACCCGGAGTTTTTAAACAACAAAATAATGATAAAATAATAAAAAATTTTCAAAGCAATTTTTTAAAACGTAAGTTTTAAAAATAATAAAAAAATCAAAATACTTAACCATATGTAAATTTAATTATATGTTATATTAAAATAATATTTTACAATTTCTGCTAATCATCAATAAATATTTAATATTTTTATTATTCAATTCGTGTAATACACGGGGGTATAACCTAGTTAAAAATATAAGAAAACAATAGTTGGGCCTGAAACGTATTATGGCCCAAAAAGCCGTAAACAAACCCTAATCATAATCGTAAAACCAGAACATAAAACCTCCGTTGCACCTCATCTGAGCTACAGACACAAAAAAGATGCAGATCTTCGTGAAAACCCTAACCGGGAAAACCATAACCCTAGAGGTTGAAAGCAGCGACACCATCGATAATGTGAAAACTAAGATCCAGGATAAGGAAGGTATGATACATATCGTTATATTCAAAGATACGTTCGAGTTGTTTTTGGATGCTATTCAATCTGTGATAATATTGAATCCTATAGGTATCCCACCGGATCAGCAGCGATTGATCTTCGCCGGAAAACAGCTTGAAGATGGCCGAACTCTTGCTGATTACAACATTCAGAAAGGTTTTCTTTTTTCGATGTTTTTGATATTTTAATTACTGATTATGAGATTTATACACCCGATTCTACAAATTTTGCGTTAACTTTGAACCTAATTGCATGCTTGATGGTTAAAGAAGCCTCATTTTGGGCGACTAATTCCTAGCATTATCCATATAAACGTTTAGTAATAGTGGTTTTTATCAAGTCTAATAAGTTTGTTGTTTCTGAACATCAGTTTGTTGCATAGAAAACCTTTTCATGCTGTTTGAGATTTGAAATGTGACTACTATTAGCAATTAGGTTGGTAATGACTAACAATAAGCGATCATGTTGTATAAAGGATTAAAGGCTATTCAAATTGTCCTGTTGTGTAATTGAAGGTCACCCAAATTCAAGTTTTATAATAGGGAGCTGAATTGACCTGCTAATTTTTGTCAACCGAATTTGAACACTTAAATTGAGCTGTTGTATATTTTAGTATACCCAACTTGTACCATAATTAATTTCTTTACCCGTATGAACCCATTTTCTAGTAAATGGGTCACAATGTTGCCCTTGGTAATGTCTTTCAACTGTAATTTGGTTAAATTTGAAGCTCTCTGGTCTCTGCTGCTTTTGATTGCACATGCCAAGTGTCATCTTATTAGCAGTATTGTTTCACCATATTTTATTTCTAATTATTGTGATATTAATAAACAGTGCACAACAAATGCATTGGAAAGAAAAATTTGGCTTGAATGCTATTTTTTTTTTGAAATGTGTTGGGCTTTTTTTATTTTTCTGTAATGTATAATTTACAATCTCTTTGTGTGTTTAGAATCTACTCTTCATTTGGTTTTGAGGCTGAGGGGAGGAATCATTGAACCTTCTTTGATGGCATTGGCTAGGAAATACAATCAAGACAAGACCATCTGCCGCAAGTGAGTTAATTATATTGCTTTATTTTTATATCAATAGCTGCTCTTGAGGATTCTATAGGTAGTTTTTATGGTTTGCTTGCAACCACTTTGCTATTGAACTTTAAGGTTTTTGTAATCTCATGTGCTTAGAGGCTGGTGTTGCTATTAGTTTTTCATGTCTCCTAATATTGAAATCTGTTTTTTTTTCATCTTGAATTGTTTTTCAACACTTCAAGTTATCATATGTTTCTGTTATCGACATATTTACAGGAATTTGAATTACACACATGGGATGCTTTGAACTTGCTTGGGTTCCTTCTTTGTTTTGTATCTTTATGTGGTCTACCAGAATTTTATAATTTGTTCAAGTTAACTAATGACTTCTATTGATCTAGGTGCTACGCTCGTTTGCACCCAAGGGCTGTAAACTGCAGGAAGAAGAAGTGTGGTCACAGCAACCAAGTAACTATTCTCTCAACTTTCATTCTGACTGTTATTTTTGTGTTTTATAAGGATCATCCTATTTCTGTAATTTCTTTAATTGGTGGTTCTTTTTTTATTTGTGGTTGCAGTTAAGGCCGAAAAAGAAGATCAAGTGAAGATGTGTGTATGCTTTTACTGCTGGAAGAAGATTATGTGTTGTTATTTTTAGAACATTTGCATCTGTTTTAGACATATTATTTTAAAGTATGAAGTAAACTTTGCTGAACTGGTTGTTTAGCTTAAGATGCACCATTTTTTTGAAATTTTTTTTAACCATTAGGCCCTGTCACATGAAAACTTGTTTCATCTTAATCCAACCTAACCCATTTGAACTGGTATGTTTTATCATCTGAAGATTTCAAGTTTAAAAGATAAAAGGCTGGTTTGGTTTCTGCCTAAAAAATAAGATTACTAGACCAAGAGCTATAAATTTGAAAATCTTGAATCAAGCCTATTAGAGGGGAGGTTGGGGTTCTATCTTGGGCAAAGGCTATAAGTCGTAGTGTGTTGTTTTAGGAGTTTAACATTGGTGATTTTTGGTGTTATTTTGCTTGCGTCAAGGATATTCTAGGTATTAGCTTTTCATTTAAAAAAGGGAAAACTTCATAGAATAGTAAGCAAGTTTTAGTAGTGTTTTAATTATGTAACTTATATTTTTATTTGTTTCAATCAGGTTACTAAAGTTTTAAAAATGTTTCATTTAGGTCACCAATATTTTTATTTGTTCAAATCAGGTCATTATAGTTTTAAAAATGTTTCAATTAAGTCACTCGTATTTTTATAAATTTTAAATAATGCACAAAAATTTTATAATAATTTAGTTTTTTTATAAATATTGTTAATATTTTTAAACATTTCTAATTTTTTAAAACTTTTTTGCAACTTATGAATGACCTAATTAGAACAAATTTGAAACTTCAGTGATCTGATTGGGATAAAAAATTTTATAAGTGACCTGATTGGGACAAAATCTTTGAGTGACTTAATTAGAATAATTTTAAAACTTGATTACTATTTTACAAAGTTATCTCTTTAAAAAAACACCTAAAACAGGAGAACAATAAGATTTGTGGACTGAGTTTCGCAAACCCTAGTCATATTAATAAAACTTTAACTCGTTGAACGAATTCTTCCGGTAAGACCTTTTGAATATAAAAATATCTAACTTAAAAAAATGTTTGTATTTTGGAAATTTTTTTAAAAAGTAATATATATATTTATATTAACTTTATAATTTTGGATTCTTGATTAAGGATGGAGAGGATGCTCTCATCACACATATTACATCATATACTTATCAATTAAATTTTGTCATGTCACACTACACATAAATTTGATAGCGGCGGTGTTGTCACACGTGTCACACTACACCACATACAAATATACAGCCTCATGGAGAACATGTCGTAAAAAAGAATTTTGTGGCGTGCAGGATGGCGGCGGTGTTGCTGCGTGGCGTAAGACCACACTATGGTTTTATAGCAGGTGTGCCCCGTCCACCCTGCGAAAGAAGTGTTTATAAAACCAAACTGTTGTAGCTAGTAGCTAGTAGCCATATAGGTAACAAGCTATTCTTCCCCCAATAATCATTATCCAGCCAGCCCAATTGCTTTTACTACATGGGCTTGTTCAGGGAAAAATATTGGAAAACGATAAGAAAACTTCACTTAATTTTTTTAAACAACAATGTTAAAAAAATTGCATGAATAGTTCTTATAATTTTATCAAATTACATGTTTGGTCTTTAAACTTTAAAAATTATAAAGTTAGTCTAAATTTTTATGTACTCATTGCACAGTTGGTTATTGACATTAAATTCATTCAATTTTTATGTATTTTATAAAGTTATGACTGACTTTTAAATTTAATTTTAGGGTTCAAAAGTGCAGAGCCCACATAAAAAAGTTTGGACTAACTTTGTAAATTATATAATTTGGGGATCAAACTTGCAATGACTGCACAAAAATTTGGATTAATCTTGTAATTTTTAAAGTTTGGGGACTGAACGTGCAATCTAAACAAACTACAAGGACCATTTTTGCAATTTTTTCAACAACTTCTAACGTTTATATACCATCTAATTTTGCAATTATAAGAATTTAAACTCATGATTATTTTTATAGGAGCGATCATCAATGCGATTAGGTTATAAAGCTATTAACATAAAACTTTCATTAATACTAATTACATTCTTGTGTTTTGTTAAAGTAAATTAAAGCTTTTCTTTGTTATTAGTTATGTAATTTCTATTAGATATTCTAATTTTGTTTTTTATGTAAACTCGATTTTGTAAAATTTATATAAATCTAAAGTCAGTATTTTGTAAAATTAGATTGGACAAATAAAATATTACTTGTGAAATCATGTGAAGCTAATGGATGACTGGCTTGAAAGTTTCATGAAACCATCTGATACATAATTAAATATTGAATAACAGAAACAAATGCTCAATGTGAATAAGAATATTCACAATGACAATCATATTCATACCTTTCCTTTTCGGCTTTTCCAATTGCATATTATATAAAATTATTTGCACAAGAGAGAGTTCCATCATTAACTTTAAATAAAATGGATTTATAATAAATAAAATAAAACGGAAAAGGTAACAAAAAAAGAATCACAACTTATGAATGTAACTGCCTAGGAAGAAAAGTCTTTAATGCTTCGTACATCAAACCAACAGTTTAGGAGGTGATTTAAACATGTCTTACTGTCTTTTACTTGTTCTATGATTAAGATTATTTATCTTGGTCTTTGTAGCTAACACTTGTTTAATACTCAATGTGTACGTACAAGTTAAGGTAATTACCTTAACTTGTAAGTGTGTTGGTGAGAATTGCATTGATGATCTATGATAAGACTGTAAGACATGATGAATTACGATTAGTAGTTTGGATCATTTTTAATGAGGTCTTAGATACACGTTAATTAGTGAGATCAGAGAGAATGAGTTAATATGGTTACATGAGGATGTCTTTATAGCCTTGGCTGATACATTCATGAGGACTAACATTGTCGTATGTGTCTTATAGTAACTAAGAAATGTAAGAGTACCAAGTACAAAATTTAGATTTTTGACCTCTTATATGCATATGTTAGGTTATATTTAATGAATAACATGATATTATATACATATGTGAGGTATTAATATACATATGTCAGGTTATATTTTATGACTGACACAATATTATGTCTGAGAGACATTTCTCTAAAGGATTATTATTTGACCCAGGGTTGATCCAGATGTTTGCTCTAGTCATAAGCTCCAGTTATTAGTTAGTTATTAGCATCCGATTAAAATTATTCAGATGTTATCATATCTAGCTTCTTGCATACAATCACCTAGAGAAGTATATACATTCTCTTCAATTATTGATTGTTCTTCCAAAACAACATTTGATGCATTCAAGTGGACCACAATTCCCTAGGCAAAAAATTATTACATGACAGTCAGTATCAAAATAATGTGGTATTGTACATTTGTCAAGATAAGGTTTGTGTTTCCTGACACACTTTGATGTGTTGGAATATAGGTAAGTTACACTCTTATTATGATGAATGTTTATGGCCTTTTCAGCAGGAGTGCAAACGAGTCGAGTCGAGCCCGAGCTCGTACGCGTTCGAGCTCGGCTCGTGATGACTTAAGAGAGCTCGAGCTCGGCTCGTTTTGAGCTTTATTTTCAAAGCTCGAGCTCGGCTCGACAAATACTTTTTCAAGCTCGAGCTCGGCTAGGCTCGGCTCGTTTTTTTATTTAAATATTATTTTTAATATTTTTATATTTAATTTTGATATATATATTTATAATTATAAACTTTATATGGAACATTATTCATATTATTTAAGTTTTTTTTTATCATATGTTAATATATAATAGATATAATTTATATAATATATTAAATATATTAAATAAATTAAATGAAGCTATATATATAAAAAGCTCGTTTAGGCTCGTGAGCCGACTCGAGCTCGATACGTGAAGCTCGGGCCCGGGCTCGATAATTAAATGAGTTTTTTTTCAAACTCGAGCTCGGCTCGGGCTCGATAAAGCTCGGCTCGTTTCGAGCTTTTTATCGATCCGATCTCGAGTAGCTCACGAGCGGCTCGGCTCGTTTGCACTCTTACTTTTCAGTTTTTCAACTGTTGGCCTGACTTGTTTTTGTTGAAATCTCATAAATAAAAGTAGAGATAATAAAGAAAGACATCAACATTAGTCAATAAAGTCATAGATGAATGTGAACAAAGTGGTTATGGAATTTATCTTTTCTTTTTATTATTTCACATTATTAAACCCTTCTCATGTGACCTCTTCATTTTTACTCCAATCATTTTGCTACTTTCTACTTTATTAATATTATTTTTCTTAATTATTTTAATATTTCTTTTTTAAATCAATTTCTTGTTCCACAAGCATATGCCATACATGTTTATGTACATAATTATTAACAACATGCATTTTTTAATCCTTGATTTCATGATTCATGGATCTCAAAGTTTCCCTTTTCAATTTCTAGTCATCAACACTTCTTTTTAAATAAGTTGCTTCTTTTACAAATATGGAGATGTCACAACTCACATGCTCAATAAGTTTTTCTATAAATGCATTTAATGAATCATTGAATTATATTATTAATGGTTTATGGTTATAACTAACTTAACATTCATTAATATCTGAATGTATAACTATTTAATGAATGATTAAACTGGAGTTTTATTACGCAGTTATAATTTTACAATAAAGGATGATTTTTTAATTTTTTAATTACATAATGAGAATAAATTTTACAGCTAGTTCCTAGGTTGTCATGCTTGACAAAAGGGCCAACCATATTACACCATCCAAAATCTATTCTCACCTCACTTATAAATGGGTGTTTGAAAGCATGCAAACTCGTTGTTTGCAAGCTAAATGAGTGTTGGCAGGCTATATCAAATCTTGTACCCCCCTTAATTATAAAAAAGAACTATATGAAATTGTCGTTGAACGATCATTAGAGTTTGAAGGAGATGTATTTAAATTTGGGGGTGGTGTAAGTATAGTAAGTAACTAGGCCCCTTGACAAATGACCATGAACCATACCGTCAAAATCATGTTAAATAGATTATAAATATGCAGAAGCTAGAATGTTTAGTACTCAACTCGAATGCAATATTTCTTTTTATAAATTTATAATAATATAATCAAAGAGTATTGACTTAAAGAAAAAAAAAACTTTCGAGTTTAATTTCGATGAATGTTGGCTTATCAAATATCAATCTTGCTTGTAACATTTTATCTATATTTATAGGTTCTGCCTATCTGGTAAAATAACCTTAATATCCACAATAACGACTTACTATAGGTATTAATCATTTGCCGTTTTAAAAAAAATCTATAGTTATTAATATAAAAGAAAGTTTATCAACCGATTCATAGCCGTTCATTACCATATGTTATCATATCTAAAGAATATTTTTTAAAAACTTCAAAAATAATTACCGCCTAAACTTATCGGAAAAGCATATCAAATCTTCTATATATCATCTCATCATCCTATGCTTCTTTACAGAGAGAGAGAGAAAAAAACAGAAAGATTTACATTTGAAATGCTAATTACGTTCCAATTCGATTCACATAAAATATGTATATTTTTTTACCTCCTGGACTTCACATTTGTTGTGACGCCCTACATTTTCATTTTCATTTATTTGATTCTTGCGATGGTTTCAACTTTCAAGAAGAATTTGTTTACACTTTACAGCGACCTTTTTATTAGATGCATATTACTTTATTTACAACGAATTGTTTTTTCCTTTGTAATATATAAGGTATAATGTTCTATAAAAGAACTGAATATGGCCTTAAGATATGTTTTTTTAGATTAATATTTCGGTATAAATTTTACAAAAAATGAAGTCATGTCACATATAAAAAATTCTTACTAGTATATTTTGACTCTAATTTTATGAACTTACGTCGCAATACAAATACAAATAAGCATGATGGAGCATTATGTTTGGTTCTTTTACGAAACAATATATATATATATATATATATACATATATATAGAGGGTAGTGATAAAAAATTTATACATTTTGTGACCGTTTTCATTTGTTTTCTCTAATTTTCTCATAACTTTATGGTTTTCTTAGGATCCCTCCTATATATATATATAAATATTACTTAATTAAAAAAAGAGATTTTTATGTATTTTCCTTTTTAAGACAATAAATTACATTTTTCTCCAATACATAAAATCAATTACATATTTCTCCTTCCTAATACATATATATTGCATATTTATCCATTTCATTAAAATTAATCTATATAATGACTATTTTATCTTATTTTAGGAAGAGATTTTTACGAATTGATATTTTGTTATTATAATTGTTTAAAAGTTTGACAATTACGTTTATCTTTGGATATATAACTTTAATTATCTGTGATTATTGTTTCGAAATGAAGCTATAAATTTATATTTGGAGTTGTAATTATATTATTTTTAAAAATACTCGAAGATGAGGAAATATATGATTGATGCTCTTTGAAAGGGAATATGTAAAAATAATTTAGTAAAAATATGAATACAATAATTATTTTATAAATAATTTAATAAAACGGTTAAATATATATAATATATATATATATATGTTTTAGAAAGGGCAAATAAGTAATTATTTTTATGAAAAAAGTTCTACTTTTATAAAAATTTACTTGTTTAGAAATAAAATTAATAGAAAGATCTTTTTTTTAATTTACTAAAAAACTAATTTTAATCTAAAAAATATTAAATAATATTATTAGTAATTAATATTATTATTTATTAGGAGAGAAAAATAGAAAAAGTTTGGTGATGATGAATGTGATATTAACACGTGTCTTTCTCAATTACTTTTTTTTTATTAGAGTAGAAACATATTAATAATTAAAGTCAGTGGGTACATTGTTACCGACAACCACAACTGGATCATTCTAGTAGCCAAGCATAAGGTACTACTTTATAAAGGCACAACATTGAGAAATACATTATCAAATAATTGGGGTGAATTTTAATACTTGGTTTGGTTTTAAACTATAAAACATTCATAACAGTCATTTTTTAGTTTTGTGACCTTTTTTAGGGGTATTCACATATTTTTTTCTTCCAAAAATCATTAAATACATATTTATCTAAGTTAAAAATTTTATTATATATTTTTCCTTTTTAAAACATATATATTACATGTTTACCCAATTTATTGAAATTATTTATTAAATGATTATTTTACTAGTATTTTCACTATAAGACTTTTAAACATTTCACTTTTTAAGATCATCAATTACATATTTTCTCAAACTCAAGTATTCTATATAAATAAAAACAAAAACATTATATCTCATTTAAAACTTCATTTTAAAACAAGATAACATATAATCAAAGTTATATATACAAATACAAAATATAATTGTCAAAAATTTTAAATAATTATAATAATGAAATATCAATATGTAAAAATCATTTAGTAAAAACAAGATAAAATAGTCATTTCATAGGTTAATTTTAATGAAATAGATAAAAATAAAATATATATGTTTTAGGAATGAAAAATACCTAATTGATTTTTTATCTTAATATGTAATTTACAGTCTTAAAATAAAAAATATATAAAAATCCCGTAAAAAATATATCAGTCCTTTTAGTTAGGAATTTCAAATTGTATTAAACGGTTAATACACGTAATTGAATGAAAAAACATTGAACCATACGAGAGGGGTTTTAGCTTGTAACCTTTTATATTTTACTAGATTTAGTAAACCCGTGTATTACATGGGTTGAATAAAAAATATTAAATAGAATAAAAATTTATAATTTATAAATCGATATTATAAAATAAGATATGATTGAAACCTTTCTTATAATAAATAAAATAAAAGTTTTATTTCAATACAAAACGTTTTAAAAAATGTCATACTTAAAAACTTTCTTATTGTAACTCTCAATTTTAATTATTTTTTATTTATTTAAAATTTACTTTTTAAAAACACCAATTATAAAATATTTGGTATTTTTAAAAAAGTTTGATGTTCCAAAAATTTTTCTAGTTTTATGAAAAATTATTTCCTTAAAAATAACATTAGTAAAAAGATATCTTTTTTAATTTATTAAGAAATTATTTTAATTTGAAAAACATTAAATACTATTGTTAGTAATTAATATGATTATTAAATAGTAAAAGATAAGCGAGAAAAAATTGATGAGGACAAATATGATGTTAACAAGTGTCCCTCCTATATTTAATTTATTATAGTATGGAGATTTGAGTATTTAATTATGAAAAGCTAGACTAGCGGTGTTTAATGGATTGAATTTTGGATTATTGAATTGAATGATTCAAATTTTGATTTTTTTTTATTTTGAATCGAATTCAAAACGGAGTTCGAAATTTGATTCGAATTTGAATGCCGAATTCAAATACATCAAAAAAAAAACTTTAACTTTTATTTTTAAACTACTTAATCCGAAACACAAACTAAAATTTTCCAAATGATAACAAGTTCAAAATAATTTTATAGTAGTTTAGCATCCAAATTATAGATTAAAGAGTAAATTACTATTTTGGTCCCTGTGGTTTGGTCATTTTAACCATTTGAGTCCAAAAACGAATTTTCTAACAAATCAAGCCCTATGGTTGTAAAACAAAATGAAAGTTGGGATTTGCTTGTAAGCCTATAAATTATTTGTTGGAGCGTTGGATTCTCACGGTTGATGACTTGTGGATGAAATTCCAATGCCAATGAGGATGCAAATTAGTTATAGGATTACCAAAAACAACTTTCTTTGTATAGTAAATTAATGTTCATATAGTCGGGTCGATTCATCCTTCTTCTATAATGTATTTCCCCTTCGATCTAATTTTAAATCCACAAATTTCAAAAACAAATAATATTATCCTTTTATTACGGTTTTGTTGGCGCTTAAAAAAACAATGTTCGCATGTACAGCTTTTTATGCTAAATTTTACTGAAATATATACGAGAATCGGCATTTCGATACATTACAACAAACATGTTTTAACTAGTAGTAAAGTGACACCTCGTCCACGAAAATCACATCAACGAGATTTACAGGATAATATATCACGAGATTTTCACGATATTTTATTTTGGCAGACAAAGAGTGGAGGAGATGGTGGTCGGGAAATAGTTATGGAAGTGGGTCCCACACGTATGCCAGCAGGGCAGCCTTGCTTTCTCTTCAGATTCCATATTGAACGGTTGAAACTTGAAACTTAAAGCAGTGTTTTTTGACCGGATCGGACCGGCCTGTCCGACCAGTTCGATCGGGGATCGGCTGGATGGCCGGTCCGGTTCATATCGATTCGTTTTTGGCCGGTCGAACCGTCCGGTTCATCCCGAACCATTGGTCGGATCGGGAAACCGGACCGGTTCGGACCGGATTTTGTAAATTTTTTTATTTTTTTGATTTTAATAGGTAAAAACGGGGTGTTGAACAATAAATTAGTATGTTAGATATAAAAATATAGTTAAGTTTTATATATAACTATAAAATACGTATATAAATTACTTATATTTAATTATATATATAACTATATATATAATATACTATATATATAATTATGACGTCATCCGGTTCTTAAATCCGATCCGACCACCAAACCAGTAAGACGTCCGGTTCGACGTCCGATCCGGTTCTGAAAACATTGACTTAAAGTGGTCCACTCTCTCTTTTCACACTAGACCCATCTCAACCATATGTGGTGAGATGGTAAAACTTCATATTAAAGTTTTGTCTTGCTATAAATAGAAACTAGAAATTGAGAATTGCGCGTTACCGCGAGTCTTTTCTGGGTTTGATTTTTTTACGAGATTGTGATCCGTGTATAATTACGAGTAAAAAAGACTATGTTAAATAACGAAAGAGTAAGGGTCTTCGACGAAATCCTTTAAAAAACAATAGATTAAAAAAATAGTTTAAAATATTTTTTAAGATTGAATAAGAAATTACATAATATATTTTGTACTATGATATTTTTATATAAGTTCCTTAAATATTTGTTGTTAGTTGATATTGATACTAAAAGCATCCAATGTTAATTTTATATTATCTAAAAGAATTGGAGTTTATTTATTTTAAATAAGTGCATTAATAGAAAATATATATTTAATGGATAGAGAGAGTTTTTTTGTGTGAAAAAAGAAGAGGTGAAATAGGTCAATCCTAAATTTTTTGTAGTTAATATCAAAAGCTATATATTTTCACTGCACAAACCGACCAAAGTTTTTAATAAGTATTATAATTTGATTAGAAAGTATAATATGTATGTTGACAGCAAAAATACTTCAAAAAACCTTTAAAATCTATAAATGTAATGTATGAATGTGTAAATGAGTAGGCGCCGTTTGTGAGCTAATATTAACGGACTAGTTAAAGGCTAGAATTAGAGAGAACATGAGCAAATGTTCAAACTAAATTCGAGTTTATTTAATAAACGAGTGCACACATGTGGTTGAGTTTTGTATATGAAACTTGACTAGACTAATAAACATAAACAAGTCTATTATTCTTTTTGTTTAACTTAATAAATATATAATTACAATATAATAATTAGAAAACATATAATTATAGTTATGATAAAAGCAACTATACATATTATAAATAAAATAATAAATTATCGAGGAGATAATACACAAGTCAAGTTCAAACCTGAAAGTTAGAAGCTTGAGTTTGAAAATTAGTCACGAGCTGATCATAAACATAGAAAATAAGAAAATAATGCTTGAAACGAGTCAAGCTCAAGCTCTATTAAATTAAATGAATCAAACTCGAGTTCGACAATTACAATGGTAATTCACATGTAAATTAACATCGTATAATACAAATGAAAAAAAATACCATGTCAATTTACAATTTAAGTTCACATGTGGTGTTAGTCATCGCAAATTTTAAGCATAAAAATATTGATAGAAGCAATGTTTTCAGAACCGGACCGGACAGTGAACCGGACGCTTTACAGGTCCGATGGTTGGACCGGTTCAACCGGTCGGACCGGATATAAGAACCGGATAAAATTATAATTATTTTTTATAAATATATGTAAAAAATTACTCAAAAATAAAAAATTATATAAAAAACCGGTTCGACCACCGGTTCAACCGGTCCGGTTTCCGGTTCGACCGGTCCGACCACCGGTTCAACGTCAAAACGGTTTTAAGCACCAAACCGGACCGGTTTGGAGTCCGGTTCCCGGTCGGACCGGCAGGTCAGGTCCGGTTTTCATAACATTGGATGGAAGTATATCAAGATTCAAGCATGGTGTTTATGGTTCGGTTTAAGACCGTGAACCCCCATATGGTTTATCGGTTTGGGTTTGTGGTCCCAAAAAATTTTTATTACAAACTTTTGGTCTGCGGCTTTAAAACTTCAAGCCAAAGCAAACAACTTGTTTTATGATTTATGTTGTAAACCAGTCGTATAAATATATAAAACTAAACCAGGTCATAACTATACTCTTTGCTTATATGACCCCCCCCCCCCCCCCCCCCCCCCCCCACACACACACACACAAAATAAAAAAAAATAGCTCACCTCCGTCTTGTTTTCATTTTACGAGTTAAATACTTAACCCTCGGTATTGAAATTGACAAACGAAGCCAACTATTTATGCGCCCCTCATGCAACTCTGTTTACATATCACAACATCACCTGCTGTTTGTAGATCCGTACATTTTGTTCAACATACAACAACTTATGTAATTTAGCACAAGACATAAGTAATGTAAATATGTTATTGATATTTGGGATTTTGGTCTTGTCAAATTTAAGGCCATATTTTGTGAAAACATGAAAAAAGATGTTTTTTTTTATATAAATAGAAAATATTATCTAAACCGAAAACACCAACTTTTTATCTGAAGGATGAGTAATATTTACGTTTCGAGTTTATCATATGATATCTAGTCGGGCTCGCATGTGCCATCAATTACTCATTTAAATTTATTAATATTATATATTATTTTTCTCAGGAAAATATTAGTATTAAATAATTTGAATTAAGGATGATAAGTACGGAAGGAGACTTGCGGCCCACACGGATCTGCGCCGACTAATATTCAACTTATGAAAGCACCACTTTGGAGTTTGGACTTCGCAGCATTTGTTATTCCGAAGAAAACTATTTTTTTTTTAACTAAGAGCATTCACGGTAAATTTCTTATATTTATGTGAGTGTTTTTTTTATATTTTAAGCAATGATTGTAAATGATTGTGAGTAGAGGAGAGAAAAAATTTACTGTTCATTTTATATATTTGGGGAATTACTGTTCAACCCTTATAAATTTTTTAATATTTTTGAAAGTGGTTGTGAGTAGAAGAGAGAGAAAAAATAATATTAAAAATATAAAAAATATTATTTAATTAAAAAAAAGAGAGAAATAATAGTATTTTTTTAGTTTAATTATAAGGATAAGGATATGAAATCTGATGTGAATGCTCTAAACACATGTATTACACGATTTAAATAAATAAAATATAATTAATTATAAAAATTTTAAGATAAGTTATAAATAAATACTATAAATAATAAAATAGTAATATTAACTTTTTAAACTTTTGTTTTAAAACGTTTTTTTGGTTTTTTTTCCAAATAAAAAAGTTAAGCATTTTATTTCAAAATAAATTGTTTTAAAAAATGTAATTTCTAAAAAATTTTCTTATAATAACTCCCGATTTTAATTATTTTTTGTTTATAAAATATTTTCTTTTAAAAAAACAAATTTTAAACGATTTTGTATTTTTAAAAAGTTTATTTTTTGTAAAGATTTATTATTTTATAAAAATTTATTTCTTTATAACATTAATAAAAGATATATTTTTTAATTTATTAAAATTCCTTTTTATTCTAAAAAATAAAATAATATTATTAGTAATTAAATAAATTATTTAATAAGAGAAAAAAACGAGAAAATTTTAGTGAAAAAGAATATGTGTTGTCACGTGTACCACTTAGTTACTTTTTATTAAAATAAGAAGACTAGACTAGACCGTCATTATACAGCTGGTATGATTATGTCTATTTGAGCTGCTTTTATTTGAATCCTACAATACGGTTCGACTTGATTTTAAAATCTATTTTTCTTTATTTTTAAATTTTTTTGTTTCAAAACTCATTTCTAATTAATTTAGTATTACATGATTCGCATTTTAGTAATTTAGGTTCTCTTATTTTATTAAAATCATAATTTATCATAAAAACATACAGTAATTTTCATATTTTCTTTGAAACTAACTATGCATATAAATGATTTTAATCTTTACATTTATATGTTGTGTTATTTGGTTATTAAATATGGCTCAACCGATACATTCGACCTATGGACGGGTAAGATGACTAATTCATTGTTCAGTAAGTTCCGAAACCATTTAAATTTGTTTATAAATTATTTAAGAAAGTATCGACCTACAACCAAGCAAAATTAAAACAAATAGTCATTTAAATCACACTCTGTAGACGTAAGAAATCCAACAATGACATTTAGACTACACATTGTTTTACTTTAGTGTGTGTAAATACGTAAGCACCGCAAAGTGGATGTGATTCATTCACACTCAGCAAAAAAGTACACACTATGGTTTAATGCATGTGACCAAGTTATTCGTAGAAAGGTTAATGATCATTTAGGGCTTTTTTTTTTTTTTTTTTTTTTTTAATATGCCTTTAAAAAGAAAATGAGGGCATGGAGGGTTCTAACTGGATGAAAAAAAGCTCTAACATCATGAGTTTGGTCACGCTAGATAAGACCACACTCCTCTCACGCCTAGTGGTGATGTTTAATGCCTGTGACCTGCCTATGTGACACTCACGACGGTATAAAACATGACCTTAACATTTAACTTAATAATTAAATAGATCAATGGAATTCATATTAATATATGTAATAACTTGTTTTGTATAAACCTGAATTCTTAGTCTATATCTAATAAATAGATATTCTTAAGGTTTTCTAATTTATAAATTTCAACTTTGTATATTAAATAAAATAATTATAAATAGTGTTAATTAGTACTTGAAATAATATTAAATGTAGCGTTTGACTTCTGATGGAAAATTGATGCAATGATTAATATTGTTCAATGGTAAACGAGTCTATTAGCATTTGTGAACGAGTGTAACGATTTAGTTTACTTTATTATTAATTTATTATTGCATTTGGTTTTGCTTAAACTCGAACATAAAATATAACTGTGATAACTTATAGATGATACGAGGCTAATAAACTTTTAATCAGGTTGCGAATAACAATAACAATTCAGTAATCTCATTATTATTCAAAAGAAAAAAAAAAGTTGACTTTTGATTTTTACATATAAAACAAATACGTAGATTGAACCTAGGGAGGTGTGTATACAAACTTTACTTTCATTTTAGTGGACTAGAGAATTGTTATTTCTAATGTGCTATTTGTTTTATCTGCGAACCACATCTGTAGACATCTGCAGCGAAGAGGTGGACCAAACGTCTGCAGTCTGTAAGAAAAATATCGATTGATTTTTAACATTTGCAGAATGCTAATATCACAAATCAAACAAAATCCTAAACCAAATCATACTACATAAACCACAAATCAACTAAAACCTTAAACCAAATCATAAATTATGCTTAGGGTTTCAACATAGATGATGGTAGATTCAGCAGGTGGCGGCGGTGGTTGAGGTGAAGCGAGGTGATAACCCAGCGGTGGTTGAGTTGGAAAGCGCGACTGCAGCAGGCGGCGGCGACCGTGAGACGGCGGACCACAGGCGGCGCCGGAACACAGGCGGGTGGCTGCAGGCGGTGGGAAGGGTCGGCACTGGCTGCGGCCGGTGGTGAGGGGAAGGAGATGGGGAGGAGGTCGATGGTTTGGGGTAAATGATGGGAGAGCAGGTTGATGCTTTTGGGGAAATGAGGAGAAAACTTTTGTAAAGATGGATTAAAAGGTTAGAAGAAGTTGTGCAATATCTTCTTCACGTAGACTTCAGGAAGATTTTTTTTAATGAAATGTCTTCCAAAAAACAAACAATTTGCAGAGCTCAACGTATGCTTGTGGCCTGCGCGGCACAGTCAAAAGAGGTCAGAAAACGCTTATCAGAAAATCTAACACCCCCCAAGACTCCCAACCCTAGAATTCCTTTCCATATACGATATTATAGTATGGTAATAAAATAATAATAGTATAGTAATAGAAATAAAAAATATAACTAAGAGAATTTGGACAAACAATCATAAAAAAGACTATTAATAATGAAAGTTGTAAAATAGTGCTAAAATAGAGTGATATATTAGGTCAGATTGACAAGCAAATAGATGTAATAAAAAATCACTAAACCCTATGCATGTACCTAAACACAATCTCGAAAATAACATCCAATTAAAATAAGAGTTATTTGATTTTAATAATGTTAACTTTTATTTATTGGACAATATTAATTACAACTCAAGAAATATTTATAGACACTTAAAACTTTAATGTTATTTTCATTCAACGATCCCTTAGTAACTGAAAGTTAACAATGTTATTTTTTGGATAACGTCGATTGTTTATATGGCAAAAACACCAAGCAGAAAGTTAAAATCAACCATCTAGTCCGTCAATCTGAAACTTCTGCACTTTAAAACCTGTCATTCTTCACTTCTAGATTTGAAACACTTGACTCGTTGAAGGTAGATTTCATGTGACAATGGAAGATAGACACCAAAAAATGGACATAATGGAGGCTGGGCGACGGTGGGAGTTGAAAATTAGCTCAAAGTTGGCATCACTTCATCAAAAAAACTAACGGGGGTTAACTCTCAGTTAATAAGTGATTGTTGAAGGAAAATAAGCTTAAAGTTATAAATATCTACAAACATTTTTTGAGTTGTGATTAATTTCGGCTAATAAATGAAATTTGAGATTATTAAAATCCAATAACCCTTAGGGTAAGGCTAAAACTAAGACAATCATATAAACCACCAGGCTATATCATCATCTACGTCCCTTTCACTATGAACAAACAATCCTAAATATTCCAAATTGATTGTTTGCTAGACAGTTATACATTCTATATAGATTTAGGCGTCCTCCTTGGAAAATAGGTTAAGATTATTTGCTCATTCCACACTTTGGTATTGTTAAAATGTGGGTAATATATTAGGAGATGCGTGACGAAAAATCATTTTTAGATAAAGTATAATGAGGAAATCGTATAAATATTTTACGAAATGTATGTCGGCAACACAAAAAAAAAATGTGAGAGGGAAAGCGGAGTGGTTTTTTGATTATATAATTATGTTATGTATTACGACTAGCTTTAATAAACCCGTGTATTACACGGGTTGAATAAATAAAATATTTAAATATAATAAAAATTTATCAAGTATAAAACGATATTTTACGATAAAATATAATTGAATTTACGTATAGTAAGAACAATATGTAATAAAACAATTATATCAACTTTTTAAACTTTTGGTTTAAAACTTCTTTTTCCAAAAAAAATAATAAATATTTTGTTTCAAAACAAACCGTATAAAAATATCATTTTTAAAAATTTTCTTGTTATAAATTTCAATTTAACTTTTTAAAAACACTAATTTTAAAATTTTTTAAAGTTTTATAAAAAATTCTTATTCTATAAACATTAATAAGATCTTTTTTAAATTTATTAAAAAACTATTTTTAATCTAAAAAAAGTTAAATAATATTATTGATAATTAAAGTAATTATTAAATAGAAGAGAGAAACGAAAAAATTTTGGTGAAAATGAATGTGGTGCCACCACGTGTCACTCCAAAATACTATTTTATTAAAGTAGAAATATTAAAGATACATAAATTCATCATTTATGTTATGTTTATTTTCTCACAATTGTTTAACTTAAAATTAGTTTTGCATTTGACAACCTTCTTGTACATATTATATATTTATACAAGGCATATATTTAAAGTATGACTATTTTACAAACAAACATATAAAATTATGATTCTTTTTTAACAAATTAGTTCCATGATCATTAACATATCTTTAAATAATTGTAATTATTAAATTTTAAATTTTTAATGGTTTCTAAAAAAAAATCAAAAAAATAATTGATCCGAGGTGAAGTAATATGTCACCTCACTCATCATATATAAGACACAACACCATCACACATACGTGTGATTGGGAGCCTCATACGATCAACCATAGTGATAGTGGTCACACACAAAGGAGCAAGAGAAAGTACGCGAAGCACAACACTACATTTTAATATCTCGTATTTAAACTAAACTTTATATTAACAAGAAACTATTACTCTGTTTAAATACTTTTATAGTGATTACAACCATTGATGAGACGTCACTAACTCATTAGAGCATTCACAGTAGGTTTGGTATATTTATGTGAGTGTGTTTCTTATAATTTAAGTAATGGTTGTAAATGGTTGTGAGTGAATGAGAGAGAAAAGTTACTGTTTATTTTGTATATTTGGGGAATCACTGTTCAACCCTTATAAATTTTTTAATATTTTTGAAAGTGGTTGTGAGTAGAAGAAAGAGAAAAAGTAATGATAAAAGTATAAAAAAATATTATTTAATTGAGAAAAAAAAAAAATATTAGTGTTTTTAGTGTAATTATAAAGATAAAGATATGAAACCTGATGTGAATGCTCTTACAAGAAAGTTTTAATAATAATATTAAGGCTGATTTACAAGTCACAAAATTGGCCGGTTTCGACGTCAGCTTGTTTGCTCCGCAGCACGTGCTATTGTATTTTGACACTTGGACTTTAAACCTCCCTTGAAGTTTGAACTAATCTCTCACGTGACAGCAAATGGCGTTTCGAATAATTTATTATAGCCTTATTTTCCCCATGATAACCCTTCAAAGATGAAAATTAGAAGAATGTTTATTGATAAAATAAATATATTATATTATTTCTCCCATAAATTATATATGTAGAGATCATTTTTACTTTTAGGTAGTATACACCAGATATAAGGTAAGAAAAAAGAGTCGGTTATAACGTTTAAATAATCACTCCATGTATAATAGTTATAACAAGTATAAGACTTGATTTGGTTTTGATAAATTAATCAGGTTTCAAAAAGGGAATAATTTTAACTCTATAGTTTACAATTTTAATATATCATATTACTAGGTTAGTACACCGTGTATTACACGGGTTGAATAAATAAAATATTAAATAGTTATTAATAGATATTAAAAAAATTATAAAACGATCTTTTGATATAAAATATGATTGACATTACGTACGAGTGATAAAAGGACGATATCATTTTTTAAACTTTTGTTTAATTTTTATTTTGTTTTTTTTTTCAAAAAAGTTGGTTTTTAAACAAATTGTTTCAAAACAAACCGTTTTTAAGAAAATTGCCATTTTTAAAAATTTCTTTATTGTAACTTTAAAATTTAATTATTTTTGTTTCATAAGAATTTTATTTTTTAAAAGCCATAGGTTTTAAAATGTATTGTGTTTTTAAAAGTTTGATATTTTTTTTGAAAAAATTTCTTATTTTATAAAAAAATTATTTCTTTACAAATTGCATTTGTAGAAAGATCTATTTTTTTAATTTAATAAAAATATTTTAAATATGAAAAAAATTAAATAATATCATTTGTATTTAATATGATATTTATTAGGAGAGAGAAACGGAAAAATAAAATTTAGGAGCTTTAAAATTGTGACAAGTGACATACAAAAATCTTTTTTTTTATTAATATAAATAGATGAAGACAAGATGATATAATGTAATGAACGTTTGTTTCAACAAAATTAACTTAATTTCATTTTAATGTAAAAATAGCCAACACCAACACATGTAGGTGATAAAAATGGTGCTTTTGGAAATTTACATGTATATAATAGGGTAGAGTTATTGTAGAAGGAGAAACAAATAAAAAGTGTGAGAAGGATTTGTAAATATCGGATCTTAGATTTAAGTGAAAAGAAAATTCAATTGCATAATAATAAATAATCAAACCTTTAAATAATAGAACAAAAATATTTTAGTTTTAGTCATATTTTCAAAGTTTTATATTTTGTTTAGTGCTTATAACATTGACATAGAACATCTTTTTTTAAGAAAAAAATTACACCATAAAACAATCACTTTTTTGTCTTTAATACGCGCATAATATTGATATATAAAAATCAAATTTTTTTATTTTATTTCAGCTCATTATGTCATACTTGTCAAATTATTATGATTTCTATTGTGTTTTTTTTTTAAATAATAATTTTTAAATAACACAATGATAAAAATGTATTTTTCTTACGTTTTCCAGTTTATTGTGTAATCCGAATAAGTTAATCGTGTAATTCTCGTCAAGAAACTCATTGAGTCTAATGCTGATAATCGAATTCTAGTGCTGGTCGTTGTGTCATCCATCATGTCTAACGCTGATTACCATGTCTAATGTTGACCATTGTGTTATGCATTGTGTTTTTTACAATGATGATTTTTTAATAACACAATGCTGAAACATGTAAACTTTTTACGTTTCTGGTTTATTGTATAATCCTCATCAAGTAATTGTGTAATACTCGTCGATTCAGAAGATTATACAATTATTTGGCGAAATTACACAATGAGCTAAAAACGTGATTTTTTTTTGTTTTTTATAACACTATACGTGTTTTAAAGATAAAAAATTATTCGTTTTTATGATATAATTTTTTTTTTAAATGATGTCATATGTAAAATTACGAGCATTTTAAAAAAAGATGAGAGTTGAGAAGGGAAAATATTGCCAATTTTACACTCAACTTAATATGGATCAAAAAGACACATGTCTAGATCTTAATCTTCTTAGATTTTTTAGTTTAAAAAGACTTTATATTAGAATCTTTACCTATATCATGCAAATTGTTTTTGCAAAATTATACGTTGTAATTATATATGTCTCTAAATTAATTATCTCATAATTCAACATTTAGTACTATTAATAATTAATTTGAATGTTTATTTTTGTAATTGAATCATTCAAATAATTAATTCACGCAAAATTGTTTTTACTAAATCGCTATCTTGCAAAAAATTAGGAGCAACTGATTCAATTTTTAAATTTAATTTAAAAACATAAATTGAATCAAAAGCTCTTCACATTCTGAAACTTCTTCTTCTTCTTCCTCCACCACTTCTCTCTCTCTCACACACACACACACACACACACACAAACACAAACACACACACACACACACACAGAGTTCACTGAGTGGAGATCACTGTCTTCTTCATCTGGGTGTTGTTACATTCTTCACTTTCATGGCGGATTCAACTAAATACATACCCATCAATGGCAGAACTCTGGTTTCAGACTTGAAGTTAAAGAACATCTTCTCTTTCCGAACCAAAACTACAAGAGCTTTTGTTTATATCTTCGTCGCTATTTTCGTCGCTGTTTCCTTTTTCTTAGCGTTTAATCCCTCCTCAGATCCTTCTTCTCCATGGTTTACAAACATCTTCGCTGATACAAGCATCACTACAAGTATTAAAGCCAATGGAACAACAAGTTCATCATCATCATCATCATCATCTTCTTCTTCTTCTTCTTCTTCTGATGGTAGATCTCAATTCTCCTCGATTTATTCTTACTCCTTCCCTCCGAATTCTTCGGACTCAAATCAGAATTCTACTGTTTCTGGATCTCATGTCTTAAATCTTGATAACTCAAATGTGATTAAAGATGCCCCAGTTGATCGAAATCGAACTCAAATTAATGGGTCGAACCAGACTGCAATTGGGTCTCCAACATCTCAAGTTCGTTCGAACCAGACTTCAATTGTGTCTGCCCCATCGCAAATTGGTTCGAACCAGACTGCAATTGGGTCTCCACCATCTCAAACTGGTTCGAACCAGACTACAATTGGGTCTCCACCATCTCAAATTAGTTCCAACCAGCCTGCAATTGGGTCTCCCTCATCTGAATTAGCAACGAACCAGACGAATAACATGGTGCCCAATTTAGCAACAGAATCAGCGAAATCAGTACCAAATAATGCTACTGAAAACAAGGTGAAATCGAGTCAAAAACCACAGGAATCAGTGCCGACATCTTTGGTAAATGCTACTGGAAGTGGGTCCAGTCAAAGAAGTGAAGAAAAAAGCAGAGAGAATAATGCAACATTTTTACCAAAGAAACAGGGGAATAATGAAAAGAAACAGGGGATTGAATATTTGGTGAAGAATTTAATCAACTGTGATTTGTTTGATGGAGATTGGGTGAGAGATGATTCATACCCATTGTATAAACCGGGTTCTTGTTCATTGATCGATGAACAATTCAATTGTTTCTCCAATGGTAGGCCTGATTTAGGGTTTCAAAACTACAAATGGAAGCCTAAGGGTTGCAGTTTACCAAGGTATGTGAAGTTTCATACTCAAATCTTTAGTTTTTATAAGTTTTTGTTTATGGGTTTTTTTAATTGCATCTAATGTTCATGGACTTGATAAGTTGTTAACTTGACCACTAAAAAGTCAAAAGATTGTTTGCTTTTACAGAAACTTCTTGATCTGGATGATCTGTTACTTGATCTAGATATGGGTTAAAACACAAATTCTTGAAAATTTGTTTGATCCGATATCAAATATGTTGCGATTATTTGAGCTAATTCTTAATTTAGTGGTTAGATTGCTGTAAATAGTTGATTGATTACGAACTTGTTTATGCATATATAGGTTGGATGGAGGCAGAATGCTGCAGTTATTGAGAGGAAAGCGATTGGTTTTTGTCGGCGATTCGCTGAATAGAAACATGTGGGAATCGTTAATATGCATCTTAAGAAACTCCATTAAAGATAAAACAAAGGTTTATGAAGCCGCAGGAAGGCATCATTTCAGATCAGAAGCTTCTTATGCTTTTGTTTTTAAGGTATACCAGTCTCTTTTCATGATAATTGAATGATAATCTTGACCACTTGAAGCACAACTTCTGATTAGATCCCGTAAAACTTACTAAAGTTATGATTTTTTTGTAGGATTATAACTGCACAGTGGAGTTCTTTGTGGCACCATTCTTGGTTCAAGAATGGGAAACCAAAGACAAAAATGGAACAAAAAGGGAGACCCTTCGGCTCGATTTGATCAGCAGCTCAGCTGGTCAGTACAAAACCGCAGACATTGTTGTCTTCAACACCGGGCATTGGTGGACTCACGACAAGACTGCTAAAGGGTAATCCCGATACATTTCTATGAAAAGAAGCCAGAAGTTTTCATCTTGTTTTAGCAATGACTCAAAGATTGTTATGACATTTACAGGCAGGATTATTATCAAGAAGGGGGCCACGTCTACCACGAGCTCAACGTTTTAGAGGCGTTCCGTAAGGCGATGACAACATGGGGAATGTGGGTTGACGCTAATATAAACCCTACAAGAACTTTAGTTTTTTTCAGAGGTTATTCTGCTTCCCATTTCAGGTAAAAACAACATTCCTTTTGAGTTTGTATAGGTACTATGAATCTAGTGGCTTTTCTGTCTATAAACATAATTCTGGTGATCTCATTATCAACTTCAAGACATGAATTCACAGTTATATAGACAGTAAAGCCACTAGTTTTACAGGACAAAGAAAACTTGTTTACAAACCTTGAAAAATGTTTTCTATTAAAACATTACTTCTCTTATCATACTTTTTAACTTTTGGTTTTTGGATTAATCAAAACTTACAACAACAAAATGCACAAATCCATTCTTGTTACACCAATATACCATCTACACTAGGCATTTTTCGACATGTACAAAGCGAATATTCAAGTTTTCATCTTTTTCTCTTTGGACAGCGGAGGACAATGGAACTCAGGCGGAGCATGTGACCATGAAACCGAGCCCATCAACAACATGACTTACCTTACTCCTTATCCCGACAAGATGGTAGTTTTGGAGAAAGTGTTTAGAGGAATGAAAACCGCGGTTTCATATCTTAACATCACAAGATTAACTGATTTCCGCAAAGACGGCCACCCTTCGATCTACCGCAAACAGCATTATACTGCTGAGGAGATAAAATCACCACTGCATTATCAAGATTGTAGCCATTGGTGTTTACCAGGTGTTCCTGATGCTTGGAATGAAATCCTTTATGCTGAACTTTTGGTCAAACAATACCAAAGTCAACAGAAGATGTGAATTACAAGTACTTTTTATGTTTTTTTAAAAGATAGGAATATAGAATACAAATAAGAATATAATCATTTCTTTAGTTTATAATTTCGGAGATCATTGTTTATATGTGTAAAGAGAAGATCAAAAGAAAGCTTTGTTGATTATAAATTGAATAGGTGATTTTGTTTTTCGAAGCAATTTTTTTATATATTTAAATACCATTTAATCTTATATTTGTAATGAGTTGAACTCGCATTATATTGTTCAGGATTGAGTCAGGGGGTTTTCTCAGGAATGGGTTTCCTCCTGAGGGGGTTGGGGGTGCGGTCTCTGTTGAAAAATGAATAGATGGACCCGATTAAGATAACACCTATTCTTCGAATCAGTGTTGCACATTTGCCGTTAAAAAAAAAAAAAAAGAAAGAAAACCAAGCAGATGGTTTCTTTTTTTTGCTAATTTTCCAAGGGAGGTGTATGTTATTATTTGTGTGAGGGCCATCATCTGATTATAAATAATGGGTCTATTATTATATATTTTCAAAATTAAAAATATGAAAAAATTACATTTAAATTAATTGAAATTAGGCTTTTTAATTGAAAAGTAGTACTCCACGTATTCCTATCATCACATGCGGTATTTAATCGTGTTCTTTACTATATCTGTTTTGATTAGACTGTTAATAGTTGGTTTACAAGTAATCAAGCAAGAAATACATGAATGTACTTTTAAATAAATAACGAATAACATGTAACACAATCATATTAAAGCGTTAGAATAACATTTATTTCAAGTGATTGAGGATTTAACTTTTATCCTGAACAAATGACGTTGATTCGGGCATACGGTTGTGGGTGTGTAAATTAGTCGTAAAAATAAATAAAAATCAAACTAAATTTTATTCTTTAAAATCGTAGAATTCAGGTTAGAAAAAAGTAACGTATAGCTGTATTCCGTGTCGACGTACGGTTCCTTCTAGAGCCTCTAATTGGACTTACCCCACATCATGAAGCTTATTATTAAAATTGTATCTTGTTGACTTTGTTTTTTGAATCATCTTTTGGCTTTCATACTATAAAAAACTAAATTAAAAAGATGCATTTAATTTTTGACATCATTTTTCAACTTTAAAAACCAACCAAGATGCAAGTTTCAACCACCATTTTACAAAAGATATGTAGTTTTCCGTTGACGTATACATCAGCAAACACAAACTTTTCAACTTTAATCCTAAAACTCTTTGACGAATAATTGAGTGTTCAAATTTCAAACTATATGAAAGCTCTTACATTAATTAAATATCTTTATGTATTATGTGTTGAACACGGATGCAATATTATTAAGTGTAAAGTGGAATAAGCCAATAATAATACTTAAGCTTGTGCATATTGTTTTAGCTATGATATATATGACACGTAAACAAACAACTGTATTCTTTTTTATCCCACTATAGTTGATTAGTACCAAATGCAATTGTCTTTATGGATACATCCATATAAAAAGTAATACTATGTTAAAATCACAAGACTTGCACAAGCACATGTTTTAATTAAAAGTGTTAAACTAAAAGAGAAATAATTTATTTCTCACTTTTCAATCTTTCTTTAATTTTATTTTGTATCTCTAGTTCTTTTTGTGAAGAAAAGTATCATATCGTGAAAATGTGCCTGTAGTGTTATATAATACACATGTTCATGTAGTATATATTTATATCAATATGACTATATGTTGATGAAATTCTATCAATATCATATTTTTCAAAAATAAATCACATACGTATCTAGATATGTAGCATTTTAGTCCATTTTACAATAAATAGTACACGGGTTAAATATATTCATTAATTCTCAAAATTATCAGTTTTTAAGAATACATATGTTTTTGTTTCTTTATCACATCCAAAAATGATTATCTTTTTACATCTATACAACTCACTTTCGTTTGTGAAGAAAACATATTTTGACTTTTAAAGACATAAAATATTTTTAACTAACTAATGAAATTCAATAGCATAGTAGCAAGATATTAATAAAAGTAACATCAAAGAAATTAATGTGTAAATATTGGAGTAGGAAGCAAGGTTAGCTTATAATATGTCGGTGATCCGATGAGTAATAGTGGGGTCTCCGCCAGCCACAACAAGCATCACCGACGAAAACCGCCACCACAACTTACACCTAAGCCAACCCCTCACCACGTGATCCCCACATACTTAATGCATTATATTATTTCCAAATTATTAGATTTGTCATATCAATTTCATCTTTATTGCAAGACTTTAAATAAATATACGGAGTATGATATATTATTAGATTAATCTATATGATAGAATATATAGAAAATAACAAATTTATTTTTGTACGTAAGTTGATGCGGAGACATGAAGACATCATTTATGCCTATGAACTAATTATGTACGAATTTAAACACGTACTAGAAATTTATGGAATCAACCAATTAAAGTTATGTTACCTATACACATGAGTCAATTTTAGTAGTGGTAAGAAAGGTTTTGAATCAAGAAATTTGGATTTTTTTTTCAAAACATGGAATACGATCGATTCATGGGTTTGATTACGTTTTTTATGTTAGAAAGACGTTAAGAACTTCAAATACGTGTTTAAACATGTTTACAAGCTAACTTTTGTTTTGAATTATCGAATTCGAAGATGATTTGAGTTTTAGGTGTTTTAGGGTCATTTACTAATCTTAGAAGTTTGTACGATAGTTGCAGGTGTATGGTGGTCCATCATATGCTTATGGTGAGAAAACACATTCTTTTAGGGTGGAGGGGACGCAACCGTTGTGAGGTCACGGTGTGCCTCTGTGCTGAGCAACACCATTGCCGCCACCCCCTTTACACCGTGAATTTCCATTTCCGCGGCTTGTTTTCACCGTGAGCCTTGTTTATTGTTTGCGTGTGTGGTGTAGTGTAGTATTGTGTTGTAACACCTACACTGCTACCAAATTTGAGTATGTGGTATAGTTTGACATAACAAAATTTAATTGATGAGTTTGTAGTGTGATGTGATGCGTGTGTCATTTAGACTATGCTGCCGTTTCAGTCTTTCATACATGCCACTAGTAGGAGTTTTTTTCTAAAATGGTGTAGGTGGGAAATTATTTACCAAAAAGGTGTACTTAGAAAATTATTTATCAATATAATGTAGTTTTAAAACGTTATTGATTATCTCTTTTGTATTCATTGGCTACTTTACTAAAGACTTTCTTTAATGTTTTTTTAATTCTTATAAGGATAATATCTTTATATTTTTAGTTTTTAGAAATATTTAGTAAATAGAACTTTTTCTAGTTTTCTTTAATTTACTTTTAAAATGTTAAAATAGTATTCTTCTTAGTGTTTAATCATTATATATAAGCAATGTCGGTTGTGTAGTAAGTATTTTTTTCAATATTATTTGAATTTTGTTTCTTAACTACGTTTATAAACAAACAAATTAACAAAGATTTATTTTTGCTCAATGCTAGACAATAGTTTTCTCATCCGAGTAACACATTCTTCCGCTCTCTTTTTTTGTTTTTTTTTTTGTTTTTTTTTTGTTTTTAGAGGAAGGTGAATTTCATTTGTTTATTGTTCAAATCTTATTCAAGTACAAACTACGGTAAACATGTTTACTCACAGTTCTTATTTTTTAAAATTAATTTAATATATTTTTACTTTATTATTTATAATTATTTTTATACATATTTTGATGTCAATATATAAAGTTTAAAATTTAATATTCTTGTATGCTCTAGATATACCATTATGACATGGTATTTTTTTGTATGTTTCGTTACAAGTTTTATTCAAAACAAACTTTATTCAACACCAAGTGAAATATGATTTTAAAAATTTTTAAAATATGCTTTCTTATTTTTAGTGCTTACCTACAACGACAACTTTTTGTTTTTTAGTTTCCGGGTAAACAGTGCGACACACTCTTTTATATATATGTTTGATATCTAAAATCAAGTTGCCGCAAATTTAATCAAAACAAACTTTACTAAAAAATTGTAAAAGTAGTTACTACACTATTGACATTGCTTATATATAAAGATTAAACACTTTAAAAAAATTATTTTTTAAAAAATTTAAAATAAACTGAAAAAATATATATAATTGATAAACATTGGATCTAAAAATTTAAGATATCATCCTAAGAGAATTAAAAACATTAAAAAAAAGTTCTAGTAAAGTAGCCAAAGAAAATAAAAGAGAAATTAATAAATATTTAAAACTACACTATTTTGGTAAATAATTTTCTAAGTACACCATACTGATAAATAATTTTCTCAACTACATATTTTTGGAAAAAAAACTCCACTAGTAGTTTAAACGAAAGACTCTAGTCTAATCATGATATAGCCTCATCATCTCTTGTACACTCTAAATTGATCAAATTCGATTATGGAGAGGGGGTTGAATTTTTTTTTTTTAAACAGCCTCTAGTCTATTTGACACCTAATATATGTTATTGGTCGGATCGGTTCGACCAGATATAAGAACCGAAAAAATATATTCTTATTTTAATAAATATATGTAAAAAGAAACTGAAAAATAAAAAATATAAAAAAAAAACTTGTTCAACCTGTTCGGTTTCCGATCTGACTACAGGTTCGACCGGTTCAACGTTAAAACAACTTTAAGCATCGAACCAGACAGCCGATCCGGTCTGGTTTTCAAAATAATGCGTAAAGGTGTTTTGTGGTTTATGTAGGCGTGTGGGACAAGGTGGCTCACACACTACTGTTGTGTTTGGTGCGCCAAATTTCTGTAAAAAAATCGGAAGTATTCCTGGAATCAGATTTAAAATTTAAATCATCAAAAGGATTTATAATTTAAATGAATTAGAATTATTAAAGAGATTTTAATTTGTAATCCACTTGGGTCATAAAACAATCATAAATTCATTGAAACATATCACCCTCGCCGGTCGCCACCACCTATATTGCTTATCGGGCATTTAGTATGTGATATCCATTCGTTAAACAAGAATAAATAAATAACCTTACTTGCCACCTATGTGGTTTGACACAATTACACCTTCGTAGAGGTTTTAAGTTTACAAAATATATTTTAGTATCAGACCATCAGTTACCAGTAAGTTTACTTTCTATATGCAAAATTAGAAAGAGCCCATCAGCTATCAGTATGCCACGTTACATTTTGGGCAAACTTCGGCCCACTTACTCGAGGCCCATTGGACTTTTCCTTCAAATAATCCATCTTTCCATTTGAGCTCGTTTTCAGAGAGAGAATTACCAATATATTAATTCACAATGAAATTAACAGTAAAAAATATTTGTTTATTAAATATAATAATATCATTGGTTTATTGAGTAATGATATTATTTTTAGTGAATATAATATTAGTTAATTGAATGCTTATTGTCTTCAAATCTAAAAGGTCAAGAAAAGGTCAACTTTGACACTTTCACTCTCTAACATATTTTAAAAATTTTATACAATGTCATTTTAATCTCCTTAGGTTTATACAGTTTCGGGTTTTCCCAGTACAACTTTTACTTACAAAAGCTAAGTTATAACGTTCGTATTTTTATGTACGTTTTAGTACGAGTCTTGTCAAATATAAACTATTTACATTCGACAGTATAAATCAAATTTACTCTACATTTCAACGTAAATTTAGTTCAGAAACGAGTTAGGATGATTGTGATCTATATTTAATCACACCGCCACATACAACGTAGTTGCACGTGCTTTTTTATGTTATTTTTTTAATTGATCTACGTTTCAACATAATTTTGTTTGGAAAAAAATTGGGTCAAGTATGATACGTTTTCGTTCAATGGTATAAATTCGAGTTACTTTACGTTTCAACGTAAATTTAGTCCAGAAACAAATGAGGTCAATTGTTAGTCTATGATTTATCACGCCGCATATGATGCCGCCACAATGTGTAAAAAATCTAGATATTCTTTAAATCATATGACATTATGACATGCACTTGTTTCATTAAAGTTCAAAAACACAAATTCCCAAAAATAGCAGCATTTCATGCGTAAATGTAGTGAAACATGACTAGAGAGAATGGGAACATTGCAACTGCCTCATAAATATGAAACAAGATCAGAAATCATTCAGCACAAGAAACACATTTTATTAAGAAAATGCCAAAATAATTATTTACATAAACGCGCCCGCTTGCAGACAGATAAGTATACATGTTCTTATCAGCATCAAAGGGCAAAAAACTGCTAAAAAACACATTTAAAGACACATCAAACATAGTTAGACTGATAACTCACTAGAGTGAATCCCCTGGTCTGCACAAAAACCCCAATGATCAGTGAAATGCTTGTTTTAGAACAAACGCCGCCTTCTTGAAGCGCGAGAATCTCCACTATCAACATCCGATACCCTCGAGGTTTCACTTCTTCTTCTAGAAGAAGAAGTAGATAATGATACCCGTGAGTCGATTTCAGCTGCAGTGTCTGCTGTTTGGCTCTCAGACTGAATAACAGCAGCAATACTCGACACAGAATCTCGATCCTCCATTGATGGAGTCTGTTCTTGATGATTATGAAATGGCTCAACCAATGTGGGATTTTGGTTTTGATCTTGATCTGCTCTTAATCTTCTAGAAGCAAAATACCGATTCAACAATGAGTTGTTCCTCTCTGAACTTTCCCGAGGATTTTCAGGAAGAAAAGAATGACCCTGAACCAAATCACGGGTCAGATCAAATCTACTCCCGAGCCTACGGATCATTTCCTCCATTGGCATTGTAAAGACGTTTCTTTGAATGGTTTGCCTAAAGCTCTCGACTCTCTTTGCTTGGGGTCTATTAGGGATCTTTAGACTCGGATCTTCCTCAACCACACGAGTTGGATTCCCACACCCGTAAATTGGAGTTACTGTTTTTGTACTCATCTCCCCTTTGCAAATGGGGCATTCTTTTGCATCAGAGTGAATATGTAACCACCGATAAAGACACGGCCAACAGAACAAATGCCCACAATAAGTAACCACAGGGTCAGTCGCCATTTCAAAACATATATTACAGTCGAAAAAACCACCCTCATTTTCATTACTTTTCACCACATGTTCTTTCACAAAGTCAGTTTCTTGATACCCATTACCCTTATCACATGTTTTGGTTAACTCCAATGGCGGTCTTCCATCAGCAGCCGCCACGCTGCCCTCACCGGTTTCTAAACCAGTGATACTTTCGGGTGGGGAAAGAGCAGGCCTCCATATGGACCGCCACCGCCTCCGTCTAGCCATGGTCCGAGGCCCAAATGAGTCACCTACAGGTGCATCTAACCAATCTTCCAGGTTCAAACCCCCTGGTTCAGTCTCAACAGGCCCCAAATTAAGGTCAAGATTCATCACATTCTGCGGTGTGTCGTCTCCCATTGCAAACAAACAATCCCCACTCAAAATTTACAGGTCAATTGAATCAAAACCCTAACGGTTTCATCTCATCAATCAATTCAACACATAAAAGCCTGAATTTCTTGTGGAAATCGTTAAAGACGATACAGAATTCACATATAACCTAATAGAACATCATAGTTCTCAATTCCAGTTCTAGTTACTTAAAAAATCCTAACTTCTTATGAAATTGAATCACACCCAAGATAGAAAATTGAAACCCTAATTTCTTACAGTCGGAAGAGGGGAAAGTGACCCTTTCGGTGTCGAGATTCTAATTAAAGTCAAAAACACGAAATTGAAGCTGCGAGCTACTAAATACTAATACAAACAAATTAAACTCTAAAGAAGAGGAATCAAATTAGGGTTTTTAATCAAGAAACAAAACAGTAGAAGAAATGAGGACCTTAGGTTAATTAATCGGCGTGAGGATCGAGACGAAAGAATCAGTGGCAATTATACTACCTGAGTGGAATTGGACAGCCTCGTGATTATCAACGACAAACTGAATTGATGCAAAGAGATTGAGTTGAGCAAAAGATTGGGGATAAAGATGATGATAATTTTGACCTAATTTGGGGGATAAGATTACACCATTGATATTTTACTCCCTCCATTATTAGAGTAAGGTTTGGTTGAGTTTACTTTGCAACTTGTTTGGAGGCTACTTTCCCATAACCCGTATTTTATATTTGACCCGAACGGACTTGGTTAAAATCTCATGAGTTAATCATTTTTATATTGTACTAGGTTATAACCCCGTGTATTACACGGGTTAAATAAGAAAAAATACTAAATATTTATTAACGAAGCGTTTGGAACTGTAAAACATCAAATATAAAGGTACTTTAATTAGCTGATAAAACACTTTTAATATTCTTAAAACTTTCATTTTAAAAAGTTATTGCGTTGAAAAAATTTCGTTTTGTTTATCTGTACCTCACTCTTTAAAAACTATGAGCTTGTTTTGTAAAAAATATTTTTATATAAAACTTTTATTTTTTAAAAAGATTGATTTAAAATATTTCATAATTTAAAAAGGTTTCGCTGTTTTAGAAAAAAAAAATCATAGTTTTAGAAATTTTGATTTTAAAAAAGTATATTTTTAATCAAAATACTTAGTTTACATTTAAAGAAAAAATATTTTTAAGAAGTTAATGATTAAAAAAGGATATAGATTTATAATATAAAGAGAGAAAGAGAAAAAATTAAGAATTAGTTATTTGACTTTTTAAAATAGAATAAATAGTTTGGGCGGGAAAACTAATATGAGATGGCTTGTGAGAATGGCATGTGTCAACACATGTAAAGGATTATTAGGTTAGATTAGTTATTATTTGAGATATAAATTATAACTTGCAGGGCATGTTTGGGATTGCTTATTTACACCTCCTCTTGACTTCTCAAAATTGAGAAGTTAGAATTTTTAACTTCTCAAAAACTCCTTCTCCTTCTCACATCTTCATCTCTATCCAAACATATTTTCACCTTCTTTCAACTTTTCTTCTTTTCAAAAGTTAAAAGTAGTTTTCAATAAGCAATCCTAAACACCCACATAAAGTAAGTACAATTAACTCTTATGCATAGGTCTTATATTATACTATACATAATAAAAACTTATTATTATATATTTATGTGAATTTATATGATGTGTTGCCTAGCCCTTTTCAAGGATAGAAGCAGAATGAAAGTGCAAAAGATGTGTTTTATACATTTTTTTAGTTAAAAGAATTATAAGAAGAGAAAAAAATATTTATTAATAATATTTATTTCGAACTTTCCTTTCAAAACCCTAACGGAAAAAATAACAAAATACCATTATGAGATGTTACTACTTATCATTTACTTTTTTAACATAGATATAAATGATCTATGATACATTAATATATAGTAGTAAAATTATAAAGATATTTTTTTTTATTTTAACTCTGAAACATTTAAATTTTTTAAGTTTTTTTCTTTCCTATGATATCTTTCACTTTTTATTCTTATTTTTCCTTTTTCTCCTTAATTTCTTTTTCTTTCTTTACTTTTCATTATTAAACTCAGGAATATTACGTTAAGTTATGAATCATTTTTTTGTTTAAGTTAATGGCGCTTGCATTCTTGTTGGATGTATCACACATTAGCTAGTTTGGTAGAGTAAGCTAGATCAGTCAAACTGGCCAAAAGTATTTGGTTTTGTTCTTAGGGTAATTTCACTAATTTAAACTAGGTTACATTTGTTTGGTCAATAGATTGTATTAAATCTTTAATAAAAATTAAAGATGGTTCATGTGTATATAGTATAATTACATAACTCTCTATTTATATAAATTAAATAATATAAGTACATGATCCGTTTAGTTTAGAAGCTCGGCTTCAAGTTTCAAACCATAAAATCTGGTTTTTTAAATCTTAAAGACTATGAATTCCAAATGGATTGAATCGACTGATTTGCGTTAGTTTAGATTATTGGGTTTGAATTTATGACCACCCTTCCTATAAATTTCCCCTATATATGCTTATGAGAGGAGGTCTCCGTTTAACTTTGCCACATTCCTTTGTAACTTTTGGACATAATACTTGTAACATCAAGTATGTTTTCTAATCATCAAATTGTACCTTTCTAGGAATGGCTAGGACGGGTGAGTGAAAAATACTAAAATTAAAAAGGGAAAATTACCTAAATAAACATTTGACCAAATTAAATTACTAATATAACCATTGAAAAATAAATTTATAAAAAGAAACAACCAATAAAAACGAGCCACGTGTCCAACACTCGCCACGTGGGCTAGGGAAATCCTTAATCCCTCGCTGAAAAGGTGACTGGGCGAGGGATTTGCATAATCCCTCGCTGACGTGGCTAAATTTCAGTGGTTCCTCGCTGACATGTCCCATCCCTCGCTGACTGGGCGAGGAATCAGTGGTTTTCCTCGCCCATAATTACCAAAATGCCACTCCTCGCTTAGAATTTTTATTTTTTTTAAAATACAAAATTTTAAAAAAAAATTTTTATTAAAAAAAATTTCATTTCTTGTTTTTTAAACACTCAAATTTGTTATTTAATGTGGTTTTCCCTTATATAATACATGCTTTCCTCTTAACAAACTTATCAAATTTTAGTTTTTTACTTTATTCATTTTACTAGTTTAGAAATACTTTTTTAACACGGGTTGAATTAAAATATTAAATTAATAGTTAATATTTAATATTTAAAAATTTTAAAATAATTTTTTAGATAAGATATGATTCGGATTACGTATACTCAACTATTTTAATTAATAACAATATTTTTTAAACTTTCATCTTTCAAATAAAGTTTAAAAAAACTTTTGTTTAAATAAATGCAGTTTTTTTAAGTTTTTTAAAGATCAAAGTTTAAAAAATATAAGGGAAAACCACATTAAATAACAAATCTAAGTGTTTAAAAAACAATAAAAGAAATTTTTTTAATAAAACTAATGATTTTTTAATTTTTCATAAATACTTTTTTTAAAATTTTGTATTTTAAAAAAAATAAAAATTGTAAGCGAGGAGTGGCATTTTGGTAATTATGGGCGAGGAAAACCACTGATTCCTCGCCCAGTCAACGAGGGATGGGACATGTCAGCGAGGAACCACTGAAATTTCGCCACGTCGGCGAGGGATTATGTAAATCCCTCGCCCAGTCACCTTTTCAACGAGGGATTAAGGATTTCCCTCGCACACGTGGCGAGGGTTGGACACGTGGCTCGTTTTTATTGGTTGTTTCTTTTTGTAAATTTATTTTTTAATGGTTATATTGGTAATTTAATTTGGTCAAATGTTTATTTTGGTAATTTTCCCAATTAAAAAACCTAATATTCAGTTGGATTTAATCCAAACCATGGAAGGAGAAGAGAATGTTTCAACGGTGAGATTGCGTTTTGAGTAAGGTGAATGACACTTTCAGGCATTTTATGTCATGTCATGGTTTGTCTGCTGCTGGAACAAATGGGGTCCCCTAGCGGCTTTAATTTAATGACATCTAGGGAATGTTCACGGTTGAAATGGTTTTGCTAGACTATAGTTTTGATGGTTTATGAACAAAATGTAGGTCTTTAAGAGTTTTTGGGGACTGGTATTCAACCAAACGGGTTGAATTTTGTTGTCATCATTGACCAAAAGAACAAACCTTAAACAACTGGTAAGGTTGATGTTTTATGATTTTAAGGTCACCGGCTTAAGTTGTGAAAAACAGTCTCTAACACAAAGTGTAGGGTAAAACGTACACTAGATCATGAAGCGATCCGACCCTCACTAGACCCCACGCTAAACGAGAGGTAAGTTAACACCAGGTAAGTCTTTTTAGGAGTTATTGCTTTGGGGCATTTTTAGATGTCCATAACAAGTTAAAAATCAATGCTTAAGTGTGTTTGTAACAACAAACTTACAATTGAAGGAATAGTTTTAAAACAACAAAATTTTATGTAACAATTTCTTTGACCTGCTCAAATAAGTAGACTAAAAGCAGCCTACAAAGAACATGGAAATGAAATATAGTAAAAATAATCTTATATCTGAGTACTTCATACCCTCCCAATAAAGATAAAAATACCTACTCGGGTGTTCAACTTTGCTATAACTGTCATCAACTGTATTACCACATTTCCAACAGGTTCACAACATCAGTCCGCCATGTCTAATTGAGCTGTGAAATCTTGTACTCCTAAATCATGGTATAAATCGCGAACAAAACCAAGAACAGGTTGATCATCCACACCCTTCTTCACCTGTTAATTCATCAATAATATAAAAGAACTTACATATCTTACATGTGCTAAAAAAACCTTATATATTTGGCATGTGTTGATTATCTTTTTTTTTAATGGCAGATTAGTGGTTAGTAAGTTAGCAACACCAAATTAGTAATTATTCGCCCCTTCAGGGATTGAAGCCGTACCCTCCAAGAGAAGCTAAGCTTCCCACCTCCCCTTTAAACAATTAGACCAAGGGATCATAGGCATGTGTTGAATATCTAACATTTTTTTTTTCTAAAAGTTTACCTGTAGTAAAACTGATCCAACCACATGACCAGGCACAAATTCCCAGAATCGCGCTTCAGATACCTCAATAACATCTTCAAGAGAAGACACCTAATAACAATACATGTTACAAACAAAAATTAAACTAAAAACATCACCGATTATGATAAATAATAATAATAACAATAAAAATTAATAAACTAAAAAACTTTTATACCTGTCTCCAGCATTTGGTCAACGCTGAGGAATGAATACTGGGTGGGGCTTCTTGAAGAAGAATACCACCGCTTGTTTTGAAAAGTGGCATGGCAAGCATGAATACAGTGAATGAAACAAGTCCCAAACACAAAACTTCAGCGTTATCAACCCTGAAAGCGAACAATGTGACCAAGTATTATACTTATCTTCAACCGATGTTACATAAACAAGAATTAAGAGATATAATATATTTATATGTTAATTACAGAACTTACCCAAGGCTTAATAACCAGGAAGCAAATATCAAGCCTGCACTGAAAAAAAGACACAATGCAAGCTTTAAAATGAGATTTATGAACATCCATGTCATAATTAAAAGAAATAATCATACCTACGGATGGAATCAGCAACCACATGCAAGCAGACCGAGTGGTGGTTCATGTCTTCAGCATTTCTATAGGCTGAAGAAGAAAATAAGATGAAATTCAAATTAGTTTACTTGGTGCTTTTCATGGTATATATCCCTAAGGTAAGAACACAACACATACCAAGACTAACACGAGCATAGTTCCTAAAGAACCAAATGCCAATGAGATTCACAAACAAGTTTGATACAGCAGATATGATCAAGTAATGCCTGCAATTGACAATAATAAACAACAATATGATGTTTTAGGGACTTCAAACATTAGTTATACTATTAATTGTTCAAAAAGACATATTAGTAACGATTAGCCAAGAGAAGAACAATGACTTACTTGTGTTCAGATTCATCTTGCACATATGCATGAAGTGCTTCAACAGCCAACGAAAACGACATAAACAAAAGAAATAGCTGTCTAAACATGAAGCACAATTCAGAAATTCAACATGTTAGCTACAATAATGCAAATGGGGAACTGTAAACACAAACAAATGCATACAAAAAGTATTTTCATCTTCATTAATATTGCAAATCTAACATTAATGACATGAAAAAAGAGGTGTTTGATCATCCATTCAATACAAAAGATAAACAAAACTTTAATTCAAGCAGAATGATGCATACTTACAGAATTGGTGAAAGCGGCTAAAACTTCTACTCGTTTGTACCTGATACCAAAAGCAATCTATTTAGCTGGGCTTATCTCTATGATCTCCAAATTCTTAAAAAGGCATCAAGAACAAGCTTCACAACTGATCCCATAACTATTAAAATAACAATTATCATCAATAATCTAATCAGTTTATAGAATTCAAAGCTCACCCGTAAGTGTAAAGTCGATCAGGCTTTCTCCGAGAAGCAGCCATTGCAAATAAAGAGAATGTCAAAAGACCACACCCAAATGTCAAATGAAATGCATCAGACACCAAACCTAAACACAGATAAACAAAACTAACAACACTTGAGATGATGAAAAGAAACACAATCAAACTTTATAATGAATACATCATCCATATGTACATGTGATCCATTGAATGCTCATTTGAACTCTGAAACCATAAGCAATATGTATACACAATTACACACCTGCTTGAACTGATAGAAGACCGATAACTAATTCAACCGTTGAACAAGCAACATTAAGCGAAATCAGCATCACCAATCTCTTCATCGGTCGATTTCCAGATCTAATAACATCAAACAAAGAAAAAACAAACGCTGAAATCGAACTTCTTCCTCTACTAAACGAAGGTACACCTTCTTCCATCCAAATTCTCTCGCTATCATACTCTCGCTGCTGAATAAAACCCTTCGGTGCCGGAAACACATCAATCGTAGACGAAGTACGAGACAACAAAGGCTTCTTCGTTGAGTAATCGTTTGAAATAATCGATACCGGCGTATGAGGAGGTTGTTCACCGGACTGACGGTGGAATGAGGTTTGGCGGGAAAACGCGAATCTCCGGTCGAAATCACCGGCGTTCCATGAACGAGGTGTTTCAGCCTCTAGTTTCTGATAATCGAAAGGGGATTTTGAATCGGTGGGTTGATCGGAAACCCTTGATCTTTCCATATTTGGGGAAGATTGAAGAAATTGGGTCGATTACAAACCCTAGAGAGGCTGATATCAGATCGAGATAGGGGAAGGGGGCGGAAAAGTCATCGGAGAGACGAAGACTTTGACCAAAAGTCAAAATTCATATATGAAGGAGAGGTATTGAAGATAGGGGTGTTCATCGGATCGGATAACGGATTATTCGGATATAAAAATTTCGGGACCCCATCCGAAATCCGATCCGATCCGAATAAGGATATCTCTATCCGATCCGAATCTATCCGAATTCAATTCGGATCGGATTCGGATATATATCCGAATAATCCGAATATATCCGAATAAACTAAATAACAAAATTTTTTATTTTTTTATTCTTAATTTTTTTTTGCAATTTTTTATTCTTAACATTTTATAAGTTTAAAATCATAACAAAAGATATAAAATATGAAAATACAAATTTAATGTGAACCCAAATTAAAACTTAATAGCTAATTATATAAAACCCGAAGATTATAATCTCTAATTTAGAAGAACAATCGATTATTGTATAATTATTTAGGATTAGATAACTAAAATGTGTTAATATTCTTTAATATTGAGTTAAAAATATAATAGGTAGTTGGCTAATGAGTATTAGGCTAAAAACATAGTTGAATTCTTATTCGGATTAATCGGATATCCGAATAATTCGAACAATCCGAATAAAAAAATTTTGAAATCCGAAATCCGATCCGAAATCCGAATAAGGAATTCGGATTCGGATGAGATCCGATCCGAATATCCGAATAAGAATTCGGATCTGTTTATTCGGATTTGGATACGGATCGGATTTCGGATATTTTTGGATATCGGATTTTTTGAACACCCCTAATTGAAGAGGGGTGGGTTCTATTTGTTCTTTATGGAAGAAATCAAGAATCTTACTAAAATAAGAAGTTAATCCTCCAAGATAATATGAGTTGGTGGGCCTTTAAATAAATGTATGTATGTATAAAATAAGAAGTTAATCCTCCAAGATAAGAAGTTAAAGGATTAAAAGAGCTTTTTAATGGTATGCCATTTTCTTCTTCATAGAAATCACTTCTTATAGAAAAAGGTACAAATATCTTGTTTGTATGTGTATAAATAAGCATGTTAGTGTATAAAGTAATGTTATCACCGATGGTAGCAAGGTGTGAAAATTCGCTTTAGTTTGGTTTTTGGGCTTTGAAACAACCTTCAGTTATGTATACCGGTTCTACCAAAACTGATAATCACTTAATAGGTTAAACAACCGATAATGTATCGGTTTCGGTCATGAACAATTAATTTCTAATGTAAACTTTTTCCCCTTGCTTTTGTTGTGATTTTTCAGGTTCAAGCTTGGTTTTACGAAATCAAGATCAGTTTTGCTAAGTGTTTCAAGTTGGAAAGCTTACCGATTAGCCCCCTAAAGTGATTCAGTTGATACAGAGGTGCGCTTGAAGTGGGCGGTGTGCTATTACAAAGCTAGAACTCAAGATACACAAGTTGAAAAATAATTAAGAATGGTGAAAATCTTGAAATGAAGCTAGAGATATGAAAATATGCATGCAAGCTGGAATATTGATTTGGTTAAGTGAAACTCGGTTATGGTGACCTACAAAATTAAAACTATAACTGAGGGTTTGGTTTGCGGTGAAGCACTTAACCTTGATTGACTGGTTTTAGTTTTGGGTTCATATATGTGGTTTTGTCGATTATGATTGATCGTTGGTTAATGGTTTAGTTTTTACTCACCCCTACCTTATAACTTAATGGTATGTATGCATGTACATAACGGTGTCTCTTCATATGAGATTGAGAGTTTGAGTATTAATGTGGACAATGGTAACTTTTATATATAAAATATAAGCTTTTAATATGTTAAAATAAAAACTTTTAAGGTTTTTAAACTTTAAAACGTGTACAAAAACTTTTCTATAAAACTTGAAAAAATCTTACAAATATTTTATTTTTTAAAAAATAAAATAAAAGTCTAGTGACTTACCATGTTTTTTTTAAATAAAAAAAAGCATGGTTGAATTTAATGGCATGCAACAATCTTTGTTAATTCGCTAGACATTTTTGAAGTGTTGTTAAACGTATCACTTCTATTATTTTTACTTGTTTTATCATCTTTTAACTTATCGAATGAGCTGATACCCTTTTTTAAGCTTTTATATTTGAAATATCAACATTTAATATGTTAAAACAAAAACTTGTAAGGTTTTATAATAATGTTTTTTAACTATTTTTATAAAAATGATATTTTCATTTTTCTTAAATAATTGTTAATTTGATTTTATTTATTTTCCAAAGGAAGTTCTTTTTAGTTTTTTTATAAAAACATTCATTTTTATAAATTTAAAAAGTAGTTTTTGAGTTTTTTAGTTATCTTTTTAATATCATTCTAAATTTATTATCAAATCTTTCTACTCTAATAAAAGAGTAAATTGAGGTGACACGTGACGGCACCACATTCATTCTCACCAAAATGTTCCCGCTTCTCTCTCCTATTAAATAATTACCTTAATTATCAACAATATTATTTAACTTCTTTTAAAACAAAAATAGTTTTTTTTAATAAATTTAGAAAAAAATCTTCTTATTAATGTTATCTCTAAAAATAATTTTATAAGATAAGAAATTTTTACAAAACATAAAAAAATTTTAATAAGAAAGTTCTTAAAAATGACATTTTTTAATACGGTTTATTTTGGAACAAAATATTTATTAATTTTTTTTGGAAAAAAAAGTTTAAAACAAAAGTTTAAAAAGTTGATATAATTGTTTTATTACATATTGTTTTTGTTATACGTAATTTCAATCATATTTTATCGTAAAATATCGTTTCATACTTGATAAATTTTATTATATGTAATATTTTATTTGTTCAACCCGTGTAATACACGGGTTTACTAAAGCTAGTTTGAATAATAAAATTACAAGTGTTCCCATAATAATTATTATTATATTTACCGAAAAAGATACGCATTTATTTAAATTTTTTTTATCATTGTACAACCTATTAGGTGTTGTTTATTTTTCTGAAAAAGGTATGCGCAATCTCTTCTATTTGAGCCGTGTAGACCATGCGTAGACATTGTCATCAGTAGACTACTTGTTTTTTTGAAGACGTCTCATTAAAAAACGTCTGATGGAGCTCTTATTGATGTAAACTTGGCACCAGCCACTTTTAAAGTCTACGAAGGGTTAAACACTACCATATACTAACACCCACTGTCCACCACCACCACCACCATCATCGTCCACTACCACCACACCGTCCGCCACCGTCCACTGTCCACCTTCATCACCACCACCATCAAGCGCCGCCGTCCACCACCACCACCACCACCACCGTCCGTACACCACTACAAGTTTACAGATATTGAAAAAACAAACACTCTTATTATTGCAGACTGTAAATGTTTGGTCCATATTTTCTTTACAAATGTCTGCAGATATGGTCCGCAAATTACAGAAATTAGACATCTGAAAAACAAACTGCACTTAGACTCATGTGTGGATCATGTTTATGTTCTAAGCTATTTGTCTTTCAAATTAATCATGTTTATTATTAAAAAGCAAAAAAAAAGATTATTTCCAGATTCTGAAGCTTGAATTAAAAGATAATTCAGACACAAAAAAATCCTCGTTATGATCCCCGAATGAGAATAGTTAAAATTACATTTTAGTTTGTATAATAAGATAGATGGTCTAAGGATGTAGAGATCATAAAGTTAATGATATCTTTATTTTGCCGCTTCTCATTCTAGACATTTTATTAGTCTAATAAAGATAATTTATAATTTGCTGATTGTTGTGGTTTTTATTTATCTTCCAAAATGAGCTTATATTTTTTTATAGTTAAGTATTTTGAAAAACTTTTGTTTTAATTTTTTATAAAACAATAAGTTTATTTAAAATATGAATTGTTTAAAAGAAAGTGTCTTCGAACTAAAACAAGTACTTTTAAAAATAATACTTTTGATAGAGAAATATAATAAATTGGTGTAGGGGAGGGGTACGTAAAATCCTTCCTTTTTATAATCTTTTTCATCTACATTTTTTCATTTTTCACAATATAAAACAAACTAGCTTAAATAACCCGTGTACTACATGGTTTAAATAAATAAAATATTAAATAAAAATAAAATTTTATTAATTATAAAACGATATTCTAAAATAAGATATAATTAAAATTACGTAGTAGTAAGGATATAAGTAATAAACTAATGATATTAACTTTTTAAACTTTTTTGTTTAAAAAACTAAATATTTTGTTTCAAAACAAACCGTTTTAATTTTTTTTTCTTATTATAACTCTAAATTTTAATTATTTTTTATTTATAAATATTTTACTTTTTAAAAACACCAATTTTAAAATATTTTGATGTTTTAAAAAAATTATTATATAAAAATTCATTATAAATAACATTAATAAAAAGAATTTTTCTTTAATTTATTACAAAAATTTATAATCTATAAAAAAATAAATAATATTATCAGTAATTATAGTAACTATTAATTAAAAAGAGAGGCGAAAAATTTTTGATAAGAAGAAATATGATGTTATCATGTGTCCCTATTATTTATTTTTTTATTAGAGTAAAAAGAAAAGATATAATACAAAAATCAAATTTGGAGGAGGTAGGAAACTAATTCGGTGGCTAGCATGTTACCAACAACACACATTCAACATCGTTAAATCAGGTGGGATTTTTATAAGTGGTACGGTAAAGGAGAAATATAATTTATGATAAAATACATACCAACTAACGTGTTTTATTTTAATTTATTTTTTACATATTCTATATTTTGATATAACTATAAAAATATATTTTTATCAATATTTTATTTAAAACTACTACAGTTAGAACCACACTAGCGGTGCTTCTTGAGACTTGCTAAAAATGAGAGATGACGTAGAGGGTGTACAAGAAAATAAAGATAATAATAATATCACAAAGTTATATTACAAATTTATGATACAAACTTTATTATACAAGTGAGAAAGAACTAACTCATAAACACAGATACGGGTGGACATTCGACTACACGAGGGTTTGGTATTTTCAAAACTTGATTGGATGGGTGTTTATTGAGTGACTTTGAACTATTTTTATTTGGATTTTTCGGTTGTAGCACTGACTGATTGATTAAAAAAACAGAGTAGTAATTGGAACATAATTTTAATATTTGTACCCCCCCCCCTTTTTTTAATATCCTTATTTGCTGGTTCATTTATTAATTTATTCTCCATATTTTTCATTCTAAAATCTATGTTTTTAACACTCTAAAATTACTTCTCCATATAAAAAAGGAGTGTTAGCTGCAGTAACTTACACATAATATATGCATTGGCGTACAAGTTTTCCTATGCGTGGGTATTTTTAAAAGAATTTCTACATGCGTCATCACTGCGTCTCCTCTTTTGGCACCACTACGTATCCCGTTACTTCATTTGATGACACATAGCGTACCCATCCGTCTTTTGTGACCTCATCGTTCATCTACAATTCCAAACCCAGCGACGCAAGATGGTTTTGATTCGAGATTCCATGCCGAATGGCAACGGTAGGTCTGATGATGTCTCTTTTTGATTTTTAAAATTTCAAGATTATGATCATTTAGTAGCTGCAAATTTTTTTTATTACACACACATTGTGTATGGCTATAAAATACGTTGCGTGTCAATTACAAGTCAAAACAAGACTTATAATCGTTCTTTCGGTTCTAGATTTCCATACACGTCTTTACAATTACAGTAGAATCCGATTTGATTAGTCGTAAATTAATCACCATTTTTCTAGTGCTGGTCAGTTAAAACCTATTTTAATTTAGAGTAAATTACTATTTTGTCCCCTAGGGTTAGGGCCCTTTAACCCTATAAGCCCAAAAATAAATATTTTGACATATCAACCCCTAACGTTTCATTTCTATATTGTTTTGGCGCCTGTTACTAACTCAGTTAACTTTTTATGTTAAATGTAAGGTTATTTTGGTTATTTTACAACCACCACACACCACCACCTAACACAACCACCATCCACCACCACCTCCTAAGACAACCATAACCCACCGGATCTTCCCACCTACCCACCACCATAAACCTATCATTGTCATCAACATTTCATTTTCTTCAAACCAAAACCCTAAACCACCATTTTTGCAGTCATCATTTTAGCCCTATACCATCAACCAAAATCATTTATCTACAGCCAAAACCCTAAACCACCGTACACAGTCATTGACACCATAAATCACATGTAATCGATGTTGTATCTTATGGGAACAAGGGGGGACTCAGCCCTACGTCACTGGCAATCAATAGTTGATCAATCGGTGGTAGATCTGATAAATTTAAGAGGGGTTGTTACCACTATAGAGTAGGGGTGAGCAGATAACCGATTTAACCGAATCATAACCGAATTAACCGCATTAACCGAACCAAATTAACCGAACCGAACAATTAACCGACGGTTGGGTTAAGCATAACCGATTAACCGCACATTGCGGTTCGGTTTCGGTTTTGATGTGCAAATTAACCGCACCGAACCGAATGTCATTAATGTATAATAAATTCACAATATTTCTCATGAGTTTAATAAAATTCATATATTCTTCCTTCTAATTCTCATTTATAAAAATATATATACATAGTGGATTCTGTAATGTATTAAAGAAACAACATACACAAACAGAAGCAATGCAAAACGCGCGCACATATTGTTGTATGTGCACCCTGACTTCGATTTCGGTTTTGACAACACCTTAAAAACGAACCATATCGTGCACACCCTTATAAAATTGGTCTAAACTTAATCTAACAATAATTTATTAGTTAATATTTTGGTTTAAAAGCATATGTTAAATATATTGGTCAATTAACCGAAATTAACCGCAAATTAACCATAACCGGTGGTTAACCGAATTGTGGTTAACCGAAGTTTCGGTTGCGGTTACGGTTAAAAAAATGCTATTAACCGAACTCGTGGTTTCGGTTTCGAAAATTGTATTAACCGCACCGAACCGCATCGCACACACCCCTACTATAGAGTGGGTATGTCGACTGATTTAGGGGTTTGCAATGAGGGTTAGGACAGAAAAGGTTAATTGATAGATTATGATGCAAGCAGAAATGTTTGTTTGGAATGGAGGTAAGGGTATACAATAGCGACTAATGTAGTGGCGGTGGAATTCAACGGTCAGCGATGGTATTAGGGGTTGGTGGTAAGGAAGAAGGAAACAAAAAAAGGGGAGGCAACGGTGGTGGTGGTGGTTCATGTGGTGGTGGTGGTGAGCATCAATAGTGTACTAATGGTGGCACTGGTGACCGGAGATGATTGTAGCACTCACTAACGGTTGGTGAGGATGTAGGCGGCGATTAGTATGTGACAAAGATGGAGTCAGGCTGTTGACATCGACAATGGCGCGTGGTGGTTGTGTTGGTAGTTTTGAATATGTGTATAAACAACTCCAAATTTTGAAATTACATAAACAATTCTTAATCCTTAAGATGTAAAATGACCAAAATATCCATATACTTAACTGGATAAATTTACAAAGTTAGTGTAAAAAGCCAAAACAGTTAAAAAATAAAATGTTAGGGTTTTGATATGTCAAAAAATTGATTTTTAAACTAATAGGGTTAAATGACCCTAACTTCAAGGGCTAAAACAGTAATTTACTCTTTAATTAATAAACTCAATTACACTTTGAATAAAATAAAAACAGAATAATCTTATAAATTTACAAAATAAAAAAATAAATAATATTATTATAAACCATAATCAAACCATAAAATTTGTTAATAAGATTGTAGGTAGAAGCATGGTAGAACATAGTTGGAAAAGTATGGTAGGACATTACTAGTTGGTACTTATTACCTTCATCTTCCCCATTTTGCAAATCTTCAATTCAGCCTTTCTTTCTGCTACTATATGCTGCCATTCTAAATTCTCATCAGAGTCTCAATTCTCATATTTTCCCCTAATCTCCTCAATTAGGGTTTATTGCTATCCTCTAATTTCAATCACAATATCTCACTGATTGTGCTCCATCAATGGCGTCTTGTTCAATTCAATCCATGGTCCCTTCAATTTCTGGCCTTTCGTCTTCGTCCTCGTTCTCTCGTCCTTCTGTAATAGTTTCGCCTGGGTTTTGTGCAAAATACCCTAATCGAAATATGAATGTAATCGGTAAGAGATTGAAAGTTTGTAGAGCAATGGTGCAGCAGAGTACGGTTCAAGGAGCATCTGCTACTTATGCTAAGGAGATGGAGAGACTATCTGCTAAAGAATCGTTACTTCTTGCTGTTAGTTTTCCATATACCTACTTCTGTTGATTTTGAGAAATTAAACTTGATTATTGTATAGTGTTGTAGTTTTAGTTGTTTTCGTTGATTTGGTTCTAGTGAGCATTTATAGACAAGAAAACAATAACCAAGAAAACACAGTTTGGAGTGATTATATAATTTGAAACTAGTTGGATTGTTTCTTCAAATTGTGATGGTGGAGATTTTCAACATCAACTGTTTGTGCTCTAGACAAGTTTATATAAGATTGACTAGAAGTAAAATATGATTAGGAAGGAAAGGATGTGTGAAAAACAAATCTGCACATAGTTTATGGATTAATGCTTGTAACAGCAAAGATGAAGCATGTGGTTCTAGTAAACTATGAAGTATGAACAAAGATGTTACTCGTGACACGAAAAAGATACGTAGTTATATTCGTTCAATGTTCGTTTTGTTTCTATTTCACACACACACATTTGCGTATATGATACATATGAGAGGTAGACATGCAGTAAACGGATGATCACTGCATAGAAAGTGTAAAAATGTCATCTTTATATATGTAAAGTTAGCTTAAGTGTCACTATGAAATCAGATTAGTTAAGTTGACATTTTTGACCCAAAAGTATGTTTAGATGAAGTAGTACAAAATAATGACTACAAGACTTTCAATGATCTTCATTTCTATCTTTATGTCACTTGAACTGAATTATTCCACAAATATTTGTATCTTTTGATATAGTTCAAAGATGCTGGAGGGTTCGAGGCACTGCTTGCTGGAAAGACATCAGACATGCAAAAAATTGATGTGAATGAAAGAATAGTTGCTCTTGAGAGGCTCAATCCAACACCCCGTCCAACAACGTAAGTTTTTCTTTTAATGGACGATTTAAACAGTAGTTATTAATATTTTCCCTGTTCCCAGTTCTCCATTTTTGGAAGGTCGATGGAATTTTGAGTGGATTGGATACGGAAGCCCTGGATTATTTGCTGCTAGACTTTTATCAGAGTAGGTGCTTTCTGATTTCTTATTTATTTAATCTTGATAATGTTGATATATACTATCATACAAGCTTTGCAGGAGATTTCCTACAACATTAGCCAATTTGTGTAAGATGGATGTGTTGATTAAGGATGGATATGCCAAGATTACTGCCAACATGAAGTTTCTAAATGCGGTAATATATTTCAAGATTCTTTCAATATGAAGTGGTATAAAAAAGTCTATTTTTATTGGGGTATAGAGAAATAAAATGCTATTTGTTGATATGCAGATAGAAAATAATTTCATTTTAACTACAAAATTAACGGTGGAGGGTCCACTTAGAATGAAGGAAGAATATACAGAAGGGGTGCTTGAAACTCCTAAAGTTGATGAAGAGACAATCCCACAACAGCTAAAAGGCTTTTTGGGCCAAGCAGTTAATACCATGCAACAACTTCCGGCCCCAATTAAGGATGCTGTCTCTAGTGGCTTGACTATTCCCCTAAGTAAGTTATTATTATTATTATTGCTATTATGTAAAATTTGATCTTATCAGGTTGATACAGGCACGCTTCATGTAGTTTCGGGTCAAAATTGGTCAAAATTAGGGTCCATAGGCAGTAGAAATTATAAAAGATTTACTTAATGAATATGTTTATACACATAAAAGATGAGATATGTAGTTTCTGGTTGAAAATAAAGCTTGTTTGGTTGTACATAGACGCGCTTCACGTACGTGATGTGCGTGCCTTGCACCTTGGCTTTTGGGACCAAAGCACCTCACACCTTTTTAAACCAAGCTTATTAGTTTAGAGTTATTCTGTAATTCATCCTGTCTTATTGTTTCAGATGGGGCTTTTCAGAGATGGTTAATGATTTCTTATCTTGATGAAGAGATTCTAGTAAGTTGTGAAACACACCCATCCATACACACACGCACATTACTATGGATGTGAATTTATAACATGACACGAAAACGTGATAAAATCCTAATGCAAAATTTATGGCTTTGGGTTTTGTCTAGACGGGTTTGGGTCGAACACATATACATATTTAACTAAACAAGTCGTGCTTGGGTCAGTTCGTGTCAAAATTTTCAGGCTTGTAACCAGTTGACCCACCAGTCCACGAACACCACTTATTTAACATCCTTACACGCACATAATTCACTTATTATACGGATGTTCTTCAGATAATAAGAGACACAAGTGGGGTACCCGAAGTTCTTACACGACTGGATGTGGCTCAATCTCCCACTGATCCCATTGAAGAGTATGTAAGCTGATTGAGTTGAAATAAATATGTAAGGATATTTCATATACTTGTTGGACTGCAAAAATACATGAGTATGATAGCACAACCCTTTTCTCTAAATTGTTGATATTGTGAACCAAATGAAATGGAGTTTGTAAATTTGTGCAGTTGTGTGTGGAGATGGTTAATGGTAATAATATTATGTATTTTTCGTTTTTTATTTTATTTTATTAAACATATCAGATACATGTACCATGAAATAAGTTTATATAAGAAATTTGATGTGATAAAATGATATTTTTGTATTTAAAAAAGGTAAATGTTAATTTTTTAATCTTTCTGAAGATTATAAATACCAAAGAGGCAAAGACTACCTTAATAACATAGTTTAAAAACTAAACATATTAAAAGTATATATCTGGTAGAACTAGAGACGTACACGCAAACTGGTTTGTAAAAAAACTGAAAAAAAAAAAAAAACGAACAGGTTTGGAAAAAAACCGGTTTACAAACCGACTCGAACTGGCGGTTTGTATACCGCTTTGGTAGCCCGGCAACCAAAACCGGTTTGTAAACCGGTTTAATTAAAAAAACTGGTTAAACCGGGATTAAAACCGTTTAAAAAAAACAAACCGGTTTTCAAATTGGTCCAAACCAAAACGAGCGGTTTGATAATTCTTAATGAAAAACCGGTTTGAAACCAAACTGGTCAAAAGAAACCGGTCCGGTTTAGAAACAAAACCGGTTTGGTTAAAAAAACTGGTTCGTACACCTACTATTGATTCTGGGCTCTAGGGTTGTCTATATTTTAGTTTGGGCCTCTCCGGCTCATCTTTGATTGGGGTCTGGGCTTCGGAGAACTGCCAATTTTATCAATGTCGATAAGTTTCAAGAAAATTTTGCATCTCTTCTGTTTTGAATCCGTACTGTCCAATTACTCAACGTATGAACAATTACCACGTGTCAGAACCGTTCAGACACGTGTCAGTTCATGTTTCACGTGTCAAACGTATGTTCGTGACCTCCTGCACCATCCAATCTCTCTCATATATCGTTGAAACATGCTCCTCCCAAACTATGAAAAACAGAACAAGAACAACCTGAAAACAATCAACCTAAAAACAAAAACTAGTAAACACTATGCAGGCTGTGAAAGAAACCGCAGCGAACATCGCGGCGTCGGCGCTGTCGGGGATGGAGAAAACGAGGGCGGTGATAGACGAAAAGGCTGAGAAGATCAGCACGAGTGATCCGGTCGAAAAGGATATGGCTACATTAAGAAAAGAGGATCGGATCAGGCTGGCTGACCTCCGGAAGCAAGAGGCTTACAACCAGAACGCAGCCGCAGCCGGTGGCGGTCCTGGGAGTCCCACCTTCACCGCAGCTGGACACGTTGAAAAGAACCCTTTTCATAAGGCCACAGCTGAGGTGAAGGATATGAATAATGCGGTTGCGGGTCAGCACGGTCATGGTGGGACCGTGCAACCTGCAACATCTGCGGTGCAACCCACACGGGCCGTATCGACCTAGCTGATGGGGTTGATTGGTGGATTAATAAATTTGATGTATGAAACTTTTGTTGTGACTTGGTTAAGTGACGAGTTAATTTGTTTAGAGGAAAGCTGACTTCATGTTTTTGTTTTGTGATTTTGCAATGAACATGTTGTTTGCTAAGTTGATTCATAAAGAGTGTATGATCATACTCTAAATGTAACGACTGAATTTGCGTCTTATGTTTAGTGACACATGCCGCAACTGTTGTTTAGCAAAAATGTTTTGATCGCCCTTTAGCTTGACCATCAGGGATGCAATCAAACCTGAAATGACGAGAATATCCGAATGTTTGTTGAATGCAATCAAACCTGAACTGACGAGAATATCCGAGAATATCCGAAAACTAAGGCATTAGGGATGATTATGGAGTTGGGTATGCGGGTACTAGACTAGGAATGATGTTACATGATATACTCGTTTACCCGTCTCGTTTAATCCGATTAAATATATCCACAATAATATTTGGTTTTCATTTGTTATTTTAAATATACTGTACTTATTATTTGGTTTTCATTTGTTATTTTAAATATACTCTACTTACCCGGTGAAGCATACCTATTTATCGATTACGTACCCAAAATAATTTTTGGTTTTTCATTTGTTATTTTAAATATATTATAGTTCTTTTTTTTGTTATTTTAAGCATATTATATTGTATTCAAGTTTGTTAATTCTAATATTTTTTTATCGGTTAATATGCTACTCAAATAATTCGACAATTAAACTTTTGATTCTTCTTTGATCCTTGGTTACTGTTAGAAGAGAGTCAGTGAGACATTAACAAATAAATTTAGTTGAAACTAAAGAGATTGTCACTAAGAGATTTACTTGAAATATTGAATAGATACATGACGGGTACATCCAACGGTAACTAATTATAAAATAAATGGGTAACCTGATTACACGCTGGTATGCTTGATACCCAATACATACGTGACGAGTTTTGAGCCGAGTATGAGATACATTTTTCTAACCGTGTATGGAGTTGAGATTACCTAAACCCGTCTCCTTACCATCCCTAACCACCAAGTTAGTGAGTTATTTTGTTAGTGATTGAATTTGCGAGCACTAATTTGATGATTATAATTTTAAAGTGACTGTATTTTTTATATTATATGAAATGATTTTGATTTTTGAGTGGTTATGAGTGAAGAAATAAAAAATATTATTGTTTATCTGTATATTTAAAAAAATACAGTGCAATTCCTATAATTTTTTTAATATTTTTGAAAGATTGTGAATGAAAAAGAGAAAAAACATAACGATAAAAGTAAAAATATTATTTAATTAAAAAAATAAAAAGTATTATTTAATTGAAAAAAAAATAATACTTTATGTGAATTAAAAGACGGAGATGCAAAATGAATAATGAAATGTGAATAGAGAAAGAAAAATATTATTGTTTATCTGTATATATAAAAAAATACAGTGCAACTCTAGTAATTTTTTTAATATTTTTGAAATGATTGTGAATGAAAAAAAGAAAAAACATGACGATAAAAGTAAAAATATTATTTAATTAAAAAAATAAAAAATATTATTTAATCGGGAAAAGAATAATGCTTTAAAGACGGAGATGCAAAATGAATAATGAAATGTGAATACTTTTAGAATTACGGACGTGAATGAGTAAAGCATGAAACAGTAATTAAGTGTTCCCACATTGGGTCCTTAACATTTGAGAAATTAGTCGAATTTGCGGCGATATTTCTAAATGTGATTTGTTTTTGTATTTGTATTGATTCCATTTATCTACTGGTAGTTGTTTGGCTTAATTATTTGTTCTTCGGGTAACAGGCAGATATCTCTTTAAGATCATAAGTGGTACTTTTAAATTCAATAATCATTACAAACAATAACATTATTATATAACTTTTAACGATTATAAATAGCATAAATCCTACTAAATTTATCTAAATACAACAATCGATATAAATACAATGATAAGTCTCATCATCAAACAATTGACTTGTTAGTAACGTAAACAACATGATATGTCGTTTCGAATATATTATCTGTCTTGGAAGACAGGGAAGGCTGACATGCCGAAACAATAAATATTCTAATGTCATCATCACAGACTTGGTGTTTACTAGTAAAACAAGTTATACAAAGTTCACCGTTACTTATCCATATAATAGTCCAAAGAGAGACGAAAATAGAACACATAGAGTGACTGACTGAAACGATATATATAAGAGGCCACAATGAGCTGGCCAAATCAACAAACCCAAAAAAAATGGTGGTCAAAACGAAAAAGGGATCACAATTTAACTATTCCTTATCGTGTACCATATCATATAGATTTACAAACATTTTTAAAAATAAGCATCTGTAAGTCATTATAAGTTTAAATATTAGAAGGCTCAGAAATTTAAGCTCATTGTGATTGCATACTACACTGCCATGCCAACGATCACCGATGGTTAAGAAAATCTAAAACCAAATCGAACAATTATAATCGAGATATGCTGATTAAGAGAATCTAAAACCTAAATATCATTTATAAGTTAGCTTTATCTGATGATCGAACCAATTCATGCTAAACCCTAACATAAATATTTTAACTATTTAAACAAACTTTGCTTAAAATATATCATGTATAAGATTAAAGCATATTTTTTGAAGTACAAATTTTGGGTTCAAAGTTGTAACTACTTCGTTTGTGTCTTTATCTGGAAGCCCCTTGATCCTAGTGTTAATTTAACCACTTTAAAGCAAAACCTCGAAATTACTTCTTCTTGTAGGCACTCCCGAAGCATCGAGTCAAATTTGATGTGCATAATATTAAAAAATAATATATATAAATATTTGAACTAGCAGGCTTTTAGTATTGTAACCGGTAAAAATGGATATGATATAATATGATAAAATTAGAATTTAATAATCAATTAATTAGAATACTTTTACAAAATTTTAATAGAAGTTAGATTTTGTAACTTTGATTATTTTTCTTTTACTAATTAAGTTTCATTTAAGAACAGATGAGAATAATATCATTGCAGAATGTGAATACTAATTTTTGGCTCGATTTTATGAAGAACCTCCTGCATGAATCATTTCATCTATTTTCAAATACGTAACATCCTGATAGACATATGGCATGTGATGTGTTTTACAATTAAAATGTTTACATATTTAAAGACTGCATTGTGTAAGTCGTATTTTTATCGTAAAAAATTGAAGTACTAATGTTAAAAAAAATCACATCATCTGGGAGTTAAGATTAAAATTTCATAAAAACACCCCTGCGCATTAATCATGTAATATTTATTTATTTATTTTTTTTTTAAATTTCAAAAAAAGTAATATTTAATTAATACACTATCAACATCCTCATTTTATTTTAAAATCTCTAAGAGCATTCAAATCAGGTTTCATATTTTTATCCTTATAAGAGCATTCACATCAGGTTTCATATCTTTATCCTTATAATTACACTAAAAACACTACTATTTCTCTCTCCTTCTTAATTAAATAATATTTTTTTATACTTTTATCATTACTTTTTCTCTCTCTTCTACTCATAACCATTTTCAAAAATATTAAAAAATTTATAAAGGTTGAACAGTGATTCCCCAAATATACAAAATGAACAGTAATTTTTCTTTTTCCTCCACTCACAACCATTTACAACCATTCCTTAAATTATAAGAAACACACTCACATAAATATACCAAACCTACTGTGAATGCTCTAATTACACTAAAAACACTACTATTTCTCTCTTCTTCTCAATTAAATAATATTTTTTTATAATTTTATCATTACTTTTTCTCTTTCTTCTACTCACAATCACTTTCAAAAATATTAAAAAATTTATAAGAGTTGAACAGTGATTCCCCAAATAAACAAAATGAACAGTAACTTTTCTCTCTCCTCTACTCACAACCATTTACAATCATTCCTTAAATTATAAGAAACATATTCACATAAATATACAAAACCTACTGTGAATGCTCTAAAAACATTAATGCACTGAACCTTACAAATTTCATTGAACTACCGCGCATCAATATAATATATTTTTTTAACAACGTTTATTTTTCACACGCATATCATTTAATTTTATAGATATATATTTAAATATACCGTATAAAGAACTAAAATTCCATAAGAAAAATCAAGAGAGTGATTAGAGTACAGGAGCCCCCATCACAACAAATTTAATCTCTCTAACCAAATACACATGATTAGCTTACGCGTTATGCGTATGTATTAATGTACACCAACTCCATTACTTAAGTTTAATACATGTCCCGAAATCCCATCCCTCTTCTAACTTCATCGCATAAATACTTATTCCTTTATAGCTTCTAAAATCACAACTTAAAGAGATTATTGTGCATAATGTAACGAATAAGAAATTAGATCGTGTTGCTAGCAGCTAGTTAATAAAAATGTCATTAAGACAATAAAAACATGATGCCACTTGTAATATAAGTGTAAGACATAAAACCAGAAATCATAGGTAATTAAACTCGAAGAAGAAGATTAATACACGGAAGAAATTCACTTAAATGCCACAACATTACATTATGTACGGTTGAGCCATATATGCACAACCCGTAAACACATTTCAGCATAATTTATTATACGGTATACAAACTTTGGACTCTTAATAATTTAACCTTACAATTCAACACATTATAATCTCCCCCATCAACCGCTTACAGTTTATGGTACCAGTATACACCTTTGTGTTCACTATCCTCATCTGGCTCAATGTAGATGCACTCCTTAGCCTCTCTCCACATCGCCTTAAAGATCGGGGTCCGATCGATCTTATAATAATCCCCCAATATTGGCTTGATCGCGTCTCGCGCCTCCTTTGCGTGATAATGTGGGATGTATGAGATCAAATGGTGCAAGACGTGAGTGTGTGTAACGTCGTGGAAAACCCTGTTGAGGAACCCGAAGTCCCTATCGATTGTCGATAGGGCGCCTTTGATCCAGTTCCATTCGGTTGAATCGTAGTGAGGTAATGAGAGATGGGTGTGGTGTAGATATGTGATCAACACGAAGAACACGCTTACGCCGAGGACTGGGATGCCGTACATGCATGTTACCCAAGCGAGCCCCTTTGCTGCTACTAGGAGTTTGACTACGTAAAGAACCGCGAGTAGGCCGAGGTCCGATAGGAGAACCTGGACGCGCTCGCGGTCTGTGAAGATCGGGCTCATGGGATCGAAGTGGTTCGCGAACCGCCCGTATTTCTTGCCTGAAATGTTGGTGAAGAGGTATAGTGGAAACCCTAGGGTCAACCTGAAGACCAAAGTGAAAACTCGACCGGGTGGGTTGTTAAGAAGTTTAGAGTATACGGCGATTTTCGCCTTGCGTTTGGGGATGTAAACTTCATCGTTATCGAGGGAGTTCGTGTTGGCGTGGTGGTTGCGATGACTGTATTTCCACGAGAAATACGGGGTGAGGAGGGCGGAGTGGAGGATGAATCCCACTATGTCATCGATCAGCTGGTAGTCACTAAATGCATGGTGACCACACTCGTGACCGATGACCCAGAGGCCCGTGAGAATACTGGCCTGACAGAACCAGTACACGGGCCAGGCTAAGTAAGCCAGAGGGGTAGGAAGAAGGGGAATATATGTGTCAGCCAGAAAGTAGAACACATAGGCTACAATGAGGTCATGGACAACATAGTACGATGAACGGATGACAGATCGCTCGAAGCAGTGGGCGGGGATTGCTTTCTTGAGATCGCTTAGCGTGAATGGTGGATCGACAGGGACCCGTTCGAGAATGTTTTTGGCCTCCGATGGATCCGACATCCGACCACCTGCACCCATGTTGTTGGATATCCGATAGCCTGAAAATATAGCAAAAGTAACAATATAAGTTATATGTATACACTTAAAAGTATGATGAAATATTAGAAGTTAAAGATTAAGGAAGAAGTGATGATCAGACCTGAGAGAGAAGTGATTTGTGTGTTCTCTTGTGCTGGTGATGGTCTGTTTGAGGTTGTTCATGGTTCATATTTATAATCAAGAGTTGGCAGTGAAATTGGTGATATTTTAATCGCCAACTACCGATATTCAATTTTGCTACAAATTAGACTGTTTTGGGTAGACCAACTTTCCACTTAAAAGACTTTAGCAATTAGCAGTAGGTTTTTTAGTTTTCACCATCACTTTAATTGCTTCTTTAGATAAACATAAGTGGCTAAATTAGTATTTTTGCTTTTGTAAACTAAGAATCTAATTAATAAACCAAACTTAGATAACAATATACACTAACTATTTAATTAATCTTAACATTAACATACATAATTTTCACTTTTTTAGAACACTTCTACTCATATAATTTTCATAAATTTTGTATTTAGTTTCTTTCATAATCATGATTATGAGCGAAATTAAAAAACATACATCAGTTGCAAACGAAATCAAGTAAAAATCATACGAATGAGATTGTTATTGACAACTAAAAATTGAAAGTTAAAGGTTATCTTTATTAAATTATTATTTTTAATCAATGCGATCTATTATTTTAGGCAATTAAATGAACAATTTATGTTAATTTTTGTTAACATTTTTTGAATTCAAAAGCTTTTTTATTAGAAAATAAATTGTTTAATCATATATTTTTGAAAGGTAAATACTAAAAAGGATTTTAATAGCCTGGAATGATCTAAGAAAAAAAAAATTTGATCGTATATTTATATATATTCAATCATCTAATATTTGTTATGATTTATTTAATCAAACGGTGTTTTTTGTTATATCACTATGACCAAAGTAGTTTAGTTCTTTTTATTCTTGTTTCTGATGGATTAATTAAATTCAGTTTTAGAAAAACTGTTTTTAAATATAATACTTAATTTTTGGTAACAATTATATAAGATCTAATTACTAATAAAGACAAGTGATATAATTTTTGATTCTAACTATTTAATTTTAATATTTCCATTTAAACTTTGTAATACACTTAGTTTTTAACCTAGTTTCATTAGAAAGTAATGAACATAACCTTAAAATTAACGGTAAATTTGCGAACTGCAAACCCTAAATTCACATGAGCAATTTATGTTCTTGATTACTGTAAGTATATTGTATCCATATGATACAACCCTAATATAGAACTTACCATTAATAACCACTAAACGCAAACAGTAATAACATCTTTACCAATAGCAATGTCTTTATTACGACTAGTATTGCCCGTTGCTATACTTCGTCGCTATGAGCTTGGTGAATATTTTTTCAACCGAAATCGCAACTGTCATAGTTTTGGCTCGTGGCCTTAAAACCAAAAAAAACTTTGACCACAATATTTTTGCATCCGGATTTGTTGTGATTGGGTTTGTGACGAGATTGTTTTTGCAACTACCGTAATTAAAGTTGCAACCAATCAGCGAGCGAATTAGGTTGTGACTTAATTACTTTTGCTCGCTAATTTTCAATAGTTCTTAGTCAGTTATAAAATCAGTCGCTAATATTACAACGGTATTTATCAAAACTGCAGTCATCGATGCACATCTTTAAGTTGCTTAACCTGCCGACTAATGAACAAAATACTGGTTGTTCCTAAGAAACAAAATCCTGGTAGTTCCAAGTCACATTGTGGACTGTGGTAGATAATAATTAGAATAAAGGTACGCTATTTTTTAAACATCTCCACTACAAAACAAACTCTCGTTGGTTTCACATCGCACTGGCATGCAAGCTGACAAGATTCTAGCGTCATTAATTAATTCTAGCTTAATTTAAGGAATTATTATTTATCAAGGTTATCATATGTATTGTATCATGTTAGAGTTTTTTAATATGTATTCTTTAGGGTTTTTAGTAGTTACACGTGATTTAAATCAGCAATTTAAAAAATTCGGAAGCAATAAACAAAGTACAAAAAAGAAAGCATACTTTTGGTCGTTACACATGTGATGAGTGTGATTAGAAAATTAGGTCTTTATGACTGTATTTTATCACAAGTGATAAATTAGCTTTGCTTCTTCTATGTTCATAGACCCTTTTCTAGTTACACATGATTTCTCCTCTTTTGATATATATTACCAAATAAGAGCATTGGAAGCGGTAATGGTGAAAAAGAAGTTACATAAATAGACTGGGGACTAATTTCTTTTTCCATTAGCCATTACAACCTCGTTACACGGTTGTTAATTCCTGATGATGTGTGCGGGTGTGTGTATATATATTTATAGCTATTCAAGTGCTTATTGTTTAAACAATGATGACACTCATTCACACAACAAACAATCGAATTGAAAATGACGAGAACGTGAACATAATCCACAAATGAATCTAAATAGTCTTGATCTATAATCAACCTCTTAGATCTACCTAAGAAACACAAGTTCGAGTGAGAATGTCTCTAAATTGTAGCAAGGCTTCACACGATTATTCAAAGATTTGAGATCACCAGAGAGAATATCAGACAACCCTAGAGGGACTAAAAATCTGGAATGATCAACCTGCATTCCCTCAAGTATATACAAGAGAAATGTGAATAGCTAATAGGATAACACCACCTCTTACATTCATAAATAATGTTGAGCCGCCCTAAGGCTTTTTGTAAGAATATCATGGGTTGTTCCCTAGTTTCAGTTTTTTCTAACTTTTAAAATTCAAGTCAAAACTTTTTCTCTCTAGAAATGTAAATCAATTGCAAAATATTTTGTTCTTTCATTAAAAGTAGGATTAGCCGTTATTAAAAATGTAACTTTATCAACTAGTAAAGAGTGATTAATTTTAAAATCATGTAACAATTTTAAAATCCAAATTAAATAATTTCACAATATGATATACACATCATCCTATATTTAGAGAAACCAAACTTGTATTAGGAGTATAACACTGAATGTCCTTCTTAATATCAGATTACATTACTTTTGTCCTAAAAGTTAAACTAAACCGTGTCATATTATCCTTTTAATCATATTTTCTATGATATAACTAGTTAGTTTAGACAAGTTGTAGACGAATTGTATTAACTCCCGTCCAATTTGATGTTCCAGCTATACACTATATATGCTTTTTTTTTCTTTTATATACTCATATATAATAAAAGACAAACATATTTACTACTTGTTAAATTATTTCTAATCATGAATAATGTTAATAACCCTCTTCAATAAAATTAACAGTTTGACATATTTAAAGAAAACAAGCTAGTGAGAAGTACTTTCCGTTTAGTTAAATTAGAAGTCAATACTCGTTCATTTTGTACAGTAAGTGAATTAAAGCATGATCTATATCATTCATAATATTTTAAAATAATTATGAATAAATATACATGAAATTGTTTGTGTTTGTTGATCTGAAAATGCATTTACTCTTGAAAATATGATCTCCTAAAAAATCATATAATAACATGGACTAGCAGTCAAGCCATAATGCTTTTATCACTTCATTGCTTGCTTTTTCCACGCTCGTTATTTCGTAATACTTATTTGACAAAATAATTATTTTCAAAGGTCAATTTTGGGGGCGATACACATACACATGCATATGTAATAACAAAATGATTTCTTAATGCATGTATCGAATGATAATTAATTAGTTCATTGTTTTTAAATTATTAACAAATACTAGCTTATATACCGGGCCTGTGTGTTACACGGGTTAAAATTATAAACATCGGATGTGACAACATGAAATTGTTAAAATGAAAATATTGTAAGGCAGTAAAACATACTTGAATTTGAGAAGATGAAAGCGTGGTATACATTGAAGCGTAAAGGTTGTTTTACGGTAAGTAATCAATCATTATAATGATGTTTGAATTCATGAATTTTGATATTTTAAGAATACTTTCTTAAAAATATGATGTTGAAAACATATTTTAATTTTAACAATAATCACCTAGAAATTAAATTAAATTTTAACAAAATTAACTCTCATTAAAGTATATTTAATGAAACATTTATTTATTTTTAGAAAAAAGTAAATTTATTTAACATAGTAGTATATGAACATCCATTAAAAGCCTATTTTTATATACTAATTTGTAAGTTTAATTATGTTGAGAACATGTGAACAAGATCAAGCGTAGGTGTAGATGACGTGAATAGGCTAGTTAATAGCCATGTGGCTCATAGTTATTTTGATTTATTAGAGAAGGTTAGGTATTTTATAGTGAATGCATTTACTCATCGATAAACACAAGTTTCATAGCTTATTAAATCTTTCTAATCTAATATAATAGTAACTTGAGTGACACGTGCCAACACTATAATCCTTCTCAACAAAATTTTTCCGATTCTCTATGCTATTAAATAATTATCTTAATTATCAATAATATTATTTAACTTATTTTAAAATAAAAATAGTATTTAATAAATATAGAAATAGATCTTCTTATTAATGTTATTTCAAAAAATAATAATTTTTATAAAATAATAAATATTTACAAAACATCAAACTTTTTTAAAATTATTGTTTTTAAAAGGAAGTTTTTTATAAACAAAAAATAATTAAAAGTGAAAATTATAATAAGAAGATTTTTAAAAATGATCATTTTTAATGCGGTTTTGTTTTGAAACAAAATATTTATTTTTTTGAACAAAAAGTTTAAAAATGAAAGTTTAAAACGTTGATATAATTGTTTCATTATATATTGTTCTTACTCATACGTAATTTTAATCATATTTTATCTATTTTTATTATATTTAATATTTTATTTGTTCAACTCGTTTAATACACGGGTTAACTAAAACTAGTACTTTTATAATAATATATTTTTTGGTAAAAGATTGAGCTATACTAAAAATAATATTTAGGTAAAAACCTAAGCGGTAATCTTAGTCATCAAATTTTCTAGTCAATAACTAAAAATCAAATTGCAGGAAAAAAGTTGATGAAATGCTATTTTCGTCATGATCATTTTTATTGAATTTTTCAAACACCTCCACATTTTTAAAATATTCACAACTTTTACTTAAAACCTTATTTTTTAATTAAAATGAATATATTATCGTTATATAATAAATAAAATTGTTTATGATTTCTAGCTCATTGTGTTTACCAGCGTGTTATTGTGCGTTTGTATGTCCATCATCATGTATTATTGAACAACATTGTGTTTTTTTACGAGTGACTATCGTTCACTATGTTTGACAATGATTCATCAAGATTAACTGTGTTTGACCAACCTTGACAATATAAGCGATCTAAAGTGTTATGTAATGCGTCGTTAGGAGTAATAATGGGTTATTATATTTATGTCTATAAATAACTATCTTGACAATGCTTCAAAACCATAAATCATTATATGATCTGCATGGCATATGCTTAAATTTACGTGTCATATTACGTCATAAGTATCACAATGAGTAGAAATGAGTCATTAATTATGAATTTTTAATCACTATAATTGGCATAATTTGACATTGCCTACAAATATAATCATGAATTGCCTTCAACTAACATAATTAACATAGGTTGTCCAAATATAGTTTTGGACCAAACATAGTCATAATTTTTAGACTGAAAAAAATGGTTTCGCATTTTTCTTACGATTTACGATTGAATATAAACAATAATAATTTTTGTTATCTTATTCCGACCAAATTGAAACAGACGTTAGCAGGGGCGGACCTAGGTTGAGGGCAATTCATACGAAAATCAAAAGAGACAATAATAGTAGTAGATTAGGTGATGTATTGTAAAAAATGGTTTAAAACTGATTAACCTAAAAGAACTCTCAGCTATAAACAGTCGATAAACTTTTGAGAAATCAAGTTTCATAAATTGACCTCAATGAACCAAATTTTGTAAGTCGGTTTCGATAAACTTTCAATTATTTTCTTATTCTTTATTTATCTCTAAGAACACAAATATTGATTAGATTATAATATATATTTCAGTTTAAAAAATATATAAACTTATTATTTTTTTAAATTTAAGGCCCTTAAAATTTAAGGAGCTCAATTGCCTTACTTGTTTATACTGTAGAGACGCATTTGGCTGCAATATAAACATACACAAAAAAACAGCAGTGTAATTAATTAATTAACTAACTAAGTAAACAAATTGACAGTCCTATATTTTAATTCTAAAGCATGAGTAGCGAAAAGCCGAAAACTCATAGCAACTTCCAAGTGACCACCAAGACTCCCAGCAACTCACAACTCCCATTATTATATTAAAATATCATTAACATCTATATCTATAAGTACCATACGCAACTCACCATTCTACACCATCGGACACCTTCCAATAAACCTTACCAAACTTTCACCGTTCGTTCTCAAACAATCATACCAAAATACATCACAACCATCAAACAGAAAAGTACTTAACAAACATGGGTTCCGGTGGCCGCGCAACAGTGCAAAACAACTCGGCCGACGAACCCATCAAACGAGCCCCATCAGCCAAACCACCATTCACCCTCGGTGACATCAAAAAAGCCATACCACCACACTGTTTCAACCGATCACTACTCAAATCATCATCCTACCTCTTCACAGACCTCTTCTTCTCCTTCTTGCTCTACTACATTGCGGCCACCTTCATCGTCCCCCTTTCGACCCCTTTCGCCTATATCGCGTGGCCCGTGTACTGGATCCTGCAAGGTAGCGTCCAAATGGGTCTATGGGTCATCGGTCACGAGTGCGGACACCAAGCCTTTAGCGACTACCCGTGGTTAAACGACACCATAGGCTACTTGTTACATACTAGCATGCTTGCACCCTATTTCTCATGGAAATATAGCCATCGTCGCCACCATTCTAACACAGCATCACTCGAAAACGACGAATCATTCGTCCCGAAAAAGAAAGATAACTTAAAGTCTTCTGCAATATTACTCAACACACCCCCTGGTCGCCTCATTAGGCTTGTGATTTTATGCACCATAGGCTGGCTATTGTATGTTTGCTTCAATGTTTCGGGCCGAAAGTATGAGAAGTTCGCGAACCATTTTGACCCGAAGAGCCCGATTTACAGCGACCGCGAGCGGTTCCAGATACTTCTGACTGATATCGGGCTTGTTGTTGCAAGCTATGGGCTGTATAAACTGGCTATGGCTCAAGGGCTCACATGGCTCGTGATGGTTTACTTTGCTCCTTTGGTTATCGTTTACGGGTTCTTGGTGGTGATCACTTGGTTGCACCACACGCACCGGTCGCTACCGCACTATGACTCGAGCGAATGGAACTGGTTGCGAGGTGCATTATCGACGATTGATAGAGATTATGGTGTTTTGAACACTGTTCTTCATCACATTACGGACACACATGTGGCTCATCATTTGTTCTTCACTATTCCTCATTATAATGCTATGGAGGCGACGAAAGCGATTAAACCGATTTTGGGTGAATATTATCAGTTCGATGACACGCCGATAATTAAAGCCATGTGGCGCGAAGCTACCGAGTGCTTTTTTGTTGAGGCTGATGAAGGTGATGAGCACAGCAAAGGGGTCTATTGGTTCAACAATAAGTTGTGAAGAAGTTGTAATTGTAATAGTCCTTTGTTTCTGTTATGTACGTTAAAATCAGTTTATTACAAGTATATGAAGTAAACGTTTTAATCTATTAATTAATTCAATAATTTTGGTGTAAGTTTACAGAAAAATTAGATGCGTGTGTCCAACGTATATGAAATACATGAAGGAAAGATCTTAAGAAAACCATAAAGTTATGAGAAAACTAGATAAAACTAATGAAAACGATCACATAATTTATAAATTTTTTATCGCTACCCTTTATGTATGTGTGAGTATATATAAATAAAGGTATGGATCAAATGAAAACCGTAGAATGTTTTACATATACGTCACACATAAGTTACGTATACGTAACCATTTTTCATTCGACATAGTGTTACGTATACGTAAGTTTCTTTATTCTCGTATGTATGCTCAACATATATGTACCAAACAATTAAATAGCATTTTAACAATTAAAATAACAAAAAAATTTTGAATTATGTTATTATTTTACGTGGTTTTCTTTGGTTTTCACATAACTATTGGTTTTCTCAAAAACTCTCCCCGAAATACATGTTGCTTAAAAAGTTTGTATATATTTTAGTTCTGATTGAATCATATATAATATAGTAGACTAGGATAATGAATACAACATGGTTGGATATGAAAATGTTAAATAGTTAATTAGTAATGAAGATTTATAAAATATTAAAAATTTTCATTATAAAAAAAAGTCAAATTCTTAATTTAGTTTCCAGCAACCCGTAAATCTGCGAAATGTGATAAATAATTCTTAAAAAATATATATAAGAATAAAACATAATACAACTTATAAAGAAGATCATTAAGAATTTTAAAATAATATAATAAACATATTAAATTTAAAATGTAAATTTTAAATAAGCAAATATCACACTTTAATATGTGCTTATTATTTAATATTATGATAGAAACATAAAAAATAGTATGGTTAAAGAATTTTGACATTGGTGAAATTCTGTCTTTTTATTTATCGTTTACAAATATACACTTTTTCTTTGGGCTTATCTATTTTTTTGGAGTTTCTGCGAGTCAAGGTTTACATAAAATTTATTTTTCTGAACGTTGAAACATGGATACGGTTTACAAATAGTTATGGAAAGATACATGTAGATTTATTATCTGTTCTTGTATTCTTGTATTCAGGCCATGGAAATAATTATCATTTAAATAAATATCAATAAAACTAACTTGAAATTGAGATTAAGACAGTCAAATCCATATACCAAAAGGATTTATAAAATATTAAATTGTAAAAATTAATGTTAGGGCCTCAACATTTTATGTTTATTAGTACATCGATAAGCACATTCTATCTTATAATTATAACTATAGGAAAGTTTTTAAGCTTAAATAAGTTATAGTGTGGAAAATTTAAATTAACAAGAATTACATGTATATATAGCCATATAGAGAGATCTGGAGTTTAAGGGGTTGTTTGATAGCCTCTTAATCAGCCTATTAATGGTTCAGATGTCTAAATATTTCAGCACTTAATGCATAGTTCAGACATTGCCAAACAGCCCTAAGTATCTCACTGAGCATAAATGATTAGCATTGAGCAAGTGAGTTTTTTTAGTTATTAGTTTCTTCTAAGAGGATTGAGGGTGCTTTCCGATTACAAAACAAGTAGGTCGACCCCATTAAGATAACACATATTTGAAATAAGATCATATATGGTTAAAAAAACAAGCATCACATAAAGATCTTAACAATTGATCATTATGAAGTTAAATAAGAGTATATAAATAAACGAGCAACTTTAGGATTTTTTGAAGTCAGCATATGCCATCTAGGAACTTTTTTCTTCCTCTTACTTAGACCACTTACAGCAGGTTTTTTATATTTATGTGAGTGTATTTTTTATATTTTAAAAAATAGTTGTAAATAGTTTTGAGTAAAGAAAAGAGAAAAATTACTGTTAAATTTGTATATTTGGGAAATCACTATTCAACCCTTATAAATTTTATAATATTTTTGAAAGTGTTTGTGAGTAAAAAAGAGATAAAAAAAGTAATGATAAAAGTATAAAAAAATATTATTTAATTGATAATAAGAGAGAAAAATAATGTTTTTTTAATGTAATTATATAAAATCTAATGTAAATGCTCTTAGGTAGATAGTTTGTTGTTGTGAAAATATATTTGATGACAAACATTTTTTTTCACCATGTCATTTATGTCATTTTGGTTTATTGAAAAGCGTCAATATTTTTAGTTAATGCTTTTGTGGAAAAAAAATCAATGATGGATAAATCTATCACTAAGCTGACTATGAAAGTTGTCACTACCATTCATTTTCTCAACGATTCATCAATGGATCTTCCATTAGTACTCTTTCAGTGATAATGCCACAGTGAACGAACGATTCTTTCCGTTGATGATCAATGAGTGATATGTTGACAATAATTATCGGTGACATTTCACTAAAGTCTTTACAAATGCCTTATTTTCTAATAGACATTCACCAATGGATCATCGATGATCCTCGTCTTCATCAGTGGATTTCCGACGTATATATGTCCGACGTGATTCAAATATGCATATTGCTGACATAATTTTTTGTGTTTTGATTATTTGAAATAAATTAGTTTGCATTGCATATACTTTATCATATTAACCTGTTTATCAGAAAAAGTTGTTTTTATGTATAATTCTCTTTTTAATTAAATGCAATGCATATTATAGATGTACACATTTTTTTTGTGGGTGTTTGGGATTTATTGTGAAAACCACTAGTTTTACTCTAGGTATATTTTCGTACTTTTTTCTTTTGATAATTTACAAGTTAAGATTGTTACTACTTTACATGAAAATGTCTCTGTGAAAAAAAAAGAAAAAAAAAAAAAAATCGTTGCAATGGAAAATATTACGTTAATAATTTATAAAATGTTTACATATTAAGTTCTTTAAACCTAGAAAATATAAATAGTAATTTCAACCATCAATCTTCTTAATTAATGGTTAAAATAAAATTGTAAAAAAAAAGTTTTTTAGAAGAATATTTTAAAAATAACCACTTTTGTTGACTTTTTGTAAGTTTCATTATTTTTTTAAACGTTTATAACTTTTATGTATGACTTTATTTTTTTTTTTATAAAAATTACACCATACATTAAGCATTTTTAATCTTTAAAACGAGTACAATATTGTTATATAGAAAGAAAATAATTTTTTATGTTTTTAAGCTCATATATTATCATTATGTCTTTTGTGTAGTTCATTATGTATTTTTATTAGTTATTGTATTTTTCTGAATACAATTGTGTTTTTATAAAATAGCAAATTTTAAAAAATATATAATGATAAAATAATATTGTTGTATATCTCTAGTATGTAAAACACAAAAATTATCTTAACAACTAATTAATCTAATACATTAAAAATAATTACAAAATAACACAATGTTTCATTGTGTTTTTTGATAGCTATTATGTTATCTTGAACATTGAGTTTTGAAAGATACATTGGTGAAATAATATCATTATATACTTTTAATTGTAAAACACAATTATAAATAACAAAAAGTTTATATAATATATAAAAAAATAATGACAAAATTAACACATTGTGTTATCTTTAATATTATGAGTTTTGAAAAATACATTGGTAAAAGTATATTATTATGTACTTTTAATTGTATAACATAATGATAGACAACAAAAAGTTTATATAATCTATAAAAAACAATAAAAAATTAAAACACAAAATGATTTAAATATAAAACACAATGATGAACACATATAACAAATGATGTAAAATATATGACACAATGAATTAGCATTTAACACAATGAACATATAAGACACAACAAACAGATGTATTTGGCACAGTTACCAAAATACTCTTCTTTTAAAACAATAGAAGGGCACGCATGTTAAACCCAGAATTATTCTTAAGCTTTTTAGATTAAATATTATTTTTACTGTAACACTACCTTAAAAATTTATGATGGGAAGATATAGAACTAAATAAGAAGTAAGAAGAGAGAAAATATAGTAGAAGAAATATAGATAACCTTACACTTAATATAGTTTTTATTTATTAAATTTTAGTTAGGAATGTTATAGGTGTATATGTCTATGTATGCATGCTTGTGTTTGTGTTTGTGTTTGTGTATGTGTATGTATGTATACATGCATTGGCGGGCCTAGAGACAAGAGAAGGGGGCAACCGCCCACTTAAAAAAAATTTTCCGTGTTATATATACGTGAAAATCTCGATCGCCCCCAATAAAATTTTGCATTCGCCCCTTAAGCTTTTGAAACTAAAGAAAGAACAAGATTGTCTCAAACACATTGTCGGTAATAGAACTAGAATAGGGTCCGGTGATCTTTCGACAGGCTGGCGAACCATATCTTCTCACTAACCGAATGGATTTTTGGAATTCACTCTCAAATAATCATGTAGTTAGTAGGAAGAAAAAAAAAATAATATAAAGGTAAATATTTTTGATGATAAAACAAGCTGGATTTAAACTAGTTTCAAGATATTAGAGATCAAATATTATAGTTATCATCCAACATTGTTTTCAAACATATTGAACGTATCACTAATTTTATGAGTATAATTGCGTCAAACATCACATATCACCATTATCATGAGCATAATTGCTTCAATACGGTTCTTGTTACACATACATATATGCAAATTCATGAGTTTGAGAATCGTTTTTACGTGTTTTTTCGGTCATGAACCGACCTGATCTGATCTTACTCAAACCGGATCGAAACAAGTATATGTTATTTTGTGATAGCCAAATAACTGTTAAAAATTCCCACCTTCTGTGAAAAAATTTCTAGGTCCGCCACTGTATGTATATATGATGTCTATCGGATCTATGTATGTTTGTGTGTATATATGCGTCTTTCGTGTGTTGTAGAATGAATGAGCTGATGCTTGGATGTACGTATGTATGAGTTTATTTGAGAAAATCAAATACATTAATAACTAAAAACATGATGTTAGCCTGTAATTTATCAGTTATTGCAATTTTCCTCGTTGTGAATCGCATGTATGGAAATCAGTGTGATATAAATTCAGATGTGAGCACGTAATCATATGTTTTATTATCCATTATGCTCAATTAATTTACAATAGCTATATATTAAAGTTAGTGGCATGAACTAATTAAATTTTCAAGCCATGTCATGAACTATTATATAAGGTTTGTATAATGGCGATATAGAGGTTGCCTTTTCAGTTTGTTTGAGGTTTGAACATATAAGGTTATGTTTTTAGTAGATTACTATTTATATTTGAAATTTGAGCATGTATTTAGTGATAAATGGCGAATAACTAGTAATCTATACCTAATGAAAGTTCAAAATTTGATTTTTTTTCTATTTTAAAATATTATTTATAATCTATAAATTTATGTCATTAATTTTATAATTTTTTTAATCAATTTATGTAATACACATATGTTTAACTTGACAATATAAGTATATATATATAATTTATTAAGAAACTGACGAACCAATATAGTACGAAAGAGAAATTGTATATTATTAATTATAAAATTTATACTTGTAAGTGATGACAAAAGGACAATGTGAATGGTTGTTTAAATAAATGGAAACATGTCAGGTGTTTATAAAGTGAAATTTTAAAAAAAATTATCATTACTCAATCGCTTTAAATTATTGGTGATAACACTCACGTGCAAAAGTCAAATTTTAAGGGCTATTCCAATTTCAATAATGGCAAGAATATTGTGATCTCACTTACCTTAACTTTAAGCTTAAACGACAAGTCTCGCATATTGTTTACTAAGATGCAATAACTACAAAACAAGACTAATGTTAGTTTAATCAATCATAAGATTGCGTTTCAAAATATAAGATCCTTGAATAAGACAATTTGTGAGTTGTTGAGGAAAATAACAAACAGTAATGATTTGAGAGACAACTTATGAGTTGTTGAAAAAAAATAATATTAATGCAGTAAAATAGCAAAAGAGAGTGACGGTTTGTGGATCATGTTTCGATGGGTATATTTCATTTTTCGTTTATTCTAGTGATAAGTGTTCTACAAAAGTTATTTGTAATACTTTTTTTATATATTTAGTAATAATAATTATTTTTTGAATATAAAGCATAGAATAATTGCTCCTAACGAGACATTTTGGTGGTTAATTGGTGTGTATTACAATCAACAGATTGAACTTTTAAATTACAAGTTACCAGGGCCGGCTCAACCATTTTAGTGGCTTACAGTGGGGTTAATTTTAAAGGTCTTTTTCTTAAGTTTTAATAAAAACCCTCCTCCTTTATTTGGGCTCCGGACTGACAAAAATAAACTAAATAGCTTATATTTGGTGGAGTTAAAAAAAAATTTTATCTACTTTTTATATATTTAAAAAACATGTGAAACATTTATATAAAGCTTATTTTTCTAGCTTTTTTTAAAACATGCCCTAAGTACCATAGCAAACCCAAGTTTTAAAAGCTAAAATTAATACCAAGTCTAGTCTGGCTCAAAACAGAACAGTTAGCCCAAAACGTAGTAGCTAACCCAAAACTGTAATTACCCTAGCCCAAACACTGAAAAAACTTGAGGCCCTCAACATGTGTAGGCCTTAGGCCACTGTCTGGTCCAATAACCTTATTGGGACGGCCCTGCAGGTTACGTAGAGTATTTATTCTATAAATTTCTAGGAGGTAATGTTAAAAAAGTTATAGAACAATTCCTTGACTTTATGTTACTTAACTAAATAAGTAAATCGCTAAAATTATACAATGTCAATATAGTACAACATCAATCATTTTCTTTATGAGTAGTATTGAAGATTTTAAATAATTAATAAAATAAAAATTCATAATCCAAAAGCATTAAGTAAAACGCCATGTAATTACTAGTTTAAATTGATTTTTGAAGTTACAATGATAACTAATATAGCTATATATATAAACATTATCAGTAAGAAAAATAGAATCCATCTTCTTTAATATAAAAATATCATATTTAAAATAAAATCTGAAACAAAATTGTCAATCTATCTTCTATCGTATGATTTCCATACATTAGTATATCATGCCTCTTGGTTTATTTCACTTAGATTTTGCTATAAAGGAAGCCAACTCTTTTGTAAGTTTAGCTGAACCGTGAAATTAATTAGTTGATGATACACCTATGATTTTTTTAGTAATTTTCATGTACCTTTGTATATACACCATGGAAGTTAGCTTTCTTCCTTTCGTCTCTTTCCGACACATTTCATGATACAAGTTATCGATTTCTAACCACTTAATTAAGTTTAGAGACTTTGAGTCCATATTATAATGCATTACAAGTTATCGATTTCTAACCACTTAATTAAGTTTAGAGACTTTGAGTCCATATTATAATGCATTAGAAACGGCTAAACCTTTCATTTCGAAAACCTCATGGTCATATTTCAACTTTTAATTATAACGTGGTCTCTTATTATTGAAACAAACATTCAGCGACTAAAATATGGTTTTCTGTGACCATATCATTTCACTGTCACCATGGGCTCATTTTACAAAAAAAGACAATTAATTAAAGCACTTTTGCAACATGACTAAAATATACTTCAATCTTCAATCAATTTTTGAATCATCAACGAGAATTTTTTTAATATGTGGGGGCCCAAGTAAGACAAGTTATGAGTAGTTGAGAAAGCACAAAATTAAATTGACACTCAACAAGTGTATCATTTTTGAATTCTTTAATTAAAGAACACTTGGTACACATAACACAATGATAAGACTAAAATACATATCCTTACCCAAGGGCGGTTGATGGTGTAACACGAAAAAAAACTTCTCATTTAGTTCTACATAGGAAAAACGTCTCTAAAAAAAATATCGAGAAAGTCATAAAAGTGTCACGAAGTAGATAACCTGCCACAAAAAGCCGAGGTGTTTTACTCACAATGAAAATTTTTAAATGAATATGTTATCAGTAAATTTAGATCGAACCATCCATATTGTCAAAAAAAAAAAAAAAAAAAAAAAAAAGAGTGGGATTAGAATTTTTGACCTTCTTATGATCACATTGTATATCTCACCGTTGTTCTAAAAAATATCTATTAAGAAAAAAAAAAAAGAAACAGACCCTTAATGGCTTCATGCAACACTAATAATTTCCTTAACTTCCTTGTATTAGAATCACACAATATTATCTTCCAAGGCATTAGGTCATACAAACTTTACAACTTATAAACTAATATGACGTGAAGGCACACTATTACAAACAACAACTTATGTCTGATATGTTTTTTGTATAATAATCAAACAAAGACACTGCAAAAATATCTCAATTTTTTATTGGTAATCACAGAAATCTAAACTTGTTAAAATGTACACTGGCAATCTGATAAAATACTAGATTACCCTTTCACCTAAATTTAAATAAAGATATGTATCATAACGTGATTGCATAGTACAACTTCATGCATCTTTCTAAATTCATAGTGATCCAGTCTCTCGATCTGTATATAATCACCAGGTGATTCAAGTTTATCATTTCGACATGCCGTTATGTAATCCTGATTTTATCTATTTGTTGTGACCAAAGAATGTCTCTACCGAGAAAACAAGATTATTATTTTTTCTAGGGTTTTTCATGTTGTCAAGATCTATAGTGGAGTTGTTTCTACATCACTCCGCATGTCAGTATTCATGTACAATTTTTTCTCCTAATGTATTTCATTTCAAAGGAATTAATACTGGGTCGTGAGCTTGCAATATAAGATTCAGAGGCAATATAACATTTTGAAAAAACATAATGTTAAATTTTTTGTAACTAGACCATTTATTTTAAGGAGTTAATTGTCATTTTCGTCCCTCAGTTTCATTCTGATTTGTCAATTTCATCCAAAAATTTTTTTCGTCCCTAACTTTTAAAAAGTTATTATTTTCATTCATTTTTGTTAACCTAGTTAATTATGTTTGTTAAGTTGATATTTAAATCATTATACGAATGAAAACTTAAATTAGATGATTCGTATTATAACTTAAATGCTTCTAACTTTAGAAACACAAAGTTAAATATGAAAATAAATGAAAATGACAACTTTTTTAAAAAATCAGGGATAAAAGAGAGAAAAAAATACCTTTTTTTGGATGAAAATAACAAAACATATCAAAACTCAGATACGAAAATAGCAATTAACTTTATTTTAAGCTATGAATACATAAGCAAATAAATTTCGATGTTATACTTTCCAAAAGGAATTCTCTTCTTAAATTATAAAAATAAAATAAAAATTGACTCAAGTTGGACTGGTGGAAGGTGTATATATTCCATAATATTGTTTGCCCACAAAATTTGACTAATTATGATTTCTAGTGTGAAGGGTAAAGTTTTAAAACACTATACATCTTAACAATGTGATAAACAATAAAATTGTACGGTTGACCGCACATGCGTGTGAGCCTTCTTACCGGCTTCATCACTGTCTCATGTTCAAAGTAATATTGGTTTTAGTGAGTGCTAGTGCAGCCTTATACTATATTCTTGAACCAACCATCTTTTGGATTTAACTGTTCATCACACGAAATCATTTAGAATTATATATCTGTAACACCCGTCTTTCGTACCACCAATATTGTCCGTTTTGCTCACGATAAGCTTACGGATTTGCTTTTGGTTGCGCAGGTGAAAACTTCACAGGGAGGTCACCCATCCCTGGATTACTCCCACCTGAGCACGCTTAACTGTGGAGTTCTTCTCTCATCCACAGCCAATACGCTCAAAACGCGTTGATGATATTAGAGACCAGACATTACTCATGAACCAGAAATCTCTACTGTCCACGGCCGATGTGGGAAATGTGTAGGGTGTCACAATATGACACTTATATACTAATGTCGTGAGTCTAATATTTAATGTTTGAACTTTTCGGTTTTGAATCTATTAATTTTTTACTAATTTGATTTTACTTTTACATTAATAATGAAACTGATACCGACCAAAGAGACCAAAGAACAACGGCACCGTTCTATGACTTATGTTTCTATCTCTAGAACCAAGTCACCGTAACTTTATATGTTTATTTTATATATTTAAACACGTTAATGCTATGAGATAATCACGAAAACTACCTCTAGCCAACCACATTGTTTATAAATATTTATTTTACTTATTGTTTAAAGTGTATTTGAATAAACTTTACCATATTATTTTCATTAAATAACATGTTTAATATATAACCACAACATAATGAAAATGATGACTGAACAAGTTATATATATGTAACTTTTTACTTTTATAAAACTTTGTGTACGTTATATATGCATAACACATAGTTTAACACGTAGTTACATATACGTAGCTCATAATTTTTATAGTTTTCTCATAACTTATGGTTTCTTATGATCATTGTTACATTCATACATATGTAAATTAGGATTGTTTAAAAAACTCGTAGCTTTGGATCGATAAAATGTCAAGGTTATAAAATAAAAGACAGTCACGAAAAAACTAATGTTATTGAAATATAAGAAAATGACTTTATTAGTTGTTTCTTATGAGTTTTCATATTTTGAAACCGATCCATCACATGGTAGTTTTTGCAAAGGATTGTTTTTTAATATAGCAAATACAAGCATCATTAAATACTTATCACCAATCTGATTACGTAAATCCGTATTTTAGTGTTTCATTGAATAAATACTTCTCTTAATACTTTTGGATGCAATCGGTAGAACTAATAATAATTGGATAATGGAAAATGATAATTGAATAGAGATTTTGGTTTTTAACCATATTATTCTGCAATGTCCTGCTTGGAAGCTCTCTTTTAGTCGGAGAAGTGATACCTGTCGACCGTGAGGACGTAACTAAGACCATAATATTTATTTAAACTTTTATATAAGTTTTATGTAACTTTTTAATTAATTTTTCAACTTACAAAAAATGCTTATATAATTTCCTTTTAAAACTAATGTGCAATGGGAAGATAATTTATTTTTCAAAAAACAATAGTGTTAATAGTAAAAAAAGATTATTTTCATTCGAAATTTACGTATTATACATTCTTATAACCAGAAAAAAATAGTATCAGTTGAACCATTCCTACCTAACATAGTTCTACCCCTGTGCTTTGATAATTTGATCGGTAACCTCTAACGACATTATCATAACTAAGTAATTTTAATTTTAGGAGACATTTTAATAATTCAAGAAAGGTATTTTAGAGAGATTAAAAAAAATTCCCATTCTCTTTCAGTTAACTGTTTCCTAAAAATCTGTATCTATATTTAATTCAAATGAATTCAAACTCAAATCATTTTTAAAATCAAAGACAAATGAAATCTAAGAAAATTAAATATTTGTTATCATTTTTCCACAATTTCAGTATCGGTATTTTCTTTATAGATACCGATCTCATCCTTAAATTTAACCTTAACCTTATACAAATGAAAGTTTTATTAAACATCTCGGTACACACTTTTCCCGAGATCCACTTTTCCATAAATTTAGTATTGGTATTCTCAGTATTTGTATTAGTATGATACCGATGGCATCTCTAAATTTAAACCCTTAACCTTATAGGAAAAAATTTCATATTAAACATCTTGCTACTATTGAGCTAGTCCTAAGGAACTTTGGATGTTATTTGTTTATTGATAAAAACAACAATTCAGTAAAGCTTTCAAAATAAAATAAGCATACTTAATTTACTGTCAATAGCTGAAGTTGCTTAACTTTGAATTCAACCATTCTACAAGATAGCACCACATTTTACACTATTATTCTTTTTCATTGATTACCATTTATAGAAGGAATTACATCATTCTGAAAGGATGTAGAACAAAGCCATCAAGCACATTACAGCATGCAAATAGTTACACTTCTTGTTCAGTACTTATTGCTGTACCAATATATACCTTTGTTTTTCCCATCACTTTCATCAGGCTCGATGAACAAACAGCTCTTGGATTCTCTCCATAGCGCCACGAGAAACGGGGTGCTATCGCTCTGATAAAACTCACCCAGAATCGGCCTAATCGCTTTAGTGGCTTCCATTGCATGATAATGAGGAATGTATGAAAACAAATGGTGTAAAACATGTGTGTCAGTAATGTTATGGAACACCTTGTTTAGAACTCCATAATCCCTATCAACCGTCGCGAATGCACCTTTCATCCAGTTCCATTCGGAGTCGTCGTAGTGGGGCAACGAAGGGTGCGTGTGATGAAGGTACGTGATGGTCACGAGAAACGCGTTCATGACCATCAACGCGCCTCCATACACACAGAACAACCACACGAACCCTTGAACCATCGCGACTTTGTACAATAAGAAAGAAAAGCTAAGAAGCCCGATATCCGACATGAAAATAAGTACCCGCTCGTTGTCCGAGAAAATCGGGCTCCGAGGGTCATAGTGGCTAGCGAATTTATCATAAGGTCTTCCAGCAGCATTTATTGACAAGTAAATGTACCATCCTAGAGTGAGTTTGACCATAAGGGTTAAAGTACGCCCAACCGCGTTATCGAGGTAAAACGACATGGCACCGAGCTTTGACTTGGTCTTCGGGACATACGTCTCGTCATGCTCAAGTGACCCCGTGTTGGCGTGGTGCCTACGATGGCTAATTTTCCACGAAAAGTACGGGGTCATAAGGAGCGTGTGTAGAATAAACCCAATAGTATCCTCAAGCCACACGTGGTCACTAAACGCATGGTGACCACATTCATGGGCAATAAGCCAGGTGCCCATGAACACACACCCTTGAAAGAACCAGTAAACGGGCCACGCGAGGTACGGGAGCGGGTGGGGGAGGTGCGGGATGTAAGTCGTCGCGAGGTAGTAGAAGATCGAGATCGCGGTCAGGTCAGCTGCGAGATACGAAAACGATCGGATCATGGACCGTTCGAAACAGTGAGGTGGGATGGCTTTTTTTATGTCGGCTAGTGTAAAGGGTGGTTTGGAGGTTGGGGCTCTTTTGATAACTTCATGATCGGTGGGTTTTGTGGCATATTGATCTTGAGGGTTTGATCGGCCGCCGGCGCCCATGGTTCTAATTTCTAAAGAAGTCGGTTACTGGAGCCGACTTGAAAATTTAGAAAGAAAACACGGGGATGAAGTGTGTGTTAGTTGGGTGTATCAGTAGCTATATATATAGATAAAGGGGTGAAGCTTTATGTAGATTGTAGCCGCCTTTTTTTACTGTTATGGGTAGCGTCAACTACCGGGTTTTTTTTCCTTTCTTTCTGGGAGTCGGGAACTATTAAAATAATATTTTGGACGCTTAACTCGTGGGCAAATTTAAGAAGTGTACCTAGTAATTACATATGTGTATGCTATGTATACAAAAGAACAATTAAACTAATAGGTGTGTTTTTCTTTTTTTTTTTTAGGAAAGATTAGTGATGAAACCATATCCATTACAATAATCATTTGCTTTCAAACTTTTTTTAATGGAGAAATGAATAAATTAAACTTTACTTTTGTTTTTTGTTCTCATAAAAAAATTGTTTTCTGCATAATTTAGTTTCATATTTAAAAAATAGAAAATACGTATTTTAAATTGTCGTGAGAAATAAAGTTTATTGTAAGAATAGGTGGAGTGGACACAACTACGTACAGTTATTATAAATTTTCTTTATTTCCATCATAATTTGTCTTACGTTATTGCTAGCTAGCTCTTCGATGTTAAAGCGTTCATCTTGGTATGTAAATAGTTGAAGAGGTTGATCGTGATCATGCGCAGGAACCTTCTTTTTCAGAAAAATCAGGAAATTTAAAAACTAAAAAATTGATAATTTTTCAAAGGATATGATGGGTCTACTAGAGGCAAAAATAAGGGTATGAATGCTAATATCCTCCCATGGCCATTTACTTTAGTACAACCAATCAAAGCATCTGTATCACTTAAACAAGACTCACAACAACAGGAAATATGAGAAAATTCCAAACAAGTAAAAATAAACTTTACCATTACTTAATGTCACAAAAAAAAAAAAAAAAGTTCTTGCTTGCGCTGAATGTCGGTGTAGGGCTGTTCACGAATTGAACTAGCCAGGGCAAGCTCGAACTCGTCTCGGATTTAAACCGAGCCAACTTGGTTCGGTTCGGTTTTAAAATCGAGCTGAAAGTCTGGCTTGAGATCAGCTCGGTTTTAAACCGAGCTAGATCGACTCAGTTCATTTTGGCTCGGTTTTAATTCATAAACACAATTAGAAAAATCAAATGCAAAATAAATTCAACATACTGCATAACTCATAACCGTTTTATATCAAAATTCATAGAATATAAATTAATTTAAAGAAACTAATAATTTCATCATTATTTAAATGAATGAATTGAAAGAAATTGAATAATCTATACTAATAATCCTTTACATTTTTTGACACATGACATTTTCACAATCCATCTCCCATTTATTTTTCCTCCTAAACTATGTATTTTATTTTTTAAAAGTCAAATAATTAATTTCCAAATATTTCTCTTTCTCTCTTTTTATTATAAATTCAAGTACTTGAATTAATAATTTTTAAAAGATTTTTTTGTTAAATAAAAACTAAGTATCTTGATTAAAAAAAAAATATTTTTTTCAAAAATAAAATTTTCTAAAACTATGATTTTTTAAAACAATGAAGCTTTTTTAAATTATGAAATATTTAAATCCAATTTTTTATAGAATAAAAGTTTTATAAAAGAACATTTATTTAAAACAAACCCGAAGTTTTTAAACAACAAAAAACTGATAAAATAAAAAAAATTCAAAGCAATTTTTTAAAACAAAAGTTTTAAAAATAATAAAAAAATCAAAATACTTAACCATATGTAAATTTAATCATATGTTATATTAAAAAAATGTTTTACTTCCTACTCATTATAAATAAATATTTAATATTTTTGTTATTCAACCTTTGTAATACACGGGGATATAACCTAGTTTATTATAATATACAAAAATATAAAAACATCACATGATACTATCTGATACAAATATTATATTTTAATATTTTAACATAAAAATAGCTAAAAATATATAATTCTAAACATATAAGCAAATGCAATGATATATGTTATATAAATAAAAATAATGTATATTGCAAGTAAAATATTAGGAGCTGTACCGAGCTGAGCTAACAAACGAGCTAAACCGAGCCAGCTGGTTCTTCACAAACCGAGGCGAGTTTAGCTCGTTTTCATACCGAGTCGGCTCAGTTCGGTTCACTTTAAAACCAAGTCATTTCGAGTAAGCTTTTTTCGAGCTTTTTCCGAGCAAGCTTCGAGCGAGCTCCGAGAACGGCCCTATGTCAGTGATGAGTGCCCTAAGGCGGACGTTATTAACGGGTGAGCCTCCCATTATAAGTAAGGTCACACTAAAGAGGAGTGTTTTCAGATTGAGAGGTTTGAAGCGGAAGAAAAGATGTGAAGAAAAAGCTAGGAAGAGAAGGTAAAGGTGGAGTACACGAGAAAGGGTAAACCACAATAGAAGGAAGAGAAAGGTGACCCATCACCCACTTGATTGAATAAATTCAAGGGTTAAAACGATGATGTTTGGACCATGTTGGAATGAAACAAAGAACCGATCAGATGACTGGAAGCAATTATTTGAAGAACACTTGATACGAAAATACCCTATTTAATTTTATCACCATGAGTGGTGGCAAGTACGATCTAGTTGCAAACCTAAAATCTGACGTTACTTGAGAGACAACCCATGTAATTTTGTATCTATTAGGCTTGTTTAGTTATTAATAATATTATTTCAATTTCAGAACTTTGGAAGTGCGTTAACTTGAAATCCCCACTTGATGGTGAAAACCATAATGTGTATTAGCCATTTGGTCACCCTTGAATCATCAATCATGATACTTTTATTTTGTTTCCTAGAGCCCAAAGTGCTTGTTGTACCCAAGGAAATTAAATGTCAATCATAGTACCAGTCTACTCATCGTTTTGCTCACATTTTTCTTGTAGCATGACAAACTGATTCACAGACTGGTAACAGCATTGGTGATTTAAGTACGGCATGGTATAATGTAATGTTTTCTTAAATTTTGAATGTATTATTATGACGTACTTATTTTTATCTAAGTTTCAATATAAGTTTATTTAAAGCTAATCTGTCGAGCCGTGCATGCATAACTTTTATTTTTTTGTCTTTTTTAACTTTTAAAATATATTGGTAAATTTTGAAAATACCATTACGATATGATTATTTTTATATACGTTTTGATATGAATTTAATTCAAAATCAAATTGGTTCAATGTTAATATGTGTTATTTTTTTACTTTTAAAATACTTTCATGTTCTCTAACACAAATCTCATAACAATATAATAACTTTTAAGTTTTAAACATATTGTTTACTACATGATTACGTTGAAATCTTAAATTCACATATAAGCGCATATATTTAGCAATAGAATAATAAAGTGCCACTTAACACCAAATAAACTTGGTAACCGATGAGTATCATATTAAATACTAGTTTTAATAAACTCGTGTATTACACGGGTTAAACAAATAAAATATTAAATATAATAAAAATTTATCAAGTATAAAACGATATTTTACGATAAAATATAATTGAAATTATGTATAGTAAGAACAATATGTAATAAAATAATTACATCAACTTTTTAAAATATTGGTTTAAAACTTTTTTCCAAAAAAAATAATAAATATTTTGTTTCAAAACAAAATGTATTAAAAATATCACTTTTAAAAATTTTCTTATTATAAATTTTAATTTTAATTATTTTTTATTTATAAAAAATTAGCTTTTTAAAAACACTAACACTAATTTTAAAAAAGTTTGATGTTTTATAAAAATTTCTTATTCTATAAAAATTATTTTTAGAAATAACATTAATAAGAAGATCTTTTTTAAATTTATTAAAAAACTATTTTTGTTTTAAAAAGAGTTAAATAATATTGTTGATAATTAAGGTAATTATTTAATAGTAGAGAGAAGCGGGAAAATTTTGGTGAGAATGAATGTGATGTCGTCACGTGTCATCTAAGATATTCTTTTATTAAAATAAAAATATTCCATTATTAATAATTTATTATGATAATTGATGCTTTCCGAAAATCAAGATATATATTGGTCAACTATTGTGAACTCTTAACAAGAAAGAATTTGTTTTTACCCAAAGCTCCTTCGTCGATGCTACTCAAGTGATTAAAAAACAAAATTCAACACTCCAGTTTCCTCTAATAAATACCCAACCCACAATTCCAACAATCAACCCTCTCATTAAGCATCACCAACATAAACAAAAACAACACACTTCAAACACATATACATCCTTCACCTTAAAACAAAAATGGGAGCCGGAGGCAGAATGACCACCGACTCCGATGATCAAAAAAACATCTTAGAACGCGTACCTTGCTCCAAACCACCATTCTCATTAGCCGACCTCAAGAAAGCGATACCGCCGCATTGCTTCGAGAGATCGCTCATTCGCTCCTCTTACTACGTCGTTCACGACCTTATTATCGCCTACGTCTTTTACTACCTAGCAAACACGTACATCCCTCTTCTCCCGTCTCCTTTCGCGTACTTAGCGTGGCCCGTTTACTGGTTTTGTCAAGGCAGCATCCTTACCGGTGTGTGGGTCATCGGTCACGAATGTGGGCACCACGCGTTTAGCGAGTACCAGTGGATCGACGACACCGTGGGCTTTTTCCTCCACTCCGCACTCTTCACCCCGTACTTTTCATGGAAGTATAGTCATCGTAATCACCACGCGAACACGAATTCGCTTGATAACGACGAAGTTTACATCCCGAAAGTTAAGTCAAAAGTTAAAATATATTCCAAAATCCTTAACAACCCACCCGGTAGAGTTTTCACCTTAGCCTTTAGGCTGATTTTTGGGTTTCCTTTGTACCTTTTCACCAACGTCTCGGGCAAAAAGTACGAGCGGTTCGCGAATCATTTTGATCCGTTAAGTCCTATATTCACGGACCGCGAGCGTCTACAAGTTCTGCTTTCGGACTTGGGGCTCATCACGGTCGCGTACGCAGTGCGCAAAGCCGTATTGGCTAAAGGGGCTGCATGGGTGATGTGCATATACGGAGTTCCTGTGCTCGTCGTAAATGCGTTTTTCGTGTTGATCACGTATCTTCACCACACTCATCTCTCGCTCCCGCACTACGATTCGACCGAATGGGACTGGATCAAGGGGGCTTTGTCGACTATTGATCGCGATTTCGGTTTTTTGAATAGGGTTTTTCATGACGTTACGCACACTCACGTCTTGCATCATTTGATATCGTACATTCCTCATTATCACGCGAAAGAGGCGCGCGACGCGATCAAGCCGGTGTTGGGTGAGTACTATAAGATCGATAGGACGCCGATCGTTAAAGCCATGTGGAGAGAGGCTAAGGAGTGTATATATATCGAGCCGGATGAAGGTAGTAAGCATCAAGGTGTTTATTGGTACCACAAGATGTGAAGGCAAACAAAAATATGATGATGAAAGTTAATGCTTTTTGATATGATTATAGTACTGCTTTTATCTGTTTTAAATGTTGTACCACAAATTGATTTCTAATGAATTTTCAATATTAAGTATAAGCTGCCCCTTTATATTTAAGCTTTTTCGATGCAAAGAAATTTTATCTAAAAGATTTATCGGCAAAGGAGTAGACACTAGCTACCTGATTAGTGACGAAAAGATTTCATCGATATATGTATGAAAGTTGTCGTTATAGTATGATGAAAATGCGGAACCCACTTCGGTCAGTTTTTATTGTCAAAGTCGTCACTATGTTTATGATAACGCATCCCGGACATCAAATTTGATCACTAAGCTACATGGAAGGAGCTATGACAACGACAAAAGTCGTCGTTATAGTATTGAAAAGGTCGTCGCCATAGGAACCGTCAAAAATTCACTCCATAGTGCTAAATCTTTCACGACCGAGGGTGTTTGGTCAATAACAATATCAAGTATCAACACGCATGCAATATTTATCATCTAGTGAACACTAATTTGAAATCAATGTTTTCACCTACTGGCTTACACCACCTCAGTAGAAACTCAATGTTGAGAACTCTAAGCATTTTATTTAGAGTAAAACCTACACACATAACCTCACTATAACTTATTTATGTATATCTCTCCGACCATCACTCCACCTTTAATTTTAACCTTCAAACTTTGAATAAAGTTTCAACTATAAGTCTTAAATTTTTTAAGTTTCAAAATTACCTTCTATAGTGTATATGTATTATATAATCTCGTTAATGTTTTTACTAATTTGGCTTTATTTAGTAACTTTTGTTCGTTAACTTTTATTTTTTTGTTTTTTTCAAAAAAAGTTATTTTGTGGTTGTGATTATTTTTTTCTTCTTTCCGTTCCGGTATAAATTTTTTTAAAACAAAGTTGTATTCAAAATAAGTTTTTTTAATATCAAAATTAATCAACTGATGACATCGTATTTTCTTACATTTATTATGTATTTAATCAAACAAAGTTGTATTCAAGTGCTTCGGCCACCCACAAAACCTAGTTTTATAAACTATACCCATTTAAATCCAGAAATCTCAGTGTAATTATAAAAAAAATATTTTTGCTTCTTGTTTGTTTGCTACTTTTGTATGTTGGAACAACTTCTTTTGAAATACTAAACCATACAAAATTACAAATCTATAATTGATGATGTATTGAAAAGCGAGGATTTGTTTTCCCCATCAGTGTTCTAACGGATCGGAGTCAGTTTTGTCGGTGATCTATGAATGAATTGAATCTATATCGTTGTTTGTTGTAGCCAAAAATACATAAATAGGCAGTAGCAAAGCATGTAAACATGAGTCAGATATTTTAAGATAAAAGTCGTCACATATTTTAAGAAAAAAACACATGACTCAAATATTAAACTCGCAACTTTTAACCCATCCAACATAAAGATTAACCTACAGAATCTTCGTACATTATTCTTTTTTTATTGGGTGCTATTGAACTAAGAGCATTCACAACCCATTCTATATTTTTATTCATATAATTACATTAAAAATCACTATTTTTCTCTTTTCTTTTCAACTTTATCATTACTTTTTCTTTCTACTGCACTCACAACCACTTAAAATATATTAAAAACATTATATGGTTTTGAACATTGTTTTCTACAAAATACAGATTGAACAGTAAATTTTTCATATCCTTCACTCACAACCACTTATAACCATACCATATAATATAAGAAATACACTTATATAATTATAGGGAACGTGTTGTGAATGCTCTAATTAGATAAATCAACACTTTGGTATATTGACAGAAAGTTGCCGGTGTATTAAGTCATTTGGAATTAAGATAACTAGCATTCATTGGATATGTGAAAAAAACAACGAATATTAAACATCCAAATCAAGTAAAATAATAACAACGAATCTCGTCCCTTTTTTGCTTTCTTGCTCAGTACTTATTACTATACCAATAGACACCTTTGTTTTGGTCATCACTTTCATCGGCCTCAATGAACAAACAGTTCTTGGATTCTCTCCATAACGCAACCCAAAACGGAGTCCGATCAATCTGATAAAACTCACCCAGAATCGGCCTAATCGCTTTGGTGGCTTCCATGGCATGATAATGAGGAATGTATGAAAACAAATGGTGTAAAACATGTGTGTCAGTAATATTATGGAACACCTTGTTTAGAACTCCATAATCCCTATCAACCGTCGCGAATGCACCTTTCATCCAGTTCCATTCGGAGTCGTCGTAGTGGGGCAATGAAGGGTGCGTGTGATGAAGGTACGTGATGGTCACAAGAAACGCGTTCATGACCATCAACGCGCCTCCATAGACACAGAACAACCACACGAACCCTTGAACCATCGCGACTTTGTACAATAAGAAAGAAAAGCTGAGAAGCCCAATATCTGACATGAGAATAAGTATCCGCTCGTTATCTGAGAAAATCGGGCTCCTGGGGTCATAGTGGCTAGCGAATTTATCATAAGGTCTTCCAGCAGCGTTTATTGACAAGTAAATGTACCATCCTAGAGTGAGTTTGACCATAAGGGTTAAAGTACGCCCAATCGCGTTGTCGAGGTAAAACGCCGAAGCACCAAGATTAGATCTTGTCTTTGGGACATACACCTCGTCGTGCTCAAGCGAACCGGTGTTAGCATGGTGCCTACGATGGCTAATTTTCCATGAAAAGTAAGGGGTCATAAGGAATGTGTGTAGAATAAACCCTATAGTGTCCTCGAGCCATACGTGGTCACTAAAAGCATGGTGACCGCATTCATGAGCGATAAGCCAAAGCCCCATAAACACACACCCTTCAAGAAACCAATAAACGGGCCACGCGAGGTAAGGAAGAGGGTGAGGGAGGTGCGGGATGTAAGTCGTGGCTAGGTAGTAGAACATCAAGGCCGCGGTTAGGTCAGCCGCCAGATACGAGCATGATCGAATCATGGATCGTTGGAAACAATGAGGTGGTATGGCTTTCTTGAGATCGGCTAATGTAAATGGAGGTTTCGAGGTAGGGGCTCTTTTGATAGCATCAGTATCGGGTTGTTTAACGTCTAGATCGCGAGGATTCGCACGACCACCGGCGCCCATGTTTCCGATTAAGATCAATTGATCCACAAGAGCCAATGTCACTGGTTAGAACCAAAGTGATCGAGTGGTGGGTAGATTATGAGAGCATGAGTCTTTCTTCACATATATATACTTTAACATGTATGAAGTAGAATGGAGCCGCCTATGTTTACTGCTATCATTTCCTCGAACCTTCAAAAGTTGTTTAATCTATTCTATATTGGTAGTCAATATTTAAGATGCTAAAATCCAAATGGTCGATCAGTTGTTGTATTATTGTATTACATTAGATCACGTGCGGCACCCACGCCACCACGAAGAAAGAAACTAGTTCTAAGTTACAAGCTAATTATACATTTGTACTAATATTACATGTAGTTACTGATTTGAAGTTATGTATACCCGTTATTAATTTTTATACTGACTAAAGGCTATGTTACAAACAAGTTGAGTCGAGCCCAACCGAATTGGGCTCGGCTTGTTTAAAAACCAAGCCGATCGGCCCTTTTATCTTAACAAACAAAAAATGTGGGCTCGGCCTCCGTTTGTTAATACATGAGCCAAACCAAGCCGGCTCGAGAGACAGCTTGTTGATTCTCAAATTTATATATTATTTTTACACATATTCATATATATATAACAAAATACAATATTTTTTATATATGTTTATTTTAACTCGAAGAAACAATATACGAGATTGATATTTTATATATGTTCATGCTCTATATTTTTTTACTTGTGTTAAATGTTAAAACTTTATGATATATTTAAAAAGATGATACAAATTTAGTATATAATTTATAAAGGTTTAGTTTAGACTTTAAGTTAAACGACCCAACGAGCAAGCCCACAATCAAACAAACAGGCGAGCCACGAGCTGAGTTAAGCATAGCTCGGGCGCGAACCGTTTATAAGTCGAACCAAGTTAGCTCGGCTTGCTTATGAATGACCTGATTTTGAGCGAGCTACGAGCCAGAAACTTTTTAAACAGCCCTAGAAGTGGCCGGTTATTATTCATCATTAGGTAGTTATATAGTATGTATACCAATTTGCTGTGAGGTGATGAGGTGGCTGGGAGGGAAAGCATTTAACAACACGCGCCTCCACTTTTGCCGTTGCAATATTACAGTGTGTGGTTGTACCCGCGCGAGTTATCGCTCCAATTGAACGCAAACACGTACACCTAGACATTGTTATCTAGACACTTTGAATACGGACTGTATTGTCCAATACGGCCCATAATTATCTGCAAAATATCATATCAATCAGTTCATGAACTTTTATGTCGCGTATCTACTATTACGGCCCGTAATGGACTTTAACTTAAGGGTCCGTAATGAGCTTTATGATCGTAATTAAGATTTTCTGATTTTTTATAGAAATTTTCTATTTTTTATTTATATTTTGTTTTTACAATGTTATGATTTATTAAGTTATCTTATTTTTTAGTTTTTTTGTTTTTATAAAATACCTATTTACAGATTTACTAAATAAATTGATTCATCATATAAGATTTACTAATTTACAACGGTCTTTTAATGTATATATGTCGACTCAAGCCATTTACAGGCATTAAGACAACTTTAAAAATACTTTACTGGTAACTAGCTATTTACACCCACGCACGTTGCCACGTGCCCGCATCGGAATTCCATGGGTGTGCAAAAGTGAAAACCGTACAACCAGAAGATAAAATGACGGTCTAAAAACGTGGGTTTGTAAATGTGAACAAAATTAATCACGTCTCAATGATATACTCGGATTATAGTGATAATAATAAAAAAATTAAATTTAAATTAAAAAAACATAGAAAATATGATAGTATAATTAAAGAAAGTACAGAAATATTTGAAGTTAATAAATTTTGAAAGTTTGATTTGTCCTAGAAGATGTTTTGTACTCACATCGAGTCCTAGAAGATGTTTTGTCGTTCCAACATTCTCGTACGGATCAGACAGTCGAGATGTCGGGAAGAAGAAATAGAGGAGACCGATTGTTTTGTGCATTTTTATCTTTCTCCCTTATCACTCACAAGTGTGTGTCATTCTCTCTAATTCTAGGAAATGTGAACAAAATGTAGTTGAGTGAACATGGACCTATACGTAAATGATAGAATTTTAGTGGTCAATGCTTGAAACTACAGAACTTTTCTGTACTTACCAACATAATGATTTAATATACATAATAATAATTAGTAAAGTTACATATTATGACTTTACCTTTTCGGTTTAATATGATGAATAAATATAAATTTATTAAATTTGTAAATAAGTAGTTTACAGAAGAAAAAAATCCCAAACATAATATAAATTAATAAATCATAAAATATTAAAAACAAAAATTAAATTAAAAATCATAAAATTACAATCTAAAAATGAAATAATATCAAAAAATTTATTAACGGACATAAGGCTTATTACGGCCTCGTAAGTTAAAGTCATTATAGGATGTATTGTCCCATATAGTCTGTAATCATAGTGTCCTGATATCATGTTCAGATGTATGTATAGCAGTCTCCTAAAGAATTATTTGTTTTTAGAAAAGCTATTCTTCTATAGAAATTTATTGTTAAAAAAGTTTGTTTATTATAGTTTCTTCTATTAATAATCTATAATATTTTACCATTTTTCACACGAAACTTCTTTCATTATTCTTTTCTAATATTTTAAAATTACAATTTTAGTTTTAGTTGTGTAATGTTTTAGTTATTTATTAAAGTTTTTAACTAATTTTAATTGGAAACTTTTATGTAAACTTTAGTTTTTCTGAATATTTTTGAAACCTTAAAATCACTGTTTCTATTTTAAAAAATAATAAGAATGAAGAGTAGACGAGAGTGGAGTGGTGCATTATTTCCTTGGTGAGTAAAGAGGAGTGGAGTATGATACAATGCCAACATGATAGAGAGTGTAGGGCAATGGAGAGAGGTGCATACCCTACAACCTTACTACCTTAGTAGAGAGGCTTTTAATAAAATTTAGTTCAAGACGTTTAATAAACCGGTTTTTAATCTAGTATTTAACATAAAATGTCGTAACAAGCTCAAGACGTTTAATAAACCGGTTTTTAATCATGTATACTTAACTGTACTTACCTGGACAACGTGGTTGCTAATTTGTTGGGAAATTACAAAGTTTTAAAGTGTCCCCTTTTTCTTATTCTTCTGGAGTATCTATTTTGCCTCCTCTGTATTCTTAATAGAGAGGCTTTTAATAAAATATTTTCTGCCTTTCAAAAATAAGTTATCAAGTTTTAAAGTAACCAACAACTTTTGATATTCTTAATATAATGTAAACGGCCTCTACATTTATCATACTATGCAACGTGTCAAAATAAGAAGCTATTATAAGATGTCTTTGTAAGCCACGTATCATACTTATGCTACGTGGCACGACCCGGAGGCACCCTGCAAATCTATTTAAATCATTTCTAAGCTGCTCACCTTCAAACAACCAAAAGGAAAGCACCACCGATCGATCACAATGCAGACAGCCAAAAATGCAGCAGCTTCCGTCAAGGAGACGGCGGCGAACATCGGCGCCTCCGCAAAGTCCGGCATGGAGAAGACCAAAGCCACTTTACAAGAAAAGGTTCCCGTCATCAAAACTTATTTGTTCACTTTTCATAAGTTTATTATAGTAATAGTAATAAAACTTATTTGTTCGCTTTTCATAAGTTTATTATAGTAATAGTAATAGCAGTAGTAATAATAAAACCCTATGATTTTCTTTAACATAGGGCGAGAGGATGACCGCACATGACCCAACTCAAAAGGAAATGGCTACGGAGAAGAAGGAGGCGAGAATAAACCAAGCGGAGTACGAAAAGCAAGTGGCGCGTGAGCAAAACGCGACACAGAGGCAGGCGGTGGAAGCCGCTAGTACGCACTCTTACTCCACCACCGGAGCCACTGGGGCTCCGATGGGTAGCCACCAGATGTCAGCGCTCCCCGGTCATGGAGCCGGGGAGCCTGCTGGACATGTGGTGGAAGGGGTGGTTAGGTCCCACCCTATTGGGACTGATACTGGCACTGGTACGACTTTGGCGGGGCATAACACGAAAATTGGTGGAGGTGCCGGTGGATATGGCACCGGCGGAGCTTATCGTTGATTTGTGTTGGTTTTTACGTAGATGTGGTCAGTTTTGAATTGAACTTGAAAGTTTCTTGTTAAATTTGATGTAAGTTTTTGTTTTGTGTTCATCTATGTGGATTTGTGTTTTGTTTGAATGTTTTGCACCCATAAAGCATACGGTTAATTAAACAAAACTACAACTCATCTGTTTTAAATTTTAATAAATCGTTGGTGCATAGTGTGTATTAAACTTTTATCATTTGCGTGTGTTTAAGCAAAATGTTGGTTGGTGGGCCCGTGGAAGAAGCAGGCCGACAACTGGGCATTTTGTAATTTCTTTGGGCTGAAACATTGAAGCAATGAGCCTACGTGAATGTTCAAAGCGTGTATCGTAGCAAGTAAAGAAAAACAACCAAGGCCGGCCCTGAGGGTGGGCCGGGTGGGCGACCATCCAGGCCCAATCTCCTAGAGGCCCGAAATTTTTAAAAAATTTATATTATATATATATATATATATATACATATATATATATATATATGTATATGTGCTTTTTTTAAAAAAAGCTATAAATTATTAATAAACTTATTAAAAAGACCCAATAACATTTTTATTATTTTAATTTATATAACCTTACCTTAAAGCTAATTAACATTTTAAATAGGTTAACTCAATACCATTTACCCAATCTAAACTCATTTTAATATGAAAAATTGATTGAGAGCTTTGTTTTCAAAAAAGCTAAGAGAACTTTCGGATTTGTTTAAGTAAATAAGTTAGAATATTTTGATACAATACTTTCGTTTTGTTTATTGTTATAGCAATTATCGTCGTATCATAATTTGTTTATATGCAAGTTACTCGGTTTCGACATTTTTTATATGTCGTATTACAGGGGCCATCATTGTGTTCTCGCTTCGGGCCCAAGGTCGTTTAAAAATTCTAAGGACCGGCCCTGAAAACAACTATTAAAAAATCACACTAAACCGGTTATTTGTTTATTTAATTGAAAAATTAAAAGTAATAAAGAAACTTACAGAGAAGTGAAACATAATGCAACATAACAAAAGGAAATAAAAATCATACTAACAAAGCCAACATAATAAAACATAACAAAAGAAAATAAAAATCATACTAACAAAGCCAGCATAATAAAACAAAGAAAAGGATCAAACTCTTATTGCAACTAAAACTAACTCATGATCAAAGACCAACACTTGCACCACTATTATGATATAATACTTTTGTCGAAAATTGTTGCGGTTGGAGAAGTGGAACAAGTGAGAGCGAAATGGAGGTAAGGATTGAATTTATTAAAAATGTTTGTTAATGCCACAAATGAAAGGTGTGATAATCAAGCTAACACCAGGATATAACTTCTATCTTTTCGGATTCTAATGGGCAAGATTTGAAATTTTAAGATACATGAGGACCATTTGTGTAACTTACATTTCTTATTTCTATTTTCCGTTAGTCAACCCTCATTATTGGGTCTTTATTCTTTAATGCCGGTAATAATACATTTAATATTATATTATATTATATTATTTTATCCATACGAATAATCTCCCTTCAATTTATAATTGTATTATATTATATAATTTTTTCCATACAAATAATCTCCCTTCAAGTGTACCTCTAAGACTAGTGGGCGTGGTTTTCACACTTTACATTTTTCACCCAATGCTATAGAATATTCGTATTTCAATTATCAAACTTGAAAGAACTGAGATTCGTGTTGCTTTTGGATCGAAAACAATTTGTGTGTTTAATACAAATATTTAATCAGATAAAATTTAGTCTCAAGAACGATATATGTTTTGTGCCTTTGTGTGTGTGGATAATTGAACCAAATAGATATAATCAAAATCGAATTCGTATCTTACAAATAATAGAAAATTTATTTTTTCAAGAATTGGGTCTAAACCTACTGTCTTTAGGTAGTTTTTTTTTATTCAAAATACTTCAGTTTTGAACCTAATTTAAATTCAATATGAAACATTAGAAAAATCACTTTCTAATGAAATTTAATCAGAATTTTAGCTCAATCCCAGCCAGTGATCTACCCCTTCAATCCCGTTAGGGGCTACCGTCTCTTGGACGCCGCTCTGGATATCAAAATTTTATAAAATTGCAACAATTGGACTTTGGTGATCAAAATCTAGATAAAATGCAATATTATGACTCGCGTATGGCAATATAAAAGCACTATGAATTTTTAAAACACTATTTTAATAAATATATTTCTAAACATCTTTAGTAATTAAGTTTTCGGCTAACTGAATATTTGAAAAAGATGTCCTTAATAAATTTTAGCATTTATGTATGCTACTCAGGAGTTAATGTGGAAATAGTCTACTTTATCTTGCCTCTTAGATAAAAGATTTTGAGTTCAAAACTATATATAATGTTTATTAATATAATTTAAAAACAAAGTAGATTTATCGTTTAAAAAACCTTTTATGCTACTCATGAAAAGCAAGATGGTCTAGCAAACAGTAGTCAGTAGGTACTAAATTCATATTTTTTATCCAACCACAAAAGCTGAAATTTCAAAATACACGATGATTTACTTCATTTACTATTTTAAGTCATCCCTCATATTATTGAATCTTTAATGCTATTGTAAGATCACAGTTAGAATTATTATATACTATTATATATTTTCCATCACGGTGGCTGTTTATTTATTCCAACAAAAATACTGGATTTATCAAAAGCGCAATACAAATAGTCAAATACTATTAGCATAATCCTTTGTTTAGACCCTAATCAGTAATCACCCTATGGCTCAAGCCCACTTACACCTTCACATTTTCACAAACACTTCGCAGGCTCCATTTTGCAAACATCAAGTGCGATTGCCAATACCCTCGTCTCCTTTCAGTCGATCCATCAACTTCAAAATCGCCTCTCAAAACAGATTCTTCAGGTCACTATTAAAGCTCTATTTCATCACACTAACTGTTGATTCACTCAACTTTCTTTTAATGTGCATTGTTTCACCTTAATTTTTGTTCCGACTATATTAACTAGATCTGAAAGACTGAAAGATATTAGTATGATTCTCTATCCCCTTGATTGTTGCCAATAACTGCTTGCTTAAGTGTTTGAATTACGAAGTTGTTTGGTAGTCTTTTAATAGTCATTAAGAGATTATCTTTTAATGGTTTATAATCTGTTAATGGTTAAGAGTAAACGTTAATGCTGAATGGTTAAGATGTAACATTATAATTGTACCTCTTAATCATTAAAAGACAATAAACTATTAAAAGGTTATCAAACGGCCCTTTAGTTTGTTGTGGTTCTGAATCTCTGTTACATGGGGCAATTGCACATTTGCACTATTGTTTCTGTAGATATTTGCTCTTGTAGGAATGCTCATAGGTATATTAACAGAAGACTAGAAGTTTGTATGAAGACACTTTTATCGTTAGTGAATAGACCATAAGAAGATATAGCGAATAAAAACTGTCATTAACATGAAAATAGAGTTTGTAGATAGCAAATATAGTTTCATCGTCGTTTTTTATGTGACAAAATTTGATCTCAAACTTGTACCATGGCAATGAAGCCCTAATGCTTGATGGCTCAAATGCTCACTAGGAGAATAGTTCATCTATATAGTGATGGATTCAAGAATTCTAACTTGGATGTGTTATCATAACAAATTTCTTTTAGATATGCTTTTAAGTCTACTAATATATTGCATGCAGCTTAATAAAAGTATCTTTTTGGTATACAGCAGGCATATCGGCTAGACACATGTTGACAAATGACTACAGACCAAAAAGCTGAATCCTCCAAACTATTCCTGGCATTTAAAACCACATTACTGACTCATATCTTTCATCTCCTTATCATAGGTGTAACATATCTAAGGTTAACCTGAAAAGAAGTCTAAGAGCGACAACAACGATGATGAACGAGAAGCAATCCACAGAGAGGTAAGGTTTTAGTAACCATTATGATGTTACATCTTAATGGTTAAGAGGTAATCTTAAGTCTGAATGTGTAAGAGGTAAACATTATGATTTTACCTTTTAACTATTCAAACTTAAGGTTACCTCTTAATCATTAAAAGGCTATAAACCATTAATAGATAGCCTCGTAGTGATCACTAAGAGGCTACCAAACAGCTACGCATGGCACATCGATAATTCTTCAAACAAATTTCCTTAAAAAAAGATTTTTGGTGGATTTTTGATTGATTGGAGTGTGTTTTTAGGTATGCAGTTGTGACTGGAGCAAACAAGGGTATCGGTTTTGAGACGGTTAGGCAACTAGCAGCTTCTGGTGTGACAGTCGTGTTGACAGCGAGAAACGAGAAGAGAGGTACAGAGGCCGTGTCAACGCTCCATGGACTTGGTTTATCGAAAGTACTATACCATCAGCTTGATGTACAAGACGCTCAAAGCATCCAAGCTTTGGCCAGTTTCATACAAACCCAATTTGGAAAGCTTGATATCTTGGTAAAGCTATTATTACCTTTACTGAGTTTTATGATCATGAAGAGAAAATATTCCCCTTTTACACCTTGTTGTTACTGTTTTGTGTAAATTGAAAAGGTGAACAATGCTGGAGCTTCTGGAGTTGTAGTTGATGAAGATGGTCTACGTGCTCTAAATATAGATCCAGCATCTTGGGTAAGTGAATCTATATATTCATTATACATCACTTCCGTTTGAACTCGTGTTTATATATAAAAAGATAAGATTCGACTTCAATCTAGCTTTCGGGTAAGGCCACAAACATTGTTCAAGACGTGATGAAAACAACCTATGACAAAGCAATAGAATGTCTCAACACAAACTACTATGGTGTCAAGAATGTAACACGAGCTCTCCTTCCACTCCTACAACATTCAACTTCTGGTGCTAGAATCGTGAATGTCTCTTCCCTTAGAGGTGAATTATGGGTAAGTCTTGTTTCGTTAGAACATATTTCGATGGTTGCCCATGTTATATAGCAATCGTGTTGTACCGTTTTTGTGTCAGAGGATACCAAATGAACAAGTAAGAAAGGAACTTGGGGATTTGGAGTCACTAACTGAAGAGAAGATCGATGGGTTTGTAGAGAAGTTTTTGCGTGATTTGAGGAACAATGAACTTGAAGTCAACGGGTGGTCAAAGATGCTGCCAGCTTACAGCGTGTCAAAAGCCATGCTCAACGCTTACACTCGAGTTCTTGCAAGGAAGTACCCGAAGATGTGCATCAATTGTGTACATCCTGGATATGTAGACACTGATATAAATTGGCACACAGGTACCATGACATTAGAAGAGGGAGCACAAGGGTCAGTTATGTTGGCTCTTTTACCCGAAGGAGGTCCTACGGGTTGCTATTTTGATCGCACTCAAGTTGCTGACTTTTGACATGGTGTCCTATTAGAGGAACTCGGTTGTTAAGTTGTTTTTCTGGTAACCAATAAGTTTGTTGTCAAGTTCTGTTGTATTAAGACGATCAAATAAGAACACTGTGTGTTTTGCATCATTTGCGAAAGCCAAATTCTTAGGGCATTTAACCTGTATTTTTGGACCTAAATGATTCTGAAATGCTCAAATGGCATCAATGAATGTTATTATGGCTTCTACTACTTGTAGACAAAACAAGCTAGGATGATGAAACTGAAACCTACAACAAGGCCATAGTTTTGATTGTTAGCAGTATGTACGATTCTACTTCTATAGTACCATACCATCTGTACAAGATATTGTTCTTCAACAAACAAAATCCCGCACCAAAACTAAAACTCTAATTTCTGGATATATTCTTTTAAAGTTAGAAGAGATCAAGCTTTACAGGTGAAATGGGGTCGTTCCATTCAGCAATCATACAACGACTAGATAATATCCACATACTCCTCTGTTTGGTTGTCCGTTGCTGTGATGCTTCCTCTCATGCCCATTCCTGTATCATACCGATTGCCGCCATACAGTATCAAGTCCCGGGCTCCCACTTCCCCGTCCATTGCTTGTCCACGTGTGAACCTTTGATCTCCACCTGATTTAAAAAGTAGAATTGTGAATGATAAACGTGCCTTTAAAAACAAAAAAAATGGTCATGTAAACATGATTATTACCACTATCACTGTCAGATGCATCAGCAAGCTTCGCAATGACATCAATCAGTGCTCGTTCATGTTCCTGCATCATGAGGGATGCAAAAAACACCATTAACTTTGGCATGGAAATAATGTTGTTTAAATTAATTCATGTCAGTTTTGATGTGATAATAGACCTTGAGCATTTTCTTTGCCTTCTCTATTTCAAGCAGATCAGGATGAGTAGCATCAAACACCTTTTCTACCTGAGGTTATTCACAGTGAATAACTTTTTGTGAGAGAAGATTTACAACAAATTGAGATTGTCATTAAAATTACAAAGTAAAAGTACCTCCTTTATAAGAGTGTCGGTGTGGAGTATCTCTATTTCATCAGACGCCTTCATATGATCACCATTCTGCAAGGGTGGTGGGTATCCTTTTCTAGATTGTTCCTTCGAGTTCCCTCTACCCCTTCCACCTCCATGGCTCACTTGATTACTGTATCCATGGGGCCCACCATGACTAACTTGATGGTATCCCGAGTCCTCACCTAGCCATTGGATATCCTCTGGAGGAATCTGGGATGGATCATTGTTTAAACTTTATAAATAAAGCATTTTTCGTATTAATTTGATTATTGCATGTAAAACTGGTTTGAATATTGATTTATTGGAACAGGCTTACACTAGACTGAATATAAGATATAAGCCGTTATACAAGTAATCATAAATGATGTTAATAATTTACCTCCTTGAGACTGACCCATTCAAAGCTTTCCTGTGGTGTATTCTTATTATAGAGCAAAGCATGCCGGCCCTACCAAAAATTAAAAATATGAACAATGATAAATGCTAGATTTGAATTAACTGAAGATGTAGCATCTATACTTCTAAGGCAAATATTTTAAATCAAAACAAAAAAATGGATCATTTCTGTTACATATTAAAAATGTAACAGAAATGATCCATTTTTTCAAAAAAACGGTAAGAATATTTCCTAGTCATGACACCATAAATTAGGACTTGGGAGCTATCCTAGGTTTTTGGTAGTTCAAAGTAGGAGAAAAGGTATAAAAGTTAAGAGCGCCAAAAGAGACGGTGCTTTAAACAGACATTAATTTATAACAAAACCAGAGGTTAAGCTGATTCACAGAAGAATGAAAAATTTTCAAAAGAACGGTAAGAAAATTTTCAGAACGTCAATCGGTCGGAAACAAGAAAGTGAGAATTTCTAGGAAATAAAATAAGTTTAGTTCCTAGTCATGACACCATAAATTAGGACTTGGGAGCTATCCTAGGTTTTTGGTAGTCCAAAGTAGGAGAAAAGGTATTAAAGTTAAGAGCGCCAAAAGAGACGGTGCTTTAAACAGACATTAATTTAGAACAAAACCAGAGGTTGAGCTGATTCACAGAAGAATGAAAAATTGTCAAAAGAACGGTAAGAAAATTTTCAGAATGGAAAGAAATCAATCGGTCGGAAACAAGAAAGTGAGTTATTGGACAATAAAGCAGCAAATACACTTAAATCAACTTACAAAAGGATAAAGATATTATAAAAAAACCACATGTCAGATACAAAAAATAACAAAAATGAAGATTAGCAAACTAATTTCAAATATACCTGTACAGGGTTGTAGTCAACAATGACAGCCTCATAGAAGTTATTGTCATCAGGCCATCTAGTTCTAAGTTTCCTCCCAATCAAATGATCCTTTGTACCCACATCACTTGCTTCATTTGCAAAAGGAACAACAGTCGAACCATGATTTGAAACCATTCCCCTTGGAGTTCGACCAGTTAAGGGGTACCTTGGGGACTTCATTAAAAATCAACATGACCATCAATCAGTCAACCAAAGTAATAATAAAACCATTACTTAAAATCACAGTCAAATTAAAATTCTTAACCAACTCACAGGCTTAGGGGTTTGAATTCCACCTCCCAAGCCAGGAAACGATTGGGTAGGTAAAGACAGGGGCATAGATGTCTTTTGCCTCTTCCTAGATGCTGAAACAGTCGGACTCAGTGGAATTGGGTCATGAATAGATTGAGGAATGTTGATCATTGCACTGCGGGACCCTCCTGAAGTCCTCCATTCCCTGATCCTTATGATGATGTCATCAGTGTTTACCTTTGAGAGTAATTCTCTATGCTCATCATCAGAAACTCGCAGTTCTTTTCGAAGTTCTGTTATTAATCCTTCCTTTTCCTGATATATTATTATTATTATTTACAGAGCAGTTAAGTTTACTTGGCATAAAATGAACCAAGTATAGAATAAATATTTGTAACAAAAGTCTAAATCATACCCATGAAAGGGCATCAGACTGTGCTTTGAAAGCTCGTAGCACTGAACTGTAAGCGACTTGTTCAAGGTAATGAATCTGGGACTCCATCTCATGTTGCATCATTTTAAAAGCCCTATCCAAGAACCCTATACAATTGTGTTGTTGTAAGTTTATTATAGCAAACATATACTCTATAGCTAATATGAAATATTCAAATATATAGTGCTCAGATTAAACCTGTCATTGCAATAACTAGTTTCTCAGTTCATATTATTGTTAAATCCAACTCATCCAAGATACCCATCACTAAGTGTTCAATGCTACCATCTTTTCTTTAGCTCTGTTTCATTGCTAAGTAATTTATTGTTCTAGTTAACCGACATGTGTTGCATTTAGAAGGATGCTAAGTACATTGTGCGTTTATGAATATATTTGTGAAAAATCCACAACAAACAAAAGAATTTGTTGTCAGATGAGTAAGACAAGGATAATTGTATATATAAGAAAAGAAAATGTACTAGCTTTTTTAATTAAAAAAAAACATACTTGCAGGAAAGAACCATTCAACGGCATTAATCTAGAAATAGATTGATAAACAAATTGATAAAAGAAAAAAGGGAAGTTCAGCAAAGGAGTGTTTGGATGTGCATTTGGAAAGCTATTATTTAATTTATTGCGGCATTCAAATAGTGGCCAAATAAGTAGTTGTAACAAATTGACTGAAGCTACTAATAGTTAGACAATTTTACATTTTACCATGAAAAATCAGCTTCATTGCGGCAGATCTTTGCCTGCATCCTAATTTATTATTCTTTTTGGAAAATTAAAAAACAAGTAAAACCAAAACAGATTTAAAGTGATATGTTTGCCGGACATACAATTTCTCCAAAGTTCTGATAACATTGATTTTTTATTACTACTGACAGATAAAATTAATTTTGCTGAAACAGAACATCCACACTATTCTGCATGTGTTCAAGGTACAGGTGCTCTGTTTCACTGAGGTAAGTAAACTCCAAGAAAGGACCAAAACAACTTCTTCATCTATCAATAGATACTCTATATACTAATTTGAATATACGTACTAATTTCTTTCTTAACTGTCATGCGTTACATCTTTTTTTACGAGTAAAGATACACGTGCCTAAATATCAACCTAAACATATGCCTAATGCCTAATCCCTACAATGCTTGACACATGCTTAGGCATTTCCTGTCCCTCGTCATGTCCTTCGATTTTGCCATATATATCAATCTCCTTGTTGGACAGACTTTTAGGCATACGAATCAGTTCTTCATCTAGACATACATACCCTCATGCCCTAGCTATAGGAAAAACGAAGCATGGGTAAAAATAATAACAAACACTTCCCTGACCCCAACAATCAATTTACCTACAAGTCAAGCTATTAGCTAAATTAAGATTTGAAAATTAACAAAATCATTCGAGTAGAAGGTCAATTCAAGCAGTAGCAAGATATAATCATATAAACGATACTTAGGAAAGCAATGCGCGTTGTAATAACTCAAAACCCTAATTACAAACCAAAAACATATAAACGGAAGCCAAAAAACCACCCAAATTAAGCACACCCCAGCCGAATTTCGCTTTCTCGGTGCTTACACATGATTTCCCTGTAAATTCCCCCACCATCGACCTTTCAATTTTAGGTAAACTACAGCTCAAAGCTTCAAAACCAATTAACGCAAAAACAAAATTCAAACACCAATTTTTCCACCGAAACCCTAAACAATCAACAAAATAAACGAAAAATGCACCAAACGGGGGGAAACAACTGAAAACTATCAACTCACCGCTGCAGGAATCGAATCGTGAACACCGGATCTTATTGAAGATATCAAAGGAACCCTAGAAACGAGAGAAATTGATGCGAATTTGCTTGAGAGACCGATTCAAACGAACGGCTTTAGTGCTTCAATGCCTGTGAAGAGCTTTTGTAGCATTTGGCATGAATTTTGTGAGAGTTGGGGGGATTTTGGTTTGAAAATGGTGAAAAATTGGGAGAAGTGATGGGGTTTATATAGAGGGACGATAAGCGATTGGATATCAGTTACCATGGGAAATGAAGGCGGACATGAAATTGTTTCCGAATTGGATTTTGTTTGTCGCTGTGGTTCCGCTTTTTTCCTCAGCGCGTATGGGGCCCTCGGGGTTTTATGAATATACCATTTTAGTCCCTGTCATGTTGAATATAGGGTATAGAGCCAAGGTGTTGCAAACAAGTCGAGTTGGTTTATAAGTTAATTAAGATCTAATTCATTATAAGTTTGAATTGGATCTTAGACTTGTTTAATAGATAATCTTTAAAACAAGTTGTTTGGACTGGGATCGTATATCGAGATATATATATAAGGACAAACTCGGTACACAAGGCTCCTGTATGCGTAGAGTCTTGAAAAGATATTACTACCTTATATTTTTATAAAAGGTTGTTTCTATATTTTATTATATATGATTATAATTATAATTTATATATTATATAATAATTAGGTAGTAAATGTATTGAACTAGAACTAAAACTAACACAAAGATACACGTAAAATTAATCCTGAGCTCGAGCTTTAAACATAATGCTTAAAATAACTCGAGCTAAATCTTTCAAGATAGATTTATTTACGCCCCTGCATTTCTAGAGATACTACTTTTTAAGTGGTTACTTGTTATAATTTGGGTAAATTTATAGGTGGATAACTTACGTGTCATGATGAACCTATGCTTTTCATCTTGTCAATATAAAAATTTAGTACCATCTAACTATTTATTTACTTAACTATCATTACTTTTAACTATTTTTAAGTATTTAAGTCACAATAATGATAATCTATATTAAACTTTAATGTCGGTTAATACATTAGCTGACTTCTGTTAGTTTTATTTTTTTCATCAACTTTTGAACATTTGTTTTTCCCTGATGATGTCATCTTTCTCCCAAATCAAACACGTATCGATACATGCTTTCAATGTTGATGAGATGTCGAATGGCAAAACCTTTACATCTATGTCTTCATCATCTTCGGTCTAGTATGTTATTTTGATTAATCCCCTTAGCAAATTGTTTTCCATAGATTCTGATTTATATAACCATTCACGAAAATAAATCAAGTTAATTCTTATCATGATAAAAGTGTCATTTTCATATATGGGTATATTTCAAAATAAAAAGTTCACTGTTATGACTTATGTTAAGAACTATGCTTATATGGTTTTATATTTTATAAAATGTTGCCTGCTATTCACTTGTTTCATATATTATTTGAAGATTTAATGATTAATGTTGATTATTTATAACATATAAGATAATGTTGAATTTCTAACGAGCAGTGACTCATAAGAAGTGCCAACATTGATAGTTTGTTATCAGTGCTAACATTCATTAAGGTAGCACCAACAGTGCTTCACCAATGGGCCATGTTGTGAATCATGCTGATTGCAAGTCGCCAGCATGCAATAATGCTTATTTAGGTCAATTGTGGCATGTAATCTCTTGAAATTAGATTGATAACAACTCGATAATATTTAGCTTGAGCCAATTTAGCTCATGTTAACCAGCACATACAGATTTTTTAGCCAAATAAACACACTCTACTTAAGAAAACAACGAAAATTTAATGCAATAAGATTAACCTATGTAATGCTCAGCTAAAAAAGCCAAAGTAAGAACGCCTAAAGCCTAATTCTCTATATGATTTCTCCTCCTGCAGCGGCCCACCCATGATTCATAAAGGTCTCTCTACCTCTGTGGTATTAGTTTTGGCGTCATCAAAGTGAAGCAATCTGTCAAGTTAAGTAACTAATTAAGAGTTCAATTAACAAAGGGCATATAGTCCAACACTACCAAAGTGTTAATATTATCCATCATAAGTAATAAAAGGTTCAAGTCTCGTTATAAACAAAAGATGTAACTTTAGACAATATAGCTTTAGATGTAGGTTAAGCAGGAGTACTGGTAACCCTTAAAAAAATGAAAGTTCAATCGTATAGATGATCAAAAACTTGTATTTTCTTAAACAATAATAATTATACTAATAATTATATTACTTTTACATTTGAGTTTTTATGTAATATTGATTTCTTAGCTTTTTTTTAATTACTAATTGACCATTGTTTTCTTATAAAAGTCACCTTGACAACTTCTAAAATTTTGCATTCCGTCTGTTTTTGAGTTAAATGCATTGTCACTGCGTTAACTTTTTTTAACTACAACTTACGCTACTTGTAAACTACACCACCTAATTACTCCCAAAAAGGTTTAAACCTAAGTTTACTCCGAAAAGCTTTAGCTCTTATGACTAGCTACAACCCAAAGTGGCCATCATTGAGTTAAAAGCTTTTAATCTTTCTACTCTAATAAAAGCATAAATAGAGATGACGCATTGCATCGTCAAATTCATCCTCACCAAGTTTTTCCCGCATCTCTCTCTTATTAAATAATCATATTAATTACTAATATTATTTAATTCTTTTTTATATTAAAATATTTTTTAATAAATTAAGAAAAAAATCTTTTTATGAATGTTATTTCTTAAGAAACAATTTTTTATAAAATAAGAAAAAAATTTAAAACATCAAATTTTTTTAAAAATATGAAATGTTTAAAATTGGTGTTAAAAGTAAAATTTTTATAAAATAATTAAAATTAGAAGTTATAATAAGAAAGTTTTTATAAATGACATTTTTTAAAATGTTCTTTTAAAAAAAATATTTTATTCTATCTATAATAAGTAAAATTTCAATCATATCTTATATTGAAGTATAATTTTATTATTAACAAATTTTAATTTTATTTAATATTTATTTATTCGACCAGTGTAATACACGGGTTTATTAAAACTAGTTTTTACATATTACCCCCACCAACTACCGTCCGCAAAAAGAAAAACATATAGGAGCATCATATTCTAAAAAACCAAATCAAGCATAAAACTAAATATTAATTCCATAGAGCCAATCAAACCATTAAGTATTCTAAAAAACCTAAGACACACATAGCATAAAAGGTAAAAGAACTGAATATGATACTACAATGTTAAATTCCAAAAAGAAATATTGTATCTGGTACAACAGTACAAACCACCCAAATCAACAGGACCTAAGATCAAATACCTTTGGATCTCAAATGCCAAAATGAATCTCTTACAAGTTACAATGCAAAATGATTTTGTGACGATTGTCTTCCAATGGGCTTCTCCAGTCTAGTGAGTCTAACATCGATTACAACACAATGTTTGCGGCGTATTGAGCTGGCACCCTTCTGTTTCACATATTCAACAGCAATGCTGTAAGCCATGAGGCCCAAGGAACACTAAATGATTTAAGGGATGAATTATATAAATAAAAGTACTTTCTTTAACGAATTTATTGGAATGTTAGAAGCATGAATTTGTTGTGCATTATACCCAAAAAACAAAAAGTCTTCCATCATCTCTACAGTGCTAGTTCCCTCTGGTACCATGGACATGATAGATAATGTTATGAGTCTTATGACTTTTGACCCTAATGATCATCTTCGTTAACGCCAGGACAGTTAGCCAAAAGTGCATCCATTGATTCATACTGGAAATACAGTTAACAGAAGTTAGAGACTTAGAGAGACAAAGGGGAATGACAAAAAAAGAAAGCACAACAAATCATGATGCCGCCCGTCATAAGTTCATAACATATTGCTTTACCAATATTAAGCCAGCAAGCAATGTGTGTGTAGGTGTGTACGCATATATAGAGGTTGAATATGAAAAAACTTGAAAGCATAAACAAACATCACTACCTGACATCCACAAAAGAGACAGTACTGAAAATCATCCCTCAGCTTCATCAATATTTCATGCAAATCCTGCATTAAGAGTAGCTATGTAAATTTAAAGGATCTAAGATGATGATTTCAGTAAACTTAAGTAACTTCTATTCATCAGTTCCGTAAAACAGCCTGCGCATGTTGTCAGCTCAATTTCGAGTAACCAATCTGTGCATGTTATCACTCTAAAAATGGGTATTAAACCCTGGGAGGCTTTCTTTAACAAATCATCTACCAACTTTCTTGAACACTTTAAATTTTATACTGATGCATATACTTATTGGTGGAAGAATGTTGTATTAAATGTAATCAAAACATGAAAAGATGGGAAGGAAAAGAAAATGAATGGGAAGATGATGGAGCCTGTTATATTGATCAAAAGTATCAGAAAAAAGCAAGAGGATTTTTTTCAAATCTGTTACATGAAGACTTATAAGACTTTATATTGATGAGAAACAAGATATACAGTGTCCATCATCAAGAGCCAGAGTCACAAATGGTACAAGTATAATCCAAATTGATGATAAAAAATCTATAATATGTGGAAGTGTGAATACACTCAGAAAAAGAATCTTAATTTCAATTATTGTTTCTCTAGGTGAATAACCAAAAACCTACCACAAACATCAACTCATAACAGCATTGAACTAAGAACTAATTTCCGAATTACACACTAAGGCCATACTTGCATTAAAAGCTCTAGCAATTATCTTGTTAGATACATGTGTATGCAGGTATATACAGGAGCATCATCAAATTGTTAACTGTATAGTGAGCAAATCACTGAATCCATTCAAAAATACTGAAATGCCCATATCAGATTCAGTTATTCAAATAAATGTAACCATTTACCTCTTCTGTAATCACTTCCTCTTCTTCATCCTCTACATCATCACCATCATCATCATCTTTCTTCTCCACCTCCACAACTTCTTTATTCTCCAATTGATCCAACACCCCTTTCGCCTTATGAAAATTCACAACCACCCTCTTATTCCTCCACCTCTCCTTCACCCGACACCCGAAATCCGCCATTAACTCCTCCTCTTTCCTCTTATTCTCCCTAACCAATTCCTCCTCCTTCCTCATCTTCTCCTTCACCGGATCTTCCCGCCCGATCCCCGCTCTGGACCGCCGAATCTCCAATCCCACCGGCTCAACCCGACCCGAACCACCCGCACCACCCAAACCAGACCCAGGGGTGTAACCCATCTGTTTCAACATCTTGAAACCAATGTTCGATTGTGGGAGTGCTGATTGTAGATTAGCTAGGGTTCGTTCATCCTCTTGTACTTGCTTGATTTCTCGCTTGAGTTTCCTTTGCTCCTGCCAATTTCGGTGTTTTGGTCTCTTCTTTGAAGACTGTAAACCGATTGTTTTACTACTGGTACTGATGCTGGAACCCTAATACGAATTGAAAAGTAGGGTTTTTAAACGTATACGTTTGATGTGTAGTGCGAGCTGGTTAATATATATCGAATTGCTCACCTTTTGGGCTGGATGATTTGCAGAGGCTTCGGGTTGGGAAGATAGAAACTTAGAGAGGTCGCCCATGTAATCATCTTCTTCCTCCGCCATTACTGCAACTTCTCGATTGATTTCCTTTTGATTGATCTCTGTTCCTGTAATTCGAATGATCAACCCCTAGGGCTGTTTTACCGGTGCACAAATAGGGGTCATTTCAAATAACCAGCAAGTTATTGATCAATTCGGCTTATGGTTAAATTCGGTTATTAATTAATTTGAGAACGCTTAATAACTTACTCGACGAACTGGTTAGGTTCGATTACTAGCTGACTAATCGTTTTTAATTAGTTAAAAGACGTATTTATTACTGTTTACGAACCTGTTGGTCTTTAATATATTTTAAACTGTGGACAAAATGTCGGGTTGGATCGATTACAATCGGTTTTTACAGTACCGTTTGTTAACCATTCGGTTTTTGAGTCTGTTAAGTTTTTTTAGCGTGCCTCTACCTGAAAGCTTATTCAAATCCATGATATAGTTAAAAATGTACTTTGATGGGCTTCAAATTTTTGTTATTCATGAAGGCATAAGTGGGTTTAGGATATTGGGTAAGCTTCACGTAGGAGTGCAAACGAGACGAGCCGAGCCGAGCCCGAGCTCGTATAGCTCGGCTCATGAAGACTTAGGAGAGCTTAAGCTCGAGCTCGGCTCGTTTCGAGCTTATTTTTAAAGCTTGAGCTCGGCTCGTTTATTTATATAAATATTATTTTTAATATTTGTATATTTAATTTTGAAATATATATTTATAATTATATACTTTATATAGAACATTATCCATACTATTTAATTGTTTTTTGTCATAACTTTATATATAATAGATATTATTTATATAATATATAAAATTAAATAAAAATATATAAACAAAAAACTCGTTTATGCTCGTGAGCCGGCTCGAGCTCGATACGTGAAACTCGGGCTCGGGCTCGATAGTTAAATGAGCTTTTTTTCAAGCTCGAGCTCGGCTCGGTCTCGATAAATCTCGGCTCGTTTCGAGCTTTTTATCGATCCGATATCGAGTAGCTCACGAGTGGCTAGGCTCGTTCGCACCCCTAGCTTCACGGTTTTTATTATTGTGATTTGGCTAATGTAATACTTTTAGTTTAATGATTTCACTTTTACATTTGGGTTATTGGATTATAATAATCTCAACTTTCATATATTGGTCGAAATTAACTTCAATTTAATAAAATGTTTACAGAGACTCTTAACTTTAAGATTATTTTCCTCCAACAATCATTTACTAATTAAGAGTTAACACCGTTAGTTTATTTATGACGTGAACTACATATATGGACAAAACACTAAGCAGAATGTTAAAATCAAACATCGGGTCCGTCAATCTAAAACTTCTGCACACTGAACCTGTCAATCTCCATCTCATGATCTGAACCACTTGACTTATTGAAGCTAGATTTCAGGTGAAGATAGATGCTAGACATTCAAAAACGGACCTGATAGAGGTTGGGAGGTGACGAAGTTGAAAAATGGCTCAAAGTTGACCCCATTTCATCAAAAAAACTAACGGGTGTTAACTTTAAATTAGTAATGGATCGTTGAAGAAAAATAAGTTAAAAGTTAATAGTGTATGTAAACATTTATTATGTTAGGATTAATTCCGACCAATATATGAAAGTTGAGATTATTAAATTCAATAACCCTTTACCTTTTGACTTAACTAGTTTTTTTCTCCCCGAGCTACGCGGCGGGAGTCCAGTCAAAATTTCACATGCAATGCTGCATTATTGTAATTGTTATCTGTCTGGCTCGTCTAAAATCATAAAATTAAAGTCTGGTCGTGAAACTCAAATATACCAAAGTTTAATAACCAAACTCAAAAAAAAAAAAAAAAACTTCACTATAAATAGTTGAGTGGCCAAACTCTAAGATACTAAACAAGTGATCAAAGTCAAAAAACAAATTGATGGACAAACTATAAGTTCTTAAACTTTAGTGACCAAATTCAAGCACTATGCAACGGAAGTCTAGTCAATTTTCCCACACGATGACTACATTATCTGTCATCATAAAATCAAAGTTTGGTGGCAAAAACTCAAAAGTATTAAATTTAGTGATCAAACTCAAAAAAGTAAAATTTTACTATGAACAGTTTAATAGCCAAACTCTAATATTTTAAATTTTAGTAGCCAAAGTCAAATAATCAAAAATTAGAGTTAAAAGTGAAAATTTTAAAACTGAGGTGGTTAAAATCTAAAAATCAAAACTTTACTATTCATTTGGCTTGTGATAATTAATTATAAAGTAACATAATGCAAAAAAAAAGTTTAAAAAACATAAAACAATATAGTGTTGTGGCCTACATTAAAAAGTTTAAAAGTCCTCTATTCATTTGCTTTCTATTTTAATATATAGAGTAATGTAGCTTTTAATTAGTCCCACTTATATGTGCGAACTTAGGTTTATATGAAATTATTAAACTACCTTTGTAATTACAAATGAAAAATTAAAGAAAATATATGTATTTTGTGGGACCAAACAAACCTAAACCTAAACCCAACCCCTCCCGATCTCCCCGACAATGCCCCAACCATATGTCTAATTAAATATACTTTTTATTAAATTTACATAATGGTCCTAAGTAAAATAAAAACATTTTAATTGTTTTATAAAATTTTAATAGAAAGATTGGATATTGTTAAATCCCCGAAGTTGATTGTGGCATACCGGAGAACACATTGACTAAAAAAGTGAAACTAAAATTAATAGACTAAACCGTTATTTTAGTCAAATTGAAAAAACTAAACCGAAGTTTAATGTAGACTATTCTTTTAAGAATTAAGATGCCTCACCTACACATAAAATATATTCAAATAGTACATAAAATTCCGAAACTTGAACTAATAACATGTAGTAGATTTTAAGAGGTTTACTAATTAATAATAGCCTTTTAACTAAGATCTTAGAATATTTTTAGCATTTAAATACCTTTTACAAATACGATAAAAAAAAAATTTAAAATAGCCACGTAGCATAAAACCGTCACCTTCCTTCTGTATCAGAGGAAGGAAAATATTAAAATTACTAGTCCATCACTTGCGTTCAACCTTTAAAGCACGACTTACAATATTTATAATGTAATCCTTTATTCGTATCACCAAAGGAAGCGCGAACGTAACAAACTAACGGTTCGTTTGCTGACGTGGCACTATATATTCTCTTCATTCGCCTCTTGGTCACTGCAACTCACCCATTGAAACCCCTCTTTCTCTCTCTAAACACTTTCTCTCTCTCACTAAAATGGCGAATTACAGACAACATGCTTCTTCTAAGGTATATCAAAACCCTAATTTTCTTCAAAAGGTTTCATTGATCGCTTTTGCATTAGTAGGTTTATCATTTATGCTTTTGATTCATATTGTGTTCGTATGTTTACGCATCTCTTACATTGGATACTTTGTTTTGATTGATCTAAATTTTGGGCGAAATGTGGATTTTTTTGAGAATATGTGTTTCTGAAGTGATTAATTATGGTTCTCTAGTTTCTAGCATTGATCCCTGTGTTAATTTTGAAATGGAGTTCGTCATGTATAATCGTGCTGTGCTTTTTTGTTTTTGCAGGCGATGTGTAAGGAGCTCTTTGGTTAATTTGTCTGCTGAGATAGATTTCAACGATGACTTGCTGTAGGTGTTTGTACTTCAGAGTGTTTGTGATATTGGTGCTTCTGGTTGCACAGGGTTCTGCCGATAGTGACAATCTCGAGGGTATTTCTTCCTGATTCTTAGAAACTGTTGCTGGTTATTTATGAACTTCATTTTCTTAATTCATGTTATTACCAGAGCGTTGACTATCTTAATATGAACGGCTGCACCATTTCATGGTTTTGAGATTTAGGTTTTATCAATCTTCAAACTGCCAAAGAAAGTGGAAATTCTTTTTTTGATTTATTTGACACTATTCATGTTTTAAAAATACATGATGATGGATTCTGGAAAAAAGACAACGGTCCAACTGATTATCTTTTTATTTACGCAATGGCAATGAAAATAGTTTAATTTTGCTTTGTTGTAGAGTTTGTGTTATTTTGAATGATGTTTGTTTGCATACATGTAATGCATAACCCACATGCCACATCACCATGTTGCGATAACTGCTTGGTAGCCAAGGAAGTGATTCCAGTCGCGGTGTTGTTTGTAATAATTTTGTGTAATTTGGACAGTTAAAGCTCTTCAAGATCTGTATAGATCTTTTAATACTCCACCACAGCTCAAAGGATGGAATCTAAGAGGTGGTAATCCGTGTCAAGAATCATGGACTGGAGTTTCATGTTCTGGTTCTTCTATCATCCGAATGTAAGTTTAAATATTCCTCCATTTAGTTAATCCAACCATTTAAAAGTGTCAGTGACTCCATTTGGAATAGATGGAAGTTAACTAGGAGTATACCTTTTTCATCTTTTACAATAAACTTACCTTCTTACAGTAAACTTGACAATCAAAACATTAGTGGAAGCCTTGGTTACAAGCTCAATAATCTCATTCACTTAAAGCAACTGTAAGTTCTTTCGATCATGCAACTTCAAATTCACATGAATTTTTGTTGTATAAATATCCTACTATCTAAAATTCGATGCTTCTAATACTAGGGATGTTAGCAACAACAACATATATGGTGAAATTCCATACGGTCTACCTTTAAATCTAACACACTTGTAAGATTCACTATACTTTATATTACCCTACAAGTATTTTTGTTGATAAATGTACTCATTTCATCAACTTAAAATATCATGTGAAATGCAGAAATTTGGCATGCAACAATTTAAGCCAATACATACCTTTCTCATTGACTTCCATGAAAAATCTTAAATATATGTAAGTTATCCCCAATCCGCTCAAACTTAACTCAACTACTACCAAATGGTCATGATCTTTCTCCTTGCAGGAACTTGAGCCACAACTTCTTGTCAGGGCCTATTGGCAATGTATTTACAGGCCTGTCACTTCTCAAAGAAATGTATGTTATGTTCTTGTTGTCTCAACATGCATATATGCTTGACTTTATTTTGCCAACCAAAAGTAAATTAACTCTGCTTGAACAGGGACCTGTCCTACAACCAATTTATAGGGGACCTACCAAGTTCATTTGGAACACTCAAAGGCCTATCAAAACTGTCAGTGTGTCTTCCAATTGATTAATATCTACATGAACTGTATTTATACAATTGGGGTTGGTTTTATTGATTTATGGAACAAATTTGCAGGTTCTTGCAGCATAATCAATTCACAGGATCAGTAATCTATCTGGCTGGTCTTCAACTAACAGATCTGTAAGTTGTTTATAGAGGTGTCAATTAACCCACTTATGAAAGTGGTGATGTGGGTTGTAATGCTATTGCTTTTCTAATCACAACTAACTCATTAATTGTTTATAAAGAAGTTTTTAACGAGGACAAAATAAGGTTTTCAGGTCAATCCAACCCAACCCCGCCTGTTTTGACTAGTACAAAAAACCGACCCGCTAACCAATCCACCTGAGATGCTCATGTTGCCACCTATAGTTGTATGTAGCATCTTTCAAGAGTCATCTGTATGTTTTTTTGATGCTAAATTCAAATCCATACAATGTCAGGAACATACAAGACAACCATTTCAGTGGTATTATTCCAAAACAGTTCCAGTATATACACAACCTGTGGTAAGCTACCACGATGACATATTTCTCATTTTTTTTCAGAATTTCTAACTCATTAATATGACCTTTAAATCACAAGTGCTTCGTCTTTATAAAGGTTTGGGGGCAATATGTTTGCCAAAGTGGCAAACGGTCCACCCTGGAATTTCCCTCTGGACAACCTGCCAGATCAGCAGAATATAACCTCTCCACCATCAATTGAATCAAGCTCAGTTAAAAGTTATCCGTTGCCTGAATCTGGGATGTATAAGAATAAGAGAAAGGGAAAAATAGGTATTTTGGTTGGTGGTGGTACACTAGTGGTTGCATGCTTACTATTCATGATTTGGTTCTATAAATGTCGTACAAAGCTTAGAAGACAAGAAAGCAATGAAGATTCGCTGCACTCTCTTCCACTCAGTATGGCCAGAGGCAAGCTCAAAGGGGCCTTATTCACTAGTCATTTCATGTTGTTAAATAAAGATTATTGAAGACAATATATATTATGTATTACAGGTTGTTCATCTGATGCCCCTGAGGAGAGTCTGGAAATCTCAGCTATCAGGTCACCTAGTGAGTTAAGGCATTTTCGTCCAGCCCATACTAGATTTTTGAGAGTGAATAGAAGAAGAAGTTTTGCTAAGAAGAGTAAAACACCGATTGGTGCAAAACTATACACGGTGGCTGAGCTGGAATTGGCAACTAATAGCTTCAACCGAACTAATTTTCTAGGAGAAGGGTCTCTTGGCACCGTGTTCAGAGCAGAGTTCCCTGATGAACAAGTACATCCTTGACACAGTTTTAACTTTTATCTGGGATAATATGGAAAAATGGAAGGGTGGGGATAAATTGGGTGCTTTTTGTTTGTGTGAATACGGGTTGACCAGTGATATTTTTCTGTTTATTTATTTAACTTCTTTTTATAGGAACATAGTGATTCGAATAAGAGTAGCACAATAATAATAATCTAATTTTTGTAGTAAAATTAATTAGGGCATTTTATGGATTAAAAATGCACTGCGGACCTGTGGTGACTTTGATCTCTTTGACGTGTTAGGGTACAACATAACCCAAATCAACTATGTCATTTAATCGTCTCATTTCCTTGTGCAAGGTGTTTGCTGTGAAGTGCATCAGCACAGTAGCACTCTCTCTTCTTGAAGAACAGCAGTTTTTGGAGGTCATTTGGAATGCATCCCGTTTAAGGCATTCAAACATCATAACACTTCATGGGTACTGTGTAGAACAGGGACAACATATGCTTGTTTATGAATATGTAAGAAATCTCTCTCTTGATCATGCTTTGCATTCAGAAGGATACATGCCTTTATCTTGGGGCCTTCGTCTCAAAATTGCTCTTGGAATAGCCCGAGCTTTGAAGTAAGCTTCTCATCTTTACTTGAAGGACCAAATATGACTAATTAATATGTGTTCTCATCGTTGTTATTTCCATATGATCTTTTTCAGCTACTTGCACTCCATATGTGTTCCTCCTTTGGCTCACGGCAATCTGAAGTCTGCTAATGTCTTACTTGATGAAGATTTAACTCCTCGCATCTCTGATTGCTGCCTAGCTGTTTTGAAGCCCCTAACAATAAACAGTGCTAAAGCTGAGGTACATACATTGTTTGTTAGGAGACAGTTTCGACCTGTTTACTTATATATGGGTCTATTCGGGTATTGTTTACCCATACGGGTCAAATTAAAATAGGTAAAACCCTAAAAGGGAATAGTGTCAAACGTTTTGAAAGTCGTTCAAAGTCTATTTTTTATAATGCTAGATCGTATTATTAAAAGGTGTTCATTATCATACTGATAATAAGCTTTTGTATTAGATTTATTTTAACCAGACATGGATAAACAAGTGTTTGCAGGTCAATCCAATCAGTTTTGACCCGTACTAAAATAGACCAGTAATTCATGGATACTTATAATGATGATTTAAGCAGGGTTCAGAAACGATTGCTCCTGAAGACATCCAACCTATATCTGGCAAGCAGAAAGATGATATCTATGTCTTTGGAGTGCTGCTACTGGAACTTTTAACTGGAAAGAAGCCTTCTAATACTGGGTATGCCTCACCTTATATCTTCATATATTCGACATCTATTGTTCAATAATATTTTGGTTTGTTTAAAACAGATATGAACAAAAAGAAGAGAATTCCCTAGTGCAATGGGCTTCTTCCCGTCTTCATGATAGCGAGTCCTTGGATGAGATGGTTGAACCAGCCCTCAGAAAAACAATTCCACCAAAAGCTCTCTCAAGATTTGCTGATATTGTCTCCATGTGTACTCAGGTAGGTATACTATTATATTGCAGTTAATAACAGTAAATGTGAAAGTTGATATGCTGCTACTGATAAATGACATGCATGACAATGATAGGGTGAGAAGAATCTGAGACCAGCAATATCAGAAATCACGGAATCAGTGAAGAATATGATGGAAGAATACCGTCGGATGAAAAGAGTTGAAGATACTGATATTGATACATATGAGAGGTCTTTCAGATCAACACACTCACGCTTCCTTGGATCACCAACATTCACATATACGTCTATCTGAACTTGCATATAATACACAATTTAACCACATACACACCTATATGTGTATGTAAAGTAGTAACTTTTTTTTGGTTTAAATACTATACCGAGAACATAGAAAATGAATGAAACACAATAAACACTGATCAAATGAATGGTTTTTTGTGTATATGGTGTGTTTATTATATATTTGTGTGAAAGACCCTCTAGGGCCATGGATGTATATTTGTGTATTTCCATAGATTTCATCTTATTTCCACATTTTTTAGAGATCCTTACTCAAGGTTTTTGAATTACAAAATTTGTTTCGGAATACCATTTTCTAAGTAAATTTTTAAATTTGTCAATTGCTTCAAAACCTAATGTACGTTTATGTCCACTAGTTTAGCTTTAACAATACTGAATATCACTGTATACACATAAACCTGTAGTCTACATACTCTTTGAAATTTTACCTTGGGCAATTACATAATCAAACAAAAATATATAACTGCTTAAAACATATTATAGCCCTATAAGCTATAAATTGTAACAGTCACCTTTTTATAATAAAATAGTTGAGTGTTTCAATTGAAGGATTTATCTTTTTTTAATTTATAATGAAATCATTCGGTCGTTTTAGCTGAATTAACAAAATTTACAAACTTTATAACATATGGATACGTTTTAAAATTATCTATATTACATTTACAAATGGATCTACAATAAGTTGCAAGTGGTCAAGCAAGTAGTGCAACTATATGTTGCATAAGTTTGAGTTACATGAAGGCGACTTTTTCTATATTACAGTCATGTTACGTATGTTAATTGCACATGCAATTATGCATTATACAATTGTTTAAGCAAGTGTTATAAGTTGGTAATGCATGCCCATGCTTTTCTTCCTACAACTTTTTGATGTCAGCATTTTAGTGCCATCTACATTTATAATTTTAAACCCTCCCAAACCCCACCCAACTATTTTTTTCACCTTTATTAATTTTGTTATCTTTTTTTATAACATTTAACCTAAACTTCATGCTAGTTTAATTTATTTAACTTCTTAAGCTTTATGTTAAACGTATTATGTTAATAATTCGTGTGTCGCGCCTATAATACTTATATTTATTTTATTATTAATATAGACATATGTTAAGCAAGTAAACTCTGAAACTAACTGTTATATTGTCTTAAAAATATTTGTATGTATAGTTTCATGGTTATACATATATTTAGATTATTGAATATATTGTCGTGACGTGCTTTTTTTATATTTACGTTTCAATATCTATATACGAGTTGTCGAAACTTTATACGCTTTCCTTTATGTATTTAATTATGCCAATATCACCGCCGCAACGCGGGGGTGTGTCATCACCTAGTTTATTTACAAAATATAGTTGTGGGTATCATAAACATGATGTAAGCAAGCTCTAAACTAAATGGAATAACTAAAATTAAAATGTTAATATATACGATAAGACAGTTAAATTACTCATATATCGACTTTAAACGTCAGCTTTTATTCACTTGAAATTATAATGCGATTAACAATGCTAGAATTCTAGAAAGGCATTTAACTATTTAAGTGAATAGATATGAGTTACAGCTCTAGAAACCTATTTAAAGCATCAACAAATTTTCAAAAAGGGGCATTTAAACATTTTAAATTTTCCCTAAAAAATCTATCATAAGCATTTGAAATTTTTCCTAAAAAGTTTGCTTTTAAACCAATGGAAACTTACGATAGCTTTATGGTGAAATAAAACATCATGTCTGATACAGAACAACATGAAATTTGATTCAATCATCTTCAATTTGTGACGAACAAAGTTGTGATCTGACTCATATTTTAACATTAGCTCGGACTTAACCTTGTTACAACTTGAGCTCACTAATAGATTGTGAGCTAACTTGTATTTTAACATTTGATAATTGTATATAGTTCTTTTTATACAATATCAAATAGCATGCTAATAATAATTTAAAATAATACAACTCCCAAATTGTCTTGTACTACGTTGTCAACATATAACAAAATACAAGGATGAAAATTTGTATAAGCTAGCTACGTTTTCACTTGAGCTGAACTCTAAAAGTTATACGTGTCAACTAGCTCGAGTCATTACCGTCCAACCGAATTTTGTCGAGCTTTTAGTGATTTGAGTTAATAAAGAGTTGCGACACCACTTAATTGATGAGCACAAAATACAATAATTTTTATATGTATATGTATCTCTTTAATAATATATAACTTATGAAGCCACGTTTACAATTTCAGCTCCTCAAGATTCTTTTTTCTCGATTCTTTTTATTTTTAAAATTATTGCTTAATGCCTTAAGTAAAACTTAAAATATCATTTTATAATTTTTAAGTTTTGATTACTAACATATAAAACCTTTTCATTTAACTCACATAAAACATAAGTTAGAATATAATAGATATTCTTTTTTTAATATTTACCAAATACTCATAACATGAAGGGGCCCATGAATAACTATCATAAAGCTAAAGGGCCCAGAAGCAATTCTCCCAAAACCCTTGTCACCATTGTCCAGAGGTAAAATCTTCTTCATATTCTCATTTTTAAATCTTCTTCATACCCTCAAAACGTAAAAGCAACTCCATTATTAAATTATTGGTGCATCATCTCAAAAAGATATTGTCCAGAATCTACACAGATCTTTCTTCATTAGTAAGGTATATACACATTCCTCTGATATTCCCCTAAAATGTACCTATATTCTATATGTTTAAGCACAGCATTCGATGAACATTCATGCGTTTCAATTGTTTTACTCGATTGTAATTATGCAAAATCCAAACTTGCCGTTTTATACTTCACATTTTCACTTTTCAGCTATGAATCTTCGTCTTCATCTCTTACCATTAGTCAGATTTTGATGTTGCTATCTCATCTGCTTGTATTTTGCTCTCTAGTAGTTTGAATTTGTTTGCTGATGTGTAGTGTAACCTAGGGTTTTGGTTTATTTGCTTTACTTTTTGCTTGAAAGCCAGAAGCACACAGATCTGAAGCTTGAAAGTAAACTATTTTCAGTTTATCAGGTATTATATCTTAATCACTAGTTATGAATTGTTCGATTTAGTGGTCTGGACGCTTTTGATTTTAAAATTGTGGTTTATTGCAGTTGTTAGAAAGCTAAGATGATGCACAGACCTCCCCCTGATGATTACTCCCTCAAGGAGACGAAACCACACCTTGGTGGAGGAAGAACCACTGGGGATAAGCTTACTAGCACATATGATCTTGTGGAACAAATGCAGTACTTGTATGTTCGTGTCGTGAAAGCAAGAGATTTGCCTTCTAAGGATGTTACTGGTAGTTGTGACCCGTATGCTGAGGTTCGGTTGGGGAACTACAAAGGAACTACTCGTCATTTTGAAAAGAAATCGAATCCTGAGTGGAACCAAGTGTTTGCTTTCTCTAGAGATAGGGTTCAGGCGACTATGCTTGAGGTCACTGTGAAGGATAAAGATCTCATGAAAGATGATTTCATTGGTTGGGTGTTGTTTGATCTTAATGAGGTTCCGAAGAGGGTGCCACCGGACAGTCCTCTAGCTCCGCAGTGGTATAGATTAGAAGATCGAAAAGGGAACAAGCTGAAAGGAGAGATAATGTTAGCTGTTTGGTGGGGTACACAAGCTGATGAAGCTTTTACTGAAGCATGGCATTCAGATGCTGCAACTGTTGGTGGGGCTGATGCTCTTGCTAATATCCGTTCAAAGGTGTATCTTTCACCTAAACTGTGGTATCTCAGAGTTAATGTGATTGAAGCACAGGATTTGGTACCTAGTGATCGAACTAGGTTTCCTGAAGTTTTTGTGAAGGCGGTTCTTGGGCACCTGGCTCTAAGAACTAGAATATCTATAAGTAAGTCTATCAATCCTATGTGGAATGAAGACTTGATGTTTGTAGCTGCTGAACCGTTTGAAGAACACTTGATGTTGAGTGTTGTAGATAGGGTTGCACCTAATAAAGAGGAAGTTCTTGGAATGTGCGCAATTCCTTTGCAGTATGTGGATCGGAGGTTAGATCATAAAGCTATTAACACAAGGTGGTATAATCTTGAAAAGCATGTTATGATTGATGGTGAAAAGAAGAAGGAAGTGAAATTTACTAGCAGAATTCATATGAGGATTTGCTTAGAAGGTGGTTATCATGTTCTCGATGAATCTACTCACTACAGTAGTGATCTTAGACCGACAGCCAAGCAGCTATGGAAGAGTAGCATTGGTGTTCTTGAAGTGGGAATCTTGAGTGCTCATGGGCTATCACCAATGAAGACAAAAGATGGAAGGGCAACAACAGATGCATATTGTGTGGCTAAATATGGGACCAAATGGGTCAGAACAAGAACAATAATAGACAGTTTTACTCCAAAATGGAATGAACAGTATACTTGGGAAGTATTTGATCCGTGCACGGTTATAACAATCGGTGTGTTTGATAACTGCCATCTGCAAGGTGGTGATAAAGGTAACGGTGCAAAGGATTCAAGAATTGGTAAGGTTAGAATTCGTCTTTCAACACTTGAAACTGACCGTGTTTATACGCATTCATACCCTCTTTTAGTTTTGCATCCATCTGGGGTGAAAAAAATGGGCGAGATTCATCTGGCAGTTAGGTTTACATGCTCTTCGTTGCTAAACATGATGCACATGTACTCACAACCACTCTTGCCCAAAATGCACTACATTCACCCCTTAACTATCTCCCAGCTTGACAGCTTGAGGCACCAAGCCACTCAGATCGTGTCCATGCGGCTCAGCCGTGCTGAGCCACCTTTAAGGAAAGAGATTGTGGAGTATATGCTGGATGTGGGTTCTCACATGTGGAGTATGAGAAGAAGTAAAGCTAATTTCTTTAGAATCATGGGAGTTTTAGGTGGTTTAATTGCGATTGGAAAATGGTTTGATCAAATATGTAGCTGGAAGAATCCAATCACTACTGTCCTGATCCACATTCTTTTCTTGATTCTGGTTTTGTATCCGGAGCTTATTTTCCCCACAATTTTTCTTTATCTATTTTTGATTGGCGTTTGGTACTACAGATGGAGACCAAGGAACCCTCCCCATATGGACATTCGCCTTTCATGTGCAGACAAAGCACACCCCGATGAACTTGATGAAGAATTTGACACTTTTCCAACTTCTCGTCATCCAGACATCATCAGAATGAGATATGACCGATTAAGGAGTATTGCTGGAAGGATTCAAACAGTGGTTGGTGATCTAGCAACACAAGGAGAAAGAATTCAGTCCTTACTTAGCTGGAGAGACCCTAGAGCTACAGCACTCTTTGTTATCTTCTGTTTAATTGCTGCTGTTGTTCTCTATGTCACACCTTTTCAAGTTGTTGCCCTTATCACAGGCTTCTATGTCTTAAGACACCCAAGGTTCCGCCACAAGCTGCCATCCGTCCCACTCAATTTTTTTAGAAGATTGCCTGCGAAAACCGACTGCATGCTTTGAGAAAACCAAAACCAGAATGTATGCAACTTTCAGCTTCATCTTTGCTGTTCAGAGAAGATATCAATCCTGGTAAGATGCATACAATTATCTTATAGCATTATTATGTACATCTTGTTTTAGACCCCTTCAAACTTGAACCTTTCACCTCCTGGCTTGTAGTTTTTTAGGGTGTTTTTTATATATGAATCCATCAATAGTTTTATTAGTAGGCTATGTTAATTTTGTAATTGTTCAGAGAAAGACTTGGCACCTGTTTATGTTACATCTGTTTCTTGCTCATTCCCTCGCGAGCAATAATCCATATTTTTCTGTGACTGTCTTAATTATTTGATTGAGTTATCTTGATTTATGGGAAGTTAGAAGATGCCATGAAACTTGGTAATTCTATTTCTGTCCAAGGTCTGCTGTGGGACAGATATTATGAATAATGAGACAGTATGACATATAATCTTTTCTGCCACAAAATATACTTATTCTTTCTTGCTGGATTGTTTTGGACATTGGTATATTTTGTTTTAGTTTGAAATGACCAATACTGGACAAAACTGTAATGAGACAAAGTGGCACTACTGGACTGTATTGAATTCTTTAAGGGTGTGTTTGATTCATTGCATTTTTTAAAAGAAATTGGAATTTATTAAAGAACTAGAATTTAAACGGGTAGAGGGTTGCGTCCAATGGCAAAGTCATTTGAAGTTAGACTGGTGAAGTTACGCTTAATGTCAAGGGCTCGAGCCCCTCCTATGACAGGTTGGTGTAGCTTATTTGTGGTATAGAATTAGAGGTATCTTAGATAAGTGTGTGAGTTGCGCTAGAAAACTAGAATTTAGAAGAATTGGATTTTAAATTGAAATTTTCATGGTTTTATTCACAAATTTATAATTTATATTTTTTTATGTAATTTAAACTTGCTTGTAATGCAAATACTTCACTAGTGCAAGAATTGCTGATGAGTGAAAGAGAAAAATAATTGAATTCGATAATCATCAAATTACACAAGAATTGCGTAGGCTTACAAGAGACATTTGTAAAAAAAGAATCGTATAACCTGGTACCTTTAAGTACACCCTGATACCATCTTAAAACATCGGAACTTTTGCGTGCATTGTTTTATTTGGTCTACGTATCTTAAATGAGAACATTAGATAGAAAGATTCTAAGGATAGATAGTCAATAGCCTATGAGGAAGACGACTTCTTCGTTTTTTAAAAGTTCCTAGATTCATGGAGATATAGAACAACATATAAGTTATGATACTTTCAAATACATCATTTAAATCTCCAACAATTGTTACTATAATTACATATTTGATTTGCCTTATGGACGAATATGCAAGCATAAGTTTCATGTTTGTTTGAGTAATAGCAATGAGATTTTCCAAAATTATGCCAAGAATAGCTAGAATTTCTGAAAGAAAATGTCATTCGTTTAGTGAGAAATAAAAAGAGATATTAAATGTTCAAGAGCTGAAGCTGAAGCAACTACTTTCGAAGTAATAGAAAGAAAAGCAACGACCAGAGGGGAAAGTTAGAGTCGAAAAGAGGATTTCTTGTTTTTTTCTCTCATTCAAAATCATGTATGAGACTGTCATCTTACACGACTCCTGAGTGATAAAAGAAAGAACTCTTTTTTTTTTTTCTTTTTAGATTACCTTCCTCGCGTGCATATATAAGACTGAATCCATTTGATTTCTGAAAAATTTACTAATCCTTAACTTCTCAAGAAAATCATTTATAAGTGATAGTGAATGACTGGTTTTTTTCAATCTTTTCGATCCTGGTTCCATAGGAGGAAGTAAGGAAGTAGAACCTTTTGATTTGATTTGTTCTCAATAGCTATAAAATGTTCATCTTAGGGTATTTTTTTTGTCAACGAATGCTTCTGTGTCTTTGAATGATGAGAACCAACTATGTAGCATCTACCTCGAGAATTCTATTATTGTATATGCCATTAGTCTGATCCTTCCTAGGAACTCCCCGTAACAAAGAATTCGCAAAACGGATCTTTTATCATAAAGAGATACGTCGTTCCTGACCCTGCGTCGCTTTAATTGTTATTTGAACAAGTAAAAGTTCTGTCTTATTTTGAATGGAGATAGCATTTCGTTTTTGCATGTCTATGGAGTTATGAAAAATCCAAACATCTCAGAGACGAATAGGAGATGTAGGAATTTATTGAACGAAAACTCTTTCGTATATGTCAGGAGTCCATTGGTGAAGAAGGTCTAGTGAAAGTTTGAACCCAATTCCTAATGAATATGAGCATAACTATACTATAATTTCTAGAAAATTATTCATTGTGTATTGATAAGACCATTCAGCCACTCACTAATAAGCCATGTTTGAAGAGACTCATATACAGGACGTCGAGAAATAATCTCTGGAGCGGATGATTCAATTAACCAATATTCAAAGACGAAATTCCACGTCTACCATAGATAGGTTTAGCCATGGCATTTATAATACGAATTAGATAGACCTCACTCACTAGTATATGAGCAATTATTCATATTGCTTTTACAAAACTCCATTCTTGTATCAACAAATCATCACCTATTAATACAACACCAATCAAACTTAAAATGATTTTTTAGAATTTTGAAGAATGAAAGGCAAGAGGATTGATCGAGAAAGAACACTTGTTATTATTATAAGATCGTGATTAGATCTACATATGTTTGTTAAAGGAAATAATTTTCTCCTTTTTCTTTTCTTCTCTTGTTATCTTTTCTTAGGCTAATAAAATACAAGATATATTTAACTAAGCTACTAAGATGATAGGAAAAACATGAAACTCAAAATAAAAAAAAAAAAAAAAAAAAAAAAACACTCACAATGCATAAGTGATCTTAAAAACTGTAGTTTAAGAGTTATCATTCATCAAACGCTAAGGGTTACAGTGTTTTTTCTTCTATCTGGGAGCGAACCACGAAACTCAAGGCCTACAAACAAGACAACCATCATTAAGTACTTATTTTTGTCTACTTTTTGAAACAAAAGCCATATGTGACGGTGTTTATTTTTATCTAGATTTTCGATATAAACTTTAATTAAAACCAACATGGATTAATGTGCGTTTAATTTTTTATTTATGGACATAGTTTTTTCTTTCTTTTTCTATAACTTGATAAATAATGTTTTATAAAATTTCGAATATTACGACATGTTAATTTACGTATGTCTCGAAAATTTCAAAATTCAATTAGGCTGTTAATTTGTTTAAGAAAAACCCACTAAGAATTTGACTCGGGTTCGATTTCGGTTTCATGGAGCTCCATTCTAGTAACTTACACCTTAGCTCCGCCGCAACCGTCTCCTTTCCCACCCTATCACCGTCGTTTTCCTTTCTCCACCACCGGTCACCATCACCACCGTCATTAATCCGTATATTATTATCAGAGGCGATACAACTTACTCCGATGAGCACCGGATACGATACATCCGATTAAGGGCTTTCACGAACGCAAAAAACCAGTAAGTGGATAGCAGTTTATACCAATCAAATTACGTTTTATCAGCTTTATGTTCATTAATCCTGAATGATCATGATGCATTAGAAGAAACTGTTTATTTTTTGAATTCTATAAACTTGAACGTTCAATTGAAACACAAATGTAATCATAAAACCAAACGAAAACAACCAATTCATACAATTAGATGCCGAACATCAAACACTCTGCAATTCATCTTCCTCATAGCATACAATCAGCCCTAGATGGTAACCTCCTGAAGAAATTACTAGGTACCGAAGGCATCTTGCTTCGAAACCTAGGGTGCCTCAACACGTACAATCCCGTGACCAAAACAACAATCCTGAACGGTGTTACATACAGAGCCACTGCTACAATCAAGCAGAAAATCACAAACAAACATGTTGCCCTAGGGTCTCTCCAGCTCAAAATGGCCTGAAACCTTTCACCCTGTGTTGCAATGTCTCCAACAACTGTTTGAATCCTCCCTGCGACACTTCGGAGTCGATCATACCTCATTTTGGTCACATCCTGAGGTTTAGATGTAGGAAAGGTGTCGAATTCTTCGTCTAGTTCATCAGGTTGAACTGCTTCAGCCCAGGATAGTTTAGTATCCATGTGTGGAGGGTGTCGAGGGCGCGATCTGAAGTTCCATACGCCGATTAGGAACATGTAGAGAAAGACTGTAGGGAGGATTAGCTCAGGAAAACAAACTAGTATGAAGAAGAGTATGTGAACTAGGATTGTAGTGATCGGGTTCTTCCAGTTGCTAACGTCTCCTAGCCATTTGCTCATCGATATCGCGCCTGAGAAGACAGATACGATTCGGAAGAAGTTTGCTTTGCTTCTTCTCATGCTCCACATGTGTGAATCAACATCTAGCATGTATTCAACCACTTCTTTTCTGAGAGGTGGTTCGGCTCGGCCTAGCCTGATTGCCACAATGTTCATGGCTTGGTATCGCAGACTGTCGAGTTGGTGTATGGTTAGAGGATGCTGGTAGTGCATTTTAGGGAGTAGTGGCTGACTGTAGAGGTAGATCATGTTTGATAGAGATAAGCAGGTGAAACGAAAGGCTAGCTGTAGCTCACCGGTTTTCTTTAACCCTGATGGTTGTAAAATAAGAAGTGGGTATGAATGCGTGTAGATTCGATCCGTTTCTAGTGTTGATAAGCGGATTCTTATCTTACCGATCCGGGCATCTTTTGCTGTTGCCGCTTGTTCTCCGCCCAAATGGGAGTTATCAAACACTCCTAAAGTGACAACTGTGCACGGGTCGTATACTTCCCATGTATACTGCTCGTTCCATTTAGGATTGAAGTTGTCGAGTATGGTACGGGTTCTGACCCATTTTAGACCGTATTTAGCCACACAATACGCGTCTGTGGTTTTCTTCCCGTCTTTGGTTTTCATTCCTTGGAGTCCCTGTGCACTTAATATCCCGATTTCAAGTATCCCGACCGCTTTCTTCCATAATTGACGGGCCGTGGGGCGTTGGTCACTAATGTACATAGTGGATTCATCTAGTACATGGTAGCCACCATCAAGTGAAGCCCGGAGATGAATCCGGGTTGAAAACTTTTGCTCCATTCTTCGTTCGCCTTCCAGCAGACCAAACCCGAACTGTTCAAGATTGAACCACCGGGAATGAACGGGCCGATGGTCTAACCGTTTCTCAAACACAGTAAGTGGCAAAACAATTCGACCCACGGTCTCCTCTTTTGAACCAGCCTTGTTTTCAAGCGTAAGCGTTAGTGATTCTTCAAAAGGTTCGGCTGCTACGAAAACCAAATCTTCATTCCATAACGGGTTTGTGGTTTTTGTTGGAGATAATTTGGTTTTAAGAATTTGATTACCAAGTTGAGCCTTTACAAAAACCTGAGGAGGTTGGGATTTATCTTCACTTTCAACGTCGTGTGCTTCGATCACATTGACCCGAAGGTACCAAAGCTTAGGTGAAACATACACCTTTGATCTTACACTATAAACACCCTCCCCATGAACTGTTGCAGCATCAGAATGCCATGCTTCAGAAAACGCCTCGTCGGCCTGTGTTCCCATCCAAACCGCAAGCATTATCTCTCCTTTGGATTTCTTGTCACCCCTTCGGTCCTCTAATCTGTACCATTGAGGCGCCAACGGGCTATCTGGTGGAACGCGTGTGGGGACTTCATTCATGTCAAACACCACCTTCCCTAAATAATCATCTCGCGATATCATATCTTTATCTTTGACATAAACTTCAAGAACCGTAGATTGAATCTTTTCTTTCGAAAATGCGAACACTTGTTTCCATTCTGCATAAGTTCTCTTCTCAAAATGCTGTGTTTTCCCTTTATAGTTCCCGAGTTTCACTTCAACATACGGGTCACAGCTTGCTGTTAACGGGTTTATGGGAAGATCTCGTGCCTTCACAACCCGAACATAAAGATAATACATTTGTTCCACAAGATCATAAGTGCTTGTTACCCTGTCACTGCTTATCCACCCACTGCCGCCTCTTATGCCGCCATGTGGCCACCTCTCACCGAGCTGTGGCTTTGTGTCCTTGATTTTGTAGTCGTCTTGGTTTCCCGCAGCTGGTTTAGAACTCATTTTGTGTTCTTCTCCTGGAAAGAAACCAACAAAGCTAGTTATTATTAAAGATGATAGATTTTCAAGCAGAGATTATGCAAAGATAAGTACCTATTTACTGAACTTGAGCTGCAAAATCTTTTAATTTTTGTAGGCAGCTTCACAATTGCGGTTTTATGGTCATATTTTTTTCATGGAAACTGAAACATTTGATGTGAACCTGGTTTTTGTAGTTGTGCATTGTGGATCTTTGCTTTTGTTATGCAATGAACCATAAAAAATATAGTGGAAGAAGAACCTGCTTAAAGCTGCTTTCTTTAGACGCCATATTGTAAATTGATACCTTTCTTCATATTTAGTCACTGCCTTTTTTGTATAATCATTGATGGAAAAAGCTGGGGTGAGGTTTGATCGAGTATATTATATTATTTGTGTCAAGACCATAGTTCCTCTGTGTTTGTGTTAAAACAACTTCCCTAACATGAAGCCCCTTGGTTTAAAAAGGCACGCTTGAGGACCAAGGGGCGCGTCTCGTGTAGTTCTGCGTCGAAATTGGTTAAAATTAAGGGTGTGTAGGAGGTTTATATGTAAAAATACCTAAATGGGTGAAGAAATTAACAAATAAGACGGACACAATTTCATCTGTACATAAAGTTTATTCGGTTGTACGTAGACGTGCCTCATGTATATGATGTATGCCTTGCACCTTGGCTTTTGGGACTAAAACGCCTAGTGCTTGGTTAAACCAAGATAAGCCCACATGGGTTTCATTTTAATTCTAAAACCAGTCGGGGAGTAAGTAACTGATGAAAGGGAGTTGGGCCTTATAGTTTGAGTCAATAAAACAATTATTCACATTTAAAATGTGACGAAGATAAGCCTTTTGATGTTATAATCAACATCTATGTGCAATACGGCTGTGCCAGATTAAGAGAGATTCTCTTCAAAACTTGTCTCTTTGGTGATGGCAGTACTAGTAAATCTACAATCATATTATAAAGTGAAGTAATTAAAGAAAAGCAAATAGGGGCATACTTTGGAGTACGGTAAGGTTGTTGTCATATGGTCTCGAGTCATGAAAATAATCTTTTACAAAAATACAGGATATATCAGGCTCAAGTAGCGTGACATCTTGTGGACCCGGAGTTTACCCTAAGAAAAGAAAATTAAAGCAGAAAGGTTGAAGAAAAAGATGCTTTTATCTTTATTCTGTCCTTTACATACTACATGTAATTTCCATTGCATATATTCTCTACTTTCACGGTCTCACCTTTATTTCCATTGCATATATTCTCTCACACAATGAGGAATATGGTAGTAGCCTAGTAGATATGGCAGCATCTTCGCTTCCATGTTGGTTTTTATGGCTCTTTGTCATTTTTGGGCATGGATCCCTTCTTACTTAGATAAGGCCCAAAAGTCTGTAGGTCTCGTATAACTAGAGTCTAGAGGTGCACACCATCTGTGCCCGAAGCCCCGAACCGATTTGGGTCGAAACCGATTTCAGTACATATCAAACCTGGTCTTGTGAGGAACCCGTTCGGGTAATCGGTTTTTGAAGGTGGAAAACACAACCCTACTAGAATAGGGTAGGCTAGGGTCCAAACCTGTTTGCGTTACTACTAGTTTTAGTCCCAAAAAAGAGTTTTCTTTTTCTTTTAATTAAAAAATAAAAAAATTTGAATATCTATTTATATTTTTTTATTAACTTGTCTTGTATGTTAAACAACCTTACAATTTTATAAGACTTTGGTCTTGCCAGAATCTCATCTACAACTAGGTTTTGAACTTTTGGGATGAATTTGTTGCCATGGCTCTCTGGACCAATCGTTGTTTTTAGGGGTGAGCAAAAATAGGGTATTCCCGAAAATACCGAGTAACAAACCGAAAAATACCGATAACCAAACAAAAATAAAGTTTAATAGTAGGTAATCGGTACTAATAGTTTGATAATTTCAGGATCGGGTATGGATCTGGTAAAACCGAGAAGCTGAGTACCGACTTGAAATTATAATAGGAATTTGTTCCGGTTACGTGTCATGTGCCTTCATACGAAATCAATTTAACCTATTTGATGTTGTCATTGGCTGCTGCTGGTAATCTACTTGACGTTCAATAATTCTTCTAGTGCGTTATCTACTTCATTCATTGTTGGCTTCATCAATTCTTCAAAAACTTTTGATTCTGTTTATCAAAATGCCTCCCAACTGAAAGAGTTACTGAATTGTGTTTCATTAGATTTTAATAGCACCCAAAACTTTGTAAGAGAATGAACCTAATTCAACAAGATAGTATAATATTAAAAACAAAACAGAACTTACCTTGGCTTGAAGATACAAAATTGAACAGCCCATTCAGGTTCTCCAATCGCCATAAATGAATCATACTTTCAAGAGATCATCGACAATCACACAAAAAGGATTATCCATATGTTAAGATGATGCTAGAACCCATCACCATGTTGTTGATTGTAGGGTTTTAGCAAGAAGGTTGCAACAACGATAACTGATCCCCAACCCTACCGACACCGTTTAACCTAATTTCCGATGCTCATATCTATATACAGTATTCGGTTCTGATTTTTATCTCATTTCGGGTTCGGTATCGGGTTCGGGATACCCGAATCCAATTGGGAAACTCGACTTGAACAACCCTAGTTGTTTTTTATGGGTATATCTTCGAGTCGGCGATAAGTTCAAGTACTAGTCATAAGCAATGTCTAGTTGAGGTTGCTAGTTGTGATCTCTACTTTAATTTACCCCAACCTGCAAGGGATGTAAACAAGTCAAGCTGACTTGTGAGCTACCCAGATCGTCTCATTAAAAACTCATATTGAGTCTAGTTTAAATGAGCTTGAGCCAGAACTTGAGCTCATATTATGACTCATTTAATATATATAAGCTAGAACGATTTGTTTCCTTAAGTACTTTAGACCATTCTTAGAATCTTTGTGTAGAAATCATACTCAAACTGCTCTCATTCTAAGGGGAATAAGGCAGCTCCTCAAGTCCTATATCATAGGTAGGACTAATTTCTTTTACCAGCTTTACATCTGGTAGGATTAAAACCTGAAACCTTTTATCTAAGAGATTTGTTTCCCTACCGCCTGGATTAGCCCTCATGGTCATAGGCAGGGCTTACTAGTATCAAAATTCAAAAAAAACATGAGATTTTATCGAAAAACTTAATCTTCATTTCCCACGTTTCGATTCTTGAAGACAAGACATCTTTAGGGGTACAAATAATGTGGAAAGGGTACATTTCATCCAACATATCGTATTAATTAAACTATTGTTTTGGCTTCAAAATTAATTTAAAAGAAGCATAACTGTCATATTGTTTGCAACTACAAGTCTACAACTACTTATCAAAATTAATTCTTGTTAAGCAAAAGTTGAAAATTACATACTAACTATGTTACAAACTCATGTATTAACGTGAATATATATAACATGTTGTATACATATAGTTTTCATGAGATTTGTATGTTAGATATCATCAACTATTGATAAAATAAAAAGTAATGCATAATTATGAACTTTTAACTGAAATCTTTTTATAATTTAGTAAAATTTTAATAAACTATTAGAATTAGGATATTTATATTTTAAACATTTAATTACTTAATAATAAATTTCTAATAGGGGAGAGAAGGAAAAACTCAAAACTCTAGACTTTACTAGAAGTTACATGTGTTAACCTAGCTTACTTATTTATTATAATAAGAAAATTTAAAAATATTAAATTTACAATATTAACGTCAGTCTCTAGAAAAATTTTACACAAAATGTGCTTTATCAATAAATATTAGAATTTATGTGTAATGAAAAAGAAACAATAGAAAAGAAAAAATAAACAGAAAATGAGAAGATGGAGCACACAAATGTTGTGCATTTGACTCAGATTTCATGTATGAATTATGATAGAATAATTTTTGTTGGTACTTTTAAGATTGTGCATTTGGTACTTATATGTATTAGGTGAACGGTGAGATGGCATCTAAAAAATCAACCAAAATGTTTAACGTGATATCAAACATTGTGCATGAACAATGAACACCAAAAACTCAACAAGTTTGCACAAAAACCAACCTTTATTATCTAGTAACTAGTTTTATGATAATTCATTTTTTTGGAGTCTAATTGCAAATTAACCATCATGATTTAATCACCCTTTATTCTCGTAAATTGCATATATGATCGAAACATAATCAAGCAACCTATATAATCATGCAAGGTTGAAGTACCTTCTTTTCAAAAAAATTGTATAATCACATAATATGTAAGAAAATAATCACCCAAGACAAATATCATTCTTCACTATAATCACGCAAGATATAATCACACGATATAATATCCAATTATCACACATGTTTACTTGATAAAACACACAAAAAATATTGCTAGAATAACCTAATCTAAGGCGTGCGGTTCTAATCACTAACTGTAGGTATAAATAAATAATCACGCAAGATGTAACAGATATATATAATCATGTATATTTATTTAATAATTAACTTAAGCAAATAAAAAAACTACCTATAAGAATATAAAATGATAAATAAAAAACTGTCAAACTAGCCTTATGTCTCATTCACAAAAGAAACACATGACTAACAGTGACGTAATAACTTCATACGCTTTACACTTCTTTTCAACTTTGTACTTAATCCATCATATGTATATGCATGTGTGTGTGCACATTGATCTTAGAACTAGTAAGTGTAAAAAAACCATGAGAGCCGCTAACCCTTGTGTAATTATTATGTAAATTTTATATAACTAGAATGCATGTGAATTTTGATATATTTAAGGTTTATTTTTAAAAATTAAGTGTTAATACATTATATGTATGGATATTTTTCATTCTATTGACCTATGAAAGTTAATTAGTGTTTTCAATAACGAAACAACAACGGTAACAACAACAATATAAATGTAAGGAGTCATCTCATTGGTTGGATGCAAATCTCACACTAAACAAATGATGTAAAATTAATAGTAAAAAGGTTTGTAACATGTGAATCTACTATTTAAGAAAAACGCCACCTTTATGGGCCAATGGGGTCTTTTGTGCTAGATGGCTAACAAATATAAATATAAATATATAATATAAAGCTTATTACATGAGGCAAAAAATGATTGATAAAGTTACTATCCTTCCCATTCTAAACTGTTAGTAATCTATTCTATTGTATTACATGTATGTATGTATAAAACATATATAGTGTAAATTGAATCACACCAACCAAACTATAATTTGACAGAAGCGAGATTCATCATTCATTGCCTCATTAACACACTAAAAATACAAAAGAAAATTGTGGACATAAGAACATAAAGTAACAACAGGCACATCTAGGTGTTCTTAATCTTAAAAGCATGCCGGCAACGGAAACCCACACAAGCATCGATTATGAAAATAAGCGGTGTTATCGTAATTCTGCAACCTTCCTCCTACTGGTATTTCACCACAGAGTCTATTATAACTCACGTTCAATGCCTGTAGTTGTAATCCTGTTAATGTCTCCGGCAAACTCCCATATATGTTATTGTGGTTCAAATCCAACACGGACAAGCTACTTGGAAACTCACTCATTGTCGAGAAATTGAACTCGAACATGTTTCTTGAAAAATCAGCTGTTTCAATAGTCTTGTTGGTTCCAAAGAACACCGATAAGTCTCCCTGCAGCTTGTTTCTTGACAAGTCTAACCACGTAAAGTTCACCTGCGCATTAGCCGATCCGGCCACAATGAAATAATATTACCAATAGAACCCTTTATACATATGTGTGTTCTGACTGTTTAAAAAACTTGCGGTTTGAAGTTGCTAGAAAAAAACTCAAAGAAAGATCGTTTGACTCAAGCCAATGTAAGCTTGGCTCATTTAATTTAAAGCCAAAAATTTAAAAATTATTTTTATATGGAGAATTACATATATGTACTTCTAAACTTAAAAAGTTACATTATCTCGTAATAACAATGCTTTTAAAGCATGATTTGAGAAAATACATAATTTTATTACTTTAGGGTAGTATATATCAAATTACCACTTTTTAAAACATTTTCTTTCTAGCATTATATGAAAGTTCAAATATTTATTTTTTATTTTTAAGTAAATCAATATGTATAAAAAACATTAAAAACTTTAAAAATAAACGAGCGGAATTAACGACCATGAACCGGCTCGAGCTTTTTTGAGCTGAACTCAAGCTCAGATAAACGAGCAAGTCGGTCTGGCTCATTTAACTTTGAGCTCAAATCTATAAGCCCAACTTGACTCGACTCGACTCTTAGTGTGCAGGTGTGTGTAAATTCGTTCCTACTAACCTGAGCCAATGATTTGGGAACAGTTCCATTCAGCAGGTTATGAGACAGATAAATGGCTGGTACTTTTCCACTAAAGTTCCCAAACGACTCAGGAATGGACCCGGTTAACGCGTTCCGGTCAAGGTGAAGGCTCTCAAGATTTGGGAGCGTAGCGAGCTCGGGCGGGATAGAGCCACTGAAATTATTATAGGACAAATCAAGTGTAGTCAAGGCCTTAAGCTGGCTGAGAAAAGAAGGAATAGGACCTGAAATATTGGTCCAGCTGATAGTAAGTGTCTTAAGGTGAGTGAGTTTAGTGATTGTCACTGGTATTTTGCCCGTGAGGTTCGTGAGCTTACGGAGGATTAGTGTTTCAAGGTAAGGGAGATTGCCTAAGGCGTCAGGGATAGTGGCGGAGATGTTGCCAGAGAAGATGGTGAGGGACTTGATGCGATCGTTGTAAAGGTCACATTCGATGTAGTGCCATTTGCAACAGTCGGAGTTGCTGGTCCATGAGGATAGAACGGTTGGGTTTCCGAGGGAGTTTTTGATTCTTAGGAGGGTGATTTGGTCTTTTACGTTGCAACGTTGCGATAGAGTAAGAGGGAGGATAAAACATAGAAGCGCGACGGTGGTGAAGGTGAAGGTGAAGAAAGATGTCTTCATGTTTGGATGGATGGTATGGTATGAAGAGTAAAAAAAATGTGTTATTTATAGAGATGTAAAAGAAGTAAGGAGGTATGTAGATCAACTAGTTGGTGTAACGGTTTTTAAACAAACAATGGTTTTGTTGTTGTGAAACAATATGTATGAACCTTGTAGTTATATAATTTTACTAGGTTACAATCCTGTGTAATACATGAGCTCAGAGCCGGCCCAATAAGGTTATTGGGCCAGGCGGTGGCCTAAGGCCTCCACATGTTGAGGGCCTCAAGTTTTTTCAGTGTTTGGACTATGGTAATTACAGTTTTGGGTTAGCTACTACGTTTTGGGCTAACTGTTCTGTTTTGGGCCAGACTAGGCTTGGTATTAATTTTAGTTTTTAAAACTTAGGTCTGCTAGAGTATGAAGAATGAGTATAAAGATTTGATTAAAAAGTTTGCTTCAAAAAAAAACTAGAAAACTAAGCTTTATATAAATGTTTCGCATGTTTTTTAAATATATATAAAGTAGATTAAAATTTTTTTTTTAACTACGCCAAATATAAGCTATTTACTTTATTTTTGCCGGTCCCAAGCCCGGATAAATGAGGAGGATTTTTATTAAATACTTAAGAAAAAGGCCTTCAAAATTAATCGCGCCTTAGGCCACTAAAATAGTTGAGCCGGCCCTGCACGAGCTAAATAAATTTACTGTTAATAATATAAAATGTTATGTATTAAATATTATGTATTATACAGATTGAATAAATTTATGTATTACACATCTGAAAATTTGAAATTAACATATTTGAAATTTTAATTATAAATAGTTATTAATTAATAAATAGTTATTATAGCATTCATAATTAAAAGAAAATAGAAGTGAAAAAACCAATTATTAGATGGTTTAGAATGATGACAAGTGTCCAAATTTATTTTTATTTATTAGTTTAGAGGTTCACTTTTTATTTTGAGTTTTATGCTATTAAAATATAACATGATGATAAATGTTATATTTAACTTTAAATGGTTTATATGTATTAAGCTTTTTTTTTTGTTTTTATATTTTGTGTTTTGATTGTGTCTTTTTATTTTTTAAATGATTATGACAAATTTCGAAATTTAAACAGTAAATAATAAAAACCAGTAAGCGCGTCGGTTTTTGGCCAAAAAATCAACTGTGATGGTCCAGGAGGTCCGATGGACTACTGATTAAGCTGGTTGGTTCAAGCCACCGATTATGACCAGACCATGTGCACTTGGTTAAGCTGGTTGGTTCAAGCCACCGGTTATGACCCAGCCCTATGAATTAAAACCTAAGCTTAAGCGCCGAACTTATATCAAGTACAACGATATAAGTGAACAAAATAACAATATTATCAAATGTTGGCCAAACAATGATATGATGGTTGCACAATTCTATCAGAAAACACACAACAATGATTAAATCATGCAGAATCAAATCAATTGTTAGAATAAAAAAATTAAACATGTACAGCAGGAGTGACCTGTGGCTTCCTGTTTGTATCAACTTTACAGTTCACAAGGGTTAATTGGTAGCATCTTCTCTTTATGTTCAATTAAGATGATGCCACAACAATCATAAATCAGTTAGTGGGCTCCTTCCACTTTAATCGATTTAATCCATCAATGATCGCTCTACGAAACTCACCATTGTGGAGAATAAACGAAGATACATGCCCACCTGTCACCCATCTCACTTCTGATCCCGGCCAAGCTCTTTGGACCTCCAACACTGAGTGCTTAGGGATGTATCCATCGTCCTAATAAACATCATACGCGAATATAGAATTAATAAATAAAATGTCTACAACGCGTATTTGGTTCATAACGGAAAAGGAAAATAAGTGGTTACAGTAGCAGCAACAAGAATAATGGCATTTGGATTCTTGGGGATGGGAAAGCGCGTGACATCGGTGAGAGACAACACATGTCTCATGTGCTCTTGTACTTCATGGAGTGTCATAGCAGTAGAAAGATCTTGTCTTAGGGCATCCCATGCAGTGGCGTGCTTCAATACACCTTCACAAAACGCTACGACAGCAGAGTGTGGAGATAAAAACGGGAATGTAGCAACTGGAGTAGGGTGTAAAGATCCAACCATGGCTGCATGTACTCCACCTAAACAATAATATTGGAATCCAGATTACAAACATGATAAAAAAAAAAAGTTGACAAGATCACGTAATACATTTCACTATGTCAAGAGGCAGCAAAATGGGCCGGGAGGTAACATATTAAAGCGGATACTTTTGGTATTGATAGTAACTAATCGGGTAGGATTGGGACAAACAGAACGCTTGTTGTCCAAAATAATAAGTCAAAACTTTTTTATAAATAGTGTGGCAAATAGATTACAAATAATAATATTTCAATAATAATCTGAGTAGGAGACTTGCATTAAAAGTGCACTTCAACTGACATGTCACCATTTCCATTTTACCCAACCATTTTTACATGTTTGACTAGTTAAAGAAGAAACATTCCCTAATCAACACATTCTTAAGTAGATGAGTGATGGGTCAAAATGGTCATCTCCAATATTATCTAATACTTCATTTTTCTTCTATAGGACAGCAAAAAGACTTGAAATCTGTATATAACTTGTGCATCCTGGGTATCTATGATAATAAAAACATATGTTTCACGCAGTAATTTCAAGAAAGTCTATTTCTTTGCAAATAGAAGTTGCGTATTTGGCAACTGTACTTCATTTTTGAATTATGCTTGGTTTGTTGTGTAAAGCAAACAACATGCTGATGTTCATGAAGGAGAAATGTGTCAAGATTTGGAATTTAGAAAACACATAATATTTTAAGTGATTTTCATGTTAGTGTAGACAATAGAGTTGAAAAGATACCCATGCTTAGACCACAAACGCCCGTTTTCCCATAACCTGCTTCAGAATCTAACCAATGTAGAAGACTGCGTGCTTCTTCAATTGTAGCTCTTCCTAATAAAAGCAAATCACTCACACATAACAATTTTGACCCACTTTGCAGAAATGGCCGCCTTTGTCCATAAAACGGACTGCATGATTTTGAGAAAGAGTTAAAGAAAATTATGCATGTGCAGTCGAATCAATTGCGGATTTGATCATTACCTCTCAAGAACCATTGTTGCTATATTTTCCTTTAACAGTGGCCCACCAAGACGCAACCTTCGCTCAAAACTATGGTCCCCTGTGCCTGAAATATAAGCATGGGTTCATAAGCAAAAAAATAATAATAATTTAACAACCAAAAACTTAAAAAGATTATAAGATAAGATCAAGATAACCAAAGAACACAGATGAGAGAAAGATAACAAAGTTTAACAAATGATGCCTGTCTGCTAAGATACAGGATAACAATCTGAATGAATGTCAACCAGCCTGAATGTACATGTAACAGTGTAACTTTTATTTACCAACAGGAATATTGTGAAATAGAATATTCTGTGCGCCCCAAGATATAGAAATTGATAAACTTGGTATCAAAGATACATCCATTTATGTTGGTTATCTTGTTTGATTAGTAGTTTCGTTAGGCAGCAAAAGTACATTAATGCTTTAAAACAAACTTCTAGTCAGTAATCTCTTCAGGCTTAAAGAAATCAAAATCAAGATTGGTTTTCAATGGTGACACTTGCTCAAAATGAGAGTTTTATGACAACTTTAACAATGCTAATGGCATCATCATTGAAAATGAGAGTTTTATGGCATCTTTAACAATGCTAATGGCATCATCATTGGTGACAACAATCTTTACACAAATAACCGATAACCCTCTTTTGCCATTATGTACATTTTCAGTATCACATATCTAGGTGCACCTACATACTAACTAGCCTAGGTTAACTTCGCATATTCAATCTTCCTTTCGATATACAAAGATACACGAAATCATTTGAATCAAACGCACATGTATGTGTTTTTAAAGCCTCCACTTCTAAGTTCTAACACCATGATCAAGTACAACAAAATCATAAAACAACACATCAATGCACTTCCACTATCAATAAAGTCACCAGTAACAAAACCACAATAAAACCAACATAATTCAAACCTAATCATATCCAAAAAGTACAAAAACATAAGCTTTTTATGGTACCTGCAAGATGAACAACACAAGCCATTTTGTGTGGTGGCACATATTTAGGGGCAAGGAAAGCAACTCTTGCAATGTGACTTTCAGGAGGCAATGCATTAATAAGCTGTTCATCACAAGGAGTCCTGAAAAGCCCTTCTTTCAAGCAAGCATTTTTGGTTTCCCAAACTGTTTTCCACATGGGTTGAATCATTCTTGGAGGCCAATTCTGACCTTCAGCTGCTGGAAAAATCTGCTTAATCATATTCTCCAAAAGATCAAGTTTTGACCCACCCCATCCTCTCGAAAAGAAGGGTGGACTCAGCTTTGTTCTATGCATAAATGCACCATACACATGGTCCAACACATAGTGAAGCATCCCAATCTTTATAGCCACCATAGCCAAATCTTGAAATCAAACAAGAAACCCTTGCAAATTTATGACTTTTGCTCGAATTACATCAATTGAAAGCAGACCCACCAATCAGAACACATGAACCCACCAAATCAATCGATGAATAATCAATTTGGAACAAAATTGCAGCGATTTCAAAGCCTACACTACCACAAGATTCGAATTTTGAGCAAATTACGTCAATTTGTGAGAAATTGGAGTGAAATTCTACACTGGTTCATCGGAATAAACGATTTTGGTGGATCAAGAAGACGATAGAGGGTCTAATTGATCAAAGGGTTGAGTGGGTTCTAAGGGATTATTGGGATTTTGCAATGATAAACAGCAATGTTGATATGGTTTATGATAAAATTATTAAAATATAGGTTGGAGAAACAGATGGGGATCGACGGAGAAAGGTGGTGGAATTTGGGGAAACTGTGGGCGAATACACATTGACAGGGTGGATATTAGTTTTTTTTTTCTTTTTGAGTAAATCATGCAAATAGTCCTTATGATATGTTTAAATTAAGGTTTTGATTCTTAAGTTTAAAAAACTACAAGTTCAATCTTAAAATATGTTTAAGTAACATGTTTTGTCCCTGACATTGACGGACAGTTATCTTTTTTTGTTAAGTTGTGTGAAATATTCAAAATACCACTACTATTATATATAAAAAATTAAAAATATAAGAAAAATAATAATAAAGCACCCTTCCTTTCGTCACCGACGACCGCCCCACGTTCCACACTAAACCACCCACACCACATCAACGACGGCCGGTGGCAGCCTCCCGATGCCTACCACACCAATACCGCTAACCCCAATATTTACCCCCACCGCTATCCCCACCATGAGTACAAATACATCAGCGACAAGCAGGCTCCCACAACCACTTCCATCATACCACTACCATCTTACACTAGAAAAACAAAGAGTCAACACCAAGCTTTGCGATTTGAATGGAGTGGGTTATGATCATAGCTATCGAGTTTCAATGTTGAGTATATATAAGTTTTGATCATCGCCATCACTAGTGTGAGCAATGGCGGCATCATGAGCAGTGGTGGTATGAAATAAATTAGAAACACGCACAGGGGGAGGAGAGAGAGAGAGAGAGAGAGAGAAAAAAGAAAGAGAGAGTGTGTGTGTGTGTGTAAGTTATGCAAATGGTGATGACAGAAAAAGTGGTGGTGTTGCGATAGTGATGGTAGAAGCAGTGGTGGTGTTGCGATGTTGATGGCAGAAGTAGTGGGGTTGCACGATGGAAATGAATGATGGTGATGGGCGGAAGATGTAGCCATCGAGAGAGACGGGAGTTTTTTTGTTGTAGAAGATGAAGTGCATGGGGTTGGGTGGGTGGGTGGACCCCTCATGTGTAGGTGGTTTGAAATTATTTATTTTTTGATTTTTTATTTTTAAACTAGAGGCATTTTGATGACTATGAAAATGTTTAATAGAAAAGTTAGCATCCATCCAACTAAATGATCAAATTTGTTACGTTTATACATATTTTAAAGCTGAGCTTGTAGTTTTCTAAATTTGAGGATCAAAATCACAATTTAAACATACCATAGGACTATTCGTGTAATTTACTCTAGTTTTTTTTTATTTGGATGATTTGTTTATCATATTTTTATATTGATTTTTTAAGTTTTAAATGTTTGATCTTATCAAAAGTAATAGGTTTAGTCAGCTTTATCAAATATTATATAGGGTAATTATTATCGTAATATTATAAGATAGGCCCTTACCAATTATTAAATGTTAAAACAGTAAACATTAGATATGACTGTTTCACTAATACACTTTGCCTATATAAAACAAAGTCAGACATGGTTTGATTTTGTGAACCGTTAGAAGGAAATTTTTTATTCATACCGATCCGAAAATATGTTATTGGTTATAAAAGGGTAGTCGGGAGTGTTGTTTATAATTATAATCTATATCAATTCTAATTTAGTTTTTATATACTTTATTAATTTTAGGTTATAATTTATATAAGCTATGATTAACACTTCAATTAAAACAAAACAAACAAACAAATCACCATCTTCCCTTGGTTCGAGCTCATTTACAAACAAGCCAATTTAATGCAATTTTTTTCAAACAAACTTTTAACGAGACACAAACATTACAACTCTAATTAGATCCACGTTTCATGTAAGTTCGATTAGCGGATGTATGAAAAAACATATATTAAGTTTATAATTATAAGTAATCCAACCACCCATCTTGACATCTATCAAATAGTAAATGGTTTGACCTTTAACCCATTGTAGCATATGCAATACATTGTTTGACTCATTTATATTTACTATGAGTCCTATCCATCTCACACCATGTTTGTACTAAATAAGTAGTGTTGTAACCATCTAAATGAGTAGTGTTGTAACCATCGTAGATCTTTGATCTTATCTAATCAGATCACGACAACCGGACATTTTGAAGAGGGACTTGTGATTCTTGAACCGGCTGGTCGGCAAAGAGTATGGATGACACATAATAAAGCTTGAACAGACATTAAATACACAGTATCAACATATTTTTAAGATAGAGTTGAATCAAGCCTTGTCATAGGAACACACACCAAAGGATTGGCTCTAGGAAGTGTGATCCCAGGCCCCTCATCCATATCAATCCGAGCCACATCCCCTTTTTCACCAGCCTTCCACTCGAAGCATTGAACCATCGCACCCAAGGTTACTTGCACCACTTGCATAGCTAAAGATGTCCCAGGACACATTCGTCTCCCACTCCCAAATGGTAACATATGAAAATGTTGTCCCCTAACATCCACCTGACTCTGTTCAAATCTTTCAGGGTTAAATTTCAGTGGATCGTGCCAATTCTCTGGGTCTCTACCCAGGGCCCAAACATTTACAAAAACAGTAGTTTTTGCAGGAATATGATAGCCTCCTACAGTGCAATCCTCGGTCGAAGTTCTTGGGATCATTGGAGCTGTGGGGTGTAACCTTAGTGTTTCCTTCACTATTGCTTGGAGGTATGGAAGGTTCGGTATGTCGGATTCTTCTAGAAGTCGAGTTTTTCCAACTACTCGATCGATTTCTTCGACCACTTTCTTCATTATTCTTGGATGGTTGATTAATTCTGCTAAACCCCATTCTATAGTAAGTGCAGAAGTGTCAGTTCCTGCAATGAACAAATTCTTTAACAAATAAACGGAGTCAAATTAGTCTTTTATAGTTTGATACTCATGTATACAAACATTAGACAATCAAAATCATATGAAATTACCAAAATAAAAGCTTTGATGTTGTCTTTGGTCAACTTCATCTCCATAGTATCATCTTCTGAGATCTTGAGTAAAATGTCAAGAAGGTCCTTTGCTTCATCTTTCCCCTTCTTCCTCCTTTCATCTTCATGCTCACTAATGATCCTTTCTATTAACACGTCGAACTGCGGGTGTATCTCCCTCATCCGTTTTTCATACCCTTGTAAATCAAGATTCTTAAGAAACCATATGTAATCCGCAAGGTTAAGCTCACCCGTAACCTTTGAAATCTCGGTAACCAGCTTTCGCATATTGCTTGCTGCATTTTCTTCCTCAGAACATCTTTCACTCATAAGCATTCTTGAAATCACATTGTTTGTTAGCTTCAGAAGCTCATCTTTAACATTCACTGGCTTCCCAAGCTTAGCCTTTTGTGATAGCAAGTTAATGAACCGATTAACCTCATCTTGTCGAACAGGAAGGAGTAAATCGAGTGTTTTACCATTTAAAAGCTCAGACATAACAAGTTTCTTCATGAGTTTCCAGTATGGTCCATAAGGAGCAAACATGAAATCTTTTGACCCATAGGTTAAGTAAACTGTGGTGGTGTTTCTGGGTCGATCCAAGTAAGAAGCTTCATATGTTCTAAGGAATTCTTTCGCCATTTCAGGCGAAGAAACAGCAAGACAAGGTACTGACCCAAGAAAGAACCGAAAAACGTGCCCATATTGAGTCGAGAGTTTGTGTAAAGCTTGGTGAGGGATTGGTGCAAGAAGGTGAAGGTGCCCAATGATCGGTATTGCAAAAGGGCTAGGTGGAAGCTTGAATTTGCTCGGGGGAGACGATAAGAATGCTCGGATGAATGAAACAGAGATGAGCAAAATGAGAAACAGGATGAAGCAGCAATAGATGTCAACCATGATGGCAGAGTATTAACTGTATGGGTTTCAAATCTTTGGTGGTTCATTGATCATGACCATCATCATCTTCATAGATCATCTATAAATCTAAGGCCTTTTAACCATAGGACAAGAGGAATCGTTCATATCTATCTGTTCTTGTTTCATATGTTTGTCACATTATTTAAAGGGTATAAATTGGACGGAAAAGGATATTAGTTTGGCATTTATCAGACTACAATTCAATTTAACAATTCAATGTCATTAAAAAATAAAGGCCTATGGATACAAGAAATATCATCAGCAGTTGTCATCATGACTATAGCTAAACAAAACTAAACCTTTCAAGTCAAAAGGTAAATAAGAAGCTCAATCATCAGCAGATGATCATCAACCATACATACCTTCACTGAATCACCACCATCTTCACACAGCTCAACACGAATTGAGCCTCGAGTCGTCTTCAAGTATACATGATCATTAGCAGTTGACCCATCTTCATACTGATCATCTCATTGACATTAGAGTTCTAACTCTTCTCTCCCTATCAGCCCTTTTAGCACTTGGGGTCCGATTCAATCTATGCAATTCTTCCATCACTACTTTCCCAACGATCTCAATCGAGTTCAAAAGCTTCTTCTGAGGTGTCTGCAACTCTGATTCACCTCCACATTGATTAGCAATGGCTGTTAGCATCAATGGAACCCTACCCAATGCAGATTGCTTAAACGTTTTCGACAGTAATTTATCCTTTGGAGTCACAAAAGAAGCTTCATGCTCGAGGTGAGCATCAAATGATGAAGGATCTTGATCAGTAGGCTGATGATCCATCCTTATCGTTATCGGGCTCCCCAGTATCCGACCCACACCATCTCCCAAAGGCACTCTCCTCCTCTCAATCGCCTGTTCGATTATAATATAATACAATCAATACCAATAGCATCATTAAACATTGACGAAATGAACATAAATCAATGAAGTAACGAAGTAATTACGAATGGTACCCTAACGACATGAGTGATGTCTGCGAGAGGAGTACGTGGGTACCAAGAAGGTAACACACTTCGGTTAGCCGGACGTCCTCCTCTGGCTCGCCGGAGACTGTTACCGGACGGCGGCGTATTCTGGCTCCGGCCACCGCGTCTATACGCCGGCACCGGCGTTTGAAAAAGGGCTCTTCCAGATCCACCTCCTCTCGTTGCAGTAAGAGCCTCACCGACCTGTTGACCTGAACCACCACCGGTCAACGGCGTCGCACCCCACCGGAAAGGAGTGAGATCAATGCTCCGTTCGCCGTCACCGTCGTCCGGCAGAACTCCGATGCCGGAGATTGACCTCCGGCGACGGTTGTACGTCTCTGTAACTCCGTTGTTTGGCCTCGTCAGCCTGTCTCTTGCTTCCGGCATGTTTAATCGTTCGAACTGCAGAATGAATAGAATGTAAAACAAGTAATCAACAAACGGTGATTCAACGAGATATGATCTGTTGAGAAGATGAATCTAGGGTATTCGTTTAAGTTAAACATTCAAATGCAAGTTAAGGGGATGCATTTTGGTGATTTGGAGTTTAATTTATTAGTGATTGAGGTGATGAATTGGAGTTTACCTGTGTAATTTAGGTGAAATGGGGGTTGATGGTGTTCATATGAGTCAACAATGGTGGTGAGACTCTGGTTTTGAAGAGGATGAAGATGAAGTGAAAAGGAGAAAGAGGGAGCTTTGGGAGAGGCGAAAATGGCGAAATTTGAAATGAAATTTGGGCGGTTTTATATAAAACCCCAAAATGTTGAATTTTTGATTGAAATGATGTTCTAATTTGGGAAATTGTATTTGAATTGTTTCTAATTAGAGGTCACGAGACTGAAAGCTTTTAAATTTCAAATGTGTTTGCAATTTCGCACTTGACGGATGGTTTTGCTTTCGTTAAGTACAGGTTAACTAACTTTGAATTTGAAGCAAAAATAAATAACGATAACCCAAAATTATTATTTATTTTTTGATAAACAAAGAGGAGCTTCAACCATTAAAGTTAATAAAAATGAAGTGTTATACGAGTTAACATTTTTAAAAATCATCTTCTTTTTGGTTTTATATATTCATTTAAATTTTCGTCAAATCTCCATCAATCTTATTATTTGTGTTTTTTATTTTCATGACAGGAAGTCTCTTCTCCCTCTCCATCTTTCATCATGATTTTCTTTACCCTCTCGTCTCTTTATGTCAAACTCGTCTATTTTATCTTATTTTTACATCAAGCAGACTAACGTAAGAAAGAATGTCTTATGTACTTATAGTTTATACAAAATTTAACAATGCATAACACCTAATGACGTAAACAATATTGTCTCGATTAAAATACAATACACTTTGATTCAATAACACATGGGACGATTGTTATCTGGGATCAATCCTTACGGTTTATTTCAATGTATACATCAAATTCATTCAAAATCACGTAGAGTTATTACATTCAACTAGTTAGTTAGGTGGTCAATACTTAATAGTGATACTTAATCTTCTATGTAGTAAAACTTATTTCTGGCCGACACTTTGTAATTTACACTTATTATATTTTTAAAATTACCACACCAACACTTTGCATAATTTTTACTCATAACTTTTGGTTGATAAATATATTACTTTATCATCAAAATGTCGTTCTTGGGCACTTCTATTTAGTATATGTAAGTGGTCATTTGTATAGATGCATTAAGAGAAACACAAAGCATTTTTCAGATTTTAATACTCTCTTTTAGATTAGTTTAGTTTAGGTGAGAATAGTTTAGATTTGATTTTCTTCACTTTCCATCATCATATGCATTGCTCTCCACCACCCGGAGCCCTAGACCCATCTACAAGAGCATCATGGTTGATTGCTCTCGTTTGTAATTGTAGGTCTAGAATTCAATATAACAAGATATACAAGTTTAATGGTTAAATATCTAAACTAATTCATATACAAAGCCTAAAAAACTGTTAATAACAGAAGACAACATATACACTGAGTTAAAGGCTTTACACCATACAGAAAAAAGACTACTAATACACATCTTATCTCAATCTACATGAACAGTGAAATGATTACATGCCACAATCATCAGCGTCTTTGACCACGTTCATACCAGTCAATGGTCACTACATTTGTGTTCAAGGGAGACACATTCGAGCGTGCATAGATTATGAACAAGAGAAAAAAAAAAAGACAGAAAATATGGGAATTTCATCACATCACCACATGATTCTTTTGCTCAGTTTGTACCCTGAGAGAATCGCGCAAACTGCAGTTGTCAGAAGTGCAGCAACTGACATGAAAACAGAAGCTACTGCTGCTTTCTTGAGTGATGTATTTCCGGCTAAGGGCAGTTGGTTGATCGTTACAGCTGTAACTGAAGAGCACGACGCAAGGAAGTAGCCTGCCAACTGGTATTTTTTATACAAAATTATGTTTTAATATACGCGAATGGTATTGTTAAAGGCAATAGAGAAGCTTGCAGCATGTAGCATCCAAATTAAATAAGTTTATATGATCTCTAGAATTTATTAACCTGATCAAGAATGAAGCTTGTGTAGTCTGAGGTTTTCTCTGATAAGAGAGTGCCTTTAAAGGCAATGTCAGAAATGCCTTTGAAGAGTTGGTATGCAGAGTAGATGAAAGCTAAAGCAGTAATCAAAAAGCTGTATCTGCAACATTAGACAAAGAGTTATTGTATCACTATTTTCTGTAGAGCTACGGGTTGGTCAAGTGGTTCGTGTATCGTCCCAATTGGGACAAAACACAACACACATTCACCTACAACCAAGCAGGTAAATGAGTTGACATTGACAACGAGATGTACCATCTTAATTTTGTGGTCAAAGGGAAAATAATTAGTTCTACAACATGAAAGATTTAACAACTTCACATCCAATTGTTTTTAACAGCAATAGTAAGTTATCTGTAGATTGTTCCATTGTTAAGACATGAAAGATATAGCAAAAAATTTGAAGTTTATAAGTAGTTTCTTTGACCCAAAAAGTCAAACTGTGCATCTTTTACATAACAGGACATGTTTTTTATCAAATTTTTAAGAGCACATAGTCTGTCGCTAAACAAAATTAGGATCAATTAGGGGATATTAATCAGATCTTTTACAAACTTTAAGTACATAACTTCAAGTTCATTATGTCTATTTAAAATTCGCAAGAGTGCAAATTAAAAAAAATAACTTCACTCACAAGGAGTTAAAGAAAACCTACACAAGTTCTGGGTAATCTTGGAAGCCCTGCTTATGATCCTCTTGTTGACTGTTATTAGACATAGTGACCGCGAGTGCTAAAGAAGAAGCAAAGGAGAACACCATAACCATAGCTCGAAGAACAAGACTGAATATATGATTGTAAGGTCTAGACGAACTCCATCTTGTTGAAGCAACTGAAAACGAGAATGGTGATGGTGTGGGGATTCCAACGGCTGGGGTTGAGTATGCCGCACAGGGAGAAACAGCCTCCGGTTGACGTGGAATCACCACAACACTGCTGCCTTCATTCATCTTACTTGTTAAGCAATGTATGCTAGAAGTATGCTCATAAGCTTTTATATTTAATGCTGAATTCGTAGGGTAAACCTGATACCTATAAAAAATTGAGTCAATGAAGTAAGGTCTTTGCAAGAACTATAATCTATGTTCATGTAGTAGGATAATACTATACAAATATATATGGGTACTTAGTCTGATATAAGCGAGTAGGTTATAGAAAGAGACATCCTTATATAAAATATCAACTACTTGATTGATTAGTTAAGACTTAAGAGTAAGGATTACACATATCTTGACATGCTACCAACTGTTTTTATGAGGTTGTATCAATTATATTTGTGACACTCACTGTTTTGTAAAAAAAATATAACATAATTACTTTAATAGCAACTGTTTCTACGCCTTTCACGACACGATCGACCAGTTGGAGAAGGAATCGGGTACCTAGCCGGTTGGTTATGCCTTCTGAAATATTTTATATATGATGTATATTACTTACGTTTTTATCTATATTTATGTTTAAATTTTTTAAACATAACAATGATAATATTAATGAATAAAATAATAACAACGACAACAATAATAATAACGAGGTCATAAATAACAAGTAAAAAACAATAAAAAAAAGACAAAAGATAAAAGAGTTAATATTTTATAAATTCTTTTTTATAACAGTTAGCCCTTGACATGTAATTTCTGGTTGAGATAGCAAGGTGTACCACCAATAATTTTGAATACAATACATGACTCTGTTTAACATGTTCGACCCACATGACCCATTCATTTTTTCTACATTTGAATTTTGACATGCTTGGCATGTCAATAAAACACCACTTGGATTGACATGTTTTCATATAAATAGGCTGGTATTGAAAAAGCTATAAGCCTATAATATTGGAATTTGGAAGATTATTCAGCAGTATTAAAGAACAAACCTGGTGATAGACGCAATCTGGGGGACTGAAAGCACAAGGATAAACCACCCAATTATGGTTCACAATATTCTTTTCACCAAAAGTCTTTACAAGAGCATACTCCAAAGCCAAAATGATGAAATCTATTAGCATCTCTAACAATAATTTCCCGTTCATAATACTTAGAAACAAGCTTACTGAAAGCATGACAATCTTCACAAACACGAAGATTCTTCGTTATATGAATTGGGGTTCCTTTGGTTGTTTTAAGTAATCCATAAGCAATAGCCAATCTTTCACTATGACCATTTAACATTTCTAGTTTATCACTCTCTTTATAGCCTCCTACCCTCTTTAAAACATCATTAACTTGAGCTAATTTGTCGTAAATCTCATCAGATTCTGGATGAGACTTATCTCTGACAGTAAAAACATGAATCTTGTTCCCGATCTCAATCCAACTACAACCAGGATCTTTCTTTAAACCCTTTTGTCTCATTTTCTTTCTTATGTAATCAAGATCATCCCATTGGCCACATAAAGTATAAAAATTTGATACAAGAACATAATTTTTTACATCGTACGGATCTAATTCCAGAAGCTTTTTGGCTGCAAAGTTGCCTAATTCTATGTTAGAATGTACCTTGCATGCACCAAGAAGCGAACGCCAAATAGCAGCATTTGGGTTGATTTCCATGTTTTCAATAAACAACAACGCTTCTTTTAATTTGTTTGCGCGGCCAAGAAGATCAACCATACAAGTATAATGTTCGGGCCAAGGATTTAGACCATAATCATGCACCATTGATTTGAAAAATGCTTTACCTTCATCAATTAACAGTGAGTGGCTGCAAGCATAAAGAATTGCCAAGAAACTTACATGATCAGGATGAATCTGCTCAGCCAGCATTCGAGTAAATAAAAAAACAGCTTCTTTTCCTATTCCATGCATTCCATATGCATTGACCATGCTAGTCCAACAGACAAAATCTTTGACCTCAATGGAATTAAACACCTTAATTGAATTACTTAAAGATCCACAAGAGGCATACATATCCACAAGAGAGCTTGCAACTGAACCATGAAGAACAAATTGTTTTCTAATTAAATAACCATGAATCTCCTTTCCTTTTCGTAATGCAGATAAATCAGCAGCAGCAGAGAGTAAGGTGAGTAGTAAAACTGAATCAGGTTCAATTTTTGTTTGTTTCATGGAAATAAAAACATCAAGAGCTTCATTTGCAAGCCCATTTTGTACAAGACAACACATCATGGTTGTCCAAGAAACAACATTCTTTACCTCAATAAGTTCGAAAACACGAATAGCATAATCTATGCATCCACATTTTCCATATACATTAATGAGTGAATTATCAAGAACAATATCGTATAACCCTTTTCGTATTATATGACCATGGATTTCTTTCACAACAGAATCTAACTTTAATTCACAACAAACTTGCAGAATGCTTGCAAGCAACATAGAATCACTTTCAACTCTGTTTATTTGAGATTGACAAAATAAAGTTAATGCCCTTGAATGATTTCCACTTTGAGCATAGCCTGCAATGATGGTCTTCCAAGAAATGCTATCTTTACATTTTATCCTCTGAAAGAGGGACTCTGCGTAGTTCATTTTATCACACTTTGCATACATATCAACCAGTGTATTACAGACCTGCAAATCAGAGTCCATCCTTTTTTTCATGGCATAGGCATGAATTTCCAGACCATCTAACAAATTTCCCAAACGACTAACTGCTGATATCATGCTTATAATTGAATATCGGTCAGGTTTTCTACCTGCATTCTGCATTTTGTGAAATGTAGCCACAGCTTCATCATAAAGACCATTTTGAACAAATCCTGATAGTAAAGAGTTCCACGTAATACTATCTTTTTCATCCATAGCATTACAAATACTTGAAGCTTCTTTCATTCTGCCACATTTTGTGTACATAACAACCAATGCATTGCTCACATGCATATCTTGATAAAGGTCAGATTTCAAAAGAAAAGCATGAAGCTCCTTTCCATATATCAGATTTAATGACTCCTCGCAAGCTTGAAGCATCGCAACGAAAGTATACGTGTTTGGCAAAACCCTGCTTATCTGCATTTCTCTAAAGAGCCTTAATGCTTCCGAAGACCGCCCAGAAGCAAAACAAGCCGAAATAATCGAATTCCATGACACCACATCAGTTTTCTCAGTCAGTTTCTCAAACAACACCTTTGCTGAATCTGAATCATTGCATTTTGCATACATTCCCATTAATGAATTGCTAACATACACATTACAAAGAAACCCCAACTTAGTAGCCATCCCATGAACTTGAACCCCAAAACAACTATCTTCAAGCTCACCACAAGACTTGAGAATTGATGTGAAAGTACTAGCATCCGAATAAACTCCCAACCTATTCATATCCATAAACAATTGAATTGCTTCAAAGGGGTCACCATTTGTCACACAAGCACCAATCAGAGCATTCCAAGTGAAAACACTTCTGTCAGTCATTTCATCAAACACCCTCTGCGCATCCAACAAGGACCCACATTTCCCATAAGCAAACACGAGCTTTGTACTTAAAAAACTCTTATCAACTTCATAACAAGATTTCAAGACATGGGCATGAACTTGTTTGACTTGTGGCAAAGATTCTTTGGTGGAACAGCGCTCAAGAACCGTCGAATAAACATCATCCAGACGATTGTTGTAACAACGAGTTTCTTGGGTGTTTAGATTGTTGGTAAGTGACACAAAAGCTTCTTTGAGGAGGTTACATGCTGTGGGATTCATGTTGATGGAATTACGAGAGAATTTGGAAAAAGATTCATCACTATGGTTGCTTAAAATGGGTGTTTTGATAGTAGTCAGAGGAGTATCCATTAGCCCCGGAGAGTGACATTCGAATAAAAAATTGATTGTGGAGGAAGGTTACCCTAGCTTGAGAAAATAGATTTAAGAGGATTGAAGAATGAAAACGATGATGCTAGTGGCGGAGGGGAGTTCAGTTTGTGTATTTTAAACTCCACTCGTTTCCATATTAATAATTAATAATTTAATAATCAGTTAATATCTTGTAACACACACTCAGAAATCAGGAGAGCATGCACAATCGATACGGGAAAGCAAATTGAGTTTACATTTTAAACTTATAAAATTCTGTGTATAATATGTTATTTATTTGCAATATCAAACAATTAGGAATTTCTAAGGATTCAGATTCCATTGTCTCCATATTATTCCTAAGCTGTTTTACTGATTGCATGTGACATGTATATTCAAAACAACGTCAGCCATATGTTGGTAAACTAATGTTATACAGTTCACAAAAAAATAACACAATACAATTGACATGCATGCAACATGGGTTGTGTTATTTTAGGCTAGGAACAACATGTGCCAACCGTGACTTTTTTACAACCACCGGCAATGGACTTGTTTAAGTAAGAGACACAGATCATCTCTCGTGACTAGAACTAGTAAAATAAGCAGGTTTGATAACGGGTCAAAACAACTATTTACTATATTTCCTATATTCTTTTAGGTGTAATCAAAATATTAGATTTCCTCTATTTTGTTTCTAATTTAGTTTTGTTTTCATGTATTGGTTTGTGTTAAAAGGGTTTGGGCTGATGAAATTCGCCACAAATACTGTATTTGACCGTCCTTGATAATTGGCAATGTGTCGACAAATATGTAAGCTTATACTCTTGTACAATTTCTATTTTCTCTTCGATCAATGTCAACCTAGGTGATGGAATCAAAATATATCAGGTCATACTTGATAGGCTTGCAAAACATATTTTTTCTTTATTTTTTTAAAAACTATAACATTGATGTATTAAATATTATGAAACAAACTATATTGCATATCGACCCCTTAAAAGGTGGGGGCGCCCATGCCGGAGAGCCGTGGCAGAGGCCGGCGCCGCATGGCAACACCGCCGCTGGTCCCCCACGCCGCAAGTTTTGCCCACCTCACGATGGGTACACGCCGAGCTACACCACCCATGTTTTGATCGTTTCAAATGTGAATGTAAATGCTTAGGGTTTTCCTTGAATGTGTACGTTAAAAACACATCGTCACTAATTCCTAGTTTTTTTTTATATAACTACTTAACTCGACCTAATTGGCCTTAAATCAATTTGACCAATGTTGAGCAAACTTAATCAACCCGGTTTAAAAAAAAAAAGCTAATTTTTGCACCAGGGTAAGCCCTATAATACCAAGTGGCTTATCCTAACATACTTATGAAATGTGTGCGAAATCGATTAAATAGGCTCAAGTACACTTTGAAATTTTGAGGGATATGTATTGGCTGGTTATTGGCCTACCGAGGTCATCCCATAGTGAAATCAAATAACTAACTACTTGTGGTTTGGTGGTAGAACACTTGGGTGATGGTAGGACACTTGGGTTCTCTAGTGGAGAGCCCGGTTCAATCCTCACCAGGTAAACATTATGTGTGGCTAGTTCACGACGATAATCAAAAGCCCATACCAAGGTTCAAGCATAAACGCGATTTTGGGGCAGAGATATTAGTTCGAACACCTGTAAGTTACATTGCCTTTTGTGGGTTTCTGGAGTGGGAGTATCATATGCCGGCTAATGAGTCTGATAACATTATTTTTTAAAGTAAACCAGATAACTATCAGTATAGATCGAATCTCAAAAACTCCATAACAGAAAATTCTAAGTTCATGTCACAGCCTTCACCAATAAAAAATAAAAACACAAACAAAATGGGGCAAATCAAACACTAGCACCTGTAGTATAAGTTCAATCAAATCTGAAAGCATTTTGTCTGCAGATTGGACATAGAATCTTCTTCATCTTCAACCAATTCTTGATGCATTCCTCATGATACCTATGTCCACATCGTAACGTTGCGATCATACACTCGGGCTGGTACTCTTCATGACAAATTGCACAAATCTCTTCTTCATCATCTTCTTCCCCTTTAACAAACCTACTTATCATCACGAGATCATCTATAGCCTTTGGGAAGTCCTTAACAAAAGTATCACACCACAATACAAACCTCGCGAACCACATTGATGATTCGTGATCGATTTCATCCATAACATAATCCTCCACTAGACCGCTTCGGCTATAAGGCAAGCATGTAGAAGTGACTACGGACCCGTTATTTGATGTGAAAATCAGGCGATAGATTTTGTATCGTTGCAACCTGGTTTGAATGCCTTCATAGTAATCGGAGACCCTCACTAATACGCAGCTTTCACCTGGCCTCATGTCGATTATTGTATCCACGCGATCATCGTATTCGGCGTTTACGATGATGAATCTCCTTGATTTTCGGTGCACGATACCGTATGAAGAAGACATATCCAACAACGGGAATTAACTAGGGGCCGGAGAGGTTGAAGGTTCAGCAGATGAATTTAGGATGCATGAGGGATCGATAAGGGTGAATATAGATATTTATACGTAACCTTCGGATTGGACTATAGGAGGCCCATGATTCATGAAGCAAATTTGTTAAGGAAAAATATAAAAATAATTACTTAACCTAATAAATATTGGGCATATATTAAATTTATTTATGCAAGTAGAAGTTGCAAACTTAGGTATCAAGCCCATTATTATCAATCATTAATTTGGGTTAAGACATAACAATCTTTGATCTGTTTGTTACTAAAACCTCAATTCTCAAGAACATTTTTAGATTTCCAAGATTCTTTTTTATGATTAATTTTAACCTAAACCAACTTTTAACTCTTTTTACACTTCAATTAGATCATTACCAATAAGAATAATGTCTTCGTATAAACAAGCAAAAAATATATAGACCTGTTTTTAGACTTTACAAACAAGGAATAATCATTCTTGCTTCATTCAAAACCTACTTCCAACAATGATTTTGTTAGTTTTTTATTCCAATGACCAGGACACTGCTTTAAACTATACAATGATTTAACCAGTTCACACATTTTAGTTCTTTTTTTTTTAAATATCAAAATAGCCTTTGAGAGTGTCACATAAACATCCTTAGTAAGTGAACCATATGCCAATGAGTCCTAAATCATTTGGTTTAAGAGGAGGCATCTCATGATTTTTCAAAGTGCAGGTCATGGGTTGGAGTCTCACTTGATGCAATATGTTTCAAGTGGGCCAGGAGTTTTACCACATTGGGACTTTGGGTGGTGGGTTTCCTCTGGAATGGTGGGCGAGCCGGGTCACCAGCGTTGTCTGTGTTCGCAGGCGTGGGTGACCTTTCGCCAATGGTTTTACCCGGGTGGCCGGGCTTAAAAAGTTATTCGTTGGCCGTTCAAAAAAAAAAGGAAGTGAACCATACAGGGAAGTGTTATTGGCATCTAACTGAAATAGAGACCGGTCTTTTTTCACAACTAAACCAAACACACATTGAACTGTGATTATTTTCACTTAATGTTCCATCAATATCTATTTTTTTATTATACCTTTGCTACCAAATATGTCTTCTAACATATCATTTCTCCATTATACCTATACTTAATCTTGTTCTTCTTACACCTTATGGGTTTTCTAAGTTTAGGCAATTGGACAAAATTGAAATTTTCAACACATAGTTTGGAGTAGTTGACAATTTTTTCTATCCCATAATTAACCTTTCTCTCAACAACATATTGATCAAACCTTTTAGAAACAATTGACTTCCTACTAGTCCTCCTTAGAGCTATTATATAATGGCTTGATCGACCCAACACACCTTTGGAGTCAGTTGAATCAGTCCTAGGAGTTATAGAAGTTTCAACCCTGTTATTGGCACCTTGTTAAGTCAATAGGCTGTCAAAAAATGAGCCTTGACTAGGAACAACTGCAGGACCAGGAATCCTACCACATTGCTCAATCGTGTATACTGTACTAGCAATAACATCTTGGTCCGGTAACTCCAGTTGCTTATGACTACTACCATCTCCTCACGACCATTAGATATACATTCCCCTCATCAACAAAACATAAAATAACAGATCCTTGATGATGATGAAATATACGTATCAAATATATGATTCACACGCAAACTCTTCGCATTCTAACAAAAACCACCACTTTGTGAAAGAGTGAAAAACGAGTAGTCTAACGGTGTCGTTTTCATAGTCAAGAGATGATCCTAAGAGGATAACAATGTAATTAATTCTCTATGCTAGGGCTTGGTCTCAAGACATGAACACTTGATGATGTCTAGAGTTTTTTACGGACATAAATACAGTCATGCGAACAGTATGGAGTTAATACATGAAAGGAGAAATATTATCGAATCCAAATGCTTTAACTGTAAAATGTAAATAACTTCAAAAGAAACTATTTTCATTGTTTATTAGTTAAAATCATAAGCCTAACTATATATATTTAAGAAAAAAAACCTATCTAGTTTAAAAGGCTAAAATATAATTTTGACCGATCTTACGAACATGATGAGTCCAAAAAGTAATCGAACTCAACGTGGTCATTAGAAACGTGGCAAGAAAAATTAAAGGAAAAATAAAAAGAAAATATAAGTTTCATCAAATTCTTACTCGATGTAAGTATTTGCAAATCCAAAAGAAGCAATAATTCGCCATATGCTCTTCTTCTTCAATATCGCATGCACCTCAAAATGCACCGAAGAATCAACCTTTTAGCAGGTTTTCACAGACATTATCACTTTTATTCACTCTCATTCCCCCAATTTGCTTCTTTTTCTTCTTCTTTGACACAAGAGCTACCAACAAACATACAAAACCTGTGCTCCAACGGCCACTTCAACTATGCGCTTACAGAAATGGCCAAATTGGGTCTTCAAATGAACTTTCAAGCCTACGACACCGTCTTAAACGAGTGTGTAAGACGGAAATCTGCCAGAGGAGGTCAAAGGGTTCAGGCACACATGATCAAGACTCAATATAGACCCCCCGTTTATCTTGCAACGAGGTTGCTTGTGTTGTATGATAAATGCGATTGTTTGTGGGATGCTCAACAGGTGTTCGATGAAATGCCTGATAGAAATGTTGTTTCTTGGACTGCTTTGATGTCTGCTTATTCCAAAAGAGGGTGTGATTCTGAAGCTTTGGATATTCTTTTGAAGATGTTAAGATCAGGTATTAATATTTTTAATGTTAAGATCAGGTATTAATGTTTTTAATGTTAAGATCAGGTATTAGTATTAATATCAACTGAACAATGAACTTAAATTGAGTGACATGAGTCTCCCAAATTACATGAATTTCCATATTTCCTTGAGAAATTGGTACCACTTATAATCTGCCATTAATCTACATTTTACATGTTTTACACTTTCTGTTTACAGTGATTTAAATTTAGAATAGCATTAGATATAAGAAAGTTAATACTCAAAACTTGTTCTTTATATTGTGTTTTTTTTTTTTTTTTTTCTGAACTATGTGGTTCCTTAGGTACTGAGCCAAACGAGTACACATTTGCAACGGCACTCACTTGTTGCACTGGAGTTTGTGGGCTTTACCATGGTAGGCAAGTCCACAATCATATAATTAAAAGCAATTTCGAGTCTCATTTATATGTCGGGTGCTCTCTCCTTGACATGTATGCTAAAGCTGGTGAAATCCGTGAAGCTCATTTTGTTTTTGAAAACCTTCCAGAGAGGGATGTTGTTTCTTGGACCGCTATTATCTCAGGCTATGCCCAATTGGGCCTTGATGAAGAGGCCTTGGAGTTGTTCCGTAGGTTATTAAGGGAAGGAATCGTTTCTAATTATGTTACATATGCTAGTGTTTTGACTGCTGTATCTGGACTTGCAGCATATGAGATGGGAAAGCAAATTCATGGTCATGCCCTTCGGTCAGGACTTCCCTTTTATGTGGTTCTTCAGAATTCTCTGATAGATATGTACACAAAATGTGGCCAACTAAGTTATGCAAGGAGGGTGTTTGATAAAATGTCTGAGAGAACCGTTGTTTCATGGAACGCGATGCTTGTAGGATATAGTAAACACGGAATGGCTAGAGAGGCGGCTAAACTTTTTGAACTAATGAGATTAGAAAGCCAGGTGAAGCCTGATAAAGTAACTTTCTTGGCTATATTATCAGGTTGCAGTCATGGAGAGATGGAAAATAAAGGGTTAGAAGTTTTTGATGAGATGATGAGCGGAAAAGATGGTGTTGTGCCAGATATTGAACATTATGGATGCATAGTTGACTTGCTAGGTCGTTTGGGTCAGGTGGAAAAGGCATTTGAGTTTATCAAAAAGATGCCTCTTGAGCCAAATGCTGCAATTTGGGGTTCTTTATTAGGGGCTTGTTTGGTGCACTCAAATGTTGAAATTGGGGAAATTGCTGGTCATAGGCTTTTACAAATAGAACCAGAAAATCCTGGGAATTATGTGATACTTTCTAATTTATTTGCCTCTAGAGGAAGATGGGATGATGTGAGAAGTATAAGAAGTTTGATGGAAGAAAAAGCTGTTGCTAAGGATCCAGGAAAAAGTTGGATCGAAATTGATCAGACCCTTCATACTTTTCATGCAGGCGATCAGTTACATCCGAAAATGGATGAGGTTTATGATAAAATGAAAGAACTATTAGTAGAACTTAAGAAATATGGGTATTCTCCTGATTTGAGTCGAGTTTTATATGATGTGGATGATGAGCAAAAGGAGAAGATTTTGTTAGGCCACAGTGAAAAGTTGGCATTGGCTTTTGGGTTGATTTATAGTCCTGAAGGAAAGCCAATTAGGATTATGAAAAACCTTCGGGTGTGTGTTGATTGTCATAGTTTTGCCAAGGTTGTGTCTCAAGTATGTGAAAGAGAAGTGTTTATGAGGGATAAAAACCGCTTCCATCATATAATTAAGGGTGTTTGTTCATGTGGAGATTACTGGTGATGCAAATTCAAACGGTGTATTTGAGTGACTACTTTGTGGTATATCTCCAACTCATCTTCATCATCTGTTATATGCTTCCATTTCTTGTTTTAACATAAATCCAAATGTTTTTGTTTCACAGAAAAATAAAGGTGTTTGATAAAACTGCTTTTGTCGACAAATATAAAATTAAAAGCTAGAATAAATTTCCTGTGAAAACCCCACCTCCCACTAACTAGAACTAGTCTTCAAGATTAATATGAACAACGGCTTCTCAAACTTGTCCTTGGTAGGTGTGAGTACAGGCTCGAGCTTCTCAAATGGATCGGATACAAAGGACTGCCCATTCAAGAAAACCTATGGGCGCTCGACCCCACCATACCAAAGATAATCCCACTATACTCTCTGGTTCTCTGCTGCCGCTTCCTCATATCAACAAACCAGGTTAGTGTTCTTTGTCAAATTCAATGTGATCTTTGAATCAGGATTTTGTCTTTCTTTAAAATAAGGGTATAAGAAGAGAATGTGTAATGTAAAGAACTATGGTGAGTTAGATGATTACAGATTTTGGTATTAGATATTGACACTAATTTAGCCCCCTTATATGCTTTATACTTTAAGTAGCTTAGAATGTTTCACACGTTGGTGTACTCCTGCTTGATTTTCATGTTTCTTGCTCCCTGCTCATCTAATTTAAATACAAGAAATGAAAAAAGGGAGTGATTGCTATTTTAGAATTTGCATGCACTTCTTTTTTTCTTTCTAAATGGTTACCTGAATGAATTTGTTTTACGACTAATCATTATAGAAAAAAATGACTCCTTGCTTCCATATAATAATAAAAACCACACCAAATTACAAACATAAGTAAAGAAAAAAAAATTCAATAAGGGAGTTATCTGTTTAAAATTTAAATAATCCAGACCAAATTTGAAGTCAAAAGGCAGTCATTAGGACGTGTGAAGTCACAGTGTACATCTTACTTGTATTAATAGTTTTTAAATGTAATATTGTAGTTTCTGCACCTATTATTTATTAAAATTCAATTAGATATTTATTGTTTTACATTATTTTTTATAGCTAGACCTTAGTTTTCCTAGCTAATAGCAATTTTAAATTTTTGAACTTTTGGGAAAGTGTCATCCATCTCTTCATTTTGTTCATCCCCATTGCATTTACCCTTTCCTAGCAAATAAAGTGTCAGATACACTTAGAAATATTGCTAAAAAATTCTAGATTGTTTACTTCAAGAAGCCAAAGTAAACAAAAACAAAGTGAACAAATCATAAATAGCATACAAATGAAACCACCACAAAGCAAATATGAAAAAAAACTATACAAACATAAATTCTACAACCAAAAGAAGGCATAATTACGTTCCTTGAATCAGCTCAACAGCAGCAGATGCTTTCTAACAATCTAACCTACTAATTGTAATATTTTACAACTATAACCCATACTTTAATACACCTTCAAACTTGTGTCAAATAATTGAGGCAAACACTAGTAAGGTACTATTTGGTCATGACTCATGAGTAAACAAGGTGCCTTTCATGGTTAGTAGTAGGATTAATGATCACATTGAAGATGGATTTGGTTTAGCATCAGATGTTGGAAAAGGTCAACAACATATTGTTCTTTGGATAATAAAATAACCAAGCCACTACAACTTATATCAATTTTTTCCCAGAATATATCATTAGTACATACCAAAACATAGAGAATAACAGACCAACATGCATACACAAATAACAAGGATACAATTGTTAGGCCAAGAATGAAACAGAGACAGTTCTGTTGCCATATGTTGTAGCCTTGTCATGTCTCAACTTCTTTAGTTCATTAAGTCCTGTGACCAAGAAGTTTGATGAACACCACGTACACACACACACATTCAGTACCGTGTGGCTTTTAATCATGTGATGAGAGAAATGTAGGTAACGTACCCGACCAACTATCCAGACATCTTTTGGGAGAAAGCCTCAAAGCCCACTTCCGCTGGTGAAAAAAAATTACACAATGTTATACATGCATTTACTTATTTACTTCCACTTGACTAAATTTTATTTATAAAAACAACATGTACCTTTGAAATTGGCTCCATGAGCAATGAGAGTGCCAAACTGTGATGTATTGGTACTGTTCATAAATCGCCTGCTATATGGGAGGTATTCTCCTGTTACTAGCTCAAAACCAGAGAGATCTCCACCAATTATGTGATTCCATGATTTGTAATAATGCAATGCATCCTCAATCATTCCATCTTCATACACAAGCCTCACCCCACAATTCTTTGTAAGTTGTGTGTTACAAACCTCGTTTGGTATCTGTATTACGGTAATAGTAATCTCGTTATCAGTTTCCATCTCATTCGGCCCAAACATCCAATGACTTAAAAAGTTTACACACTTTCCACCTATCTCAAATTGGTCAACATAATGATCATAAATCCAAGTGTGGCCTTTTGTAATATTACTAACTTTGATCATTGGCAACATAAATAAATTAGTAATTGGATACATCTCCACACAGCAGAAATTCAACCCACGGAGCTTCTTAACAGATGATGGGATGCTAAATGATATTGATGCGCCATCGCTTCTATTTTCAATCCACTCTGGCATTTCCTTCCCCTCATAAAATGTGCTGAATATTCCAAATTCATAATGAATCTGTCAATCCAACATTAATCACGTTAAATAATACACACACCTATGTATATTCACACAACAAACAAATAAACATACCCAGTAAACTCCCACATGAATAGTAGGGTCTAGGGAGGGTGAGATGAGGCAAACCTTACCTCTATCTGAAGGATAGAGAGGTTGCACCCAAGGAGACCCCAGCTCGCAATATAATTCACACAACAAGAGGCAATTAATTAGAGGAAACCTGGGTTTTAGGTGATGTATTTGATCCTGTAAAGTAGCAAGTTCCCAAAGGCCTTTCTTTAACAGACTCCAAATTCTTCCAGCCCAAACTGTTTAATACCTTTTCCTCTACATCTATCAGTGGTTGGATTTTAACCATGCCATCAATTTCAAATGACCAAGGCTCCAATGTTTTCCACCCTCCACAAAAGTTGAGCTGGGACATTTGGGGATCAAATTTGATTTTCCTCACTCCTAAATGCTTCATTGAATGGTCGATTGATAAACTTCTTAGTGTTGGAGGAGGATGCTCGATTGATATCAACTTGTTGCAGTATCTCATACTAAGTTCCTTAAGCCTAGGAAGACTTCTCACACAATTGGGCATTGAAACAATTGGATTATTATCTAAACATAATTCCTCTAACATGGATAGGTAACTCATGTCCTTGGGAAAATATTCGTTAGACAAATTATTATTTGCAAGTGATAAGAATATTAGTGAGCCCGGTAAGGAAATCGCAAAGAACTTGAAATGACTTGGTGTAGCCTCCATAATGGCATATGAAGAGGTCTGTGCACACGTCTCGGATTGAGATTCATCAGAGTTACAGCCTTCTAAAAACAGTGTTTTAACCTTCTTTAGCTTGGCTGTTGAAAGCTTTTTAAGCTTGTTGCAGTAACTTAGATCAATTTGGACAAGTTCAACACATTGCTCAATTGATTCACACACTTCTACTAAACTTACGCAATTTTTAACTATTAACCTCTCAAGTGCAGGGGCTTCAAGAAAACCACCGAGGCTATGAAGTCGTTGACAGAAACTCAGATCAAGAATCTTCAATGATCCAAGCAATTGTTTGTCTTCTGAACATGATCCAGTCAACTGCCAAAATGGATGCAAGTAAAAATAGGTAATGAATTGCACTTACTTACTCGATAGAAAAAAAAAGTAGTCTTATGCTGATTTTATTATTATCAATCATTTTATATAGTTAAGCTTTATAGGATATTAAGTTAATCTCTGATATGGTTTAGGAGGAATTTTGGGCCACAATTATCTTTATTATAGTTAATGGGTCATACACTTGTTTATGTTTATTGGCTGATTTGAAACAAAGTATGCAATTATGTATTGTCTGGGCTGGTTTGTATAACCAAAGCCGAAAACAGTGTCAAAAGAAGTCCAGTCATAGGGCTGTGTTCACAGAGAAGAAAGAAACATTATTATTTTTATATCTAACATCTTACCTTTTGCCCATTTTCAAGTTGTTCTGTGTTAGTGTAACACATACCAAATGACTGAATATAGCTATAGGACATGTCAAGAGCAACCAGATACTCCATTGACAATTCTGGCGGTATAGACTCTAAAGGGAAGCCATGTAAACACAGCCATCTTAACTCTTCTGGAAACATGTCAAAAGATCCATTTAATTGCACATAATTGAGTTGTAGCAGCATCAGATTATCCATCTTACTTAATGACTCTGTTTTCAGCTCCAACGATCCACGTAACTTCTTTTTGTCAAGCATTTTCATGTCAAGTGCAAGACCGAGAATATCTCCCTTACCCTACATAGAAAAGGAATGCAAACAAAATTATAAAGGTTAATATATACATGTATATAGACAATCAAGATACTTTGAACATGTATAGCCACTAAAAAGGTTTTTATGCCCTTGGCTCTTACTTTGTTTTGTTTCAATACTTTGAATGAATCCTCGTGACACCATAGTCGACTACGCTTCCATGACTTGTTAGGTGATTCTTGACGTACTAAATCTCTTCCCATCTCTTGAACCAATTGATGCATCACCAACTTGTTATTCCAACCTATTCTAAGAAGGCACCTATCAATGAGATTCGTAATCCCGGATCTTGTGTTAATATCACATGCATTTAGTATTGTTTCAGTCAAATCTCTATCCATTCCCACAAAGAAACATGCAACATGCTTAAACAAGTCTTTGTCATCTTTTAATGGCAAAGAGTCAAAGCTCACTTTCAATACCTTATTTATATCGGAATGAGGTTCTTTCTTCAGTCCGTTTATGCACGCTTCCCAATATGCTACTTCTCGCATATGTAGAGCCTTACCCAAAAGTTCAAGAGCCAATGGATGTCCTTCACAATACTTCACAAGATCTTCCGAAACCACTTTGTAACCTTCTTTGGGCTTTCGTCTCTTGAATGCGTGAATACATAAAAGCACTAGTGATTCATACTTGTTTAAGCCATTAAGTGAGGTTATTTTATGCTTTGGTTGAACTTGTGGGTTGAATAAAGAACACCTTTCGGTTAAAGATGCATCCTTAGTTGTAATTATGATTTTGCTTCCCGGATGAAAACCTTTTTTTCCAAGCAAAGCATCCAACTGGTCAAGACTATTAATATCATCAAGCACTACAAATACCATTTTACGAGCAAGTGCATTCTCAATCTTGGAGGTGTACTCGGAGGCATCATTAACTTGTAACTGGATTTTTTTCGAAAGGTCTCCATGAAGTTGTTTTTGTAATTCAAGCAATCCATCGTATTTTTCATTACATTTTGTATTGATACCTTCAATAAAGCTGCTTTTTTGGAATTTACTTGAGTGTAGCATGAAAACATATTTGGCTATGGATGTCTTCCCAACCCCACCCATGCCTACAATTGTGAGAACGTCGGCAGTATGACAAGATCCATCTGTCAACCATGAACTAATGGATCTCATCTCATTGATATAATCCTTCCCGACCAGAAGTGGCCGCTTATTATTCAAAGGTACACCTAATCTGCGATGGATGTTGGTTACAATGTCTTTAATAAACTCCGTCTCTTTCCTGAAATTAAACCTCATGATCTTTAAAACTCTACCATCAGGCTACCAACCCAAGTAACAACAACTTTAATTAATAGTTAGGTATTTACGTCGATTGCTAAATATTTAAAAAGACTAGCTTTAGTAAACCCGTGTATTACACGTGTTGAATAAATAAAATATTAATATAATAAATTTATTAAATATAAATGATATTATAAGATATGATATGACTGAAATAATAAAACAGTGATATTAACTTTTTAATATTTTGTTTTTACCACTTTTTTTTTAATAAACATTTTGTTGTAAAACAAACAGTATAAAAATGTCATTTTTAAAAATTTTCTTATTACAACTCCCAAATTTAATTATTTTTTGTTTTTAAAAATTTGACTTTTTAAAAATATCAATTTATTTAGAAATAACCTTAATAAATAGATTTATTTCTTAATTTATTAAATATTAAAAAGTTTAAAATAATATTATTAGTAATTAAGGTAATTATTTAATAGGAGAGAGAGGCGGGGAAATTTTCTCTCAAAATGATTGTGATGCTGACACGTGGCATCCCCATTTACTCTTTTATTAGAGTAGAAGGATTCTAATATCAAACAACATGGTGGAGTAAATTTTGAATAAAAGTTAAAGAGGATTTATAAACTATAAACTAACATGTCCTTTGCATCATATCCTTTCAAATCAGCAACTTGTGTGAGTGCCCTCTTCCATGATCCAATCCTTTGACCCCATACAATTCTTTTCACTTCATCTCTTTCTTTTCTCATTCTCTCTTTATGCTTAGCCATTGCTTCCCCAAAGCTGCATTTTTGCTTCCTGACATTGGTCGGCTCGACACGATAGAAGATGGGGATAACGATTTGGTTAAAGTTGGTGTTTTGCTCAAGGATTAACACCAGTTCGTCGAGGCACCATGTGGAAGAAGCATAATTCTCGGACAGCACGATAATAGCAGCCCGGGATGATTTGATCGCATTCTCCAATTCTGGTTTAAGTGGTTCTCCGGTTTCAATCTCTTCATCATCCAAAAAGGTTTCGATACGGGCGTCCACAAGGGCGTTGTAGAGGTGATCAGTGAAACCATTACGAGTGTCGGCGCCTCTAAAACTTAGAAACACGTCGTATATGTGGGTATGATCCTGAATTGTTGAGGATACTTGAAGAAGATCGGTGCAATCTGATGACATTTTGATCGAGTTGCTGGAAGTTGTGGTGCTCATTTTGCTGTGGAATGTGAGGTTTTAATGAAGTCAACAACCGCGTTAAAGTTAACTACTTTTGATGACTTACTCATGAGTAGACTTTTGATATGGGCCTATCGTTTACTTAAAGTCTTAAAGTTTACTAATAGCATGTACTAACTCGCTAACCAGTCTGCAGCACCTTCACCTCATAACATTAACTCATAACATTGTAAGAGTTAACCGGCTCACGGCTCTAAACCAAAGCCAAGAGATCAAACTTTGAACTACTATCTCTGTCTTATAATTCCACTACACTTAAACCTTAACCTAACATTCCCCAATTATTATCATGAGTTGGTCACTCAAAGTGTTTACCTGGTGAGGATCGAAACCGGGTCTACACCAGAAAGCCTAAGTGTTACGAAGAATTTACTAAACCCCTCAAAATCAAAAGCAAACTTAACCCAGAAAAAAAAAACTTTGGGCTTATGTGGAAATCTGCGTTTTTTATCAATGTTTTCCGAACCGGATCGGACGCCTTACTGGTCCGCTGGTCGAACGGTCGGATATAATTTAAGAATCAGATGACGTCATAATTATATATATATATATATATATATATTATATATATATATATAATTCAATATAATTATATATATATATATATATATATGGTGTGTTTATTTTATATTTATATATAAAACTTAACAATAATATTATGTCTAACACAAAAATTTATTGTTCTAGTTGTACCCATTAAAATCCAAACAATTTAAAAAAAAAACCAACATCAGGTCCGATCACCGAACTGAGACGAACCGGCCGGTCACCACTTCAAAACGAACTGATGCATACCGGTCGGTCCCATCCCACCATCCAAACCATGGTTTTTATAGATAAGCAGATATTCGTGATACGTCTCTCATTACTTGATATATGCACATTTGATCTAGTTGGGTGTATGTATTTTCACTTTAGGCTACAGAAGTTTTCCAATTTCTCAATATGACAGCTAAAGTTTGAAAGTTGTTAATTGTTCATTTTATTTTAAGTTCAATATTTACTTTTATAGTTATATCAAGTCAATACCGTCTATTTATATTTAATTAGATATATAATATAAATTGTCATTTTAATATAGCACATTAACTGTATCTCATTTATAAAAGTCAGGTGGACAAGTCACTAACCTTTTTTTATTAATTAAATATATCTATATCTATCTATACTACTATATAAAGAATATAGGAATGATACAATTGTAATTTTATTCAAAGTGTAAGACACCTAAGACAATTTTTTAAACACAATATACAAGTTTGTTATGCAATAGTTCCTAAATTGCTCTTATTAAATATACTTCATCTAATTAATGCATTATTAAATTCACTAAATTAGTATTATCTTATTAATAATGCTTTTAAAATAATAATTAAATTTACATTTACTATTTATATATATTTAAAACTATATATTATTAAAATTAAGTATTATCTATCTTATCTTATTACTATATAATACATATTAGAAGGATAAGATGGTAATTTTATTTAAAATGTAAGACACCTATACAACATTTTAAGCATAGAGTACAAGTGGTTTATGCAATAATTCCACTTTTGCCCCCATTTAATTAACTTTTTCTAATTATTGTTTTTTATTTAATACATTATTTAATAATATGATATTATTTGATTCACTTCATTAAGTTTTATTTTATTTATAATAATATAAATTGACATTTAAATTTATAATTACTAATCATACTATTAAGACTAAAGTTTTATTTTATTTATAATAATATAAATTCATATATAAAACTATAATCATTGATCATATTTTTTTAACTAACTACTATTTAAATTAAGTATTATTTTATTTAAATACTTATATCCATACTGCTTTATAATAAATCTCTCTAGATAGAAATGTAATTTTACCAAACATACAAGTTTTGAATCAACATGTACAAAAAAGTGTAAGACATTTAAGAGGGCTAGAATAAAGAATTGATTAAGATTTTAAGATACTTTACGGCCAATATGGTAAATTTATCAATTAAAATTTATATACCTTGGTATTTTTACCCTTGTCTCTTTCATGAATTTAATAAACATTATTAATACCATTATTTAATAATATGATATTATTTAGTTCACTTCATTAAATTTTATTTTATTTATGATACTATAAATTGACATTTAAATTTATATTAGTAATTATATTTTTATAACTAAATATTATTTAAATTAAGTATTATTTTATATAAATATTTAAGTATATAACTTATATATATATATATATATATATCTTCATGTTTATAATAACTATAATACTAATATTTTTCTAGAGGCATATTGTAAGTTTAATAATTTTAATATTTATCTATATCTTTTATAATAAAAATAAAAGCAGGATTGAATTATAATTTTACATATGGATTAAGACACCCATATAAAAAGTAATGCTTAAATTTCAAAAAATTAACCATTTTATTTTATTTATACACTTACAATAAAATATAATATATGATGCTTATAATACAAATGCTAAAGCATATACACGTGACCAAACAAAACCGTCATTTACTTTCAATTCGGTTCATCCACTACGATTGAGCGGTAATCCCTCTTTCCCTTTTTTTTGCCGGTTGTTAAAAGCTCAATAACAATAAAGATGGTAATTTGTTGTGATAATTTCTCCATTAACTTTCTCCGGTCTATGCAAATCACCACCGAAAGTTGCCTCCGATGATCATAAAACTCTAACCTATATTAATAAAAACGAAACCCCTAAAATCTTGGTAATAAGTGATTTCCGACCACAAATACCACCCGTGCTTTCACTAATCTTGTTGGGATAATATAATTGTCTTAAAAACTTTTGTAATATACGTAATTGTTTTCTTTCGTTCAATTTTTTCAATAATTATATTTTGATTTTTTAATTTACATCATAACGCATCGAGCCGATACTGACTAAAATCGAATTCTCAAAAAATCACGCAACAGTCGTACCGCCGCAACGCGAGCATTACCACTAGTATCTTCAAATATATTTAACAAACTAAGTTGTAGTTGGGTAGGTTAAAACTTTATCTTTGAGTAAGCAATATTAATGTTACCGTCACAACATGTATAACGTTGTTCAGAAACACGTTCATGGCACGTTTTTTTAGTATGACTCGGTTTGTATCATTGGAGCTTTCATTAGTCTGCTCCCATGCCTTCCCATAGTTTGCGCCACCTTTGGAGCCATCTACAACTAAACACCACTTGACACGACCCCGTATGCGGTCGTCCAACTCGGATAGTGACCAGTGACCACCGTTTCTAACTTGTTCCGTTCTTGAGGACCAAAACAGTTTATGTCTAATCTTCTAATACAACTTTGCAATGAATACTCTTTATGTCTAATCTTCTAATAAAAACTATCAATACCCAAACATCCCATTCTTTTTAAATACTTCTAACTTTCCTAATAAACAGAATGAGGTTCTTTCATTCGTATTTTTTAAGACCAACCAACTCCTCATCTTTGATTTTACTGTTTTAGTAGCCTTCATATGAACTTTTTATTCTCCATGATTGGACAGTTACTATAGAGGCTGCTAAAATAATAAAGCAAAAGATAGCACTTGATTGGATTATAAAGAACAATATGGATGAGAGCAAATTCACATATGGATTATTATAAAAGTTAAAGGGTTTAATAGGAATGAGGTGTTTGTGTATGCTGGCTTGCACTTCGATGATTATACACACGAAAAGTGATCAAACCAATATACTCATGACCTATTTATACTAACATATAGTGGTAAATATGGGTTTTCCACAAAATTAAAATTCAAATTAAATTCGTATTAATCAAATTGAATTATTTGATTTTGACTTTTTGAAACTGGATTCGAATTCTAGTAAAATTTGTTGGATTCGATTAGGAATCAAGTTCAAATTCGATTCTATTTGAATTGAATATCGAGATACTGTATCAAATTGAATTTGAATGTCAAATTCGAATCGAATACGAATCGCGTTCGAATTCATTCAAAGTATTTATTTTTATTTTTATTTGTAAAACTATTAATCTTAAATTAAAATACAAACTTAATATTTTTAAACGATAAAGTGTTTAAAACACAATGGCAGTATCTAACATTCAAAATATTCAATAAAAAATAATAATTACAAATTAAAATATTATGAGTTAACAAACTAATATGTTCAAACTTTCAAGGTTCACGAGTTCACGGCTACAATCTGCAAGTCTATACTCAAAAAGAGTGTGTGAAATAAACTAAAAATTAGAAAAATAAACACGTGAAATAACTAAAGAAAAAGTTTGGATTATGGAATTGAAAATATAAATTTAAAATATAATAAAATAAGTATATTGTATATAAAATAAATCATTATCATTAAATATAAAATAAATAAGTATATTATATGTATGTATATAAAAATTATATGCATATTAATAATTCAAATTTCGAATTGAATCGAATAAAAAATTAAAATTCGAATGGAAATCAATAAAAAACTTGGAACTGAAACGAATTTGAATATTTTCAAATTTGAAAATTTGAATTGAATTTTGAATTGGTTATTTCCGAATTGACTAGAATTTCAAGTTTTTCGAGCACGATTCAAATACCGAACACCCCTAGTGGTAAATATGTCAAAATAACTATTAGAAAACAAAAGACGGCTATAGATATTTTACACATAAAATTATTTTAAAAGAAAATCTTATAAAAAATATAAACCGCGAATTAAAATTCTAACCTAATATCCAATAGGTTTTATAATTCAGTCATAACTCAAATAATATTTTAAACCTAGTTAAATAAATAAAATATGAATTGGTAGTTTAATTTTTTTATATATATCGAGCTCGCCATCAAGCCCCATAAAAATGTTCAAAGCGCCAAGATTTGGCTTTCCACAATGTTGTCTAATGATTAGTAAGTCATACAACCTACTTTAGAAATTAAAAAAATAATTACAAATTGAGTCCGGTGTGCTAAATAGGGTTAGGTGCCACTGGATCAAGTATCTAGCATTAGCACTTTTTTAGGATGCATTTGGTTTATAGAATTCTTTTAAAGAAATTGAAATTTGTTTAACGAATTGAAATTTGAAGAATCAGGTTTGGAGTTTAAATTTGTCAAAAGAATTTGGAGTTTAAGGGAATTAGTATCTATCAAAGAATTTTGAATCTATAATGCATTTGGATGACAAAACAATTTTAAAGGAATTGAAACCTATCATCCTACCACCGCTCGCCTCGGAGGCGGGTGGAGGTGGCTTCGACCGGGCTAGTAACTACTATTTTATTATCTTGACATTAATGATGATGTGAATTTCTTCTTAATTACAACATTTATGTCCTGGTTGAATAGAAAACTTACTTTGGATTATTTACTTTATAAACAGAGACCAATTGACCGGCCTCTACAAGGCAAAATGGCAAATAAACTATTAACTGAAAGGGTATGTATCTCATAGCCGGCCAAGGGCAACATTTAGTGACTCCAAGACCAATACTAGTTAAATAATAAATCATAGTGTGACTCAACAAACATTCTATAAGTCATATATATATAGCTGCAGTAGATTATAGCAAATTTTATTTGGTACCTTTTCTACTTTTACAAACAGTTCTAATCACGAAGGAAGACGATACTTGTAAGTTCAGTTGTTAAGAGTTTTTTTATAATCGTTACCCTGAGAATCTTGTTTGTATGTTCTTCTGCATATTTGCTCTCATTTGTGATCGTTGACCAACTTTCTGGCTTTGTTTTTGACCTTGAGAATAATATTTCTCACATGCTGGTATAAAAATCTGTTACGATGTACTTGGTGTAGATTTCAGGCTTTGTTTTAGATATTTTCCTATCCTTTTTGCTCATTGTTAGCATCTTTTAATAGTTATAACTTATAACAGTCCATCAACCCATTTTAATTTCAACTATGAATATGGTATGAAAGCTGGTTCTAAAATCCACACCTGATACGGAATTTGAGCATTAGGCTCTTCTATCCGCTAAAAGTATCTGTCTTCATTTTAGCTTAACATGTATCGCTCAAATCAAAGAAGGGTATATCAAAGCAGACAAGCGCAATATATTTTTTTAGAATTTATCTCTACGTATCAAACAAAATTTTGAGATACTTATTTATAAACGAAAATTTGGAACTGACCCTATAAAACAAACCACCATTAGGACATTAGGACTCACCATAGGTGAATTGAAAACATGATTATCTTAGAATGTAAAAAACATGATTATTACTTATTCTGATTATTATTCCTATATACAAACCTCGTAAGTCTTCTAATCTTCAAATTATTTACAGATTCTTCTCGGTATTAGCCTATAAATACGGGTAATATTATTATCGTAGTGGTGATATTAGAATCTTACAAAAGATCTAAATAATAACAATTTCGTTGTTTATAGCGTACCATATCTTCTTTTTATTATTATTTACTTTCATTAAAAAACCATGCTTATTATTTGATTTTGATTATTCGTATATATCTTATTAGTGAATGTTTTTGCATTGCGGAGTTAACTACTAAAATACTATTATTGAGTCAATCAACAAACGAATTAGAGAATAATATGACATTAAAAAATGTTGATATTCGATCGGTGGGTCAAATCTGATGACGGTGCTCCACCCACAGGCCACAATGAAGTGCCTCAGCACTTTCCATTAAACTTACATTCATTTCCCCTCCAGTTTGAAAAATGACATTAGTTTCCCCTAACACTCTGTTCATTAGCAACAGTTACCATTAGTCCATTAGTGCCATCAACTTGTGCCTAAATGAACTAACTCGTCTATTTAACTGTAACGCTTAACTCACTCTTACATTTGTATGAAAAAGTTAAAGGTTGAAACGAGCAAACAATATTATTCCTTTATATTAATTTACAAACTAAAGTAGCAAAATATCATGCCATATTAGGGTACATGTAACTTTATCATCAATCATGTGAATATGAGAATCTAATGAGATTCTAAAGGTAATATGATCTTTTAACTTAAATTATATTTCACAATCATATAAGCACAAAAAATAAAGTAATACATTTCTAATTTCTTTTGAATTCTACAAAATATGTAATGCAACAAAAGCATAAAACTAATATGAACAATGAAATACAAAACTAGAAAAAAAAGTAACACAATCGTTTATAATAAGAAATATATTCATTTAAACATTTTTCTATACGACGAACTTATAAATTAACTTTTAAGATATGCATTATTTTTCCTTAGTGATATGTGTGACGACAATGTAAATACCTCTCAACACGCATAATAAAAATAATATAGACAAAAATACGATTTCAAGGCTTTTACCCATTTCCAATGGACATCAAGTATCCATCTCACAACTCAAGAAAAAACTATGCCTAAATTTATCTGAAAGGTAGATGAGAGAATATGAGAGGGGAGTGTTTTGACAATCATGTGATTTGTAAAGGTTATGTTAGTGGCTTTTTAGACAACTTGTATGATTTTAAATGAATATAATAATAATAAATAATAATAGTAGATGTAAAGGAATCAAGGAAGGCGTAACGTAGCCGAAAACACCCGGTCAATTGTCTAGCACCGACGCGACCGAACCGGGTGACTGCCCACCTGACTTAGCCATACTCGCACCATTACAGCTCATCTAACCACGTTACATGTCTTCATCACACCCTACTCAATATCACCATTATTATTATTATTATTATTATTATTATTATTATTTTTCTAATGACAAATGTATGATCCTGCTTCGGAGAATATGTGTTATCTTAATCGGGCCCACCTATTCGTTTCCCAGCCGAGACTGCACCCCCAACCCCCTCAGGAGGAAACTCATTGCTGAGAAAACCTACTAGGTCAACCCTGAGCAATTTTTGCTTAGAGTCGGACTTGAACCATGACCTCTTAATATTTACATGTAATGGGCACCTCACCTTAACCAGTATTATTATTACTATTATTATATGCACCATTGAAAATGACTAACCACTTCCATATAAATATACTCCACATTCCACTGATTCACACGACCTGCTAATTAATACCTTCATCTCTCAAACTCCCAACCTTCATTCAAACCTATCATCACAAGTTTCGGTAAGTTCCGTACTCATCAGCTTCTTTGTGAATGAATTATGAATGAATGTGGTTCGTCACTGTTTTGTTTACAAATTCTTACTGTTGCATTGCGTATTGTATAATGTATATTGATCTGGATTTTGTTTTATCTTCTCTGCTTGTTGTGTTGTTCTGTTAGCGATTTGTTACAGTTTTGACGAAGAAATTTGATCTCTGATGAGTGTTATGAGTAATGTCAATTGATTCAGGAGTAACGTATTCATCTATTGCTCTATGAATCTATGATCAGTTTATACTGCATTTCCGATAGCAAATTCAATTGAGAATGTTATTTTTCTGTTCTGAGTGATTCAGATCTATTGTATATAACATCTGTATAGTCAATTGCTTCAGTTTTAACTAGGTTTTAATTCTCTGTTAGCCTAGAGATTTGAAGTAATTCACTCTTCTGAAGCCAAGGTAACAATGAAATTGACGGTGGCATGTTAGTAAATTATTAGGAGCCTGAAATTGTGAATCATGATTGGTGTGGGATGTGTTGAATTTGAAATACATCTTTGAAGGCTAGAAAGCTTAAACATGAAGTAAAGGGGAAGAACAAGAACCTGCAAAAGCATTGAAAAATCATCATGTGGAATATTTGAATGTCAGATAGTCAGATAGATTGCTTAAACATCAAGTAGATGATTAGGTCTAGTTTCACTGCATCTTAATTCAGACCCAATACAGTTGAATCATGTAAAAGTATGGTAGGTGGTTGTTGGTAATTGATATTGACATTGCATCAGAGCAATGTAAGATGAGATGTTACTATCTATGTTGTTCCACATGAACAAAATTTCACATTCCAGTTATTGCATTTTGTGTCTGTTATAGTAACATCTCATCAGAATATGTTTTCTTTAGGCAATTGAAGGAGGAGCATTATGTCAAGTATGAAGCAGATGGATAAGAAGAGAAGTCCAGTAAATAATCAAACACAACGTCCTGCAAAGGTCGGAAGCAGGGAGATTAAGTTGCAACATGAAAAGTCGAACAAAACATTAAGATCAAAGGAAGCAAATAAGAAAGCTCCATCTGCAAGATTAAACTCCAATATTGTGGTAAGTGACAGAAAGAAGAATGTAAAGCCCTATGAAAATCATGAAAAATTAGCAGTAAACTACACCGACAAAGTGAGCAAATATAGACATGACAAACCTTCTGCAGATTTAGATAAGGAATCAAGTAATGGGAGGGAAGAATCAGATTCTGAAACCATCACTGATTCTATTTCCTCCAGTGGCGACTCACCGGTTACTGAGCATGACTTGCATTTACAAACCGACGCATCATCTAATATATCCCACAACTCAAAAGATTTGAGAGTTCATGCAAAACCACCATCGACTCCTTCATCTATATCATCTGAAGTATTAGATGGACCGGACCTAGAAGAACCGAAGGAAGAGGATATCTTGGATGAGGTACACAGTGGTGGAAGTGATGACGAGATGGTTGATGCTGTGGAAAATATTGAAATTGAAACAAAAGAGGATTTAGATCTAAGGATTGCAAAAATGGAATCGAGAATTGAGCAACTTGAAGATGAGCTAAGAGAAGTTGCTGCTCTTGAAATATCTCTCTACTCTATAGTACAAGAACATGTTAGCTCAGTATATAAAGTGCACAAACCTGCTCAACATCTATCTAGACTTTATATTCGTACAGGCGAGCATTTTTCTCAACAAAAGCGTGCTACCATTGGCAGAAACATTGTATCAGGGCTTGTTATGGTTTCCATCTCTTGCGGGAATGATATTTCAAGGTACTTAACTTATTTCTGTTTTGAGGTGCCATTATTGTTGTTTATCAAATTTATGGACTGAGAATTCAGGCCAACTTTGAATTTGCAGGTTGACTTTCTGGTGGTCAAACATTATTGTATTGAGGGAAATAATAACCGAAGCATTTGGAAGCAAACAACCCAATAATCCTGATTTCAATATATTTGTTGACGAACTTGAGAAAGTTGAGTCAGAGATCTTTTCACGAATTGTGGAGTCTATATGGTGTCAGGTATAAACTCTGGAATACAAGACCTGTATTTCCATTATGTAATAATTTTATGCGTTTTAAGGATATTAATAGCAACCTTTTAATTTACTAAATTGTTATGATTTTATGCGTGCAGACCTTGACGCCTAATATGCTTACTGATGTATCTTCAAGTGACCAGCAACAAAGCAACTTTTCCATTAATCTATGGCAAAATGCTTTCTACGATGCTTTCAAGAGACTTTGTCCTGTTCGTGCAAAGGGGCATGAATGTGGTTGCCTCCCAATGTTGGCAACAATGGTGAGTAAGTTTATCTTTTTCTAAAAAATAAAATAATTGATGATGCTACTTACAATGAACTAAACTTTCATCAATTTCACATTTAATGATATCATTAATTTTGCATGCTCAGGTTATGGAACAATGTGTTGCTAGACTTGATGTAGCCATGTTTAATGCCATTATCCGAGAATCATCCAATGAAGTTCCAACTGATTCTGTATCAGATCCTATAACTGAATCCAGAGTTTTGCCTATTCCAGTAGGAGATCTAAGTTTTGGCTCAGGGGCACAACTCAAGAAGGCGGTATGTATTTTAACATCAAGTGAAAGTTAGGAACACAAAAGATGAAGCAAATTCGTTGCTGATTGTCTTACCTTTTTATCACAACTCACAATGCAATTCCAACTTAAGTGATCAACCTTCACTGCAGGTTGGAAACTGGTCTAGATGGCTCACTAACAGGTTCTCTGTAGATGCCAATGCTGCTAATGAAGACGAAAAATGGTTCCATCTTCTTAATTCATTAAGTCATCTTCTAATGGTACCCAAGGACATGATTTTGGACAGATCAATTAGAACCGAGGTTTGTTATATATATCTATATCTCAACCGTAATAAAATAGATCTCATTCTCAAAAGTCAAAACTAACCTGAAATACTTGTCACACAATGTTATTAGGTATGCCCATCAATAAGTCTTCAGCTACTTAAGCGAATACTCAACAGTTTTACTCCAGATGAATTCTGTCCAGATCCAGTTCCCCAAACTATAATTGATGCAGTTAATGCAGAGGTATTATCTTAATTGCTTTCAGATTTTACAAACAGACTACATAGTTTTAGATTTGATGTGTGAAAACAGAAATTTTATTTGTTGATTGCACTTTTGATGATGTGTGTAGTGTATCGCTGAGGGTGGATCATCAGAAGACAATTCCAGTATCTGGTTTCTTTATCCAGCTGCAACAATCATTTACAAACCTCCTTCCTCTATCGATATTGCCAGGAAAGTTTACGAGGAACTTGAAGAGCTTGATTCTATTGGAAATATTTCAAGTTATGCTGGTGCAAATACAAGGTACAAACTTCTTCATGAGGTTTGGTCATCATGAGTAGTTAAAACTTGTGAATACGTTTTTGAATTATCGAACACGATTGTTTTGTTGAAGAGACTATATATACATCATATATGAAATAACCACATTAACCACTTCTATAAAAAGGTTATCTACATTCTATTCCGCTATGTGGGTCCCAGCAATGCATATTTAAGATACATCATGCACTATCGAGTTTACAACAAAAACAGTACATAGGTGATGTGAGATCTACAGATGAAATTTGGTCGTGTAGTCCGTACATGGATGCTTATTTATGTCTTGGGTCATTCTGTGGGTGATGAACTAGTGAGCTATCAGAATGTACTTGCTCAAGCGGTCCAGCCATGGGTCTAGCCATTGGTGGTTCCTTCTGTTTGTTCATATCACAATGATATACTAGCCCCTTATTCCAAGGGTATTTCTTTACATGGTTCATGAGTTTATAATCCATGTCTAATAACCAATTAACCACATATATAAAATGATTAATTTTTTAAAGAGATGTGGCATTACTAAGGATGTTAATAAAATTTAAGAAAACTACTGTTGAGTTATATCATTAAGTTTATTATGAAAAAAACAGTAAACATTTGTTCTATTTATTTTTAATGATAAACTCACACTCATACACTCTAAGTTATACATATATGTTCACATTGAAACATAAACCATACATGTATGTTGTGATTTTGATAAAAGACAAATCAGGTAAACAAGGATCTTGTGTGTGCAGGGTCAAGTGCATCAGATTAATACGGGTCTGATGCATATATTCTTAGTTCCTATTTTGTGTTTATGTAAGAGGCTGAATTTTAATGATTATGAAAATGTAATTGGAGATAAATGATGATAAGGCACAATGAATTTAAGTTGTTCACGTGTTTGTAAAATGGGACACAGCCTAGTTAATGCGTCAATACCTAACTCAATTACAATCACAGGTTTGGTTCCAACGCTTGGAGCTATTTGGTTCACAAATCCTTTTTAAGCGATTACAATATGTAAAAAAAATTAAAACAGAACTATGTTAAGTGAAACTGAAATTTTAAGAAACACAAATAAGAATTTGTCAAAATGAATTAAAATCTATGATGTATTTAAGAGAAAATTGCATAAACGGTTACTATGGTTTAATCAAATTACATGTTTAGTCCCCAAACTTTAAAAATTATAAAGATAGTTCAAAATTTTATGTAATCATTGCATGTTTGGTCCCTAACACTAAATTTATTCATTTTTTTTATGCATTTTATAAAATTTAAATTAACTTTTAAATTCAATTTTAGTGACCAAAAGTACAACGCTCACATAAAAGTTTGGACTAACTTTGCACTTTTGTAAAATTTGAGGACCAAATTTGCAATGGCTACACAAGAATTTGGACTAACTTTACAATTTTCAAAATCTGGAGACTAATCATGCAATCTGATCAAACCATAGGGACCATTTATGCAATTCTCTCTGTATTTAATAAACAAGCTTGTTTGATTCGTGAAATTGTTTAGAGGATTAAGAAAATCCATTAAATTTAGAATTTTCTTTATTGTTTAAGCAAACAAGTTATTAATTTTAAAATTTTAATTCATACGAATACCGTTAACCATACAGTTGATAGTTAACTTAGATAATAATGGAATGCTTTTCTGGAAAATAGGTAAATGTGGCATTAGTTGTGTCACTATTATAGAAAATGACCTTTTGCTACCAGGTCAAAAGACTAAATATATTTTCAAAATAAAATAATAATACTTGAAAAGATGTAAATATTTTAGAAAATACTAGTATAATATTATAAGAGATTAATGGATTCCCAAAAGAAGATAATAGAGAAATAAAAGAAACTCAATTATCAAATAAATATAACATCACAATAAACTAAGTACAGAAAAAAGTATAATTTTGTGAAAACGAACCGAAACACATATTAATGAGAAGTATGCATATGTAATAGTAATAGATGCAATCGATAAGAAATTTATGTATATGAAGCACTTTAAGGATACACATAAAGAGATGACTACTTAAAATGCCCTAAACACCTAAAAGCCTTAATTAAATCTGCTTGACATCCTTCAAATCCATATACAACAACATCAAAGATTCAAGGATTTAAGCTTATTACACACACTTAGCTCTTGCTCTTAAACTTCATTGTATTATCATGGCATTAGCCTATCATTTGAGCATTAGTATTGTACATGTACATATTGTAAATTAATTTCTCTTGTGTCACATTAACTTATGATGAATTTATGTTAGTATTTTGATGATTTGTATGAATTTGGAATATTTGCATTAATTCAAGTTATCTTCACTTTATTTCTTAAATGAACGTTGTGTTTATGCGTCTTGACTATTATTGAAGCCTGTGGTTGTTCAACCACATCAAGTTGGAAAACCTTGTGTGTTAACATTCATTCATGAACTTGCATTTTTATAAAATCATGGCACAGAACTAGAGATAGTTAGTGAAGTCTTTAATTATCAAGAAAGATAAACCTATATCCTTGTGTTCTTGACACTTCTTATGTTTTTTCGTCACTATATATGTCGGTTTATATTAGTATTCCAAAGAGTTGTGCGAGTTGGTAATCTGAGAACCCGATGAATATTTATAACCATTAACACAATTTTACCACTAAGTCTTCTTTGCATGGTTCAAAATGGCCAAGGTGTCATGGTAGTACACTTGTTATAGAGAATCATTAGAATTACTTATCTCTAGCGAGAACTTAATTACATTTTTGAGTTTAAAGTGATTTTGCCAAGTTTTCTATGTCATTTATCATATATTAACTAAGATGAGTCTAAGTCAAGGTGGCACCCCTTTATTATTATTGTTCATTACTTTTATTTACGTTTCAAAATTCTAGTTTATTTACTTTAATTGTATTTCAAAGTAGTTATATTAACCAACAGCTTTTCATTGGTTAAATAATTACAAAGTTTTAATATTAGTAGCTCCCTGTAATTGAAAGTTGTTCTTACCACTTATTTGATAGATGCAATTACTATTGCTTATTTTTACTTTACAAATTTCTAGTGTATTAGTTTATTTACTTTAATTGCATTTCAAAGTAGTTAAACTAATAAACAATAACTTTTCATTGATTAAACAGTTACAAAGTTATAATATCAGTAACTACCGTGCCATTGAAATTTGTTTCATAACAACGCTATAGTACTATTTGATAGATACTACCGTGTCATTAAAAACTGGAATTAAAAGATAGTCGGAATGAGTAATAGACTTGCTCAAAGGGAGGGATCGTGTTCAAATAGTGGAATTTACAAACTCGATACACTAGAAAGAGGAACTACTTAGGAGAATCCTATTTTAAGGCCATTATAAATTATGAATTAAGAATTTATCTCGTACCAATATTGGATGTTTATTTTGATGTTATCAAGATGATTATTTATGTTATAAATTGTTGTCGTCAATGGTGAAGCTTAATAGCCATCTTTCTTTCACCTAGTAATGTTAATTTTTGACTCGATAATTAAATTTCTTTTATATATATCGAGTTCACACACATAAAATAATTTACTTTTACTCTTTTCAATCTATAGATCGATTTAAATGTAGTCATTGGTTGTCACCATCAATTAAAATTCAATGTCAATTGAAATAATGTACTTATATACTTATGGAAGTGGTCCATTTACATAGATAAACATAAGCACGAGATGAGTTCAGTGGATACGATATAAAGTGTGATATTTATATAAGTTAGGCAAAATGTGGAATCTCACCCACCTCTTAAATATTTTGAAAATCTATTTTATTTTGAGAACTTAAGAATTTTTTTAAAATGCATATTATTTTTTTCATCATTTACTATTTTTATATAAATATTACATCATAAAATTAACAATTGTTTTATCTTTAATTGAGTATAACATTCCTATATTAGAAAAACAAAATTAACGTGTCGAATTGCATATCTCTCATGTATTAGGTTATACATATCATATAAAAGAACAAGATAAGATTGATTTGGAACGTGACAACTTCATCGGCTAAAATTAAACTATACGACATACATAAACCTATATAAATCACATAGTTGGTGGTTTAATAGTAAAAACAAACCCTCTTGAACACTTGCTTTTAAATATTATGAGTTAAATCCCATAATAAAAAGAATCCCACAATAAAAATATTAGCCGGTTAAAAAATGATTCTTAATGATATATTTTATAACTCCCTTTATATTTTATTCGTCATCTCTACTTAATTGGGGTGTACATGTCAAGAACTACCATGCCTATCATAATGACCCTCTTCAAAAATCTGCTTTGGAAATATCAAAAGACACAGTAGGACAGATGCAACTTGAGTCATACTTATTTACTACTTAATAAACTAAACAAGGTACTAGAACCACTATAGTTTTTCTTAATGGACTTTGGAACTAACCTAATACCCAAATGTTTTTTTTTTTTTTTTTTTTTTTTCTCCTGAAACGCGACGTCAACCGGTCACATTATTGATGTTACAAGCTAGACTTACCAGGAAATATCATTAAAGAGGAAAGTGATCATGGAGTGTTTATTTGATATTTATAATGTTTAATTGTGTTATTTTATTATAAATATCAGTATCAAACATGTTTATTTTGAGTGTGTTATTGTGTGCAGGTTCTAGAAGGAAAAAATACACGTATGGGGGCTTTATGAAAGTATTGGAACAAGTGGAAGGACTGGATCTGCAATTACGCTAAAGATATAGTCAAATTAAGTAAAATCAGACACCACTGTATCATATGTTGACCACCGTATCAGTCATTGTATCCTCGACGGATTTAAGAGAACAAGCAGCGTACAACTTCACAACCACCATATCATACGTCGGGGTGGGCGTATGATATGCCGATCACCCCAACAACCTCCAGATTTTAAGGTTTGTCTCCCCTGCAAATTTTGGAAGTATTGAAGGTATTTTTGAGCTTCTTGCAAGTTGCACCACGGTTTCACCCGAATCAAGCATTAACAACCTCCAATCAACCATTGAAGATCCAAGCATTGCGATGAGTGGTTAATTCATTTGTAATCATTTTCAGGACGACAGTTCTTGTAAGTGAAGCACCAGATTTAGTTTGAATTGATGTTTTGGGTTATGTTATTTTGACACAATAGTCTAATTGTGAGTTTGCTTAAAGTTAAAGACTTATTTATGTTTAACTATTCATATACTTACATTCGTATTCGGTTTTCTTGCATCGTGAGCAGTTTGTTTTGTATGTGAATTCTTTACATGAATGAGTTGGTAATTGTGTAAACGAGCGAGTCTTAAAAGATTGTTTTATAAGTACCACTCTAATCAAACGATTTCGCTAAGTCATGTCTATGTGATTCGCAATCATCTTGAAAATGATTGTCTTTTTTGTTATAGTTTTCAAAATCCATAATCAAGTTTGTTGTTTTCTTATTTGCATTCTATTGACTTTTCATCTTAAACAAAAACCTAAAAATATTTGTTTTTTTAGCTTTCTCGTTTGTGTTTTAGTTCTAAGCCATTCAAGCTTGACATTTTTTACTGATTTCATGTGAAGATAACTCTTACTTACTACACTAGTTATAGGTATTTAATTCATTCAAATTTATTTATTTTTTATCCAACCACAACAATATGATCACCATCACTGTGAGAAAAGCCATTTGAATCAGTTTTGAACCTGAATTCCTAAGATTCCAAGTTTAAAATATCACCTTCATATCATTAGACGAAAAAACTAACTGCAACCACTTTTCTAACTATCCAAGTATTCTTATTGGTTCAAGCAATCATATACACCATTTTATTTTATTTTGCCCAAAATACCCTAAGCTATCATTACTATCGGCGCAATTCCAAGTACCCTAAAACTAAAACCAACTTATATATCATAAAAATAAATTTTAAAAATTATACAAATATTTAATTAAACCACTTTTCGGTCGGATATATAGAGTTGCAACATGTTCTGCAAGATCATATCGAAGTTTGCAATATACATTTGGATCTTGCAACTCCAAAAGAACATTATCTTTAATAAATGAATGGACTCGATGATTCCTTTTGTAGACCCGTGATATCATGAGAAATTCAGGGCTACCAAAGACGCTTTGTTGAAAACTAACTCATCATATTGGTCATGTGGGAATGAAATATTGTTTGTAGATAGAAAAAATGAAAGTATTGGTATTTTGGATGTAAAAAAGAATGGAAATGAGTTTATTTTGGGTGAAGTGGGTATTTAAAATTTTGAATTAAATTAATTTTTAATTTAATTTTAACGGTCTTATTATGACCGTGCTAACGTTCACATCAACCTACTCTCACTCGGCTTTTCTAACATGATTTCCCTTGCTGAAACCAAGTTGGTTGGGGCATGCAGCAATGTAGCCGCGCCACCTGCAATACTCGCAAACCTTAGCCGTGATACGTCACAAGCACCCTACTAGATGATATGTATTTTAATGGTAGCAGGATGTGTAAATAGATTTGCTTATTTAGCGTTTAACAGTTATATGATAAACAAACATATAAATTCAAAATTAGAATAAAAAAAATTGTCTGAGTTTAGAGGTTAAAAATCAAAATTAATATAAATTGTTATTGCAACAACTTACCCAACCATTTTGACATGATTGTGATTAAATTTGTATTCTAATTATCTGACCAACCCACTTTAATGACATTAATGATTACCTGTTTTGGCAAAGACACAATTCCCTACGCATCCATCTCTTTACTTTTTTTTTTTAATGGCCAGCGAATATTTTTAAGTCTGGTCACCCGAGTAAACTTAATGGCGAAAGGTCACTCACGCCCGGGAACACAGACAGCGGTGGTGACCTGGCTCACCCACCAATCCCGGGGAAACCCATCACCTGAAGGCCCACTGTGATAAAACCCCTGATCCACTTGAAGCATATTGCACCAAATGAGACTTCAACCCATGATCTCCACTTTAAAAAACCATAGAGTGGCTTCTCCTAAACCAATTGATCTAGGGCTCATTGCTATCTCTTTACCGGATTCAAGAGTTTTTAACCAAAATAATGTAAAAGAAAAACTTATTTGACAAAATAGTATAGTTTGAAAAATAAATACTAAAATGGTGTAGTTTGAAAAATATTTTGTTTTCTCACTCCTATTCTCATTGACTACTTTATAAAATATTTTTTAACTTTTTTTAACATCAAATTAGATCACTGATATTAGATTATCTCCACTGGTAGAGTACATCAGTCCGTTTGTATTAACTTTAAACCTGAAACTATCCTCAAAAATAAGAAAACTCACCGCTCCAACTTGAAACAATTATTTTTTGACACGACTTGAACGCAACGGCCAACACCTTCCCCTATTTTTTTGACACGACTTGAACCAGACGGCCAACACCTTCCCCTATTTAATGAAACCTCTATTTTTTTCACCACTACCTCCCACAAGTCAAGGGAATGACGAATTCGACACTAATCCAAAACTTTGATGGTGATGAATAAGCTAGAAGAACATGCATGTCCGAGTGTAAATTTTGGTTATTTTATCAAGAAACCATTTCAAACTTTTTGGCGAAATAATATATGGAAAACTGCAAGAATCATAAAAAACGTGTACATAACACATCATTGAAAAGGGTTGGTTTACCCGATGCTTGACTTAACTCTCGCTTCACTCTCCCCAGGGAGTGCTCGAAACGCTTCGCGATTTAATATACTCAATCTTACCTTAAACAGTGAATATGAGACTGTTTTTTATGGGTTAACCCCACACCGTCTCATCCTACCATCTCTCCTCCGCCTCCGCCTCTCCTCCCTTAAAAACCTCCTATAGGACATATATGCTCATTGAAGCTATACCTATGAATTTGAAGAGAAGTTGACCTTTTGGGTTTTGACTTGGGGTAGTTGTATGTCTTGTGACAATTGACAGTCATCATTCATTATATGTTTGTTTGCCCACCACAACTCGCATTCCCACCCTCCTCTCTCTCTCTCTCTCTCTCTCTCTCAAGAAGAAAAACCATCAAAGAGTAAAATGAAAGGTGGTTTTGTTTGTTGTCTTCTTCTACTGATTATGGTTTTCATGTTCTCTGCAACTACTGATGCATCAAGTAAGCAACTCCATCTCACCTTCATTAGATCATCTATTATCCAATCAATTACATCATCTAATTCAAGATTAATTATAATCTTTAAAGTTATCTTCAGCCAATTAAATCACCTTAATCATTAGATTTAACTTGTTCCCAAATTAAATTAGACCTTCTTCTTGTATATGGTCTCCATCAACAGGAAATTCTGGATGGATGAAAAAAGAAGTTGCATTACAACAAATACATTTTCAGGTTCTCTCTTAATCACACACACCCACTCTCTCTCTCTTTCTCTCTCTCCTTATATGCTTTTTTACAGATAACTCACAAAACATCTAATCCTACTTTTGAATTTATGTTTTATCATTCATGTTACATGAACCCTCAACCTACACTTTGGTACCAGTAGATCACATCGATTTGGTATCTTTATATGTATGATTCTTTTGTTACTACATGATATTTATTATGTAGAAAGCAAAAAAAAAATGTGCGTTAGTTTTTTTTAATTCAAATGTAAATATTTACATGATAAAATTTTTAATTTTTATAAATTTTGGGTAGTGTTTGAATCTGACATAATTTTAAACTTAAGAAACTAATAAAAAAACACAGATTATTTAAATCTTGTAAGTAATTTAGTCCCCCTATTCAAATAAGCTTTCGAGTTTTTAAATACGTTTTAATTACTCAAACATCCTCTTAGAGCATTCAAAGCCCGTTTCATATATTTATATAAGTGTAATCCTTATATTATATGAAATGATTGTAAGTAAAGGAGAGAGAAATATTATTGTTTAATTTGTAAATTTAAGTAAATATTGTTCAACCCTTATAATTTTTTTTTAATATTTTTAAAAGTTGTGAGTGTAGGAAAGAAAAAAAGTAATAATAAAGATATAAAAAATATTATTTAATTAAAAAGCTAAGAGAAAAAGTAATGTTTTTAATATAATTATATGGATAAGAATAATAAATGGATTGTGGCCTATGAATGCTTTTAATTAATTGTCTTCGATCAATGGTTGTGTGTTGTTGTAAGCTTTTGAAAATTTAGTTCAAATTATACTAACCTTCTGTCTTTTATTCTATGAAAATCATATGTTAATTGCAAACTATATTTTTATCTGATCTCATTGTTTAAGAGAATACAAATAAATATAAGGTTTCTAATACAAATCTCATGGTTAAGAAGACATCATCTTTATGTGATGGCTATTGTTGAATTTGCTTATCGAGGGTGAAATTTTGGAATAGAAATGACATGGGGTGATATTACAAATAATTGAGGTTCATTTGACGTCAAAATGAAATCAGCAAGAGAGCCTCAAAATCCGGTTCATCTTGTTGGCTCTACAACTATTAAATCATTTTATTTTATATAAACAACCGACCATCTATGTATTAAAAAAACCGACAATTAAATCATTTCATATAAACAACGACCATCTATTAAATCATTTTAACGCCGTTCAAATTCAACCTACGTTTTAAAATTTATTATACTTTAATATGCAGATTGTTTATTTTTAAATATATTCTATATTAGTCTTATGTCTTACAACTTGAATTAAAAATTCACGTAAAAAACAAATATAATATCGTGTGAAGCATTGAAACTAAAGGTCGCAGGGAAGGGAATAAATAAGGACTCATATGTATTCTCCGAGAACTCTAATAACAATATTCTCACCCATGTAAAAATTGTCTTTTACATATGTAAAAACAGAGTTTTTAGAGTGTTTATAAAATATAAAATTATCAAAACTCATAATTTGTAGAGTTGTAATTTGCTTCAACTAGTTATATTTGTTGAGGGTTGTAGGACAAAATCGACACGATGAGTGACAAAGAGAACACAAGATATGATGAATCGACACCAAGAAGATTGGATATCGAAGACATGGATTATGGGGGAACCGGAGCAAATGAGCGTCATGACCCCAGGAGCCCCGGAAGAGCTTAACTCCATACAACGTTAGTAATTGTAAATCATTCCCCGTATCTTAGTGCGGCGCGTTTACTAGCAACTTAATTCGTGTAGTTATATGTGTGTGAAAACCATGATCATATATATTTGTTGACATATTACACGACTAGTGTGGTCTTAATTAAACAACCACCACAATGATGCAATCTTATAAAACAATTTCAAGGATTATAGCTAGATTCTTGTTTTCTGTTTGCATGTAATCTCTAAAAAAGAAAAGATGAGAGTCTTATCGAATTAAGTTAACCTCCTATAAATATAGGGTTAAGTCTTATGTAATCTCTCAAGAGAGAAGAGTCAATTTTGTAATTGTTTCTCGCTTTCATTAATAAAGAAAAGGACGTCATGGGTTACAACATATATTACTTACTAAAATAATCTATACATAGAGTCTAATTGGTAATAGCTGAAACAACTTTTTATACCATCATAAAGTTTCTTCCATTTGACTTGTATCGCCCTCTTCGTGCCCGAGAACATATTTTACGTATAAATGCATTGCAATCCTCCTTGAATTCAAAATCAATATGTTCTCGTTACATAGCACGGGGTATATGATTTCTAAGATGAAACGTTAACATTAGTAACAACTAAAGGGTTTGTGTCCTGATGCTACTAAAATGTGTTAGACAGATGTCTCTTATATATAAGTGAGGGTTTAAGTTTCATGACATCCAATAAAAAATTGATTTAGTAGTATGATTAAATGATGTGTGATGGGCTTCTGTTATTACTTAATGGACTCATTTAATAGTCACTAGCCCAACAAGGATTAGTACTATCAATTTACACTTTAAAAGTTTGTTTTAAAGTAAACGGGGCATTGACTAGAAGTTTAAATGAAATAAAAAACGTAACCCCAATATTAATTCCGGTTAAAATAACTTAAATTTTAAACCTAATTAATTGAAATAAACAAAAACAAACAATCGTTGTAAATTTAAGCCGATCCTTGAGTGATCCCTATGACAATTTTCAATTAATTGAAACTCTCCTTCGCTAAAGATCACCAAGACCCCAATTTTTGAAGGTTGAATCATCTTATCGGCAAGAATCTAGTTATATTTTTGTATTTGTTTTTTACCAATGTCTTCACTCCAGTCTTCAAAGTTTTAAAAGTTGGTTATTGAAACCAGATGAGGATTCTTTTTTTTTTTTTTTTTGTAAGTTTCATATTTTCAATATTTCTTAATAGCTTTTTAATTCATGCGTGTTCCACTATCATAGTAAAATATTTCAAAAGTTTTGCAAGAGTAACGATGAATTCTACGTGAAAACATATTTGTAAAATTCGTATTACAAATGCACCAAAAGTTTTTCTTGTTATAACGGTTAAAACATGACAGTGATTGGGATGAAATGTTGCACCCCTTCGTAAAAGAGTACAACATTTGATGGTTATAACATTATTATTGAGTATTTCACTGAGACAACGGATAACTGCAATTAGTTATAGTCGCCAACTATTGTACTATTTGATGAAGAGTTATAACGTTTCATCCCAATCACTATGAAACTTGAGGGTAAAAAATATAATATTTTGATATGAAAACTAACACTTGTAGTTTTCTTTTATTCCCTGCAAATACTGATTTCAAAAGAAATTGGTCTTATTGTTCTCTCTTCGGGTTCACGAATATCACACAAAATCATACTAATTCTTGATCTTGTCTGAGTTATATCCGATTGATTTATTCAGGTGAACCATCGAATAATTTCGATTTGAAAGTGATATTCACGACTCTCAGATTATCCAAGTTTGATTTCAAGTATTCTACATTTTACAACTTCATTTTCACATAGATTTCATTTACGTTTTTGTATTTAATTTGACAGTGAAACACACGATTCGAAAGGCCATTTAGGGATATTGGAAACGCCAAGAAGAAAAAAAAAAAAGAAATCACCACTGGTCATGTAGTTTAAAAGCAAATATATTATAAACATTTGTAAAATTTATAATTCTAAAACACTAATGTGCAAAAAATAATAATAATAATATTAAAAATCATTAGTCGCGTTTGTACCAACCTGCAATACATTAGTCATATTCGTGTCAACTTATCATGTTCATATATGATACTTATGTATGATACTTAGGTTTGTGTGGCATTCAACCTACAAAAAGGTAGTATAATAACCAACTATACATTTAATTTTCTGTTATCTTGCATTTAGTAAATTAACATTGGTGGGTGGATGTTTTCAAAAAAATGGGTATCGCAATAATTAGCATGCTAGAATGAGAATTGGCATATGTGTCAAGTCTATAGATGAATCATTATTCGTATTTTAAGGTGGGGTTATCTCATTATTTCGAATCTGTTACTTTTTATTTTACTCTCGTTGAGAGGAGTTTTAGCAATCTATTTTTCATTGTTTTTTAGCAATCAATAATGTGCTTTTTTTGGTGAAGGACATACACGAATGATTTCTAACAAGTCGCTTCTTTGAGAATATATCGCTAAAAACAAGGTTGGTTAAACATGTGGATTTAATATTAGAATAAAAATAATGTTTTTATTTTTATCTAAATATTTAAAAGGATTTTTATTGACAGAAAAAAGTAAAAAAAAAAAAAAAATTGATAAATTTAAATCCTTTGTGTTAGAGATTAGTTTAAATAACACAAGTTTTTATTAATAATAGAAATAAATGGATGACATGTATAATAGATTTAATAAATAGTAAATATCATAGAAAATCAACATATTTTTAGTTTTTATTGTAAAAATCACTCAACAAACTTTATGGTGATGTTTCAAGTTGTTTGAAATTTTATTCTTAAAAATTCTGCTTAAATATGTAAAAATCTGTCCTTTAATAAGTTGGTGACATTAGTGAAAAGATTAAAAAAAAAAACTTGAGTGAGTTGAGATCCACATACATGAACTTCCATTTACGTATTTACTTTCTCTACATTTTTACGATGTTTAAATAGCTGTATAAACATTCTATTTAGCACTTCCGTTCTAAAATGATTATTTACACACTAAATTTAGTAAACCCGTATTACACGGGTCGAATAAATAACATATTAAATATAATTAAAATTTGTTAATAATAAAATAATATTTTAATATAAGATATGATTGAAATCTTTCTTATTATAAATAAAATAAAATATTTTGTTTTAAAATAATTATTTTAAAAAATATCAATTTTAAAAACTTTTTTATTATAATTCCTAATTTTAATTATTTTATAAAGATTTTACTTTTTAAAAACACAAATTTTAAATATTTCATATATTTAAAAAAGTTTGATGTTTTAAAATTTTTTCTTATTTCATAAAAAAATATTTCTTTAGAAATAACATTAATAAAAAAATCTTTTTTTTAATTTATTAAAAATTATTTTAATATAAAAAAATTAAATAATATTAATAATTAATATGATTAATTAATATGAGAGAGAGATACGAGAAAAAAATAGTGAGAATAAATGTGTAATGCCATGTGTACTTTTTTTTTAAAACCATTTTATTAGAGTAGGAAGAGAAGATAATACGTTTTGTTATTTCACAAACCATTCTAAGTGTAGCATTTGTTCATAGTTGTAGAACATATATATATTGTGTTATGAGTAATAGTTAAAACCAACACCATACATGCTTTAGCCATATTACACAATGTGATCACAAGCATGAAACAAAAGGCTGCAAACTAGATAATTTACATAACCTTAAGCCTACATATCAATGCTAGGGGCTCGAGTCTTTGAGCCCAGAGATTGAAGGGCTGCCACAACTTCGCTCATAGAAGGCCTTTTTTGGGGCATAACCGACGTGCATTGTAGAGCTATTTCAAGCATCCCCAAAGCCTCTTGTTTGCAAGAACTCGAGATATTTGGGTCAATTACTTGAACCGACCCGTTGGTAATGTTAACTTTCCTTCTTACCCATTTCACAACATCAAGAGACCCCTCACTTGAGTCCGTTGGCTCGGCTGCTCGTCCTGTTACAAGCTCTAATAAGATCACTCCAAACGCGTATGTGTCTGTCTGTTCTGTAGCCTTTTTGTTGTACCCAAGTTCTGCACTCAAATAGTTTTAATAGTCATTAGCATCTAAACAAGAAAAACACACATATTATAACATTCATTAAGATCATTATATACCTGGTGCTATGTAACACAAAGATGAGGACGATTGGAATGAGTTTTCACCTAAGATCCTGTCTAATGCAAAGTCAGTAAGCTTAGGATTGAATTCTATGTCCAAAAGAACATTTTTTGACTTAACATCTCTGTGAAGCAAATGTGGAACATAATCTTTGTGAAGATAAGCTAGTCCTTGCGCGATTCCAATGGCGATTTTCACGCGAAAACTCCATGACAGTTGAAAATCTCCTTTGCTGATCAAATCACCAAGACTCCCTTTTTCCATACACTCGTAGATCAAAAAGATCGAATCATCCGAATGGCAAAACCCCAAGATTCTAACTATGTTTTTGTGTCTGATCTTTGCTAATGTCTTCACTTCTGTTTTCAAAGTTTTGAAAGATTGGTTTCTGAAATTTGGCATCTTTTTCACAGCTATGAGCTCATTACTAGGCAAGTTCACAATGTAAACTCTACCAAATGCACCAGAACTACCTCTAGAGGCTTTTTCATCCATTGACATGATCAAATCCTGTTCAGTGACTCGAATCGGGTAAAAGAAAACCGATCTCCAAACACCTGTTTCAAGATTTTGGATTGATGATCTACGAAAAACAAAATACCCAAACGCCAGACTGAGTATCCCAGCTAATAAAGCTAAAGAGATCAATGCACAAGCAAGTTTTGATATGCCTGTTCTTCGTGTCGAATCATCTTTTGGACACGAATTGGGCAATCCGGGACCACACAGATCAGGATTTCCTTGTATGTATAAAGCGGGAAGACCTGCGAGTAGTGAAGAGGGAACTCGACCAGATAGCCTATTGAAAGATACATTAAAGAGGGCAAGTTTCAAGTTTTGAAGCTCAAGTGGGATTTCACCAGTGAGGTTATTATGAGAAAGATCAAGGTAAGTTAACACAGGCAAATCTCCTAATGATTTTGGTATTTTACCAATGAAATTGTTGTCTGCTAAAGATAATGACACTAGCTTCTTACACTCTTTTAGCTCAGGGATTTCACCTGTGATGTAATTGTGGGAGAAATTGATGATGCTCATCACAGGCGAATCGCAAAAGTTTGGTGGGAGTTCACCATATAAGCCATTAAGTGAGGCAGAGAATCTGTACAAGCTTCTAACTAAACCAAGACCATGAGGGATTTTGCTAATGAAACTGTTGTTATCTATTTGAACTTGTTCTAACTGAGAAGCTACTGATATGGAATCAGGAATTTCACCAGAAAACCGATTGTTTTCAGCTCTAATAACTTTAATCTTAGGTAATGACCATAAGTTATTAGGGAATTCACCATGAAACCCATTGTTCTGAAGCTCCAATCTTTCAAGATTCAAGCAATTACCAACCGAAGTATTCGATAATGATCCATTAAAGTTGTTTGTATGAAGGCTAAGACTAGTAAGCTTGTTGGATTCACAAATCCCATTTGGGAAAGACCCAAAAAGATTATTCTCCGAAACATCAAAAGCAACCAACTTTTCAAGATTATCCCCAATTCTTGAAGGTAAAACACCTGTAAGATTGTTCTGTGACAGGTCAACAGTGGTCAAAGCTTTCAATTCAACAATGGAGTTAGGTATTTCACCATAAAAACCAGATCTTTGCAGCAAAATCTGCTCAAGTTTCAAAAGCTTACCAATATCACTTGGAATCTCACTTTCCATAAAGGGATTTAGAGATATATCAAGAACAATCAACTCTGTAAAGTTTCCAATAACATTGGGAACACTACCTGATAACAAATTGCTACCAAGATTAAGAACCTGAAGGTTTTTTAAGGATCCAACCCCATCGGGGATCTTCCCTTCAACATGATTTTTGCTCAAATCAAGAAACTTTAAGGATTTAAACTGAGAAATCTGATCTGGGATGGTACCCCAGATGAGATTATTACTGAGATTAAGAGTGTTCAAAGATAAGCATTGAGAAAGATGCAGGGGAATAGGTTGGTTAAAGAAGTTATCAGCCAAATCAAGAGTTATCAGATTAGATAACTGACAAATTGAAGGTGAGATTTCACCTGAAAGATTAAGATTTTGAAGGGTGAGAGATGAAATTGTGGTGGTGGTGCAGGTGACACCAGTCCAGCTACAGTGGTGTACAGTGGTGGTGTTGGACCAAGATGAGAGGTGGTTCATGGGATCATCAATGGTGGATTTAAAGGTTAACAGAACATCTGCTTCTGATGTTGATGATGATGATGATGAAGCATTAATGGTGAAGGTGAAGAGGAACATGAGTGTGAGTGTGAGTGTGAGTGTGAGTGAGAGTGTATAGTGAGAAGCCATTGGAGGGAGAGATTGTGAGAGGGATGAATGGTTGGATGTGAAAATAAAGTGAATCCGTGAAGTGAGTGTGACATTTTGGTATATTAATTAATATTATTATGACATTTTAATATTATGATATGTGTATTGTCTTTTTGTATGTAGTTTGTACCCATGAAAAGCTATTCAGGGAGAGCATCTACTTGCTTTTTTATTCTCTTGGTTTTTGTTTTAGTATTAACGATAAAAACAATTTCTATCGTAATCGCTAATCATTAAATTAACATTCACCTTTACACTTATGGTTAAACTAAGAGTCTAATTACGCAGGTAACGAATTTGGTCTGTATCTTTGAGAAATTACAGTTTGATCCTAAAAATATTCTCAAACATAATAAGTTTAGTCTCTAAAATGTACGTACACTAACTTTTTTTTTTTGTTTAAAAAAGTTATGCGTTCAAATAATTTTCAACAACCATTAAGTTATCCTATAAAGCAATTATAAAATGTTGGATTCAAATATTATGAAATAGATTTAAACTAGTATTAAGCTCTCGTGTTGCAACGGGGGACGTAAAAACATACCAAATAACACTAATGTCACATCACCATCGGCGTCCACAAACACCGAAAAAACTTATATTAAAAAAAGAAGTGTTAATTTCAGTTTTATTGCTTAAGTTTTAACTAAAGTAATCATTTTACTTCAAAACATTAAAACATCAATTTACCTTCAAAAAATTTCATATGTTGTTTCAATTTCACTCCAAAAGTTTCATTATTTTGGATAAAATTAAAACAACAACTGAAAGTTTTGGATTAAAATTAAAATAATTTATTAAACTTTTGGAGGTAAATTCATGTTTTTAATCTTTTGGAGGAAAATAGTTATTAATTTTTAACAAACCTCAAAAAGTACAATTGAACTTAACTCAAAAAAAGAAATAAAAACAAAAAAAAAATTTAAAAGATATATATAATCACTTATGCACATGATACAAAACTAATGCAACAATAGGTTGATAATTAATGATATTTAAATTAGAGTATAGTTAGAGTAAAATAGGGCCGAGCCTTAAATAAAAAAATTTAAACTATCTTCATATTATTCATGACAAAATTTTCATTTATGGAAAAATGTGTGTAAGATGATAGTCAGAAAACATGTTATGCACGTGACGGTAGCCGTGGAAAAATGGAACCACGACTGATGAAACCTAACGGTGGATTTGACGGAATAAATACAAATACGATTGTTGTTTGCTTTGACTTAAAGTAGTTAAAAAAGTCGAAAGCAACGACAGAGGTCACAAAAAGTCAACTGTCAACACTTACACTTTCGTACACATGTTATGCTTCATCTTTTTACACAAATAACAAATAGGTATTTACTATATTTTTTCAATTATTTTCTTGCTTATGTAAAATGGTTTAAAGTTTAAACCAACTGTAAAGGTTAGACGTTTGCTTAGTGGTTGGTTCCAAATTTCAGAGTGGTGGTAAAATCGTTAATATTGAACACAGATAAATCTCAAACATATTGAATCAGCCTAAGTTACTCTAGTTTAAACGGTTCAATCAATTTTAAAGATTTATAAACACCAGGGGCGGCCCTGAGAGGGGGCGGAGTGGGCGACGCTCAAAGTTCGATCTCTTCGGGTGCCTGAAATTTTTAAAAAGGCTTTTATATTATATATGTATATTAAAAAAAAGAGAGATTTTTTCATATTTTCTCTCCTCAAGATCTTAAATTACATATTTCCCCCATACATAAAATTAATTACATATTTTCCTTCTTAATACATATGTATTACATTATCCACGTTATTAAAATTAACCTATCAAATAACTATTTTATCTTGTTTTTACTAAGAGATTTTTACGTATTGATGTTTTGTTATTATAATTGTTTGAACCTTTGACAATTGTATTTTGTATTTGGAGATGTAACTTGGATTATGGTGATTATTGTTTCAAAAGGAACTTTTGTATTTGGAGTTATAATTATATTGTTTTTATTTATATAAAAAACACAAACTTGAGAAATATGTGTTTGATGTTCTTAAGAAGAGAAACGTGTAAAAATAACTTAATAAAATTATGGATACAATAACCATTCAATAACAAATTTTAGTAAAACGTGTAAATATGCAGTATATATGTTTTAGAAAGGGGAAATATGTAATTAATTTTTTAACTTGAGTAAATATGTAATTAATGAGTTTAGGAATGAGAAATATGTAAATGACCCTAAGAAAAAAACCTACAAGTCATTAACACTCAATAATTCTTTTTAACATTAAAGTTATTTTAACCTATTAAACGTTAGACCCATTAATATTTTAATTAAAGTCCATTACAATTTATCCATTCCAAAAACGTTAGGAGAGCTTCATGATTTGCTTAAATAAATTACATTATAATACTTTTGTTTATTAATATAACCATTATTGTTGTATTATAGACTTTTTACATATTGTTTATTGACTTTATATTATACGGGTCTATTTTTTTTTACTCGCCCAGAACCTAAAGTTTTTCAAAGATTCCCGAGGACGACCCTGATGAACACAATTATTTCATGACATTTGCTCTAGACACTATATGCATGTGCCAAACTTCTAACAAGTGCATCAAATAACAACTCAATTAGATGTAACAATGTAATGGGTTTTGATGCGAAGGTTAATTACAAAAGTGTATTGATAACAATTTTAATGTGTAGATCATGTGTTCGAGTCTCATTTGTTGTAATATGTTCTAAGTAGGCATGAGGTTTTACCAAAGTGAGTTTTTGAGCAGTGAATTTATCCTGGAATGGTGGACGTGCCGGATCATCAGTGTTGTCTGTGTTCACTGGACGTAGCCGTGTGGTGGCCTTTCACTAATAAAAATACTCGGATGACTAGGCTTTTAGTATAAGTTGGCTGGTAAAAATAAATATACATTTTAACAATAAATCATATTAGCAATAAATATACATTTTACCAATAAGTCATATTAGCAATTTGATGCATCTTTTAATACATGTCGATGCAAAAGGTTATAACATTGTATTATATTTTACAGTTTTGATACATCGTGTAATACATTCTCGTATAGTGTTATATGTGCCCCAACACCGGTACATTGAAATAAACTTTGATTCACCTTTTTAAACATGTATATAAAAATGCATTACGTCAGTGTAGATTTTATGAACTATTATATCAAGTTTTTTTTTCCATCCAACTTAAATTCAACGTAATTTAATTTTAAATAGTAGATTAAATATTATATACATCTAGATATATAGATGTAATTTCTTTGATAAATAAAATTTAGTATATTAAAAATACTCTAGATTAAAAACTTGTTAGTGAAAATCATAAACGGAAAGTCAAATATGAGTGAATCAGAAAACACGTGAACTTCAACCTCTTAGCGTTGCATTCTAGAGTTTAATAAACGAAAGAAAAGAATTGAAAAGAAATTAACGAGAAAAAAGAAATGAAGAGAAATAAAATTGAAGAGAGAAAAAAAAGTAGAGAAAGAGAAAAGATATATAATAATTTCGTGTTCCAAAGTTCGAATATAATAATAGAAAAAATAAAGATTTTATGTGTTTTATTTCATTTCTTTCTATTTCCTTCCATTTTAGAAAGAAAGTTAGAATAGAAAATTATTGAAAATTTTCCTTTCTTTTCTTTTCACTTTCATTCTTTAAAAAACTCGGGAACAAAAAAACTTTTTTATTTCTTTTTATTTCCCTACTTAACAAAATTTAAAAACACAATTCTTTTTTATTTTTCATCCATATCCTTTCGTTTTTCTTCTTAAAAAAGACTTGGAGACACAAAGTAAGAGTTAATTTCATATTTTGCTATTCCAAACCAGGTTCATTGTGGACAGGATTTTACCTACGTTAATTAATTTAACTAAAATTGGTTGTAACCTGAACCCATTTAATGTTATTTTCTGTTTATATGTAAATTTTATATTATTAGTTTTGTACTAATATGTACAACTATGTTAGAAAACCGTGTATTATACGAATTGAATAAAAAATTTTAATTAAATAGTTGCCATTAATATTTAAGAATCATGAAATGATTTTTTAAAATAACATATGATTGAAATTACGTATAAAAAGTAATTTAAGTAATAAAACAAAAATATTAAAATTTAAAAGATATAGTCATAACTCAATGAAACTAAAAGTGTGAGTCTGATTAACGAAAATAAATAGCAACATATTGAAAAAAAAAAAAAAAACAAACCAATCTGACTTGCTTAAACTAAAAATTCAGTAACACATAAGTTTTTGATACTAATTACATGGTGCTATAAACTATTATATAATTATAAATATTCCAGAAAAGAATATAAATATGATCAACATTAATTGATGAGAGTATATATGTAATTTTTGAGTTAATTAAGTTTATACCATGTAAAGAACCACTTGTCAAATTTTATTAGATTAACTACGTGTATCTGCGTGTTATTGCAGAACATTTATGCATATATTTAAACAATTACTGATAGTCATATAATTAAATTTATTTAGTCGCTTCTATTTAGGACCTCTAGTAATTATTGTGTCTGTCTTTTATTGAAAATATAAAGAAATTAATTGTTAACATATAAGTATGAACATCAATTGATGAGAGTATATATGTAGTTTTTGAGTTAATTAAGATTATAACATGTAAGAACCACTTTTCAAATTTTATTAGATTAAGAATGCGCATATGCGTGTTATTGAAGGGTGTTTATGCATATATTTAAATGATTACTGATAGCAGTAATATAATTAAGTTTATTTAGTCATTTCTATTTTAGACTTCTAGTAATGATTGTGTCTATCTTTTATAAAAAACATAAACAAACTAACTGTGAACATATAAATATGAACATTGATTGGTGAGAGTATATATGTAGTTTTTGAGTTAATTAAGTTAATAACTTGTAAAGAACCACTTGTTAAATTTTATTAGATTAACAATGCGTATCTACACCTTGTTGTAGGAGATTTATGCATATATTTAAATTATTAATGACAGTCATATAATTAAATTTATTTAGTCATTTTTATTTCAGACCTCTAGTAATAATTGTGTCTACCTTTTATTAAAAATATAAACAAATTAACTGTTAACATATAAAGCTATTCTTTTTTTAAATCATTATATTAAAATGGTTGATAAATATATTATTTCAATAATATTTAAACACTTAATATCTTTTTAAAAATCATTTTAAAGCATAATTCCAAATTACTCAATCATTAAAAAAACTAAAAGAATGAATATTTAAAACAAAAGAAAAATATATATTTATAGTATGTTTATTTTAGGATATTTTAGTAAAAAAAAACAAATAGATTATTTTTAAGATTTTCTCTAATTAATAAGAAAGAGAGGCGGGAAAACATATTTTTTGAAGGGTTAAGAAGCTAACATGTGTCTCATCAAACTTTGTTTTATTATATACTATAGACTATAGATATAGATATATGTTGTTTATTTAATTTTTCATAATAAAAATATTTAATATATACTTAATCATAATAAATGCATAACTTAAATTTGAGAAGTAAATATTAATTCATAGTGAAAATAAATTATAGAAGTATTTAGAGTTAATTGTCATTTTTGTCTTTGAGTTTTGATGTGTTTTGTTTTTTTCATCTAGAATTTTTTTTTTCTTCTGGGTCCCTGACTTTTTAAAAAACTTATGTTTTCATCCACTTTTGTTAACCTAGTTTATTAAGTTTGTTAAGTTAGGGGCACTTAAGTTATTATAATATAAAAAATTTAAATTAAATGATTTGTATATGATTTAAATGCCCCTAACTTAACAAATACAATTAATTAAGTTTGATAAAAGTAATTACCTTACTTACTGGCAAATTTCTTTATGATATTAAATGATAAAGGTTTTAAGTAAATAAACTAAACCACTATATATCTAAAAATGTAAATCTTCTTATGCTAATAATTTATTAATATTCACTAAATTATAAGATTCAATTATATCATATTTTAAAAATATATTTTTTAAAATTTTTAATCTTCATTATTTGTCATTTATAACTTCTTAAATTTTTTTAATATTTAATCTTCATTATTTGTCATTTATAATTTCTTAAATACTTATTATCTTTTAATTTACCAAAGGTTGATAACATCAAAAATACAAAATTTTTATAAAAACTAATGATTTCAAAAAATTAAATTTATTTTACTCATATAATACATAAGTTCTAACCTAATACTTAAAAAATTAATTAATGTAACACAAGAACAGGATATTGGTAAATAACATAGAATCCAAGGCAAGTCAACCATTTGAGATGAGTGTTCAACCCTTTAAAATTGGCTAAATTTTGGCATGTAATGTAATTACCAGCATGGGTGAAATTACTCTTTTGTTGCCACCCACGTGTGTTGTTTCTTCAGACTATCTAATAATACCCTTCAGAATATTTTGCGTGGAATTCTAAATTTCGTAAATATAAATTACCTACTTCAATGAATTACAATTATTTGTAACCAGTAGAATTAAACTCACGCGTTACGATGACTCTGTTGATAATATTCTGAGCTGTATAAAAAGATCGAATTTATGAACTGAACTTGAGTGTTTAGCACGAGGAGAGAGTGGAAGGACAGCGCGTAGCGGCAAGAGTGTTGAAATTTTTAAACTCGATTTCGACAACTTTTACATTAGTAGTCACCCATTGATTTCAATTACAATTCACATACATCGACAACTCAGTTTTATAAACAATTCACGCCAAACGTTATTAAAAATAAGAACATCAGAAAGACACTCAGATTTGATACACATCATGTTTTAAAGTTGTAAGATGAAAAAAATCAAAATCTTAAATAAGTTTTGATGTATTTACATTTGTACTTTGATTATTTGTATATTATTACGCACAACTCCTCTTTTTATGAAAGTTACACCGAAATGGCGAAATGTACATATGAATAAACACGTCATAAATGTATAATTAAAATTTAAAAAAACACATGTTAAAAGTTATAATAGAATATTAATAAAAAACAAAAAATTGTAAGTGTGTCATGTGTCAAAATATGATTAAAAATACAAAACAATTACAAAAGTATATGGTTGAAGTGTAAGTGTAATTAAATTTGCGGGGACCATATTGTAACTTGGTGCTTAAATAATTTGTCACTAGTGCTTAAAGTAGTTTTTTCTTATATAAATCACCTCCCATACAGGTAACGCTAGTTTTATTATAAATCTTTATGATGATTTTAACTTTAACAAATAAGTTCACTACATCTTATATATCATATTTGTAACAAAAATTTGGCACACGAAAAACAATACTATTCTTAGGCAAAATAGGGAGTTATTCATCAGGCATTTTTTACGTAAGTATGAGCTTAGCCCAGTGATAAAATTTTATGTTTTTTTACATACAAAAGCTGTGTTTTATGTATATAAAAACATCAAACTAATTTCTTCTTAGCTTTGCATTTCAAATCGGTTAAATTACTTAGAGTATTCATAGTAAAATTTAGATTTTTATTCTTATAATTTAACTAAAAATCATCTTTATTTCTTAACTTTGTTCATCTTTTGAAAATCTCTCGGATCTCATTCCTTATATTTATCTCTATTTAATTAAATATACACTTTTAATCATTTTTTACTAATTTTTCTCTCTCCACTCACGTAAAAATTATAAGTGATAAATCATAAGTTGGTAAATATAATAACTCACTATTGAACCCATATATATAAATATTATAATTTATGGATAGAGAAATTTGTAAAAAAATGACATGTAGTGAATTTTTTTTTTTTAATTTTTTTCAATGTGAGTGCTCTTAGATATGAGTAGATGAGCAGACAATTTAGGGTTCTAGTCTTCTAGAGTTCTAGCTTCAGGTTCTTAAACTCTTATATGAAAAGAGATGATGTATTTATTCAAGAAGCCCAGTGACACAAACTTAAAAGCCCATGTTTATAAAATTATATATATAAAATAACAAACAGAGTTCATTTCTGTTTTGTGCCGTTATGGATTGACCATTTTAACGGTTTTACCTTAATAGTTTTAAAATAACAAAAATCCTTCCTGAAGTTACTATTTTTTCTCCAAATTACTCATCGCCCCTAACTCCGTTTAATTCTCACGTTAAATGGGACCCATGTGCCCCTCACATGAGGGACAATTATGTCTTTTTTGTGGGTCCCTTTTAATGTGATAATTAAACGGAGTTAGGGGGGAGCAATTCGAAGATAAAATAGTAATTTCAGATAGGGTTTTGGTTATTTTTAAACTATTGGAGCCATGGTTGCAAAACTCGCTAGGCGCTGCCAGGTCGGTCGACTGGGGAGTTGCGAGTACTCGACCTACGCGGGGAGTACTCGGGGAGTACTCGGACATAATAAATTATAAAGAAATTAGTCTTTGGAAAATTATATATATGTCAAATATTATAAGCTTACTAATATTTATAAAAATATATGTGAATATCAATTATAAATCAAAAGAATACATGTTCACATACAAAAATATATCAAAACGTAATATCAATTATTTAATATTATAGACGTAGTAATCATTTTATTATCATTTTCTAAGGTATCTACATGAAAAACAATAAAAATTTAACAAAAATCGGTGAAAAACAGCGAAAATCGGTGAAAAATGGTGAAAATCCGAGTTGGGCCGAGTTGGCCGAGTAGGGCCGAGTTGGCCGAGTTGGCCCGAGTAGGGCCGAGTTGAGCCGAGTTGGGCCGAGTTTGACCGAGTTTGACCGATTCCGAGTAATATTGACCGAGTTTATGAAAAGCGCCTCGGAACCTTGCCGAGTTCCGAGTACTCGTCGAGTACTCGGCCGCCTAGGCCGAGTTTTACAACACTGATTGGGGCAAAACCATTAAAATAACCAAACCATAGATAGCAAAAAAGAAATTAACTCTAACAAATATAGGGAAAGTTTATAGTATAAAGTGTTGTTTTCGTGCGAAAGGTACGAAGCAACAATAACCATCGATCTAAATGATGAACGGTTCAGATTTAAAATGGAATAATCATGCAACGAATGTTCCTGAAGGGGTAGAATTGATAATAGCCTACAATTGTTGATTTTTTTTAACTTTCTCCCGTTTTTTTAAACACATATAAAATTTTCATATGACATTATTTTTTTAAAAATACACCATAACAACAAAGCATTTTATCCTCTGATTATAGTATTGCTATACTTTTTTTTAAGAAATAACTTTTTTTTTAAGAAAACGTCTATGAGTTGTGTATATAACTTGCGTGATTATTCATTGCATAATTATAAACATAACTTGTATAATTATCATATAACTTGCGTTTTTGATCAATATAACTTGCGTGATTATTTTTTATAACTGAGTAATTTTTCTTTACGTAATAATAGATATAACTTGCGTAATTATGAATATAACTTGCGTAATTATTGAACTTTTATGCGTAATTGGAGCGCGGACGAAACTACCCCTCCACTAAAAAACACGTGTCACAGTCTGGTGACTTCATACGCTTTGCACGAAAATTACATTTTGTATAATAATCGGCCCCAACAAATAGATATAGTTTTTAAGTTGAATATTCGAATCAAATCGTACCAGATCTCTTAACTTTGAGCTTGATACGAAAATTGAAATACAGATTCGGTTCGATTAGAAATTTGAGTTTTCCAACTCTTATGCAAACATGAACTATGAAGAAGAAATTTGTGAACCAAACTAATCAAAACTGAGTTCAAAGTCTTAAAGACGACTGGTTATATATGAAGATGAGAATTTAGTCCTTGTTTGGTTCACAGAATTCTTATGAATTGAAATTGAAATTAGAAAATTTTTCATTCAAAATTCTGTTTGGTTGATCAACGGGTGGAATTGGAATTGAAATTTTTTCCCTCATTCATTAAAATTCACATTCATTCCACTTACCCATAGAATATTTAACAATCTAATGAAATATTCAAAATTAACATTCCAATTCCACTCAAATTTGACAAACCAAACACGTTATCAATTTTCATAAAATTCTAATTCCAATTCCAATTTCAATTCATTTGCAAAACATTCTGCGAACCAAACGACCCCTTAGAGTTTTCTGGTAGCAACTCAAAGAAGAAGATGGAGATTAGATGAAGTATGCTAGATGATGTGATGATAAGAAGTTGAACGTATGATGATCTGATCCAAAGATAGGGAGTCACAACATCGACCGATGAAGATAGACAATGATGTAAACATAAGAACACATGCACACAAGAATGATGAGAAGATGAACTCACTAAAGTGGCTTAATGTTTAAAAACAGTCATGAGGTAAGAACCCTTTGATAAGATGGAGATAGTGAGATGATAAAGATAAAAGATGTGCTCTCTCTTTGCTAAATTCCTCCGATTTATTTTGTAGAATTCCAAGATGTGTGATCCATATTAGGCCCAACTCTAATCCAAGCCTTTTTAGATGACATCTGTACTCCACCAGCCCATAAGTAGTTTGCCCAACGCGTGAATCCAACTTATCAACCCAATATCTAGCCCATTTACCATATTTACATGCAACAAAAAAACAATAAAACCATATATTAGAACTAATTATATACTATATCAAAGATCAACTCCATTGCTACAGTAAACATTAAAATTTTATACTTCGATCACATGTGTTTTTAAGGTTTTGATTATGGCCCTATATAATTATGAAAAGTTGATTTAGATTTATTTTTATGTGTAAATCCTTCTTTTGTTTTGTTGTTTATGTTAAAGTTCAGGTTAATGTTTTGTTTTTTATTAGTTTTAAATTGTTAATTTTTGTTAATGTTGTGTTCATTGTCATGGTTTTTAAATAATTAATTTTTAGGTGTTTTTAATTTATGTTTATCGATGTCTATTTTTATTGTTTTATTTTACGATTCTATATTATTAACATTTTGCATTCAGAATTTTGACGATGTTGAGTTTGGTTTTTAAATATTTAATTTTTAGTTGTTTTTAACTAAAGTTATGTTTATCGTTGTCTATTTTTATTGTTTTTTTACGATTCTATATTATCAACATTTTACATTAAGAATTTTGATGATGTTTGGTTTCAAAGCGATTATGTAAAGTTTTAAGTTTTTTAAAATTGGTTCGCCCCCGCTGTAAGACAAGAGTTTTCAAACGAGAGTGTAAAACGACCGCACGGCCGCAACAACATGCGGCGTGCCATCTAGTATTACATTAAAGATTAAACTATCCATATATTACATTAAAGATTAATATCTCCTTAATTAAATAAACTGGAGACATCTATTTGTGTTCAAATCTTCTTCAAGAAAACATATATTCCACTTTTCTATTGGATCAACCAACAACACTGTTGCAATAACACACAACTTAGTGTTCGTATTTGATAATGACATTTTCTAGGTTTAAAGAACAATTGGAAGGATTATCCTATGAACATACTCAATAGGTGAATTTAAACAAAGAAATGATGATGCATTAAGAACACTAACTTTATACATGAAGTTATGAATGGACGGGGAATGAGATGTAGTGATACTTTTGTTGATTTTACTGAAATTTTCTCTAAATTACAGAGATAAGATATAGGTTGGGATCGGGTTATGAGTGCTCTTATGAGTTGTGTTCGAAAAGTAGAACAATTAAGTTTGTTTGGAGTAACTGGATCAAACAAATAAAATCAACACGGATTTTCGATTAATTACTAATAGACACTTTATATTAATAAATAAAAGACACTTTATAACCTAGTTGTAAATTTGTAGAATCTTAATGGCTTACCAAATATGTTTAATGTTTCCACTATAAGTGTAAACCTTTTGTTCTCTGTTGATTCAACTTATAATACCCATGATCCATTAAAATCTAAGTATGCTAACCAATCATAAATGATTATGATGATTGATAAAGCAATCATTTTGATCACTAGAGCACATTGAGGGTGTTTAAATGTTAATCGATAACCCTAGGTGTCCCATGTAAGTTTGAAACGTGTAATTAATTAAATTTAAAAGGTGTCATTCCTAAACGGTTGTGTACTCTTTCAAGGTACATGCCCATGTACATACTTCGCGTAAGAATCCTAGGTGCATTCATTCATACAAATGTGTGTATAGTTTTAATCTACACACTCGTGTACATATATTTGTGATGTGGGGTTTAATGGTTCTCGGTGACGTTTAAAGGTTATGCCAGATAAGCTAGAAGTCGAGGGGGAAGGTATAACAATTGTTTTGTTTTTTCTATTATCTTTTATTTCTTTTATTTTTATTCTTTCTTGTTAATTTTTATATGAAATTAAAACCAAATAAAAGGGTAAAGCATCACGAGAATGATTACACAAATGCTATGTCATTTTTATTTCATCATAAGAAAAGTAGTGACATTTACATATCGATCGTACGAGGATACAAGCTATAACTCTTGTAGACGGAATGCTTTGCACTTCTAAAGCGTGTGGAAAATGAAACCGAAATCTTCATGAGTTGTTCAAGCATTTAGACAAAGGCATTGAATTGCAAGCCTACATTCAAGACACCTAAGTATCAAATCGCCCCACAAACTCTCAGCACACACACTGCATTTACCATCACTATCAATCCCTTGTTCAAATGATAAATGATGTGGGTGACCATCACGCTTATGAATGTTCCCAAACTTCACATTTACAAAAAAAAATAAATGTTTGTTTTATATGCAGATCAAGTTTCTCTTTCACACCGAAGAATAATAGGAGCACAGCTAGAATGCATTGATTGAGCACACACATCACAATGATAGAAACCATCATGAGGATTCAGTTTCTCCTCACAAATTTCACAAAAGTATTCACTCTTGTAGTTTTCAATTGGGAGGTAACTCAAAGGATGATTGTCATAAGGGTGCATGATTGTCTCAGGCAAAAATAAAGCACACTTCGGATGTATATATACATCATAGATGTTGCAACTATAACTCAATCGATCTTGATTAAAAAAATTCAAGTTCACATTACGGTGACACATATGACAACATTTTGTGTGGGTACCATCCTTAGCTATTGAAATGAGATGACTGGGGTGAGATTTATGTGTGATTTTTTTGGGCATGAGCCCACAAGTAACGTCAATGTAAAATTCACATTGGACACAACCATAAGCAAGTCCGTCTATACTTACAGTTCGACGATTTACTAAAATCTCAATTACTCAATGCTTTATTAACTACAAATTGTCAAATTACATAAATGCCCATCATTTGAGGGGCACATGTCTAACTTAACTGTTAATTTAGATGAAGGTTAGTGTAAAAAATAATATGCATACAATTTTATATAAAAAAGGACATGCGGTGTATTTATCGAAACTAAAGTACACACGGTGTAATTTCATGTATTAATAAAGGACACAATTTGTTAGGGGTGTGCATGATCGGTTTGTTTTGATTTTAGCCTAAAACCAAAACCAAAAACCGATATTTCGGTTTCAAGGTTTTTAAAACCGTTCGGTTTTGGTTTTTTGGGTTTCTGGTTTTCAGTATTCACTTTGGTTTCGGTTCAGTTTTGGTTTTTTTGGTTTTGTTTTTGGGCTTTAAGTTTTTAAAAAAAATTAGCCCAAAGTAATGAATTTAAGCTAGAAATTTTGGGCTTACATGATTTTGTTGATCTTTAGACATATCTATATATTCTTATCAATTCATTAACATTAAAATTAATTCCAATTAATAAAATACAATAAAAAAAATCTCAATAAAACAATTTAATCTACCAAACTAAAGATTATTCTCGAAATCTAAATATCTATCTATTTTAGATAGCATAAGTTAAATAAGTAATTTATAGACCAGTCATCTTTATAAGTGTATGAATACACCAATAAATTTACAAGTTTGGTTTTATGGTTTCGGTTCGGTTTTTAGGTTTCTATTACAAGTAAAACCGAAACCGAACCAAAAAAATCGGTTTTTAAAAAATCATCAAACCAAACCATTGGTTTCTTATTGGTTTTGGTTTTTTCGGTTTCGTTGCGTCGGTTATTTCGGTTGCAGTTCGGTTATTTCGGTTTCTTGCACACCCCTACAATTTATAATTTACTCTTTGTAGAATCTTATGGCTTACCAAATATTGTTTAATGCTTCCACGTAGGTGTAAACCTTCTGTTATCTCTTGATTCAACATATAATATGATCTGGTTGTCAAAACTCGATAAAAAACAAGTTAATATATTGGTCTTAGCTACCTTTATTGCGTAAGGGTAAGTAAGTTCGTCTTCGCATGGAATTTGTGAAAAATGTTTAACAAACAAAACTCGATTAAACTAAATATACAAACTTTGGAAGTAAATATCGAAACTTTAAATAATTTCTAGAATACTAATGTAAAAAGCAAGGAACTTTGTAACGAATTCACTAATTAATGAAAAGATAATCACTTATGGGTTTTCAATTCTGCAAGATCAACAATTAACATTTTTCATTAGGATTTACACAAACAATACTTCAAGATCTTAACTTTTGATTAAAGTGATAAAAAAAACAATCTTTTAAGATTCGTTCGTTCACAATATTACCAATTTACCTATATTAAGTTGTCTACTAGTCTTAGTGACTTCACGATGCAAGGAAACCGAAAACTGATAATCAAGCACACAATTTTATTTATAAGAAAACCATTTAAATCAACCAAAATTTAATTGCATTAAATAATATAATGTTCATCATAAAACCCTAATAAAAATATACCAATAGTCTTTCTTAACAAGAATGATTTACCCGAAAGCGATTACAAAGTGAACTAGTCACACATCATCATGATTATGCCTTCGATCTTGAATTGGAGAATGTTTGTAGATGATTTGGGAGCCTTGGAACATCAAAACTCACCTAAAGTTCTGCAATTTTCGTCTAGAAGAAGTTCTCCTCAAATTAGGTTTGATTTGGTTTAAATAAACTTGAAAATCCATAAAATCCGGATGCTGTTAGACTATCGGTGTATCATACGCCCACCGACATATGATACGCCACCTCATACACACCCAACTTGCTGTTCCTTTTGTCAAATACGCCGCCCGGAGTATGATACACCGTCCATATGGTGCCCGGCGTATGATACGTCCAAACCCGGAGTATGATACGACGATTGTTGATTTTTTCCCTTTATTTTTATCTTTTGTTATTTGCACTTCTAGTCTCTGAACTTCATCTTTTTGCTTCCTTTGATTGTCAAATATGTTCCTTTTAGCTCTGAAAACCTATAAATCAAAACATAAATAAAGTCAACTTGTTTCACAATAATCATGATATAAAATCAAGCATTTAGATCAATAAAACACTAAAATATTAACACGTGATCATAATACCATGATCCATTAAAATTTAAGCTTTGAGATTTAAACTTGTTCCTCTTTTATTCTTATGAATAAAGATTTTGTAATTGAAGTATGCTTACCAATCATAAATGATTATGATGATTGATAAAGCGATCTTGATGATCACTTAGTGAGGGTGTTTAAATGTTAATCAACGACCCCAGGTGTCCCATGCAAGTTTGAAATATGTAATTACGATTGAGAGGTGTCATTCATAAATGGTTGTGTACTATTCCAAGGTACACGCCCATGTACATACTTCGCCTAAGAATCCTAGGTGCATTCATTGACACGCGCGTGTATGGTTTTAATCTACACACTTGTGTACATATATGGGTGATGTTGGGTTTATTTGATCTCGGTGACATTTCAAGGTTATGTTAGATAAGCTATAAGTCTAGGGGAAAGTATAACAATTGTTTTGTTGTTTCTTTTATCTTTTAAAACCAAAATAAAAGAGTAAAGCATAAAGAGAATGATTACACAAATGTTATGTCATTTTTATTTCATCGATCATAAGAAAAGTAGTGACATATACATATCGATCATACAAGGGTACTAGCTATAACTCTTGTAGATGAAATGCTTTTCACTTCTAAAGCATTTGGAAAATGAAACCGAAATATTCATGAGTTGTTCAAGCATCTACACAATTATGATGAACTGCAAACCCACATTCAAGACACCTAAGTATTAACTCGTACCACAAACCCATAGCACACATACTACATTCACCATCACTCTTAATCCCTTGTGCAAATGATAGAGGATGTGGGTGACCATCAATCTTATGAATGCTCCCAAACTTCACATTTAGAAACAAATACATGCTATTTCCATATCTAGAACGAGTCTCTCTTTCACACTGAAGTATCAAAGGGGCGCAGGCAGTGTGCATCGTTTGAGCACACACATCACAGTGATAGAAACAAAAATGAGGATTCAGTTCCTCCTCACAAATTTCACAAAAGTATTCACCTTTATGGTTTTCAATCGGGAGGTAACTCAAGTGCACGGGATGTTTGTCATATGGGTGCATGATTGTCTCAGGCAAAAACAAAGCACACTCCGGATGTATATATACATCACACATGTTGCAACTAAAACTCAGTCGATCTCGTGAACGATGAAAACAATCCGAATCCACAAGATACTTACACATATGACAAAACTTTGTCAGGGTACCAGTCCTAGCTAGTGAAAGGAGATGATTCGGGTGAGATTTATGTGTGATTTTTTCGGGCATAAGCCCACAAGTAACATCAGTATAAAATTCACACTGGACACAACCATAAGCATACCCATTACAAAGTAAGTGGCAAACTCCACAATAAAATGTGTTGAAAACGGTCTTTGGCACATTTGAAGTTAGAACAAGGGTATGTTGTGGGTGACCTGGGTGGTTGTCTACTGTTGCTGGCAATCGAGTGCACCATTCATGAAGTGCAAAGTTGCAACGCTCGTCTCCATTGGGCCGACACTTGTAGAACGGCATCTCCATAATTGGTCTTATGCATGCATTGCACAGTAGTTCTATCTTTTTCATTGGGTTATGATACATAATATCTGAATTGATCTTTGAGGAGGTTGACCCAAAGTTTTCTATATCAACTAAAACTAACTCATGGTGATGATTAGTATGATGTAGGCTTACCTTAGGAGTACCATAAGTTGTAGGTACTCCAGGTTCTTTGAAAAGTAAATGTTTGGGTATGCTACAAGTTTGATCGGGAAATGGTAAACGGACAAGATCAGGGTAGTCGACATCTTTAAAATTTTTAACACTTTTACCTGAAAGATTATAGAAGAATCAATACATGATTATTATTTCCCAAATACGTAATCAATAGAGACAAAACTAATAACTAATTAAATGAAATAAATCTTATATAGAAAGATTTAATGAATACCAATAGATAAGATGGACATGAATGGTTCTTGTCTTGCTGTTGCACAATCCAAATGGACATAGTAAATGCATTTCTCGCATTTGTAAATCCAAAGATTCTCCTGATAATTAAAAACACCTTTGCATACTCTACATCTAGGGAGATATTTAGCAACTTGCTCCTTTAGTTGGAAGGAATACGAAAGGGTGAGTTGGTGGATATGGTTGAAATTGCCATTTGTAGTTTGTTGAATTAACAAATGTTTCGGTAGAAAAGCACAATCACTGTGTATTGCAAAGTTAGAACATGTGGTACATTGAAGGAAGACCCCTTTATGTTCCTTCCCACAAGCGTTACAATCGCATAAAATGGGTTTGGAGAGGAAAGGCACTAGCGTGTGTGGGTGGCTAGGGTGATAGATCCTCTTTTTGTCTACTTCTACGCCACAATTTACATCAATGATAAAGAAATAACAAATATGACATCTATAGGATACATCACCTATCTTAAGTTGTCTTTGACAATGTTGGCAGCTAACGCACCTCCAAGGGCCAAAGTATTTAGTGAGAGTAAGAAGATGTGGGTGTGATATGTGTTTTAATGTTGTTGGGACCTCTACACAAAATTTATGGAGAGAGAAATCACACGTATCATCTATACATTTATAGTAGTACCTATGGTACATGTTGATATTTTCACCGCAACGCTTACAACTACATGAAAACTCATCTAGTTTAACCAAATCCTTCCCCTCCTCATCGCCAGATTCTTCTAGATCTTCATCGTTGATCACCTGCAAATCAAAGAGTTTCAATGGATGCTCGTGTTCAAGTACCATCATCATAGTTTTTTTTTTTTTTTTTTTTTAATATTCTCTCTAGGTACTATGTTAGACTCATATGCTACTTATAGGAAGAAAAAGGGAAAAGCAGCCATGTGATATTCTGGTAATAACCAAAGATATATAGTCCATTTGTATAGATAAAAACTGATGTGTTAAAATTTCTAGATGTATATTTTTTCTTTTAAATTATATATGTATTTTTATTGTCCTTCTAGATATCTAATTATGTTTCTTATCGAAAGTTACTTGCAACTAGAGGAAAGAATGTTGTGAGACTTGAAACATAATTAAAGTTAAATCAAATTAAAGCTACTAATAAGATAAAGTATAAATCACAGTTAACTATTGTCAAATTAAAGCATAAACTCATTAGAAAACTCATACCGGGATGATAATTTTCTTCCAAGTTATTCTTTCATAAAGCGAAGCATAAATTAAAGCTATTCTTACCATGGAAGCATAGATTGATCCAAATGTACTACTAAATTAATATATAAATTACAATTATTAAAAATTTAAGGATGAACCGACGTTGAGAAATCGATTAAAGAACAAGCATAAGTTGCGAAACAAGAACCCTATAAAATGGAGATGGTGTGAACTCGAAACATACGATTCCTGAAAAATGAAAAATTGAACCAAAACCAAGTATTACTTGATATCTAAAATCGAAGACAACGTTGAAATGTTGATAACGTATCAAAATATGCTTCCTCAAATATTGTTTGGATGATGGAAAATTAAATGAATAAAATGACAACTTAAAGAGTAAAAGGGAACAATACATATGAGATATGGGTAAAGTTGTAAATGAATCCAAATAGGCTGATGATGCCAATTAATTAAGCTAATTGTAATAAAAAACTATTTTTTTTAAATCTTATTGCATTTTTTGATAACACACTGAACTAATAAGATGTGTGAATATGCTACCCAAACACCCATAGAAGCTGTGTTGGGGAAAGTAGAACAATATAAAGTAGTTGAATTGCATAATATTATGGTTCTTTTATTTGGGTTGTTTGATGGATCAAAAGAAACAAATAGCAAAAAATAAGCTGTTTATTAAAAGAAAAAAACCAATAAAATATGATTAAGCCCAACAAAACATGCAAGGGTAACGCGTCACGTTAATGTTACTTTAAAAACACATTTCATGTATCCTTCAAAAGAATTCATTTATCTCCTAATGTATAACAACCAAAGCAACGTGTACCGCCGTAAATAACTCACATGCCCACCGTTGCCTCGGGTTGATGGTGTTTTTCGTGTTTGTGTAGGAAGAAGAAGAAGAAGTGGTGATGGAGATACAACTAAAATATACCATTCTCTATTTTTTCTTGAACAAAAAATGATTGCTTGTAATTCTTCAAGTATTGATGTAGAGATGTTTTTCTCATGTGTATCAAATGAACCAACAAGTTCATGTTTTATTCTCACACCAATTGAAACCGAAAGGCTCATTAAGTTGTAAAAAAGGATACTCAAATTAATCTTGGACATAGTAAAAATGAAATTATCTTATTTAATACATGGAATGGAATTTGAATTTGAATAAACCTAGGGCTCATTCAATTCAAATTCAAATTCAAATTTGAATAAACCTAGGCGAAACGAGGCATAAGCCCGAGGCAGAAATAATAAATAAATATAAAAATTATATATCTTTTAAAAAAAATAAGCATGATTTATCTAATTACATACTATTCTTTATAAACATTAACATATTGATTAGCTAACTTGCAAACAATTCAGGGGCTGTTAAATAAGACTAGTTTTAGTCCTACATTGACCTAATTTTAATTCCAAATTTGACATAATTTACAGAACAAAATATTTATTTTTTCAAAATTAAAAGTTGAATGCTTTTTCTCAACAGAATTAAAAGTTGAATACTTTTTCTCTCCACATAGCACAATCCCTATCTTTTCTCCACTACACAAATCTAAAGATTTCTATCATTTTCTAATATATAAACACAAACGACTTTTGCAAAGGAAGAAGAACCAAAAAAGAAAGCAGAAAGCTAAAGTTTCTATGGTTAACAATAACTCATACCCAAAGCAAAATCACAGTGATGATTAACCTAAAAATTTATCCCCTCACCCACTTAAAAATCACAGTATTCATGTCTTGTATACTTCCTCCCTAATTCTTCAAACTAAAAAAACACAAAATGATGCAACTCAAACAATAATGTTCCTAACATCAAAATGTGAAAACAAAGGAATTGGGGCTACAATATTTGAATCCAACAACAAGAGATCCAAAGCAAATTACACAAAAAATAGCATCTGAACTTCACACATCAACACATCCAAGCAAAATTAAGCACAGTCAAAACAACAAATGTGAGTTAACAATATGCAACAAAAACTTGCGTAATTTGAAGCTAATGTATGAAACAAAATGAAGCTGATGCATAAGGAATGGAATCAGAAACTCAATCAGCAAATACACGAATCAGAAAACAGCTTCAAATGCATCGTAACTCATACCTGCGTCATTTGAAGCTGGTGTACGAAAATGAAGGCTTCGATCTGCGTAATTTGAACCCTCAGATCTGCGATTCAATCCTCAGATCTGCGATTCTCAGATCTTAATCATTCAATCGTTCAATCGTTCAATCCTCAGATTTGAAGCCGAACCGTTCAATCGTTCACCGTTCGGTGGTGCGATCCTCTCGTTCAAATGAAGCTTTTTATCCCTTGTTCAATCCTCAGATCTGCGAATCAGCTGAATGTGCGTGAGCAATAGTTCAAATGAAGCTTTTTATCCCTCAGTCAATCCTCATCTAGGGTTAGGGTTATTTTGGTAAATTGCCCAAAATTCCTGATATTTTAAACCCCCAAGTTTGGAAGGATTTCAAATACGATAATTTGAAGGAATTCGAAGGATTTTAATTCAATTCCAATTCTTATTTTGGTGAAACGAACAACATGAGGAATGGAATCTGCATTCCAATTCCATCAGAATTCCATTCATTCCATGAAACGAACGCTACCTAACAGTTAGAATTGCTGTTGGAATTGTAGTTCTAAGTTGTGGTAACTGGTAACTGACCTTTAGTAGTAAGTAATAACAAGTTAACAACAATCGAGTAGTGCAAACCACAACAACATCACAAGAAATGGGAATCACACAAACCGAACAATTGCTACTGCTTAGAGATAATAGAGATCCAACGACAACAGCTCGCAACCCACATTAGTGTCAACTTAGCAACTAACCAATCGAACCCAAACACACTGTTGATGACCTCCAACAGCGGTTATTGAGCCACTGATCTCATCCATAGGAACAAGCAGCACTAGCATGCGCCCTGAATCAATAGGAACAAGCCACTGTCCGAGCAGTGGTAGTCACATGCCTTGAGCAACAAGTGACGAATCACATAGTTGCAACAAACGTTTAATCACAACTGAATTGAGTCATCAACAGTAAGTTACTTCTGATAACTCGAACTTAAAGGTGACTCTCAAACGGCTCATGACGATTCAATTTAGAGATTAAACATTTTACGTTGAACAAAATATTAGTTTGTACATAAAATTTTAAACTATTGAGTTCGCCACTTGATTTCGATCCCGTGACTTTTGACACCTTTAGACGCGTTGAATCTCCGTTAGCGATACCAATTAGGATGTGAATTCTAAAGTCAAGTTAAACCATGCATATCAAAAGTCAAAACCCCTTATTTTGATCAGAGGTTTTTACTTTTTAGCAAGAGGAAATCGTTTACCCTACAAACGGCAGCGGCCATGGCGGGAATTAGGAGTATGATGGCGGGAAAATCCAACTCTAAAACCTTTTGGTCTGCAATTTCCACCATTTAAACATCCTGCTACCTCCACATACATACATCTTCTGATTTACGTCAAACGGGTTATCTTACAGCATACACTTCTCTGCTTTCATATGGGTAAACGAAAGAATACAGCAGTTCACGAAGAAAACATAGAAGAAGAAGAAGATGATGAACAGAATCATGGTGAATCTTCATCCTCTTCGAATGATAAGAGCTTGTACGAGGTATCTTATCTGTTTCTTCTTCATCCATCCTCTATTCTGAGGAAATTTAACTGTCAGAGATTTAGGGCACCTTTCGAAATTTGATTTCGTATTAGATTAGGGCTTTTTCGTTATTTCGTCAAATTGACTGAAAGTTGAAGATCAAAAAACGACCTTGTGAGATATACTCGACGCGTTGATCACTCGAATTTACTATTATTGTCTCAACTTGTGAATTGTCTAAACCCTAATTTTTGTTTCAGGTTTCCTTTTGTTTCAATTTTAGTTTGCAGTTTCATTCGTTGCGAAACAATTTAGGCTATCGATTGAGATCAACTGAGGACAAATGGTGTTTTGCATCCTGTATTTGTGGGGATTGAATTTGCACGGTAATTGATAGCCCTAGGTTGAGGATGTTTATAAACATTTAGGACCCAAGATTGAGGATGCTTATAAGCATTTAGGACCCACGATTGATTATGTTTATAAGCATCTAGGACCCACGATTGATTATGTTTATAAGCATTTAGGACCCAAATTTGAGATGTTTATAAGCGTTTAGGACCCAAATTTTAAGGTGTTTATAAGCATTTCGGACCCAAAATTGAGATGTTTATAAGCATTTAGGACCCAAAATTTAACATGCTTATAAGCATTTAGGACCCAAAGTTGAAGATGTTAATAAGTTTTTAGGACTCAAATTTGAGATGTTTACAAGCATTTAGGACCTGCAATTTGAGGATGCTTGCAGCCTGAATTTGTTGATAATGTTTTCAAGTCATCTTCTTTATTGAGAACAAAGTGTAGGGTAAGATTGTGTACACCAGATTGTGAAATGATCTTGCCCTGCATAAAGCTGGAGCTAAGTCAAGCGCCGGCTACGCCTTCTATATTGAGAACCTTTTGATGTCTGGTTTATAATTGGGGCTGCACATATGATAAATGGGTTGTTTAAAAAGAGAATTTGTTTTAATTGGTTTGGGTTTTTATTGTTTCTTATTGTAAGATATTTTTATGTTTTAGCCATGACTTGCAATTCTGAAGAATATAGAATGCAGAATGTTTTAAGGTGTTATAATATTGTAACTTTATAAGCAGTACTGTTTGATTGTTGGGTTTGTGGTTTTGATTTGGGGGTAAATTCTAACATAATTCTGTGTCTTGTAGATTCTTGGGGTGGAAAAAACAGCATCTCAGCAGGAAATCAAAAAAGCATATCATAAGCTTGCACTACGGCTGCATCCTGACAAGAATCCTGGTGACGAGGTGAAAGTTTATGCCTCATTGTATCAGTTATCTCACAAATAACATTTTAGACATTTTAATGTTTTTTTCAACTTGGTCATATGCATATATAGGACGCCAAAGAAAAATTTCAGCATCTGCAGAAAGTTATTTCAATACTTGGTGATGAGGAGAAACGGGCAGTTTATGATCAGACTGGATGTGTTGATGATGCAGTGAGTATCATCCTCCACATCATATTATATTATCCTGAGCTATGTTGACTTTAATGTTGTTTGTTTTATTTTTTCTACTAACAGGATCTTGCTGGGGATGTTGTTCAAAACTTGAAAGATTTCTTCCGGTCTATGTATAAAAAGGTATAATAAGATGTTCACAAACATGTACAGTTGCCACTATATTTCATGCTATAAGATGGAAAGCGCAAATACTGGTGTAGGTTACAGAAGCTGATATTGAGGAGTTTGAATCCAATTACAGAGGATCTGAGTCTGAGAAAAATGATTTGATTGATCTTTACAAGAAGTACAAAGGTCATATGAATAGGTACACACATATATAGTCATTTTGACCTATGATTCATTTCATTTAGAGATTTGTTTTCTAAACCTCTTTAAATTTTTCACAGGCTCTTCTGTTCTATGTTATGCTCAGATCCTAAGCTTGATTCGCATCGATTCAAAGATATCCTTGATGAGGCAATATCTACAGGTAAGTTTAAGATGCAAACTTTCCCACACAAAGAGATTTTGTAACGTTATTTTAACTCGCAGGAGACTTGAAGTCAACCAAAGCTTATCAAAAATGGAGTAAACAGGTTTCTGAAACAAAACCACCCACAAACCCGTTGCAGCGTAGGCGAAAGTGAGTCATATCATATAATAATTTTTTGAAATTTTTTATGTGGTGTTTATTATGTTGTTTTGAATTGTCACATATGATTAAATACAGTTCAAAGAAAGAGTCAGATGATTTATATGCTATCATTTCACAAAGGCAAAGTGAAAGGAAAGGACGACTAGACTCGATGTTTTCATCTTTGGTCAGTAAATATGGTGGAGGCGGGCCCTCTGCGGAGCCCACCGAAGAAGAGTTTGAAGCTGCAAGAGAAAAACTTGAAAAACGCAAGGGTTCTAGGAAATCTAAGTAGAAACATAATCCAACTGTTATGTTATCCTGTGTGGATTGTCTTATGGTTCCATCTGTTGCCTTCAGAAACATGTTTATTAGTAGTTCTTGTTGCCTATATTTCTCTTTTGATTTGAAAATTAAACTGAATCATCTCTGGTTTTGCTGCTGGTTTGTAAATAAATATGGTTTAAACTGTCAATAACTGTTTAAAAGCCGACAAATCAAACCGTACAAATCTTTAACCGATCAAATAGGTTGAGTTTTAACTTTTAACGGTTTATAAACAAACATTCTTACTAGCGAAAAATTATCTTTTAGAAGCTTGTAACCGAATGAAACTGATGATGACTTGATCAACACCGATTCGCATTAAACAATGATCTAATCATCGTTAAGATCGAAACAATTTTGAGTACAACATTCATTAAACAACAAATGCACACATTACTCCAACAACACAAAACTAAAGCAAACTTATAAACCTTAATTAATAATATTCAAACACCAAGTGATGTATACAACATTTGAAAAGCACAATGAGGGGACCCAAACCACCACTAAAACTAAAAGTTAACATAAACGTGTACACCACGGCTGCCGGCCACCTCTTTCACCCAATTGCCGCCGTTGTGCTGTCACCTCTCTCCACCATCTTATCTGTCAATATAAACTCATCATCTGCATGTCATCTTCAAAACCTCAAGAAGCTAATTCATTCACAACAAAATGGCCTCTATGTTCATCATGTTCTGCTTCTTCATTGCAGCATTAGCCTCTACAGTATCAGCATTGGCACCGGCACCGGCACCAGGTCCCGACACCGGAGCCGCGTTCAGCTTACCGATCTCGGGAGCTCTTATTGGGATGTCTTTCTTCCTGACTGCATTAGTGCAGTTGAGGAACTAAGGTCTGATCAGATGATCAGTGCATCAACTGAGGTTTTGTTGGAATATGCTGACTCTTATGATCTAAGGATTAAGATGATGTGTGTTATTTTATTATCTAAATATTATGTTTTGTTCTGTGCGTGTTGCATTTTATGTATATGCGAATGGAGCTTTGTAATGAAAGCAATGTTTGATTAAGGTTATATTGTTGATGTTTAAAAAAAAAAAAAAAAGAAAAAAAAACTACTTCGTTGTTGGCTAGATCTTTTGAAAGCTGTGTGTTTAAAATTAGACAAGCAGAGCCACTCGTAAGCTATTTGAGATCAACCCGTTAAAATTTATGTCTTGTTAATATTTGAAAAAATTTAAAGTCAAGTCAAGCTTAACCGAGCACAATTCATACTTAGATTATAAGTCATTTAATGAACAAACCGGAGCTTAAGCTTTACATAATGAGTTTGACTATGCTCAAGTTTGACTGGAGAAGAAAACTAAACAAGCCTTATAATTCGTTACAAATCTGCGAAAAAATCACTAAATGATATACATTATTTTATATAAAAAGTATAATTATATATGTACACACAGAAAAGTAGTTAAATAATAATATATAATTCAACCCGGAGCCTAACTAGAGCTTGAAACCTATTTACGAGCACGAGCTTTAAAAACAAAACTTTAAAGAAGGAAAACTCAAAATCCCTTAAATTAAAACTTAAAACTACTCTAAACTCACCAAATTTACACCCTTTCAACTCATGGATGGGGGACAACATTGTAAAAGAAACCAAACCAAAACAACACTTGTTTAACAATGTGGATGTTTTCCATTTAATTTCCCTGGTCCATCAATATACTCTGATTACAACAACTATGTATATACATACACACAAAGATATATACAATGATTCAATGAGATTCAGACCTTAAATTGACCATGAGACGGTAAAAATCAAGATTTCAAGAAGCAGAGCCTTTAGATTCTTGATTATCCAACTCATGTTCTGCAACCAAAATACAAGAATCCCCTTCCAAAGATGAAGAGGATACACTCTTCTTCCTCAAGAGCCCTGATTCTTTGGGTGAATTCAGCATCTCTGTTGTACACTGAACATCAGGTGTTATTCCTACTTGATCTATGTCATGAAGTGCTGGTGATAAATATTTGGCTACAGTAATAAAAAGAGCCGATCCATCGTGTAGTTCAGTCACACTCTGCATAATATATCATTTAATCAAGTTAATATATGGCTTATAAAAAATTATCATGGAGATGTTTGTAAATGAAAAGATTCAAAGGATTACCTGAATTTTTCCTTTTCCATATGTTCTGTTGCCAATAAGCTTTGCCCTGCCATTGTCATGGAGTGCACCTGCCAATATCTCACTTGCACTTGCACTCCCTTCATTTACCTGATTAAATAGACTCTCTGTCAAAATCTTGAAAAATGAACTAGATTTCAAGAAAACCGACGAGAACTTACAAGAACGACTAGTGGATCGTGTGTGAGAGCATGCCCGTTGATCATGTTAATAGGCAGCATGTTTCCATCTCGATCTATTGTGTTCACAAGAGTCTCGTCTCCATCTAGCCATATTTGGGCAACATCAAGTCCAGCTTTGACTAAACCACCCTGCAGTATGTTAATTCTAGTATGAATTACAGGAAAGTCATACAAAACATGACTATAAGTTATTTTAAAAGTTGACTTTCGTGTACTTGCCGGATTGTTTCTAAGATCCAGGATGTACGACTCAACACCTTGATTTTCCAATTCGTGAATCGCGTGTTTCATATCAGCAGCAGCAGTCTGTTTATGAGTAGTTTGATCATTTTAAAATATACATGTAATGAGTTCTTCTGAATGTAATATAAACCAAAGCTGTATTTTGACAATTAAGCACCTGGGAAAAAGCTAACAACTTCACATATCCAGTTTTCGACACATGACCGTCTGGCGTTCTACGAGGAATAATGGCACTCGATATTGGAGAAAGCTTAATGAACTCGCGAGGTAATCTAACCTCTCTAAAACTCGAGTCAATTGCCAACTTTTTGCCCTGTAGAGCACAACAAACATCAGAATTTTTAAATTTCTACACAAATCTTTTAAAAAATTCAAGTCAGAAAGCTTACATTGTGAACCTTGACTGTAACACTGGTCCCGACATGGCCTCTGAGCTTCTGTGCAGCCGCCTCACCGCTAATCCCGTCAAGCCTCTCTCCTGGTGGTGAACAAGATTCAATAAAGTGCATTGTATGATATTGTCATGAATGTAAAAAGGTAAACAAATGTATCCCATATGAAGATCACAGATACTAGCAATTATCATACCATTGATTTCAACCAACTCATCTCCTACATGGATTCCAGCTCGAGCAGCAGGGCTACCCTCGACACAAGATAGTACAACCTGAAACAAGAAATTCAAGGTTATCATGTTGTATAAAACCACAAGCGAGCGAGCAAATATGTGAAAAAATGAATCATGTTACACAAACCAGATGACCGGTTTTGGGTTCATTATTGACAAAGAGACCGACTCCTTGCACGTTTCCATCACTTCCAATTCTAAAACTTTGGTATTCCTGCTTGTTTAAGTCAATACTAAGCATTAAACAACACTAGAAAACAAAAACAATGGTACTTAATGTTGGAAAAACTTGAAATCCAATTGATGTACCTTTGGACTGATAATGCGAGTAAACGGGTCTCCAAGTGTAGAAATCATTCCTCTGATCTTGCTATATGCTGCATCAGCTGTTCTAAGAGGAAGCATCTCCACCATTGTTTGCTGCAGCTTTGAGTCCCAGTCTGCAAAACAAAGGTTTATTCTTTAAAAACTGTATGATAATCTAATAATCGATACTCGACCATCATCGTATATAATGGGAACAAAACAGTTAAACAGGAGTTAAGAACACAAACAACCATACCCTGATGATTAAAAGTTGGATCAACAAAAGTCTCTCTGATCAAACCCCAAGTCTCTACAAGCGTCCGCTGCACAGCATTCACCTGTCAAAACAAATTATCATCTTATAATTCCCTTATCTTCAAGCTATTTCCAATGAACAAATATATAAAAATGAAAACTTTACAAGCAAAAGATCAAACACCTTATGTGCATAACCCATATAACCCATAATTAAAAACGATATGATGATGATGATCAAATACCTCATGAGTCCGAGAAGCTGGGAATGCTATCGTCAAAGATTCAGCCATAGCGGGCGAATCTAAACACACAGAAACTGCAGCAGCAAGCCCAATCAAACCTTTAGCAACCGAATCAACCAATTTCTTATTGGATTCAACTGATTCACGATTTCCAACTTGTGGGCTCGCTTTTGTTTGAGCTACTGGTAATCCTTTACACTTTTTACGGTAACCATTAAAACTGAAACAAGAAATTCGGTGTTTATAGCCCATAAACGAAGTGGGTGTTTGTGGGATTTTGGTGTAAAGTGATGAAATGGGATCAAGATTAAGATGGCGGATTGCATCCATGGTTTTTGGTGGAAGATTTTTACTTTAGTTTGGGGGAATTTGGGATTTGTTCTAAATTTTTGCAGATTTGTGGGAAAAGAATGAAGAAGTGGGATTGATATTTGTGAATTTTATTGAAACTATATGGAAGATACTTGAAAGATGAATCTATTTTGTTTGTGGTGTATGAGTTTGTTGCGTGGGCGTAAACGTTTGCTAGAAGTGGAAGTATCTGAAGAGCCTCATGTGTTCCTCCACGTGGATATCCGTATGTGGGTTCAAGTGTGAAGACCTTTGCAATGGGTTGTATCAGTTTTATTTTTAAATTTTTTTTGTTAGAAATTAGTTCGAGTGGGTTTAAATCAGTATGAATCTGTTTGAAACCGGTTCAGTTTAGGTTTTATTAGATTGAAACCGGTTTCACCGAGTAGGGTTACTTAACTGATCTCGAGCATACGGGTTGGAGAGAAACCAGTTTACATAAGCGGTTTTTTTAGCTGGTTCGGGTAGAAATTAATTCGACCTAGGGAAATAACAAGGTTTAAATTGAGTTGAATAGTTTGAAATTGGTTTAGTGCGGATCTTACTGGGTTGAAAGCGGTTTCACCGAATAGGATTAATAACTGATCTCGAACCTACTGGGTTATATCGGATTGGAGTGAAACCGATCTAGAAGCCGAGTTGGGTTACAGTTTCGGTTTACAAACCTGCCTTTTTTTCCGTCTGTAGTGACTAGTTGTCTAGTTGTGCTGAACTGCTGGGCCTCTGGTTTGGATCCTATATGGGCTTGAATAACGGAATGCGGGTCAAAGTCCAAACAGAGCTTCTTTTTCTTTTTTTCTTTATTTCTTTTATCATCTTTTGAGTTTTATGTAGAATGAATCATACATCTATACTTTAGTAACTCGTAAATCATACATATACATATTTTTGTAGTTTACATTATTTCAATTGCACGCACATGTGTTAATTTTGTACACGTCTCACGTACATCTTGTCTATTACTTTTAAATTATATCAACTTGTAATTTATTTTCATGATAGAAATTGAATACTAGTTTTTTTAAAGAGTCTTTAGCTCTTATCATTGAGCTACCAAACCAAGTGTCAGACGCATTGTACTCACCGAAAGCACCAGTTCGATGCCATAAACCTCCTAACGCCTCCGCAACATATCAGTTCACCAGATGCTAAAGTATTGTTGATCTATTTGTTGTTCTATCAGGGTGGTTCTCAGCCTCAGTTTTCTAATTCAGTTTTGGCTTCTTTCGTAAAAAGTTGAGTCTAGCTTTAAAACAAATAATGAATTAGGGATCAAAACAAATTTAAAAACTGATTAATGATCTTCAAAAGTAACAATCAAACAATAACTCATGTTTCTTGTAAAACAAATAATCAATAACATATCTTGAAAAAGATTACTCTGTCCATTCTTATACTGATTGGGTGTCTTGAATCATCTCAATGAATCTGTTAATCATTTTCAATATATAATATGTAGAGGGATCGTACATCGATTATCAAAATTTGGACAATTTGGGAGTCGTGTAGCGTTTTCAAATTATAAAACTATTTGGGAGTTCAAACTAAATGTTCAATCAGATAAAACTCAAATTCTAGAACCATGTATGATTTGTGTTTGTGATCTCATGAATCAAAAGAACAAATTTATTGACCAAATGTCCATAAAATCAATTTTACAAGGATGGACCCAAAACCACCAAAGCAGTTATAATCTTTAAAATGCACAATTTTTAACCCTTCACATTTGAAATTTGTAAAAAAATCAACTTTTAATGTAGCGATTTTCACAAAAATAAAAAATTTCGATGCTGACATGATAACTTGACCCCCAGCCAGGAGCTCTGCCATTTGAATTCTACCAGGAGCTGCCGCCCTTGAATCCCGCTACTAGGAGCGTTTCCCCAAACCCTCGCCAAGGGAGTGTTGCCCCTTCAAATAAGAGTTACTTGGCCCATTCTTATACTAATTCATCTCAATGAATTCGTTAAATCATTTTCAACATATAATAGTTAGAGGAATCATACATCAATGATCAAATTTTGGACAATCTAGGAGTCTTGTATTGCTTTCAGATTAAAACTATCTAAATGTTCAATTGAATAAAACTCAGATTCTAAAACCACGTATGATTTGTGTCTAAGATCTCCTGAACTAGAAGAACAGATTTACTGACCAAATGTCCAGAAAATCTATTTTGCACGAATGGAGCTAAAAATGCTAAAGGAGTTATATTCTTTAAAAATGCGGTATTTTTTTTGTACACATGTGAAATTTCAAAAATATCAATTTCTAATGAAGTCCTTTTCACCAAAAAAATTTTTTTTGAAGCTGGATGATAGCTTGACCCCAGCCAGAGGCTCTGCCCTTTTAATTTCACCAGGGGTTGTCGTCTCTTGAACCCCGCTACTAGCCTACCAGGGGTGTTTCCCCAAACCCTCGCCTAGAGGGTCTTGCCTCTTGGAACCTACATTGCTTAGGGGTTTCGTCCCTAAAAAACTATTGGATTATAATATTGAAGATCACAATTAACTCAAACAAACAACTCCTAACTTGTTTCATTAATGTTATGATCACAATAATTAACTAGTCAATTCAATTAATATAACCATATAATATCTAACATAATAAATAGATGTGCCCAAACATAAATTGAAAACAATCAAAGAAACTAGTAATCAGTGGTATATATAATAATCCATCCAACTCACTAAGTCTAGAATACGGGTGGCTTAATAAAGGTCAACTGAGTAAATATATGTGTCCCAATCAAATTGACTTACTAGTGGTACCAAAAAAATGTATCACTTGTAAAATTTTTGTTCCATAACTCTATAAAATGTAATGCGGTATTCAGTTTTGTTTAAGACAATGCACACTATAAATAACAACATTTTAATTGCAAATTGTTCAAGAATCTGGTAGTTACGGTAAACAAAACAAAAGATGATAAGAACATAAACTTCATATGTAATCTATACATTAAGATGATTAATTGTTATATGTTAATGATTCGAACACAAATTCATCAAACTCCAATGTTGACGATCATAGGGGTGAAGCTTCAAGGGTTTGTATGTTTAATGGTATTATCAGTAGTACAATACGAATACACTTCTAGATAGCACAAACCAAAACATCAATTTCCATGAAAATGGTGGTGATAATATCGGCGATAAGTAGCTGAACTGAAAACACTTGGCTATGAAGAAATTGAGAAGCTTGATCAAGAGAGTGATGCAACCCTCTTGTAGATATGTGACCACAATGGATGGTAGTTGACCAATATACTCGTACCTGAAATGTACCACTATGATAAGGGTGAACAAGGTGTAGAACCACCACAAGTCAAATGTTCTTGTTGTCTTTCGAAGATCGTCTTGTGTTCTTAACTCCATTTTAGTACACCAAAGGGACACCGAAAAGGCGAAATGAGAAACTAAAATTAATCTGTTCAAACTTATTCTGCTTAGATAGTATGGCTCAAACAAGTATTTATAAGGGTTAAGATAAACTACTAGCCGTGGAAAAGAAGGAAACTTGTTAAGCAAACTTGAATTGGTCTTGATCCCAATCGTAGGAGACTTTTTTTATTCTTTTGTATATTATTATTATGGTATCTTTTTGTTTCCATCGAGGTAGTTAGGTACATTTTAAAATGCTGACGTTTAATATGATGAGACTAAATTAAGTTCTTAATTTATTATAACACAATATACCAAAAATTAATAAAAATGTTTAGAGAAAGCCAAACTATACTTATAGGTTGATCCTTAGGTTTACTTGTCTTGACGTCAAATCAGGTGGTGGTGAAGGACCTGAAAGATTTTTATCTTTGTATGCTCCGATCACGAGATTCAAAAAAATGTTACTTTATATTTTGTGTTTGATGTAATTCGTAGATTAGACCATTAGTATGATAAAATCAAAGTTTGATTATGGTATTAGTAACTTAATACAACTCGTACGTGGTGACTTAAATTACGTTATGGAAGATTTAAGTTTAAGGGTACTCACTACTTTAGATTTGAGTAAAAGCTGCCGACCAAATGGTCTCAACTCTCAATAGTACCTATACATATTTGAGAGAGGAAAACTCTAAATAGATTATGTAAATATTGTAAGTATGGTGAGTCTATGATTGTGAGATATTGAAAAAGTGATCATTATCCGATTAGTGATAATGAAAGGGTGATCACTAACCATTTAGTGAGATGTTTAAGGTTGTTTACTATTTTATTATTATTTAGATGTTGAAGAGGTGATTCATTACCCATTGAGTGAGACATTTAAGAGTTGATCACCTCATTATTAATGAGACATATAGTTATTATTGTCTTAGTCATATGTTTTAAAGAAGATCTCCACTAGCTTAGAGATAAGAATTTAGTGAAGAAAATATATCGGTTGAAGAACGATCGATGGACATATAGTAAATAAATCATCAGAATAGCTATATACAGACGTAGTGTTATCTTTTCTTTTTATCTTTTTATATACTCGCAAATCGTGTATGATATTTGTGGGAAAATATCATAAAATAGTAATCAAGTTTCAAAATTATTACAACTTGATCCCTCATGCATATTTTCTTCAAATTGAAACACTAAATCATTAAATCGAGTCATCGTTAAATTTTCTTATGTCAAGAAAGTAATGGAGGAGAAGAAGTGGGGTCGAAAATTTTATTATATGATATTATATTAAAAATAAAAAACTTGTTAATTATGTTAAAAAAAATAAAAAAATTAACTAAAATTCACGCTACCATTTCACATAAGCATGAAAAAAGAAAAAAATTCCTACAATGGTTGATTATTAGGACTTTCACCCTTTAGGTAGATTAAATAACTACAATGGTTGATTATTATAGGAGCTTTCGTGTCGTTAGTTCAATACTTGATCCTTATCAAAGCTATACTCATATCCAATATGTATACTTATCTATTTGTGTATGTTTTATGCCATAGGTGAGTCACTTCTTATGTTTATAACTCAATTGTGTGAAAATCTTTTATTAAAAGTTTTATATATACACTCTTATCATACATCAATTTTCAAGAACATAATGAAAGTTGTTAAAATTTAGAATGAAATAAAAACAACCTATCCAATTATCAGCATTTTAACTTAACATCTAGTATCCGATTTCATAACTAATGTGGACACTCAATCTTCAACAATGATGCATGCATTGAGTGTTTTTATTGTCCTCTTGTAAGGGAGGACCGAGGACTCACTAGTCATCACATGTAACATCCAACCATCGTCACATGTAGCCTTATTTGCCTAAGTGGCTGTTTGTTTGACTCTTAACCATTCAGATTTTTGAATGCTTCAGCATTTAATGGTTCAGAGTGTTTGTTTCGTGAGCAGATTTCTAAATGGTTAAGCATTTTTTCCGTTGAATGGTTAAGCATTATATTGAGTATGAATGGTTAAAAACTTTTATCTGAATTGGTCAGACATTTGCCTCTGAATAGTTAATCAATATACTAGCTCTTAATGATTCAGACCTTTTACTAGTTTAGTACTTAATGGTCCAAAACTCTTAATAATTCAGCACTTAACCATTTAGAAGTTGTCAAACAACCCCTAAGTGTTTGTACCACCTCTATGAAACAACCAACCAACAAGCTAATAATATATGTTAGCTTTCTTTTGATTTCCTCGTCTAACTGGAAGAGGCAGTGTTTATACATGATCTCTAAAGAGCTTCCCTTATCCAATAAATGTAACATCCCATTTTAGGGCAATATATATAGGAAAATTGGATTTTAATAATCCGAACTATTAACTATTAGCCAATATTAAAAACAACTATAGATTAGTATATATTAATTCTAACTTTTGATTTTGTTGCTAATCATAGTTTACGTTTAACTGTTCGTTAACTCCGTTAATTTTTCATAACGTATCACGTGACGTGGCTTGTAATGTGACGTATTAACATAGTTACAATTAAAATACATATGTATTACTTAATTCTTCTTTTATAAAAGATTATTTTTTAGAGTATTTAACGTAATCTTTTTGTTGTTTCTTGAGTATCTTGGAGACAAAGAAATATAAAAATTGAGTGGTATATTTATATTTTTTATTTTAATTATGTAACGCGCCAAGTCACGTCACAAAAAACTAAAAGAAGTTAACGAATAGTTAGACTAAAGACTGTTATTGGTAACAGAATTGAAAGTTGTGATCAATATTGGTTAAGTTATTAGTTAAAATTATAATATTGGCTTATAGTCAATAATTTGGATTATTAAAATCCAATTTTCTATATATATAAAGCCACTAAGATTCATGTGAAGGTTTTTACTTATTTTATTAATTTTGTTTAAGTATGATTATTACAATCATAAGTGTTAAAACAAGTAATAGTTTTAAGTGTTAATGACTGGATATCAAGTTTGGTTAAAAACTACAATAACCCCAAGTGCACTCTATTTCGTATTAGACAGTTATCTACATTGTATATGCATTATTTTAACTGTAAATTGTTCTGGAATTGGGTAATCACAAAAAACTAAACAAAAGATGATTGAGAACATTAACTTCACATATAATCTATAAAGATGATACATTGTAAACGATTCGAAGGAAAGTTCATCAACCTCCAATGTTGACGATCATAAGTATATATGAAGCTTAAAGGATTTGTAAATTGACATTATTATTAGTAGTACAAATCAAATACACTTCTCGATAGCACAATCCAAAACATCAATCTCCCCAAAAATGGCGGTGACAATATCGGCGATAAGTATCTGAACTGAAAACATTTGGCGATGAAGAAATTGAGAAGCTTGATCAAGAGAGTGAGGCAACCCTCCTGTAGGTATGAGGCCACAATGGATGGTAGTTGACCGATATGCGCATACCCGAAATGAAGAACAATTATAACAGTGAATATGCTGTAAAACCACCACAAGTCGAATGTTCTTGTTGACTTACGAAGATTGTCTTGCTTTTTTAACTCCATTTTGTACACTAAACGAGCACCAAAAACTAAAATTTAAGTTTTTGAGTGAAGAATATAAGCTAGAAGCGTTGAAGCTTATTTTGTTTAGAGAGCATGGGTCAAGCAAGTATTTATAAGGGTTGTGATTGGTTATACTATTCGTGCAAAAGAGGGAAACTTGTTAAGCAAACTTTTAACGAATTGAATTGGTCTTGACCCCAATTGTGGGAGACTTTTTATTTATTTATTTATAGATTTGTACATTATGGTATCTTTTAATTTCCATCGAAGTAGTTAGGTAGGTCCATGTTAGAGAGAATATATAAGTTTAATATGATGAGAATTAATGTAGGTGTTAATTAAATATAACACAATATATATGCTAAAATTAATAGAAGTGTTTAGGGAAAAGCAAACTTACTAGTAGGTCGATTCTTGGATTTACTTGTTATGAATCCTAATCCGGTTTGATGATTCGGCTTGTGTAGGTGGCAAAGGTCCCTAGCTAAAAGGTTGTTGTAATTGAGATCTTTTGTATCGTTTTCATTTTTGTATAATCGAAAACTTGAGATTTAACAAAAATGTTATTTATATTTTATAATTGTTGTAAGTTGTAGATAATACGATATTTTCAAAGTTTTAATATGATAACTGGTGATTTAATACAACTCACAGTGACCTGAATGGGAAATTTAAGTTGAAGAATGCTCACTACTAAATAAATAGAGCGAAAAGACGGTCACTAACATTAGCAATCGGATTAGCGGCTAAGAGCACATGGTGGCATAACCATCTACCAAGTGGTCTTTGATGCCCATGTAGATTTGAGGTATGAATCGTGAAATAGATTCATATAGGGGTGATCACTGCTTGACTAGTGACATATTGTAAGAGTGATCATTATCATATTAGTGAGATATTATAAGGTTGCTAACTATTGGATTAGTGAGATGATGCATAGGTGATTGCTATAATATTAGTGAGACATCAAAAGGGTGATCACTACTCTATTAGACTATGTGATATGGTCTTAATGAATACATCGACATTAATAAAATGGACATCTGAATGTGCGGCGACACCGCCCCCTCCCAGCGATGCCATAGAATGGACCGGACCAAAGTGTGGGGGCTTTGTACCGCACAAGTACACACACATTCCCCCCCCCCCCCCCTCTCTAATATATTTAAAAACTATAAAAATAGGTGCAAAATGGAGGGTGAAACATGACTATAACATAAGGTGAAAAACAAAGGATGGTTAAGTGATGCTTAGGTGTATGAAAGATATTGAACGGTAAAAAATGATTATAACACATAGTCTCATTGAGATAATAAAAAGATGATCACTACCCACTTAGAGTTTGTTCAAGAAGTGACCACTATCTTAAAATTAAGATGTTGATGGCCAAATACAGGTTGGGTCATAAATAGGTCTTTCCTAAATAACTTTATAGCCCTAATACAGAGTAATTAATGTAAACAAGTAAAAATATAGAAAATAAATAAAAAACATTTAAAAAAAGAAATATTATTAAGATTATAGGGTTGCAAACATGATAACTGATTTCTAATTTCGTTGTGCTTTAAGCTGCTAATTTCTAAACTGAGCTCGTTAAGGTAAATAGAGTGCTTCTCACAAACCAGCCTACCCGTCCGATACTAAACTAAAGGAGGTGGTGTTCCCACTAAGGGTGTGCAAAAATATCCGAATCTAAAACCTAATCTGAAATATTCCAAAACTTCGATTCCGAATCCAAAAATTTAAGATAGGTGTTTTTGAAAACTTTCGGATAGTTATTTTGGATATTTGAAAATTTGGGATTCAGATTCGGATAGTGTTTTCGAAAATTTTCAGATATATGAATATCCAAATTATCCGAAATATATTTATAAAACTATTAAATAATAAATATTAATTATAGTTTCAGATATTTGCATAAAAAATTCAGATATAAAAAAGTTTTTTAATAAAAAATATTAATTATTTATAAAAAATATTAAATAAGACATATTTTTACAATTCAGATATCCTGTTTGGATGAAATTTCGAGTATCTAAAATTTTGATGAAATTTTTGAATATCCGTAATTTTGGCTAGATTTTCGGATATTCGAAAATCGGATTTGAACACCCCTAGTCCCCACCCTTCTGAACCCCTCCAATACTACCACCTCTATCGTGCTTCACAAACTATGCCTCACATCAGCGTACAAAACCCGTGATTCACCATCTTTTTTTTTATACTTATGGGGGTGGGTTGATGTTTCTTTAGGTGTTTAGACAGCGCCCCCGATCCCTCACTCCACTACTCTAGATGCCCTAATTAGTTGATATTTAATTAAGATTGAGACTTGATTTATATATTACATAATAATTATTAGTTATTATTTTAATAACTCATAGTTGAATAGTTGATTTCAAGTCGAATCGAAATCAAAAATACAAATCAAATCCAAATAAAAAAATAAAATTAAACTAGATGCCTTGGTTGCAAGAAAAAAAGCCAAATACAAATCTAGTCTGAATTAAAAAAAAATAAAATTAAACTAGATGCCTTAGTTGAAAGAAAAAAGCCAAATACAAATCTAGTTTGAATAAAAAAAATAAAATTAAACTACATGCCTCGGTTGAAATAAAAAGAACCATAGATGTTTACTTCGTTTCAATTCCCTTAGAAAAAAGGTTTAGCTATCCCTAAGAAAATGCTATCAATTATAGGCTAAAAATAATTCAAAGCTTTCAAACTTCATATTAAACTCTAAAAAGAACATCTAAACAAGATCTAAAACATATAGTCTAGCCAAACTATAATTATTATACACTCAAAAATCGGGTATATCTTCAAAGAATCCATCCAACCTATATCCATGCATACGTAAGTCATCAAGATCCGGAATAGGTCCCGGAATATCAATCATTGACAATGGCAGTAGAGAATCAACTTTATAATCACTTAAACGATGATCGAGAGACACCACATGATCATCTACTACTTTCTCTTCGATCTTGAAACCTTCATTCATACTCGATGAACAAAGATTCGAATCGTTAGGTGATAAAAGATTGCAAAAAACAACTTCTTTGGCAACCAACTTTCTAATCCTTTTGGTCCTTGGTTTTCTAGTCATTGTAGCAAGTATTGATAAAAAGTTTCCAAGAATATCCTCATTGATTGGCCTTTTACGTGGCCTCCCACGACGACGTTTAACCTCATTCGTCGTGTCCTTCATCGTATTCTTCATCGTACTCTTCATCGTATTCTTCATCGTATATTTGTGATCGATGTGCTATGTGATTTGTATAAGATGTAAGAGGGTTTTATATATGGTAGTCGGTACTTAATCGGCATCTCAAAGATAAGATTTCGTTTTGGTTATGGAAAGTAACCGATTTTAAATTATTTTACGAGATAACTACTTGGGTGAAAAGCAATTACAGATAATATAATATTTTTAATTTGTTAATATGTAATCTCAAAAATTTAGGATGTTGTTACATTATTTTATCTTATTTGTTTGTTAGTAGTAACTCTATCTTTGATCCAATATTTTGTTAATTATACTTGCTATATATTATTAGGAAGGTGGATGTTTTTTTTTTTTTTTTTGTTTCTATTTTTTATTTTTTCTTTGTAGTTTAAATAAATTATCAAACAAACGGTACGTAAGATTGATGGTTAGGCTCTGTGGTTGGGCTCAAACAACCAAAGCTTCTTCTGAGGTTCTAAACTTAGAGCATTAATTTTTTGATTTTTTTTCATTTATAGGTGATTTGCAGTTTTCTATCTTGTAGCTTTTAGTAGTTGTAATTTATGGCACATTAGTATCTAAGAAAGTTCAAATAATATTTATACTATTAAATAAAAATAAATCCGGACACTTGTCACAATATTTTAGATAATCTAATAATTGGTTTTCCCGGTTCTCTTTAGTCTTAATTATGAATGCTATAATATCTATTCATTAATTAATAACTATCCATAATTAAAGTTGAAATTTCAAATATGTTAACTTTAAATTTTCAAATGTGTAATAAATGGGTATATTCAATCCGTATAATACATAATATTTAATACATAACTTTTTATATTATTAAACATGTAACAGTAAATTTATTTAGCACGTGTATTACACGGAATTGTAACCTAGTTAAATTGATATAGCACAATTTCATTTTATTTTTAAAAATTTAAATTAAGAGTAAATTACACGAATGATTCATTAGGTTTACTCAAATTTCATTTTTCGTTCCTAGAAATGAAAAATTACAAGTTTAACTCAAACTAGGTTAGAAACATGGACCATTTGGTTAAAATATAAAGCTTCAACCACTAGACCAAATGATATACCTAGTGAAAAGTTCTCAAAATTATTTATTAAAGTGTAACAAAAAAGAAAAAAAAAGAAAAAATTTAGTTACTGTAGACACCGACATGGTTATTTAATATTATATATAATGTCCGGATAAATGTTACACATTTAGTCCCTAGATCAAACGTTCATTAGTTTTTCTGTTAATGTTTTCTAAAATTAAACTCATACCCCTTTGTATAAAATGATAAATCAAGACAAAAGAAAAATAAGAAGGAATGTATAAATGGCAAAGGCCACTAACCTTTCTTTTTAAGTATAAGTATAATGTAATTATTCAAGACCCATAAAAAATCAAGTTGGACCTATAATTCGTAGTCAACACATCAAATTTAGGGAAAAACTTGTGCATCGCCATTTGCAGTATCAACTAAGCTAGATCACTCACTATCAAATTTCAATCAAGGATTCGTCACAATACGCTACATTATCAATAATTTCTAGTCAACGAATTGAGTTAATGTCATTCTCAAAAAGTGAATTACTTCGACGAATTTAGTGCAAACTATAGCCTTAACTGTTTCTCAAACATTATCTGATAGAGTGTAATGCGAGTACCCCCATCGGGTACCTTTGTTGAACGGCTACACCATGGCTGCTACTAGGGTACGCAAATTGGGTATTTTGAGAGGATAGTAATATCCAATGTAAGTTAGGTGATATAGTTGTTCAACTTTTCTCGTCCAACGGCCGTATTTAGTTTTTTTAATTTAATCAATATCCAATTTAACACTTATTTATACCACTACACTTTAACACAATTTCTTCATCAAAATTCAAAGAACTTTATCCAACAATTTAAAGAATTATATGTGTTGAGCCCAAGAGGTAAAATGTTAGTTGAAACAAAAAAAAAAACTTTAAATCACAAGGAATCAGTTCGAGCTCAAGACGAGGTGGTTCAAGGTCGAGAGAAGGTGGGTCTAGCTCGAGCCAACAACCTCAACGATATCGCCAATGTAAACTCAATGATATAATCCAACAATGCCTTCGCAACAAGGCTGTTATATGATGATGTTGACTTAAGTTGCACCCGGGTAATACACCCACCCTATACAAGATCAACAAGTTTTTTATTTGTTTCCAGCCCGTTATGATTCTAATTTTATATTTAAATGATGTGTTATCTTAATTTTCATATTTTTGTTTTTTATTTGTATATTTATTGTTTTTTATTTTAGTGAAATTTTAGTTTGATCTATATAAAATGTTTGAGGGTACTTTAAATGAGTGATGTCATTAAATTCAATGTTTTAGGGTGCTTATATGTACAATTGAGTTGTCATTATATCAGTGATTAATTTCTAAAAGGTACGTGTGGGACTATTGTTAGTGCTCCTTTCGTCTTTTAGAGCATTCACAGTGGATTTCCTATATTTATTTATATAATTACATTAAAAATCATTATCTTTTCTCTCTATTTTTTAATTAAATAATACATTTTACCTCTTATCATTACTTTTTTCTCTATTCTTCACTCACAACCACTTTAAAAAATATTAAAAAATTTATAGGAAATGAATAGTGATTCTTCAAATATACCAATCAACAATAACATTTTCTCTTGTCTTCACTCATAAGCATTCAAAACCATTCCATATAATATACCAAACACACTTACATATTTTTAAGGATTCCACTGTGAATGCTCTTATATTAGCATCAACTGCCTATATATAAATACTATTTTAAACTTTAAACTCTTACTTTTTAGTTAAATGAGGTGTAACTTACCATCGTAATTTTCCCATAAAGACTCTAAAATGTCAAGTATTATACACATTTTATATGCTTCACAATTTTAAATATACTTTTTACTTTAAATAACCTAACAAATTTTATAATCTGTTGTTCATGGCAAGTTACCGCCTTCAACTTTACTCCTGACCATCAGATCTTGATGAAGCAAAATCCTAGCCGTGGAAAGTCAATGGCTGCAGGTTTTCAGAAGCTGTTCATCATAGTTGCAGCTTCTCACTTTATCGGATATACCTTGCTCTCACATTCTTTACCTCCTTCACACCATTTTATCTGTTATGCTAGTAATTGTTGCCTTAAATAATAATGATCAGGGTTCTAAAACACTAGACCTGAATCAATTGACGAAAACATAACAGATCTAAAAACATAAATCGGCCCAAATATAATCGATGTTAAAGTTTGTTAATTGTTATCAACACACATCCATACTATGTTGTTTTTGTAACACTAACCCTGTTGAAGTGTTTCTTCATGAAGGGCTCCACACGTGCACAACTTTAAACACAAAAAATTGAAGTAACGAACCCAATAATAATAATAATAATATTATAATATTATTATTAATATTAATATTCTTCAAAATCAAAACCTCCGCCACCTGCAAAAACCCTCACGAATCTTTCTTCACTCTCACAGCAATGGACATCACTTACCCCGTCACATCGCCTCTAACATCCACCAACGCCGCCGATCGGACCTACAGCACCACCGTCTTCCGCCGCCGTCCCTGTTTCACCCACCGCCGGAGAAATGCTTCCGTTTCATGTTCAGCTTCCTCGATCCTCAATGTGGAAGAAAGAACGGGTCAAATTCCGGGTCGGATCGGGTCATTGGGTCAGGTGTCCGGAGTGTTGGGTTGCCAGTGGGGTGATGAAGGCAAAGGCAAGCTTGTTGATATCTTAGCTAAGCATTACGACGTCGTTGCTCGTTGTCAGGTGATTTTGTGTGATCGATTGCTAATTAGATGTATAATTTGAGTAATTTAACTGAATTTGTAAGACTCAACGATTGCTTATTAGATGTATGGTTTTGGTATTATATTATTATATATTCATATTCTGATTCAGAGGACGTAATTGGGGATGATTATTGGTTTAACAACGATCTATCAACTGAATTCGTAAGACTTTTTAACGAGTTGAATTTACATTGATGGAATTCCTTAGGTTTTGATTGTACAGTTTGGACAAATTGCTAACAAATTCTATCTGATTACAAGGGTGGAGCTAATGCTGGACACACTATTTACAATTCTGAAGGTAAGAAGTTTGCTCTTCATCTTGTTCCTTCAGGGATTCTTAATGAGGACACCATGTGTGTTATTGGGAATGGAGTTGTGGTGCATCTTCCTGGACTTTTTGAAGAAATTAATGGGCTTGAATCAAATGGTGTTTCCTGTAAGGGGAGAATTTTAGTTTCAGATCGCGCGCATTTACTATTTGATTATCATCAAGAGATAGATGGGCTTAGAGAAGCTGAGCTAGCTAAGTCGTTCATTGGGACTACCAAGAGAGGGATTGGGCCGTGTTACTCGAGTAAAGTCATTAGAAATGGTATAAGAGTAGGTGACTTGAGGCATATGGATACCTTTGCAGGTAAACTTGATGTTTTGTTATCAGATGCAGCTTCAAGATTCGAGGGTTTTAACTATAATCGTGGCATGCTCAAGAAAGAAGTGGAGGTGTACAAAAGATTTGCAGAGAGATTAGAGCCATTTATTTGTGATACAGTGCATTATGTGAATGAATCTATATCACAGAGAAAGAAGATTCTGGTGGAAGGTGGTCAGGCGACTATGCTGGATATTGATTTTGGGACGTACCCTTTTGTAACGTCGTCGAGCCCATCAGCTGGTGGAATCTGCACTGGTCTTGGCATTGCGCCCAGAGTTATTGGTGATTTGATTGGAGTGGTAAGTATGATCTATTCTTCATTTGTTCTTGATTGATCCTGATGCTGTTTTTATAGTCTTTAATGGCTTTCATTGTTTAGGTTAAGGCCTACACTACTAGAGTTGGATCTGGACCTTTTCCTACTGAATTATTGGGCGACGCTGGGGATCTTCTCCGGGTTGCTGGGCAGGAGTTTGGTACAACCACAGGTCGCCCACGTCGTTGTGGCTGGCTTGATATTGTTGCTCTGAAATATGTTTGTCAGATTAATGGTTTTTCTGGTCTAAATCTGACTAAACTTGATGTTCTGTCTGATCTTGCTGAGATTAAGCTGGGTGTTTCTTACAAACATTCTGATGGCACACCCATGAATTCATTTCCTGCTGATTTATTTGATCTTGAGCAGTCACTGGTAAGTGACTAAGTTCTACTTTCTTTCGTATTCCATCTTCTAAATTTTGTTCAGAACTAATGTGTTGGGTTTAAGGGAAGGATAATTGAAGTTTTCTTTTGTGTAATTGTGTTTAGTGATTAGATGAAAGATTCTTAAATGCATGTTTGTATAACGGGTCATAACGTGTTCAGCTTTAAGCTAACTGGACCACTTTATAGGTTGGGTTGAAACTTGAAATGAACCAGTCAAGTTGACCCACATACGCTTTTAATATTGTTTTCCTATTAATGATTACTAAAGCAATTTTATTAAAATAATATCTAAATGCTAATGATTTAAGAGGTTCTATAAAAAAAAAAAATTAGACTTTGTGCTGCTCCCAGCATGTTTGACCCATTCCTCCTTTAGCTAAGTTGTTACAAGTAAACAATTGAATTTTCACCTCCCGTTTACACTTTACAGCATATGTAACTTCTTAAACCAGGAAAATGGACACCTTATTTCCCACAATAAGAAAAATAAAATGGAAACTTTGTTACCATGTTCCATGTTGGTGACTACTAGTCCACCCTGTTGTCAATAGCAGCTATAACGGTCGTTATAGCGTATAACTCACATACCGCTATTTGATCTTTTGCAACCAAATAGTGATTTTATTTATTTTTATTTTTGTAAATAGAGTATTTTAGTTATTTTGGTGGTGTGAAAGTTTATTAATTGACTAGTACTAGAGTATTTCAGCTATTTTGGTATGTGAATGTGTATTTATTGAATGTAAAACATTTCTAAAAGTTTCAACTACCTTATCACTAAACATGAAATAGCTGACGGCCGGGCGTTATTTACCTTTATTCATTACGTAGCGTATAGGTGGCATGTTGTTATTTATCGCTATTCACTATTAACAACTATGCCAGTCCACAAGGTTTACATGAATTTGAAACTTACCAAAAAATATATAATGATGTTTAACTGGTAATCAACCACTTCTTTTAGCATGCTATACAGTCGATTCTTGCAATCTTTATATGAAGGAGGAATATTCATCTCTTTTCGTCCATTCAAATGAATTTCATTCTGAGATTTTGATGTATTATGTTTTAGGTGGAATATGAAACAATGCCAGGGTGGCAGGCTGATATTTCATCAGTAACAAACTACCTCGATCTCCCAAAGCCTGCACGGGAGTATGTGGAAAGAATAGAACAACTTGTTGGGGTCCAAGTTCATTACATCGGTGTTGGACCCGGACGTAATGCTCTTATTTACAAATAAATTTGGAGCAATTAAAAGAAGAGAGATCTTCTATCTCAACTAATTAGTTAGCTTAGAATTTCGATTGCTGTTTTATTTCTAACCTTTGATTTGGGGACAAAGGTTATCTGACATCATGCACTGATGATGCATACATTTTGTAATTGGGGGTGGTTGAATCATATAACATTGTTGACAAGAGATAACTGACCATTTTAATTTATGATATATGTGTTAATTATCACCTTTGAAGAATTGATTTGGGAGTTTTTGTTAGCTAAATGGGTTTTTGGGTCACTCACATCATATATATGGATCACTGTCATGAAACTAGCTAACTTAAATAGATCCAAATGGTCTGCACCACACGTTGCCCTATGGCAGCGCTTATAAATTGCCTCTGAAACTACCGTGTCCCAACCCATACCAATGCCTTTGCCTATAGTTGCTTACTAGTTGCAATAAAAGCATAGTTTGTGAACCTACTTTGATAAATATATACATATATGATTTCTTTCTATCATGATCTTGATGAGAACTTGTTTTAACCGTACCCAAACTGGTAGTCTAGTACTTCTTAAAATGGTGGTGGTGCTGGTGGCGGTGGCGATGGCAATGGTGGTGGTCAACTGCCTCTTAATACCATGCGATTCATAAAAAGAGTTAAATTCACTTGAGGTGAATTCACCTCCCCTATCACTTTCTTAACTCTTTAATAGTTAAGCTAGTTTCATGCTCAACCATGGCTTTATTTTTTTTTAAGAACTTCAAAGCTTTCAGACTTGAAAGATAAGAAATATACCCATCCCTTTCTTGAATAACCATCTATAAAGACAAGGATGCATCTTTTGCCATTTAGAGAGGATGGAGTAATGGGCCTACACAAGTCTGTTTGGATTAGCTACAGCTTCTTTGTGGATCTCCAATGGCTCTTCTTAGGTATTGCTTCTCTCTGTTGCTTTCCCAACTTGCACACTTCACACACCTTAGTTTATTCAGTCATGTTGGGAAATCCCTTCACCAGTTGTCCATACTACATAGTTCTCACTGATTTGTAGTTGACATGCCCAAGTCTCCTGTGTCACATTTGGGCATTCTCTTCTTCATTTACCTTCAAGCACACTATTTGTTTTTCCAAAAACATTTCATTAAAAAAATCTACGCGGGCTATTCTTGTTGCGACTTTTTATATTTGAAAAACAAACTGCACGTACCTGAAATCAGCATGTTTTAAATAGCATTACAGAAGACCCATGATCCTCAACATTCACTAGAAAACACTTTAAAATTGTTTCATCATATTTATAAAAGTTAAGTAAGATATGTGTAGGAATTTTGAAGATTAATGAAATTTGGTATGAATTTTCGAAAATGTGTAATGAAGTTACATAGAAGTTACCGTAACTAGATAAATAGCTTGATTGTTATTCCATACTCGAGTACATTGTCAGGCTAATTAGAAAAAGAAGGAAAGTAAAAGAAATTACTTGTACTAAAAGAATGGACAATCATGTTAGCTTCAATAAAATAAAATACTAAAATTTAATAGACAAATTTAAGAAAACAAAACATGAATATGAATAGTTTGACGAGAAAACTCTAATATATAAAACTTTTGTTGCCAGAGCAAAGAAACCTAAAGAATACTAATTTCTTGGTTTGTAAATTAATAGCATACATATAATTTGATATGATAATAATAGAAGAATAAGAAAAACCTCAAATACACCTATGACTTGAATGAAACCAAATGCAAATGAAATGTGCATACAAAAAACTTTGCTCCTATTCTCAAAACATGGGAAAAAGCCCAAAAATCATTAGAAATTATGATAGTCATTTGTGAGCACAGACTTATGGAAAATATGGAAAAATACCGTTAATTTTCTATCTTTTTAATTATAAAGTAATTTGAATATTTTTAAGTTTTGAAATAAATTTGTTTTACAACATGTTTACTTTTATCATGATTTCAACTTTGAATTTTTTATCCCTTTATTTATTTATATAAAGTTTCAAATTGTTTTTGTTGTTAATTAATTTCAAAAAAATTCTTTAGTTTTTTTTATCGTATTTATTCTAGCTTAAATAAATCTTTCTACTTTAATAAAAGAGTATTAAAGAGGACACGTGACAACACCGTATTCATCATTATCAAATTTTTCTCGCTTCTCCGTTCTATTAAATTATCACATTAATTGTTAATAATATTATCTAGTTTCTTTTAAGATTAGAATAGTTTTTTAATAAATTAGGAAAAAGATCTTTTTATTAAGACAAATTGGCCGATAACAATACGTACTATTAATTGATCAATAATAATCTCAACTTTCATTTTTGTTACTAACAGCAGTCTCATTAACATAATTATTAACTATTTACGCTTGATCGGCGCTCGATTTTTCTCACAATAATGATTATGAATGAAATGAAAAAAAACATACAAGCTAAATCAAGCCTAGAATAAATACAAATTGAGTGTGGATGTATGATAATTATACTACTGGGATTACCACGGGCAATAAAAGTGAAAGTTGAGATTAGTTACGGCCAAATTAATATTATGAATTATTATCGGCCAATAAGTTTTTAAATTTATTTTTAAAACATCAACCTTTTTAAAAATTCAAGATATTATAAAAATGATGTTTTTTAAAGTAAAACTTTTGTGAACAGAAAATAATAAAATTAGAAGTTATAATAAAAAGCTTTTTCAAAATTATAATTTTTTTCAATAATTTGTTTTGAAATAAAATTTTCATTCTATTTATAATAAGAAAATTTTCAATCATATCTATTTTTAAAATATCATTTTATAATTAATAAAATTTTATTTTTAAATATTTTATTTATTCAACTCATGTAATACACGAGTTTACTAAAGCTAGTAGTATATAACAAAAGAAAGCTTTTAAGAGACACGTGACGACTTGCAATGAAGCTTAAATTTTTGTATTTCACCTATTTCTCTTATTAAATGAAATAATCTTAAACAAGCAAACTAAATAATCAAATATCAAAAATATAAATCTTTTATTTAATAGTTAGTTAAACATGTTAAATTATAACATTTCAATTATATTTTATCTTCAAATATGATTTTATAATTCTAGATTTTTATTATTTCTTACTAATGACATGTAACAAACAAAATATTTATAAAGTCTAATGATTTGAGGCATGTTATAGGTTGGTTATCGGGACACCCTCCTCTTCTATATCTCTGTCTATATATACATGTATTTATATATATGAAGAGAGAAAAAAAATATGTCTTAATAACTCAAATGGATGTATCAATAACCAAGCCAATGATTTTAATATGTTAAATATATTTTACCTATGTAATACATGAGTTTTTAATCTAGTTTACATAAACTAAAGCTATGACATAACATAAGAAACTCAAGAAATAAGATTTGAAGCAGGCTGTTGAGAAGTTAGATAGAATCATGAAAATCATAATCAGTTCTAGTGACAGAAGACGAAACGGAAAATCATAATAATTAATTCCATAGCCACCGCAACCTATTCTATTTGGTATTTGATTTGAAACCTCGTGCTCACTGCTCACTTTTACATTTGGTCTCAGAGTTGATCTTCGGTCTTCAAGCAAAAGGGTTGAACATGTGTGTTTAAAACATTGTTACGTATTTATTAAACAATGTTATATTATTAGGCAGTTGGTGGTGGGTGTTTACATGGGAGTCTTTTTAAATAAAATCCACATCAAAACAGAGATAAAAATAAACATGTGAAAACATTATATTTTTAAGTTTCATACAACATTATCAGTTATAAAAGGAAATAAGTTGTATTTATAAATTAAAAATAAAAAGCATATTATATTTGTCTCTAGTCGGTTTCAAATTAAATTTATAACAAAATGTAACTTAAAATAATCACGTCATAACAGTATATGCAAAATGTTATTAAGTATTATATTTGAAAAGTTATAAGAGAAATCATTATATTAAAATAATAACATAAAATTAAAAGGTTTTTTGAGAGCCTCGTGTTTTAGGACTTGTACCTCTTCATCTTGTAGTAAGCTACTAGTTATTTCACTATCGTTTGATTTTCAATTTGAATATTTTTAAGCTTTTTAAATAACTTTTTGGGACATGTTTATTTATATTAATATTTCGACTTTCAATTTTTTTTATCCCTTTGCTCCTATATACATATAAGGTTTCAAATTGTTTGTGTTGTTAATTAATTTAAAAAATCTCTAATTCTTTTTTTGGCTGCTTTTATTCTAAGTCAAATTTTAAATAAACTAAAGCTATGACGTAACATAAGGAAGAAGGTTCTCAAAATGAAGATAAGGTCATGGAAATAATAATCAGTTCAAGAGACAAAAGAAGAAACAGGAAATTATAATCATTGATTCCATAACCACCACAATCTATGCTATTTGGTATTTGATTTTTAACCTAGTGATGAATTCTACAACTGGTCTTAGATTTGATCTCGGGTCTTCAAGAAAAAAGGTTGAAGAAAGGGGGGTTAACAATCTAATTCCTTTCTACAAATATTGAACCAAACACCTTTAAAAAATTTTAACCAAACATTTTAAATGCAATTAATTCCAATTCCTATCAAATCGAATTCTATTAAAACACTAGATTAAAAACCCATGTATTACACGAGTTAAATAAAGATATTAAATTAAATATTTAATATAAAGAGATAATTATAAAATATCCATCGAATTTAGTAGTAATAAAATTTTATAGAATTTTAAAAATATATGATTTAATGATTTAATTGATAATGATAAAAGGTTTAAGTAAAATTATATTTAGATAAAATTTGAAATTAATTATTAATTTAGTTACTTAAAAAAATTGAGTTGCTTAAATTGAAAATTCAATCTAGTTTTATAAAATAGATAAAAAGTAGTAAAACTATTAATTTATTGCCTAAAATAAGATAATTAGTTTTAGTGTGATAATAATTATGAAAACGCATCATATAATGACACGTGGCACTACTTTTACTCTTTTATTATATAGTATAGAAGTATAGATATAGATTCCAATTTTTTTTAGAAAACATTCAATAAATCTACATACTAAATATTTTAATGAATTTTTGGATGAAAGCGTTTAAATTATATCAAAGTTTCAACTTGGATATTATAAAATTTTTGAATAAAGTTTTTTAACAGATATGAATTTTTTAAATATTATAAAAAAAAAAGATTTATATAAAATGTTTAATGTTAATCAAAGTCAAAGCAATCTCCTCAACCTAGAAAGAGAACTCCGGTTAATACGACCTATGATGGGCAAGCAAGTTAAACGACTTGAAATTTAATAACCCTTAATGCACCAACTACAAAAACACAAATTTTTGTTGCTTAGGTTATATAACTTTACTTTAAATTTCTCAAATAAATATTCTTGATTAATATAAATAAATGTGATTTTTACCAAATACCAATATGCAAACAAGATATGATGCACTCCTACAGATGTTGGAAACAAATAACGTGAGTGACTAGGGTGTCTATCAACCATGGGCTTCAACCTTGTGAGCTAAATCGGTCTGATCTTTTTTTTTGTCCGTTAATTCCTGAAAAAAAAAAAACTAAAATTAAAGATATGACACAGATTATGTAAGCAACTACAAACTTGAAACTTTCATACCTTTACAGTCTTCAGTAACGTTCTAGCATTCTCATCATTTTTGAAATGATCACGAACAGGCTGCATTTCATATTAAATATGAATATCTTTAAAATGATGCTGATGAGATAAACTTAAAAAATTATAACAAACCTGCAAAATTTTGTTTAAAGCCTTAGATAGAGCAGGTTGTAGATCAGCAGGATGTAGATCCCCCTTATCGTAGTCGTCAACGAGTTCTTGAAAACTCATATAGGTCCTAGTTACAAAAGTGTATACTAAGTAAATATGTGTATGAACACAATATTTAATAAAAAAAATGATAATAAAAAGACATCAAGCTTACTTATCTCCTCCGTTTTCTGCTTTTTCAACCTTAAACTCATTGAACCACGGGAATACTATGTATTTTATGTACTCGAGACACGGGGTTGTTATCAACCACCTTTGGTGGACAAAATGCATTGTTTATCTTCGTAATCACATCATCCTGTGACATTCATCATGCACTTGAAATTAATACTACACCACCAAAATTCACACGCGATACGCAAACCAAATTATATTAAAATACCTCATCATCTTCCATAAAGATGGCAGAAGAAGGATCAGATTTCGACATTTTTTCCTGCCCTTCCTTCAATCCAGGAAGCATGTCTGCACACGGAAAACAACAAAAAATATAACGATGACGGATCTAAGTGTGTGTGCAAGAAGGTAGAAACTCTAGCTCTGACGATGTGACAATATGATAGGCTTGTTTTTCCTCTTGATAACGTCACAATACTCCCTAGCAAGCACATTCACTTTCCTTTGATCCATGCCTAACTGGCAGATGTCAGCCTGCTTCAACAAACAAACAATGATTATTTAAAGATAAACTATGCACCAAAAGAAAATAGAATCCATGAGACTGTATTTCTTCTTAAGAAAGAACAATATAAACACGGGTATTGGCAGTCATGTCAATAATCAAACCAACTCCACAAGTGGAAATATTTACTAGGATGGCTTATCAACATTTGGGTCATAAATATTTCATGCTTCTGAAAAATTGCGTGCAATATTAATGTAACAACTCAACAGCAAATCAACAAAAAAAAAACACAAAACAGATCAGCAACCACATTGAATCAGCAAAAAAAATGTTAAGGACAACCATGAAGAAATATTTTCAACATCCCCTCCTTTATGTTTTTGCCTACATTTATAAGGGGCTAAAGTCAGCATCTTTTCGACGCTGCTTACACTTGGTGTTTTGATATTTAAAAAGGGATACTTAGGCTGCACATTTTAGATCCGATTCCAATTTGATGAATTACCCTTTTATGTCAAATCTGAAAATAATCTATCCCTATTCGTCGCAAACAAAAGGCATATTAAACAAAGGTCTTACGGAGTCTTGTCCTAAGTCCCACAAACTCTCTACAAGATGAGAAAAACTTTACGATGCCAAACCATCCCAATGAACAATGCGATTAATCTAAATTTTGTAACATATCCGCTAACTAGGAAACAACCAAAACTTATTCATATTTGAGAAAAAAGAACAGACAACAGACCTTAAGAAAAAATATGTCTGCACATTGCATGCATGGGTAAAAAATCTGAGCAGCTGTCAACTTATCCTGCTCTTTTCGGCCCATAACCTGGCAGCATCTACAATCAATGATAATGCAAATACACAAAAAAGCTTATGAGTAACATTAATATTGAGCATATGTAGGTAGAAATCAATCAATCATAAGTAAGTTTTTACCTGGTTACCCTAGAAAGATTGTTTCGCCTGGCAATGTCCATCACCAGAGGCCAGTATTCATGTGGCCGAGAATTAATTTCCTCAGAAGACCATAGAAACTCTACTTGACCTCCTTCTAGGTTCATCCCGGCTCCTTTCCATATCACAATGAAGTAGCGCCCAACGGTGTGAATTTTATCAAGATCTCCATCCATTTTGTCATTTAATAATGCAAACCAATCCGCTATCCAAATCTTCACTTTGCAGCCAACAGATATAAGTTTATTTACACTTAGTGTCTTCATAACACCCTGTTCAGCATAAAACAGCAAATTGGATAAAGATGTCATCTTTGGAATAAAAAAATCATTAAGAATGTACATTTAATGGTTAAAATTAAAAAAACAATGTGGTCAGCAATAAACAAGACTATGAACATGGCCATACTTGAGCTATATGCATTCTGCCAGACGGTTCGAACCCATCATAACAAATGGGATGGGGCTTCTTAGTAAGAAGATTTAAGAGTTCTTCTTCTTTGATACATTCTTCACCAACACTCCTCACAATCCTAAATTTTTCGTCCACGCTCATCCTTAACAAACCATCAATGAGTAATAATGTGTGAAAGAACACACAAATGAAAAGAAGATAAAACCACAGATATGATTAATTCAGCAAAGACTCACTGTGTACTGGTTGAACTTGAAGACAATTCTTCTTCTTCTTCTGATTTCAAACAAAGTGATCTGTCTACTTCAGTCGGAATGTTTTTCATAATTTCCCTCTTCGCTTGAAGGCCTAAGAATATGTAAGTTACGATTAGACTAGAGCAAAATCAAAACAAATTTTAATACTGCAATCTGCAGTAGATACTAAATGAACGTTAAATTGATAGAAATAATATAATTATTTGAACTAGAAAAGAATAAATGTGTAAAAACTCTTAATAATGCTAAATGACTCCCATAATACTTCACGCGGCAAGATGCTATGGAAGTTTACCCTATACGAAGATCAACAAAACTCAAGAGTCGTACGATGATGAAGAAGACGATGTCTGGGAGCGAGTTAAGGTTTTTTACCGAAAGTTACCTGCAAAAGTTACTACGTCTGCTGGTGATGATGCTCGGATTAAAGCCGATGAAACCCTAGTTCGGTTTATAGCGAAGTGGGAGGAGATGGAACTCTGGCCCAAAAATATTAACACAAGGCCCATATAAGAGTGTGCCTGTTAGGCTGTTAGTAGAGGTGGGAATTTCGGGTTCGGCCCAATACCCGAAACCGGGTACAATCCGGGTTGGGTCCAACCGGCTTTTTTATTACCCGGGTATTGATGAACCGGGTACGAACCCGGGTCGGGTTCACTTGCTTGAAAACCCTACCCGCTATACCCGAGTAGGGTAGGGTCGGGTCCGAAACCGGGTCCAATACCGGGTTTAGTTTTTTTTTTCCTTCTTTTCTTTTCTTGTGTGTGTCCGCGATACCGGGTTCAAATTGGGTCCAAAAACGGGTTCAAATCAGGTTCAACCGGGTCGGGTTCGCTAAAAAACTTAAAATCTAAAACCGGTCCAACCCGGGTACACCTCCCATCGGGTACTACCCGTACCCGGGTCCGGGTCGGGTTCGAACCCGGTTTTTATGCCCATCTCTACCTATTAGCACAAGTGCTCATAAAACCGGGTTCGAACCGACCCGGTGGACCCGACCCGCTCCCGGGTCTGAGTACTATCTGATGAGAGGTGTGCCCGGGTTTTACCCTTTTAAACCCATAGGGTTGAAACCGGTTTTAGTTTTTAATTTTGAGCGAACCTAAACCCGAACTAGTTGAACCCGGTTGTGACCTTTTTTTCCATTGTTTAAAAAATAGTCTTTTTTTAACGTGTTGGAACCAAATTTTGATTATTTTTTTTTTTGTATTTTAGCCTCACGACTTAATATAAATAGGTGGGTTGATATGGTTGAGTATCATGTATGGTATTCAGTGCATATCGAGGTGCATGATAAAAGACATGGTTTACGTGAAATGCTCGGTAGCCTTGATTGTACGCATGTTAGTTGGGCTATGTGTCCTACTGCTTGAAGATGTCAGTTTCACCGTGGTGATCACTCCGGCCCTACTCTCATACTTGAAGTGACAGCCTCGTGTGATATTTGGTTCTGGCATGCGCTTTTTGGTGTTGTCGGGTCAAATAACGACCTTAATGTTATCGATCAATCTCCTTTATTCAACAATCTAATCGACAACATCAAACCCACTCAATCTTTTTATGCAAATGGAGAACATTTTAAATGCGAGTACCACCTTGTTGATAGAATTTACAACGAATGGACGACACTAGTTCAAGCTTTTACGTCTCCATTTAAAGACAAATGAAAATACTTCAAGAAAAAACAAGAATCCGTAAGAAAAGACATTGAAAAAACGTTTGAAGTTCTAAAAAATTGCTTTCATTTGATCGCAAACCCGATACAATTTTGGTCAAGGGAAAAGATAATGAGCGTAGTATATACTTGTCTTATTTACATAACATGATTTTAGAATATAATGATAAGGCTATTTGTCAAAGCGACCAAAGAGACATTTTATCATCGAAGTTGGGCAAAATACATTATAGAGTAAACTTCGCTTTTGCTCCCTGTGGTTTGGTCCAAATAACGCTTTTCATTCAAAGGTTTTAAAATCTTGATTTTGCTCCCTATGGTTTACAATCCATCTCAATTAACTCCAACCAACTAACACCGTTAAAATTTTCTGTTAAATGTAAGGGCATTTTAGTCTTTTCATGTATAAGGACTAGTTGTGTAATTTACAAAAATATACACACATTGGGCATCTACCACTTGACCACAACCACTACACCACCACCGCCGCCGATCACCGACCTCCACGGCTGACCATGGTGGTTTCTCCGGCGTACACTCACAACAAACCCATCGTCGTTAACCACAGACACCAGACCATCACCACCGCCGCTAGTCGAAGCCCTATCATTATCGCCGCCACCACAAAAACCCGACACAACCGCCACTGTAGCGCCGACACCATCACCATCCATCACCATCGCCGCCACCACAAACGACACCACGAGTCACCAATACCATCAGTTATGTCACCACAGGCAATCACTATCACCGGTTACCGCCACCACAGGCTACCAGTACGCAAACACGAGCACACACCCAAATCAAACATTTCTACCTCACTTTGCCGACCAACCACCACCGCCTGAACAATTACCACCACTATCACTACACCATCAGCACTGCCACAACATCCTTACCTTTCCCTAACCTAATCGAGGCCCTAATCGAACCAGAATCCCTAATCGAACATCAAACAATTCAAATTGTTCCTGTAACCCTAGATCTTTTTACGATGATGTTTGCCCCATGGTTTTGATGTATTTTCCCACCTGAGATGAGGTGTGAATCAGATCCCGCTGCGATTAAATAGGGGTGGCGGTAGAAGGGATGGCGATGGTGGTTTTGGTCGTAGGGGAGCCACAGGTGGTTCGTGGGGTACTAGGGTAGCTGGGGGTGATCGGCCGAGAGATGATAATGGTGAGAGATGAGGATAATGACGATTGTGATGGTGGCGTCAAAGGTGATTTTGGTGACAGTGGCGGTGGACAGCCGGCGGTGTAGGCTTCCGGTGGTGGTGGAAATGACGAGGGCGAAATGGAAGGGGGGTTGGGTTTCAAGTATATTAATTAGATATTTTTACAAAATTACATAATTGGTTCTTCAATAACTCTAGATAAATTACATAATTAGCCCTTATCAGTGAATTGACCTAAATACCCTTCCATTTAATGGAAAATTTTGACGACGTCAATAGAATGGAGTTAATTGAGACAAAATCAAAACTACAAGGAGTAAAATCAAGATTTTGAAACCTTTGGATGAAAAGCGTTATTTAGACCAAACCACAGGGAGCAAAAGCGAAGTTTACTCTGCATTATATCATCGCAATGTTGAGCTAGACAAAACCCACTTTGAGTGACGTGGGTGTATAATAGATAGTGTCAGGATCAATCACAACAATAAACAAATAAATGAACAAAAAAAGAAACATAGTACGAAATGCGTTAATTATCTTATGGCACTTTCAAACGTTTCAAATAGCACATAGGTTTAAATTAAGCCCTTGTTACATCTTAAATATTATCCGACTAACCAGCTAACTCCAATAAAAATTAATTTATAATATGATTAATTATGATGTTAATCATAATGGAAAAATTCAAATATAAAGTCTTGAAAAACTAGAAAGCGTAAGATGTATTAAAATGTTGACACTTGTCTTTTTTATCATTATTAAGTTGAATGCAAAATTAATAATGTTAACTCCTCTCAAGTTTCATCTTTTTTAAACATTCATAATTTTTACATACGATATTATTTTGTTAAAAAAATTACAATATAAAACTATCTTTTTTTATTTTTAAAATACATATAGTGTTGATATAAAAAAACAAAGTTTTTTTTTTCTATTTTTTAACTCATTGTGTAATTTAATCAGTTTATTGTGTAATCTTCTGAATTGACAAGAATTATATAATTCTTTGATGCGAATTATACAATGAACTGAAAACATAAAGAGTTTACATTTCCAGAATTATGTTATTGGAAAATTATTATTTTAAGAAACACAATGTGTACAAAGTGGTCAACATTAGACATAATGGATAACATTAGACCAGCACTAGACTCAATAATTAGCAATAGACGTAATAAGCGGCTTGAAGAGAATTACACAATAACCTAATTAGGATTACACAATAAACTAAAAAATATAAAAAAATTTACATTTTTAGCTATGTGTTATTTAAATGTTATTATTTAAGGAAAAAACAATAGAAAACACAATGAACAGCATTAGACACAATGACCTGACGAATATTACACAATGATCGTACAAATATTACACGATGAGCTGAAATAATGTGAAAATAAAACTTTATTTTTTATATATCAACATTATATACATTTTAAATATAAAAAACACCTGTTTTATGGTGTAATTTAAAAAATACAATATTGTATGTAAAAGTTACGATCGTTTTAAAAAAGGTGGAACTTGAAATGTAGTTAAGACTAAAATATTTTTGGTCTATCACTGAAGGTTTTAATTATTTACCATTACACCACCGAATTTTCTTAGCCATTGGATCTACGATATGATGAAAATCATTCTCACCCTTTTTTTAGTTTTTCCCGTCTTTTTAAAATAACTCCACCCTAATCGTAAATGCTCAAAGCCGTTCATTGAGAGTACCAAGAGAGGGATTGGGCCGTGTTACTCGAGTAAAGTCATTAGAAATGGTATAAGAGTAGGTGACTTGAGGCATATGGATACCTTCGCGGATTAACTTGATGTTTTATTGTTAGATGCAGCTTCAAGATTTGAAGGGTTTAACTATAACCGTGGCATTCTTAAGAAATAAGTGGAAGTGTATAAAATATTTGAAGAGAGATTTGAACCATTTATTTGTGATACATTGCATTATGCGAATGAATCTATATCACAAAGAAAGAAGATTCTGATGGAAGGTGGTCAGGAGGCGACTATGCTAGATATAGATTTTGGGACGTACCATTTTGTAACGTCGTCGAGCCCATCAGCTAGTGGAATCTGCACTGGTCTTCGCATTGCTCCCAGAGTTATTAATGATTTGATTGGAATGGTAAGCGTGATCTATTCTTCATTTGTTCTTGATTGATCCTGATGTTTTTATAGTCTTTAATGTCTTTCATTGTTTAGGTTAAGGCCTACACTACTAGAGTTGGATCTGGACCTTTTCCTACTGAATTATTAGGTGATGTTGGGGATCTTCTCCGGGTTGCTGGGTAGGAGTTTGGTACAACCACAGGTCACTCGCATTGTCAGGTTAATGGTTTTTCTGGTTTGAACCTGACTAAACTTGATGTTCTATCGGATCTTGCTGAGATTAAGCTGGTTGTTTCTTACAAACGTTCTAATGGCACACCCATGATTCATTTCGGGCTGATTTATGTGATCTTGAGTAGTCGCAGGTAAGTGACTAAGGTCTACTTTCTTTTGTAGTTTATCTTGTAAATTCTGTTTGGATTTAATGTGTACGGTTTATGGGAATGACTTGTGTTCGGTGATTAGATGAATGATGCTCGAAAGTAGAAAGGCATGCTTTTTTAACCAATCATTTTGGGTATCCTTAGGAACAAAGGATCATGTGGATTACAATAGAGGTGTCTAGATGGAGGGTCACTTGAGTTGGTTAATGGGTCATACTGGGTTCCGATTTAAGCTATGCGCTTCTATTACAAGAGTGGACCATTTTATAGGTTGGGTTGAAACTTGAAACGAACTACTCACCCACATACGCTTTTTCATATCGTCTGCCTATTAATGATTATGAAAGCAATTTTATTACATTAGTATCTAAATGCTAATGATTTAAGATGTTCTATGAAAAAATAGACTTTTTGCTGCTCCTAGCATGTTTGACCCATTCCACCTTTAGCTAAGTTGTTATAAGTAAACAATTGAATTGTCACCTCCCGTTTACACTTTACAGCATATCTAACTTCTTAAACCAGAAAACTGGACACCTTATTTCCCACAAAAAGAAAAGTAAATTGGAAACCTTGTTACCATGTCGGTGATGCCGGTTCACCTTGTTGTCAATACCGTCTATAGCAGTCGCTGGAGTGTATAGCTCACATACCGTTATATGATGTTTTGCAACCAAATAGCGATTTTATTTATTTATATTTTTGTTTAGAGTTTTTTAGCTATTTTAGTGGTGTGAAAGTTTATTAATTGACTAGTACTAGAGTATTTCAACTATTTTGATATGTGAATGTATATTTATTGAATGTAAGGCATTTCTTAAAATTTTCTACTACCTCATCACTAAACATGAAATAGCGGGCTACCCAGCAATTTACCGCTATTCGCTACGTAGCGTATGGGTGACTTGTTGCTATTTGCTATTCGAGTATTCGCTATTGACAACTATGCCAGTCCACAAGGTTTACATGAAATTAAAACTTACCAAAAAATATATGATGATGTTTAACTGGTAATCAACCACTTCTTTTAGCATGCTATACGGTCGATTCTTGCAATCTTTATATGGAGGAGGAATATTCATCTCTTTCCGTCCATTCAAATGAATTTCATTCTGAGATTTTGATGTATTATGTTTTAGGTGAAATATGAAACAATGCCAAAGTGGCAGGCTGATATTTCATCAGTAAAAAACTACCTTGATCTCCCAAAGCCTGCACAGTAGTATGTGGAAAGAATAGAACAACTTGTTGGGGTACCAGTTCATTACATCGGTGTTGGACCCGGATGTAATGCTCAAATAAATTTTGAGCAATTAAAAGAAGACAGATCTTCTAACTCAACTAATTAGTTAGCTTAGAATTTCGATTGCTGTTTTATTTCTAACCTTTGATTTGGGGATAAAGGTTATCTGACATCATGCACTGATGATGCATACATTTTCTAATTGGGGGTGGTTGAATCATATAACATTGTTGACAAGAGACAACTGACCATATTAATTTATCATATATGTGTTAATTATCACCTTTGAAGAATTGATTTGAGAGCTTTTGTTAGCTAAATGGGTTTTTGGGTCACTCATCATATATATGGATCAAAATGAATCACTAGTATAATAAAACTTGCTAACTTAAATAGATCCAAATGGTCTCGCACCACACATTGCCCTATGGCAGCACCTATAAATTGCCGCTGAAACTACCTTCTCCTAAACCATACCAATGCCTTTGCCTGTAGTTGCTACTAGTTGCAATAAAAGCATAGTGTGTGAACGTACTTTGATAAATATATACATATATAATTTCTTTTTAACATGATCTTGATGAAAAATTGTTTTATAAGCTGATCTTCAATTTGACACGAGGCTCAATTTATCATTAAGGATCTTCATTTTGACACAAGGCTCAAATTACCACTAAGCCAAGCTACTAGTGGAGGGGCCAAGGATACCTACTATATCGATATCCCCCTAGACGACTGGAGACCATTTTATTTAGTTGAGTGTGACCATCCAAAACACACCCAACATCTTGCAAACATAAGAAAACTATAATGATCCAAGTCTCCGAACAATCTAGGTCTTTGCAGCCCACGAGCCACTTAACCCCTCCCAGCTTTAAAATTGCAAAAACCATGATAACAGATTCTTATATTCAAAAAACAAAACTCACTTACCAAAAACACTTTTTATACATAGGGGCTTCATTTGCACATGTTTCTCCACTTATCTTTCAAGTCTATAGCAGTACGCCCTTTGTGGAACACACAGTGCCCAAAGTCTAAAATCTCTTTCCATGGAATTTTTGTGTTATTAGCACTTGAATATCTCTCAACACCTTCCTGACAAGATTCAAACAATTGACTTGAATTACATCTCTAACATTTAAATAAACATATGGGTATGAAATTATAACTTTTTATTAGAAAATTAGAAAATAAATGATACAAGCTTATAAACTTACCTTTAGTGTTTCTTCCTCTGATTTTGTCCATGGGAGCTTTTTTCGCCTTAACAATGGAACCGGTGGAGGGAGGCTACAAATTCAAATTAAAAGGTTATTCCATGGCATAACCAAATCCCAAAAGAGTAACTTACAATTAATCCAAAGAGAAATTTTTACTGTTTTGCTTTTCTCTTGCGGAGTCTTGTAGTCAAACTAGACTCGGTTGATCTTTGACTTTCTTTTTCTTTGCGTTTCTGTTTTGGAGTACTTGGTTCTGGAATTGGATTCTGAGGCAACTCAATAGTTTGCTCAAGAGATGGATCATCATCATCATTGTTGACATCTGGCATCATAGGATCAGGTAGTGCAGAATCTTTTTCATTGGACGTGCAGTTAATGTTGTTGGCTCCCATTTGTCTATCTTCATTTTCCTCTAATTCACTTCGTCTTGTGGAGGAATTGTTTGGTCTCGGTTTTAAACTGAAGCTAGAAAAAGCTTGTAGATTTTTTCTAGCCTGTGAAGCTTTTCTCTTGGCTTCTTGATACTTGGATATTGCATGAGAATATGCACAAAAAGGGCAGAAAAATTTCCCGTTTTCTTCAAGTGTGGCAACAAAGCCCAGACAGCTTTCATGAAACCGTAACATGCAGGAACCAGAACTACAAACTAACAACTCACCACTTTCATTACACTTCATACAAAGATCCATCTCTGACCATTCAGTCAAAGGCAATGACTCCTGATTAATTGTCCATTGAGTCTTCAAAAAAGCTTCTTTTTTAGCAGCAATATCAGTTCCCTCATCATGATCATCAGCTCTTTCATTATTTGATGAAACAATGTTGTTAGAATCTTTAGATTTACCAAAACATTCTAAATTTTCCGTGCTACCAACCAATACCCTTTTGTCATGCCCCTCCGTATATGTGTCTTGGCAAATATTGTCATTTTGCAACACGTTTTCTTGAAACTCGTTTTTATCTTTCCCAGTGTTCAAAGGTAATTCATCATTAGCAGAAATTGTATCTTCAGATGCATTTGAATTTACTATTTTACTCTTTTCTTTTAATGATGCAAGAAGTGGATTACTATCATCAAGTATTGCTTCCTTCAACTGTATTATTAACAGCCCAGTTAGCAATATGTAAATGAAACAACAAATCTTATTTTCTTCTACCATTTAAGACATGCATCACCTTTATCAACAAACATTTAGGCAAGGAAGACCTCTTATGCTTTAGAAAAGGACCAAGATTCCATTTTTCTTTTTCCAATTTAGCCATCTGCTCAGGTGTCTGCTACATTTACATGTAAAAACTTGACTAAATAAGTTAAAATCATAATGTGCAACATGTTTGTATCCCTTCAACTTTTCCAGCAATTATCACTATTACCTCATGTAATATCTTCTTAAGAACATCTTCACAGCATTCTGAAGAATCAAAACTTTTTTTAGGGGTTTTCGCATCCACTGTAGCTTCATTACCATGATCAAACAAGCTCTCCAAGATTCTTAAAGAGACGATCTCTCTTGTACCTTTTCCTGCATCACCTGAGATTGCAGGAGCCGTTTTTACTAGACCTGAAACAAGATAATTATGATTAAAAAATCATACCAAATGAAAGTTTCCAGTAACAGATTTAAGGGATACTGAGCATACCAATTAATGTAGATATATCTGCTTGTTCAGAGCTTGCTAGGGCTTCAATGACCCAATTCCATGCAACGGCTGGTGCAATAGAACACTTGGTTGCCATGAAGATCACTGTGTTGGGGTTTCAATGACTACATAAGTATTTAAATCAAGTACATCAATTAATTACGATGAGATAACAAAAGCAGCAGCCAAATCTTAATAGGAATTCCAACTCCAACATGGTATGCCACATGTGTAAAATGATGATATGCATTTACGGAGTAAATAAATATTCATAAGAGCTGAATAAATTTTCGTAAAAGCAGCCCTTATTTAAAGACAGGTATCCGATAGTCCCATAAATAAGGTGCTCACTGGATAGCAAACCATGGCCACTTTTTGAGGGTAATGATCTGCTATGAAAGTTGCTTCTTATGTTCTCTATTAGTTGTCATGCTTTACTTTAAATGTCGCATAAACGGCTGGTAATTCAACACTATTAAAGGGATGCAAGGAGACAAAAATTAAATGAAAACCACAATTTATTATTAAAAAAATGGTACTATGTGGTGGTGAGCAGAAAAACCAAATGACCGAATCATGACCAAATAACTGAACTGAAATAATGGAACCAACTGAGAAACAGATGACTCGATTAATGGTTTCTTTATATCCGATTTTTGTGGTTCAAATATGGTTAGATGCACATAGTAAAGGAGCTGAACCCAACTGCTGTCAAAACCCAATCTTTATATTTATAAATACCATATTATACTCAGAAAAGTAACAAGTTCAGGAAGAACTAGGAGGGGGCTTGAATTAGGGGAATGTTAGATATAGGTAGTATCAACTCTATATAGACTACAGTGACAGTTTCAACTAATGAGAGCAATTCTGATGTATCATCACTGGAAAATTCAGTAAATATGGCAATGCTCTAATCTCCATAACATAAAATATCAATTCTACAAATATCATGAAGTAATGTGCATTATGAAAAATTGAGCGAGTGCGCCCAAAAAGGACTATAGGTCCAACAGTCAACGTTAGTAGATAGGCATTCCTGGAAGCCATCCCCAATTCCGGACATCACAACATGTCCAAAGATATCCAAAAGATCCAAGGATGAAAAGAAAGTACCAAAAACTGGAGTTCAGACAACATTTGTCCTCAAGTTACCTCAAGTCCTCCACAATATGATATCTAGACAATTCAAGGAGAGCTAGGCTATCATCATTTTTACTAAAATCATGTCATATTAAGACCGTTCCTAGAAAACAATATATTAGCACCATCACATAGAGAGAAAGAGAAGGAGTCTATATAGTGATACAATTTCAAGTAATGACTAATGAGAGTTGTTTCTGAGGTATTGTCACTAGGCAACAAGAGTGGCTCAATGTTTTTAGGGGCCTAAAGCAAGCTTAAAATATGAAGCCTTTTTTCGAGTCTTGTATGCATTAATGAACTAAATATTATAAGGTCTACTGGTTTCTATTAATAGAAACGTTAGAGTCAACACTTTCATATCCACATCAATACAAATGGCAAGAAAACTACATTCACTTTATCTCATTTTTTACTACTATACCGTATTCCCCCACCTTAAGTAATTCTTTTTTCCTCACATCATATAAACAAATACGAAAAGCCTAAGAATTAAGTAATTAAACAAAGCCTCCCTCTATGCAATTTACAAAATGAATTTGAGATGCCTTTGAATGAGAGATTAAACAGATAAAAGCAAGTTATTCCTTTTTTTCAATGAAAAGAAAGTTTTTGAATGGTCAATGTATATGATATTTTAACGAATGATATGGAACATGTAGTATTAACTTGTACATCAATAGAGCAGGAGTACTAAACGCATGAGTACTAACCAGGTAAATCAGCAAAATCATCAATTTTCCTTTCCTTTGTCGTATATCTGCTACCGCTTACACTGTTACAGTTTCCAAAACCCAAAAAAAAAAAAAATTATATATCAGTAAGTTGCATTCAGATTAAACTGAACAAATAGATATGTCATAACCACAAAACCCATAAAAGGAGAAAGAAACCACAATCTTTTCACAAGCTTTTAGGTATTTATCAATTTTTTTGATTCCCCGTTTGTTAATTAGCTTTTGTTTCTTTAAATGAAGTCAATCATTAATGCTACTCATGCTAAGAGCATAAAACAGACCAAAATTTGCAAAGCATTTCATCAACAATCCCAAATCATTTTACTTCATCCAGAATTATGCCTACACAAAACCGTAATTATAACCATATCCACGAGAGCTCATTCGTGCAAAAACAAATAAGCAATTTAACAAGAATAAAGACCCAAATCAAAGCAAATAAGCAACTTAAGGGAGATCAATAATTTAGATGCTACGACGTACCTTCTCCCTGATGAAGATGATACTGATTTGTTGTTTTGATTTGAATTTCAATTTCTAGGGCTTCAATCGATTTCTGTCATTGAACACCATAAAGGACATGAGTATGTGTCCCGTAATCAACATCTAGAGCTTCAGTTTATTGCTCGTACCGTAAACTAGAAGAAGGGGAAATATCTCTAGGGCTTATGTTGGAAGGAGATGCAGCTTCTGAGATTTGGAAACTCGACAATGTGCTTCTTTGTTTTTGAATTTGAAAAAAGAAGATTAAAAAAAAAAGTATTTACGTATTTCTTACTTCTAAACTCATTAATTACGTATTTATCATGTTAAAAAATTAATTACATGCTTTTTTTTTAAACATATATATTACATATTTGTCTATTGTATTCATAATTTTACTAATTTATTTTTACACATTTCTCTTCTTAAAAACATCAAACACATATTTCCTCAAGTTTAAGTTTTTTATATAAATAAAAACAATATAATTATAACTCCAAATGCAAAAGTTCATTCAAAACAATAATCACCATAATCCAAGTTATATATCCAAATACAAAACACAATTGTCAAAGGTTCAAATAATTATAATAACAAAACATCAATACGTAAAAATCTCTTAGTAAAAACAATATAAAATAGTCATTTGATAGATTAATTTTAATAACATGGATACATATGTAATATATATGTATTAGGAAAAAGAAATATGTAATTAATTTTATGCATTTGGGAAATATGTAATTTAAGGTCTTAAGAAGGAAAAATATGTAAAAATCCCAAAAAAATAATTATTATTGTTATTAATAATAATAAATACTCCTATATTAAATCACATTATATATATCTACAAAGATGAATTGGATTAACATTCATATACAAGAGCCTAAAGCACTAAGAATGTACGTACCACAATGCTTAAACCCACTAGGCATTGGCACAAAAGATTAGTCGATAATTCTCGAGTCAATGTGGTATCGTGAAGCAACACCAACACAGGATGTGTTCATGGCTTTCTCGAATGTGGCTGACATTCAAGAGCAGCCCAACTCAACATGGGTTTGTTTTAAAGATTATAGAAATAAAACATTGTAATTTGAAGTGCTAAATGGATTAGAACCTTTTGAAGGTTAATCCCAAGAAACTGTATGAACTCAAGTTATAGACACACTCTTAATAGTTATAAATACTTAACTAATCATGAAAACAACTAACCAAACAGCTACACAAAGGAACATGTCTAGCAAAGTGTTCAAGATTTGCGAGTAAAGATAAATCAAACCCATTGGCCGCATTTTGAAAATGAAAAGAAGCTTGCTAATTTGTTTTTAATAAATACAGACTTCTTGTCCAATTGATAAATTTCTAGCTAAAATTATTATTATTTCGAAGAATAATCACTTAACATGTGACTCTTAAGACAATCTATCCAAATTTGTAATATATTTTCATGGCTTACAGTCCTTTTCATTTGTTGAATTACAGAGAGTATAAACAACTTCTGTGATTTACCTTGATACTTAAGGCTTCCACCAGCAACCATAAATCTATGATTTACCTTGATACATTCTTTTCCTCTCTGCAATATTAACAACAGCAACCATAAATCTGCCCATAGCAACGGCAACAGCAATATTACATTTCTTAATTGTTGGTCTGCAAATCTTAGTCGTTCGAACTTTCATTTAACAGATAAGATTCTTTAACATCTTTAAATACGGTAGCTTCGACCGTGTTGATTTGCACCAGGAAAAGATCCGACCATGCTTCCTGGCATGTCATGCTCGTTTCAAACTTAAACATGAAAATATATATATATATATATATATATATATATATATATATATATATATATATATATATATATAACAAACAACGGTCGGCTGAACCTATTTAAAGTTTGATCGAATCTAAATTAAGTTTGACCAAACCAATTTATGTTCAAACAAACCTATTTAAAGTTCAAACGACCCTATTTAAGCTCAAACAACCTTATTCAAAGTTCGAATGAACCAATTTATAGACGAAAAGAAACGTATTAAGTGGAAACATTTTTAGAATTAAATTAGTTAAAAGAGACATTTTAGTGTAAAACAAATCAAGCAGCATTCTAAGAATAAGAATCTTCTCTTATTTTAGGCTGGGCAAAAAAAGGAATCCTTAAATATCTTCATTAAGTCAAAATGAATATCTTTAAAAGTAGGTTAATATAGGTTAAAGAAAAATTACATAAGCGTCAAGATGGGCCTAAACAAACAGTTAGGAAAACTAATATGGGTCGGGTTGGGTAATCTATATTGCAGCAATACATAAACTCTAAAGCCCTAAATCACAACCCAAAATCGACCATCGCACATTCGCACCGCTGCCGCAGAACCACCGGACCACCACCGTCTCACCACCACAGCACCGTCGTCGCACCGTCACTATTGAATTGTTGAAGGTAATCGACCCAATCGCTATTGTTTCTTCAATGTTGGTTGATTTTGTTAAATGTATCTACGTTTTACAGTTTTCTAACAAATTACTTAACTTGGTGAATGCATTATAGATCATTTATGTTTTTAGTGTTAAAAGTAAGAGAAAGTGATAATGTAATGGTTGTTCGTCTCACATGAAACTCACTACGTATGTGATATCTTCATTTTTGTTGTTTTAAGTTGTCAGTTTCACTATGTATGTTGTGTGTTAAGGATGAACATTGGGGAAAAGTTTAGGATTGTGAGGAGCGTTGGTGAAGAGTGTATTCAAGAAGATGAACTCTTGAATCTTCTTACCAAGAAGCCCCAACCCATTTGCTACGATGGGTTCGAACCTTCGGGCAGAATGCATATAGCACAGGTATGTGTTTGTTGACTGTATTGCTTATGTAATGTAACTATTACATTTACAATCATAGTGAAATTTAATTTTGTTCCAATTTGTTGTTTTATGTTGATCAGGGTGTTATGAAGACACTAAGCGTCAATAAACTTATATCTGTTGGCTGCAAAGTGAAGATTTGGATAGCGGATTGGTTTGCATTTTTAAATGACAAAATGGATGGAGATCTTGAAAAGATTCAAACCGTTGGGCGTTACCTCATTGAGATATGGAAAGGAGCTGGGATGAATCTAGAAGGAGGTCAAGTAGAGTTTCTATGGTCCTCTGAGGAAATTAATTCTCGCTCACATGAATACTGGCCTCTGGTGATGGACATTGCTAGAAGAAACAAGGTTTCTAGGATAACAAGGTATAAACTTTCTTATGATTTGTATTTACATATGTGCAATATCGGTGTTATCTAAAAGCTTTTGTTCTTTGCATCATCTTTGATTGTAGATGCTGCCAAGTTATGGGCCGAAAAGAGCAGGATAAGTTGACAGCTGCTCAAATCTTTTACCCTTGCATGCAATGTGCAGACATATTTTTTCTAAAGGTCTGTTTCTCTCTCTTTTTCTTAAATGTGAATAGGTTTTAATTGTTTTATAGTTAGCTTTCGTTGTTCTTTGATATGGATTTGGCGTCGTAAAGTTTCTCCCATCTTGTACAGAGAGTTAACTTTTTCCTTTTTGTGTAGAGATATTAAAACACCAAATACGAGCAGCATTGAAAAGATGTTGAATGTAGCCTTTTAGGAAAGAATATAAAGGAAAGGGATATTGACAATATTTCTTTATGATTGACAAGTAACATTTTCGCTTGCTGGTTCAATGGGGTTGCTTATGTTGCTTGTTTTGTGCTTTTACTTTTTTGTTTTGCATGTGTTAATTGCTGTTGAGCAGGTTCATAGAACTTAAACGTAAAATAAGAACTACTAACGGTCTGCTAAACTAGGTTTTTATTAATGTTGCATGCAGTCTTTGAGAAGCATGAAATATTTATGACCAAACATTGATAAGTCATATATCCTAGTAAATGAATCCACTTTCTTGTGAAGTTGGTTTGATTAGTGAAATAACTGACAATACCTGTGTTTATATTGTTCTTTCTTAAGAAATCATCGTTCGTTTGTTGAAACAGGCTGACATCTGCCAGTTAGGCATGGATCAAAGGAAAGTGAATATGCTTGCTAGGGAGTACTGTGACGATACCAAAAGGAAAAACAAGCCTATCATATTATCACATCGTAAGGGCTAGAGTTTCTAACTTCTTGCAAACACACATAAATTTGTCATTTTTACATTTTTGGCTATTTGTTGTGTGCAGACATGCTTCCTGGATTGAAGGAAGGGCAAGAAAAAATGTCAAAATCTGATCTTTCTTCTGCTATCTTTATGGAAGATGATGAGGTATATTACTATAATTTGGTCTGCATATCACGTGCTAATTTTGGTTATGTAGTATCAATTTCAAGTGCATGATGAGTGTCACAGGATGAGGTGATTACGAAGATAAACAATGCATATTGTCCACCAATGGTAGTTGATAAGAACCCGTGTCTTGAGTACATACAATACATAGTATTCCCGTGGTTCAACGAGTTTATTGTTGAACGAAAAGCTGTAAACGGAGGAGATAAGTGAGCTTGATGTCTTTTTTGTCATCATTCTTATTAAACATTGTGCTCATACATATATTTACTTGGTATACGCTTTTATAATCAGGACCTATATGAGTTTTCAAGAACTCAGTGCAGATTACGAAAAGGGGAGTCTACGTCCTGCTGATCTACAACCTGCTCTATCAAAGGCGTTAAACAAAATCTTGCAGGTTTGTTATAAATTTTCAAGTTTATTTCGTTTGCATTTTTTTAAAGATTTTCGTATTTAATATGAAATGCAGCCTGTTCGTGATCATTTCAAGAATGATGAGAACGCCAACATGTTATTGAAGATCGTAAAGGTATGGAAGTTTTCGAGTTTGTTCTTACATTATTGTGTCAAATCTTTCATTTTAGGTTTTCTTTTTTGTAGGGTTATACGAACAAAAAAAAGGATCAAGCCAAATTAGCTAACGAGGATGATCAAACCGATTGAGCTCGCAAGGTTGAAGCGTTTTTTTGTAGATAGAACTTGTTTGGGGTTTTCTTTATACTGCATGGTGCATACTCACTAGTCACTCAAGTTATTTGTTTACAATTTATGGGAAGGTGCTGCACACCTTGTTTACAACTTATTAGTATTTAATAAGGGGAAAGTATATATGAATGGTGCTGTTAGATGTTTAACATTAGCTGTGAAACTCATCAAAACCATATGTATTTTTAATTAAAATCATTCAAAAATTCAATTTTTAAAGTAAAAACCAAATCGGCTAATCTCCTGTTGAGCATTCATTTTCTTGGTAAAACACAAGTCTCTTGTTTGAACAATTAATTTCTAAAAAAAACATAGTTTTGATTGAAACCAATAAATTTTTTATTGTCTTAGTAACAAATGAAGCTTATAGTAAACGAAGCAGCAGATTTTAAAGAGATCTGTTTGTTTCATCGTCTCAACTGAAAATATTTACTTCTCTTTTTATTTTTATTTGATGGCTTTTTGAAAATTTTTACTTTTCTTTTATATTTTACTACGTTAGAAATACATGTATTATATGAGTCGAATAAATTCAACGTATAAAAACTATTAGCTTTTATGAATGTTTTGTGTATTACATGCGAATTGTCATTGGTGGAATAAAAAATAATGAATATCTAAGATATGATTAATAAAAACTAATAAAATTTAGAAATTATAAAATTATATTTTAAGATAAGATATAATATAGCTTTGTATGTTTTGAAACAGTTAATTAAAAAAGAAGATTTATAATTTAAATATTTGATTGTTTAGTTTACATATTAAAATCATAAACATTTAATAGAAGAGAAAGACGAGAAATACAAATTTAGAGTCAACGAGAAGTTGTCATGTGTCATCTATATAAATAAAACAATAAAATTAGATATCCTTTGAAACTGAATTTCAAAACAACAATAACTAATAATTAAAGTTATATCTTAAAATACAAAACATAATTATCAAAATTAAACAATTATAATAATATAACATTAAAACATAATATGTAAAAATCTCTTATTAAACAAAGTAAAATAGTCATTTATTAAATTAATTTTAATTAAAAAGATAAATATGTAATATATATATTTAGAAAAAATACATAATTAATTTTTTAATTTGAGAAAACATGTAATTTATAATTTTGAAAAAAATATATTTATAAATCCATTATTTTTAAGTTGAAGTTAACGGAGGACGAATGTAAAAATGCTTTTTTTTAAACTATCACGTGGGGCAACGTGAGGAGGGTTAATAGCGACCGATGGCATACATGCCAAAGAACATCATTAGTAGGGACACTTGTTCTTTTCTAAGAACCATTATAAAGAAAAATAAAAAAATCTGCATTTGTAATCTCGTAGAGACGGTGACTACTTTTATAATCGTTACACAAAATTGTATGATAATGATCTATTTTTAATTTCCTCTATAATAGCACTTATACTTCTTTACACCGTAAAAATACTCGAGCTTTGTTTATTATTTCATTATTAAAACTATCTTTATATAAATTTATAAATGGTACAATTAAGTGACTTGATTATATTTATTGTAAATCGTGTAAATGAAACAGCTAATAAAACTTGGTTTTTATTTCGAGTTAAATTTGGTTTTTCTCTGTAAGGTTTGATAAAAATAATCATTTTCATTTAAAAGATTAAAAATATCAATTTATATTTAAAAATTTCATAAGTTGTTTCAATTTCAGTCTAAAAGTTTCATAAGTTGTTTCAACTTGAATCTAAAATAATAAAACATTTGAACAGATATTGAAACAATTTATGAAACTTTTAAAGATAAATTGATATTTTTTATCTTTTGAAAAAAAAAAATAGTTACTTTATCAAACCTTAAAAAGCAAAATTAAAATTAACTCTTTTATTTATAATTTTTTTTTCTTAACAATTATCTACTCCTTAATATTAAATTTAAAAAAGTTAATCAAGTTTAAAATATGTTACATTTAGACAAGTTAATATCACAATTTGTTATGTTAAAAAAAGTTTTGTTACAACGATACAATACTACAACTTTTATGGCTTCAATTATTAGCAAAACTAAGAGTGGTTTTAATTTTTATGGTCTCTATTATTAGCAAAACTACGAGTGGTTTCAATAGAAAAACAGAAAAAAAAAAAACATGTTTATTATTAGGTGGCATGTGTTTTTAAATAAATATACACCTTCTAGCGTACTAGCCAAATGTTTGTTAAACTCGTAAGTCCCAAAAATATAACCGTTGACATGTAAGATGTTTTAACAAATCTAGTCATCTAGATAATTTACTAGTGCCTATTACATGTAAATATTGGAAGATTATGGGTTCAAGTCTCACTCTGGGTAAAAATGCTTAAAGTTGAGCCAGTGGGTTTTCTCAGCAATGGGTTTCCTCCTGAGGGGGTTGGGGGTGCGGTTTCGGCTGGGAAACGAATAGGTGGGCCCGATTAAGATAACACCTATTCTCCGAAGCAGGGTCGCACATTTGCCGTTCAAAAAAAAAAAAAAGATAATTTACTAGAGTTATGATAATTTTGGAAACTAGCAAATATATTAAAAATCACGAGAACTAATTACAATGAGTCATGTTTTTGAAATGTTATACTTTTATATACACACAGTTGTGTGTGTTTATGAACATTAAAGAACATAAAAATAACATAAAAACTAATCAAACTAACGTTTACATATGTTTTTAATAATTTTATTTATTTATCTACACATGTGTAGATAATATAACACACATATGACTTACTCATATGTAGATTACAAATTTGTTTATTGTTTTCTTTTTAAACTTCAATAGATAAGCCTATATATTATATTTCAATCATTTTTTGATATAAAACATAAAATAATTGTGTGTTTATAGAAGTTGTCATAGTTATTAAGATATTAGTGAGTTTTTAAATTATCTTTAACCCTTAATTGACTAAATATACAAAGTGTGAAAGATATAAAACATTAACCAACCAAAGTTTGTCTTCACATATTGTCATTATCAACATTATATATACACAAACCATAGTTAATTAGGAAATTTGGGTTCGTAAATAGGGTTATTGGATTTTAATAATTCCAACTTTTATTTATTGGCCGGGATTAATCTCAACTCAAGAAATATTTACAGATACTCTTAACTTTTAACTTATTTTCTTTCAACGATCCATAACTAACTGAGAGTTAACACCGTTAGTTTTTCGATGACATGGACTGTTTTTATGGCCCAAATACTAAGCAAAAAGTTGAAATCAACCATCTGCTCCGTCAATCTAAACTTCCGCACCCTAAAACGCGTCAATCTCCACCTTTGATCTGAACCACTTAACTCATTCGAGGTAGATTTCAGGTGACGTTGGAGGCTAGACACCAAAAAATGGACTTGATGAAGGCTGGGTGGCGGCGTAGTTGAAAAATAACTCAATGTTGGCCTCATTTTATCAAAAAAACTAACGGCGGTTAACTCTCAGTTAGTAAGGGATCGTTAAAAGAAAATAAATTCAAAGTTGGGAGTGTCTACAAATATTTTCTGAGTTGGGATTAATCTCGATCAATAAATGAAAATTGAGATTATTAAAATCCAATAACCCTCATAAATATAATATAATACAGAGTGAATTTTATATAATTGTCACAATTTTTCATAAACTTTATAAACAAATTATGGAAGAATGTTAGGAGAGGTAAGTTTTAGTGAATAATAATCATAGGGTTAATAAATATATTTGAGTTCTATCCCCGACATTCTCCACCTGCCCCTCGGAATCTATGTTCTTGGAAAAAATAATTTCTCCTCCCTTTTTTTCAATTCCGATGTGACTTCGGAGAAAAAATAATTTCTCCTACCTAATTTTCAAAAATTCTCATTTGCTCATCTTTTCCGTTCAAGTATCCACTCCAAACAAATTTTTCTTAAAATGTTTTTGTCAAATAAGATGTCGGTGTTTGTACATTTATGAGTCAACGCGTGTACAGTAGGACCAGTTACAAATAGACACGTGTTTCTAAGCAGATGCACACCTGCTCGGTACAGACACCCATCTTTTCTCGTTTTCTATAATTAGGCAGCCGCTTGCTTTGGACGCGTGCCTATTTTGTGTTTGGATCCGTTGTACACACGTCCGCTCATATTTGTACAGACGACGACGCCTTATCTGGTAGTAACATTTTAAGAAGAATTTTCCATTAACTTTAACTTCAATCTCCTAAAAAATATATATTAGTCCTACACAATCTTTCTAAGAAATGAATGAACATGTAATAAAATGTATGATAACATTGTATAGTAATATATTTAAGTTGATTTTTTTCAATTGTTTTGTTGTTATTGTGTAATAGAAGATGTGTGGTATTGTGGTAATGTTTAATCCGGAACTCCATTGTGTTGTGGTCTATAACTATGCATACATACATGATACATGAATCAAAGGATGGAAAACAAATGAAGTTTGGACGTAAATAACTCCATTTTATTATCTGTTTTGAGCATCAAAAAGCTAGAGACAGCACAACCTTTAGAAATAATTAATGCTCTTGAGCTTTTTTTGACGTATAATGGAATTTTATATAAGAATAAACCATAAACATTCGTGGTTGATTAAAACCCGAATTTAATCATGATTACAGCTGATTTAGATTAATACTCACTGTTTAAGTGTAAACGTTATGCCTTTCGGTAATAATGACGATTTTGAATAAATTGATGAAATGATGATTTTGTGGATTGGTTAAACTAATTTGATAAACATGGTTATAAAGGATCTAAACACTTCCACGTGTTTTTCAACTTATAAAGTTGTGTGAAAGTTAATCAAGCTTATTTTAATGGCTTTTGTGACAACGAGTTTGGTACGATTGAAATTATACAAATAGAGAATTCGATTTCAAAAAAGTAAAGAGAGCTTTTATAAAGCTTGTTTGTTGTATTTATGTATTTATTAAGCTTATTTTGGACCATAGCCTGGTTTTAAATTGTAATTACTATCTTCTATAACAAATAGTTTGTTGGGAAGTAAATATCAGATCCTTTTCAGAGTTGAAATTTTTAGAACTACATTTTTAATTTTATATTCGACAAGGGTACAAAATACGGATGTTATATCCTTGTTTTGTTCCGATTTACATTTATGAGATTTTGATGGCTCATGTGAAAATAAAAATGGAGGTACCAAATGATTAAAGATATTCAATATACACCTAGATTTGAGTTTGAGGTTCTTTGGTAAAAAGAAGAAGAATTTCGGTAAGTTATTATATTTTGAAAGCAACGATTTAATACTTATCTACTATTAATCCTAATCTAAACAAAATCTTAGAAACATGATACAAAATATTAAGAACATATTAAATGGTTTAGAGTATACCTTTTATTTAGTCAAATCTTTTAACGACTCAAATAAGATTGTTAACCCAACCCCTTAATCTAGCTTAGGTAATGATTTGAACACGCAAATTGTACTGCAAACCTAAATGGCATCTGTGTAAGGGGCTGTTTGGCAATATCTGAATGATTAAATGCTGAACCAATAAAAGGTCTGAACCATTAAGTGCTGAACCATTAAGAGGTCTGAACCATTAAGAGCTAGTATATCGTTTAACTATTCAAAGATAAATGTCTGACCAATTCAGATAATAGTTTTTAACCATTCAGCATTAGACCTCTTAACCATTCAGCATTAGTATAATGCTTAACCATTCAGAAGCAAATGTCTGAACCATTCAGACATTTGCTCGCGAAACAAACAGTCTGAACCATTAAATGCTGAATCATTCAGATATCTGAACCATTAATAAGCTGATTAAGAGGCTACCAAACAGCCCTTAAGTTATTATGAAAAATCTTTTTTTTATTTACATGAATTTCCAAATTTATAAATTTGGCTTAGAAAAATCACTAAACTAAGAAAAGGAAATGAAAATGAATAGAGGATGGGGTAGACGAGGGGCTAAAAATATTCTTTTGCGGGAGCAAATAAATAAATAAAACAATATCAAATACACTATAAAGCCAATAAACAAATGTTATCAAATGACAAATGAAGAACATTAATACATAAAAGTATTATTCTTAAATATTATTATTGTCTTTAATAAATAAACCCACAAAAAGAATACTGTTCATAACCATGAAAATTCAATTAGTGAGAAATATCAATTATTAATTTCTTTAAAAAGAGAACCCGATGAAATTTTAAACCTTTTATGGACGATATTGTAAAAAGAGAACCCGATGAAATTTTAAACCTTTTATGGACGATATTGTAAAAAGAGAACCCAATGAAATTTTAAACCTTTTATGGACGATATTGTAAATTGTAAAATAACAAATAAATCATTTCATCTTTATAACCAAAAGTTTTAAGAGTGTTCACTAAAAGACAGAACAATGAGTTACAAAAGTCCACAACTTCTTTTCATGGACCAGTCCACTTTCTTTCTGTACGCTCTGTACCCCATTCACGGGTGTACTCGCCGGAAAACTCCCCACCTCCGGCCAACATTCTCATCTCCGGCCACCATGAACTCAACTTTCCACTAAAACCACATCACTTGGATTTAACTCATTCTTCCTGGTTAGTACTATTATTATTACTTCAATGTGTTTAATATTCTTCTATCTTTTCATCTAAACTTCTTTCTGTTTGCTTCAAACTGTACATTATCAATTCAATATTTTCATCTTTTTTAATCTAACACTAGTTTTGAGCACTGCTTTCTCATTTTGGTTCATAATCTTGATACCTATCAATGGAATCTGGATTTCTTTCTGAATCTTGAATGTATGTGTATCAGATTCAGCTCAATGCCCCTCTTTTATATTCTTTTACTTGGGTTTTAACTTCATTTTCTTCATTTTCCTGTGTTTTTAGTTCAAAATCTTTCATACCCACAAAAAAAAAAAAGTAAAATAAAATCTTGAATTTTGGTCCATTTTGTGTGCATTTACTAAAGTTTCAAGATTGGGAATCTTTTCTTTCATACACTTAAAAAATTTCAAGGCTTTTTTGTGCAATCTTGTGTGTTTTTTCTTTTTTTTTTTTTCCTGCAAAATCTTGTGTTTATATGTGTAAATACACCATCAGATTCATCTCAATCTTGTTTCATACCCATCAAACACAATTATTTCATGTTGATGCTGTGTTTGAAAGACCCTTGATGCAACTGGTTTGAACCAAGATATGAAAGTGATTGAATGGGTCCAATCATATGATTATCAACGTTTTTCCTTATTTGGTCTCCTCAGTTGTGTGCTATTTTGCCCATTTAATTTGTGGGTTCCCATTGTGTTTTTCTATAGTTTACTTGCAACTGTGTTCACAAACAATTATTATATATTATATATTAAACTTTTCAACTTATAATATCTCACACATGAGGCTGTTCTTCAACCAAATCTGCTATAATAAAAGATTATATTGATTGATTGTGGCTGTCAAAGTCCAATCTTTAGTTTACTTTTCATTAATGCCTGGGTTGAATGTGTGAGTTGTTTAACATTACATCTTTATAATTCTTCTTTTGACCTGCAGAAAGTGTTTACTTATGCTCAAATGATCATCTCATCTGCCTAATCTGGGACCCATTTTTTACCAAAGATTCAATAGACCAACCAATCAATATGTTCATAACATTTGATTAGATCATAAACATGAATTTTGTTATTTTTATCCATGGTTTAGTTAAAGGTGGGACATTAGATGGCAAGAATTGATTCTTCATTCATCACATGCTAATTTCTTATGATTATTTTTAGCAGCCATTAATTTAAGTCAGTCTTTGACTTAAATTCAGTCAGTCTTGTATAGTATATAGGAAATGAAGCATTTTTCTTAGCTAAATTTAATCTGGTTGAATGTGCAGAGATCAAGAATTCAAGACTGCATTTTTAACCATATGCAGGCATGCTTGGAAGAGAGAAATTATCATACTTTTATTCAATCTTTATGATCTTTATCGTGCTTTTACCCGTTGTTACTTCACAAATTCCATTGGGTTCAAGGCTATCAGTGGAGGAAAAGAATCACTGGATGTCTCCAAAAGGGGATTTCGCAATCGGGTTCTTTAATCGCTTGAATGCATATGGCATCGGGATCCGTATAAGCTCTAGTTTGATACCAGTTGAGAAACAACCCATTGTCTGGATTGCTGGTGGCGACTTAAGAGTAGGAGACAAGTCGTATTTCGAGCTCACAAAAACTGGTGAATTGGTTCTTTTCGACTCAACAAGAGGAGTTACTGTTTGGGCTAGCAAGACCAGCAACTCATCTGTTGATTCAGCAGTTCTGCAAGATGATGGAAATCTTGTTCTTTTGAAAAACAACAGAGACATTGTTTGGCAAAGCTTCGATACTCCATCTGATACACTTGTCCCTGGCCAGAACCTATCAGCAAATCAAGTTTTACGGGCTGCTAGCAGAAATTCGATTTCTAGTTATTACAGTCTTAGAATTGGGGTAATTGGTGATCTAGAACTCAAATGGGAAAATGAAGTTGTTTACTGGAGAAGTGCATCATTCCCTTCGCGATCATCTCTGCACGCTGTACTTGCTTCTGATGGAGCCTTTCAGCTGTTTGATCAAACTTCGAGCCCAATATGGTCAGTGTTCAGTGATGATCATGGTGAACCAGATGTCAAGTTTCGGGTCCTTCGGTTGGATGTGGATGGAAACCTTAGGTTACATTCATGGTCAAAAAACTCGACCTCGTGGAAGTTAGTTTGGCAGGCTGTCGAGAATCAATGTGATGTTTTCGCCACTTGTGGGGTCACTGGAATCTGTGCGTTTAATGAGTCAGGATTACCTGTATGTAAATGCCCGTTTGCTCTATCGCCACTTTCTTCTTCCAAATGCCTGCTTCCTTATCAGCAAAGCTGTGAATCGGGATCTTCAATGATCAAACTCGACCATACGTCACTATATGCTATTTATCCACCAAACGAAACCATCATTTCTCAAGTCAGCTCGACACAGTGTCAAAACTTGTGTCAAAAAGACCACCTCTGCACTGCTGCAACCTTCATGAACGATGGAACCGCAAATTGCAAAATCAAGAAAACCCAATATGCTAGCGGTCAGTCGGGGTTATCCATAACCTCTGTCTCTTTTGTCAAAATATGTACTGATCCTATCGCGGTTATACCAAATTTCACCAAATCTAAACCTGAATCTTCCTCACAAAATACTCCTCCAACCCAAGATCATAACTCAGTTTGTGTTTCTTGTGTGGTTGGAGTCGGTGGCGGAACAATCATTGTGTTCATCGCGATCCACTTAGGACTAATGGGATTCTGGATATATCGAAAAAGGTTTAGCTTCAAGACCCCGAATTATGTAACCTACAGTAAAGATGGACCTAATCCTAGTGGGTTTCTTGCTTTATCATATACTGAAGTGATGGACATTACAGATAACTTTAAGCAACCGGTCGGGTCAAGTACATTCAAGGGTATTCTCCCGGATAAGCAGCCCGTTTTGGTGAAAGATTACAGTACAGTGAAGGTAGACCCGCGGAAGTTTAGAAGTGGGATCTTGAAACTGGGAAGTATTCATCATAGGAACCTTGTGAGACTCGAGGCTTATTGTTGTGAATCGAGTCACAGGTTCCTGGTGTACGAGTACCTGAAAAATGGCTCATTGGCTAAGTGTTTGGAGGACCCTGTGATCGGCAAGAGGCTCACCTGGCGAAAAAGGTTGGACCTTTGCTTAGCTGTCGCAAGGGCTGTTTCGTACTTACACATGGGATGTCGGGAGTTTGTCGGGCATGGAAGTTTACGCTGTGAAAACATCATTTTGGATGAGAACTTAGAAGCCAAAGTGACCGAATATGGCTTAACTAGTTTTCTTGGTGACGGTACAGATGGTGGAGGTAGTGTGAGGGACATAATGGACTTTGGATACGTCGTTCTGGCGGTTTTAAGTGGTGTCCCGAACGGTGGTTGTGACTGGGCTTATGAGAAGTGGGCGGGTGGGAATGCAGCGGAGATCGTGAACAACACGATAGAAGGTGGTGTTGATGGCGATGAACTGGAGCGCGTTTTGAGGATAATGTTTTGGTGTTTACAGTCAGATGAGAGAATGAGGCCTACGATGGGGGAGGTAGTGAACGTGTTAGAGGGTGCGATGGCGGTTGATCCACCGCCACCGCCTTCCACTTGCCGGAGAAAACCGCCAATGGAAGAATATGGGTCGGGGTCGGGATCGGACGTTTAGGAACCTAATGACCATGAAAAGTAATGCATTAACTTAATTTTGTTCTTGTTAAGTTTTTGTTTATATTCAAGCCTAACTTAGATTTGTACAAGTTTTTAGAATTGCCTGATGAATTAATCGAAGCTTAGACGTTTTTCACTTTGTCGATATCATCTTATTTAAATATTAATATAGCGCCTATGTATCGTTACTAGTTCATAAAACAAAAGATGACATGTGACAAAAATTACGGTTAGCTATAGCGCCAGTGTTTTCATGTTTCGGTTTTTAATACTTTTTTCAAAAACGTACTACGTTAACTATTGGCATGTGACCATTTTCTTGATCATAATAATAATAATATAATTTCGAAAATCGAAACTATCGTCGTCTTGTTTTTGTTTTTCGTTTAGCATTATATTAGGAGTGAATCGGTGGGGGCATGTCTGAAGTCATCTTTGGTTTTATATTTCAAAGTCAAATAACTTTTTTATCGACAACTATTTTAATGAAAACGAAATACATCTAGAATCTAGAAAGAATAATATACGAAGATAAATTTATCTATCTCCATCAAAATTCAGAAGCATACTCATTTTCGTACTTCTAATATGAATATTGTTCTCTTGTATAGAGGCATAAATTATGTGGTTTTAAAGTGTAAGAAAATGTAGAAGAGAATAATTGTCACGTATTTAGTGATTTGAAAAAAAACACATGAGTTTAAGTTCGAGCTTGAAAAACAACTCGCAAGCCAAGCTCGAATTCATAAAACTACTTACGGGTTGAGCTTGAGCTCGAAAATCTCTCATAAGCTGAGTTTAAATTTTAAAATTAAATCTTTAAAGGAATTAAGCTCAAACTCGAACTCTTTTAAGTTAAATATGTTAAGCTTGAGCTTAGTCATGTTCTGTCTAGAAGATCAAGAAGTTCGTTTGAATGTTGTTTAATGATAATAAGATTTAAAACTATTGTATTCTTAAGATAGACCAAAGCAAACAAGCATAACAAGGCCTTTATCTATAACGGGTTCACTAACGGAGCAATAGTGCCATCATTTTCCAACGCACATTAGCGTTACGTAGATGGAGTTTCATAACCTTTTATCTTAATCTTGAATAGGTGTATCTTAAGGGCATAGTCTCTATAAGAGTTGTGAGGAGCATAGGCCCGTGCTCGGGCAAGTAAGATATCACAAGCGTTGTACATTAAACGTGTTGAAAGAATGCTTCTGAGATGGTTGAGAGAAGTAACATACAAACATGTGTTATTGGAAAACTAGTGAGGTAATTACTTTATCCTTAGGTGTTTACTGTTTAGTGTTAGTTGTTAGGACTAGCTAGTAATGTGTTGTTCCATCTACATAATCATTTAAATAAATTATTGGTAACAGCAAAGGTGTTCGTTGTTATGCATGTCATGGACTCACAAGTCATAACTAATGTGTCTAAAGTTTATCTGGAATTTATAAACTCATGAAGAAACACTTGATAGAAATCTATATAACAATAGAACGATTTTTGCATAATTTTCTTTTATTATTGTCCATTAATTAAGTATGATTAAGTGCTTAATTTCTTATGGTCTTAATTTGGGTAGTATCACTCATGACTTTCTTAGGTAGCGTTTGGTATGCAGTAATGAAATGCGTAATGGAATGAATCATCGAGGTTAAATGAAAAAATACATGTTTGGTTGGCAAAGATAATGTAATGAATCATTACATAATTGATTCCATTCCTTCAAATTCATTCCATTCAACCCCCCCCTTTTTTTTTTTATACCATCCCTTCTTGTCACCAACACTACCCACTCACCCACCACAACAATCACCACCAGCCACCAAGATCATTCGTCACCTGCAACCACCACCAGCCATGACCACCACCACAATCACCCACCACCGGCCGCCGCCACCGCCAACCACCCCCACCGCCGCTAACCCCCGACCCCCACCGCCACCTGGAACCACCACCGGCCACCACCGCCGCCGAAAACCACCGCTACCCAGAACCACCGCTGCAGCCGCCAACCATCGGCCCCCGCTGCCGCTGGAAACCTTCATCGACCACCATCACCACTATAACTACTTTTACATTTTATTTTTTCGTTTTTTCATACGTAATAAACAACACAGCGTTATAATTCATTTCAGTCCTGAAAAGTAACCAAACAGGACTATGAAATGCAATGATTCATTTCATTCTCTCATTCATTCCATTTATTCATCCATTCCATTACCCCATACCAAACAGACCCTTACTATTTTCTTAATAAAAACAAGAAAAGCTATCAATAGTTCGATACAGTATTAAACATGCAATTATAGTTAACTAATGAAAGTGAGAATGAACAGATAGAGAACACATTTAAGTTATTCAACATAAAAGAATAATGGGCACAAGTCTACTTCTCTTCCATGTCGATTAAAGATCCCAATATAATAACCGTAAGACTCGAAAGAAAAACTATCACAATACCTTCATTCAGAACAAAAGGCATGCCAACACTGAACTAAAACAGAAGGGCCTGTCTAAGGATCAGCAATGGTGACTTCAACCTCCACGCCAGGTTCAATTGTAATGGAGGTGATTTGCTTCACGACATCTGGTGAGCTGAAAAGATCAATAACCCTCTTGTGGACACGAAGCTCGAATCTGTCCCATGTGTTTGTACCTACAAACACCAGACATGTAACGCTTTGTTGCATGAAATATCAGAATATATGTAAAGTTCACTTCAAACATCTCGTCAACAGAAAATGTTTAAAAGCGCAAAAAAGATTCAAACAGTGTTGTGGCTTGATGTTTAATCGAATAAAAGAAGGTTTAATACCTTCACCACAAGGAGACTTTCTTGTTGTAATGTGAAGAACCTTGGTTGGCATTCTAACGGGTCCTTTGACTCTTAATTTCTTGTCTCTGGCACCACGAATCAAATCCGCACAAACTGTGACTTAGAACAGCTTATTAAAAATTTTCAAAACTCTTAGCACACGCAAATATTTACATCAAAGAAGCCACACTAACGTAATACGCTATGTAGTACCTATCAGGCTATCACACTTTTACTTATTTAGATAACAGTGATCAACATTTAACATAGATAAACGGTGATTTACAACAAACTTTAACATAGATAAACAGTGATTTACAACAACTAAAGCATGTTATTAAAACTCCGAAGCTCTAAGTGCACACAAAGATTTACATCAAAGAAGCATACTACATTGTACAATATCTACAATCTATCATCCTTCTATTCATTCAGATAAGTGATATCAGTGATCAACATTTTAACAAAGATAAACCACACAGTTTAAAGCTCAAGGCTTGCCGCAATTGCACCTTATATACACTTGGATTAAAAAACAAGCAACCAAGATGTTACATTAGATCATTAAACTACACTAGAATTAAAACTAGAGCATAAAGTACTTCACACCAGCAACCAATTTGACCTGTGTGATTTAAAAACAAGCATAACCAGAGCAAATGGCATATATATCCAATCACGAATAAAACTAATTAACAATAGTTGAAAAAGTTAATACCTTTTTCAAGATTCTTGACATTCTTGGAAGAGAGAGTGATTCTAATCTTGTGAATCAGTTCTTGAGACTCTTCCAGCCCGGGCTTTGTTGGCTTCATTGCAGCATACGCCATTCTTAGCTTCTGTATACAAAAAACAATAATGTTCATAATCAATGCTTACAGACCAATGGCAAACGCACATAAGCCAATTCATCTTGACAATTATATATATTCTGTAGGCGTAACAAAATTGGGCATGATAAACAATTAACAGCAGTGAAATCAATGTACAGATAATATTATTAGCAATCGGAAACAACAAAACGATTTACACAAGCGATTGTGGGATTTAGTAGACCTTTAAAAGTTGAGATGAAATTGAGTAAGTGAGGTTAACGGAGAGTATAAGAACCTGTAGAAATTACTCCGGCAAAAGACAGTTTGATGAAACCCTAGTTCAGTTTATAGCAAAGTGGGGAAGATGGAACTCGGCCCAAAATGATTAAACATAAAGCCCATATAGAAGTGGGCTTATTAGGTTGGTGTTAGTTAGGCTAGGCCCAAGTTCAAAGGTTCGTCAAAACTATTTGAATTAAGAAAAAAAGGAAATTATTTTATTTTACTTGTCTTCTGGATGGAGATGGAGATGGAGATGGAGATGGAGGTTGAGTTTTTGTGTGTACGAAGTTGTTTGGTAAGAGAGTTATAAAAAAATATAAAACTATACAAAAGAACATACATTTAACATTTTAACGTTAAATAGGCAAGGTAATTAATTGAAGGGTGTTTGTTTATTTCTTAAAACTACTAATTAGTGGTTTTTTATAAAACTGAATATTACGGTGCAATTTGGGTTATATTGTTTTTTTTTAATCAAACCGAATCAAATTAAAAAAACAAATGAAATGAATGAATACTATCTCATAGTTTAATAAATATAAAAAATATAAAACTATACAAAAGAACATACATTTAACATTTTAACGTTAAATAGGCAAGGTAATTAATTGAAGGGTGTTTGTTTATTTCTTAAAACTACTAATTAGTGGTTTTTTATAAAACTGAATATTACGGTGCAATTTGGGTTATATTGTTTTTTTTTTAAATCAAACCGAATCAAATTAAAAAAACAAATGAAATGAATGAATAATATCTCATAGTTTAAAAAATATATGTGTTCATAAGTACTTGATATGCTATAGTTTACACTTGGTTAAATTTAGACATTTAATTTCATTTTATCTTCATTTCTTCATATGTTTTTTTCACATAAACTTTCAAAAGAAAATTCAATCTTTGGACCACTTTTCCAATCGCAAGTATTAAAATCAAAAAGTTCAAAACTGAATTTTCGGTTTTAAGTTTGGTTTCAGCTCAATACCTAGCTCATTGAAGAAATTAAGAAGGTTGAATGCGACATAAATTTTTGCAATTTGAAGTTTTTATTATATTCAAACTTTATTTAAACTTCTAATGGAGATGGTAATATAGAGCAACAATGCTGGAGCATTTACGGTTTATCTCTCGTATCTTCTCCTATAATTTATCAGAAAATATATTTACAAAATTTATCTCTAATTTTTTAAAAACTTAACACCTCTCATTCCCAAAAGCATCTCTATTTAGTTAATTAACTAGTTTTAGTAAACCCGTATATTACACGGGCTAAACAAATAAAATATTAAATATAATAAAAATTTATCAAGTATAAAACGATATTTTACAATAAAATATAATTGAAATTACGTATAGTAAGACCAATATGTAATAAAACAATTATATCAACCTTTTAAACTTTTGGTTTAAAACTTTTTTTCCCAAATAAAATAATAAATATTTTGTTTCAAAACAAACCATATTAAAAATATCATTTTTAAAAATTTTCTTATTATAAATTTCAATTTTAATTATTTTTTTTTTATAAAAAAATTAACTTTTTAAAAACACTAATTTTAAAAAAGTTTGATGATTTGTAAAAATTTCTTATTCTATAAAAATTATTTTTAGAAATACCATTTATAAGAAGAAGATCTTTTTTAAATTTATTAAAAAAATATTTTTGTTCTAAAAAATATTTAAATAATATCATTGATAATTAAGGTAATTTTTTAATAAGAGAGAGAAGCGGAAAAATTTTGGTGAGAATGAATATGATGCTGACACGTGTCAATCAAAATACTCTTTTATTAGAGTAGAAAGATTAAAAAACATACTTATTTATTCGGGATGAGTTTGCTCGAAAGGATAAAAGAAAACAATTACCAGAAAAGTAATGGATTTTCAATCCAATCCACCCTTCCAATGTTAAGTTCTCGAGTTCTATCGTCAAACCACACAAAAAAAGATTAACAACATAAATGCTTTCCCTCAAAGTTATGTTCTTCTCGAATGCAGGGCCGGTCCCGAGAATTTTCAAGAGACATCGGGCCCTGGACTAGAACAAAAAATGAGCCCCTGTAAAACGACGTATAAAAAAAGTTTAAAGCAAATAACTTGCATATAAAAAATTTATAATACGACAATAATTAACAATAAACAAAACGAAAGTATTGTATTAAAAAATCTAATATACTTAAACGAATCGGGAAGTTCTCTTAGCGTTTTTTAAACAAAGTTCTTGATCAAGTTTTCATATTAAATTGAGTTTAGATCGGGTAAACGGTATTGGGCTTAACTATTTAAAATGTTAATGAGATCTAAGATAAGGTTTAATAGGTTAAAATAATTAAAATATTATTAGGTTTTTCTCTAGTGAGTTTATTAATAATTTAAAGCTTTTTAAAAAAATACATATATATAATATATATAATTTTATAAGAATTACGGGCCCCTGAGAAGACCGGGCATTAGGCGGTCGCCCACCCCGCCCCCCTCAGGGCCGGCCCTGCTCGAATGTTTTGTCATTCCTAAAAACGTCACTATCATAATAATCACCTCATCAATTGTCTATTCTCCTTTTTAATTGTAATTAGATCCATCCAGCAAAGAACGTTATTCGGTTCCTTTGAGTGTGGAAGGTTAATTTCCAACAAACGACCAACCGAAAACCATGTCTTTATTGCCACCATCCAAGTCTTTATGTTATAATTTTTAATTTGAACTTTAAAAGTTAGTTAGTTAGGTTTCACTTTAAGAATAGGCACAATTCATCTCGACCTGTTTAAGCTAGCCTTTCATCCGTGCTTAATTCTTCTTCCCTCATAGTTCCTCGTCATTGATTAAGGTTAGTTGATTGTAGTTTACCAGTTTACCCATTATTTTTAAATAGAAGTTGCTAGTTTGATTTGCACTTCTTAGAACATCATATCGTTCTACATTTGAACCAGTAATTTAGATGTGTTTGTTAGCCATCAACACTATCGGATACCTATTGTATTAGACATACTTGATTGTGTTTATTAATATTTGCTTTTGTTCAATTATTTTACTTACGTCTGTCCGTTTACATTCGTTTGTGTTCGTGAAGATTTTTGGTAAAGATACATAAACAGACACAAACATGTTTGTTTTCTTAACGAACAAATGCGAATAAAAAAATTGTTCCATTAATTGTTTGTATTTGATTAAAGGTAAATAAACAAACACTAGAACATGAACATGTTTCTGGTCGTATTTGTTCGCTTCATTTATAGTTCAAATTTTAAAAAAAATGTTATTCCTGACAAAACACATCTTATCATCCCCATGTGGAGCTAGACAATACCCGCTTTGAATAATGTGATTTATGATATCACAACCATAGACCAATAAATGAACAATAAAAGAGAAAAAAACATTGGATGATATGGTAAATAAAGAATAAAAGTAAATAATAGATAATAAATCTTAAAATTTTGTTTCTTCGTACTACATCCACATTATTCAAAGCGGGTTTTGTTTATGGTTGTGATATTAAAAACAATAAAAAAATAAAGATTAAAATTAAATAATAAACAATAAAACTTTTAGTTTAACATTTTAAGAGGTGATATGGTAAATAAAAGAAACATAAAATTAAAATTTAATTATGTTAAAAAGTTAAGAGGAAAAGTATAACAAGTAAAAATAATTTAGAGAACGGTATGTATACATCACCCTTTTCAAACGTTGATGTTTCAAAAGGCTAGCGATAAACCTCAATGATGCTCAAAATAAATTGGTACTACAAATAAAAGATCGCTTGTAAACACATTAATACTTGCTTATTTGCATCGCATCTCTTTTGATATGTATGTCATGCTTATTCTAAACACAAGACTATCGTTATGTCCAGGTGATTTGTGTAACGACCATATAGGAAGAAACTTAAAAAAAACTTACTTCGTCCACACATGGACTAAGTTTCATTTAACATCTAATGAGGATGGAACTGAAGAATTTGAAATATCCTGGACGAGTATTTGGGTACGGTACTGACTACAAGGTACATAAGAAAACTTATCATAGTTTTATGTATGGGTAGGGTAAGGTAATTCCGGACCAGATTATCCAAAGCATACATACTCGTTTGCATGAACCATACCTAAACATTTATTTTATTTTATTTTCATATGTCATTAAATAATAGAGTAATTCGCTAACTTTTAGTTTTTTATATTCTTATTTCTTTTGTGGTAAAATTATATAAAAAATTAGCTAGGTTTGAAATGTACTTGAGAACCCAATGGATAATTTTAGCAAACGAGTGGGTATATTCAATATCACGGGTAACTAGTAATCAGGTACCAGACAAGAGTGCGACCAGGTATATCCACTGTTGTAAAATCGTAAGGCGCTAGTTGAGAGAGGAGGTACATGCTAGCAATTAATCTGGACTAATCGGATTGAAAATTTTATATATAAATTTTAGTTTTATATATAAATACACATATTTTTATATGCATTTTTTATAAAAATATTTAGTTTTATATATATGTGCACATATTTGGCTGGAATTTTCAAGATTTGGCAGGACTTTTTTACAGTCTGCTAGAATCTCACCAGAGTAACCGATTTTTGGCCGACTAGGACCACCTAGGTCCGATTTTGACCATCGTCGACCGATTAGCGACTAATTGGCCAATCAAGTCAAAATTACTAGGTGAGATAGCAATTAACGATTAATCGCTGATCAATCCTAATTTTTACAATACTGGGAATATCATAAAATTTTACACTTGGATACAAGACTTAGATTACCAACAATCGTCACATTGTCCTATCTATAACTATGTTGCTTTGAGTTAAGAAAAAAATTAAACAAAACTAACCAACTAATTTTTTGCCACAGCAAGCATCCGACATCCTTATTGAAGATGTGACAATATAGCTATAATTAGGTAACTAGTGTTGATGTGTTGTTAGCAAATGCTTTATTCAGTTTGGTAAGGTAGACATGTTTGTTTCTTCCTACTTTAAACTCACCAACACATCATTCATGATTCGTCTTATAAGACCTCAAAGTCTCAAACCCATGCGATGCAATCCACCAAACACATCTTAATTCATCGTCTCCAGAGTTCATGTTAATACTGATATGTAGAGATTATATTTCATGCCTAACGTATTTATTTTATTTTATTAAAGTATTTGATATGATTAATTAGCAGTCTTTTGAATAGTTTTTATATTTGTTCACGATTTTGACGATTAATCTTTGTATAAATCGAATTTCTTTTTAATAGAATCAAATAAATAAAGTTATAATTGAGTGGCTTGTTTGAAAATTAATAATATTTTACATATTATTATACTAGCTTTAATAAACTCGTGTATTACATAGGTTGAATAAATAAAATATTAAATATAATAAAAACTTATTAATTAAAAAAACCAAAATTTTAAGATAAAATATGATTTAAATTACGTAAGAGTAAGAACTATAAGTAATAAAACAATAATATCAAATTTTTAAACAGTTAATTTTTAAACTTTTTTTTTATCTTTTTCAAAAGAAATTAATCATTTTGTTTCAAACCAAAATGTCTTAAAAATGTTATTTTTAATAGTTTCCTTATCATAACTTCTAATTTAATTTTTTTTTGTTTATAAAAAAATTACTTTAAAAAAAAATAAGTTTTAAAATATTTCGTATTTTTAAAAAGTTTGATATTTTTAAAAAATATCTTATTTTATAAAAGATTGTTTCTTTGGAGATAACACTAATAAAAAGATCTTTTTCTTAATTTATTAAAAAATTAGTTAAAAAAAGTTAAATAATATTATTAGTAACTCATGTAATTATTTAATAAGAGAAAGAATGAAAATTTTTTTTAATGAATATGACATGTCATTATTAGTTATTATTTTATTAGAGTAAAAAAATTAGTTATCAAGTATGAGTGGATTCGTAATTAAAGAGACATTAATAAAAGGTGTTTTATTTTTTTCCCCTTTTGGTCCACTCTTTTATCTTGATTCACAATTCGACCACAAAGCTTTTTTGATTTGTCACTTTTCACACTTTATTGATGTGGCCACAGGGCAAACGCTTTACCACATAAAGATAACTTTTTATGATTTATGAAAAAAACAATTTTGTTATTATATTTTGCTACGTACAATTTATAGGAACCTTTTAAGAGTTACAAACCCTTTGAAGGTATATTTTCCACTAATCGTTACAAGTGTCATGCTTCAAGGCTTCCGTGACCAACTTTCCATCCTCACGTCGGTGACTTTCTAGATCCGCCAAACGTATAAACATGATTTTAAAATTTTGTAAAAATCATTTTATAACCTACAATTGTCATGTAATATCCGGTCAGTTATACCGATCAATATGTTCGTTTTACTCACTTTAAAACCGGTGCTCACCTTCAATATCAAACAATATTGTCTACTTTGCTCTTTAGATGTTCATAGATTTGAATTTGAAAGTCACTCATCCTTAACATGCTCTAACCTAAGTATAAGTAACTAAACTTCTACTCTTACCTACAACCAATGTACTAATGCATAGTGATATTTAAGACGAAACATATCTTATGGTCTAGTATCTCTTATGTTTTCCCATCACATGTTTGCCAGTGGAAAGCTGCCTATGACAGTTACAACTTGCAAGCAGCCAACTGCCACGGAAAACCATCATAAACTCAGACCACTTACAGAATGACTAGTTGTCTAGTCAGCATCTTAAACACAACAAGAATCAATTCTCCAACAAACACAAGATCTTGGTGTAACCTTTGATTTGAGCAATCAAATGTTTTGGGTCCACACCTGTCTTTTTACAATCAACAAACTCCTCAGGTTTTACCTTATTATTGGTTAAAAGATTACTAGGATCCAACTAGATAAACCAAAATGCTGCTCTTACAAAAACATATGATTTTATAACAGAAGGAAAAAAAAAAGCAATTCTTTTTATAAAATATATAAAAATAATGCAAATAGGTTCAAAATTAAGATTGCAACCACAGAAAGATGAAAACACATGGTCAAGATTCATCTTTTTCTCATTGTTCATTCTTTAAAATTGAAATGATCAAAAGCGACTCCATATCCCTAAATCAGATAACTTTCGGAACACAAAAATAAAGCACAAAAAAAAGGGATTTCTAGCTACTAAGTTACTTTGTTATCTCCCTCCTTCAAATAAGAAAACAACATGGTATCCAACTATCCATGACTAGTGTCGATACTAAAGAGATTGGTTAAAGAGTTGCAACTGTTTATCGATCAAAAGCATACATATCTAGTCCTCTCGTGCGGCCAGGTGCCCCTCCTTTCATTGAAGATAAATCAAGAACAAGCCTGCAAGATAATGCAAATTTGTTAAGAAAATAATGACATGAACGTAAATGATCAGCAGTCGATGGGCAAACTTTCATTAACCCTGCATGACTTTTGTAAAGAGAATATGTGAAAGATGTATATACATACTTCTGTTCAGCAGCCCCACAGTCTATCAGTATCTTTTCGTTAATTTTGGACAATGAGAGGTCCATAGGCAAATCAAAAACTTCACTTGCTGTATTTGACAAAGTAATGCCTCATCAGAATCAATCAAATTTGCATAACAATATATAATTAAAATGTGTAAGTGCAATTTTTCCAACGCATACCAGTTATTCGGGCAGCTTTCATGCTTTCACTGATACCCAAGATATTCTACAATAAAATCACTATAATTCAGCGGGTAAAGCCATAATAAAAGCTTCCATATAATATAGAGATTAAATGTATATTCACCTTAAGTTGTTCATAACAAGCTTCAATATCATCATTCACTAAGATATGATCAAAAAGGCCCGAAGAAGTTCCTTGTTCAAGTTCAGCCTTTGCATTTCTAAGTCTTTTCTGGATCTGTTCTTCAGTTTCCGTCCCTCTGTTCACCAAAGAAAATAACTTGTTTCAGTCAACCTGAAGACCAACAAAAAGAATGTTAATTTGGCACTTATTTTCAAAGACAAAACTCAAACCTCGCACGAAGGCGCTTCTCAAGCTCCTCAAATGAGGGCGGGCAAACGAAAATGAAAATAGCTTCAAGTGAACTTGCCCTCACTGATCTTGCTCCTTGAATATCAATGTCAAGAATACACCTCTACACAAAAACACTCATTTTTTCATCAATAATGTATATTTCCTTCTAATTTACTTAGAATATTGAAAACAAGCTAAAGAATGCAAGATATAGACCTTTCCCGCATCAGCAACCACATCAACAGCTTCTATGCTAGTCCCGTAAAGATTTCCATGGACCGCAGCATACTCAAGAAACTTCCCAGATTTAATATCTTCTTCCATAATACTGTGTTTGGTGAAATGATAATGCACCCCATTTTGCTCCTTTTCTCTTGGACCACGAGTCGTGTGGCTAACCGAGAATCCAAACATTGCGGGGAATTCTTTCATTAGCATATTAATTAGGGTACCCTTACCCACCCCAGATGGACCACTAATCACTATGGGCCGCTCAGCGGTACCAATAACACCCTTACTCCAACCAACAACTTCTGTTTCAAATTTCTTCTTTTGGTCCCCAATGAATTGTGTGTCCACCTGATAAAACGTTATGAACACTGTCATTTCAAGATCAAGAAACATGAATACTACACAATTCTAGATTAGTTCTGTGTATTGACAAACACCCACCTCAAGAAACCAAACAGATTCATTGGATTTGGAATTCCTTTTGATGATCAAGATTCTATCTTTATTCAAAAGAACACATGAATGGGCCTCGAGTGATTCCGGTTTTGTTCCTAAAACAGTTGGTATCACCCTGCAAGTGACAAAAAAACACGATCTTTATGTCACGAAAGCGTAAACAACACATACTTAAATGAAGCAAAATCAAAATCAGAAAGACTCAAACTCACCATTCACCACTCAACTTGTTGAAAATGCGAATTCCACTTGATGTTGACTCATCCGTCCCACCAATAACATACTAAATGCATAAAAGGAAACACTTTTGCAAATGAGACAATAATCTTTTGATGAAAGGTGAAATGAAAAAGAATTGGTTCAACGTCATACTGTTTTGTGTCCAACAACAACAGCTGTTTCGAAGTCGTTTTGTTTTACATCATCAACAAATAAAGCTGGAGCTTCCCCCTAATTTACAAAACAACCCAAAAACATTAAAAGAACTTTGATAAGATTCTCAATTGATTCTATCAAAACACTCTTAATGAAGATTTCACTCACCATTAAACAATTTCTTCAATAGATGCAACCTGATGATAACAAACAACAATCAAAATGTAAATAATCAAACTTCAAACATATTGCATATCCATTTTCAAGATCTTTCATGAAATCATTAAAAAAAGGTAGGGAAGGAGACTGCAATTATGCGACAGACGAAACTATAACGATGAACTAAATACAACAATGTTCAATTTCAACTTGCATATCGGAAAGATTGATATGAACATCAAAACCCAAAACCCAGAAATTACGTAACCCTAAAAAGCAATTAACCCAACAAAAACAATGAAAACAACTACTACAAACATTGATCAGGTTAAATTCAAGAGAATACAGAAAAACCCCATTAAATAAATAATCTGTTTTCGTTGAAATCTAAAGAACCCATACATGAAAAAGCGATGATGTTTATCAAAAACCCACCAAAAATATCGCAGAAATTAAGAAATAAAGCAGAGAATTGAGGAAGAATACCTGAAATGAAGCAATATTAATAGGAAAAAGAGAGTATGAGGAAGAAAAATGGAGGAATAAAGAAGCAGAGGTTGAGTGATCTGGGGTTGAAGACGCAAGATCCTTAATTACAGAACAGGTTATCGCTGCTTCCTCGGATTTTAAATGCAAGGAAAGAGGTCGTGTTTTAAATGAAAGAGAAGAGGGAGAAAAAGAAAAATAACTTTTATTAAATTCGAGTTCGAGTTCGAGAAAAAGAAAAATAACTTTTACTTGCCATGTCTTACCGCTAAAAATAACTTTACAAAAATTCCATATTTACCTTTTAAATTTTTTTAAAAATATATATAACGACTTAGGGGTGTTCAAAAATATCATTAAAAATAATTTACAAAAATTTCATATTTACCAACAACAACAACTGTTTTGATAGAAAAAAAACAAATAACAAATATAACGTTCTCCTACAAGTAACGTCTTCCTGTCATATTTTACGTATTGCTTCATGTCTTCAAGTTATCAACTTCCAAAAGATAAAATTCATTCATGTGATTTTTTTAAAAGGGATGCATTCAAATTGTCCCTTACATATAACATAACTAGCTTTATTAATCTGTGTATTACACAGGTTAAATAAATATAATATTAAATAAAATAAATTTTTATTAATTATAAAATAATATTATAAGATAATATATAATTGAAATTACGTATTAGTAAGGATATAAGTAATAAATCAATGATATTAACTTTTTAAACTTATTTGTTTAAAAAAACTAAACAATTTGTTTCAAAACAAACCGTTTTAATTTTTTTATTATTATAACTCTTAATTTTAATTATTTTTTATTTATAATTTTACTTTTTAAAAACACCAATTTTAAAATATTTTGATATTTTAAAAAATATTCTTATTTAAAAAAATCATTTTTTATAAATAACATTAATAAAAGAGTAAAAAGAACTTTTCTTTAATTTATTACAAGGACTTTTAGTCTATAAAAAAATAAATAATATTATCAGTAATTATGATAACTATTAATTAATTAATAAAAAGAGGCGGAAAAATTTTGGTGAGAAGTAATGTAGTGCTGCCACGTGTCCTTCTCATTTACTTTTTTATTAGAGTAGAGAGATTTATTTTTATGATAATATTTTTATTAAGAGTTAAATACGTTTTACGTCCCCGAGGTTTCATAGAAATTGCCATTTGAATCCAAAAGTTTAAAAGGTTGCCATTTGCATCCAAAGGTTTCACAAAAATTGTCATTTGCATCCAAAGGTTTCACTAAAATTGTCATTTGAATCCATTTGGCTACATCTAACTAACACAGTTAACTTTTTTCGTTAAGGTTCCAACATGAGAGTTATTTTAATAAAAAAATTAGAAAATAAAACACCAACTCACGTGAGGATTTTTATATGTTTAGCTTCTTTTGATAATTGCAGTTATGTTTGACTTTATAATATTATTTTATTATTTTGTCTTGTTAATGTATTTTGGTTTAGTAATCGTGTTACTTTTACCCGTTTTATTAAACATAGATTTATTTTATTTAAAGTTTAATTATGGTTACGATAATTGATATTTTATGATTATTATTCATGGTAATTAATGTCATATTATTAATTGTTCTTATACTTTTATGATAATCTGTCTTTTATGGTTATAATTCAAATAATTTATGTTATTTGACTTGTTTGTTTATTTATATATTTTTTTGTTTTGTATGTTTTATAAAGTTGAAAATGAATCACTTTTAGTTAGTTAAACTTATATTTTATTTTATCTAATAGGACGTCCTGAGATAAATTTCTTGATAAAATAAAATAACTGTTGACCTATCATTTCTCATAAATTAAAATTGCAATGATGATTTTCAAAATACACTGAACGCCTAAAAATTATCACGTAGATCTTATTTTTATTATTTTGTAATTGTTTTGACTAAAATACCTCTAATGTAGGAAACTTAATGGAAAAACTTAACGGCGTTAACTAGGAGTAGTTAAGTGGATTCAAATGGCAATTTTTGTGAAACCTTTGGATGCAAATGACAACCTTTTAAACTTTTGGATTCAAATGGCAATTTATATAAAACCTCAGGGACGTAAAACGCATTTAACTCTTTTTATTAATGTATAAATAGGTTAGGGTTTTAAAATTAAGAAAGATTCTATCATTTAAAATGATATTAAAGTTATTTTAATTTCCTTTGTCTATATAATAATCACCATCAATTCGGAATCAGATCTCGACAGAATAAAACATTTTGCAGTGGTCTCTTTTTAAGTTTAAAGACTCGAGCGTATCTAATATTCAATTTAATTCAATTCAAAACTAATAAAGTGAGATACAAGTTCATAACTGAACCTTTTGTTTTACTTAAGCCTATGTTGTTAGCTTCCAACCCTAAAACATAAAACAATATGAATCAGTGTTGTGATTACCCATCGTTCTTTATTATCCTATGTTCAGTTACTTTGTTATGTAAAATGTCTATAATCCTTGAACCAATAACACTAGAGTAGTTGTTGTTAGCTTCCAACCCTAAAACATAAAACAATATGAATCAGTGTTGTGATTATCCATCGTTTTTTTATTATCCTATACTAGGTTAAAAATCATGTATTATATGGATGGAATAAATTTAACTTTTTGAAATCATTAATTTTTATAAAAATTTTATATATTAGATGTTATCAACCATTGGTAAAATAAGAAATAATAAATATATAAGAAGTTATAAGTAACAAATAATGAAGATTACGAATTATAAAATTAAATTTGAAAATATGTTATGATTGAAATCTTATAATTTAGTAAATCTTAATAAATTATTAGTATAAGAAGATTTATATTTAGATATATAATTGTTTAGTTTATTTACTTCAAACCATTATCATTTAATATCTTAAAAAACTTACCTGTAACTAAGATAATTACTTACCAGTATTTAAATCATTCAAACAATATTAGGCAATATCAAGCAAATGATTTTGTAACTAATATTAAAAAATTTTAGGTCGCTTGATTGTATAAAGAAATAAAAAATTATTAATCTAAAATGAAATAAAAAAACTACAGGAAAGAAAATTAGAAATTATATAAGAAAAGTAGAATATGATTTTAGTAAGTGTCCAATATCATTTAAATTAAAATTTGTATATGAGTTTAGGCGGGAAAATCAACTCGAGAATACACAGAATCGCAACACGTATCCTCAAAAACCTTGATTTATTAGAATAGATAGATTTGATTACTTTATTATGTAAAACGTCTATAATCCTTGAACCAATAACACTAGAGTAGTAATTATCTTAACAACTACTTTTTAATAAAGTTTATTTTTATTACCGTGGACTCTTGACTTTAAACTATAGGTTCTAACTTTTCCCTTTTTTGATAGCAACTACACTCATCCATTCGTTATTGCTATGTTGGCTACAAAAAACACCTAAATATATTACCACTTTGTTATGTCCTACGGGAAGCGCTAAATTCTATTCCTAAATCTACATCAACCGAAAAACATATTTTCTATACTCCAGGATACTGCCACATATATTTATATAGTTCTCTGTCATAATTGTTGTTGTAATTTTATAATTCAGAATATTGATGATATTTATTGGGCGGCTATGAGGAAGGAGACTAGGAAGATTCTTTGGTGTCCCCTTGAAGAAAATGTTACGAGGGTGGGGTGTTGTCGGGTAGCTCACCACTTGGGGACGGGGTCCTCTCTTTCACTTTAATTGTTGCTTACTTTATTACATTAAATACGATGACATGTAAATATTGGGAGATTATAGGTTCAAGTCTTACTCTCTGCAAAAATCTTAGAGTTGAGTCAGGGGTTTTTTTCAGCAATGGGTTTACTCCTGAGGAGGTTGGGGGTGCGGTCTCGGCTGGGAAACGAATAGGTGGGCCCGATTAAGATAACACCTATTCTCCAAAGCAGGGTTGTACATTTGCCGTTCAAAAAAAAAATACCATATTTTTATTTATTAAATTTTATTTTTTATAAAATTACAAATCAACATCAAAAGGTGAAAATAATTTTGGTATTTTGTTTGAATTAGTTGTATCTATATGGTTTTAAATTTAAATTATTTACGATGTATTAATTGTAACCCAGTACTTTAGTTGACCAGTAAAACAACTGGTTTGATAACTGGTTTGTTTGTGAAAACCTTGGTTATTTGGCATATTAGTAGTAATAGTAAATGTACTGACATATAATGTTATTTGATTTTAACAATTTAAATTTTCATTTATTTACCGAAATTAATTTTAACTCCAAAAATATTCTCAAACACTTTCAACTTTGAGTTTATTTGCTTACAAGTTAGTTAACACCTTTAGTTTTTATTAATGACGTGGACTACTTATATAGCCAACACACCAAGCATAAATTTAAAATCAGTTATCTGGTACGTCAATCTAAAACTTTTGCACCTTTACCTGTGAATCTCCTCCACTTCCTAATCTGAACCACTTGACTTGTTAAAGATAGATTTCGAGTGACGATAAATGCTAGACACCGAAAAATAACCTGATGAAGGTTGAGCGACGACGAAGTTGAAAAATGGCTCAAAATTGGCCTCACTTCAATTAAAAAAACTAACGGAGGTTAACTATTAGTTAGTAAAGAATCACTGGAGGAAAATAAACTCAAAGTTATGAGTGTTTGTAAGTATTTCTTGAGTTGTGATTAATCTCGCCCAATAAATAAAAGTTAGTATTATTAAAATTCAATAATCCTATTATATATTATAATTTATAAGAAAAATTATTTGTGACTAATAAAACTAGAATAAAAAAGCAACAATAATGATAGTGGAACCAAGAACCAATGAGTCTATAGCTTAAAATTTCTTGAGTGTTCGGTCCAATTATAATCACATGCGTAGATTTAAGAGTATGATTACATAAGTGTTTTTTCATTGTAGCCAATGGTTGGATCTCACGCGAGCTAGGAGAATCGGATACCCCCAGCATATAGTGTCTCTATGAACACACATGTTTGGGGTAGTGATTAAACGATCTTTATTTTTATTAACTATTCATAGTTTCAGACTGTCAAACCTTCAAATATATGATAATGTGGCTGATCTAGATGACAAGTTCAGGGGTAACGTAAATTTTTTTTATTATCGTACACTTATATGAATAAAAGAAAAAAAAAACATGATAATAAAGAAAGTTAAACAAACTGAGAGTTAACCATCATTAGTTTTTTTTAAATGGAATGGGCAAACTTAGTGCCATTATTTAACTCCACCGTCATCCAAAATCTATCAGATCTATTTTTTGGTGTCTAGCATCCATCATCACCTGAAATCTACCTCCAACAAGTCAAGTGATTCAAATCCGGTTGTGAAAATTAACAGTTTTAAGGATTCGTAAGTTTCAGATTGACGGACCCGATGGTTGATTTCAATTTTCTGCTTAGTGTTATGGCCACAGAAATAATCCACGTTATAAAAAAACCAACGGTGTTAACTATCAGTTAGTAAGAGATCGTTGGAGGAAAATAAGTTTAAAGTTGGGAGTGTTTGTAAATATATTTATTGAGTTAGAAATAATCCCAGCCAATAAATGAATGTTAGGATTATTAAAATCCAATAACCCTTAAAAAATTGGCAATAAAAAATTGTTTTTTATCTTTCAAATTCCTAATTTTATAGCAAATAAAACAAAAAGATTACAAATTACACTTAGAAATAATGCAATTTAAATCCCTAATTTCGAGAATCAAATCCCTAATTTACCTTTCAAACAAACTCATCTATTTCGATTTGCTGGGCGCTAGTGCTTCTGCTCGATCTTGTATCTTTTTATTGAATTTTATGTTTTATATTTTTTTGGGTTTATTATTGTGTTGGGTTGGGTATTGGGTAATGAGTATTTTGGGTTTTAATTTTATTGGGTAATGGATTTATATGTTTTTTATAGAACGTATTTTTTTAAATAAATTATTAGATTTTTTTATAAAATTTAAAACATTCTATAAAGTATTAAGTTTAATAAAAATTTAGAGGTAACATAATTTTTTCTCAGAGGTAAAGTAAAACCGTAACTTTTTTTACATAAAATCGTATTTTTTCTAATTTAGTGATCACGAGCGAAGACGTGTCGAAGTGAAAGCCCCTGGGATTATTGAACGTAAATCTCACTGCATGTAATAAATTGAGGGGTAGCGGAGGCTACCCCTCAACACTATATAAGTCCGCCCCTGTCAACAGTGAAGGATGGTGGTGTGCGGCCTAGTGGTGGCAATGGTGAAGGATGGTGGTGGCTGAATCGGGTGGTGGTGGTGGTTGCCGTTTGAGGAGCAAGTGGGGTTGGGATTTATTTTTAGTTAAATTACACAAATGGTCCTGCACCAAAGAATCACAAACATAGTTTATTAAGGGTATTTTAGTCATTTATTTAAATTTAATAGAAAATCTAACGGAAATTAGCCTTAGACCTTAGAGTCGTTATAAAATTAAAATCACAGACCACAAACTTGTTACTAAAAAAAGTTTGTAATCAAACCTGAGATCCGCGCTTCACCAAAGTTACTATTTGTGTAATTAACTCAAAGAAATAATATGAAAGTAACACGTAGGGGACACGTTCTTCTTTTTAGATTATTCATTTGCGGGTTTCTCGTGAGGTAGGACTACGTTTACATATGCTACTTTTTGTTTGAATTATATGACATGTACAAATTGTTGACTATATTCGACTTGCCCTTGTTCATCACGTATCCTCGTTTGATTCTTGTTTTGGAATGTTATGATCATCTTGAATTATTTTATTGTCTTCATGTATATGTATGGAATGAATGCATGATGGTTGATATCAATAAGTTCGTGATTTGCCGACTAATAAAGCATAAAGCAATAGGTTTTCAAAATATCATATATTTAAATATAATTTATCCTTGTTAAATTTCGTGAACAAGTTACTATGATTTTTTTTTATAAAAAATACAACTACGTTTAATACTGGACTTAATTTAATTTAGAAAACACCTCCCAACACTTTTCATCATGTCCGTTAAAACCAAAGATAACTTCAATAATTGGTACATGGACATAACTTCTTCGTCTTCTTTTTTTTTTTTTGAATGGCATACAATGACGTAAATGAAAAAAATGTTTTCTTGTTTTCACCATAAATATTATAAGGCTAGATATGCCATTTAAATTGATAGATCTTTTATCTGCTTTCAAATTATTAATGTAGTTAAGGTGCCGGTGTTCAAGCTTAAGATTTATTTTATCAACATCATCAAATCATATGAACTAAAATTTGTATATCTTTGATACATTAAACTCATAGAATATTACATGGATTCAGACTACACATACACATAAGTAATTTGAAATACTTGAGATATGCAATGTTTGTCCTTTCATTGTCACAAATCATGATCTAATACAAACTTAATAAAAAAAAAATTTCTGATACAATATACTTCAAGAACAAAGCCAACAACTAAGAACAAGACCATCAAAGCGATAATCCATTCAAGAACATAAAGCTGATTGACATAACCTTTTGAGAAGAGCGAAAAGAAAGAGTAGTTGAGAGCATGTTGATGAACGTATGGATAAAAACAAGTCAATCTTAAAATGTTTCGTTCCTAAAAAAAATCTAAAAATTGTTTCATTCCAAACTCTTCACAGAACCCTCCAAGCTAGCCGTAAGTATAATAGCTTTAATAGCCTCTTTCTTCCCCTTATTGAACCTACTTGAACCCAACCATGAACACATCGACATCAGAGCATTCGACACTAGAAAACAAACCCCCATACATCAAGAGAGCCGCTAAGATCTACTCACCATCACACTCCCCCAAACTATGCTCTGTTGATTCCGTAAACTGTGGACAAGTCGGGCATTACATTGAAGGAACGTCCATCCCTTTATCAGTAAGATGTCTCGTTAGAAGCCTATACTAACCACCTAGGAATGAACTTATTCAATTGGGTAGCTTTAATTCCATCCGAAACGTTACACTTATAAGTTTTCTAACCATCTTAACTAGAAAATTTTCTTCAACCTCCAAATCCCAAGTTCATTTATCCCCATCAGAACATCAAAAATTCCATTGCAAAGCCTCGATCTTGGATTCTTTGGTTATGGTCATGATGCTTCTGAATATACCTAAATAAAATTGTACATAATTATATGTATTTAAACTTTAAAGTACCATAAGATGACGAAAAATATCGAGTAACGTCCAAATTTGGATTATCCCAATACATGCCGATGTTTTCAATTTGGCCCGGCCGCCTGTATATTTTGTATGTAATTAAAATATTGTTGATTTTAATTTTTAAAGATAACATTGTCAAGTAAAAAAAACAAGTGTAACTTTGTACATTAGGAGCCCATACAACACCATCAAGACACTACATAAACTCTCATACTCATACATACTACCTGACTAATAAGTGTATTTCCATTACAGAGATTGTAGTTTTAAATTGAAGGATCTGATGGTCGATTTCAATTTTCTTCTTAGTGTTTTGGCCACATAAGCAGTTAACGTCATCAAAAAACTAACAGGGTTAACTCTCAGTTAGTAAGAGATTGTTGGAGGAAAAAAAGCTTAAAGTTGAAAGTGTCTATAAATATTTTCTGAGTTGTGATTAATTCTAACAAATAACTTAAAGTTAGGATTATTAAAATCCAATAACCCCGGCTAAACTAAAGCCGGCTATAAAACAAAGAAAACACATAGTGTTGAAATATATAAAATTTTAATTCAATAACAAACATATCATCTTTTAGCGTTTTATTCAATCTAATATTTTGTGTTATTTGTTTTGAATGCTATTCATGTTGCTTCGAAGTCATGATGGGCTTTCAGTTGGTTTCGTTGCTGGTTGATTAATGCTGTTGGGCTAAAGGTCATTTGGGCTTTGTAGGGTCTCGTGGTTAGTGAGGGAGGATCTCAACATAAAGCAGAGATTGGCCATCTTTAAAATTCAATTCATCCATTCTCAATTGTTGTTTTCATTGTCTTCTTCTAATTTATAGTTTTATACGTATCTATTTGGTCCATAATATATAAATATACAATCTATATTTATACACGTATATTAGACAATCAACTCAATAATGTAACATTAAATTTAAAAGTAAAACCCTAAGCCAATAAACGATAGTCTTTGACCCGTTTTGTCATAAATAAACATAATTATACTATGAATATGGCTACTTTTAAAAACATAAAAAGTTAAGACCCAATATATTAATTATCTCTCTTTGTAAATTTAAATCTTGTGGCTGTATGACTATCAATATCATGGGTTATCAAGATCGTTTGTCGTTCGTTCAGAAAATTAATGCTTCAAACATGATTCCTTGATTTTTGAATCTCTTGTAAACGGGCCGGTTGGCTTGATCCAGTTTGTAAACGAGCCCAGCACGAACAAAATTCCATATTGTTTCGTTCAGTTTATGAACAACCCTACTTGAACCGTATGTTTTTATTATTTTATTGCAGAAACTTTTATTAACAAATTGAGGTTAAACATGTGAAAAAATTAGTACTCATGTGTGACCTTTGCCAATAATTGCCATATACATTAATACCAACTTGCATTTGTTTTACAATTAAGTTTTAAGCACGTGTAAGCAGAGAGCGTTAATTCATATCCCTTGATTTGCGGCTTTCCTTTTCTTTCTTAATTTTTATACTACAAGATATACCCCATACAAGACATTATTTAAGCAATACACATTGTCATTTGGTTTAAACTACTCCTGATCCCAAATCAACCATGGGAGATCATAATGTATCTTCTACAATCATGCCATGGGATGAGCTTAGCGGGAAGCTCGTGATGGTGACCGGAGCATCTTCAGGGCTCGGCCGAGAGTTTTGTGTTGATCTGGCTAAAGCTGGCTGCATCATTGTTGCAGCAGCACGACGCATAGACCGCCTCATGTCCTTATGTGATGAGATCAACGGATTTGAACGAGCGACTGATGGTGTTCAAGCTGTGGCTGTGGAGCTTGATGTCAGTGCTAAGGGTCCGGCCATTGAGGCATCAGTTAAACAGGCGTGGGATGCATTTGGGCGTATTGATGTTTTGATTAATAACGCAGGGATTAGAGGTAATCATTTAATTAAATATATGCACGTCTTGCAATTTAAGGTTTTAAATTAATTATACATGGTGTGTTTGTTTTCAGGTAATGTGCGGTCGCCATTGGAGTTGTCTAAAGAAGAATGGGATAATACGATGAGAACAAAACTGACTGGAACATGGTTGGTGTCAAAGTACGTTTGTAGGCGTATGCGTGACGCGGGTCAAGGAGGATCGATCATCAATATCTCATCTATTTCAGGTGTTAATCGTGGTGAACTTCCTGGAAGTCTTGCTTATGCCACTTCAAAAGTAGGTGTTGTCACATTGACTAAGGTAATTATCCTTGTATCATGATAATTCCACCACCACTGATTCCATCCTGATTCTATTCTTCTTGCATGATAATTCCACTTCTATTTTGTATATTTCTCATGAAAAAATCACTTTTTATTCTAAACTTTTCCTTTGCACACACGTGCACTCACAACTTACTTTATGTGTGGGGCTTTGAATCTTTTCATGCTCGAATGATTTGAACAGGCTATGGCTATGGAATTGGGTACGCTTAATATCAGGGTGAACTCAATTTGTCCTGGGATTTTCAAGTCAGAGATCACAGAAAGTCTATTACAAAAAGACTGGCTCAATGAAGTGGTAAAGAAAACCGTTCCATTAGGGACGTTTGGCACAACAGATCCTGCCCTGACCCAACTGGTTAGGTATCTAATTCACGACTCGTCTAAGTACATAACTGGCAGTGTGTTTATTGTGGATGCGGGTACCACCTTACCCGGTGTCCCCATTTTTTCTTCACTCTAGAGTTTGGATCTTGTTTGTAATCAATGTAACGAGCTTGTCGAACAACCATATCAGGTATTTGTTGAAGACATGCTTTATATATTATGTTCGCGCCTTTAAAAGTTACAATTAATTTATATGTATGTGATCATTCAACATGTCGTTGAATTCATATGTGTAATATTTACCCCACAATTTACTAAAAAAATATTAAATACAATATGATATCCATGCAAAAAGACTGGTAAAAAAGGGATAGTTCCATATCACACTATTTTTTCAATAGTTAAATTGCGACTATTACAAGATCTTATTTGGTAAGAAAGTAAAAAAGAAAATCTGAAAGCTGGAACAACTTTAATTGTTGTTTTTCAAAAAAATTCATCTCAGCTAATTTTTTAAAAAAACACAAGTAACTTTAGCATACGGACGCATTAACCACTCATATAAATTAAAACCGCCTCTTGTTGTTTCATGCGCTTCACAGGGAATAACCCTTTTATACAGGAAACTAGATTTGATAAACTCGTGTATTACACGGGTTGAATAAATAAAATATTAAATAAAATAAAATTTTATTAATTATAAAATGATACTTTAAGATAAGATTAAATTGAAATTACATGTTAGTAAGAAATATAAGTGATAAACAATGATATTAACTTTGTTTTTCCAAAAAATAAATTAAATATTTTTTTTCAAAACAAACCGTTTTAAAAAAATATTATTTTCAAAAATTTCCTTACTATAACTCCCAACTTTAATTAGTTTTAAAATATTTCATATTTAAAAAGTTTAATGTTCTAGAAAAATTTATTTTATAAAAAAATTGTTTCTTTGAAATAATATTAATTAAAAGATTTCTTGCTTAATTTATTAAAAATCTATTTGTAATTTTAAAAAATTAAATAAAATTATTAGTAATTAATAAAATAATTAATAAAAAAAAGAAGCGAAAAAATTATAATTAAAAAGAATATGATTCACACTTAGTTATTATTTTATTAAAGTAGAAAAATATAATATGCCTCACAGGGAATATTTAGTGTATATCTTTATTTCATTTTCTTTCAAGGGTTCACCTAACTTCTTTAACTTTATTTATCATTTTAGGGTTTCACCAACTCCTTTTAACTTTAGTGAACTCATACTTTTACAATCATTACTTGTTTTCGATTTAGTAAAAATTATCAATATGGCCATTTGATCAACATTTTTTCCAAATATAGCCATTGACTAAAACATTTTCAAATATAGTCATCGTATCACCCACTTGACATTTTCAGAAAACCCATTTTTTATTCCGGACACACGCCGGCGATACAGGTCCCGCGTGGTATCGCCGGAGACAAATTTGTTTTTAATATTTTATTACCGGAGATACGCCGGAGATACACCATTTATTCTGTATCGCCCAATTTTTTTTATAAAAATAAAAATACGAATTTTGAATTTCTTTTAAAATAATTCATTAAGCAAATACCATTTTTTTAATCTTAAAAAAAACTTATTTTTATAATGAAAATATATCTATAATTTCTTACCCCATTCACTCATATATTATTCACGATTCAATACCATTCTTCATTTTTCACTCATACATCTTGGATAAACAACATATCATTATCGACCGGTAATTAAACCATCAAGTTGGATTATGGAAAATAGAGGCGCCCAAAGAATTAATTTGAATATTTAAAATGTGCAGAAAAATGATGTACCAAAGATTTTTCTTAAAATTAATATACTTGTAATATTTTTTTTATATACTTGTACTAGTTTTTTTTGTTTTTTTATTTTTATTTTTAAAATGGGCGATCCGCGAGGGACGGTGTATCTCTGGCCGGAGATACAGAAATTTATATTTTTTTCTTTTTGGCGATACACGAGATACGGTGTATCTCTGGCTGGCGATATGTGATTATTTTTCTTTTTTTAATTTTGAGCCATACACTAGCGATACCACATGTATTGGTATCGCTGGAGCCATAAAGCTGGCGATACCACATGCATTGGTATCGCTAGGTAGAGATATTTGAACACTTGTCATAGTTTGATTCGTTGAATATTTTGGATTTTTTCAAAATCAATGGCTATTATTGTAAATTTGATTGGTCAAATGGCTAATTTGAAGATTTTCCCTTTGATTTATATTAGATCTTTGACTTATATATTACTAACAAGAAGCTGGAAAGAGAAAAACAATTACCAGTGAAAGGAAAAAGTAAAACACAATTATAAGAATAACATGAATTTTGCAATCTATTCTCCCATACAGGTTAACCTTGAAATTCATTTTCACAGACAAATTATATATATGTATATGTATATAGAATAGGGTTATCTTGATAACAACTATTTTTTGTAAGAATCCTAGAAATCAATATAAGACACAAATTTTTTATCACATGAAAGTCATATGTCATTTTCCTCTTTTTTTTAAACGTTCATAACATTTTTTCACGACATCATTTTTTTCAAAAATAATGCACCATTAATTTCAGTATTTTTTTATATTTCTAATGCCTACCATATTGATATATATTTTTTAAAAAAAATCATACACTTGTTATTTACATATGTGTAAATCTGGTTATACATATGTGTAATACCGAATTTACGCATGTATGAATCCGGTATTACACATGTGTAAAAATGAATTTCGTAAAAAAAACGAGAATTTTTTTATAAATTTTTTTTATGAAAGAGGAAAGCCGGGGAAACATTTTTGTATTTTTATTTTTTTTATTCTTATGTTATTTTTTGTTTTATAATTTTTTTATTATGTTTTTGTTAATTACCACTTTACCATTGAAAACTAGTGGCTCACATTGGTTACTTGAGTTCTCACAAAAAAATAAGTTCTCATTTGATCTCTCCCCTATGTATGTGTATATATATATACATCTCGTAAATATCTACAAATATAAATGTAACTTACATTAGTATAAACTTTTTTATGCTTACAAAATTACATATATACATAAAATAATATGTGTAATGTAATAATTACAACAAAAAAGTAATGATTTTAATTGATCTTAAACAAGTTAACACGATTATCGTAATAATAGAGAGTTAACATTTTATCCGTATTCTATATATATATATATATATATATATATATATATATGTATAGGGTTGTTTTCAAATGAAAACCAAGAGAAATTATAAAAATCAATAAACCAAATCTTCACTTTTGATGTATTATGATCAATAGCTTATTTTTTTTTATAAAAAACAAAAGTTTGTACTCTTATAGTATCATGTGTATAAAAAAAATATGAGTCATTAATCTTAATAAATCAAAGAAGAAGATGTGGTTTATTGATTTTAATAATTTCTCTTGATTTTCATTTTAAACCAACCCTGTATGTATATAAACATACGTATACATAAAAATTAAACAAGAACATAAAAATCAAGAATGGAATTAAACCTTGGACATAAGAACAAAGCCGTTGAATAAAGATCTAATTCAAACTAAGCTAAATGGAATTCAAACTTAGCCAGGTGTTATCTCTGATCAACGAAGCTGATGAGTAAATCTATCGTCTGATATGCTCTAGGCGGGCTATCTCCGATCAACGACAACAAACAAATCTCACTATATATCCGGTTTTTAGTATAAACCGCATTCATTACAAATTTAAAACTTTTGAAACCAACCGACAGAACATTTATAAAACAAAACAACAATGAAACCAAACCGATCACCAGTTTAGGCGGTTTCACGAACACCTCTACTCATGCCACACCATGTCAAGATAAAAAATAATGATAATTTAGAACAACATTTTCCAAATTTAATGCCACAACAATTTCCTAATTTAATGTTGTGTTAATTTGATATTTAGGGTTTAGACATCACCTACGTTTTAAAAGTCAGATAAATAACATACTATTTTTTTGAAAAGCTATCAAAATTTTATTTTTTGTTTACAATTTTCATAAATTAAGTTAATTTAGATTTCATTATTAAATTAAGCAAATAATAAAAACGTTGTTTATTTTTATATTTTGTTACGGTATAAGCCATTTTCACTAAAATAAATGACATTTTTTATTTTAAATTTGAGGTAAATTAAAAGGAGAAAAAATAAAAATGACAAACTTAAATAAATTAAATACAAGCGTATGCAAATTTTTCTTATTTTCTTAGTTTAATAACGAAAAATATACATATTAATATAAACTCAAAGGACGAAAAACGTATTACTATGAAATGGTTATCATACAAGAAACATCAAAATAATACAAGTAGATTAATATTGAAATGTTCAAGAGTTGTATAATTAGTAAAGAAAGAGAAAATGTTATAAAATAACAATAAAGATTCAAAACATGTTTTAACTATTTTACTCATCCATACTTTACCTAAATTAGGTTACTAAAACATCAAACTCAATCATCAATGGATTTTTTTTTGGGTCAAGAAAGTAATAAAAGAGAAGATGTGAGGTTAGGATTTATAATATATGTAATTACACTAAAAAATTAAACAACATGTTAATTATCAAATAAATATTCAGAAAAAACCTAAAATTCACGTCATCACTCTACATCAGCATAAAAAAGGTTTCCTATTTAAAAGAAAAAAAACATATGTTAAAAACATGTTAAAACCTATACTATAAATAAAACATGAAAACTAAATAGGTTAATTGGAATAATTTTTAAACTTAAATAATCTAAATGAAACACTTTTTAACTTAAGTAATCTTTCTAAAATATTTTTAAAACTTTATTATTATTTTATAAAATTACCCTTAGGAAAACAGATAATATTATAGGTTTGTTGCCTCTTCGTATTATATTTCGATGTAAAGAAAGAAATACCGAAATCACCATAAAAAAGTTCTAAATACAAAATATTTTCGTCTTCCTAATAGTGATGCATATCAAAATAAGAATGAAGATGACAAAAAAGGGGCTGGAGGCATGTCGTCGCGGCCTCACCAATCATTTATTAGTAAGAAAAATGTTAGAAAGTGTATAAATCTAAAAAGTATTAAAATGAATCTCAAATATTAATCTTTTTAATTAACGTTTAAGATCAAATTGTAAGAAAAAAGTTTTTTAGATGAGATATTTTAAGCAAAACCACTTTTGATTTTTTTCGAGTTCTCCTATCTTTTTTAACATTTATAACTTTATATATGACACTAAAAAAAGCTACATCATTAAAACAAGCTTTTTTAATTTTAAAAATAAGTAGAGTATCATTGTATAAAAAGATAATTTTTTCTATGTTATTCAGCTCCTATAAAAATTGCTTATCATTGTGCCTTTTGTGCAATTTATTGTGTATTTTTGTTAGTTATTGTATTTTTCTGAACACCTTTATATTTTTCTTAAATGTTGAATTCTAAAAAACATGATGGTAAAAATAAAACTATTGTGTAACTTTAATATGTAAAACACGATGATAAATTAATAATTAAATAATTTAAAATAACACAAAACGATTTAAAACATAAAACACCTAGATAAAATGTCTTATAGTGTTTTTTGTTCGTCATTGTGTTATCCTGAACACAATAAGTTTTAAAAAACACATTCTTGATATAATATCATTGTGTATTTCTACTTGTAATAGAACGATAAGAAATAAGAAGTTTATATAATATATAAAAATAATAAAAAAATAAAATTAAATAATCTAAAACGTACACACAATAATAAATATATATAACAAATGATGAAAAATATTTAACACACTGAACTAATACTTGACACAATAACCTAATGCATTTGACACAATAACCTAATGCATTTGACACAATGATCAAAATGCACTTTCTTTTTGTGAGAAAACACAGATCTAGTTTATTCAAACCAAACCAAGAATGAATACACTCAGAAACCAACAAGTATAAGGTTATAACCAAACAAACAATTCATCTAAAAATCTAAGCAAACTTAAGACTATGATGAGAACATTAACAACAATGATTTGATTTGAACTAGAATTCAAATGAAATAAAAAATTACATGAATTAACACTAAGATGTAACCCTAAACTCAAGACCATGAGAATGATGAGAACGATGAGAGAAGTTGTGCACAAGAAAAAGAATTTAAAGAATAAAAATAAATTGTATGTTTATTCTCTCTCTCTCTCTCTCTCTCTCTCTCTCTCTTCATATAAAATCTAGCTAAGAGGAAGATTTAATGAAAAACAGATGGAGACGAGATCCAACGACGTATATATTCTCTACGGATTAACCGGTCACACTCCAAGCTTAAAACCCATATCTACTAGCTTAGCAACAAGTTCAAACAGTTAAAAGCCCAATAAGTCGAGAGACACTCATGAACATATACAAAAGAAAACATAAAAATAAATTAATTAGAATCAATCAACAAGTGTTTGATATTAAATTGAAAAACAAATAATAAAATATAAACTATATATTTCTACCACTTTTAATACAACATAATGAGACGTGAAAATCAAAACACTTCTTAAAAATTTTAAATTATATATTATTTTACTATAACAATATTCTTTTATAGAAGTTTAGAACCCAATCTCCACTCTATAACTTGGTTCGTTGACACCTCTATCTTTTAAAACTATTTGTTTTAGTCACATGGCCTTCACTCTTTTCCAATACGACGGCTAAAACTACTCCTATATGTTAAATATATATATTCAATCGAATTAAACAGTGATAAAATTAATTAAATATAATAATATATTTATTTATTGGATTATAACACAGTGAATTTTTGTTTATCGTCATCACATCCCACTAAAAGTTGTTCGAAAACAAATCACTTACATTTGTATTATCTGTGAATTACTAAATTATAAATAATCAAGGCTATTCCTTTACTTAATAGCTAGGGTGGGAGCATAAAAATAATAATTTAACTTTTTAATTAAGTAAATTCCAAGTGATCATTGGCTTCATTCATTCTTGGTCGAATATCATGCGGGCAGGTATTCATCTCTCTATGCAATAATACTTTGCCCCACTTAATAGTGGTTTATGTGAATCATAGAATATTTTGAGTTAAATATATGATCAAATTTTCAAATACTCATATAGATCTCTTTTTAGTTTTAACTTTAGTTTAACCCTAGAAGTTCAGTCATATAATAAGAGAAAGATGAATCTCTATCATAAGGATATATTTATACAGTGACCCTACTTTCGATTTAGAGCACTTTCACCTCGTAGGATCAAAAAAGAATTGACAACTGTCCCTGACTGTTGAAGTCCATTGGAGTAATGTTAATTAACAACATCGTATTCAACTACAACATTAAAAACCTGTAAACTTATTTAAAATCTTAAATATGAGTCAGGTATTTCTTTTAAAGCAAGAAGACTTCCAGCTTTTGTTTGACCGCCACACACACTCTTCACTCTACTATTTAAATCACCCTTTGCCAACACTAAACTCATAAATTTTTGATTAGAAAATACATCATTTTAAAATTAAGATGTCCGTTGTGAAGTGTGGTAAAGAGAAGAACAAGAGAACTTCTAGCTAATAATCCTTCTCATTTATGTCTAGTTGAGGTTGACAACGAGGAACAATAAAGTTTATAGTTTACAAAGCTAAAAATATATATTTAATTTATGTTATGCATACCTGTTTGTGTGAGCATTGTAGAAATCGTTCGTCAAAAGTAATAAACGAGCACTTGTATAAATTTCAATACAATAAAACAATAAAAATAAACATTAAACTACAATACGAAACACAACTGAAATAAAAGAAAAATTACGAATACAAAATACAACAACTAATTTTGTGATCGAGTGAGGCTTCATGTTTAACATGAGTCATTTATAATACAAATGATAAATGCATATATTTTAATATTAATTTAAAGTATTATAAATAAGATAATATTCAAAATAAATTTATAATAATAATAATAATTGTAATAATAATAATAATAATAATAATAATAATAATAACAATAACAATAATAATAATAATAATAATAAAAGTATTCAATATATATAGTTAAGTATTCAAATAAGATACTTATTTATTAATTTAATTATAATAATAATAATAATAATAATAATAATAATAATAATAATAATAATAATAATTATTATTATTATTATTATTATTATTATTATTATTATTATTATTATTATGAAAATATTTAATTAAGTATTTAAATAAGATAATACTTATTTATAAATTTAAAGATTAATTTATAATATTATAAATCATATAATATTTAATGTGGTGATTAAATAATCTCACATTATTAAATAATGTATTAATTAAAAAAGTTTATTAAATTAGGGGTAAAATAGAAATGATTGCATAGAATACTTGTCTCTAATGCTTAAAAAATTATATTAAGTGTCTTAATTTTTTTTATAAAATTACATTTGTGTCTTAAAGTTTTGTTTTATATAGTAGTATTAATTTTTGAAAGTGGTTGTGAATAGAGTAGAAAGAAAAGATAATGATAAAAGTATAAAAAATATTATTTAATTGAGAATAAAAGAGAAAAAATAATAATTTTTAATGTAATTATAAAAATAAAAATAAAAACCTGATATGAATGTTTTTAATACCATTATATGGTGATGTGATATGTGAGAAGGACATTTATATATATTATAAAACCTAAATGTCGGTATGTACATTGATTTTTTAGTATTTTGTAAATTGACGTACACTAAAGTCTTTCAGTTTGCAAACATACCACAAACTTAATTTCACATTTCTTTCGCCTTCTCTTTCTTCGAGCACAGTCCACATTTCCATTACATTCACAGCCTCACCGGTGCCTTCTTTTTCTTTGTTCTTTAACTAAAACATTAAAATATTATTACTTTTAGGTAGACGTTAGTTCTAAACAATTTTATCTTTTAGTTAAACGAACTTTTACTTCTTTACTTTTTTTTTTATTTAACTGACTTTTCTTACTAACTTTTTCAACTATATTTTATTTCATTAAAACATTTTCTTTTATATATCATTCAATAATGTCGGTGTCCAATAGTAAATTTATATGTTTATTTTATATACTTAATTACCGTCGTAACATGAGTAACAAAATTACAAGCATGCCGCATTGCGCGCGTCTAATTACTAGTCTTTACAATAAATATGTTTATCTAATAAATCATCACATGTATGCTATCTTTCAACACAACACCATATGGTCTCCAAGAGTTCAAATTCCCACTTTGTGGCTATGGAATTTTGACTAGATAATCAGGAAACAAAATGTCTCAAGTCTGTAATCACAAGCTACAATAAACCTCCATTTCCAAAGTTATCTATTGTAATCTGGTGAATAAAATCAAACACTATCTTCTAAAATTTGTTAAATAGGAACAAGCACCTTTGAATTGAGCGATTTGAAACCAAAACACCATCAATGAACCAAACGAACGGAACAGAAATCGACAAAATTGATACTCGGATGAATCTTAGAAACATGATAAACCACTATTAGATTAAACCAATTGAGCGTGCATATCAAATGTTTAATTTAAAGAAATGAAATTTTATTTCATGCAGAGGAAGACTGTACGTTGTTTTGTATCTATTAATCTAATGAGTTTTCCTTTTGTATATATGTTCTGTTAATTGGTATGTGCTGCTACTTTTGTAGCCTTTTATGAATCCACTAACAAAACCCACAATACATATTGGGCTTCATTTACCAACTGATAAAACCTTCGTAAAAACCTGCATATTATATCAGCTAATAATTTGGCCTGATAACCAAGCATAATGATAATGAAATAAGCCCAAATAATTCATTCCATATACAACTAATTATATTTATGTAAAACGCTCCCGCACTCCTTCTTCACATAACCCGTTTAGTCACTAACATAATTTACTATATCAATAAGTTAATCCAATAACATCAAAATTGTTGATAACATTAAAATTACCAACATTATCTATTAGTCCTCTTAGAAGGTTTCAATAGATTGATTCTGACTCAAATTTTGACGATCCTTATATAAGTGAAGGTGCTAAAAAACTTGTAATGTATCATAACTATATTTGAACCGGTGCCCGCATGATCTTGTGCAACGTGTAGACTTAAATGAGCTGAGAAAGTTGAATGATTCAATAAGAACATCCACTAAGAAAGATATAAAGGGCGATTTCTGAACAGAGAAGAGTTTTTGTTGTTTAACACCTGCATTGAATGAAAATTGAGATTTGAGAAATAGTTTAGCTTCATGAAAGATAAAAGAACATTGCAGTCTGATGTTGGAAAGAGTAACCAAAATATATATTCATGTTACGTGTAAGCGTGGCTCTAAGTTAATTTTGTTATAAACGGATAAGAATGGTACTTTTAAGTAATTTAACAACGATGGATTTTCTTAAGTTTTGTGGTTAAAAATTGAAATTTTTTTTAGTACTAATGACAAATAGAATGAGAAGATAGTAAAAATGATATTTTATTGTTATAGCCGGTTTAGGACGGATATAAAACTAGTTTTTTTTAGTTTAAAGACAAGTGAAATTTAAGATAAACACACCCAATATAATCATGCACATTATATACGAAATTAAAATACGTTAACGACAAAAATACATTCAATACAATAACGACAAAAATACATTCAATACAATAATGCATTCATTTTGATACTTGGTAGTTAAAAGTTCGATAAAACATTACTTTAAGTAGAGGTGTTCAAACCGGTTTTTTTACCCAAACAGGTTCGGGTTCAAAACCGAACCGGTTTTTTTGTGGTAGGGTCAAACCGGTTTTTCTTCAAACCGGTTCGGGTTACAAACCGGTTTGGCTCACCGAATACTCGAACCTGTCAAACCGATTCGGACCGGTTTGAAACCGGTTTTTTTACTCAAACCGGTTTTTCTTACCGGTTTAACCGGTTTTTAACTTTTAAACCGGTTTTGAGTTCGGGGCTACCAAACCGGTATGAAAACCGGCGGTTCGGGCCGGTTCGGGACCGGTTTGGGCCAAACCGGTTTTTATTTGAAACCGGTTCCGGTTTTTTTGCCTGAATCGGTTCCCGAACCGGTTTTTTTGTCCATGCCTAACTTTAAGATACACCCTAAAACTAAACCTTTAGCTAAAACTTATAATTTCGGATAGTTAATCTCATCTAAAAAAATATATACATTTTCAAATAAATAAGTCTTTAATTTATAAAAGAAAAACAAAAGATGATAAGTATATTAAAATAAACAAATAGATAAGGTAGGTTATAATATATAACCATAGATAAACTCAAAGAACACAGAATATAAATTTTAAGGTTTGGAATGAAACTCTTCTATTTCATGCACTTAAAGTAGAAGTGATAATTCATAACACAAACCCAAAAGAAAAAAAAAACAGATTTTGGGTTGGACAACACAACCTATTTAAAAATTAGGTCGGGTTCTTGTTGACCCGTTTTAAAATCAGGTTGGGTTTAAGGCGAATCGTTTGAAAACAGGTTGACCCATTAATCTATTTAATAATATATACTTTAAGAAATTATTATATTATTTTAAATTTTACATTAATAAAATATTTTTAGGTTTTTCTTGCAATTAGAAATTCAATTTACAACTTACGTTTCGAACTTCACTTTAAAGTTTTTCAAAAAAGACAAACGTATATTACCAAAAACATATATTTTAAACTTGAACCAATAAATCTAACGTCACGTAGTATATGCAATTTGACATCATAATTTAGATCTTAAATTTTCATTAATTACTTTGACATATTTAGAGAAATTGAATAGACGAGTCAAGTTCTGGTTGATTTTATATGAGTTTGAATTATAGTAGAATATTTTGACACAAAAAAAATGGTCATATTTGAGTTTGATATTTCAACCTGTCAATTAGTAACACGTCAACCAGATGTGATTCACACCCCTATTTAAAGTTTATAATTTGTGTATTTTGCATTATTTTATATTAAGTTTGGTAATAAATAGTTAAGCTATACCCAAATAAATAAGTTTTAGTTTTTTTCTCATCCAACTTCAAATATATACTTTAAAAGGCACAGTGAAATTTACTTAAGCGAAATTTACTTAAGCTTAAAGCACAAATAGTTAATAAATACCTTATTATGTCTTTTTATATTGTATTTTAGTTTTTTTTCTTCGTGGCCCTTCTAGTTATCATTATATATGCGTTATACCCTTTATTTATGTGTTTGCTTTTTTACACATTCACAATTTTTTATTTTTTTCATCTTACTCTTATAAGTGTTAAGATTTAATACTTTATAAATTTCGAATATATAGTTGCAACGTGGTTATTATTCTATACGTTTTGGTGTAATTTAATTTAACACGGGTCGTTATGTGTCACAATATACAAACCATCAAAACACTAACATATAAGTCGTTAAAACTAATTTAAGCTTTTCATTATTTTTTGATTTCATTTTCTCTTCATCCTACAACTTTTTAAATGTGATGTTTTTATAAAATTCAAATTGTACTTGCTTATTTTAATTAACGTTAATATTTTTAACCGTTATGTTTTTCGGTTGCGGCATGCTTAACTTTATTGACATTGAAAAAATTAACTTTCAAGCATTATCAACGGCCACATCACAATGCACGGGTTTGTGATGTTTTTGTTTTTTATATAAAGTTTAAATTTTTATCAACAATGTAACTGTTTCATTTCTTTAATATACAATTACATATTTTATAATCGTCCCCTACTAGTGAGTTCACGACAACGTTTCAACGCTAGTTGATTGCATAGTATTACGCCCCTCGCCCCTTCAACTCATAGGTTCGCATCAACGTTTCAATATTAATTTCTTGCATGGTCTTAAGTCTTACTCCCCCGTCACAACGAGAGGTCCCTTACTAGTTACAGTCTAAAAACCTTGACCCGCCATTATGATATTTATTAAATAAAAAAAATATGTAAAAGTAAGAAGTAGTGCTGGTTGGTTTCGAACCAAAGCCATTAGAGTAACCACACGAGTTTTATAAAAAAAAAACTTATTAATTTTTTAATGAAGTAAGTATCTTAATCCTTATAATTTGTTTAACCATTGGCATCATGGTTTTGAAAACCGGACCGGACCGGCCGGTCCGACCGGTTGGACCGGGAACCGGACTCCAATCCGGTCCGGTTCTGTGCTTAAAACCGTTTTAACGTCGAACCGGTGGTTGGACCGGGAACCGGACCGGTTGAACCAGTGGTCGAACCGCGGGTCGGACTGGTTGAACCGATTTTTTTATATAATTTTTTATTTTTTTTGTAATTTTTACATATATTTATAAAAAAATAATTATAGTTCTATCCGGTTCTTATATCCGGTCCGACCGGTTGAACTGGTCCAACCAGCGGACCGATAAGGCGTCCGGTTTACTGTCCGGTCCGGTTTTAAAAACATTGATTGGCATCGAACATTGGTCTTTTGCTTTGTTTCAATCCTCTTAATTTGTATAACCATTGGGCTTCGTCGACGCATGGCTTGATGGTGACGTCTGCTGTGGTACTCACTGTAAATCTGGTCATGATTTGAGTTGAACTTTGGCTGATTGAGCATGGTCCGACCATAGTATTGACTATGGACTATTAATTTCTTTACTTTGTGCTAATTTTAACACATTATTTATGAACAATGTTGTAATAGATTATGAACATATGATAGTTCATAACCACCATTTTGTCTTTACTTTAAGTATAGAAAATGATCACATGTATAGCAATGACTATCTATGTACAAACACGTAGCTAGCAGTTTGATCCACATATATTCATCAAAGATTGAACATTGGCTAGCTTCATCCATTCTTGACATCAAATATGATGCAACGTATATCTGTTGCTTTATTCTTGTGTAGATAGATTTTAGATCTCCTTACAATAATATTTTACCCTAGTTAGCGGTATAGGTTAATTTATAAAAAGATGGAGTTGAAGATATGGCCGTTCATATATTTTTGGATTTTGGGTTCTAGCTCTAGAAGTAACTAAATCCACAAATTGCTGATATAATATATTTGTTGGGCGTATCTTGTACTTAAAAAACAAAAAGTAGAAAGAAATTCGTGATTATCTAGAACCAAGCATTAAAAACATGGCGTTGTTCGTATTCGTTTAGTTCGTTTGCAGCCCCACACGCAGTTGCAATACATTGATTCAGACATCCAGTGTCTCTTTTAGCTTGCTTAACGGTAAGGTAAAAGTTTTCCTCTTTTTCTTAATGTATAAATGCGAAAGCTACTAATTTCTTGTTCGTTGAAGTTACACTAATATTATGAAGGAATGACATATTATATATGTTCGTCTTGTATGCCATAATAATGATCAACACTTGCGTAGATGTATGTCATATTTTCATTGAGGATGGATGAACGAGCAATAACTCATTTAAATCCTTAGATAATTCTCAAGATGGTCGTAAACATAACCATTAGAATGTAGAAGTGAGAGAACATGATGCATTGGAGTTTTCCTACCTGCTTGGTTTTACGTACCTTTGCATTATATACAGTTTCAAGTGTGGACACATTTTGCTCATTGTGATCTCTAAGTGTGGATAGAATGTTACGCGGATCCATATTATGCCTTGTTAGTTCTTCCACTAGATGGGTTTCTTTATTTGATAATCTCATTGCATATGGTTTTTCCTTCTATATGCTGAGCATGTAGATTATTATGTTCATCACATATACCCGTAACATTCAACCATTATACGCTTGATAGATACTTTCCTATCAATTGAAATGGATAATTAGTTTTCTATATTCCAGAATAGAAAACATGATGGGATATGAGTTATGACTATGCGAAACACATGAGGATTGCGGCATAAATAAGCACAACGATTTGAAGTATAGCCAAAAAAGAAACAAAGAGTGAATTTAGATGAAAGTGTATATGCTCGAGTATCACCCAAAAACAAATAACACAAACACCCAAAGGTATGAAGAATGAAGCAATGTAGATGATAACTAAAAGAAATCTTATAAGAAGAATGATGAATAACTGGTTTAGGTAACATGTTGATGAGAAAAATTTTAGCATCATACTATAAGGTTTTTTTTGTAGATGAGCATAAAACAATAACCTCATGCTATCTTAGATGATAGCTTTTCCCTCAACAATCCCATTTTGTTGATTTGTATATGAACAAAAGATATGATACGCAATAAAAATACTTTTCGTTTGACCATGAGTAAGCCAAGGATCACCATCAACTATAGATGTTTGATGGTGTAAGAGAAAAGCATTAAACAAGATGTTTGAAGTATTTGAATGAATTAATGACACGAGGACAATGTGATAAGTTTATCTTCTCAGGTATCACCCCAAAATGAATAACATACACCTACAGGTATGAAAAATAGGATAATCTAGACGAGAACCAAAAGAAATCTCATAGGGAGAAGAATAATAAACCCTAAATCTGACAATGTACAGCATGTAATAGAATTATAAAATGAGTAATATTAACATTATGAAAGTATAATCAAGTAGATTTAGAAAATACAACAAAAGTTAAATAATTTTATTCATTGATTTATTTGACAAGTTTCGGAAAGAAAGTCTAGAAAACATAGAATCAAATGGATGTTAGTAAGAGTGACAGAAATGGAATGAAATCCGTGAGGTTGAGGAAGCATGTGGTAGAGTGCATGCCTTGCTAGAGCCTAAATACATGAACTAAAGTGTGAGAATATGACTACGATAGAATGATCAATTGCAAGTTGTGTGATAGATAATAAAATTTTGGTTGATCCTAATAGGAATGCTTTTAAGTAAATGAAATAAGCAAAGCAAAGAATGAAAAAGGTGAAAGATGGAAAGTGTCATGCCATTGCCGACGATAACCTTCTCTGACCCTAGATATGGAGCATCACAAAAAGCAAGTGATGTGTTTGAGGTCATGTGCGTAGTGGCACTAGAATCAAGAATCTATGAATTTACTCGTTTACACTTCACACATGACACATCTCTGATAAAACTGTTAGATAATCCTAAGTGGGGTGCCCCCTATTGACTACATAATTAGCAAAATGAGTCGGCCCAACTCATGAGAAGTAAAATAAAATAAAATAACGAACAAGCTGCGTAATTGAGCTAAAATTAAGATGCAAAAGGGTTTGTACTCGTTTGTGGGCATTGACCCAAAGAAAGAAGCCATAGGGAGATAACTTAATTGATCCAAGCCCTACACCACGCGGACTTAAAGCTGGATCTACATTTGATCCGAAACCATAGATACGTGGATTAGTTTGGGTTCAAACTTTCAAACCCTAACATAATATAAACTAGTTTAAAATAATTTAGGAGTAGGAGAATCATACATTTGTTATAAAAAAATATATGCAGTCCAAGTTAAAATTTAAGTTTAAGTATCCAATTACAAAGGGTATACGTTGATTGTTCAAGTGTTAAAGCAACTCAAATGTGCTATCAATTAACACTTCTTTATCGACTAATAAATATTCTTTAGTCTGGAACAAAAACTAATGACTTTTAAAGAGAAAATTACGTAGATGGTAAACCTAATATAACCCAAAGTTTACGTAAGAGTATGTAGTTCGCTTTTGATTTTTGGGTAACAAATTACATAAGCATGTAACTAGTTACCAAAAGTTACCTAGATAAAATGGTTGGATCAACATGTTCCTTAAGATAACAAATCATCATTTAGTTGTTTTAATTATGACTTGGCATGACAAGATTATCTTAAGCAAATGTCAATTTATTTATAAACTTGATCATCTTGAAATTTTATACATAATTTATGAGATTAAATATTCTGGAGTGAACATGAATGTTTTTTGAAATTTAAATTTTAAACACAACCACTGACATGAAGAGGGCCCAAGTTTATGTAACCCAAAAAGGAAACTAACTAAGCTAGGCCCAGTATTACTGGGCTTTTGTAAAGTCTCTACTACACATTTAACGTGTAATTTGCAATTTGTGATATCTTCGGTCCACATCAGCCCAAATCAGGAGCTTTATATATCGGCCCACACATTAATTATAATCATAGACCTATTTATTTTACTACATGGACGCTGGAAAAGCCAGATTGTTCATGATTTGGATTGATAGCCCAAGTGTCCAACACACTTCTCAAATCCATGTGTCCGATGATCGACATGTGGATTCCTGATTCCGGCACCATGGCGCATTCGGAATTCACATGTACAAGATGCGACACCGTATCTCGGGTCGTAAAAGAGTTGTTATAGGCAATAGCATGTCATTTTTTATTTTACATATCGATCAGACAGTTAATGTGTGTTTTTATTATCACATGATACACTTACAATTAACATCTTATTTGTAATTCCAGGTCTCACTAAAAATCTTTTATCCATTACTCAATCTTTGTTAGATCATCGTCTTGCAAATACATTATCATACTAAGGAATCTTTATTCAGACTTTGGTAGGTTAGACTCTTCATCGCAAATTACCTAAACCATGAGAGCTTTATTCGTTTTCCCCTGCTACGTTCACATCTTATGAGGTGTCGCCTTTCCAACTCGATCATCAATCTGTGTTTGTTTTTCAGCATATTTTATTTCTTCCCATTACTCATAAATCTTTAGATAGTCATTCTTATGCGTGTAGGATGTCTAAGTCTATATGATTGTTGTTCTCGTCAACTTTGGCTTGTATTACCACTCCCTTATACATCTATCACTTTGATAAATGAGGGCCATCTCCTACCACTTCTTGTAGAGTCATAGCAGCACTCCCTTATACATCATTCCCTTATATTTTTATTTCGCTGGCAATGAAATATATAATATTGACTTTGAGCCTATTCAAGAATAAACATCCTTAAAAGAAACAATCAAAATACGCCACAAAAACAACCAATAAAAAAAGAGTTACATAATCTAACCCGCATGAAATTTAGCCATTTTTTTCAACCCGACTAAAAAATTTACGTGGTCTTTTTTGGTTGGTTGTTTTATGAACCCTGTGTTTTTCCTTCTTTTCCGTGCCAGCTCCAACATAGCATCCTTAGCGACATGGGGTACTTATTCTAATATGATTGGTTGGCACTAAATAAAAGGAGGTAAAAATTTCATGCTCATATCAACTTAAAACTTAATCAACATGTGTTATTTATTGATTTTCACTTTAATAATCCAAACTATTGACTATTATTAATATTAATATAAAGTAGTAATTTAACTAGTATTAATCTCAACTTTCAATAAACAATCTCAGTCTGATTGTTCGTTAACTTCGTTAGTTTTTGATGATGTGGCATGTGACATTGCTCGTAACGTGACATGTGACATGGTGTATCACATATTTAAAATAAAAAATATAAATAAATCACTCAATTTTGCGTCTTTTTGTCTCCAACCTACTCGATCAGCGACAAAATCATTACGAGAATAAGTTTAGAAAATTATTTTTATAAAAAGAATTGTGTAATATAATTTTATTTTTAGTTATAAATATGTTATACGTCACATCACGGGTCACATCACGTGATACGTTATAAAAAACTAATAGAGTTAACGAACAGTTAGGCTGTGACTGCTATCACTAACAAAATCAAAATTTGGGATTAATACTGACTAATTTATTAATTAAAATTAATATTAACCAATAGTTAATATTTGAATTATTAAAATTCAAATTTTCAATATTTGATTACAAATAACTGTTATTAACAAATTGAGGCTAAATACGTACAGTAATTTGTTTGAACAGCAAGGCAATATTATTAAATCACCAAAATTACAGAACATCTACCAAGGCGTTAGAGAAGAAAAAACATTACATGTTGAAAATTGAAGTTGCACCATTTCTCCCAATCTAAACCGACTAGTCTTGCACGATTCTTAATCCAAAGAAAACTCATTATCTTTATTACCTCAATAAGCTTACCGATTAAGATTTCCTTGTTAGATCAAACAAGATGAGATTGTTTCGCGCCTTTCAAATCGCCCAACATGAGACTAAAATCACCCATTGAATCCTCGTTTCCTTATGTTGTCATTACTATATAGTGACAACAAGTCTCTTGATGAAAACGCATAAGTTAATCGCTGTTACAGTAATTAGTACGCAGCTAATTTGCCATATACAATAATTAATAATACCAACTTGCATTTGTGTATATAAGTTAGTTTTAAGCACGTGGAAGCAGTGAGCGTGATTCATGTGTGAATGCAATATCACTCTTATTTGCGGGTCTGATTCACGATTATTTGGTAATCGTCTTCCAGTTTTTAATACTATAAATTAAATATGACCATCATATCAAACACATTATTTAAGCTATACGTACGTACTCATTCTTGGGTTTCAATCCCTGATCCCAAATCAATTCAACCATGGGAGATCCTACTGCATCTTCCCAATTCATACCCTGGAATGAGCTAAGCGGGAAGATCGTGATGGTGACCGGAGCATCGTCCGGGCTCGGTTGAGAGTTTTGCGTTGATCTGGCTAATGCTGGCTGCAGAATTGTCGCAGCAGCGCGACGCATAGACCACCTCATGTCTTTATGTGACGAGATCAACAGACTCCACCGTAATGGTGGACTCGCCGATGGTAGTGTTCGAGCTGTGGCTGTGGAGCTTGATGTCAGTGCTAAGGGTCCAGCCATTGAGGCTTCGGTTAAACGGGCGTGGGATGCATTTGGGTGTATTGATGTTTTGATTAATAATGCAGGGATTAGAGGCAATAGTTTAAGATACTATATCGATCTTGTTTCATGCCTAATTAAATCATCTGTGTCTTGTAGTTTAATGTTTTTAATTATATATGGTGTGTTTGTTTTTCAGGTAATGTGCGGTCGCCTTTGGAGTTGTCTGAAGAAGAATGGATAATACGATGAGAACAAACCCGACTGGAACATGGTTGGTGTCAAAGTACGTTTGTGCGCAAATGCGTGACGCGAGTCAAGGAGGATCGATCATCAATATCTCATCTATTTCAGGTCTTGGTCGTGGTGAACTTCCTGGAGGTCTTGCTTACGCCTCTTCAAAAGCAGGTGTCGTCACGTTGACTAAGGTAATTAAATGCCAGATGTGTGTGCATGTGTGCACGTGTGTATGTACAACCCGCTTTATGCATGGTGCTTTAGGTATTCTTTCGCTCAAATGATTTGAATAGGTGATGGCTATGGAATTGGGTACGCACAATATCAGGGTGAACACGATTTCTCCCGGGATTTTCAAGTCAGAGATCACTGAAAGTCTATTACGAAAGAACTGGTTTAATAAAGTGATAAAAAAGATTGTTCCATTAGGGACACTTGGCACGACGGATCCTGCCCTGACCCAACTGGTCAGGTATCTGATTCACGACTCATCTAAGTACATAAGTGGCAGTGTGTTTATTGTGGATGCGGGTACCACCTTACCCGGTGTCCCCATTTTCTCTTCGCTCTAGAGTTTGATCCTGTTTGTAGTCAATGTAATGACCTCGTTGCACAACCATATCGGCCATTTGTTGAAAATCACGCTTTATGTATAACAGTCGCTCCTTCAAGAGCAACAGTTAAGTTAGCTATGATCAATATAGCATGTCATTGAATTCGTATGTGTAATATTTACCCACAAATTACTAAAATAAAGTTACATACAGTATCATATCTTGAAAAAAAAGACTTATGTAAACGAAAGGATATCTCCATATCACACTCTTTTTTGAATAGTTAAGATTGTGACTCTTACAAGATCTTATATGATAACTTGATAAGGAGAAGTAAAAAAATCAAAAACTTAAAACGAAACAACCTTGGTTGTTATTTTCTTTCTTTTTTCATATATAAACCCTACTCAACTACCTCTCGTCTAAATTACACATGTCACCTCTACATAATAATCATTGACTATACAACGTCAGTTCGTCAAACTGAATCTCTTGTCCCTTAACATTACTGAACTTTCACTTTTACCACCTTACTTTCTTTTTGTATTAGATCTTAGACTTATATATTACATTACATGAGTACTAATAAATAATATGGTATAATTTTAGTTTATTATTCCACTGGGTTAGAAATTGATTTATTCACCAAAGTTAATTTGAATTCTTAAAATTTTCATTATTCATTTTTTACTACACTTGTTTACTTATTTGTTCATTTAACTCTAATTATTGTTACGTAAATATTATATTCATTATTGTAGTATGCTTAAATCTGATCATTCATACATAGTAGAATGAGTCTCCCATTCATATAATATCCATCAAATTACTAACTATTGGAAAGCATTGTGACTAGTTATATTTTAAAAATCTAGATTATTGTATGAACTGTGTTAAATGCTTATATGAAACAATAAGATTGAGTTTTGGAAAAGCACGTGATTCTCTAAAAAAAACTAGCGGGCCATGATATTTACTTTTCATAAGTTTAAATTGTTATATTTTTAGACATTCTTAAGCAATTTGATATTGTATATGTAACTTTTATTTTTTGTTGAGTTTTGGTTAGGTTTTTCTAATAGACTTTTTTTTTTTTAAATTCTTGTTGTAAAAAAATACGATATATTACACTGTAATATATAGAACACATTTTGATATGATAATTTAATTTTTATTAACATTTACATGAACATTTTAAATATTTTATGCTTTCAATTTTACATGACACATTATTATTTATAACCAAATCCCTGTAAAACATACAACAAACTACATAAAAATTTGCATGTGTCATAATCACATCTTATTTCTATATTGATTTTACCTTACGTGTAACATTATGTCTTAACATAAAAGTATGAGCGTCTATATATGTGTAGTTAATTAAATATATTTATATACAATTTTTTATATCAATAACTTAAATATGAGTTTAGAAAATATAATGTTTTATATACATTTAAACTATAAAATGCATTTATTTGATAATTTATTAATGGTTATAATTAATTTTTGAAGCATATTAAATAATTTATTAAACAAAGTTATCGCAGTAATGTAAGTGTAAACTTTTTACAGATTTAACCGTAATTTATACTAGTGTAAACTCTTTTACACTTATAAATTTACAAATATAGATAAAATAACATATTTATGTATATGTGTAATGATGTTATTTCATAAAAAAATAATGATTTTGATAGATATTGAAAAACTAACACGGTTATCGTAATAATAAAGTGTTAACATTATATATATATATATATATATATATATATATATATATATATATATATATATATAGGGAAATGAACGGTTGTTAACCCACTTTTATTGCGATAACTCGTTAATCTTAAATACATATATATTAAAATGTTCCAGGATTGTATAATTAGAAAAACATTTTAAATTTGTATACATTTTATGTTTAAATACAAATTTATTTCTTCTTCCTAATAGTAATAAATAATATCGCAACAATCATTAAAGATGATGCAAAAATAGGAAAATAACATGCAGCACAATTTATTGATTTGGTTAGCTTAATATATAAGATCAGGGAACAATTTTAGAAATAAAATCAATATTTAATGAAGTGTTGTTAAATTGAGACCTTCTTGAGAACCTTTTCAGAAATGGTGTTTTAAAAGTTCCCAACAACGTTTTGTTGTCAACAAACTGAGTTCCCACCCATAAATCGGTTTTCTTTTTAACGGTAATACCTATAATCTTTCAAGAAAATCTTTTCCCATGTGTAAAAACTAAATAGTAAAAACTCATAATTTTTTTGTTATAGGTCACACCTCTTACCAATGTCACCTTATAACCCCCACCTTATATATGACTCGGTTTGTTGACACCATTTCTTAAAGAGTTCTCATTTTGGTGTCAAAGTTAACGAAGGCCCCACTTTAACACCATTTCTTAAAACGAATTATTTTAATCACATGCCCTTCACGTTTTCAAAAAGAATTATACACAGCTAATTGTTGTTTATCGTCATATCATCCCACTAAAAGTTGACCGGGCTTCGGAACGAATCACTTCTGAAGATTTGAAATAAATAAAAAATAATATCACTTTTCATGGAAACTGTTTTTTATCCGCACACATGAATCATCAATGTTATCTTGCATTTGTCTAGATGTAAATTAATAAATAGAGGAATTATATAAATAATTAATCTTATTCCTTTACTTAATAGTGTCAGAAGCATTAAAATAATAAAATTAACATTTTAATTAAGTAAACTCCAAGTCATCATTAGCTTCATCCATTCTTAATAATCGAATATCATGCAAAGTAATTATGTTTTTCTAATCTTTTTGTTGGCAGGTATATTTCTCTGTAAGTTTGCGATAATACTTTGCCCCACTTAATAGTGGGAAACATGTGAATCATCGATGCGATTGTGTTGAAGATATGGTCATAAACTCATGATATAAATCTCTTTTTAGGGGCTGTTTGATATGAGCTGACCCGGTCCAGTCAGAGCTGACTGCTGACTGGGTAAGTGGTCAGGCTGTTTGATTTTCCTTCCTCACCTTCTGACCGAGTCTTTTGCTTCTGATCCACCCTTTCCCTTGCTTTTGACCCGGTCTGGATTTTTGATACTTCTGAACCGGTCCGGTCCATACAAAACATTCAAACAGCCCCTTAGTTTAATACTAGAACAGAGAGGATGCTGAGAAATTAAGGGCCCAATGTGAGTTAGAAAAATGCACTCCCTACTCTATTGTTCAAATCATCATATCTACATTTTACGATATCTAAACCCACAACATTTGATTGGAGAACAGTATTTACCATTGAAATGTCTCATTGGAGACAAAAGAACTTCCGGTTAATAATCCTTCTCATTTATTTCTAGTTGAGATCGGCAACGATAAACAAAAAATTTATAGCTTACGATGTTAAAAAGGATATTTTAAATTTATATTGATAGATAGATAAATGATTATATATATATATAATATAATTAATAATATAAGAGTTATAAGAGTTAATAAAATAAAGAAAAAGAACATTGTGGTGCCCAAAATATTTAGGGCCCAAAATCAAATACCTCAATTTCTTGAATATAAGGCTTGCCCTGAACGTCACTCTCTAGAAAAATTTCAAAATTAAGCCCAAACGTTAGGTGAAGTTTAGTGTTCAATCCAAGTCAAACGTAATATCAACCAGTTTTTTCTCTCTGCACGATAGAGCGGGAGTCTGGTTAATTTTTTCATACGTAGCGCTGCGTACATTGGTAGTTATGTGTCAGGTTCCTCAGAAACAATTAAATCAAAGTTTGGGGTGAAACTCAAAAATACTAAACTTTAGTTGTCAAACTCAGATAAAATATAAAATAAAACAATCAAAGTTTGGGGCGAAACTCAAAAATGCTAAACTTTAATTGTCAAACTTAGATAAAATATAAAATAAAACGTCACTATAAATAGTTTAGTGACCAATCTCTAAAAGATCTTAAACTTTATTGGCGAAAGTTAAAAAACACAAATCGATTGCCAAACTCTAACATCATAAATTTTGGTGGCCAAAGTCAAAGAACAAATCAACGGCTAAACTGTAACATATTAAACTTTAATGGCCAAACTCCGGAAAAAAAAAAAAGCTTCAATGTAAATAGTTTGATGGCCAAACTCTAAAACCATAAACTTTAGTGATCAAAGTCAAAAACCAAAAGTTAAGGTTTAATGTGAAAACACTTTGTTAACCTTTGCGCGCCTCTACGACGTGATTAAGTCATTTGTGGGCCTTGACCCAAAGAAAAAGCCATAGGGAGATAACTTGATCCAAGCCCTATACCAAGAGGACCAAAAGTTGCATCTGTATCTGATCCTAAACCAAAGAAACGTGGATTATAGCTTGATCCATACTCGCTACCAGTTCCAAAAGATCCAAAATCAGAATGAATAAATGCGTGGTTTAAATGCGGGGCTAGCCTATTTTGTAGAGACTTTGGTGCAGTTTGGTTTTTCAAATGTAGAATATCTGTAATCTGCGAATCACATCTGCAGAAAAAAAGATGGACCAAACCTCTATTGCTTGCAAGAAAAATAGTGTCTGTTTTTTTAACGTTTGTAGACTGTTAAAATAAACTAATAGTGTTAAATGGTTAAAAATTTAATCCCTGGTATTAGTGTTCTTTAGTTTTTAACAATATGAGAACTAAATTTGTAATATGATCAAACCTCACCATATACGTTTTTATAGTATTTTAGTTTTAACACTGATTATCTAGAAATAAAACTCTATATTAATAACATTAAGTCTCATTAAAGTATATACTAATAAAATAAATTTTTTTTATAAAAACAATTTAATTGATTAATATAGTAATAAATGAGCATTTATTAAGCAAACTCTTTTGAAAATAAATATTTTATTTACCAAAAATTATAAGTTTATTATGATGAGAACATGTGAACAATCATAGTTGAAGATAATATAAATAAGTTAAAAAATAATCATGTGACTATAGCCAATTTTTAAACACAAAAGATTCTACCGAGAGGGAGAGTGGGTCTTCTTGTAGCACCTCTCTCGACTCTCGTGGCTTTAAATTCCAATTTTTTTTGTACGTGAACCCCATTTGATCAAGAATAGGGTCAATAAAGTTCCTGTTGATCGTGTCAAAAAGCTTGTTCAACTTCAATTTTTTGTTTACAAAGTTATCCTTCTGCTTATGTGTTAATTTATTTATTTGTTTACGTTGATTCCAAAAATTCAACAATCCTGGATTGCATACTTAAACCCTTTACCCCTTCCTCATGATGATTAAACCTTTCTAACACAAGTAAAGTGGAATGATTATTGCAATTTGTCTGGATTGGATTCATATTTTTAGACCTGGTTAATATTTACTTTAGGCCAATAACAGCATATATATATGTAACATCAGTTAAGTTACCAGTTCAAATTATGTTAATAAAAATAAGGATATGTAACTGCAATTTTTGTTTTCCAATTTGAAATGGTCAGAAATATACTTCTCTTTAATTAATTTACATTCAAAGTATAAACATGACATGCATTGTATTTTCTTACCAACTTTTGATTACTATGTTTGTTTTGGTTGACCACCCACGGCATAAACTAAATCTTATATTGTTGTGATAGGTTGATAGGGCCGTCTTCTTGATAAAATTAATTAATTAAAAAAATTCAAGTACGCAACTACAAGAGACAAGAGGCACGAGTTGAATTGTTAAAATGAGTTGAAATCTTACGTGTAATAAAAAAAGGGTTTTGGATTTCTATTTAATTTTGAGCCTCCGAAATGACTGAGCAATGTTTATTAATTGGATTTCGGTTACACAAAAGAAGCAATGACCGTAAAATGTAACGGAAAAGTTTACGATATTTTTTAACAGGTTTCGAACTTGAGTGTCTTTGAAACTTTTCAAATCTTGCCACTTGGCGACAAAACCTTTCCTCAATAACTTCATAACTTCATTCCCAAATTTACACACAAGCCCTTTTTTCTTTTTTCATAATTTTAAGGGACCTCTCTTTTTTTCATTTCATTTAAAACAAACCTTCATGTTAAATACTAAAATTAATTTGATTAACTTTAATCTTCTATTAAATTATCCTTGTATCTAATCCAAATGTTTAACTAATAAAACTATAATTCAAATAAATGTCATTTCAGTATTTCAATCTAATGAACTTTCATAAATCTATGTTGTTTATATTATCATTCTTAAAATTTCAAGACTAGTATACTCTTTAAAAATTTAATTTAATTTTTTTCATTATTACTAGTTTTATATAAAGTTTTTTTAAAAGGTCAGATCATTAAACGTGGGAGGATATGACTCATTGAGGTGTACTTAAGTATATAATTTATTGTCAGTTGATAATATCACTGCTGGCAGAGATAATTTAAATAAATTAGATAGTAACTGCATTAAGTTGACAGTTACAACTTTTAAGGAGCGGCTACTAACAATTGTTTTCCTTAACGGTTACTTTCTGTCTGTGTACGTATAACAAACAATCAGCATTCTTGACTTCATTCGCACACAACCTCCATCGCTGCACTAAGCATTAACTATACGAGAGAAGTGTTGTGCTCTTTTGTATTCTACATGTGAATCCTCCAGTGTGAGAAGGTGAAGGAGCATGCTCTTGAGAATCTACGATAGAGTAATCAATTTCAATGACCATATTGTAAGTTCTTTGTTTTACTTAATTCAATTTCTTAAACTATAGTCAAGAATTAAATTTCTAAAACCGTAATCGGTTCCTCTTTTACGACACTACAATAAAATCAAGCTAATGCAACCCCAGTAAACATTGCATTATGCCTTAAAAATGTTGTATTATTCCTAACGCAACTTTTTTATAGATGACTGCATTAGAAGCATTAGACCTAATATAACTTTTTTTGTTGGATTATGCAATATTTTTTTTGAAGGTATTGCATTTACTATTAAAATGCCACATTTTTAGTATTCTAACCTTTTTACATTCTAAGGCCTTTTTTTTTACTTTGAGATGCAACCTTTTTCAATACTCATAAAGTCAAATGCAACTTTTATTATATATCGGTTAATTACAAGAATGCAATCTTTTTCTACACTTAAATGCAACTTTTTCTATACTTGAATGCAATATTAGTTATAGTTTTTTTTAACAAACAAAAGAAGAAATTATTATTAAAACTAACAAGGAGCTAGTAAAATAATTACAATCACAAAACACAAGTAACCAACCATACAAAGAAGATCGAAATTACACTATTGAACCCAAGAGAGGACATAAGATTTGGAGCAGTTTTTAGCATACAAATGCAACAAAATTTTAACTTTTTGAAGAACCTTTATAATAGAGATAGGGGAACCGTTGAAAATCAAATCATTACATACCTTTCATAAACACCAAATTGTTGTAAGAATGACTAAGTTAATTGCCTTTTTTACGTTTTGTGGAACCGGTTATGAAAAAATACAGATTAATGACATCTCTCACATTAAATGCGTAAATGGGAGGAATGTCACACCAAGATGAGACATGATCCCACAAAGATTGAGCAAGACAAGTGTTCCCCCATTTCGATAAGATCCTAACATAAAACCACCATATTCCTTTAACGAGGTCAATTGTGCCAAGAAACCAAGCGGAGTTTTGATTTTTCAACAGAAGTCCCTTAAAAAAAATCTCTAAGGATCTTATCCAATTTATCAAATTAGCCTTCCATACGGATAGTCTCTTTTCACAAAGAGTGTGTGAGAAAGAGATGGGTAGGGATGGCAGAATTTCATGCCATGAAAAATACCGATGGAGCATGCTTTCTTAAGGATCCCAATAAAGCTTCCATTGCGATAACAAATAGAAATGACGATGCCCGAGAAACAAGAGAATGCATGGGTGGCCGGGTGGGAAACCCGTTTACTAGGATTGATGTCCGAGACCTTGAAAAGATTGGAGAAATCTATTTCACCATTTAACAGAAAAATTCATTTGATCCAAAATGTAATCAAGAAAACCCTAGTTGAGGGAGTCAAACACGTTATCAATATCAGTTTAGAAGATCAACTGCCTTTGGAATTTTTGAGCCAAAAGGCTACTTCATTTAATATTAAGGGACCGTATAGATTAATTCTATTTAGGGGCTGTTTGGCAATATCTGAATGATTAAATGTTGAACCAATAAGAGCTCTGAATCATTAAGTGCTGAACCATTAAGAGGTCTGAACCATTAAGAGCTAGTATATCGCTTAACTATTCAAAGGCAAATGTCTGACCAATTCATATAAGAGTTCTTAACCATTCAGCATTAGACCTCTTAACCATTCAGTATTAGTATAATGCTTAATCATTCAGAGGCAAATGTCTGAATCATTCATACATTTGCTCGCGAAACAAACAGTCTGAACGATTAAGTGCTGAATCATTCAGACATCTGAACCATTAAGAAGCTGCCAAACAGCCCCTTACATGAATGTTGTTTTCTCTTCTGATATAACATCCTTGATAACACCTTTTAAATGGTTAACCAAAACGTTAGAACCTTGTTTATACACCCAATCAAACTGATAGGCTTGAAGTTAGGGTATTTTTTTGGATCACGGATTTTGGGATAAGACCAATACAAAAATGTAACCATTACTATATCATTTTAGTATAAAATTTACAACCTTTTTATGGTAAATGCTATATTTTACAATTTTAGATACAGAAAATGCAACATTTATTACATCCGAATGCAACTTTATCATAAACTAGCATTAAAAAACCCGTGTATTACACGGGTTGGATAATTAAAAAATATATATTATAAATCTGTATATATTTATAATTACTAAAATGCCTTTAGTATATATATAAAATATTTTGAGAAGGTATGATAAATATGATATCTTTTTATTTACAAATAAAAAGTTAATTAAGAAACATTTAATTCTTTATTTGAATAAACAAAAATTAAAAAGATGGTTATAAAATATGATTGATTTATTACCTTAATTACCAATTGCCATAAAATGGATGAAAAAAATTTGGGTGGGAAAATAAAAACTATGATAATCTAGAATTTTGACAAGTGTCCACTTGAGATACTGTTTTATTAAAGTAGTAGGATATATATTATAAATCTGTATATATTTATAATTACTGAAATGCCTTAGTATATATATAAAATATTTTGAGAAACTATGATAAATATGATATCTTTTTATTTACAAATGAAAAGTTAATTAAGAAACATTTAATTATTTATCTGAATAAACAAAAATTAAAAAGATGGTTATAAAATATAAATGATTTATTACCTTAATTACCAATTGCTATAAAATGGATGAAAATAATTTGAGTGGGAAAATGAAAACTTTGATAGTCTAGAATTTTGACAAGTGTCCATTTAAGATAATGTTTTATTAAAGTAGTAGGATTCAATTGCTATTAATTAATATGCATTCAATGTTAATTACGTAAACAATAATAACATTGATAGTCAAATTATGTATTTTAACATACTTGTCAAAACCCAGATAACTATATAGTCGATACAAAGTGTTAATTACAACATTAAGAGAAATAAAATCATTCTACTCATCTTGATCTTCAACTGATAGTTGTTTCATGACCTTCCACATCATACCTTCCAAGTTTTGTCGTTGGTTGTCAATATCTTCTCGCATAGATTCAAGCTCAATGCTTTCTCTTTCATGATCATTTTCAATCTCCAAGAGCATTTCCATTAATTGATTTTTCTCAACTTCAACGTGTGCTTTGAATGATTATATCAGCATCTCTAGAATCATGTATGATGTGTTAACACATTCCATTATTGTTGCTTTAAATATAGATGAACAAATTCAACTTTATACATATATTTAACAAAATTCACTCGATCACCATGAAAACTTCAAGACCTCATTTGCTTTTTAAGAGTACATGTTCACAACATTATCTTTATATATAGGGATGAGAATGAGTAGAGCTTAAAAAAGCTTTACCCTGAACTTGAGCTTATATTGAGATTTATTTAATAAATGAGCTCAAGCCTGAGCTTCACATATTGAACTCGTGAGCCTAAACAAGTCCAGTGTTTATATAATTTTATTTAATATATTAAATATTATCTACGTGATAATTATATTATGTATAAAGTTTTAATAACAATAATAAAATGTTATATTATGTTTTATAATAGTAATAAACTAGTAGAACCCAAGCCAAACTCAAGATCGGGAAATTACACATAAGCCGAGTTCAAACCTTAATAAAATAGCTAGTCGAGTTCGAGCGCTTTTAAGTTAAATAAGGAAAGCTAGAGTCTTGCAATTTGGTTTTTGATGCAGAAAGTAGGAAAAAAGAATTCTTACTTGTTGGCATGTAGACGAGCTCATGCTTGACTCAAATTATTTGCACCACTAATCTTTTGGAATACTTCACAAATTAATTTTCATAAGAAAAAAAAAATGAGTTACGTTACAAATATTATTATATAAATTAGTATTTAAAAGCCTACCGAAAGTAACAACAAAATAAATCCAATACAACATTTGTAATATGTTTCATTAGGTTTTGAAAATGCTGCATTAGGCCTTATAAAGGTTGCATAAAGCTAAAACAATCTTTTTGCTAAAAGTTGTATTAAGTAAAGTTGCATTAGGTCTAAAACAATTTTTTTGCTAGATTACGTAACAATTTTCTTAGCAAATGCAACATTTTTAAAAAACTACTTCTAAAAAGTTACATTAGGGTCATTTTTCCAGTAGTTATTGTTTATTTTTACCAACAAACACATATATTTTCTACTCTACATCTACTATACTTTTTAAAATTATCATACTTAAACTTTATATTATTTGAACCCACAATTATTTGACTGAGTAGTAGACGACTTTACCACCAAAATACTGATGAAACAAAAGCTAATTGAAAACGTTATGAGCTAAAAGTGCAAACTTACAATGAATAAAATATTGTTTAACACTGTATAGTATGTGTTATGGGCTAAAATTGAAAAACAAAGAGTTAAAGCGAACACGAGATTCACAAATAGTATTCGGATAGATAATAACTATAAATTTGACCAAAACAAATACATAAACAATGCAAATTACTCATTTATATGACTGGCATTTGTAGCTACGATACAAGATTATTATGGTTTATTATGGGATTTAGTTTAACAACATTTTATGGGCGTTGAATTTACTAATGTGTTCATAACCAGAATAATTGTCTATTAAACTGGTTGACGTAAGGGTCCGTTGGTTGAACCCTTTTAACTTAACAATCCACTGGTTAGACCATTGCTTTCAAAAAAAAAAAAAAAAAAAAAAAAAGAAGTGATATCATAAATCTATTATAAATTAAAATTAGATAGATAAACCCAACTCAAAAAATATATAAAAAGCTACTAAATCATTTCTTTCTTTCTTCCTAAAAAGCTACTAAATCATTTCTTTCTTTCTTCCTAAAAAGCTACTAAATCATTTCTTTCTTTCGTCCTAACTCAATTTGACTTCAAATTGGGTTTTGATATTAGAATTTGCTTCGTAATTTAAAATGAATTTGGTTTTGATTCTTTTGTTTTTTACTAACTAAAAAATATATACCATAATTATGGTACCATGTTTGTATCCAATTTGAGTTGGTTTTAAAATTAAGTTAAATATCTTAAATTTAAAATTCTTGACCTTAGAAAAATTGAATTCGTTAAAAAACCAGATAAGATGTTTATTTTCTTTTTTTAAGATGTTGAAACTTTAATTGAATCCTGTAAGTTGCAATTATGGTTGATTAATAGAAGTGGATTTTTGTATATGTGGTTAACAAGACTACATAAAAATATAAATAAAAAAACTTTGAAAAAGATGAGACCTAACCAACTAACAACCCTAGGCTTGAATGCTTGATAACTAGCTGGGGACTAAAATGGAATGCTAGTGAATCTCTATAAAACTCTCCCCTCTAAGTAGCTTTACAAAACTTCCAAATTTGTGGGTATGAAACCTATTATAAGCTCTTTTGTATATACCGAACATTTGATTTAAGAAAAACTAAAATTAAGTTTGAAAATTGAACATATACCTTGCATATGATAAGGAATCAACCTTTCAAGAAGATGCGATGTAAAACAAAATCAAATGTCCTAAAATACCGAATCGTATCATTTTGTTAAAAAAAAAAAAGGGGGATCAAATACCCTAGAACATAGAACATTCGTCGCTGAAATTGCAGGTTGAAATCAGTCTTTGACCGTTGTCATCTTCATCTTCGTGGATGGAAGGATGGCGCGCTCCTTGATAGATCTTCATCATCGTCATCTTGATCTCTAACTATTTTTATCGACATGTCAGCTCTTGTTTTACTTATTAATTGGAGTTATATGTGGTTATTCTATTGCTACTTAGTTGTTATTCACAATACTACAAATGGTCCTTGTAGAGTTACTATTGTTAATTACTATCCTAAATATTATGACATGTAACAAAACTCCCTTCCATAAGATTCAAGAATTGAAACGAGGAAAACATAAAATAAATTCTTTTAGGAATTCCCAAGTAACGTATGACACCGTTACGACTTCCCAATGAACTAAGACTTGAGTCACTGAACAATTTTTCTACTCGTAACTAATCTCACATGCAAGAAAAATTGTGGATTTGTTAGAAATAGAAGCAATGGAGATCGATTACAATGTCTTCTTTTTAATATGAAAATATGTAAAATCTGATGAATTTGTGCATTCAAGCCTTAATAAAAGATTAATGTCATTGTAAAGCCATCCTTTCTAGATAAACAACCGCATACCTCCATATAACATGTTTGAAAGTTTTATCAACAGTGAAGAAGTGATCACATCTATACAACCACCCTTCATCGTCCTCCCCATTTAATTTTAAAAATTCAACTTTGCTAAATTGATTATGGTTCCTATTTACCCTTTGTTTTATGCCCAATTCAGGTTAATAGTCCCGATCATTAACCAACTAATAAACCATTCAGTTGTTAGTTAGTTGTTATTTGTAACATTACAAGATTGGTCCTTCTAGAATTGCGAATATCAATTACCGTCAAAAACATTCTAACAAGTAACAGGTATATAAAAAACCATCTAAATACATAAAGTTAAAAAAAAAAGGTTGCAACCAAATTAAGTGCTATTAATGAACATTTAACATTTAAAAATAAAGGATATAGTGGTTGAATTCGGAATCGAGACCCTTGGTGAATTAAATCAAAAGTTATCACGAAGTTCAAGTTGTTTTATTTATTCACGTTTGTTTGTGTGTTTTATCCTTTTATGTTATTTAGTGAATTGTTTTTCCTTACAAGTATTTTGGACATCATATATCCGTTACTAAAACAGATATAAAAATTCTATATTTGAATAATTTAAATTAATTGGATAAGAAATGGGATAAATTTAGATAAAATAGGTTTATCGAATTACGCCGGATGTAAATGAGAGAGAAACAATGCAACGAACGTGTTAAATTTTGGCTCGTCTTGCTATCTGGCACAAGCGATTTTGTTTTTTACTTTTTGATAATTTCATTTTATTTAAATATATCAACACAATCATTATCCCAGACAAAAAAAATGATAGATGTTGACGTAAATCCAAACCCAAGGTTTACCTCCTCCACATCTTTTATTTAGTTACTTCGAAAAATTATATTACTAAAAAGTTTTCAGTTTGGCTTGATACTGATTAATTAAAACTTGTCATTTTAGTTTTGATCATTTTTAAATATTTGTTAAATGTGTATGCTTTACAAATTTATATATGTTAAAAGAAATCATATTATACATCATAGTTAAAGCCATTAATACATGTATATATATGGGGGGTGTTTTTTAATTGTTGAAGCCGTCCAAACCATAGCAAGTCGGCCGACCCGATATTCAATTATTCAAATGATGTGGCTCATGGTCCATTTTACGGTTCAATGGTTCAAAGATACAGTCCGATTTGCATCTTGAAGCTAGTTGTATAAACAGAACATGTCTTTAAACTTGTATCATTTATAAAAACAATTATGTTCAAAATTATCTATTATGTGTGTATAGATATTATAGTCATGATCCATTTGTATCATTATAAATTTTTTTATTAAAACTATAAATTTTAAAAACTAAAAAGATATACTTAAACTGTTAAAACCAAACAACTAAACAATCAATTTGGTCACTGCGACTGACCACTCAATCTTGACGTATTTAGCATATCGTTCATTGAAGCCATAGTTAGTAATTCAGTCTAAAACTCCACTTCAAACCGGTCTAATCACCCATAATCACCATTTGTTTACATGATCCCCACATATCTGCCTAATATTAGTTTTATATTAAAACAATTTTGTTTAGCTTTACATTGTTTTTATTTATTTATAACAAAACCATAATCTCCACCAACTTAAATCTTAGGTCATGCTAGTTATATGTAAATTCAAGGGCGGTTTCAACATTCATATCTAACAAACCTATTATAGTGGTTTGGTCTAAACCCCACCACATTACCCTGTTCCCTTCCCTTAACTTTATAATTTATATCCCCCACTTCTCCTTTCTATTTCTATACTTCACCCTTCAACATCATCCATAACTCAACCCACAACACACACAAAACCTATCACCTATGTCCAATCAAACTTCATCTTCCAAATTGGAACCATGGCATGACCTCACCGGAAAAGTGGTGATGGTCACCGGAGCATCCTCCGGCCTCGGCCGAGACTTCTGTATCGACTTGGCGAAAGCCGGCTGCAGAATCGTCGCGGCGGCTCGCCGGATTGACCGGCTGGTGGCTCTCTGCGACGAGATTAACCGAATTGGGAGAACCGGTGGCGCTGCGGCTTCCGGCGACGGTGAGCTCACGGAGGATGTGCGAGCGGTGGCGGTGGAGCTTGATCTCGGCGCCAAGGGCCCCGCCATTGAAGCCTCGGTGAATAGGGCGTGGGAGGCGTTTGGGCGTATTGATGGCTTGATCAATAATGCTGGAGTTAGAGGTAACGAATAAAAATAATTAAAGGGATTTTTTCTATCTCTTTCATATATACATATAAATACATACAGAGATAATTAAAGAGATGTTTTAGTAATAATTTTTTGGTGTCCGTATAACTCAAGCCTAATTTATTGTTACATCCACTTTATTTTTTTTTTGAACGGTAAATCTACTCTATTATTACATTACATCAAATTACATTATTGCTTGGGTTTAAATTCAATACCTTTTTTTTAAGAGACAAAGTATTTACCAAATGAGCCAGCCTCACATTGACATATCCACTTTAATTGATGATGACAAATGGATGACAGTACAAAGTTCTTTTGGTCTAGCGGCATTTGAGTGTTTTAAAAAAGAAAAAAAAAGGGTGTCAGTTTTGGTTGTTCTAACTTCTAAGTCATACGTTATACGCTGTATAAAATATGTAGATTTAGGAGGGTGTCTATTGGTTGTGTGGGTAGGTTGTTTAAAAAACCAAATAGATTAATACTGTCAATGACTTTTTATTTGTTTTTTTAATTTGAGATTTGTGCAATGCTTCACGTCTTGATCACGTCAAGTTTAATATTAATTGTTTGAGATTTGTGACGGATTAACCTATGGATTTCAGGTAATGTGCATAGTCCATTGGATTTGGCTGAAGAAGAATGGGATAGTACGATGAAAACGAATTTCACGGGAACATGGTTGGTGTCGAAATACATGTGTATACGTATGCGTGATGCGAAGCAGGGTGGATCGATTATCAATATTTCGTCTATCGCGGGTCTTGATCGTGGGCAGCTGCCTGGGGCTCTTGCTTATGCTGCTTCGAAGACTGGTGTTAATACATTGACAAAGGTAATCTTGAATTCGTCTTTCATCCATAACATCAGTGTTTTCGTAACCTGTTCGGTCGTTAGACCAACCTTCTAATCGATTGAATCAATTTAAAAACCAGATGACGTAATAAATAATTTAAAATAAAGTAGGGAACTTTTCTGGTGGAATTTGTGATGTTAACAAGTATAAAGCATGAAATAAACAAAACAAAACATGAATTGTGCATATGAGAAAAAAATAATAATAAAATAGTTTGACGTTGGGTCCAACCATACGATGTATCACAGTATATAACGTTGTTTTATGTTTATTATTTATTTTTAAGGTCTGATGGTTTACTAATGGTAGGTAATGGCTATGGAACTGGGTATGTACAAGATCAGGGTGAACTCGATCAGTCCCGGGCTTTTTAGGTCTGAAATAACCAGAGGTTTGATGGAAAAAGAGTGGCTCGACAAAGTGGCTCAAAGTACTGTTCCTTTAAGAACATACGGAACGGCTGATCCAGCTTTGACCGGACTAGCCAGGTACCTGATTCACGACTCGTCTGAGTACATAAGCGGCAATGTCTTCATTGCCGATGCGGGTGCAACCCTACCAGGGGTCCCGCTTTTCTCTTCGCTTTAGAATCCAGATGCAATCAGAGCAAGTTAATATTGTATGCCTTAATTTATTTGTGAAGCTTGTGTACGTGTAGTAAATAACATTGAGAAATCATATTATTTGAATTTGTTCTATGAATGTGATTTTACATCAAACATCCATTGTTTTGGGCTAATGAAGGGGTCAAATTTTGGAATATATTACGTCATTTTGACAATATTGACCTGGTAAAGGGCAAACAACAAACTCACCTACCAATGCATTAATTTGACAATATATTCTAATAGACCGAAAGAATTACATGTGGTCCTTTACACATTTTTTATTTTCTGTTTTTTTAACTTATAAAATATATGTTTGGTTCTCACGTTGTGCTCAAAACATAACACATCTAGTTTCTTAACATTAACTTAGCGTTAAAACTATATGTCTATTTTTTAATAAAATAAGTAAAATACTTTTACTGTTGAAAAACAAAGAATTAAAAAACAGAAAAATAAAATGACAATTATACCATTTCTTACTAATAAAAACAACTTAAAACACCCCACCTTGTTTCCGGTGAAATGCAATTACCGTCAGTGTTTTCCGCGATCATTAGGGGTGTAAACGAGCCGAGCCGAGCCCGAGCTCGCTTAGGCTCGAGTTCGGCTCGTTTTGGTTTTAGGAAGCTCGAGCTCGAGCTCGGCTCGTTTAAAGTTTTATTTATAAAGCTCGAGCTCGGCTCGTCAGAAAATTTTCAAGCTCGAGCTCGGCTCGGGCTCGGCTCGTTTATTGTTAAATTATTAAAATTTTATTTTTTTATAATTACTTTTATAATTATTTATAATCATACTTTTTATATATAACATAATATATATTATTTAACTATTTTTTATCATAATAATATATTTAATAATATAATTTACGTTAATATGTATTTATATATATTTAATATGCAAATAAAAAACTATATAAACAAAAAGCTCGTTTAGGCTCGCTAGCCAGCTCGAGCTCGATTTCTGAAGATCGGGCTCGAGCTCGTTTAGTAAACGAGCAATAATCTGAGCTCGAGCTCGGGCTCGAGCTCGTTTAAGCTCGGCTCGATTCGAGCTTTTTTCGAGCCGATCCCCGAGTAGCTTGCGAGCCGGCTTGGCTTGTTTACACCCCTAGCGATCATCTACCCTCAGCCGGTGATACCCCCATCTCTCGTTTCTTCTTTAATCTTCTTCTTGAATGTTATTCGTAGTCGAATTTTGTTAGCCCATAATCGATATATCAACACAAGAAAACATCGAGAATTCGAAGATAACCCATCTGGACGTTTAGAATATTATTATAAACAAAACCGCATCAAATACAATGATTACAACTCCTTATTTATACGATTCTTATGTTTATCCTAATCTAATTAAAATGCTATTTAAATAATCAAATAATTAAACAAACTCACTTCTAGTCTAATACAAACAAAATTAAATATTAATAATTAATATCAATAGTTATATTTTTATTTAAATCAATATTAAACTTTTATTCTCTCTATTAATCTTGATTTGTTCCACCCGAATCTTGAATACCATGTAACAACCGTAGTCAATCTTAATCCTTGGTCTCTTGTTTTCACCCCGCAACAAAATCATAAATGCGACAATCATAAAGACACACCCCTTGTGATAAGTCGTTTCAAGTCCTTTGGGGTATACACGTCTAAAATATGTCCAAATACTTGAATAAAACACAAAAATATATTGCCATAAAATCCATCGGTTTTTGTGCTTCTTTACTCCACGCATCTACAACAAAAATTATCTTTTCTTTTTTTTTTTTCCTTATCACCTCCTTGATAAGATATCCACAATTCTCCGATTTCTTCTCAAGTCCTAGGAACTGCACCGTTCTTGACCATCGATCAAAAGAAAAACACAAGCATTTTACATTGCTACTTATACTCTTCAATACCTGCTATGCATGACTAGATTCAAAGCCTCCTAATTTAACGAATCCATTACCATCTGCTACCCGCAAATCTGATCGTATATCTTCTGCCAAAAAATAATCTACCCCGATTACTCTGTTTTTATCCTTGGCATGGAAGAAAAATATCTAATGTTGATCCTAACCTTGGCAATCTTGTTAATAGAACCACTCTCACAATGATCGACTTCACAAGAATCCACACAAACTTCGTTCTTTCAGTATGTTTGATTGTTTTCTCCCGGATATAATCGGTGGTTTGTTTTCTCGATCTTCAATTTGTTGTCTCCAATAATTGATTCTTGATCTTGACTACATCCTTGATCTCATGTCTTTCTTCTTAGGTATGAGCTAAAACCTTAACTCTAATACCAATTGTTGGTCCGGAATCGACATATAAATACAAGAACACATCGGGATTTTGAAGACAATCCATCTCGACTCTAAGAATATTATTATAAACAAAACAACACCAAATAAAATGATTATAACTTTCTATTTATATTACACTTATGCTCATCATAATCTAATTTAAATACTTTTTAATTAATCAAATAATTAAATAAGCTTACTCTTAGTCTAATACAAACTCAATTAAATATTAATAAACTAATATCAATACGTATTATTTTATTTAAATCAAGATTAAACTTTTATATTTAACTCCAACCATAAAATAGCATTATAAAGTAATAGAAACGAATAACTTATTTATAAATAAAACAAGCATTAAAAACAAAAATCCACATGATTTGGATGATAAAAGAATGATAGGGGCAGTGCGGAGCTTTAACACTCCCATATGGGGGGCGAGGGCGAAATTAAATTTTTTAGGGGGCGAACTCGATATATATATAAAAATTTACAATATCGGAACAAAAATTTACACTACGGTACCAAAAATTTACACTACCGACGAAAAAAAAAGGGGGGCGACGACCCCCTCCGGCCCCTATTAACCTCCGCCATTGGATATGGGGTTGTAACGTTGTAGGGTAGGAACGGAGGGGGCAGGTAGCTAGTATGTTAAAGTAACGAACAGAAACATTAGGGACTTCTTGTTTCCAAACCAAATGAACTCCTTGGTGATACTTGATGGTACACATAAGAAAAAAATTTCATGGGTGTTTGAGATTTTCAATGCTTAAATGTCTATTAGCATATTTTAGATCAATAGTCGTAAATATGCAGAATAAAAAAAAAACACCCCTACAGTTACTTTTTATGGGTTTTCGTTTTTTTAATCAAGAAATTATATCATTTATGGAAACATTCCTTTAACTCATTTCAACTCATTTATAACGTTCTATTTGTTTATATAAATGAATTAGATGACCAGTCATGTTGGGTTACACAATTAAAAGTACGTCTAGGTTAGAGTTGATTTTTTAACACGAATAAAAAAACAGATCATATTCGAGTTTAACAAATCAAACCGAGTACCCAAAACCCATTGTTCAAACATCACGATCCCTATGTTTATACCGCAACATAGGAATGGTATAAGCTTGTGCTTCTCCTTATTCTTAAAACGGATGAAGTGGGTGTTGGGCATCTTGGTATCCTACTAGTGCATCAAGGAGCACTAAGAGGGGGTCTTTAGGGAACACCTGGCCATCCATGCATTTGCGGTATGGAATGGGCACTCTAGGTTCGTGTCACCGACTTTCCCGTTTGCATGTGTCTTTGTGTGAAGGCCGAGGTGGGGAACCACATGAAGAACTAAGAATGAGCCGTTAAGGATATGAATCAGATTTGAAAAACTGAAAATTCGATTCGAGTTAGATAACATCGATTCGAAATATTATTCGAATTTTCAAATTCAAATTCGATTCAATTCAAAGTCTTATTATCGGATTTGAATCGAATTAAAAATTTATGATTTTCAATTCGATTTGATTCGGTTCGGAATTTAAATTAGAAATACACACTTACATTTATTTATTATATATATATATTTATTTATTTAGAAATATGTATATGAGAAATTAAGAATTAAAGATAAAAAAATATCTAATCTAAACTTTGAAATCCAATTGTTATTTTTTGACTTATTTAGAACTTGAAGTATTTTATATGTTATGTTATTTTATGTTAAACAACTTCACAAGTTCTAAAAAAGGATATTTCTTTTGCTTCTCTTTTAGATTAAAAATTCAAGATAACGATGTTTTCCAGATTATAAATTTGATCCTTTTGGTTTGGCGTTCTTTAATGCCCCCTAACTTAGTCTGAACTAGTTTTTAGCCTATCGCACGTTGCGGCATTATTGGACCAGGCATGATAAAGTATTTACTATAATCGACACGACTCGTTTTCAAACTAAATTTACGCCAAAACGTAAAGTTACTCGAATTTACACCGTTTTTAATGACCAAAGCTATAAATTATAGACTATAATCGACCCGAATTGTTTCCAAACTAAATTTAAGCCACAACGTAAAGTAACTTGAATTTACACATGCTTTAGTGGCCAAAGTTGAAACCCAAAAGTTCAATGTTCATGTAGAAATCTAAAAAAAAAACTTACTATGACGTTTAATTTGTACTTTAATATATATATATATTATATAATGCTAAAAAGTAAAGTAATTCGAATTTACACCAGCTTTAGTGGCCAAAGTCATAAAATATAGACTACAAATGACCCGACTCGTCTTGAAACTAAATTTACGCCAACAAGTAGAGTAACTCGAATTTACACCGTATTTAATGCCCAAAAGTTGAAACCCAAAAAGCTATGACACGTAGATAAAAATAAGAACGTAAGAAATTAGGTTTTGAAAGTTAAAATGCATAAAAGGTAAACACAAGACTTTAAAAATTTTTAAAAATTAAAATGATATGTTTCAAAGTTTAAGAAAAAATTGAAGGGTAAAAAGCATCAGAAACATAACTTAAAAAAAGTTTTGATGAATTAAATAGGTGTTAGTGTAACTCTGATAGTCTGATGCACGAACGCTACAGTGAAAAAAGTTATGTTTTAATATGTATATAATATAATGGTAGTATATTTTTTATATAATTTATTTTTTTCTATTCTAAAAAAGAAAGAAAAATCTAATTAGATCTAATAAAATACCATTTACGAGTGTTTAGGTAAACAGCAATAGAAAAGCATCTCTAATTAAATAGTTAAAGAATAATTAACACAGATCATTGACTATTCTCTCCATCTCCTCAATAATGGGTAAGTTGCTTCCTATCTTCTTCTTCAACCCCTTCCAAACCTTATCCTGTTCAAAGATTACAACTCACATCTTCCAATTTCAGGTTGCTAATCAATTCAAAATTACCACAAGATCTGATTAATTCAAGGTAGTCCCTTGTAACCCTCTTCAGATTTATGTCATAGCCAACTGTTTTCTGTTGTTCTTGACCTGTAATTTGTTCAAATTTCTGATACCCACTTGAATCTTGAATCTTCCCTGCATAATATCAGGAATTAGAACAGATAAGGTCAACTAAAGGTTAGATTTTGATGCTTTGAGCTTGATTATATGAGCAATTGTTGTCATAACCAACAGTTTTGGGTTGTTCTTGATCTTTAATTTGTTCTAGTTTCTGATACCCACTTGAATCTTTAGACTGCCCTGCATAATATCAGAGGGTAGAACAAAGAAGATCAACAAAAGGTTAGATTTTTGAGGCTTTGAGGTTGATTACATGGGTAATTGTTGTGCTACACCATCTACCTCTGATGAGAATAAAAAGGGTAAAAATAAGCCAAACCCATTTTCTATAGATTATGGTGGCCCTAAGAATGTTGGATACAAGCCCTATGTGCTAGAAAACCCAACTGGACATGACATTCAGCAAACATATGTGCTTGGTAAGGAGATGGGTAGAGGGGAATTTGGGATTACATATATGTGTACTGATAAAGCTAGCGGCGAAGTTTTCGCGTGTAAAACAATATCGAAAAAGAAGTTGAGAACTAGGGTTGATATTGAGGATGTGAGGAGGGAGGTTGAGATTATGAGGCATTTGCCTCCTCATCCAAACATTGTGAGCTTGAAGGACACTTATGAAGATGATGGTGCTGTTCATTTGGTTATGGAGTTGTGTGAGGGCGGAGAGTTGTTTGATCGGATCGTTGCTAGAGGGCATTACACTGAGAGGGCGGCTGCTAGCGTCACTCGCACCATTGTTGAAGTGATTCAGGTGAACATTTATCTATCTTTATGTTACAATTATTTTAATCAAGTATATGTTAATTGAAATAGACTGGTAGTTGAAGGTGCTCATTTGGCCTACTAAGGCTGCAGACCAATCTCTGTATTTTCTGTTCAGTTATTTGGTTTATTGATAGTCGATTTCTTTCTTAATTCAGATGTGTCACAAACATGGTGTTATGCATCGGGATCTAAAACCTGAAAACTTTCTGTTTGCAAACAAGAAAGAAACATCAGCACTAAAGGTTATTGATTTCGGGCTATCTGTTATCTTCAAACCTGGTAAAGACCATATTTGATTCATTTAAACATTATTTTTGCTCGATGATCTCTAAATGAACACCACTTAATCTACTTTAGGTGAAAGATTTGATGAGATTGTAGGCAGTCCATACTACATGGCTCCTGAAGTCCTCAAACGAAACTATGGTCCCGAAGTAGATGTTTGGAGTGCTGGTGTGATTCTATACATTTTGCTTTGTGGTGTCCCGCCATTTTGGGCTGGTAAGTTTGTCTTCCTTCATAAACTTTCCGGAATTTGTATTCATCATGTTTTCAAGTTGACCTTAATGCACAATTTGTTTTTAATGTAGAAACCGAACAAGGAGTTGCACAGGCAATCCTTAGATCGGTTGTAAACTTTAAAAGAGATCCATGGCCTAAGGTATCAGATAATGCAATAGACCTTGTTAAGAAGATGCTTAATCCCGACCCTAGTGCTCGTCTTACTGCTCAAGAAGTTCTAGGTAATGTTTATTTATCGAACATACCTAATATCCTTTAAGATATATGCATAATTAGAATGTTGTTTAATTTACTACAGATCATCCATGGATACAAAACGCCAAAAAGGCGCCAAATGTTTCTTTAGGCGAAGATGTTAAAGCAAGATTGAAGCAATTCTCGTTCATGAACAAGCTCAAAAAAAGAGCATTACAGGCAATAAAAGCATTCAAGATTTTGGATTTGTCACATTTTTTAAATTTTTTTGTATTGAGGTTTATTGATCATGAAATTACAGGTGATTGCTGAGCATTTATCTGCAGAGGATGCCGCGGGAATAAAGCAAGGATTTGACTTAATGGATGTCAATAAGCAGGGGAAAATAAACATTGTTGAACTAAAAGCTGGTTTGCAGAAACTTGGTCATCACATTCCTGATGCTGATCTTCAAATGCTTATGGAAGCAGTATGTGTCGTTAAACATATTGTTGTTTATATATGTATATATTTATATATATAACATTTAACGCATACGCGTGTTACAAAACTGATGGAAGATGTTGATTTGTTATAGGGTGATGTGGACAAAGATGGGTACTTGAACTATTCAGAATTTGTCGCGATCTCTGTTCACCTAAGAAAAATAGGAAATGATGATCATCTTAAAGAGGCTTTTGAATTTTTCGATAAAAATAAAAATGGGTACATAGAGGTTGAAGAGCTTAGGGAAACTTTAGCAGATGAAATTGAATCTGATAGTGAAGAAGTCATTGCTGCCATTATTCAAGATGTCGACACCGACAAGGTTTGTTATAGCTTAGTTACTATTTTTTGCAAGAGAATAATATCGTGGTCTTGGGTTTATTAACTCTTTTAATTTTAAAAACATGATGACTTACAGGATGGGCGGATTAGCTACGAGGAGTTTGAAGCAATGATGAAGGCGGGAACTGACTGGAGGAAAGCTTCTCGACAATATTCGAGAGAGCGATACAATAACCTCAGCTTGAGATTGTTCAAGGATGGTTCACTGAATTTAGCCAATGAGGGATCATAGACATGGGTTTCTATTAAAGAAAATCAAGATTCAATTTGTTGATATGAATAGAAGTTCTTTTTTGATATTTGTGTTTTGAGATTGGTGTGGAGATCCACCTTAATGGGTGTGGGTTTACTTTTAGGATATGAGATCCTCTTTTGTTGTGCTGTTAACTTGTGGTTGTAAACTTGCAATGCATACAAATGGTTTGTTTTGTACATTTCTAACATCCTAATCCTGAGAGCGCGCTTATGTTCTTTTTATTGTTATTGTTACATAAATCAGATATCAAACATAAATTTTATTAGTGACTCGATCTAGCTACGGTCATGATTGATGTGACAATAGTTCTACTGCATTGATATGCATCTAGCCGCCCTTAAATACAGAATAGGTACAATTGCTCTTCATTGAGATAGTAGTTTGGTAAAATTAAGTAAATATTCGATATAAAATTAAGATATTACAATCATTTAACTCAAAAAAATTAACTTGTTAATTAACGACTTGATAATAACTTTTATTGTTTTTCGCATCTAAATAAATACCAAGTATATCATTATACAACTTTAAAGATGCAGGGTTTAAACTATTTAAAAATATAAGACTTGGGATATATTTAAGACTTTATTAAGCGAAAAACCTCAAAAACACCCATAAACACACGCAATTAACATACCAAATTTTCATTCATCACTCAAAAAACACAATTTTATTCTCCAATCCTACATCCTTAAAAAAACATTATTACATTTCCATTTCATCACCACTTTTTACACCTATTCTTCATAACCAAATTATTTTATATTTGACTATTAACTAATTTCATATTATTTAAAATAATAAAATATATTTAGAAAATAATATTTATAGGATTATAAATTAATTAAAATACAAAGGAAATAAAATTAACATTATTAAACTTATAATGTTTAAATAATAGACATCACACGATAAAGAATAATAAAAAAGAAAATAAATCAAACTATTACATAACATATTAGCATACATATATAATTAGGGGAAGGAACGGTTGTTATCCCACATTTATTGCGATAATCCGTTAACACTAATGTAACAAACACCTAAAACATGATTATATAGTGTAACTAACTTTTACACTTCGTTATACTACTGATGTAACAATTTTCCCTTCATTTTTTAAAGGGTTATTGGATTTAATAATCCCAACTTTTATTTATTGGCCGGGATTAATTGCAACTCAAGAAATGTTTACAGACACTCTCAACTTTAAGCTTATTTTCTTTCAACGATCCCTAACTAACTGAGAATTAACACCGTTAGTTTTTCGATGACATGGACTGTTTTTATGGCCAAAACACTAAGCAGAAAGTTGAAATCAACCATCTGGTGCGTCAATCTGAAACTTTCGCACCCTAAAACGCGTCAATCTTCACCTTCAGATCTGAACCACTTAACTCATTCGAGGTAGATTTCAGGTGACGTTGGAGGTTAGACACCAAAAAACGAACTTAATGGAGGCTAGGCGGCGACGTAGTTGAAAAATGACTCAATGTTGGCCCCATTTTATCAAAAAAACTAACGGCGGTTAACTCTCAGTTAGTAAGGGATCGTTGGAGGAAAATAAATTCAAAGTTGGGAGTATCTACAAACATTTCCTGAGTTGGGATTAATCCCGGCCAATAAATAAAACTTGGGATTATTAAAATACAATAATCCTTTTTTAAAAAGTTTCACCCTTTTTTTAAAACCGTTTTAAATTTTTTTGTATGATGTTATTTTTTTATACAAATTACACTTTTAAATAGATTATTTTAATATATTTAATTCGAGTAAAGTCTTGCTATATTTTTTTAAAATTTATTGTCGACCACTAGTTTACCACTGTAACTCTAACTTACACTGATGACGTGGCCTGATGTGGACTACTAGTTTAGTTAATGGGTTATCGTAATAAACAAGAGTTAACATTCGTTCTATATAATATATAACTATTGTCTAAGACATCATACATGTTCCACCGAATCGTATCAAAGTGCTAGATTTGCTTCACTATCACGTAAAATTGTAAACCTTTTTAATTAACGTTGAAACTATATTGTGGCTTCATGTTCGTAAGTTGCTGGTTCTTCCTCATCTTATGACAAAAAGAAGGTATGGCATTACCTTCATCACTTACAGAGTATAATACATGCACATCTTATATCGTTTATCAAGGCTGGTCCTAAGGATTTTAGTGCTTTGCACAAACCGGAAAAAAGGCCCTTTGGCCATAACTCGTGAGGTTTAGGTATTACAATAAATATAGTAAAATCATCTATTTTTTGAGATGCTTAATTGACAATCTACATAATTAAACAAGTAATAAAAAACTATGACCCATGAGATTTAAATATTTTATTTTCTAAAAGGGGCTTTTAATTAAGTAATTGAGTTGATAAAATGAGCCCAAAAATTTAAATTTGGTTTAGAATATATAGTTGGGTTAAGTTTTTGATTAAATTATAGTTTATAACTATTTTTTATAAAAATATATATATATTTAATATAAAAACAATTCAAAAAGATTTGTGCCCCCTGAGCGAATGGACGCTGGACGAGAGTCCATCCCGCCCCTTCTCAGGGCCGCTTTGTCGCTTATTACTTTCTTGCTTCAAGCTCCTGCTAGACCTTCTTGTTTCCGATTCTGGATCATGTAATTCTACCACTTATCGCTTATAAGGTTATTTTTTTTTCTTAAAGCAAGTTCTCCCCATCCATTATTAAATTATGTGCTAGGGTTTTTGCGAATTGTCATTCAAGATACAATGAAACGAAGTGCGAGGAAACCAAATTCTTATTTTGGGCTATGAATTTTCTATTTGTATAACCTTACACCTTTAGCTCATTAGAAAACCAAGGAAATCAAATTAAGGAACACAAGCCACCCTAAACCCGAATTGAGAAACACAAGCAACCCGAAACCAGAATTGGGAAACACACGAGATAATATTATTATAAATTGGCTTTTTGGGCCGAAGCAAAAACCAAAAGAAATCTATATTCGGTTTTTAGTTTGGATTTTTGCCCATTTCGAATCTTGAGATAAAACCAACAACATAACCCGAAAACCGAAAAGTTATAATTATCAAGTTTTGTTTATGTTCATCTACTTCACTCAATAAAGTTTAGAATCATAATTATATAAAAAAAATATTGCACAAACAATAGAACTTATTGCGATTCTTTGTTGCTCTTCATACCATAGTATCTTGAAAATTCTGAGAGTACCTGACGTTCAATAACATGATTCCACGTGTACTTTTTAAGTTCCCGCGTTTTGAAGCCTACAAACTCAACGACGAACTCATAACAACTTTTCTGTTATTAATTACAAATTTCACTTGTTATAACAACTTCTTCCACATGAACTCAAAGATGAAACTTCTGTTCACATACGCTGCTAGCATATAGATCTAGTTTGATCTTCAGTTCTTCCATCCACACACTTCATTCATCATCCACAGGTAATCTCTCACTCTATCGATCGATCTCATTGTTGCATCATGTTGTTTAGGGCTTTTGATTTTGAATTTGTTTACTTCTTAGAAATTTTCTGTAATCATGATGTATGATGCGAAATAGCTCGTTTGTTTACAAACAATACTGCGAGATCTTCTTCTACATTGTTTGTTCGTGATTTTTTGCTTAATTGTTTCTTCATGATACTCTTAGTAGCATCATGTTCTTTCATGTTGTTTACAAACACTCCATTCATCATCCACAGGTAATCTCTCACTTTGTCGATCAATCTCATTGTTGCATCATGTTGTTTAGGGCTTTTGATACTGAATTTGTTTAGTTCTTAGAAGTTTTGACTACAGATTGTTGAATCACATTGTATATTTGCATGCTCTGTTTATTACTAGCACTGTAGAAATGATGAGACTGTTCAATGTGATCGGTTTGATGTTACTTTCAGTCGATATCTTATACATTTGTGTCAGAGTTCTTTTGATTCACGTTTTATACGTTAACGACGACAAACTTGGACGAAATTTTCTGTAATCATGATGTATGATGCTAATAGCTCGTTTGTTTACAAACAGTACTGCGAGATCTTCTTCTACATTGTTAGTTCGTGATTTTTTGCTTAATTGTTTCTTCATGATACTCTTAGTCGCATCATGTTCGTTCTGGATTTGAAACTACTGTATATTGTTTAGTGTAGTTTGGAATACATTGTTTAGCGGCCATAGGTGAATGATAATCGGATTCCATTTGATCGATATGATTTTGTTTTACAAGTTCTTTAGCAGATTGTTAAGATGATTACCTGATTCCAAATGAACACAACAACTTAATTTCGGTATGAGTTATGCGTTCTTGTTTTCTGATTTCTTTTGGTACAATCTTGAGATAGGGGAAATGTTTTAGGTATAATATTCATTATGTGGTTAGTTGCTTGCTTCTGCTTCACCATCTAACCTGATTTATGTTTCATATCAGTTGACATTTTAATATAAACATTAGTTTCTTAGAGATCTTTTAGGCTGTTTCTGCATATAGCAGTTTCTTACTGTTTATTTGGATTGTTGCCCCCGTTTGTTGTTCAAATTTCAATTTAATTGGCCTCAATTCTTGTTCCAATTATATTTCTTAGAAATATTGTACAACGCTATCTTATTTCATTGTACAATTTGCTCTAATCATTTGCACATTCACATTTAGACCACCTCCTGTTATGATTTTGCCTCTTGGAGCTCGTTATTTGGTTCTGTAATTATTTTAAACGGATCATTTAGCATGAGTATCCTGCCAATCCATTGTAATACAATGAGACTTTAAGACTATTTCAATTTTACTGCAAGCAAAATGAATTTGTTTCTGAGGACAAATATGTAACACCTGATCAATTCACCATCAAACTCAACACTACAAGTGCCATACCTTCATCAAACTTCACCATGTATGATAATGAAATACTACAAGACAATGTTGAGTTTGATTAATGGTAATTCATGCTTTATTACACTGTAAGTGGTGGCCCTTTTAACATTTTCATTGAGCATGTGTAGAAGAAGCATTGTTGATATATAAATGACTGGATTAACAATAAAGAAGTCTGTATATAACTAATACAACCCAATATTTTATGTTTACTTATAATTCATGTTACTTTTTCAGGAGCCTTTCTGGGCAGGCTCCCAACAGTCAGCAACATCTCAAATATTCGGGTCTAAGGCGGGCTTCAAGATCTTGTGGCTAAAAAAGTGTTGAAGAAAATGACAGAACAAGGAAACGATACTAAAGGCAAAGCGAAAGTAGAGACCGCTGATGAGGACAAAAGTAGTTCAAACACCAGTAGCAGCAGTAATGAAGAGGCAAACAAATGCATGGATGCCTTTGATTTTTTAACTCAAAAAGCCAAAGGTATTGTAATTGGAAAGCCTGAGAAGTCAGAAACTGAAACTGGTGAATCCAAGGGAAAAGCGACCACTGGTGTTCGCAAGAGAAGAAAGAGACGTGGTGCTATGAAGAGGTCGATTTCTCTAAGATCAGGACTGGATGAGATTGGTATGACTTTTGATTCGGATTCTGAACCAACAAATGCTGATGTTGTCACAAAAAAGGAGCAGGAAGGGGAACAAGTGCAGGAAGAAATAGATGTTTTCCATGGTTCAGATACAGAATCAGATGAAGCCTGTAAAAGAATAAAAAAGGAGGGAAACAACGACGACGACAACGATGATGCTGGATCTGGAGCTGGAGGTGCAACTGGAGCAGGTGCAGGTGCAGGAGCAGGAGCACACATTGATCTCTCAAGTCTGGGCTTGCAGGTTGCAGGAAAATGAAATAATGGGTCATGGAAGAGTTGAACACCGCATTTTGATGTGCTTTGTTTCAAGGTTAATAAGTCATTTGATACCAGGTTATTTGAACTTGCTTTTTTGATAACTGAAATAGATGAGAAGATTGTCTTGAGAAGGTTTGTAACTTCTAAAGAATGCTAGCCTTCAGAAAATAGAGTGCTTATAAAAACACTGGATTTGGTTACTATAGCATTTTATAGAAAAGGATACTTGATTTAGAATTTTCACTTGTTATAAATAGTTAAGGCAAGTCGTCCAAAAATTAACCTGAGACAGGGTACCACTTTTATATGTTAGTATGCAAAGCTCCCTTTAGAATACATGGAATTAAATGTTGGTGTACAAAAATACTTTTACTTGGTTATTTAGTTAATATACGAAGATTTCATCTGATATATATAACTAAAACTATTACTTGAAACTAAGTCCTGTGAATGGTCAGGTCGGGCCGCGTACCAAGATCAAAGGTTGGTTCATGTCAAAATGGTTTGAGTGTTTGACTCGTATTAGGTCGTTTACACAACCCGTTTGTCCCGCACATTGCCACCTTTGTTTAACTACTAAGAAAACCTATGGGGCCATTGTTTTTTTTTTCTTTGCTAGCTCTACACATTAATACTAATTTTAAAGCAAAGAGTGCATGATTATCACATTTGATTTTTTCTTACTGTAAATGTGCTCCATTTTTTTTTAAGATCAATACTTTTACAAACACTAATAATGATTTTCTAATAACAAAAACGTGTCTTAGAGTCAGATCATAAACCTCCGGATTTGATATACCTTTATGTTGAATTGTTTCACGTACTAACTTTTCAATATTAATTACCTAAGAAACATAAGTCAAAGAAATATAAGAAAAATAAATTTTACTAAACATGAAATTATTCTATAAATGTTGACACAGATATTCACGTCAACAAAGCCTGTTTTTCCTTTTGATATCTAAGTGTTGCATGCGGGTTCACGTTCATGATTATACAAAATGTCAAAAATTGTTTCTTTAGTTTATATATAGATAGTTCAGTGTAGCCTCCTTTCTAAATACATTATTTCTAAAGATCACTCGCATTTCAAGAAATATTCATATATCATATATTAAAAATGATCACATAAATGAACCTAAGAATATAAGACAAAACAGATGTATCCACAATCATATGCGGTCAGACATTCCTAGTAGTATAAAATAACTATAAAATGGAATATTAGGGTAAGGACAAAATATTTTAATCTTCAAAGGTTTATAGGTTACAAAAGTTTAAGATAGAGTTGTATAGATTTATAGAACATTAACATCAGTCTATTATCCTTTATAATATAGCTCTATAAAATATGTTTTAGCCTTTCCTGTCGATCATGCATTTATAACAAAAATGTCACATATTGGACTCTTTGAGCAAGTGTAGGGGGGGGCTGTGTTTTTTGATTTCTAGGTTTTTGTTATTACAAATTAAATATTCATTTATAACAACAAAATAGATTGTAACGTAAGTAGGGTTGTAAACGAGCCAAACCAAGCCGAACTACGTAGGCTCGCGTTCGGCTCTTTCAAAACTGAGCCGAGCCGGAACGACTCGTTTAGTTTAACGAGCTCAAAATCCGAGCTCGGGCTCGGCTAGTTTATAAACTAGTTGAGCCGAGCAGCCTTGCGAGGCAACTTATTTATTTTTTTAAAAAATATTTATTTGTTTTTTTATTAATTCGTGTGTGTGTGCGCTATATATATATATATATATATATATATATATATATATATATATATATATATATATATATAACAAATAATATTTCTTACACTTGTTTATATTGATTCATTGAAAACATAATTTATATAAGACTGTTATTTCAAGAAGTATTATTATGTTTTTAGGGGAGGGTTCCTGAGAAAACCAATAATTATGTGAAAACAAAAAAAAAACCACGGAAAGCAATAATATAATTCAAATTTTTTTTTGTTATTTTAATTATTAAAATGTTATTTAAGTGTTTGGTACATATATGTTGAGCATACATACGAGAATAAAGAAACTTACGTATACGTAACACTATGTCGAATGAAAAATGGTTACGTATACGTAACTATGTGTGACGTATATGTAAAACCATGCTACAGTTTTCATTTGATCCATACCTTTATTTATATATACTCACACATATATATAGAGAGTATTGATAAAAAAAATTATAAATTATGTGACCATTTTTATTCGTTTTCTCTAGTTTTCTTATAACTTTATGGTTTTCTTAGGATCTCTCCTCTATGTTTTTATACTTTTATAATTAGTTTCTCGTTATAAAATAACAAATTAACCTTAAATGTGTATGCTATATTTTATATAACTAGGTTAGATACTCGTGTGTCACACGAGTTGAAACAATAAACATCGTATGTAAGAACATGAAATTAAAAATATGATATGTGAATATAAGATTTTGACATAGTAAAACATACCAAGATTTGAGAAGATGAAATTGTGAAGTACATTGAATCGAATATATTTATTTATTGTGAGTTATCGCTCAATGTATTTGAGTTTAACTTTATGAATCTTGATGTTTTAATAATGTTTGTTTAAAAAAATACGATGTTTAAAATATTTTAATTTTAACAATGATTTGTAGGAGTTTAAATTTAATTTTAACAAAATTATCTCTCATTAAAAAAAACTTTTAATGATTTTATTTATTTATAGAAAATAGTTAATTTGATTAATATAATAGTAAATGATCGAGTATTTATTAAGGAAACTATTTTTATATACTAATTTATAACTTGTACTAGCTTTAGTAAACCTGTGTAATACACGGGTTGAATAAAAAAATATTAAATAAAATAAAAATTTATTACTTATAAATCGATTGTCTAAAATAAGATATAATTGAAATGTTTCTTATAATAAATAAAATAAAACTTTTATTTCAAAACAAACGTTTTAAAAAATGTTATACTTAAAATTTTTTTCTTATAACTCTCAATAATTATTTTTTATTTATAAAAATTTTACTTTTTAAAACATCAAATATAAAATATTTTATTTTTAAAAAGTTTGATGTTCTAAAAGTTTTCTAATTCTATGAATAATTATTTCCTTAAAAATAATATTAGTAAAAATATCTTTTAGTTAATTTATTAAAAACTAATTTAATCTAAAAAAAATAAATAATATTATTAGTTTTTAATATAATTATTAAATAGGAAAGAGAAACTGGAAAAAATTATTAAGGATGAATATGGTGTTGACATGTGTCCCTTCTAGATATCTTTTTATTAAAGTAGGAAGATTGTAGTGAGGACACGCGTTTAAATCTTAGTTGGATATCCGAGCTCTAAAGGATTCATTTTTTTATTGAAATTTAGGACTTAAGGGTTCTTATAGATCTAATTTACTAAAAAAATATCATCTGGCTTTTAAAGATTTTGTTTTATTAGTATATATATGTCATAATGTTGATTATTTAAATTATAATTTAGGGTTAAAATTAAACGAGCCAACGATACAGCTAACAAGCAAGCCATGAGTCTCGCCACATTGGCTTGGGCTCGGCTCGTATACAAACCGAGACGAGCCGGCTCAGCTCGGATACAAAACGAGACGAGCCGGCTCAGCTAGTTTATAAACGAACTGATTTTAAGCAAACTTTTCTCAAGCTATTTTCGAGCGAGCCATTTGAACAGTTTTAAACGTAAGTTGAAGATGCTACGAGTAATTTTATGAAATTCGAAACAAAAGAACCTATTCGAATTTGAAGTTGATATTATTCCACAAACAAGTTTTAAGTAATTAAACATCCTCAAAACAGTTGTTGTCAAAACAGGTAAATGAAGTCGTCTAACATAAATGCATCATGTCTTTATCCTGACACCTGTCACTCGATCCCACTACAAGTTAAATATTTCAATATCTCATACAATTAATTTCTTATCTTCAGTTGAAACATTTAAAAGAAGATAGTAATTGTTTTATTAATTTTCAAAAGTTTCTTAGTTACTAAATATAATGTATTCTTTTCTCGATTGCATCTATGATTTTCTAAAGCGAAGAGAAAATTGGGACACCAGTTAAGGTAAGACCTGCATCAACGATGAACACATTGCCACTAACGTATTCCGACGAATCATGGATCAGGTACCTAACTAGACTGGTCAAGGCTGGATCAGTCGTGCCAAATGTTCTTAAAGGAACCACACGTCGAGCCACATTGTTGATCCACTTTTTATCCAGTAAAGCTTCGGTTATCTCGGACCTAAAAAGGCTCGGGCTGATCGAGTTGACCTTAATCGTGTACTTGCCTAGTTCCATAGCCATTACCTGTTCAAATTATTAGATCCCAAAAAGAAAAAGAAAAAAAATTACTTTTTTTTTAACAGCAAATTTACTCTACTCCTACGCTACACTAAATTACACAATTGCTTGGGTTTGAACCCAAGACCTCTCCTCATAAAAAAAAAATTACTTATTACTATAAAACTGGGTATTTGCGAAAGCAATTTCAGTTATGAATTACTGATTCGCGACTAAAATTTGCGACACCAATTTGACGAAAGCTTTTGTAGCTATGCAAACTATAAACTATGTTATGTTGTGGAAACTTAAAGATTACTTTAGTTAATGCATTAACACCCGTCTTTGACGAAGAATAAGCAAGACCTCCAGGTACATCTACACGATTAACACCAGTAATAGATGCGATATTGATGATTGATCCTCCTCTCTTTGCGTCACACATATAAGCACAAACATATTTTGACACCAACCATGTGCCCGTCAAGTTTGTTCTCATCGTATTATCCCATTCTTCTTCCGATAACTCGAAAATGTTACGCGCATTACCTACAACCAAACACAAGATCAAAACAGTTAAAATGACATATTTATTTGATAAAGAGAGAAAAAAATCAAGATCACAAACAAAATAATAGTAGTTTTGATTATGGATATACGATATGATCATGCATATCTATATTGGTTCTTATTAATTTTACCTCTAACACCCGCGTTGTTAATCAAACAATCAATACGCCCAAATGCATCCCACGCCTTTTTCACTAAGGCTTCAATGATGGGACCCTTAGCTCTAACATCAAGCTCCAACATCACTGCACGAATATCGCGTGTGAGTTCACCACTACAAGATGTTTCTCCAAGTTTGTTGATCTCGTCGCAAAGAGATGCGAGCCTGTCTATTCGGCGTGCTGCTGCCACGATCCTGCAGCCGGCTCGAGCCAGGTCAAGGCAGAAGTCTCGGCCCAGACCGGAGGAGGCTCCTGTGACCATAACGACCTTCCCGTTTAAGTCGCGCCATGGCTCGAATGCGAAAGATATGGTTTGATCGGCCATGGTTTGGGGTTTCGGGGGTGAAGTGAGATTGAAATGAGAAAACAATATGGCAATTGGGTTCAGTTACGACATGCACCATGAAGGTAATATGATTGGTATATGTATTTAAGTTGAGGGGCTGGTGTTGGAAAAGAAAAAAGAAATTAGATTTTTCTAAAAAAAATATTAATTAGTATGGATTATTGGGGTCTGATAGAATTGATGGTTTGAAAATAATATACAACAATTTCACAATAAAATATCACACATTTAAAAAAAAATAAATCAAAACACTCCATTTGCATATATACATATAAAAACTTCCCGATTACATCACAAGTTTCTTTTAGTGTAGTCCCAATTGCTGTTTTTCAAACACCACAAGTTTTCAATTGTAATATTAGTAATTAAGTTGCATGTTACTCTTCATCATATGGTAAAAAAAAGGCCAAGAGTACCCATCAACCTACAACAATATAACCCTAAGATACAGTGTCTTGTTTTTCTCACTTTTTACCAGCTGATACATCAGTGTTACGTCAACCTTTTCTATTTCTTTTAGTTTTTTCCATTGCCCGATTTTCTAGGGTGCCCGAGAATTTTTCACCGGGTTTCGTGGTTTTGGGGCTCACCAGGTGGGTCTGGTTCCCTCCACTCTCCCCAGTCATGACACCGTCTACCCTAATAATGATATAACATAGTGATTTTCATTTCTACGAGGAATCACAAAATCTTCACATGGAAAGTGGAAACAGTGTTTTTTGTCGGAAGCTTAAGAAGATTTCATTTGTATTTATCTTGTTTCTTTCTTTTCTACATCTCATCATCTTGTTTCCTTTACTGTCACGTGTACATTACCATTTCATTTACATGTATCATTTCATTGAACAAATCTGTTGGGAAATAATCATAGTTAAGAAATAAGATATATGGAATATATTGATCACTTACGTATTCACAATTTGCTCATTCAATGATAATAAATATAACTGAGTCATGCATAGTGTTTTGATTAGAGAATGCTCGTGACAGGTGAGTGTGACTGGTGAGTTTTGTCATGTAAAAGTCAGATAATCATAGTTACTTACTCACTCGCTCGCTAAAAGAGGGCATACTGGTATACTTAGCAAGCGTGTGAGTGGTGATTTTTTTAACTATATATTAATTATAAAAAAACAATTATATATTTAATAAAATTAAACATAAATAAAAAATTTATATTAATTAATTAATTTAATCATTTATTTAATAAAAATAAACCATAAATAAAACAATTAATTATTCAATAAAATTAACACAGATTAAAATTACTAAAGTACACAAACAAACTACACTAGTAGAAGCTCTTAAATATGGTCAACCCACTATTTTCTTATTTTTTATCGGTTAACAAACATAGCTTTAGTAACATATTCATCGTATTAACAAATCGTTTATACGTTGTCTTCTAAAATTATGTTACATAAAGTTACGTAATCTTAGGTTCCTTATTTTACTTAGCTACTAAGGTTGTTCTAGATGTTGCAGGATATACCAATGCTATTTTAGGAACATTGAATGCTTATTCGATATCTTTTTCTTGTTGGAACTGCATCCCACTCTCGTTTTATGTTAGAGGAGTATAATACAAGCACAAGTATTATCTTTATGTTGGAATACATTCTTGAAATTTTACACTTTTCAAATTGTTTGCATTCCCTCAACAAGATAATACCCATATTTGTACTTTACTCCTCTTACTTGAAACAAATAGTTAAATGTTGTTTCATCTTTGATATCGTTAAAAATATGTGACTAGTCCAGAAGTTTAATATTGTTGTAAGAAACGGCAACAATAAAAAAAGTACATGCCAATTCCATAGATCACTAGATGCTACAATTTTAAGCATTATCGACAAGCACAGTTGATCATCAACATGCACTAACCTCTCTATGCATTAGGGTGGTTTTACCACTCCCAATGTGTTCATTCGGTGCTTCCAAAAGCATCCCAAAAAAATCATGTTTAACTTATGTGCCTCATACATATGATTATTGTCGATTGACACTGGTTTTTGTAAATATCTCCTGCTATAGATATTAACTAGTTTTTGTCCCTCAGCGCTACGCGGCGGGGTTCGGTCATCTTTCTCACACGCAAGGCAGAATTACTTTAGTCGTAATCGAGCCAGCTGGTTGGAAACCATAAAAGTGAAAGTATTCTAACGAAACCTCTAAAATAGTAAACTTTAATGGTCAAACACTAAAAATACGTGTCGGGAGGCTAGTCATTTTTTTCCACATGCAACGCCATGTTACTTGGTCGTTTACTATCCGATTCGCCGGAAACCATAAAATCAAAGTTTGGTGGTGAAACTTGAAAATACTAAACTTTGGTATGCAAACTTGAAAAAAATAAAACCTTCCTATGAATAGTTTAGTGGTCAAACTCTAAGTTCTTAAAAATTAGTGACCAAAGTCAACAAAAAAATTAATAGCCAAACTCCAAGATCCAAAACTTTAGTCATCAAAATTAGAAAAAAAACAAATCGAAGATCAAACTATAAACATACTAAACTTTAGTGGCAAAACTCGGGAAATTTAACTTTACTTTAAATAGTGTGGTGGTCAAACTCTAAAATAAACTTTAGTGGCCAAAGTCAAAAAGTTAAGCTTAAATGTGAAAGCAATTAAAACTAATGTGGTTAAAATTTAAAAAACCAAAATTAAAACTTGTAATCAAATGAAGTCAAGGGAAATTTATAGGTTAATTAAAAAGCCAAAATATATTATGTTAATTTATAAATACTAAAAAGTGTACTATTCATTTGGCTTCTCTATTAATAATAGAGTAATTATACCTATGCATAATTTGCAAATAGTAACTCTTGTATTTATTTTAGACATCTTAAAGTCAAGGGGAATTTATAGGTTAATTAAAAAACCAAAATATATTATGCTAATTTATAAATACTAAAAAATATACTATTCATTTGACTTCTCTATTAATAATAGAGTAATTATACCTATCCATAATTTGCAAATAGTAACTCTTGTATTTAATTTTAGACATCTTAAAGTTTTCATCCCATGCATCATTGGACGGTGTAGCATCTCATATGACGAATTGCGGTTATGTGTTTTTGTAAAATGGTAAAAGCCAAGTCTCTCTATCTCTCACATAATGTCTTTGATAGAATCAAGACATCTATCTTTCTCTCTCTCCTCAAATTTAAACTATTTGTAGGAATAGTTCTTTGTATATTCGAGGCTTCTAAACATATCTTAATAAATGTGGGTCTTTCAATACAAAAATATCACATACCAGAAGATCATTAGTAGCTTTACGATCTTGCTTGAGACGATCTTTTTGTGTTCTTGGACGTGAATTTTCATATTGTTGTACTAAAGCTAGGATCGTGGCTATGACTATGTAAAAAAAACCAAATCATCCTTGTTTATTGGTGATGATGATAATCCTTTTTTTTAATATAGATAAATGTGAGTTGTGTGCAGAAGTGTGTTTTGCTGTGTATAAAAATGTAAATTTATGTTATATTTAGACTAGTTTTTTTTCAAAAAGAATTCTTTTTATTAAATGGAAATGACCATTTAATGGCCAAAATCTTCTCAATAAAATACCCACTTACGAACATGATTGCACTCAAGCGCGAGCCTCACACCCTGAGGACGAGAAGAATAGTGTTCCCTATGAACATAAATCGGATGACACTTTCAACCATCCATTCAAAATCCAGAACTCAACAAAGTGGAAAAATATAACTGATTGTAAACATGAGAAGTTTAATAGGGGCCGGAGAAGGCCATCGCATCTCTCCATCCTTTTTATCTTTTTCTTTATCATTAGTGTTAATTAATAAAATCGTCAGTTTAAAAAAAAATTATTTATTAAGTGGTCACAAATAGTAGAATATGTTAGAAATTATGTGTTCCCAAACAATACTCATAATTTTATTTAGAGCAATGATCTGGCAACTTGTATGACAGATGAAGTGATGTACAATAAATGAGCAGTTGGTGACCCCATTCCCCTTCCCCACCACTTCTTATAAAGGAAAATTCATTTTTAAAATATTTCTTTGTTTTTACATTTGTTTTATATACTTTATTCATGTATGATTGTATGTATGTATGTGTTTTTGAAGTTTATACAATTTGGTTTTATGTTTTCTAAATATTAAACTAATTAACTTTTGGAAAATGAATATTGCTGTGATTTGTTTTTAAGCTATTTAAAATTATTTGTACTATGATGTAACTATGTATGCAATTTATGGTGTATTATACTTATGATTACTTTTAAGATTTGGATATTTATAAAATCTTACTATATTGATATATAAACATAAAATGTGTTACATGATATCTTCTAAAGTATCTTTTTTGACGCGTGGCAAAGTATAAAACAACCTCGACCCGTTTTGTTAAACGCGCGGGCCCCTTGACCCGTCCGCATTTCATGCCCGTTTTATCTAATGGGTCGTTTAAATATGTTATAACCCGATTTCTAACTCTAATTCTCACATTCATCAACGGCGACTCTTGAAATCTTTCTCTTCCTCTCTTTCGAATCAAAAACCTTCTCTTGATGTCGCTATTCCAACAATTTGTTTTAAAACATGACTACATCAAATTGCTTGCTTCCTCAAGTTTTTCAACTTCTTAGCATCCTATTAAAAAACATGTAACTTATGCTTACCGTTAGTTAATTTTATGGGTTAAATTTGGCATTTTCTGACTCTACGTCACACGGTTTAGTAAAAATTATTTACCTGATGTTCTCATTTAAACTTGAAATGAGCTTGTGTTTTCTAAATAAATTGGTTTATAACTCTTACTTTTTAATTTCTCACCGGGTTATATATGAGCTAGTAATAGGAATATATAAACAACAATAAGGTCAAGAAATAGAATATAACTAAAAAAATATAGGATATTAAACTCCGAAATTAAGGCATGTTCTGACCTCTTTATGGATCTCGCATGCTGGAAAATGCTCATAAATTAGACTGTTTCCAACTAAGAGCTAGTTTTGAAGTTCTGTGTCCTATTATGTTTAGATATTATACCTTCCTGTGTTTAAATAAATAAAATAAAATGCCACGATTGAATTTAAAATTATATAATTAAATAATGGTTGGGCGCTAATTTTGTCTATTGCCCCATAGATAATTGATCTATACTAGAGAATATCAGCTTAAATCTCAACGAAACCATGAAGTTGATGATGAGTCGAATATTCTAACAAAGCCGTATTCTTGTAAAACATAACATAAATGTTAATTACAAAAGAACAATTTTAAAATGTAAATATTTACATCAAAGATTTTAATTTGATAAAATGATGAGATACATTCTGCCATGTGTTTAGATTAACTCAAATGAGAATTTTTTTTTATCATAGCAAATGTTGTTATAAACATTACAATGACCCTCTATCTATATACTTACATAAGCATCTTAAGAAGACAAAATTATCACTTTTTATCATATTTTAAGATACTTTTGCATTTAATTTTTTTGTAAAATTATCACTTTAATCATTAAACATGTTTGTATAAATAGTATGAGCATATTAAGCATTTATTGATGAATTCAATCAATTTTATTGATATAGTAGACTTTAATCAATTTAATAATATTGATAACAATGATTTATAATATTATTTATTTAAATTATAATTTGAACTTATATAAATTATTATATATAAAATTTATAATGATATCGTATTTTAAATGTTAAAACATTTAGAAAAAAATATTCCAAACAATAAGAAACATCTTTTTCTAACTTATATATTTAAAAAATATATTAGTCAATCCCAAACATCAATATCTTTTTTTTTACCTCATCTCTCAACTTTTTTATCAAATCATCTTTCTTTAAATCTATAATCTAGAAAAATTAAAAAGCATGTATATGAGCTTTTAAAAGCCGTAAGATAAATACTATTATACAAGTAGCCGAAACCAAACCTACTAATTTTAATGTACCCCGCTGCAACACACGGTTCACATACTACTTTATATACATATCAAGTAACAAAGTATTAAGTGTAGATTCCATAGCAGTTAGACTATTGATCATTATAAACTGTTAATAACGTAGATTAATATATTTTTTATGATAATTTTGAAATTTTAATAAGATAATTCATAGAAAATCAAGAATGTGTTTTATGTTATGAAAACATTTATTAAACAGACTAAAAATTTTGCAAGGTTGTAAACAATGATAGATTTTCGGTGAAGAGGAACAATGCTTCATGATAGAGTATGCCAGTTTGATGGTTAAAACAATTGGTTGTTATTCTAGTTAGCGGTTACGATAAGTAGTAACTTAGTTATCGTTGATTATTGCTTTTGTTAGCAGTTATTTAGTTATTGTTGATAGAATAGTTTTACAAATTAATCATTTGCTACTAATGGATTAAATGACATTGTTAAATCAGTTCTTAACAAGACACCCCACTAGAGGCTCAACTCTTTCGACCTCGCAAGTGAAATGCCCTCAAATACCACCAAGGGTGCCGCCCCCATGAAGCCTTAGGGTTCGTAGTGCCTCGTAACTCATACTAATATTTAATGTGATTTGCTTTATTATTAAGTAATTTTCAATTGTCATTTAAAAAAGACCAATTAACTAAAATAAAAATGATTTCACTGCAATCACCAACACTAACACCAACATTAAGATGAATCAAAGTAAACAAAATATCAATTATATATAGATATATATGTGTGTGTGTGTGTGTGTTAAATAAAATAAGAAAGAATGTAAACATTATATTGGATCAATTCGGTCGAAACAACCAACACTATATAAAGAATAAAAACCAACAATCTAAAACAAAAACAAAATTACAAAAACGGTTTCATGATGGTTATTTATGCAAGTCCTACATACACTGCTTCTTCCTTGATATTTCTCATTCTCATCGTTCCTTACACGAATAAATTTTGCATTCGAGTTATCAGGCGTTATCAATGTACTGAAAACAAAACAAGATATATTCAATATTCGTTGTTAACAAGGCACATGTGCATTTAATTGCTATTTCTATGAGTGTGACAAGTCTCGGCTACCTAGCTAAAGTTGGCCAATAATTTGGTTTTTATAATTCAAAGACCATATCATCAGGACCCCTATCAAGTCTAATAATTGGTTTCCCACTGTGTTTCTTATAGTTATATCCGCCATTGTTGTCACTCAAACCTCAAACTCCAAAAACTTAATTGAAGAAGATGGAACCGGTGAAAGAGAACAAGAAAGATGAAGAATATACGGCGACGTCAAAGCGAAAGAAGCTTGGTGGGATCAAGACCTTGCCTTTTATCCTTGGTATGTATGCTCAAAACCTGCAAATTGTTATGAATTTGTATATAAGTTCCATTGAGTTCATAGATTTGGTCTTTGGGTTTGTTGTGGATGGACTAATGTTTTGGCACGATGGTTAATTTGTTTTACAAACTCATGATGTTATTTCGAAGAACTCACGGGAATCAATCTAAATCATTAATTAGTCCTCGTAATAAAAAGGAAGCTTAACTAATTAAGCATTTTATAAGAGTTTGAGCATTGTGTACATTTTGTACATGATAGTTTATTATTAAAGACTAGATGAAAACTACATAATTGTAAAACAACGTTGTCTGTCGATCTTTAATTAATTAATAAATTTACACGCCCTCTCTAATTTCTCGTACATGATCGTATACATACGTACATTAAAGTGTTATAGTGAACAGTAAACCTTTAACAGTGAACATCAAAGTGTTATAGTGTACAGTGAATCGTTTATAGTGTTCAGTGAACCTACATGTGTGTAAATGATAATAATACATGTATACACATAAATTTACGCATATTAATTTATAGATATTCACATAACTATGTTCTATTTTATAATTATTAAAAATCTTAACAAATATAGAACTAGATACATGATTAAGATTTTTTCTCATGAGTTCTGTTATATTTATGGTACAAGTCCCCACCACCTGGTTAAGTTGTTCGTATTTCATAATATACCAGAAACGTCACCATCCTTATCTTTCTCTTCTTTGACTAAATCCCAAAATATCTAGCTTCTTCAATTTCATTTTCTAAGATGAAAAAAATCATAATCACCATTGTTCTATCAATATCATGTTTAATTACTTTGACCTTAATATTTTGTTTACTATCTGATAAACGTTTGATAAATTTACAGCGAATGAGATATGTGACAGATTCGCCGCGACTGGATTCCACGCCAATCTAATAACATACTTAACCGGACAACTTAACTTGCCACTAGTGAAGGCATCCAACACCCTGACCAACTTCACCGGCCTTGCTAGTTTTATGCCCATTATCGGTGCACTCGTTGCTGACTCCTTTGCTGGTCGCTACTGGACCATTGTGGTCGCATTGCTCATTTATGAAATGGTTTAGTTCTCTCCATATTAACCACCAACTCATAAACATTAATCAAATATTAATATGTTGTTTATAAGTTTTATTCCTCTGAAACATTATCTGTTCTAACTCAGGGCATGATCATCATCACCATATCAGCATTTTTGCCACACTTTAAGCCTCCACAATGTCCCACCCAAATCAACTGCAAGGAAGCATCACAGTCTCAACTATCAGTGCTTTATATCGCGCTTCTTTTGACATCAATAGGATTAGGAGGCACGCGGCCTTGTGTTGTCGCGTTTGCTGCAGATCAACTTGATATTTTGAAACAGAAAAAACAAGCAAAAAGCTGGAATTTCTTCAATTGGTACTACCTATTGTTGTCACTAGCAGGTTTATCCGCGCTAACACTAGTGGTGTACATCCAAGATAAAGTGAGTTGGGGTTGGGGTCTCGGGATTCCAACCATTGCAATGGTGGTCGCGTTTGTAGTGTTTTTAGTTGGATCTCCACTTTATCAGAAAGAAAAACCCGAAGGAAGTCCGTTTGTTAGAGTAGTTCAAGTGATTGTTGCTGCAATCAAGAAACGGGAAGCTGTGGTACCAGTAGATGATAAACTTCTGTATGAGAACAAAGATCTTGATGCAGGTATTTCTAAGGATGGAAGACTTGTTCATACTAATCAGTTGAGGTAATTAATGAACATATGGCAAAATAATATTAACTAGAGTAAATTTGTTTTAGTACTATATAAGCTGAATGTATGTGTGTTTTGAAGGTGGTTTGATAGGGCTGCCACTATAACCCAAAATGATGCCACTGATCTCCTTACAAAGTCGCCAAAACTATGGCGAATTGCTACTGTGCATAGAGTTGAAGAACTGAAATCCATTATTCGATTGTTGCCAATCGTGTCAACAGGAATACTATTTGTAATGGCGTATTCTCACCAACATAGCTTCATCATTATGCAAGCTAAAACCATGGACCGTCACTTAACCAAAACTAGTTCATTTGAAATACCTCCAGCTAGCATGGGGGTCTTTGATAACCTAGCCACCATTGTTACACTCGCATTATACGACCGCTTATTTGTCCCTTTTGCATCTCGGTTCACAAAGAACCCTGCAGGGATCACATGTTTACAACGGATTGGTGTTGGGTTCATTATAAATATCTGTGCAACATTTGTGTCTTCATTTGTGGAGATCAAAAGAAAACAAGTGGCAAGGGATCATAACTTGATCGACCAGCCAACCCATATTATACCCATAAGTGTGTTTTGGTTGGTTCCTCAGTATGTGCTTCATGGTGTAGCTGTATCTTTCTTTCATGTTGGGAAACTGGAGTTTCTTTATGATCAGTCACCAGAAAGTATGAAAAGCACGGCAATGGCTTTTTATTGGACAGCAATTGCGCTAGGACAGTATGCAGGTACATTAATGGTGACCCTGGTCCATAAGTATACCGCCGATAAAAATGGGAAAAATTGGCTGCCAGATAGGAATTTGAATAGAGGTAGACTGGAATACTACTACATGCTTATAAGTGGGATACAGGTGGTAAACCTAGTGTATTTCTATGTATGTGCCTGGTTGTATACTTATAAGCCCCTAGAAGAGGTCACAAAAAGCAATGAAGAGGGTGATCTAGAGTTGGTTGTGGATAACAAGGTAGCTGATGTAATGAATGACCATGAAGAAAAAGAAGCCAAAGAGAATCATCAATGAACGAGTGTATTTAAGACGATATCTAGATGTTAAGTATTTTTAGCTTTCAATAGTAAAATCAGGTAATTGATGTCTAATTGTCTATCACCTAAAACAGAAAGAAAAGAAAGTGTGACAACAGAAAAAACACCAAGTTGTGGTGTTAAACTCTACCATCATTTACCTACAACTTCTATGCCAAAACTTGTTAGATTTCTGTGTGTTCCTGCTCCTCGTCCATCATGATCTGTGCCGTCGTCACTGTGTCTTTCGATCTTAATTCTCTTACAAACTTCCTCTGAATCTGTTTCTGAATCCTGGAAAACTTCTTCTTCTACTTGCACTTTTACTTTGAGTTTTGGGTCGCCATTTTTCAGCTCCAACTCTGAAGAAGCATGCACATTGGTTCCTTTCCTTGGTATTCTTAGGTCATATTTACTCCCCTGTCTAAGAGTGGATTTTCCCATGCCTCTTTTCTTTATGGTTCCTTTGACTCTTTGCATACCACTGATCATCTTACATAGTGGTGTTTCCTGATTTCCTTTTTTAGTTTGCCTTGATCTCTTTCTTTTATCTTGTGCACCTTTTGGTTTTGGGTCATCTATTTTTGGTTCATCGTCTAAAGGAACATGTACATCGATCCCTTTCCGTGGTGGTCTTGGGTTATTTTTACTCCAAAGTCTAAGGGTATATGCTTCAGGTTTTCCCATCCCTCTTTAACTACACTTCCTTTGGCTCTTCCAGGACCAATAATCCTCTCACGTAGTGTCGATTTCTGGTTTCTCCTTTTAGCTTGCATTGGTCTCTTTCCCTTAGACTTTTCCTGCTTCTTGTCTTCTGTATTTTTCTCTGAATTACAACTAGAAGTTGTACTGCTACTTGGATTTCCTGTCTCCTCATCTTTCTTTTCACCTTCAGTATTTGATCCCGACTCTCTATCCCCTCTCGGCCTAAACGGATTAGTTTTAGATACTCGAGCCATTTTGTTTATCCTCAGAATCTTGAAACTATGTTTAAGCCTTTGTATTTGAGATGGTGTAGTTGGAATAAAACTGGAACAAGAAAGTTCCATAAAAAGAACATCATTCGTAACAAGTTGAAATAAGCAATCACATTTCAGCAATGTTTTCGGGACCGGGCTAGACCGATGGGGCCATGTGTCGAGGCCACCAGCAGTCCGGTCAAGCATGTTAGAGCCACTTTCCCAAAAACAAGCAGGTTCAAACACACTACGCTAAGTCATCCAACAAGCTATAATTCATATACTACTGATTAGGCATTTTACAACACTGACACACAAAACTATAAACGCTAGGTTTACATTAAGGAAACTACAGTACAGGAGTTTGCATGCCTGTAAATTGTAGCTTACCTAATGTAAACGTTCATTGACGATCCAAGTGGTGTATCCAACTTATATTCCTAATCAAAATGCCCAAAACCCTATAAAACATACAGAAATTTCAACACAACTAAGAGTACGATTGTAACTGTAGTTATAGATTATGAAAGAATTGAAGATTTCTCCCTTCGTATTCTTAATGAAATGTACAGTAACTAAGAGTGCATATCGTTGAATAGTTCTTACATAAAGTCCAATATCATGATTTTGTAACACGAAATATGAAATTCGAATCAAAACAAGTCTAACTCAGAAACTTAAGAACTAAATATCGTAAAACAAAATGAAATAGAGCATACAGAATCTGATTATCATTTATCTCAAGTAAGAAACAAAACAGATCGATTCAACAAGCGGTATTCAATATTTCAAAAACACTAAACCACAAGATCAATACCGAAATTTCAAACCCTAGATTGCATGACGACTAACAGATTCATGAAAACAGATAATGAGTATGAGTGAGTAAGTACCTATGGAGACATAAGGATGGAATGTAGCAGATGATTATGGAATGATGAAGATCAAACAATGCATACTATCAATGGAAGCTTCATCTTCCTCATGATGGTAGAAAATTATAAAAGAAACGTGAGGTTTGTTATTTGTAATGGGGGTTTGATTTGTAACAGAAAAGTTGTTATGCACGAGTCAAGTGAGTCGAGTGAGTGAGTCGTCGAGTTTGCCACCCTTCAAAACATTTTAGTGGCGGGAAAGTTTTAAAATTGGAAACGTGGAATTATCTTAGATGTTGTGTTGCTTGAAAAATTTTAAAAATAATTTAAGTTCTTGGCGTATATATTATTTTTTGACAAGTTGTGCATTCATAGTATATAAGAGGTTAAGAGATATACTATTTTGCATTTATGAAAATGCATAATATTATATGTGTTGAATGATTTCATACCTATGTGGAACTCTTAGAAGGTTTATACACGAGTTAGATGGCATCATACACAAGTGAAGATTTGTCTTCTCTTACACGTGTTACTAAGCATACAAGTAGACTGCAGTTTTGGTATTCGTTTCTATAGCTTTTAACGAGCTCATGCGACAACGATCAAACTCGTGTCTTGTGGTGCACAGAAATGATTAAATACCAACGGATAGCACAATGGAATAACTTTCATTCGTTAACTTAAAAAAAGAAACGCACGGCTAGAGTTAGTTTTTTTTTCAACGTTCCATTTATATATATATATATATGTATATGTATATGTATATATATATATATATATATATGGATGCATTCTATTGAGAACCACAAATATGTAAAGCTACTAAAAAACCGCACAAGCAATGCATATTGCACCTCAATAAAAATGATAATACTAAAATATGACGGTTTGATTATATCATTTCATTGTTTCAATTATTTATCATATCTCTCATCAATTTAAAAAAAATAAATAAAACTATAAAGTATTCATATATGCAATTCAATGTGGTGCATATATACATATTTTCAAAAGACTATAGATATCATATTTTTTAAAAAATTTATCTTAAAAATAGTAAAATTACAAGTATTTTAATATATTTTTATAATAAATAGTACAACAGTTAAAGTGATTTTTGTGATTCTTTATAGATTTTTAGTTCTCATTTGAATGTTAGTCTATACATATATATATATATATATGATTGTATTCAAAAGAGGGTTATTTTTTAATATCTTAGGCTACAACGAGTGTAGTTACAGTTGTAGTACCGTGACGAACCGAATCGATTATAATCGAACATCAGGATAAACAAGACCAATAAGTCGATTATAATCGCTTTTATGGTTTACTAATAAGTCAGGGTGATAATGGCCAAATTCATGCCGCATAGTGCGAGGAAAAACCAACAAAACTCATATCAAGTAGCTCGATGGAAAAAACTAGTTAGATTATGATTTTTTTTCTCTTAAACAACAAACCAAGAACTGAGAAAGAAAGAAACTGCTATTGGCCCAACAGACCAAGCCCATGAATCTTCCCCAGTTGAGAAAGAAACTGCTATTGGCCCAAGAGACCAAGCCCACGAATCCTCCCCACTTGAAACATGTAGCGTACTATAATCCTTAAGCTTAAGGTGACCTCTATTAATTTTAAATTTCGATCTTGTTGACGCATTGACTAGAATCGAGCCAATACATGACCCAAGATACCATAATGTGACTAGAGGATCATCATATTTCCTGTACAGGTGATAAAACAATTTAAGCTCATTCGAGTACAGCATTTCTACATGTGGAATATCATGAATCCCTAAACTTTCATGAACCGATTGAATTAGTTTGCAACCAGTCGTTGATAGAAAACAAACTCTCACAAAACTTGAAAATATTATTCGCATAAGATTTTAATTAAAATCAAAATATATTTTTAGTGCGGTGAATATTTATTAAAGTTTAATTTTCACGCTTCATGCTTTAAGCTTGTAAAATCACAACTTCAAAGAGCTTTGAGTTGTATAAAATTATGAAAAGTTTGCAACTCTAATTTATAATGGTTTAAAATTGTATATAACTACATTTAGTAATGGCGGTGGCCAGTATATGTCACTGACCATCACTTCTATTTTCATTTAAATTATCAAATTATTAATGTTTTAACTTTATCTCTTGTATTATATATAATATATGTTTTAAGATATTAATTTTTTACAAATTTAAATTTCCATTAATGAACTTTCATTCGTTAATTTGCTTTAAAAATTATTTGTGATTGTGTTTAGATTTTTGGGTATGTAGGGTATATCGACTAACGGTGATATGTTGATATCGTAAAGGATGAGACAGATACCGACTGAAGAACATTTTTACCGTTATATAATTGTTTTTTATATATGTTTCAATCTTCAAGATACTTTTCTTCTATGTATTTAATCATGTTTAAGTTCATGTCACGGTCGCAACATCCGAAACAAATTTTAAAAACGCACTGTATCTCGTGAGTTTAACTTTTAGTTTAGTTACAATAATCAAACTTAAAAGTATATAACATTTCGCAATCGTTCATTGCGAATATTTATCCTCACATGAATGCTAGGTATCCGATACGCAATGATAATCATGGTGGCTCAAGTAGGGTTTGTGTTCAACCCCATACATTCAACCTCACACGATAAAATAACAAAGCTTTAATCATTACAAACAATAAGAAAGATATCATAATACTTCATTAGTCGTAGTAAAATCAAAGAAGATCATGATACAACTATTTGAAATAAACACAATTATCGGTACACATATTACGTAGACGTTACTATAATCAAGACACAATTATTTGAGCCAGAGTTTGTCACTTTAAGTAAACTAATTAACATCAATATTGCCAATGAGTTTTCACAATCCCATAAGTAAAAAAAATGGTACAGATGACACTTGACACATCGTGTCGTATCATAGATAGTAATATTGAAGTAATCAACTGTTTCTACTCAATTTAAGATATTTTTCAAGCATATCTATATCTATATCTATAATGTATAATTTATAATATTTAATGAAAGAAGTTTTTTTTGCCACTTGTAATTCTTTTAATTCATATTTTTGACACTTGTCATTTTTTTAAATATGCTCACTTTATTTTTCCTCTAAAAAGATATTATAAATTTAAACATTTATACTAATTTCTCTCTTTTAATAAAAATCATTTTATTAATTGATACTTTTATCTCTCTCATCTAGATTTTTTAAAATCAATCTATGTTTTTGAAAATAAATTTATTTAGGGAAATTAAAAATCATATTTTTTTATTAAAGTAGAAATAAAAAAAAACAAAATTTGTATATAATATGAAATTTTATAAAACACTAAACCTTTTTAAATAAAATATTTTAAATCGGTCTTTTTTTAAAAAAATTATAAAAAATATGAAATTTTCTATAAGCATTTTTATTAAAACAACCAAAATAATTAGAAACCTGAGTTTTTAATAACTCAAAATTTTTATAAATAATAAATTTTTATAAAAAAATCTTAAAATGAATGTTTAAAATTGAAACTATTCAGATAAAAGAGTTAAAAAAATAGTATAATTGTTTTATTCTTGAACTATTACGTATATATAATTTTAATCATATAGTAAATTAAAATTTCGTACTGTAACTTTTCGTGTTTATTACTAACTATAATCCGTTTAATAAATGGGTTTCTAGTCTATCTATTTATCCGTAAATCTATCTATATATAACAAAGAAAATCTAAAATAAGACTTGACATAATTGTAAGTTTTATCATACTAATTTTCTCATTTCTCTTTATTATTATTAATAATATTGAATACTAATAATATTACTCATATCATTTTCAAATTAAAAATTATATAATTTAATAAATTAAAACCTATTTTTTTATTAAAAATGCACTTTTTTAAAAACAAAAGTTTTATAAGACATAGAATACAACAATTTTTTTTAAATAAATTCATTTTTTTAAAACAAAATATTTAAAACTCATATTTTTTATAAAATAAAAGTTTAAGAATAATATATTATTATTTATTTACTTAAATAGCTATTCATATGCAATTATAATCATATTTTGTCTTCAAACATGGTTTTATAATTCATAAATTTTTATTGCTAATTATTTAGTATTTTATTTATTAAACTCTTGTAATACACGGGGTACTAACCTAGTGCGTAGAATATTATAAGTATTTACATTATTTAATAGTTAGTGGAGAAAATTTGATGTCATGAGATGAAGTCTAAATGTTCACAGTTTCGAGGTACCAAGAAATTGATTAAATTTCTCTATTATTAATGTATATAAAGTGTTTATTAATGTATATGAAGTGCAAAAATATTTTTTTGCGCTAAGGGTACGTTGACGCATTGTTGCTACAATATGGAATTAAAAAGGGAGAATTTCATATATACTTCTACAAAATTATAAAATATCATATATACTCACACAAAATATATAATACCATATATACCCATATAAAATTTTTAGAATATCACATATATCCTTACTAATATTTTTAAATATCATATACACCCAGATCAAATTGAAAATATCATATATATGTCCCTACAAACTTTCTAAATAGCGTATATACCTTTGTAAAATTTTATAAATATCATATACACCCGTTTTTTATAACTAAAAAATCATATTTCCTCATATTAATTTATTTTATTAAAAAGGAATTAAAATGTGTCTGTTCATATACTTTTTTAATTTAAAATTTTATGTTTAGCAATTATTTCATATTTTTACTATAAAAATTACATACATATATAAGGTCAGGTTGGAATCAGAGTTTATTTTTAAAATCTCAAGTAATTAATTTTCATAAATTATACTTAAGTAGGTACATGAGGTTTTACATCTTAAAATTCTTAAAAAAATTAGTTTAACTTGTAATAAACTGAGTAATTTAATAAAATTTCAAGATAAAACAAAAGGTTTAATACAAAAATAAAGTTTAAATTGTA